>CM032127.1:27520368-28948831 GCA_018894105.1 Jacaranda mimosifolia | reverse complement strand
TAATTTGGTTGCTTTTGCTCTTGACTGGAGCAGTTTTCTGGCAGTCGGTTTTGCTAGTTCTGGGAGGACCTCTGGTGTTCTGATTGGCTGAATTTTGAGCTGAAGAATATTCAAAGGGTTGAGGAGTTCCTGTAAAAATTTCAGCAAAAATGGAGGAGTCCATCCAAGGAAAAATCGGTGGTGATCCTGCTGCGCTGGTGAAGAGACAATTTGACGGTTTTGAAGAGTTTTCTCTTGCTCTTCGATTTTCTGTCATCACCCAGGTATTTTTCCCTTTCTAAATCTGAATTCCATGTATGTCTTGATCCTGGGGGTGTTGTGTGGGCTAGTTTATTCAGTTTTATATTAAAATATTTGGATCCGATCCTAGTGCCACACATACCTTCAAGTGGTATCAGAGCCATATTCATGCATGGATTTAGATTTTGCTTGGCTTGGATGGTTGATTCTTGTGAAGAATTGATTGAAATCACCATGTACTCGATCCATATCATGGGTTGGAGTGTATGGATGATCTTGCTTGTGGCTCCTTGATTAATAGATTTAATCATGATATTATGTGCTTTAATTGTTAATTCATATGATGGGTATGTTTTAATTCATTTTTGCTAATGTTAAATTTTTTTTTTGGCCTTGGTAGATGTTATGTTATGATATAGCATGTTATGGATGGCCTTAATTTGTTTTGGCCATTTTTGGGTCCAATTGGATTGGATATAATTGGAGATGTTTGAAGAATATTATTCTTGCTTAAACTTGTTTTTCAAGCTTCTTTGGGCAATTGATATTTCAGTTTTAAAAGGTGTTTTAATCTGAAATTTCATCCTATGTTGTGTGTTTTGATGTTTAGAAGTTGTTCTAAAAAATCTTGGTGCACAAAAGTTGAGCCAAAAATGGCTTGACTCGGCCATGAACCCTAAAACAAGGGTGTTGCCGGCCCATGGCAGCCCATAGCAAGGCAGTGGCCGAGAGCTACTGTCCAGCAGTGAGCAAGCCTTGGCCAGCAGCCCCTAGTTAGGTTTGGGATAGGTTTTGAGCTTTTTCTTTGGTTCCTTTGGTGACCAAACTTGTTTTGGAACACTCACATTGGTTGCACAAATGTTGTGCAAGGCCTCAAGATTGTGTTGGACACTTTTTGGTTGCTTTTAAAACTTGTTAAAGTTGATCTAAATGTTGAATGGATGATGAATGAATGGGGATGCTCATGTGCTTTTAATATTGATTTTATTTATTTCAAGTTGTTGAAATGGGTTGTATTAAATGGGGTTGCATGCCTCTTGTTCTATCTTGTAAAAGTTATGAGAGTAGAATCACTAAAAGTGAGGTTTTCTTTCTCTTGTAAAATTGCAAGGAGTAAGAAGGACCCAAGGAGGCTTGAAGACCCATGAATGTATGGGCTACACTCATGTAATAGCTCAGTTTAATCTACCAACTTAAAATCAACCAAGTGATGCACCTATAGTTCTAAGTGCGTCACTTGGTTAGGCTCATGGTCATCCCACCCTAGAAGCATGCTAGGCACATTTACTTATTTACGCTTTCCATATCCTGTTGATGTATGGGATACATGACTAGGATATAGAGAACCTAAATAAGAAGATAAAACGATCAGATCTTTGCAAGCAAAAATCCTCCATTTAGAATGTCTAAGTATTTTTCAAATATTAAGTCAAAATGGATACAAATTAAAAGAGTTTTAATTAATCCAAGCCTTCCACCAATAGTGTATGCCATGGGATGCTACCGATTTTGTGTGATGGCACTTGGTCATGGGGGTCACACTTAGGAGGAAAGCTATGAGCATACACTTAGCATGAGATGAATCTTTGATTCAATAACCTTCACTCATTGGCACTAGGTCACGGGGGATGACGTGAGGCCGTCTTGAGATGAAGAATGATTGGTGGGTTTGACTTAACACCTAGTAGTGTAGATGACACACGGTCACGTGGGTCTATATGAAAAGTGAGGCAAAATATATCAAGAATTGCATGAGATGCAATTAGCAAAAGTTGCTTACCTTTTGATTGCTCGTGGATGGCACTCGGTCATGGGGGTCCATTGGCAAGTCATTAGGATCTTGATTCTCACTAGGAAATGTGATTTCCTGAATTCTCCTTGGGGGTGAAGGGTTTGATAAAATAGTGGGAGAAAAACATGCTTGAAAGACCATGAACATATTTTCTATGCTAAATTCAATCACATGCTTATACTCTTTTTTCACCTCTTGTAGATTTTTGAAATCTTCAAAACAATATGGCTAAAAATCCACTTGAAAGTATTTTGGAAACCAATAAGCTAACTGGGCCTAACTTCCAAGATTGGTTGAGAAACCTTAAGATAATTCATGACTTCGAGAAGAGGGCTTATGTACTTGATCAAAGTCTGCCATACACATTAGGTGATGACCTTTTTGATGGGGCATGTGAAGTGTTCACTAAATTTGTAGATGATGATCTACAAGTGAGGTGTCTCATGATGGCATCCATAACTAATGAGCTCCAAAAATCTCATAAGCACATGAAACATGCTCGAGAAATCTATGTGCACCTACAAGAGTTGTATGGTGTACAATCAAGACACGAAAGGTTCGCTTTGTCAAAGGAGCTTTTTAGAGCAAGGATGCGTGAAGGTTCGAGTGTCCATGACCACGGGCTTAAGATGATTGGACTCATCGAAAAGCTTGGACAACTTTACGTGATTATGGACAATGACCTTTACATGGATTTGATCCTACAATTGTTACCTCAATCGTTCGACCAATTCGTCATGAACTTTAATATGTCCAAGCAGGAAGTGACGATTAATGAATTGGTGAACATGCTTGTGTCTGCCGAGTCGACCTTGAAAAAGGAAAATCCTCTTATGATTGCCTCCACCTCCAAGTCAAAAGGCCTTAGGGGCCTAAGAAAGGGAGGAAAAAGGAAGAAAAGTTCTTCCAAAGGGAAGCAACCCGAGAAGAGTTCTGAGAGAGTTAAGAAAAAGGCTAAGACCGATGCAAATTATTTCCACTGTGGTGAAAAGGGGCATTAGAAGAGAAACTGTAAAGCTTACCTTGATACTCTTGAAAAAGGTATGTTATTCATTGAAGTGCATTTAACAACCAATTTTTCCACATGGGTATTTGATACCGTATGCGGTTTTCATCTATGTAATTCATTACAAGGGATGGAAAGAAGAAAGAGACTTCATGAAGGGGATATGATCCTTCGCCTAGGAAATAGAGCAACTGTTGCGGCCACTTTCCAAGGCATAATCAAGTTAGACTTAGGGAATGCTAAAATTGTATTAGATCCAGTTTATTATGTACCCCATCTTCTTAAGAACATCATATCAATTCCCGTTCTTGATAATGAAGGATATGATTTTTCTATATCGAATGGGACATTGATGGCGTTAAAGAATGGTTCTTTAATTGATAAAGGTACATTAATGAATGGATTATACATACTTGATTCCCAACCTTCACTTATGCACATTCAATCGAATAAAAGGAAGCTAGATATCTAAGAAGATGCCATGTTATGCATGCAAGACTTGGTCATATCTCTAAAAATAGGATGGGCAAGTTAGAAGCGCTCATAGCACTAAATGTTAGTGGCATTGAGAACCTTCCTACTTGTGAATCTTGTTTTAAGGGAAAAATGACCAAAACTCCATTTGTAGGACAAACAGAGAGAACCACACATCTATTGGATTTGATACATTCGGATGTTTGTGGACCACTAAGAGTTAGTGGGAGAGGAGGCTATTCCTACTTCATCACTTTCACTGATGATTATAGTCGGTACGAACATGTGTATCTTATGAAGTACAAGTCCGAGGCTTTTGAAAAGTTCAAAGAGTACAAGAATGAAGTAGAAAAGCAAAAGGGACTTAGTATTAAAACTCTTCGATCGGATCGAGGGGGTGAATGCTTAAGTACCGAATTCTTGGATTATCTAAAAGAGAGTGGAATTCTTTCATAATGGACTCCACCCGGCACACCCCAACATAATGGAGTAGCCGAAAGGAGAAATCGTACCTTGTTGGACATGGTACGTTTCATGATGAGTTTTTCCAATGTACCTATATCCTTTTGGGGATACGCCTTAGAAACGGCGGCGAGGCTACTAAATGTAGTACCTTCAAAGTCTGTGCCAAAGACACCATATGAGATATGGCATGGCAAATCACCCTTGTACCATTATTTGAAAGTTTGGGGATCTCCTGCCCGCGTGAGACGAACAGTGGGAGATAAGTTGGATAATAGATCCACCTTATGCATGTTTGTGGGATACCCAAGAGAGTCTATGGGTTATTACTTTTACGATCCCTCGGAACAATAGGTGTTTGTTTCAAGGAACGCCCACTTTTTGGAAAAGGAATTTCTATTAGATAGAAATGGCGTTGTCATTGAACTCAATGAAGTTCAAGACGATCAAGAAATCCCACAAGCAGTGGAAACAAATATGAAATTAGAACCTTGTATATACCCTCTGAGAAGGTCTGACCGGATCAAGAAACAACCCGAAAGGTTTGGATTCCTTCATGAGACGGGTCAGTTGGATAGTGATCCAAAGACCTATGAGGAAACTATGTTGGACATAGATTCGGGACGTTGGCTAGAAGCCATGAGATCTGAAATGGACTCCATGTACTCAAACAAAGTATGGACCTTGGTAGATCCACCAGAGGGAATAGTTCCCATCGGTTGCAAGTGGATCTATAATCAAAAGCTTGGAGTAGATGGAGAAGTGGTGACTTTTAAGGCACAGCTAGTAGCAAAAGGTTACATTCAAAGACCCAGTATCGATTTTGAGGAAACCTTTTCACCGGTCGCTATGCCTAAGTCCATTCGGATCTTACTTGCCATAGCCGCATATTATGACTATGAGATATGGCAAATGGATGTTAAAACCACTTTCCTCAATGGTGACATTGAAGAAGAAATTTACATGGAGCAACCACAAGGTTTTATATCCAAAGGGAATGAGCAAAAGGTTTGCAAACTCCAGAGATCCATTTATGGGTTAAAACAAGCATCCCGAAGTTGGAACATACGTTTTGACAAAATGGTCAAATCGTTTGGCTTTGTCAAAAATATGTATGAACCTTGTGTGTACAAGAAATCTAGTGGGAGTTCAGTACAGTTTATTATGCTTTATGTCAATAACATCCTTCTCATTGGGAATGAGGTAGGAATGTTAGACTGTACTAAAGCATGGTTATCTACACAATTCTCCATAAAGTCTTTGGGAGAAGCATCATACGTATTGGGAATACGTATCTATAGATATAGATCGAAAAGGATGTTGGGGCTTTCCCAAACCCCATACATTGATAAGATACTAAAGAGGTTTAGTATGGAAGAATCCAAGAGGGGATTCCTTCCCATGGGACATGGCATTTGTCTCTCAAAGTCTATGGCCCCTAAGACTGAGGAAGAGAAGCGAAGAATGTCCCACATACCTTATGCCTCCGCCATAGGAAGCCTAATGTATGCAGTGTAATGTACTAGACCGAATGTGGCAAACTCACTAAGTATTACGAGTAGGTTCCAATCCAATCCCGGTGAGAGTCACTGGATAGCCGTAAAAGCAATCCTTAAGTACTTGAGAAGAACTAAGGACATGTTCTTGGTATACGGCAATAGAGAATTGAAACTAGAAGGGTTTTCGGATTCAAGTTTCCAATCCGATGTAGATGACCTCAAATCTACTTCTGGATTTATATTTTGCCTCAATGGCAGCGCGGTGAGTTAGAAAAGTTCCAAACAAGACACCACGACCGACTCAACTACTGAAGCAGAGTATATTGCAGCTTCGGAAGCTGCAAAGGAGGGTGTTTGGATGAAAAACTTCATTCAAGAGTTGAATGTGGTGCCTAGCATTGCTGAGCCAGTAGTTGTCTTCTACGATAACAACGGGGCGGTAGCGCAAGCTAAAGAGCCAAGATCTCATTAGCGATCCAAGCACATTTTGAGGCGATATCATTTGATCCGGGAGATCATTAATAGAGGCGACATTCGAGTGGAGAGAGTTGCCTCAGAAGAGAATATAGCAGATCCACTGACAAAACCCCTATTGGAAAAGGTCTTTGAAGGACATCTTGAGAAGCTGGGTCTCAAAGCCATGGGGCATTGGCTTTAGGGCAAGTGGGAGATTGTTGGAATAGTGCCCAGCAAGCCAACTAGATTGGCCTTGTAAACTATTTCATTGTAAGACAATCTTGATTGAATGATATTCATCATATGACCATCTTTATCATATGCTATTCATTTACTTCACTGGCATTTGGATGAAGCCCTTAGATCACACAAGACTATGGGACTTGGTTTGGTGACCATAGAATAAGTCTCACACGGTCGTGATCTTAAACCTTCCAAGTCATAGGATCTTGCGAGAACAAGGGCATCTAAGATTCGGATAGACTTGCACTAACGATGCATAATCTAAGAGTTGGATATTGTTCCGCTCCATGAGAACTGTATGAGATACGGGTGCATGTTAGTGGGTGCTTGTGAGAGAACAAAGTACTGAAGACCCGCCTGGAGAATCCACTAGATAGCCCAAGTGGCAAGTTCTCCCACTTACACTAGTGCATATCATTAGTCCTTTGACCTAAGGATCCATGGTAACCTTGTGTCCGATCCTCATGCTTTGACTCTTCCTTGATCACTTAGCTGGTCTTTCGGGTCGAGATTGGGTATTAGCTACTTGGCATGGAGGTTTGTGAGATCCAAGACAGAATCCGACTCTTCGTCTTTGTGAAAGGCGAGTGCATCTCCTATGTGTTTTATAATGATCGATTCCAAGAAATCCTTGCGCAAGGTGATGTGACAATTTGGAAAGGCGTTTCCAAAGATGAGGTCGCAAATGGAATTGAACATTAAGAATAGAAACATAGTATCGAGGCTATTAGGGAGCCGACTAATATCATGCCTAGGCCTCTTTCGGGAGATGGGAGACAGAAGGACTGTATTTGCATGGTACGCGTAGTGCAAGAATGGTTCTTCAAGAGCATTCATTTGGGCCAATTAGTTGGGCTCCATGGGGTTGAGGTTGGACATTAACCATGGAGATTGGGTGCTCTTCAATTAATGAAATTAATTGAATCGAGTCGCTTAGTTTAAAGGAGTTTAAACTAATGTGAATATTTGATATTCCAAAAGTCACAATGAGTTGTGAGCCCATGTCCAATGAATGGTAGAACCTAATGGGTCACACACAAAAGCCAATGACATGGTCAATTGAAGAAAGTAGAGTTTTCTAAGAGTTAGAAAATTCATAACCGTTTTGGATGAGGCAAAATTGTAGTCATTTTGACTTGATCAATTTAAATGTTAAATTGGTCAAATTAATTTAAGAGTTAAATTAAGATAAATTAATTAAGGGTTAATTAATTGATGTCACATGACTATCAATTGGTCAAAATTAATTTAAGGGTTAAATTGATTTTGACTAGCTTAAATAGTTAAGCTTTTTTGACTTAAAAGTTCAGTCAAATTATTATTGGTTAAATTAAAGTGTTTAATTTAATTGAGTTGGAGGATTATTTTTGGGAGAATAATTAAGTGAATGGTTCATTTAATGTGAATTGGAATTTAATTGCAAGACATTTCATAAGATGAAATTTGTGCTTCAATTAATATTCTTATTCACTAATTACTAGTTAGTGGCCACCTTGGCAAGGACACTTGGCATCATCTCCTTGGAGATGTTCATGGACCACTCCTATATAAGATATAGGAGTGTGGCTGGCCAAGAGAGAGTGAGAGCAAGTTTGTATGCGACTAGTGTGATTTCTCCCCACATTTTGTGTAGTGGGAATCTAATTTGTTAGCATCCCATTATTCTTTCCAACTTTCTCCTCCTCCTCCTTCACAGCCTTCCTACCCTCATTCTCTGCAGATACTCCATCCATTCTGTAGAGAATAGACCATAGATTTGGTGTGTAGACTTTTACATTAGAGGCAATCTAATTTGGTTGCTTTTGCTCTTAACTGGAGCAGTTTTTTGGCAGTCGGTTTTGCTAGTTCTGGGAGGACCTCTGGTGTTCTGATTGGCTGAATTTTGAGCTGAAGAATATTCAAAGGGTTGAGGAGTTCCTGTAAAATTTTTAGCAAAAATGGAGGAGTCCATCCAAGGAAAAATCGGTGGTGATCCTGCTGCGCCGGTGAAGAGACAATTTGACGGTTTTGAAGAGTTTTCTCTTGCTCTTCGATTTTCTGTCATCACCCAGGTATTTTTCCCTTTCTAAATTTAAATTCCATGTATGTCTTGATCCTGGGGGTGTTGTGTGGGCTAGTTTATTTAGTTTTATGATAAAATATTTGGATCCGATCCTAGTGCCACACATACCTTCATTTATCCCCTGTCTTTAGGAGCTATTAATATTCCATAATAAACTTGGAAAGCATACATCATGCTAAGTAGTGCACATCTTTCCAGTGAATAGATGGGCATGTCAATATGAGGCAATGGGTAAGGATCCTTAAGGAAAGTTTTATTAAGGTCAATGTAATTATTGCACATTCGTAACTTGTTCTTATTCTTGGGCACTAAGGTGACATTACAAAGCCACCCATGAAACTAAATTTCAACTATGTATCATGTTTTAAGCAACCTTTTAACCTTTTCATGATGATTTTGTTGAGTTCATCGCTAATGACCTACTCTTTCTATTTGATAGATTTAGTAGTCAAGTCAATATTCATTAAATAAACAATGACATCAAGGTCAATGCCCTACACATCTGAGGCAGGCCAAGAAAGATGTTGATATTTTGTTGGAGGAAATCAATGATTATACATTCAACCTTGGGTTCTAGTTTACCTCCAATCTTCGTATTTTTACAGGGTTGCAGAGCTTGAGTTGATAACATGAACTCCTCAATTAGATCCACCCTTATTTCAAAACTACATTCTAGTCCCATGTCGGGGATTAGCTAGTCAATGGCCTACTCAAGTTTGGGAGTTGGGTTTTGGTGGGTTTAACGTCAACAGATATGGTGTATCATCTCCAAGCCTAAGTAATATCATAAAGTACTTTTCCATTTCAGCATAGGTCGGGAAATTGACCTTCATATGGTAAGTTGAAACAATAGCTCGAAAATCATCCACTAGAGGCCTACTAAGAATGGAATTGCATGCGAATAGGGCATAGACTATTAAATACTTAATCATCATTGTGCGTCTCTTGGGAACAGTATTGGGTGAGATCGTCAGCTAAATAGAGTCGATTAGCATAAGTTTTAATCCTCAAAACTCGACCAAAGGTGTTTGGATATATTCAAAACACAACTTTCCAAAATCCATTTTGGTTAATGTCGAGTAGAAGATGATATTGGCCAAACTTTCATCATTGATTAAAACTTTGTGAACCATATAGTTTGTAATTTCTGTAGTCACCACAATAGGGTGTCAGGTTTGTTCTCGATATCTGGTGCAAAAATATGAATTAAATTTTCATATTTAAAAATGATTGCTTCTGTGCTGGTAGAGACATGAAAATTTGGTTTAGTAGTCTTGAACCCCCTTGCAATAAGCACTTTATCGTCTTTCTCGATAACCTTGAATCACTTCTCTATAGGTTCACTTGTAATGATATCGATCACTCGTTTGAGCAATGGGTGCTCATCTTCAAGTTAAGGTCTGTTATTTGCTTGATGAGGAGAAGTTTTAGATTTGTCCCTCCTATAGGGCCGATTATCCAGTTCTTCAACATTCTTCTATTTGCTTAGCTATGAACTTCTTCAAGAATCCTTGTTAATCAACTAGTCAATGATGTTGTGTAGCTAAAAGCAATCCTCACTGTCATGGATTTCTTGCTTATAGGACAAGTAAATTTGTTTAATATCTTCATCCTAGGCCGCTAAAGGACCTTTCTGGACTCTTTAAAAGATGCTCTTATGTTTAACGCCCATAACGACCTCCTTTCTCATTTCAAAGAAATATAATCATGAAACAACTGGATCGACAATTAGTTTCCATCTCTGTGGCTCTTATCTTTTTTCTTTCCTTTATTTTTCTGATCCTAATTGGGTGCACCATACTTTATTTAGTTCATATGCTTTTGGACCATGTGTCCATCCACGAGCTTGAGGAGAGCTTCATCAACAGAATTTATTTCTATTCTCTAGTCTGGGAATTGGGAAGAATGACGATATCTTGTTTGTGCCTTAACTATAAGAATAAAATATCAATGAGAAAATCAATATAGGGATTATTGATTTTCAGAACTTCATTGTTCAATTTGGTGAAGAAATCTCTCAAAAAGCTACTCGTTCTGCTTGACTGAATAAAGGTGAGTAAGGGGGATTGTGAAGACCCATGAGTAGCGCCCATTGTGGAAACAATTTGTAACTTTTGCTTTTGAAGAACAACCGAAATTTTCTTGACAATAACCTATTTGAGTTGGGAAAGGGAGATGGTAACCATTTACTATGGTTGAGTGCTGGAGCCTGGAACATTATGCTATTAAGGTGGTTGAGGGGTTGGCGGTAGGTTTTGCTCAAAGTTTGGCATATTTTGCTCAAGTTGTCTCTCTGATTGGTGTGCGCTTAGTGTATACCATTTTCATAATTCAAGTTCAATTGTTCTCACAGACGGAGCCAACTGATAGTGAAAGTTTTGGTCAGATATGCTTAGGATATTGATTGGTTAAGGGGACTGTGTGGTTGAACTTTTAAGTACTTGAGCTCTTGTAGGGCCCAAACCTGCAAAATAAGGAACACGTTTGGCTTACCAAGGCAGCCCTTTGTAGTTATAATAGGGAGAAAAGAGGGTTATTTAAGTAGTTAAAGTGCGTAAATTCTGTGTTTAGCTGCCTGAAAAATACATTTAGCTATCTGCAAGCTGTAAAAAGTTGTGGACGATCAAACATCTGTATTTATTGTGGAAAAGTTAAATTGGAGATAGCATTTGATGCGATAGAACATAGTTGATATCAAACTTACAAAGCATTTATAACTCTTGTTAGGTTTTAGAGCATAATTCCTCGATCTGCCAAGGTTGAACTCCACAAATAGAGTCGTCGAGTGCTCTGAAGATGGCAATGAGCTAATGTAAGCCTTAATCTGGTGACATTCTTAACATGATTAACCTCATGACGATCGATCTAATAGAAAGTTATAGCAAGCATGACACTTTGCTCGAGGACATAGTTTAAGAAGATGATGTTGTGATAATGCTTTCAAGGGTTAATATCTTTGACCTTTTTTTCGTGTTGGTGGAGTTGACTGGGGGCCATTTGAAGGTGACGATCCTAGGTACTAGAGTTCTTTAGATTCAACCTGACTGATGGTGGTATACAAATACTGACATTGTAGGGTTGAGTTTTACCCTACCTATATCTCAGACAAATAAAGAATAGGCCAAAAAATTAACTAAGTACTAGCAAAAAACATATAAATGACATTAAAAGGAGAGGCGAGCCGTTCGACCTTCTCAAAACTTTAACAAAGGTCAGGATGAACCTTTTATGAATGCATCAATTAAGGTGATTGATATGAGCACTAGACAACAAGAAGGTTATTTTGGTGTTGGAGGGAAAATAGAGATTGCAACCTGCCGGTGAGACTTATCACAAGAGTAAGAGCAAAGAGGCTGGAAGATGGCTTTGAAAATTTGGCTAAGTCATTTGTTGAAAAGATGAATTAAGAATGGCTGAAGGAAGAGAAAAACATGTCAAGAAGTCAAAAGTGTGACATTGGACAACCCATCACATTGTGCTTAGCGTGTGGAGCTTGAAAAGGCCCATGAAAAATGTGAAAAGAATCTCAAACTTGTGGAAGTAATGGAGAAAAGAAGAAGCTATGACCAAGTCAAAATCTTATTTCTAATTGGATTTGGGTTTAAACTATTATCCACATGCCTAGTCTATGTTTTATTTTAAGTAGGGCTTGCAATGAAAGTATAAATACTCTCTTAAAAATGTGTATAAGCAGATTTTTGATGAACACAGTTTTATTTTCTGCATTTTTCTCACAAGAAAAACCACTAATTTACTTGTTGCATCAAGAAATTGAATAGGTTCTTTTAAGGTACTTATTCCTTCTAGCCTTTATTCAATTTTTTATTTTTATTCCCAATTATTTGCGTATCTAAGATCAAGTATCTTAGGGGTTCAATAGGAAGGGTTTTTATGATAGGGTTTGTTCAATATCAATTTGTATGTTTGGGGTTTCGGGATTAATATATCCTTGGATTTCCGCATCATTGATCTACTCTAAACTCAAGGAACTGCATAACTCTCATCTCTCACAAAGAAGATGGCAACCACTCAAAAACTACAAGTCAGTCTATGAAAATATAAAAGAAGGCCATATTCAAAATCTTTTGCAATATAAGGATAGCATGAAAGTTGTCTAAAGAAACAGGGAGACCTAAAACCCTATAGCAATGCTGGAACCCCATAAAGTTCGTGAAGGAGTTCGGAGTAAATTTAACTCAAACACATCTCATAAGTCCCAACTATCTCTAATAACAAGAAATTGCAATGAAGGAAAAATCCACTACTAAAGTACCCACTAAAAATGGTAAAGTATCCTGAAAAAGGCCACATAATGTAGTTCTTAGAAGAGGGAAGAGCAAACTTAAACCCATCCATATTGCATACTCTATGTCTCAATAATTTTAAGTCCCGCAGATAATCAAATGAGGCAACCTATTAATACTACTATGACTCTCATTGACAATATGAGCATCCTTAGACTCCTTCTTAGAAAAGTCCTCTTCTCCAAACTTAAAATTTGAATTAGATCTTAACTCTGATAAAGAAGATGACTTAATAACTAAAGATTGATGAAGTGTTCTTAATGTGAAATTTCACTACCTAAAACTGGATTGGAAGAAACACTCAAAAGGGGGATCACAAACTAAAAAAGTGCAGCAACACAATGACGAGGATGACCTTGCAAATACAAACCAACTTGGTAGTATTGACGTTTTGGGTAGAGCTACGAAAAGGGCACACTTGGGAGGTTGTTTGTGCTAAGGGTGCCTCATGGGTTCCCACCCAAAAGGTAGGTGCCTGCGCATGAATACCCATCATAGGCGACCAACCTCTCCATGTGAATGGTACTCTGGTTGCTCCTTATAACTCTATAGAAGCGGCCAACCTCCTACTGCTTGCTGTCGTCGAGTCCAATTACGACTTTGGACTCCAACTCTAATTCAATCCCATTACATGACATCTTATTCTCGAGTTTGGACATCTCTTTTTCTCAAGTTAAGACTCCCAAAAAATAACTGACTTAAAAGGGTTAGAAAATCTGATTAATGGGAAAGAGTAAAAAAAAAATGGAAAAACATACCTTTTGAACTCATCCTAGCTACAAGGGCAATTACCTAATCAAAGAGCTATTAAGTTGCTAAGTCCTATGAAAGATGCAATTCGCTAGTAAAGTGCTACTTCTTGAAGTAACAAACCAAAGATGACATGCCCCCAAAATGAACTATGCAGTCTAGTCTCGAGGCATAAAACTCAATCCCAAATAATAGAAGTCATCTAACCTAAAATCATAAATTTAAATAAAAGAACACCAAGTATTCAAAATAAATTAAGCAAATCTTGCAAAATGAAAACTCAATTAATAATACTCTAACCTCAACTAAAATCCATAAAAAAACTAACAAGCTAACATCATGAAATACTAAGACTACTGCAAAAGTTCCAAAATAACACTTTAGTTCCAATTCTCATCGAAAGCAGGATCCTTTTTCTCACCAGGGCTAGGATCTAGGTTTGCTAGAATGAAGTTAAAAAAAAGTAGAGTGTGAGTAAGGACTTAGTAAATGCCAAGCATGTGCAATGTGAGTTCAAGAATACATCACGATCAAAATGATGTTCAATGATAAACATTTGAGACAATGTTGATAGATAGTCATGCATATACAGGTTGTAAAGCAGGAACATAATGATAAATATTTTTTTAATAGGCCAACAATTAAATGTGATAATTGAACCAGTATTTGCTATAGCTAGTCAATCTTATCACTCCCATTGTAATAGTCCCTTATCGTTTTTGGGCAAGGCACGATCTTACAAAATAGTGTCAAAGCCTAGGTCCTCGGGAAATCCTACGACCCACCTTAGCCACAAATGACTTTTATTGTATGTTGGGGGGGATTAGATCATGAGGGCTTGAGGTTCAACTGATAAGTCCACTACTGCCTGGTGAAGTCCCTCGCACACCCAGACTAAGTTGGATCCAGCTAATAGTAACAGTAGCAGTAATAGGAAATTCAATCATCAATTAATTATCGTATTTAACTGCTAGTTTAAAAACTTGCTGAAATAATATTAATGGCTTTAAAAGAAACTATTTTTCTTGCATCATGAAATAAAATAAAGAAATTCATGTGCGTAGTGGAATATAATTACAGTGCAGTGTCATTGTAAACAAGTTATATGTGGATTATATTATAGCATATATCATTCTGGGTTTTGAAATATAATATCATATAATATTTATAGGTGTAGGCACCATAATACTTATCAATAGGTCTGAGGGCTGACCCTAACATCTTATGTCATACCCTCAAAAATCAAATAAAACCATGTATGCTAGAAGCGTGAAACTAATCCCGAATAAATAATATTGATAATCCAAAATCATAAGGTTAAACAATGACTCAAACCAATTCAAACTAGAACCATAACCCAAAACTCAAAGTATCAAAACCTTTCTGAAACTAAAATAAAATAGAATCCATAAATAACGAAATAGAACTAACGAACTTAGGAGAAATATACTAATCTATTGCAAAATCTAAAACTAAGTCTTCAATCTTGATTCTCATTATACGCAGGTCCACCTTCTCACTAGGACTAGGATCTAGGTTTGCTAGAATGAAGTTAAAGAAGGAAACGAGTATGAGTAAAAGACTTAGTGAGTGCCAAGTGTGTGCAATGTGAGTTCATGAATTAAAATCATTTTGTACAGTGAAAATATTTGAGAATTTGTATAGTGAAAATATTCGAAAAAAACATAAGTGAAATTTTTTTTAAACAGTCAAGCAGCAACAAATCTAGAATTTTATAAACAGTAAAGTAGGAACAAGTCAAGAATTTTATAAACAGTCAAGCAGTAACAAGCCCAGAGTTTAATAAACGGTTTCCTAGACTAACAACTTAAATGCGATGATAAGACAATGTTTGTTGTAGCTAGTCAACCTTATGATTTCCACCATAACAATCCCTTTATTGTTCTGGGAAAGGTGCGACCTTACCAAAACAGTGCTCGGGCATCCCCCGGGAATTCCTACGACCTACATCAGCCACAAACAGCTTTTGTTGTGCACTGGTACGATTAGGCCATGGGGGCTTGGGGTTCAATTGGCTAGCCCGTTCCTGCCTAGTGAAGACCCTCACACACTCAAACCAAGTTAGATCCAACTAACAGTAATAGTAATCAGCTGATCATCAAATTTAATTGCTAGTCTAGAAGCATTAAAATCATAAAGTACATGTTTTCTTGTATTGTGAAACAAAATAAATTATTTTCGTGCTCAGTGGAATACAGTTATAGTGCAATGTAAGCAAAAAACAAGTTACGAGAAAATTATACAATAACATATATCCTTTTGGATTTTAAAACATAATAATATATAGTATTTGTAGGTTTAGGCACTCACTTTTAAGATCGATCCTAGAAGTCAATCCTATTTCAGTGTCAATCAACTCAATCATTGAGTTACCTGATTCATTTAATAAATAAATCAATTACAAATTTAACTGACTGACAAGACAAAATTTACTTGGGACTAGCCTAGTACATACATACTCACAAAACTTACCAAGAATTTATCTTTTTGTATGTACTTTGTTGATTCACTCATAACACTCTTTCTAGATATCCGATTGACTCGATTCTTATGGCATTACAAAGCTAAGAAAGAGTACTAAAACTATTATGTTGATGATGTAGTCTAAATTGGCTAATATAAGAGATGAAAGCCAAGTTCAAGAGGCAGTAGTGGTGCGAAAGCATATTTTCAATTTTTAGGAAATTTTTTGATGTGACACTTGATTGTATCTAAGCTATAACTTTTACTTAGTCTTGGCAATGGGGCGGGTTTTTCTTAAACTCGAACCCACCCCATACTTAAAAAAATATTTTGAAACCCGCCCCGCCCTGCTACACCCCGCCTTGATCCGCTCAATTCATCACAACTTAGTATAATTTCAAACAAAATAATAGCTTTGTCTTTATGCAAAAAAAAACAAAAATTAAGACATAAAACCCAAATAATATTTATTTGGGCATTGAAAAATGAAAGGATGAGGTGGGTTTGTTTCCTCAGAGAGTGAAGGCGGGCAGCGGGTGTCAATGTTAAGAATGAAGACAGAAAATCAAGTTTTAAGAATGAAGACAGAAAGCGGCTGGTGGGTGTTAAAGAATGAAAAGTTCAAGAGTGTTCAATAGGGTTAAGTAACTTAAGTTTTATTTTACATTTTTAAGAATTAATAAAATATAATATAAATAAATATATATATATATACCCAGTGCAGGGCGGGATGGGGCGGTCTTGACCCCGCCGCCGCCCCACACAAAATTTGCACAAAAACCTACCCCGGCCCATGCAGATTGGGTTTTTTACCCACATCGACGAGGTGGGTCGGGGTGGGTACCCGCGGGATGGGATCAAATTGCCAAGCCTACTTTTACTACAGGCCTCAGATGAAGGTAATTCAAAATCCTATAAGAGCCTAGCATATAGGTCTACAAGTTATATGTTGACCTTATTGCCCAATTAAATTAGAATTGAGTAGTAAATATTGTCACAATATTTTGTTCCATGAAAATCAAAGTCCTGTGTTTTCTATATTATCACACCATAGTTTTTTAGCCATCACTTTCTCCCTATGCATTGGATTAAAGTGATTTAAATGACTATAAAAACCTAAGATATAAATATTCAGTTCTTATGTTGGCCATATTTCCAGATTCAATCAAAATCAAGTAGTAAAAGGTGTCAGAATATTCTATTCTAAGAAAATCGAAGTCCAGTATTTCCAAACTTGACACATCTTAGTATTTGGATCATAACTTTCTCTATATAAACCAGATTGAGGTGATTTATGCAGAAGTAGAAACATGAGAGACAGATATAGAATTCATATATTGACCATATTTCCAAATTAAATCGCAATAGAGTATTAAATGTTGTCACAATATTCTATTATAGGAAAATCGAAGTCTTGTATTTTCTACATTGCCACATTGTAGTATTTTAGCCATAACTTTCTCCCTATACATCGGATTAAAGTGATTCCAAAGGCTGTAAAATACTAAGAGATGGATATTCAGTTCTTATGTTGACCATTCTGCCAAATTAAATCTAAATAAAGTAGCAAAATGTGTCACAATATTCTATTTTAGGAAAATCGAATTCCTGTATTTTTTTACATTGTCTCACTGTAGTATTTTAGTCATAACTTTCTCCCTATACATCGGATTAAAGTGAATCTCAAGGCTGTAAAAACCTAAAAACGGATATTCAGTTCTTATGTTTACCATATTTCAAAATTAAATCTAAATCAAGTAGAAAAAGGTGTCACAATATTCTATTATAGGAAAATCGAAGCCCTATATTTTTTGTCTTGCCACACGTTAGTATTTTAGTCATAAATTTCTCCCTATATATCATATTGATGTGATTCAGGTGGAAATAGAAACCTAATAAATATATTTAAAATTATTATGTTGATTATTTTACTTAATTTGTTCAGGAAGAAGTAGTAAAGGCATCACCAATATCCATTTTCAGAAAAATCAAAGTCCTATATCTTCTGACTGGACACATCTTAGTATTTTGGTCATAACATACTACATCCAAATCGGATTGAGATGATTTGCAAGGCATTAGAAATCTAAGACACAGATCTAAAATTTTTATGTTGATCATTTTGTTTAGTCCTGATGAGAAGTAGTAAAACTGTCACAAATATCTATTTTTGAGAAAATTCCTAACATCATTGAATCTCACAATTATTAAATATGAAGTCTACAAACTCATGAATTACCTTGTATAATTTCTAATGCATTTCCTGCAAATGTCATCTCCTTTTCCTTTTCCCTCTGCCACAGCTGCTATCTTTTTTCGTTCTTCCCCTTTTTCCTCTTTCGTTTACTATTAATATAATATTAATTCAAATAGAATTATAACTTATACTCCCCAAAATATAGAGTATCTACAATGTATATATATAATATTAATTATCACTATTTGATCAAAAGATAATTTAATATTATCTATATATTATGTATATAAATATATTATGCCAAAAATATAGTTCATGCATTATTATAATTTTAATTGAAATTGTAAATCAAATAAAATAAGATATATTAATCGATTAAACATGAAATAAAATTCTAGGGCATTACATCTTAAGTCCCAAAACATCTATTGGCATAAAAGTAGTATTCAATTCGATTAACATTCTAATTTAATCCATGAAATATAATATCAAATTCATCCAAGAAATCAAGACAATGACCAATGAAACTCTAAAACCAATACCAACAAAAGGTTTCTATAACATTAGAGTGAAGTAGGGGAGAACTTAGTAGACTAATCATAGCACTATATTTTTAATAATAAATATGTTTCTATGCTATTTAAATACTTCAGGGGTATGTCAATTCTTAGGAGCCAATAGGTCACAAAATGATCATAAAAAGGGTGACAATGAGAGATGAATCATGGAGAAGAAAACTAACACATAAAAGCTGAAGTTTGAGAAACATAAGGAACATTCTACAAGGTTATAGATGGAGTAAGGGTTATATTGCCCATATAATGAACTAGAATGCTAGTATTATTAGGCAAGTTGATTGAAGAATGGTATATGGGAATTAGGTTCTGGAACATAACAGTGTGGAGCATATATGTTTAGATGATCCTGGATCAATTGTCCATGCATTGGAAGAGAGATCATGTTGAGAGGGCATAAGGAAACATATACGTATGGTGAATGATACTAATGGTGCTTCATGATCAGTAGATTTGGGAGAGAAAGTGACATAAAATGATAGAAGATTAATAAGTTGGTTATACTGAGTAGGACTTAGACTCTAAAAGAAAGAGTTGAGACCATCAGCCAGTTGGATCTGAGAGATTTGATTGATTGAAATAGTTACAACAGCTAACTGTTGGAGAGAGCGACTAAGAAGATTGGAATGGTTGAGTTTTGGACTTCAACTTGAGGCCAAAAGGACAATCATGAAGCTTGTAACAGGTCTCAATATGTGACCAAAACATGAACAATATGTGTAATAGGCCTTATTTTTCTTTGGGCTTTTAAAGTCCCTGGCTGTTCACTGCTAGCTTGGCAGTGTCCTTGGTGTCTAGAGTCTTGACTGTAAATGCCATCTTATTATGAGTGTCAAGGTTAGAGGAGTTGCCAACACCTCTTTGTTGTTTCTCTTAACAGACAAGGGAGAACACTTTTCTGATTTGAGGTAGATGTTCCATCAATAGAATTTGCCTGCGAAACTGTGTAAAAGAATCATAGAGCCTATGAGAAAGACCAGAACACATTCTCTTTGAAAATGATAACTTAAGTCCCTCATTCCTTCACATGAGCTTTAGCTGCAAACACAAATCGGCCTACAATTATTTAGCTTTCACCATATGGTTTTGAGCTTAGTGAAAATACATGGATTTGGTGATGTGGATGTGGAACCCATGTTTAACTTAAACCCTAGTACTGGTAAGGATGTGGAACCCACTTTTAACAAGAATTAGAGTTGGAAATTTCCCTTTTTCTAATGAGGAATTAGCAGTAGATTTAGTATCACTGCATGTTGGCATTTTAGTTTTTGTTCTTTTAATGAACTACTAGTTGAAGGAGTATTGGTTATTTTGAGTTTCTTATGTTTCAAGATTTATTTTGATTACTAGGAGTGTTTGGAGTTTTAATTATATTCATAGTTTTGATTGGTGACTCATTATTGGGATTGAAATTCACTCCTTAAGACCAAACTTTATAGTTCAATTTTTTGGCGTAACATCTCTACTAATTAATCAACTCTTTAAGCCTTAATTAAATAAATAATTTATTTAATGTAATTAATTTAACTTCTTAAAATTTAACTCTTTAGATGATATTATCTAGTACCTAGAAAATACTCCACGTGTACCTTGAGTATTTGTGTTCCACCCCTTAGGTATAAGGGTTCACCAATCAATAGGGACTCCCAACACCTTACGATTTAATTTGAGATAATTAAATTACTTATTATTTTGATTAATTAAACTCCTTTAATTAACCAATTTTGAATTAATCTCTATTAATTCAAGAGTACCCAATTTTCATGGTTAATATCTAACAATAAGTCTATAAAGCATAATTAATGGGTGAATGAAGTGTGTGAACCTTTCTGCTTATGAGTACCAGCAAATATGGTCCCTCTATTTTTTATCTCAAAATTGAAGCCTAGGGACAAAGAGATTTATCATTTTCTATAGCCTTAATAACCATAGGTCTATTCTTATTGACCGGTTCAAGTGATCTCAACTTTAGAAACCCTTTTATAAATTATCACATTACCTTGCGCAAGGATTTTTTAAACCGTGCATCATAGAAAATATAGGAGATCAACTCATTCAATAAGAGAGCAATGCATTTTTTATTGGTTCTCAAAAACCTCTATACACAAGTAATCTTTACCCAACACAAGTAAATTTTATCTAAACCAGCCATGTGGTCTAGATAAGTACCAAAACTAAGCATTGATGCACAATGTTACCATGGAACCTCCAGTCTAACAACTATTTATATGCACTATCTTAACTATGAGAAGATCGATTATTGATATACCACAACGGCTTCCTTATAGATTTTCTCGAATTGAAGGCATTCAATGATCTAGTTCTCTAGCAAGCACCCACCTATGCGCCACTAGTGTCTCTACTACATCCTCCAACTATTGGAGAGTGCATCATTAGACAAGTCTATTCAATTCTACCATTGCCCTTCTACAACTTGAAAGGATTTTAAGATCAAGATCATGGAGGCGTATTACATGATCACCATCTATGTATCACTATGTCCCACATTCATATATGACCTAAGGATTTCAACCACTATATTTCTAAGGATTTCAACCACTATATTTCTTAAGTATCAACATGAGATACGTAAGATAAAGATGACAAAAGGTTTATATATTGATTGAATAAGAAAGTATACAAAAAAGCAATTTACAACCAGCCTTATTGACTTGTCGAACACTAATCTAACAAATTTTGCCATTTATTTGGTCTTTCCAGCTAGCATATTTTTTCACACAAAACCTTTCGAGTTTCATTTCTTTAGCCTGTTTGCAACCCTATGCTGGGTCTTATTTAATTTTTCTTTTTAACCTAGGAATAGATCAGTTCCAGTTGATTCGATTGGTTTGATGAATCATTTAGGTTATTTTTCAATATGGCATCATCATTCAATTTAAATTTTTAATAAATAAGAGAAATTTTTAGATAATAAATTATCAATTTTGTATCGGGTGGTAGATTCAACAATTACAAACTATTTTACCCACTATAAACATAAAACATATATATAAGAGGCTTAGAGGAATGGCTTCCAACTTGTTTTACTTTTAGTTGAATAAAAATAGAAGCTATTGAAAACACGACATGCTTCTACTTTGATGACTACGTCAATTAAGTTAAAAAAGAGTAGAAGTTGAAAGTGATTTTTACCACCTTTGAATTTTTAGTACATATTTATAAATTTTATTTGCCAATTTTATCTTTACTATTTATTTTAAAACTCCAAACTAAAGGGTAGCATAATACCATTTGACGTAAGCTCAAGTAGAAGTTATTCCTCACCAAATATTCTTGTTCCATTTTATTTTTTTTTACTATTTTCATAAACAATTTCCAAATATTCGCCACTTTTACTGCTAATCACTTTTGCATAATTTTTAAAAGTATTTTTTTTTAAATAAAAGCTCTTGCGAACACTCTCATGGTATTTTTATTTAATTATATTTTCATGAAAGATTTTTAAAAAATTTAGTTCTTTAATCTTTCTTGCAATGATTAATTTTATATGATGATTCTAATTCTCTCTTTCATTTATTTTCTTATTATTCATGTAAGACTAATTAAAAATCATTTTGTTTTTATTTTCTACTTATATTTATATCATTGAATTGAAAACAAATAAGTTGGAAAACAAAAAAGGCCAAAACATTTTAAAGAAATTAACTAATCAATTCAAAATTCTCAATTTGAAATATTTTTCAATTAGGTGTTGTTTTTTTTTTTTTTGTTAATTATGTACACGCATGCTAAGAGTACATTAAGTTCAAAACCCCTACTACACTTTATGAATGAAACTAATGCCACTTGGGGGAAATTAAAATTTCATTCCAAAAAATCATCCGATTGAATTAAAAATATTGACAACCTCCAAAGTTGAAACACAAAAAATAAGCTCAAAGATAAACAATGAATAAGCCACCAATATTCCACTAGAAAAGCTTCTCAATCACAAAGAATGTATAGGTTCTTCTTACCATTACCTCTAAAACGTATATGTAAAAAAAAAGGGAAAAAATAATGGTGGTGATGATGATGATGATGATGATTATAACATATATATTCGAAATAATTATACATAAACAATTAATATCCATATAGAATTAAAATGGATGGTTCAATGTTACCTTTTGATTAGCAGAAGTTTAACAACTACCATCCTGGATCAAAACTTGCCTACAAGCCTCTTAATGCACAGAGACTCTAAGTTTCTTGGTTCGAACATTTCCGAAGGATAAACTCCACGTCCTTTAACATCTAATGCCTTCTTCAATCTCTACTCACCTCTAAGGTTGCTACAGAGTTTTCACAATCTTACACACCTTAAGAGAGATTAAGAGTTTTCACAATCTTACACAATCTTCAATCTTTCACCATTTGGTAACACTCCAAAAAAGATTAAGAGAGAAAAACTATGAATATAGAGAGAGTGAATACTCGAGTTATGTATCTAAACTCTTAGAAAGAGGGCCTATTATAGGCTAGTCTTCCAAGAGTCCAATCTAACTAGCAATCCAGAGATATATGGATCATGTTTATCCCACATAACGAAGAGTTATCCTCCTAGATGTGGATGAATGCTATTAGTCAACATCTCTTCACAAAAAAGAGTTCTAATCCAACAAGAACTACAACTCCTTCTAGATATACATAAGAATCATTCAAATATGAATGTCTATTGGGTCAAAAGTCCAAAACCTGACCCAATTTACAAACCTCATACTTATACATATTTGACTCAATCTCCTCAAGCATCATACTCATAACATTTCTCATTTTCACATCCTTTCTTTCATACAAGGAATAAGGTGTGCCACCACACAAGAAAAAAACAAGTGAGGAGAGTTATATTAAGTCGCCACCAAACTAACACAGTCCTACAAATCCAAAAACGTGCTATGTATCTCAAACTTTATGGTTACACTAAATCAAGCATCCTTGATCCCTCAGTAATAACTAGAGCATGTTTATCTCTTTCCTCTTTTGACTAGTCGGTCAGCCCATAAGCCATAGAAGACGAGTGTGTTATCAACATAGTTTTTCCTCGGCCCCTCATTCCAATTTGCTTGGTCTTGACAGCTTTTCTAGTTATGCTCCAATAGACCAAATTAATCATGGCCCTTGGAAATATGCTAAAGAAGCATCATCAAGCTTACACTTCATGACATGGTCTAAAGTCTCAAAGGATATAAAAGACAATAAGGACTCACATAGTGACAAAGTAGGGAACTATTTAGTTACTCTCATTCAGAAGTCACCGTAAAGCACATGCACTATGAATACATACTATGGTGGAGCTCCTACTCAATTTGGGCATGTTACACTCTTAAAATCATATGAACCTTAGCCCAGTTGCCATTCAAGTGCCTAACCTACACAATACTAGACAAACACTTCCCAAATGCCTTCTAGTAGCTCGCATGTTTAGCTAAAAATAGGCTTTATGAAGTTGGACACACTTCATAATCTATTAAATATGATCTCATTTTAGCCTATAAGGCGACTCTTAGTTATAAATTTCTTAATCTTCTTCACTCCAAATGCGAAGGCAATCATTTGCATATCACTCGACCATCCGAAAAGATCTATAAGTCTCATCTTACTCATTATCAAAGCACTAGGACAATTGTTCGCGTGGATAGGCCAATCAAAGGCTGTTGACATTCACATCTCACAAGTATAGTACCAACCACATAATGAACATGTAAACATATCTTATTAATCGCAATATATTCTCATATGTCATTAGTCAATTTCAACATAGTCCCTTAATGTAATATGACTTTAGAGAATATCTCTATATAATGACTTGAAAAGAGATAAGCGATCATATCGATATTAGAAATATGCCCAAGAACAATGTATAATACTTCTTATCAATAAAACAATATCTAGCATAAGTATGTTTTAGTACCCAAAAAAATATCAGGTGCTCAATGTATACAAAGTAGCTTCATTATCATAAAGATAATGATAGCATCACGTATGTGCACCACGCCTTGCATTATCTCAAGAAGTTTTAAACTAGATAGTGTCCAGGCAAACTTAGACCAATCCATTTAGACATCGAGTATCCCTCTAATCTCACCACAATATTTGCGTCAATGATTGCTTTCCCATCAATTCACCATACTAAGCCCAAGACAAGTTGAGTACATATATAGTATGCTTCAAAAAAATTTGCAGCTCTTATTTAAACAATACTTGCTAGCATTTCTTTTTTCTTCTATTTTTTAAGGCATTTCTCTTAGTTAAGAACATAATCATAATCATGAAGTGTCAATAGAACTATTATGATGCATATATAGTTATTCTTAAAGCAAACTCTAGAGTATTATTAAATGATCTCGATGTCTACACATCAAGTGTGCATCTACCTTTTCCTATGTCCATATCAAAGGGATAATGACTTTCAAGTTGCAACATTTTCATGTCACTTGTAACCATATTATCACTCATATATAGTGAGAGAAAAATACCTTCTCTTATCTTAATATACTATTGGCTACCTTATTCATCAGGTGATAGCTTGATGTAATTCAAAGTAATACTACTTAGATGCTAACTCAGCTACACATGGAGCTTTTCATATTATAAATGGAGTTTTTCAAGCAATAATCTTAATGCTTCTATTCCACTACTTGAATTTGTTACATAATCCATATAGATCTCCTCACCATTTCTCATTTGGATATGTACAATCAAATCATCCAAGACAAACTTAGACAAAAGTAACACCAATGGATAGCATTGACGAAAAGAGAAAAATCTCATCACAGGGGGAGAATATTTTGCCATTCTTTGAACTTTACATATGTTAATTAACTTATTCACTTTGTACTTGGACCTTAAGAAACCACATGTTTCCAATGGTCTTACACTTAGAGGTTGATCAATTAGTTCTTAGATTTTGTTCTTAACCACCAGACGATATTAGCTGTCCACTTTAAATAATAAGTCACAAGTGTCATTCTATCTCATCAACATCCACAAACAATGATCATGAAGGATGACTTCTCGACTCATATAGATGATGGGAACACTTCACGCTCACACCTATTTATGAAATTTGAAAAGTCATTTTTTTATTAAGTGATACGCTCCCATTGACATTATGATCACTCCTACTATCCCAACAATTGCTAGATGAGCTTTAAGGAACAACACCTTTGCTAGAAAAATTAAGCATCTCTTCAAGGATCTTGTAACTCATATTGTTCAAGATTCATTTAAACTTCACATACGATCTAGTAAATCTTCCTCGAGGAAACCTTTTTTATGCAACTTAATCTTTATTATTTTCTACAATATGGTATTCATCACCTTGTGAGAACATACCTTGTCACCTTGTCAATTCCTTTAGGCACATACTACAAATTGTTGCTTGCTGCCATCTTACAAAAATTGGATTTTGAACATATATTTTCAAGATATAAGCTACAACTAAGAATTATATCTCCTCAATTGAGACTAGATCAATTTACATCATAAATCCAGCTTAACTAGAAGTGTTTGATTCCTCAATTATCGCAAGCCCATTCTAGAAGCGAAGTATTTGGAATCACATCTTAACTTGCACAATTATTTTCCTTTAAATATTTGTCCAAACTATTTAGACATGATTTTCTTACTTTTTATCAGTACATTGAACCTCTATTTTCATGTCGCAGTTGATTCTCTATCTTTCCAAATCACCTTGATAAACTTAGCATATTTGACTGATGAGAAAGGGGTTGTACTAACCAATAGTGCAAAAAATAAAGAAGACAGAGTGCATTGCTTAGTGTCACTCATTCATAAGTCTATATTCAATTTTAAAAGACAAACTTTAGAGGATAAGCGAACCTCTTTGTTGGAATAGTGCCCCACAAGCCAATTAGATTTGCGTATATCATTATTCTTAGTACACAATCTTGATTGTATGATATAATAAAATGGCTATCTATATCTTATGCATTTTATAATATTCTTCACATGCATTCAGTTAAAGCCTTTAATTCATTAGAAGACTATAAGACTTAGTCATTCATATGATGGTGATCATGAGAAAAGTCTCTAAGGTCATGATTTTAAATATTCCAAGTCATAAAATCTTATGATGTGGGATATCTAAGATTTGGACACACTTGCACTGACGATGCATATTCCAAGGGGTTGGACATTGCTTCATTTCTTGGGAAATTCATGTGAGACATGGGTACTTGTTAGGGAACAAGTTCGCTGAAGACTCATCTAGAGAAACTATTAGATAACCAGAGTGGCTAGTCGGCAATGGACTATTTTCTAATTTACACTTGTGCGTATAATTATTCTTTTGACTTGAGAATCCACAGTAATCTTGTACTTCGGTCCTTGTACTTTGACTTTATCTTGACCACTCTAGCAGGTCTTATGGACTTGGATTAGGCACAAGCTACCCACGTATAGAGATTGGTGAGAACCAAGATAGGATCCGTTTTCTCATCTATGAAGAATGAGTACATCTTCTATGCATTCTATCATGACCGATTTCAAGAAATCCTAGGCTAAGGTAGTATGACAATTTGAAAAGATGTTTCCAAAGTTGAGGTCATAAATGGAACCGAACATTATGATAGAAGCATAATTATTGAGGCTATTAGGGAGCTAACAAATATCTCATTATATGCTTCTTTTAAGGAGATAGAAAATAGAAGGACCATATTTGCATGGTAATCGTAAGCGGTAATTTGGTTCACAAAGAATTAATTCATCCAATGGTTGGGCTCCATGAGATTGAGGTTAGACAATATCGACCATGGAGATTGGGTCTTCTTTAATTAATAGAGATTATTTATAGAAGGATTGGTTTAAAGGAGTTTAAACTAATTAGAATATTTTATAGTCAAACATGTCGTAATGAGTTGTGAACCCATGTCCAATTAATTGATAAACCTAGAGAGACACACAAAAACACTAATAAATGCACTTAGGCTTTGTTTGTTTAGGTTTTGGAGTGTTTTGGGAAAATATTTTGGGAGAATGGTTTTTAGGAAGTGGGGCTAGGGAATGTGATAGTTGTCTTTTTATCTTTTGGGTAGTAGGGGGAGCATATTTTGGGAGAAAATTATCTATTTGGTTGTATTTTGGGTAGGAACAAATTTTACTGTAAATGTCACATTAATCACTTTTTGTAGATTATTGGGGTGAAATAGATATTTTCATATTATTTATAAATACATATATATAAATTTTGTGATTAGTATATATATATATTTGTAATGATAATTTAAGGGTAAGGAATTGAGAATAGATTTTAGGTTCAATTTTTAAGGGCATTTTGGGGATTATCTTGTGTGTCTTGAGTAGTGGGATTGGGGACTGTGATGATTTGTTTGTTTAAGTTTTTGGAGTTAAAAGATATTTTGCGAGTTTATAAACAAACAAGGCCTAAGAGTTTGGAGAGACTATCTAATGAGTTTGATGCTAAGAAAATAGTCTATTTAGAAAAGGCCAATTGACTAGTCTTGCCAACTTAAAGAATTAGGTTAAATTGATTAAATTAAAAAGTTAATTTAATTAAGGCAAGAGAGAATTAATTTTTAGAGGCAAAATTAAATAGAGGTGTCTATTCAAATTAATGGTCTTGATTTAAATTGCTAAAATCAAAATGAGATTATGATGTGGCAATGAAAGCCTACTAGGTGACTAATGGACCAATTAAATAGTAGGAAGGATCTAGAAACTAGCAAGTTGGACTTGCTAACTCACAAAGACCCTCCACTCTATATAAGAGACCAATTAGTCACACCAAAGAGAGATAGTTGGCCGTTACTAGGAGAAACCACCCCAAAATATTCTTTCTCATTTCATCACATTGTGAGTATTCGCGAGTTTCCCTTAAAAAAGCAAGATTCATCCCATATACTCTCCTTCCTCTTCACTAAATTTCTTCTCTAATGAAAGAAATCTAAGTGTTTTTGCTACATCCATGATGGTGTGTATGATTCTAGAGGTGTAACATTTGGTACACTCTTCATTGTGGATCAAGTTTAGCCACTGCAGATTTGATTTCAAGCTCAGTTTTGTGGCAATAGGAAATCAAATTTGAGGCTGATTTTTTTACTAGGGATTCTCCTTTCATAGACGTTTAATTTGGTGTGTCACAATCAAGGAGATCAATCTAATAAGGAGGTAAAAAATGTAATTCAAATTAGCTGAAAATTTTGTAGTAGATTTTCAGTATCAAGTTTTTTGTATTTAATTTGAGTTTCCTCTTCAAGGTAACTTCTCTAAACCAAATCCATGGTCAAGAACATGAATTAGATCCTTTGTAAAGTGTGGAGATATGATTTATCATTTGTTGAAATGAAGTTTTGAATTCTGATGCACTAGGCTCCCCAAATCTCCTACACCTTTCACTCTTTCATTTTCCAACAGCCTTTTTCTGCTAGAAATTTTTTTGAAAATGGAGATTGACCTTAACGAGTAAGCCCAGCATCCTTAAACTATTGTGATCATTCTCCTAACTAACATGCCAATAATAAATAAAGAACCATTAGAAATTCTGGGTCAAGTTAATTACATCATGAGAATAACAATCTCTTAAATGAAAGATGGACACACTATGCTCAACTAATGTCTCACAATTACTTCAGTTTAACTTAGACCATATCAGATAACTAGTACCTCTAACACGTCTCCAATGGATAACTCAAACCTACTCTTGAGCTCGAAGAAATTAGCTCATGCTAATTGCTGAGCTTGAGGTATCATTTCACAACTCATAATACATCTTCCTTTTGAGCCATTTTTGATATATGGCTGCACAATACTTGATAATAGTCTATATTTTTGCTCGGTCTCCAACCATATGCCAAGTATTACCAATATCTACTATCCAACAAAGAGAGAATTGAAAGCACTAGCAAACAAAGGACTGAGAGAGTATTGAGAATCAAACTTCATTTTAGTACTATTACAAGTGAAGTAAATGATCTCAAAAGTTTCCAACACTTGATGTTTGTTGATATTTTGTCTGCTTCTATTATTATAGTGACACATCTATGGCTTTGTTTGATCAATTTATGGCTCTAGTATTGTTGTTCGCTTTTATCTAGCTTATCATTGCTTTTGATACCCTAATGGTTAGTATACTGATAAATGTAATTACCTGACTTTTCATAATCAGCCTCAAATTAGGCAATTTTATCAATATTATGATTGATAGCATAAATTACACTTATTCATAAATCGCTCAAATAGTGATTAAGGATAATTAGAACATTTTCTTATGAGTAAACTCATATCTCAAATAGAGTTCAAACTCTTTGACTAGATTTTCTTGTTTGCTGCTTAAACAATTTTAGAGTGCAAACTTAATTTGATCCATTCATTGATTATCAGTATCTAAGTTGCGGTAATACTAGGCAACTTGTCCATTTTTCATATTCAATCAATTTGAAATTAAAACTAGTAAATTGGTTGAGGACTGCTGAAATTAATTATGCAAGTAGGTACTGCCTAATATTTTATTTTAGATCAAAGTAAATTAGTTATTACTCTCTTATACACCAGTGAAATAAAAAATTCCACAACTCAAGCTAATAATCATCTCTCACTGAGTTAAATGGAATAATAAAAAATTTATTGATCCTATGAAAATAGGAACAAAAAAATATAGCCCTACTTAGGTTGCATTGATATTTTGGTGCTTAGATCATTTGGCATGATGGTAGTGAACAAAAATATCCTTATAAAAAAATTGATTGATCATAGTTCCAAAATAAATTGCTCTAATAAGTGCATGTCTCAAATATTAAAATATTACATGATCCAAGGTCTATCACATCAATCTAATCATAATAAAATTGGGGTTACCATCATTGCAATAAACTATCTCTCATGAATAAATATCCAAAATAATAAAAAAAAATCAATTTTCATGAGTACCCAAAAATATCAATGTTTGTGCATGCACAAAATAACACATCGCATTTACATAATTTGAGTTTCATTATACAAACAATACAAAATTGCAATAGAACATGCAACTCATGAATACATTGTAGAGAAATTCTCATTTAATGATCAACCATACAAGAAAATAGAGCATATCTTTCTATATATACATATATGTATACATAATTTTGGCCCATAAACATATTTGCATGCAACCTTTATGCACAAAATATCCAAGCATCATTTTCTATTAGTTCCCAATGAAATAAATACATTTAAACAATAAGGTCAAGAAAATATATCCCTCTTATCTTATTCTCGTTTTAGGCGCACATTTTAATTTTTTGAATAATTTATCATACTATACAATATGACATTATAATAAACATCACAAAATATATTTTATTTCAGCCAAAAGAATTTTTTTCCAGAGATTCAATTTTCACACTAAAACTTCAAAAAAAAAAATAATCATATCTATCTCATTTGAATTTGTTTTCAATGAATAATATGTTGTATTGAATCTCTTTTGATGCCCTAAAAGATTATTTAAATAACTTACATCAAAAGCAAAAATTTAGGTTCAAAATTTTTAATTTAAGAAAACGAATCTCAATCTTATATTCAAATTTTGTTTCAAAAGACTTACATGTTTATGACCAAATTTTAACTACATGATACACATGCCACGATTTACATATGGTGCAAAATTCACGCCAAAACTTCATGCTTCCAAAAATTATAAATTTTAAGCATATAATAATTTTATGGAATTTGATCAAATCAATAGGCAAGAACGAGCCCTTTTGGTTTTTGATACCACTCTTGGAAATCATTATACATAAACAATTAATTTCCACATAGAATCAAAATGAATGTGAAACAACAAATTTCTTGTCTACAAACATTAAAGTTGCATGATAAGAAAAATTGTACAAAATCTAATCCTCTGATTCTTCCCTTCCAAATGTAATCTTGAAATTTGATGAGCTCGTGATGAATGCCTTAAATACTACGGATCTCCTTGAATTTGATTTGAAATAGTGCCAACTCGAGGGCTTCACACCTTAATCTCGAATCAAATGCCAAAAATATATGAACTCCGCAAAGAACACCTTGAAGAAAATAACGTCAATTCGAGGGCTTCGTACCTTAATCTTAAATCAAACACCAAGATATATGAGCTCCACGAAGAACACCATGGATCTCCTTGATTTTGATTTGAAGAAAATAATGTCAATTCAAGGGTTTCTCATCTTAATCTTGAATCAAACGCCAAATTATGATGAACTCTGCGAAGAACACCTTGAACGCCATGGATCTCCTTGAATAGCTTGAGAGAACTGCAAGACTTCTTCAAAGTTTCTCTTACTTGCTAGGATTTGTCTTGTGTGTCAAATGAGTTGGGATTGCCCCTTTATATAGGTGTTTGATGGGATGCTTTTAGATTGATTTGAACTTCTTTGACGGTTATCTCTTTGATAAGATAATATCAAATATCAAGATATAATATTAGATATCTTTGATTTGATAATATCAAACATCAAAACATAATGTCAATATCAAGAGATAATATCAAATATCTTTAATTTGGTACTATTAAATATTTAGAGATAATATCAAACATCTTTGATTTGATAATATCATATATCAAAAGATAATATCAAACATCTTTCATTTGATTGGTCCATGTACATAGACACTTCAGCTTTAACACTAGTCAATATTTGATTTGAGTATAAAATAAATACTAGAGTATTAAATAAAATTAACTATTTATCTTTTGGAATTAAGTTTAATAAATCCCAAAATATAAATCCAAATTTTAAATTAACATCTAATATATTATTTTGCATATATCACTTCTTAATTGGTCAAAATTTAATATGTCTATGAACAGTTCAATGTTACCTTTTGATTGGCGAAGGTTTTACAAATACCATCCCAGATCAAAACTCATTTTCCAGCCTCTGAATCCACATGGGCTCTAAGTTTCTTGATTCGAACATCTCTTAAGTATAACTCAACATCTTTTAACTTTGAACACCTTCTCCAATCTCTACTCACCTCGTAGGGTTGCTACCAGAGCTTCCACATATAGACCACAATCCCTTGGAAACAATTTGGTGATACTCCAAGAAATATGGAGAGAGAAAAACTATGAATATAAAGAGAGTATCTGAAAAGAGTGAATACTCAAATTATGTATGCTAAACTCTTAGAAAGAGGGCTTATTTATAGACAAATCTTCGAAGAGTTCAATCCAACAAGGAGTTAATGGAGATATGGATCATCCTTATCCCACACAAGGGAGAGTTACCCTTCTAGATATGGATGAATGTTATCTGTCTACATCTCTTCATGAGGAATAGTTCTAATCCAACTAGAACCGCACTTCCTTCTAGATATAGAAAAATCCATTCAAATATGGATGTTTATTGGATCAAGGGTCTAAAATTAACATAGTTTGCAACAATATACTAATTGGATCATTTTTTCTAATGAATCCTGTAAATTCGAAGGAATCTCTAACCTGGGAAGCCGTCAATGGTGGAGAAATAGCAATCCAAAGAAGAGATATATTGATTGGAATAAGGCCGAACCACACAAACACGATCAAAGGAGGCCTTTGCCATCTTCCCATAAGTTTCTTGGCAAAGGGGTAAAGATGAGCCAAAACCCAAAAACTAAAGAAAACATGTCCAAGCATACAACTTTATTGCAAAATTGCATTGTATATCATCCTACTCATGCGTACAACAATGGCAAATAAGTAGGTTATCATTATAGTAATATGAGGAACCATGAAAGAAGTCAACTTTATGATGTATAGATCCGAAAATTCATTGTAATAGTCATCGTTAGCCAACTTTGATGTCAAAGTAATTAAGATCCTTGTGCTTATACATGACCATAGGATCCACCTTCAGCATGACTTAGTCACCCTTTTTCTTTTGGTAAAACTCCACTTTTACCAGACTTATGGTAGTGACCATGTGTTTTTGCATCTCTTTCTGAGACTCCTTCAAACTTTTAGGCAATTCAATTTTGAATCCCTTGATGATTCTATTAGATAGCATATCTATAAGGCAAAATCTTGGTTGTGTCCACATAGTAGTATGTAGACATGGCAAAAAATTACTCATACCACGGGTACCCAATAAATTCAAGTAAATGGGCCTCATTTCTTTTACCTAATAAAATATGCGTAATTTTACCCACCGTCTAATTACTCACTAATTTTTGGCCCAGCCCAGGGGTATCCACAGGTAAACTCCTAATATAGCAGTAAAAGTAAGACGTGTAGGTGGATTGAAATGTAATATAATCTAAATTTAGTAAATGTTTAAACATTTAAACTATAGTTTTCAAACTAAAACATTTGACATGCTTTAAATACTTGTTCAATAAAATATTCAAAATTTGTAGCCTCTTTTTTTTCTTAGGTAATATTTGAATAATATTATGTAAATTGAAAAATAATATTAATTTTTCTTTAAATATAAAAAATAAAAATTTATTACGGATACCCATGGGTTGCCCATTACACATAGTCATAGGTAATGGGTCCACTATCTCGTACCTAATAAAAGACGAGTAATTTTACCCATGGATAAATTTACCCAACCTATTGCTACACACTCTTAGGTTATCCATAGGTACCCATTTAATAGGTATAGCTATTGTGTAATGCTTTTATCACTAGGCAACCAAAGTTTACCTTGAATCTACTTAAGGCAACATACATCAAGTATATTTTCATAAAATTCATTTATGTAGTTTGGGTAAGTCTGGTGCGACATAAAAAAGTATCGGAGATCAGCCTATGAAACATGTTGTTATAAGTGTTCATCCTATTGTAAATTTGTCCACCCACAAAATTCTCAAACCCTTTTTCTTTTTAAATCATCTTCTCAGTAGATTTCTTATCAAAATAATCTTTATTACACCATTCCTTGATCTGAAAATATATGTGTCCCTCATTTTCATAACCTAGTATTTTGCAAAATTTCGAGACAGTTAACTTATAGAGTACCATTCCCATAAGACTCAATCATAGGATTTCCCTTCTCTTTCCCAAGGGTCATGTTCACAATGAACTTAATGACAAATTTCGAATAGACAAATTCCTAAAATTTCATAATGAGTCCAAATAGTATTTCTAATCATTTCAGGCAATTTAGTAGCAGAAATTAAAGAAAAATTGATTGACCTTACACATTCAACTTTTGTAGCCTTATACTCATTTTCAAACTCAGCTTGGTAGCCTCAGTCAAGCAATCCTTCGAAAATAGCTTTTCTTCCTCCTCAGTATCCTCATTTTCTTCTTTCTCCACTTCTTCATTCTTTTCTATTTTCTCCTCATTTCCTTCACTTGGTGTTGATCCTTTCTCACTACTTGATCCTTTCATTTCTTCATCATTCTTACTGTCACCTTTCTCAAAATTGATCGTTGATTCAAATTCTAGTGTGGTCTCTGAACCAGTTTCTTTTTCCCTTCGGATGGCATTCTCTCTGAATTCTTAGGATAGATAACTTCCAATGGTACAGTAAGGGTCAAGTTTTTCATTTCTATTCAAAACTTTGATGAGTGTGGATAGTTGTTCTTTGGTAGGAGAATGAATGGAAGATTTGATTGTAGTCTTTCACTTAGTTCTACCTATTTTCAATTGTTTTTGGTGAAGGGGGAAACTAGGGTTTTAGGTGGAAGATGAGAGAGGGGAGACAGAGAGAGAGAGATTTTTCAGCATGTGAGAATGAGTGAAAGAAATGTTTGTATCCAAATATATTTCCAACAAATGTTAGGTTTAATATATAAATATGCAAGCATATAATGCAATTAAACTATTGAATCAAAGGGAGTAAAATTAGTTTTCTCTTACCAATAACCATTTAAAGTCAACCGCCCATTGATAATTACTGATGCATATTATTTAAGGCAAGTAAATTTGAATTTTTAATTCAAACTAGCAACAGAAAAAATGTATCCATTGTCTGCAATTTTTCCTGCACAAGAGTGATTCAAATATTAAGCGTGTACCTTGAATAGTAATTTTCGCTTGTAATGCAATCTTTTATGCCTTTCTTTTTAGAGCATGTAACTTCTTAATTTCTACAATCCCCAAACTATTTTGGATTTTGCTAAAACAATCTCCAATGAAGGGCTTGGTGAAAATATTCGCTAATTGAAACTTAGTGCTCACAAAACATATGCATACATCTCCTTTGCTTAATCTCAAATAAGGTGTTGTTTTACCTCAATATGCTTAGTTCGAGAATGATGGACTAGATTCTTGGTTATATTTATAGCACTAGTATCATCACAGTACATAAGAACATTGCTAAACATCAATCCATAATAATGCAAAGTTAGCTTCATCCACAAATTTTGTATAGAATAATAACCTAATGTAATATGTTCAGCTTCAGTAGTAGAAAGAGCAATAGAATTTTGTTTCTTACTAAACAATATAATGAGACTCTTTCTTAAAAATTGACATCTAACGTTATTACTTTGACGATCTAATTTTCATTTAGCATAAATCAGCATCTGAGTAACCAATGAGTTCAAATTCTTCACATGAAGGATGCCATAAACCATAATCAATAGTTCCTTTAAGAAATTTGAATATTTATTTAACAATAGTTAAATGAGATTCTTTATAATTAGATTGAAACCAAGCACACATGCAAACAGAAAATATGATATCAAGTTGCTGATAATTAAATATAAGAGGCTACCAAACAAACCTCTATACGTTTTCTCATCAGTTGGTTTACCAGCTTCTTATTTATCAAGTTTAGTTGTTATGCATATAAGAGTTAATGCTTTTTTACAGCAGTTCATCCCAAATTTCTTTAGTAACTCCTTGGTATATTTAGATCGACAAATGAAATTGTCTTTGTTGGACTGCTTTACTTGCGCACCAAGAAAGTGGCTAAGCTCGCCCATGATGCCCACTTCAAACTCTTTTTTCATCTGTTTAGCTATTTAGCAAACTCCTTACAAAAATGATTGTTAGTTGCTCCAAATATAATATCATCAATATAGGTTTGCATGAGCAATATATCGATATTATGATTTTTGATAAATAGTGTAGTATCAATTATACCCATTGGGAATCCTTTGTTTATCAGAAACTTACTCAAACTTTCATACCAAGCTTATGTAGTTTGTTTCAAACTATTGAGTGTTTTGGTAAGTTTGTAGACATGATTGGGGAGTTCTTCTTTTCTCAAAGCCAGAAAGCTGTCCAAAATAGACTTCCTCATTGATGAATCCATTCAAGAAGGCCTTTTAACATCCATCTAGTGTAAAGTTAACCACATGTGTGATATAAAAGCGAGTAGCATGTGGATTGATTCCAATCTTGCAACCAGTGCAAACATTTTGTCATAATCAATTCCTTCTTCTTGAATATAGTCCTTGGCTACTAGTCTAACCTTGTTTCTAGAACTTCCCATCGTAATTAAGTTTGTTTTTGAATACCCCTTTTGTTCCAATAACTAGATTGTCATCCAGTCTCTTAATAAAATTCCAAACCTTATCCTTTGGAATTATGGTAGCTCCTCTTTTATAGCATTTATCCATGATTTATCATGGGGGTTTCTTCAACACTTCTTGCTTAATCATTGATATGAATATATAGTTCCCAATTCCATCATCTTCCTATCTGAAGGATGATCTCATTCTTACTCTATCTTTTATACTTTCTATAACTTGCGATATACGATGGCTTAATGCTTGAAAAAATTTTCTTATTGTTGCAGTTCTTACATCAACCATTTTTTTAGAAATATTCTTTTCTGGTTATCTAGAAAGAGAGCTTTCTTCATCTATGATCTCATGTTTAGTTCTTACTTCCACTCTTTCTTCAGTTATTGTAATAAGGGGAATAATATCCGCATTATCTTTGCTCAAGCGTTGCTTGGCTTCAAGAGGGTTAGTTTCATCAAAAGATACATGCATAGACTCTTGTACCACTTTCTTTCGTTTGTTGTAAGTCATACATGCCTTACTATGCACAAAATACCTAATAAATATTTATTCATCCACTTTAGAACAAAATATGGCAATAGATCACAATTATTCAAGACAAAACATTTGCAACTGAAAACTTTGAAATATGAAATATTAGGAATTTTACCTCTCCACAACTTAAAAGGGATTTTGTTCAAGATAGGTCTTAGAAGAACTCTATTAGACACATTGCATGTAATGTTCAGAGCTTCTCCCCAAAATAATTTAGGCATATTGTATTCATTAATCATTGTTCTAGTCATTTCAATCAAGTTCCAATTCTTTCTTTCAACAACACCATTTTACTATAGGATTCTAGGTGCAAAAAAATTATTACGAAGTTATACTCATCGAATTCAATATCATGATCACTTCTAATTTTGCAAATAAAATATATTTTTTCATGTTGCAACTCTTTAGTGAGAGGTATGAAGGCATCAACTACATTAATCTTGTTTAAAAATGTATATCTAGAATAATCATCAATAATAACAAAAGAATACTTGGTATCTCTGAGAGTGCTTGTCTTAATTGGATCAAAAAGGTCAAGATGCAATAGTTCCAGTAGTCTAGAAGTAGTTAACATATCATTTGCTTTGAATAAGGATTTTGTTCGATTCCCTTTTTAATATGTATCATGCAATTTGTCTTTCACAAATTTGAGATATGGAATTTCCTTAACAAGATATGTCTTTGAAAGTTTGGAAATGAGTTTTATGTTGATAATGTTCAAGTCTTCTATGTCATATCTAACTTGAATCTTCAGCTGCCACTAGTCATTTCATGTTTGATTCAAAAGATCATTATAGTAAGTACAAAAAATATGTCCTTCTCTTAGTGCAGTAAAGATAGGTTTCTTTTCCTTCAAAATAGTACACATTTGTAGTTTCTTGTTGAGATGACAACCACTATCGAATAGTGGACTTGTGCTAAACAAGTTATGTTTCAATATTTCAACTAACCATACATCATTGATAATGGTGGAGGACTCTTTTCCAACTATTCTAATTGAAAACAATCTTTCTTTTTGGTGTTGCCAGCAAGAATGACATGTCCCAAATTTGCTTTATCAATTGCTAAGAACTTTGTTGGATCACCTATTATATGTTTAGAGGTACCACTATCTAATAACCATTATTTTCTAATTTTAGGGCATCTTGAAAAGTCTTACAATCAAAGAGTTATTTTTCGAGTTTAGGTATCCAAGTGCCCATTGGGTCCTTGGAGTTTAATCGATTTAGATTAAAAAATCAATTCATAATTGGCTTGGCCTTTCCCTTCTTAATAAAGCATGACTCAGTCGTATGACTAATCTATCAACAATAAAAGCACATGATAAGCATGTTATCGAATTTCTTGAGGTTTCTATTATTACCAACTCCAACTTTGCTCAAGGAAGCATTTTGCAAACCAAATAATTTATTTAAGTTATCGCTTCCCATAGTAAACTTTTCAAGATTCTTCTCCAATTCATGAACTTGATTTTTTAAGAAAATATTTTCTTCCTCATGAACTCTATGTTGGAATAATGCCCTGCAAGCCAATTAGATTGCCATGAAGAACTATTCCATATAACAATCTTGATTGAATGATATTCAATAAAATGGTCATCTTCATCTTATGCATTTATGATTTCTTCACATGCATTTGGTTGAAGCCCTTAAATCATATAGGACTCCAGGACTTGGTCACACATATGATGGTGATCATCAAATAAGTCTCTACGGTCATAATTTTAAATATTCCAAGTCATAGAATCTTATGATATAGGACAACTAAGATTTGGATAGACTTACACTTATTGGAATAGTGCCCGGCAAGCTAATAGGATTGGCCTTGTAAAGCTATTTCCTTGTAAAACAATCTTGATTGAATGATATTCATTATATGACTATCTTCATCTTATGCTATTTATTACTTCACTCGTATTTGGAAAAAACCCTTAGATCACTCATGACTGCGGAACTTGGTTCGGTGATCATGGAATAAGTCTTACACGATCGTGATCTTAAATCTTTCAAGTTATAGGATGTTATGAGACAGGACATCTAAGATCCGGATAGACTTGCATTAACGATGCATAAATACAATAGTTGAATATTGCTCTACTCTAGGAGCAACTATATGAGATATTGGTACATGTTAGTGGGTGCTTGTTAGAGAACAAGGTATTGAAGACCCACTAGGAAAATCCACTAGATAGATGAAGTGGCAAGTCTCCAGCTTACACTAGTGCATATTATTAGTCCTCTGATTTGAGGATCCGTGATAACATTGTGTTTGGTCCTCATGCTTTGACTCTTCCTTGATCACTTAGCGGGTCTTTTGGGGGTGAGATTGGGTATGAGCTACTAAGCATGGAGATTTGTGAGATCTAGATGGAATCCGAACCCTTTCTTTTGTGAAGGGCGAGTACATCTCCTACGTGTTTCTATAATGATTGATTTCAAGAAATCCATGCGAAATGTGGTGTGACAATTTGAAAAGGGTGTTTTCCAAAGATGAGGTCATAAATGAAATCGAACATTGAGAATAGAGACATAGTATTGAGGCTATTAGGGAGCCGACAAATATCTTGCCCTAGGCCACTTTCAGGAGATAGGAGACGGAAGGATTGTATTTGCATAGTAAGCGTAGAGCTACAATGGCTCTCCAAAAGCATTCATTTTTGCCAATTAGTTGAGCTCCATGGGCTTGAGGTTGGACATCAACCATGGAGATTGGATACTCTTCAATTAATGAGATTAATTGAATTGAGTCGATTAATTTAAACGTATTTTAAACTAAAATGAATATAAGATATTCTAAAGTCACAAGGAGTTGTGAGCCCATGTCCAATAAATTGTAGAACCTATTGGGTCACACACAAAAGCCAACTAGCTTCTTAGTTAATGAAGGAATTTTCTAAGTGTTAGAGAATTGCTCCATGGATCCAATTTTGAGGTGTCCAATTTGAAGGTCAATTTTGGCTTGATTAATTTAAATGTTAAAATTAATCAATTAATTTAAGGAATTAAATTAAATCAATAATTAAGGAGTTAATTATTTCGTGCCAAATGATCATCAATTGGTCAAGTTAACTTAAAGAGTTAAGTTAACAAAACTAAGGTTAAGAGTTAAGCTTTTTTGACTTAAGAGTTAAGTCAAAGGTTATTTAATTAAATTAAAGTGTTTAATTTAATTAACGAGAAGAAAACATTTTGAAGGAAAAATTCAAATGAAAGGTTCATTTGAATTAGCTTCTTAATTACTTTAAAATTAAATTTCAATTGTAATTAAAATGCACACAAATTCAAATTAGATTTAAATTTGAATTTGCCACCTAAGCTTGCAAGTGGCCGCCCCCCTTGAGGAAGGTATGATGCCCTATCCTCCCTCTATATATAGATATAGAGATGAGGGATTGGCCATATGCACATTGTGGTGTGAACATTAGAATCTTTCACATTTCCCTCCAAAACTCTCTCCAAGCATTACATCATGTGTTGAAGCTGTGGTTTCGTTCTTCTTCTCCAACCTCAAATCGGCCTTTATCTTACCCATCTACAAGTAAGAAAAAATTGAAAGTTCAATTGGTGTGTGGATCATCACAATAAAGGCAAAACATTTGGTTTGCTAGCTTTGGAGAGCTACTAAAACAAAGCAACGATTTGATGAATTTTTTTCCAGGAGATCCAGAAGGTGGTTTGATCTAAAATTTTCAAAGTATCTTCTTCAAGGTGTTAAGAGGATACAGGAATTTTTTGGTGATTTTTGGAGATGTTTAACCAAGGAAAAAGTTGCTCTCTTCCTACTGCGCTGCTATTTGGCGGATTTTGGATTGGTGAAGAGTTCACCATTTTCTCCTTGGAAATTTGCTATTCAAGGTAACTCTCTACCTAAATCTGAATCCCTAGCATGATTAGATCCTTGTGAGCTTGTAAAGCACTAGTTTATTTAAGCTTTTGAAGTTTTATTATTGAATCATAGTGCATTACTTGCCTTCAAGTGGTATCGGAGCCAAAATCATGCTTAGATTTGGATTTTTTAATTAATTAATTCATATGGTGGATTGGTCAAAATCACCAAATTCTTGATTCATATGATGGATTGGAGCGTTTGGTTGATGTTGTGTGTGACTCCTTGATTGATGAATTGAAAGCATGCTAACATGTGTTTTAAGTGTTTATTCATATGATTAGTATGTTTTAATCCATAGCTATTAATGTTGAATGTTGATTTGGCATTAATTATTGTTATATGTTGATATAGCATGTTGATGAATGACTAGAATACTTTTGGTCATTTTTTAATCCAATTTGATTGGAGTTTTGTTGGAGATTTTGAAGAATATGATTCTTACATAAACTAGTTTTTGGAAGCAAGTTTGAGCACTTGAATTTCCTATTTTAAAAGGTGTTTTGAATTTGGAAATTCATCCATAATGTGTGATCTAATGTTTAGAAAGTGTTCTAAAATTTTTGGTGCAAAAAAGTTGAGCCAAAATTGGCTTGACTTAGCCGAAACCCAAAAACAGAGCAGCTGCCAAGCCAGGTGCGGACGCTGGCAGGATAGTGACCGAGAATCACAGCCCAGGAGCACTTGAATTTCCTACTTTAAAAGGTTTTTTGAATTTGGAAATTCATCCATAATGTGTGATTTAATATTTAGAAAGTGTTCTAAAATTTTTAGTGCATAAAAGTTAAGCCAAAATTGGTTTCACTCAGCCAAAACTCAAAAACAAGGCAGCTGCCAAGTCAGGCACACACACTGGCAACGTAGTGCCGAGAATTACAGGCCAGCTGCGTACACACCCGGCCAGGTAGCGCCTAATTTTGGTTTGTTGAGTTTTGAACCAAATTTTTGGGCTCCTTTCATGACCAAAATAATTTTAAATCACATGTAATGGGTGTACAAGAGTTGTGCAAGGTCTAAAAATTATGTTTGACATTTTTAAATGCTTTTAAAAATTAGTTAAAGTTAATCTTCAATTTTTGGAATAAAAGCTATGCTTGTTCAATTATTTGTTTATGAGATAGGCATTTAATTGTTGGAATCAATTGTTAATTCTAGATTTGTTTGTTGTTCATTTAATTGTTAAATGGACGATGAATAAATGGGGATGATCATAAGCCTTTAATATTGATTTTATTTGTTTCAAGTTTTTGAAAAGGATTGTATTAAATTGAGACTTCCATGTCTCTTAATTTCTACCTTGTAAATGTTATAAGAGTATAATCACTAGGAGTGAGGATTTCCTTCTCTTGTAAATGTTACATGGAGCAAAGGAGACCTTGGAGGCATGGAGACTTTTGAAGACCCATAAATGTGTGGGATACACTCATGTAATAGTTAGATTTAATCAACCACTTAAAATCAATTGGGTGGTGCACCTATGGCTCTAAGTGCACCACATAGTTAGGTTCATTTTCATCCCACCTTAGGAGCATGCTAGGCGCATTTACCTATTTGTGCTTTTAATATCCTATTAATATATGAGATGCATGTTTAGGATATATAAAACCTAAATAAAAAGATAAAATGATGAGATCTTTGCTAGCAAAAACCCTCAACTTAGAATCTCTAACTGCCTTTCTCATATTAAGTCAAAATGGATACAAATTAAAAGAGTTTTAATTAATCCATGCCTTCTACCAATAGTATGTGGCATGATAATGCTACCATATACTTAGCATATGATGCACCTTTGATTTGAGAATGCCCATGCATTGTCACACAAGTCATGGGATGCCGTGGTGCCCGTCTCGTATCAAAGCTTGATTGGTAGGTCTGACTTAACACCTATTAGTGTGGATGTCTCATGGGTCGTAGGTCCACATGAAAAGTGAGGTAAAATATATCAAGAGTTGTATGAGATGTAATTGGCAAAAGTTGCTTACCTTTCGATTGTGTGTGGATGTCTCACGAGTCATGGGTTCACTAGCAAGTTCTTAAGATCTTGATTCTCACTAGGAAATAAGATTTCTCAAATTCTTCTAGAGGGTGAAGGATTTGATAAAATAGTGGGAGGAAAACATGCTTGAAAAACCATAAACATGTTTTTAATATCAAATTCAATCACATACTTATACTCTTTTTTCACCTCCTGTCGATTTTCAAAATCTTCAAATCAAAATGGCTCAGAATCCACTCGCATGTATTTTGCAAACCAATAAACTCACCAGGCCTAACTTTGAAGATTGGTTGAGAAACCTTAAAACAATTCTTAACTCTGAAAAGAGGACATACGTTCTTGATCAAAGTCTCGTGGACACAATTGGTGATGACGCCATTGGCCAAACTCGTGAAATGTTCATGAGATTTGTAAATGATGATCTACAAGTTAGATGTGTCATGTTGGCATCCATATTTAACGAGCTCCAAAAGACTCATGAGCACATGAAACATGCTCGAGAGATCTATATACATTTACGAGAGTTATATGGTGTATAATCAAGACATAAAAGGTTCGCTTTGTCAAATGAGCTTTTTAGATCAAGCATGAGTGAGGGGTCTAACGTCCATGATCACAACCTCAAGATGATAGGACTCATCAAGAAGCTTGGATAGTTAGATGTGGTCATGGCCAACAACCTCTACGTAGATTTGATCCCCCAGTCATGGCCACCATCGTTCTACCAATTCGTTATGAACTTCAACATGTCCAAGCAAGAAGTTACGATTAACGAATTAGTGAACATGGTTTTGACCACCAAAACGACTATGAGAAAGGAGAAACCTATTATGCTTGCATCCTCCTCCAAGTCAAAGGGCCCTAGCGATCCTAGAAATGTAGATAAGAGGAATAAGAGTTTTTCTTCCAAACAGAAGCAACCTGCGAAAAGTTTCGGGAGGGTTAAGAAGAAGGCTAAATATTGTTTCCATTATGGCGAGAAGGGACTTTGGAAAAGAAATTGCAAAGCTTACCTTACAACCCTTGAGAAGGGTATGTACTTTATTGAAGTGCACTTGACGACTAATTCTTCCTCATGTGGGTATTTGACACCGTATGTGGTTCTCACCTTTGTAATTCGTTACAGGGGATGAAAAAAAAAAAGAGTCTTTATAAAGGGGATATGATCCTTTGCCTATGAAATAGAGCAACAGTTGTCGCCACCTTACAAGGCATAATCAAGTTGGACTTAGGAAATGCTTGCATTGTACTTGATTCAGTTTATTATGTAACCCATCTTATTAAGAACATTATTTCAATTCCTATTCTCAATAATGAAGGGTTTGATTTTTCCATATTGAATGGGATGTTGAAAGCATTAAGAATGATTCTTTAATTACACATGGTACATTAATTGACGGATTATACATACTTGATTCTCAACCTGCACTAATGCACATTCAATCAAGTAAAAGAAAGTTAGATAACCCAGACAATGGCATGCAAGACTTGGGCATATTTCTAAAAATAAGATGAACAAGTTAGAGGCTCTTAAAGCACTAAATGTTAGTGGCATTGAGGATCTTCCTACTTGTGAATCTTGTTCAAAGGAAAAAATGACCAAGGCTCTTTTTGTAGGACAAATAGAGCACTCCACAAGTCTTTTGGAATTGATCCATACAGATAATTGTGGACCACTAAGAGTTAGTGGGAGAGGAGGCTATTCCTACTTCATCACCTTTACTAATGATTATAATTGGTTCGGACAAGCGCATCTTATGAAGAAAAAGTCCAAAGGTTTTGAAAAGTTTAAAGAGTATAGAAATGAAGTGGAAAAGAAGTTGGGGCTAAATATTAAAGTTAAAGCTCTTCAATCGGATCAAGAGAGAAAAATACTTAAGCACTGAATTCTTAGATTATCTAAAGGAGAATGAGATTCTCTCTCAATAGACTCCACCTGGCACACCCCAATACAATGGAGTAGCCGAGAGAAGAAATTGTACCTTATTGGACATAGTACGTTCCAAATGAGCTTTTTAAATGTGCCTATATCCTTTTGGGGATATGCCTTAGACGTGGCGGCAAAGCTACGATCCCTCGGAATAAAATGTGTTTGTTTTGAGAAATGCCACATTTTTAGAAAGGTAATTTCTAATAGATAGAAAAGGTGTTGTTGTAATTGATGAAGTTCAAGATGATCATGAAATCCCATAAGCGATGGAAATAAGCGAGCAACTAGAGCCTCGCACACATCCTGTAAGAAGGTCGAACCGAATCAAGAAGCAACCTGAAAGGTTCGAATTCCTTCATGAGATGGGCCAATTGGATAATGATCCAAAGACTTATGAGGAAGCTATGTTGGACATAGATTTAGGGCGTTGGCTTGAAGCCATGAGATCCGAAATAGACTCTATTTACTCAACAAAGTATGGACTTCGGTAGATCCACCAAAGGGAATAGTTCTCATTGGTTGCAAGTGGATCTATAAGTGAAAGCTTAGAGTGGATGAAGAAGTGGTGACTTTTAAAGCGCCACTAGTGGCAAACGGTTACACTCAAAGACCTAGTATCAATTTCAAGGAAACCTTTTCACGAGTCGCACTTCCTAAGTCCATTCAAATCCTTTTTGCTATAGCCGTATATTATGACTATGAGATATGGTAAATGCATGTGAAAACTGCTTTCCTCAATGGAGATATTGAAGAAAAAATCTATATGGAACGACCACAAGGTTTTACATCCAAGAAGAATGAGCAAAAGGTGTGCAAACTCTAGAGATCCATTTATGGGCTCAAACAAGCATCCCAAAGTTGGAACATATGTTTTGATGAAACAGTCAAATCATTTGGCTTTACCAAAAATATGTATGAACCATGTGTGTATAAGAAGGCCAATGGGAGTAGTGTACAGTTTATTGTGTTTTATGTCGATGACATCCTTCTCATTGGGAATGAGGTAGGAATGTTAGCGTGCACTAAAGCATGGTTATCTACTTAATTCTTCATGAAGGATTTGGGAGAAGCATCCTACGTATTGGGAATATGTATCTATAAAGATAGATCTAAGAGGATGCTGGGGCTATCCCAAACCCCGTACATTAACAAAATACTAAAGACGTTTAGTATGGAAGAATCCAAGAAGAGATTCATTCCCAAGGGACATGGCATTCGTCTTTCCAAGTCTATAGCCCCTAAGACTAAAACGAGAGATGGAGGATGTCCCACGTACCTTATACCTTCGCCATTGGAAGCATGATGTAGCAGTTCAATATACAAGCATATTTTGAGGCGATATCATTTGATTCAGGAGATCATTCATAGAGGCGACATTCGAGTAGAGAGAGTTGCCTCAGAAGATAATATAGCAGATCTACTGACAAAACCCCTAATGCAAAAGGTCTTTGAAGGACATCTTGAGAAGATGGATCTCAAGGCCATGGGACATTGGCTTTAGGGCAAGTAGAAGATTGTAACAATAATGACGGCAAGCTAATAGGATTGGCCTTGTAAAGTTATTTTCTTGTAAAACAATCTTGATTGAAGGGTATTCATTATGTGGCCATTTTTATCTTATGCTCTTTATTACTTCACTCGCATTTGGATGAAGCATTTAGATCACTCATGATGGTGGGACTTGGTTCGGTGATCATGAAATAAGTTTTACACGGTCATGATCTTAAATCTTCCAAGTCATAGAATCTTATGAGATGAGGCATCTAAGATCCGGATAGGCTTACAGTGGCGATGCATAAATCTAGGAGTTGGATATTGCTCCACTCCATGAGCAGCCATATGAGATATGGGTCCATATTAGTAGGTACTTTTAGAGAACAAGGCACTAAAGACCCACAAGGAGAATCCACTAGATAGCCGAAGTGGCAAGTCAATAGTAGCAAGTTCTTTAGCTTACGTTAGTGCATATTATTAGTTCTCTAACCTGAGGATCCATTGTAACCTTATGCTTCATCCTCATACCTTGACCACTTAGCGGGTCTTTCAGGGTGACATTGGGTATGAGCTACTAAGTATGGAGGTTTGTGAGATCCAAGATAGAATCCGACTTCTCACTTTTGTGAAAGGCGAGCATATTTTTTATGTGTTCTATAATGGTTGATTCCAAGAAATCCTTGCGCAATGTGGTGTGACAATTTGGAAAAGGAGTTTTCCAAAGATGAGGTCATACAATGGAATCAAACATTGAGAATTAAGACATCAATTGGCCAAGTTAAAGAGTTAAGTTAACAAAACTAAGCTTAAGAGAGTTATCCTTGTTAGACTTAAAAGTTAAGTCAAAGGTTAATTAATTAAATTAAAGTGTTTAATTTAGTTAAAGAAAAGAATGCATTTTGAAGCGAAAATTCAAATAAAAGGTTCATTTGAATTAGCATCTTAATTAATTTCATATTAGATTTCAAAATTAAATGAAATGCACCAAATTCAAATTAGATTTGAATTTGAATTTGTCACCTAAGCTTGAAAGTGGTTGTCCCCCTTAAGAAAGGTGTGATGCCCCATCCTCCCTCTATATATAGATATAGAGATGAGGGATCGACCATATGCAAATTTTGTGTGAAGATTAGAATCTTTCACATTTCCCTCCAAAACTCTCTCCAAGCCATTACATCATGTGTTGAAGCTTTGTTTTCATTATTCTTCTCCAACCTCAAATTGGCCTCCACCATTGTACTTCTCCTCTCTTACTCTAGATAAAAGTGAGGAAAAATTGGAAGTTCAATTGCTGTGTGGATCATCACAATAGAGGCAAAACACTTGGTTTGCTAGCTTTGGAGATCCACTGAAATAGAGCAGTTATTTGATGAATTTTTTGCAGGAGATCCAGAATGTGATTTGATCCAAAATTTTCACAGTATCTTCTTCAAGGTGTTGAGAGGATACATGAATGTTTTGATGATTTTTGGAGAAGTTTAACCAAGGCAAAAGTTGATCTTTTCCTGCTGCGCCGCTGTCTGGCAGATTCTGGATTTGTGAAGAGCTCAACATTTTCTCCTTGGAAATTTTCTATTCAAGGTAACTCTAACCTAAATCTAAATCCCTAGCATGATTAGATCCTTTGGAGCTTGTGATGCACTAGTTTATTTAATCTTTTGAAGTTTTATTATTGGATCTTAGCGTATTACTTGACTTCAACACTAACGATGTATACTCCAAGGTGTTGGATATTAATTAATCCATTTCATAGGCAATCTACACTAGACATGGATGCATGTTAGTGGGTGCCAGTTGGAAAATAAGTACACTGAAGACTCACTTAGAGAATCGATAAGGTAGCCATAGTGTCACATCAATAGTGGTAAGTTCTCTCGCTTATGATAGTGCATATAATTAGTCTTTTCACTTGAGATTCTATAGTAAATTTAGGTCCTTGTGCTTTGATTTTGCTCCGACCACATAACGAGTCACCTAAGGTTTAGGTTGGGCACAAGCTATCTAAGTATGGAGGTTGGTGAGTTCAAAAATGGGATCTGTTTTGCCCATCAATGAAGAACAAGTTGATCTATTATGTATTCTAACATGATCAATTTCAAGAAATTCTTATGCAAGGTGATATGAAATTTTGGAAAAGGAGTTTTTTAAAGTTGAGTTTATAATGAGGAATCGAACATCAAGAATCGATACATAGTTATAGAGGTTATTAAGGAGCCGACAAATATCTTGTTTGGGCCTCTTTAGAGAGATAGGAAATGAAAGGACTATATTTGCATGGCTTTCATAAATGATATTGGTTCATCCCTCAATTAATTTATATAATTGATTGGGCTCCATAGGCTTGTACTAAACATCGACTATGGAGATTGGGTACTCTTCAATTAACATAGATGAATTGATAGAGTGATTAGTTTAAAAGAATTTAGACTAATCAAAATAATCGGTATTCAATAAATCACAAAGAGTTGTGAGCCCATGTATAATTAATTGGTGAACCTAAAGAGCCACACATAAAATCTTAGAACACTCTCACTTGATTGAAGAAATTATCTAAGGGGTTAGATAATTGAGGTGATCAAGTTAATTAGGGAGGGGGGAGAGAGAGAGACCGAGACCGAGACCGAGTTGACTAATTATTAATTGGTCACTATGGCTTGATTAATTGAAGTGTTAAATTAATTAAAATAATTTAAAGAATTAAATTAGGCTAATTGAATTAAGGAGTCAATTTAATGAGAGCCATGTAGCAATTTTAATTAGTCAAAGTCAACTTAAAGAGTTAAGTTGATTTTATTAACTTAAGGAGTAAAGTTAATTTAATTAAATCAAAGAGTTAATTTAATTAGTCAAGGAATCTAATTTTGGAGGAAAAATTAAATAGAAAAGTCCATTTAATATTAGCAAGTTGGCATTTTAATTCAAGAAATTAAATTTAAAATTTGACTAGCAACTTGGCATCCTAGGTGACATAGTGAGATGTGTGTGATAGAAGCTTCCTTAAACTTCTATGTCACACTATAAAAGACCATAGGAGGCCAATTTTCTGCTACATTTTCCCCTCCAATCAAGTGGTAATCTCATGTGTTTAGAGAAACCACCCTCTAGATTCCCTCCAACAACATTCTCTCTCCAATAACTTCATCACACTTTCTTTATCTTCCTTCATCCTCCTCATCTTTCTAGCTGATTGAGAGAGGACTAAAAGTTGCCTTAAGTGTGTGGACTAGCTTTAGAGGCTTCACATTTAGGGAGCTTTGGAAGTGGTATATCAAGTTCCTTCAAAGTGGTGACCCATTTTTTCTTCTTGAGGTGACCGGCGGTTTTTGGAAGTGTGGTCACTAGTTTGCCACCTTCCTTCATCATCTTGGAGGAGCTTTTGGCATCAAAGATTGATGTGGAGGTTTTCCACCAGAGAGAAGTTGGAGATACTTGGAGAAAAAGGTGAATTCCTAGCTTGGAAAGAGTTCCTTTTGTGAGAGCTAGCTTGTTACCTTTCATTTTCGTGATTAAGGTAATATCCTCCTACCTTTTTAATCCAATTTTGAGTATTAGAATAGATACTTGGGTTGAGGATATGTTGGTTGTTTTTTCCTATTCTTGCAAATTATTATGGATCCTAACACCTCCTCTACTTTCACTTTACAATCAGAATCAATCATTTTGGCTTTCAAAGTAGATTTTTTCTTTAGAAATGCATCAACCTCAGCATCAACATTAGCTAATGAAAGCAATTAATCACTACTTTGATCTTTTAGAGAAATATTTTCAGTTTGAATAACTTCAACTTAATTTCAGAAGCACTAAGAGAAAGCATTAATCATCTATCCTTTTCTCGAAACATTTATTTTCAATAGAAAGATTTTGATTTTTTTTTCTTTTCAAAACATCATTTTTCACAGGAAGTCATTCTAAGTCCTTCTTGCATTCTTGAATAGATGTATAAATTTTTGTAATAAAGCAAAGTTAGAGTTAAAATATGCCTTAATTTGTGCAATAAACAAAGGTTTGCAAATTCGTCATCTGATCCTTCCTAGTCTGATTCCTCTTCATCATCATCCAATGTGGTTTCCATTATTTTATGCCATTATTGGAATAGTGCCCTACAAGCCAATTAGATTGGCCTTGTAAACTATTTTCTTTTAAGACAATCTTGATTGAATGATATTCGTTATATGTCCATCTTCATCTTATGATATTTATTAACTTCAATAGCATTTGGATGGAGCCCTTAGATTAGACAAGATTATGGGATTTGATTACGTATTGGATGGTGATCATGAAATAAATTTTACACGGTCGTGATCTTAAATCTTACAAGTCATAGGATCTAGCGAGATAAGGCATCTAAGATCCATATAGACTTACACTAACGATGCATAAATCCAAGAGTTGAATGTTGTTTCGTTCCATGAGCAATCCCATATGAGATATGCACGCATGTTAGTGGGTGCTTGTTAGAGGACAATGCACTAAAGACATGCATAGCATGCTGTTAATCCATCAACCAAGGAGCCACATACAAGATCATCTAAACACTCCAACCCATCATATGGATCGAGTATGTTTTAATTGCTAATGTTAAATTTTGATTTGGCATTGGTGGATATTATATATTGATATAACATGTTATTAATGGCCTTAAGTTGTTTTGGTCATTTTTTGATCCAATATGACTGGAGATGATTGGAGATTTTTTGAAGAATATGATTCTTGCTTAAACTAGTTTTTGAAGCATAATTGAACACTTGAAATTTCAGTTTTGAAAGGTGTTTTAGATCTGAAATTTCATCCATAATGTGTGTTTTGATGTTTAGAAGTTGTTCTAAAAATTTTGATGTACAAAAGTTGAGCCAAAAATGGCTTGACTCAATCTTCACTGCAAAATAGGGGAGCTGTGGGCCATAGCAGTGCACAAGTAGGGCAATAACCGAGAGTTGATGCCCAGCCATGTGCATGCCTCAGCCAGTAGTACCCAGTTTGGTCGTAGACGAGTTTTAAGCCTTATTTTGGGTTCCTTTAGTGACCAATATTGTTTTGAAACACACACAATGGATGCACAAGTGTTTTGCAAGTTTTCTTAATTATGTTGGGACACTTTTGAATGCTTTTAAAACATGTTAAAGTTAATTTCCAATTGAGGCAAAAATATGATGCATAAGTATTATGCTTGTTTTTGCATGACAAATTATTTGTTAATATAATAAGCATTTAATTAATGGAATTGAATATTAATTCTTGATTTATTTATTGTTCATTTAAGTGTTGAATGGATGATGAGTGAATGGGGATGATCATGAGCCTTTAATATTGATTTTATTTGTTTCAAGTTATTGAAAAGGATTGTATTAAATAGGGGCTGGCACGCCTATCATTTTCTATCTTGTAAATGTTATGAGATTTGAATCATTAGGAGTGAGGATTTCTTTCTCATGTAAATATTACATGGGGGAAAGGAGACCAATGGAGGCATGGAAACTTTTGAAGACCTATGAATGTATGGGATACACTTATGCAATAGCTAGATTTAATCAACTTACTTAAAATCAACTAAGTGGTGCACCTATGGCTCTAAGTGCACCACTTGATTAGGCTCATGGTCATCCCACTCTAGGAGCATGCTAGGCGCATTTACTTACTCATATTTTTAATATCCTATTGATGTATGAGATGCATGTTTAAGATATAGAAAACCTAAATAAGAAGATAAAATGATGAGATCTTTGCAAGCAAAAGCCTTCCACTTGGAATGTCTAAGTGCTTTCAAATATTAAGTCAAAATGGATACAAATTAAAAGAGTTTTAATTGATCTATGCCTTCTAACAATAGTGTATGCCATGACGATGCTACCGATTTTGTGTGATGGCACTTAGTCATAGGGGTCACACTTAAGAGAAAAGATGTGAGCATATATTTAGCATGAGATGCACCTTCGATTTAAGAACCCTTACACATTAGTAGTCGGTCACGAGGGATGTTGTGAGGCCATCTTAAATTAAAGTTTGATTGGTAGGTTGGACTTAACACTTAGTAGTATAGATGGCACACGGTCACATAGGTCTATATGAAAAGTGAGGCAAAATATATCAAGAGTTGCATATGAAGAAATTAGCAAAAGTTGTTTACCCTTCGATTGCTTGTGGATGGCACTTGGTTATGGGGGTCCACTTGCAAGTCCTTGGGGTATTGATTCTCACTAAGAAATATGATTTCCTGAATTCTTCTAGAGGGTTAAGGATTTGATAAAATTGTGGGAGAAAAACATGCTTGAAAAACCATGAACATATTTTCAATATCAATATTTAATCATATGCTTATACTATTTTTTCGCCTCTTGTAGATTTTTTAAATCTTCAAAAGAAAATGGCTAAAAATCCACTCGCAAGCATTTGGAAACTAATAAACTAACCGGGCAAAACTTCCATGATTGATTGAGAAACCTTAAAATCATACTTAACTCTGAAAAGAGGACCTATGTCCTTAATCAAAGTCCTACAAACACAATTGGTGATGACGCCACCAGTGAGGCCCGTGAAATGTTCACAAAATTTGTGGATGATGATCTACAAATTAGATACCTTATGTTGGCCTCCATGTCTAAGGAGCTCCAAAAAACTCATGAGCAAATGAGACATGAAAGTCAGGTCTACAAACACCTACAAGAGTTGTATGGTGTGCAATTAAGACGTGAAAAGTTCGCTTTGTAAATGGAGCTCTTTAGATCAAGGATGGTAGAAGGTTCAAGTGTCCATGATCACGGGCCCAAGATGATTAGACTCATCCAGAAGTTTGGACAACTTGACGTGATCATGGACAATGACCTCTATGTGGATTTGATCCTCCAGTCATTACACCCATCATTCGACCAATTCGTTATGAACTTTAATATGTCCAAGCAAGAGGTAATGATTAAAGAATTGGTGAACATGCATGTGACTGCTGAAGTGACAATGAAAAATGAGAAACCTTTTATGCTTGATTTCTCCTCCAAGTCGAAAAGTCCTAGGGGCCTAAGAAAGTAAGGTAAGAGGAAAAAGAGTTCTTCTTCCAAAGGGAAGCAACCCATAAAGTGTTCCAGGAGGGTCAAGAAAAAGGATAAAATCGATGCGAGTTGTTTCAACTGTGGCGAATAGAAGTATTGGAAAAGGAACTGTAAAGCTTACCTTGCAACCCTTGAGAAGGGTATATTCTTCATTGAAGTGCATTTGATGACTAATTCTTCCTCATGGGTATTTAATACCGCATTTGGTTCTCACCCTTGTAATTCGTTATAAGGGATGGAAAGAAGAAGGAGTCTTCATGAGGGGGATATGATCCTCCGCCTAAGAAATGGACCAAAAGTTGTAGCCAAAGTCCAAGGCGTAATCAAGTTAGACTTAGCAAATGATTGCATTATACTTGATCTGGTTTATTGTGTACCCTATCTTGTTAAGAACATCGTTTCAATTCATGTTCATGATAATGAAGGATTTGATTTTTTTATATCGAATGGGATATTGAAAGCATTAAAGAATGGTTCTTTAATTGCTCAAGGTACAGTAAATAACGGATTGTACATACTTGATTCTCAACCTTCACTAATGCACATTCAATCAAGTAAAAGAAAATTAGATAATCAAGAAGATGCCATTCTTTGGCACGCAAGACTTGGGCATATCTCTAAAATAGGATGAATATGTTAAAAGCTCTCAAAGCACTAAATGTTAGTGGCATTGAGGACCTTCCTACTCATGAATATAGTTTGAAGGGAAAAATGACAAAAGCTCCTTTTGTAGGACAATCGGAGTACTCCACAAGTCCTTTGGATTTGATCCATATGGATGTTTGTGGCCAACTAAGAGTTAGTGCGAGAGGAGGCTATTCCTATTTCATCACATTCAACGATGATTATAGTCGGTTCAGACATATGTATCTTATGAAGTACAAGTCCGAAGCCTTTGAAACATTCAAAGAGTATAGGAATGAATTGGAAAAGCAATTGGCACTTAGTATTAAAGCTCTTCAATTGGATCGAGGGGGAGAATACTTAAGTACTGAATTCTTAGATTATTTAAAAGAGAATGGGATTCTCTCTCAATGGTCTCCACCCGACACACCCCAAAAAAATCAAGTAGCCAAGAGGAGAAATCGTACCTTGTTGGACATAGTACGTTCCATGATGAGCTTTTTCGTTGTGCCTATATCCTTTTAGGGATATGCCTTAAAAACAGCAGCGAGGTTACTAAATGTAGTACCTTCAAACTCGGTGCTAAAGACACCGCATGAGATATGGTATGGCAGGATCCCTTGGAATAAAAGGTGTTTGTTTCGAGGAATGCCCACTTTTTTGAAAAGGGATTTCTCTTGGATAGAAATGGCGTTATTGTTGAACTTGATGAAGTTCAAGATGATCATCAAATCCCACAAGCGGTGGAGATGAACAAGTAACAAAAGTTTAGCACACAACTCTAAGAAGGTTATATCGGATCAAAATGTAACCAAAAGGTTTGAATTCCTTCATGAGATGGGTCAATCGAATATTAATCTGAAGACCTATAAGGAAGTTGTGTTGGATATAGACTCGGGACATTGGCTCAATGCCATGAGATCCGAAATAGACTCTATATACTCCAATAAAGTATGGACTTTGGTAGATCCACCAAAGGTAATAGTTCACGTTGGTTGCAAATTGATCTATAAGTGAAAGCTAGGAGTAGATAAAGAGGTAGTGACCTTTAAGGCGCGACTAGTGTCAAAAGGTTACACTCAAAGATTAGGTATCGATTTTGAGGAAACCTTTTCACCGATCGCAATGCCGAAATCCATTCAGATTCTACTTGTCATAGCCGCATATTATGACTTTGAAATATGGTAAATGGATGTGAAAACTACTTTCCTCGATGGAGATATTGAAGAAAAAAATCTATATGGAGCAATCACAAGGTTTTACATCCAAAGAGAGTAAGCAAAAGGTTGGCAAACTCCAGAGATCCATTTATGGACTCAAATAGGCATCCTAAAGTTGGAACATACATTTTGACAAGACAGTTAAATCGTTTAGCTTTGTCAAAAATGTGTGTGAACTATATGTGTACATGAAGGCTAGTGGGAGTAGTGTACAGCTTATTGTCCTTTATGTTGATGACATCCTTCTCATTGGGAATGAGGTAGGAATATTAAAGTGTACTAAAGCATGGTTATCCATACAATTCTCCATGAAGAATTTGGGAGAAGCATCCTACGTATTGGGAATACGTATCTATAGAGATAGATCGAGAAGGATGCTGGGGCTTTTCCAAACCCCGTACATTGACAAAATACTAGAGAAGTTTAGTATGAAAGAATCCAAGAAAGGATTCCTTCCCATGGGACATGGCATTTATCTCTCTAAGTCTATGGCCCCCAAGACTAAAGATGAGAGATAGAGGATATACCTTATGCATATTGTTAGAAATAGTGCCCGGCAAGCCAATGATTTTGGCTTTGTAAAACTATTTTCTAAAGAGACAATCTTGATTGAATGATATCTTACATATGGCCACATTCATCTTATGCATTATATTACTTCACTGGCATTTGGATGAAGTCCTTAGATCACACATGACTACGGGACTTGGTCAGTTCACTGGGTGGTGATCATGGAATAAGTCTTACACGATCGTGATCTTAAATATTTCAAGTCATAGGATCTTACGAGATGGGACCTCTAAGATCCGAACAGACTTACACTAACGATGCATAAATCCAAAGAGTTGGATATTGCTCCGTTCCATGAGCAACTGTATATGATACGGGTGCATGTTAGTAGGTGCTTGTTAGAGAACAAGGCACTGAAGACCCACCGGACACTCCACTAGGTAGCCGTAGTGGCAAGTCGGTAGTGGCAAGCTCTCTTACTTACACTAGTGCATATAAATTAGTCCTTTGACCTGAGGATCCATTGTAACCTTGTGTCCGGTCCTCATGCTTTGACTTATCCCTGGTCACACAGCGGGCCATTTGGGGTATGATTGGGTATGAGCTACTTGGCATGGAGGTTTATGAGATCCAAGATGGAATCCGACTCCTCGCTTTTGTGAAGGGCGAGTACATCTCCTATGCATTCTATAATGATCATGTTCCAAAAATCCTTGCGCAAGGTCGTATGACAGTTTGGGAAAAGAGTTTTCCAAAAGATAAGGTCATACATCGGAATTGAACATTTAGAATAGAAGCATAGAATCAAGGCTATTAGGGAGTCGACAAATATCTTGCCCTAGGCCTCTTTCATGGAGATAGGAGATGGAAGGACCGTATTTGCATGGAACGCGTAGAGCTTTAAAAGGTTCATACAGAGACATTCATTTCGACCAATTAGTTGGGCTCCATGGGCTTGAGGTTGGACATTGACCTTGGAGATTAGGTACTCTTCAATTGATAGAGATCGATTGAGTCGAGTCGACTAGTTTAAAAGGAGTTTTAAACTAGAATGAATATTTGATATTCAAAAGTCACAAGGAGTTATGAGCCTATGTCCGATGAATGGTTGAACCCAATGGGTCACACACAAAAGCCTCAAACTTTTCTAAGTGGTGAAAGAAGAATTTCTAAGTGTTAGAAAATATGTCCCTCTTAAGGGACCGATTTTGAGAGAGAGATTTCAAGATCAATTATGGCTTGATTGATTTAAGTGTTAAATTGATCAACTAATTTAAGGAGTTAAATTAGGCAAATAATTAAGGAGTTGATTATTTGAGCCACATTGATAGTTGAATAATTGAAGTTGACTTAAAGAGTTAAGTTAACTAAAGAAAACTTAAAGAGTTAAGTTTGCTTGATTTAATTGTTAAATCAAGTTGAATTAATTAAATTAATTGGATTAATTTAATTAATAGGAGAATACATTAATGGAGGGAAGAATTCAAATATGATTTGAATTAATTGGAATTGGATTCCAATTAAGCAAGTTGGCAAGACCACATGATAGTGGAATTACCAACTTACAATTATGCCCTTGGAATTTTCAGTCCCCCCTTTAGCATGGGAGATGTGATGCCACATTGGCATCACACCTCTCACACCTCTATACAAGGGGAGGTGGAGTGGCTGAAAATCAGTCTAGATTCATTAGCCAAAATTCTGAATTTTGCAAGCTAAATTCTTCCTCCAAAATTCTCTCAAAAGTTAGTAGAGATCTAACTTCCATCCATTCTCCCTCTCACTCAAAACCTCCTTCTTCACCAAAAAAACTCCAGATCTTCTCAAGCTAAAGATCTGGATGTTCTAGGATTGCTTTAAGGTGTGTGGACTTGCATTGGAGGTGACCACAAGTGAGGCCACTCAATTCCAGAAAAGGTTTCTGCAGAACAGTCCACTTCACGATTTTCTCCTGGAGCGATCCGATGGATATTTGAGCCACTTTTTTCACAGAATATCTGAATTCGAGTTAGCTTTCTGGATAATTTCTCTTCATTTAATTTGGAGGTCGGAATTGGAAGATATTCTCCTTTTTCTCCGCTGTGCCAGAAACTGCCGGAAATCTGTGATAGGAAGAATCATCCATCATCTCCTTGGATTTTGAGCGATTCAGGTTGGTATCCTCTGATTAATCCATTTATGTTGTATGATATATGTCTGGGGATGTTTCTTTGGATCGAGATTTGCTATTTAATTTTGAATTTGTTTGGCTTATCTCGGCCATAGCACTTTCAAGCATATGTCATTGGGAGCATAATTCATGTAGTTCAATGTACAAGACCAGATGTGGCACACGCTCTAAGTGTTATGAGCCATTTCCAATCCGATTCTAGTGAAAGTCACTGGACAACCGTAAAAGCCATCCTTAAGTACTTGAGAAGTACTAAGGACATGTTTCTAGTATACGGCAATGGAGAATTGAAACTCAAGGGATTTTTAGATTCTAGATTCCAATATGATGTAGATGGCCTAAAATCCTTTTTTGGGTTCATATTTTGCCTCAATGGTTCCGTGGTAAGTTGAAAGAGTTCCAAACAAGACACTATGGCCAACTCCACCATAGAGGAAGAATATATTGCGACTTCAAAAGCTACAAAGGAAAGTGTTTGGATGAAAAACTTCATTCAAGAGTTGAATATAGTGCTTAGCATTGGTGAGCCAATAGTTGTCTTTTATGAAAATAATAGAGCGATAGCACTAGTTAAAGAGCTAAGATCTCATCAGCGATCCAAGCATATTTTAAGGCGATCCTTGATAGAGGCGACATCCGAGTGGAAAGAGTTGCCTCAAAAGCGAATATAGCAGATCCACTGACTAAACCCTTATCGCAAAAGGTCTTTGAAGGACATCTTGAGAATATGGGTCTTAAGGTCACAGGGAATTAGCTTTAGGGCAAGTGGGAACTTGTTGGAATAGTGCCCCGCAAGCCAATTAGATTGGTCTTGTATATTATTTTCTTGTAAAATAATCTTGATTGAATAATATTCGTTATATGACCATCTTCATCTTATGCAATTTATTTACTTCACTGACATTTGGATAAAGCCCTTAGATCACATAAGATTATGGAACTTGATTATGAATTGGATGGTGATCATGGAATAAGTCTTACACGATCATGATCTTAAATCTTCCAAGTCATAGGATCTAGCAAGACAGGGCATCTAAGATCCGGATAGACTTACACTAAAGATGCATAAATCCAAGAGTTGGATGTTGCTCCGTTCCATGAGCAATCCCATATGAGATATGGATGCATATTAGTGGGTGCTTGTTAGAGAACAAGGTACTAAAGACACACCAAAGAATCCACTAAATAGTAGGAGTGGCAAGTCGATAATGACAAGTTTTTAGCATACGCTAGTACATATAATTAATCCTCTAACTTGAGGATCCATGGTAACCTTATGTTTGGTCCTCATACTTTGACTCCTCCCTAGTCACTTAATTAGCTGGCCCTTTGGGTAGTGATTGGGCATGAGTTACTAGACATGGAAGTTTGAGAGATCCAAGATAGAATCCGATTCCTTGCCTTTATGAAGGCCGAGTGCATTTCTTATGTATTCTATAATGATCGATTCCAAAAAATCCTTGTGCAAGATGATGTGACAATTTGGAAAGGTGTTTCCAAATATGAGGTCACAAAGGGAATTGAACATTGAGAAAAGAAGCATAGCATTTAGGCTATTAGGGAGCCAACTAATATCTTGCCTTAGGCCTCTTTCGTGGAGATAAGAGACAAAAGGACCGTATTTACATGATACGCGTAACACTAGAATAGTTCTCCAAGAGCTTTCATTTCGGCCAATTAGTTGGGCTCATGATCTTGATGTTGAACATTGACCATGGAGATTGGGTACTCTTCAATTAATGAGATTAATTGAATCAAGTTGCTTAGTTTAAACGAGTTTAAACTAATGTGAATATTTCATATTCCAATAAGTCACAAATAGTTGTGAGCCTATGTGACCTAATAGGTCACACACAAAAGCCAAATGCATGACCTATTAAATGAAGGAGAATTTTCTAAGAGTTAGAAAATTCATGACCGAATTGAAGGGGAAGAGAATTGAAGTCGTTTTTGGCTTGATCAATTTAAGAGTTAAATTGATCAAATTAATTTAAGAGTTAAATTAAGATCAATTGATTAAAAGTTAATTAATTGATACCACATGACTATCAATTGGTCAAATTAATTTAAGGGTTAAATTAATTTTGGCTAGCTTAAAGAGTTAAGCATTTTGACTTAAAAGTTAAGTTAAAGGATTATTAATTAAATTAAAGTGTTTAATTTAATTAAATTGGAGAGTTAATTTTGGAAAGAATTATTAAATGAAGACTTCATTTAATATAGAATTAGAATGCATTTGGATGACATTTCATAAGATGGCAAACGCCAAATGATATTCAAATTCACACACCACTATGGACCACATGGCTACGTGGCGGCCTCTCATTGAGGATGGGGTGTGACCACCCACCATCTTCCTTCTATATATAGATATAGAATGGGCCGGCCACTACTAGCATTATTAGTGAGGTGTGGAATATTTTCTCCCAACAAATTATTAGTAGATACATCTAAAAGTTAGATTTTCCATAAATCTCTTCAACCTCCATCATCTTCCATTCCATTCTAAACCTTCTTTCCTCCATTTCTCTGCTATTATCTCCAGCTATTTTTGAAAGGGTCTTTGCTATGGTGTGTGGACTATCTCATTAGAGGCAAAATGTTTGGGCTGCTATTCCTCTTAGAGAAGTTGGCAGCCTCTTCAAGTGAGTTCTGGGGGGCTTTATTTTGTTCTAATTAAGCTAAAATTTTGGTTGTAGGATCTTCAAGGTGTTGAGGGAATACAGTAAAATTTCTGGCTCAAAAAAAGAGGTTTAGCTTGGGGAAATCTGGTTGTGTTTCCGCTATGCTAGTGAAGGGATAACTTCAAGAGTTGAAGAGTGTTCCTCCTTGTTCCTTGATTTTCAGTTTCATCAAGGTATTTCCCTATTTAAATCTAAATCTTATGCATGTCTAGATCCTTGTGGATGTGTGTGTGCTAGTTTTGTTTAGTTTTTTTGGGATTTTATTGGATCCTAGAGCCACATATACCTTTATTTTTTAACTCAATGTAATCTGGATGGACATATCCAGACTTGTGGCATCATAAAAAACAATTGGATTTGAGGATTCCGATTGATTCTTTCCCTTTTTTTAAGCTTGCATCCTTCCTCTTTTTCAAAAATCTTTCTTTCTTCTATTAAGGAACTTTAATCTCCTTTTAATGAGCGCAATTTATTCTTTATGTTATCATTATTGTCAATTTCATCCTCTTCAAATTGATCTTCATTTGTGGTCTTGAATGCAATTATTTTTCTCTCTTGCTTTCAGCAAGTTGCTCCTTAGCTAGAATCATCATTTTGTGTTATGTCAATGAGATAATCAGTTCAATCATACTCTACTTGGAGAGATCATTTGCTTCCTGAATTGCTGTAACTTGAGGAGCTATTCTCTAGGCACAGACCTCAAGATTTTCCTTACTTTCTCTTTTTCAGAAAACACTTCACCAAGCTCATTGAGAGGATTGATAATTTTCAAGAAACCTTTGAACACGGTTGCTTGATGTTTTCCTCAACCTTCATTATAAACATCTCATATTGATGCACTAAGATAATGATCTTTTCAGCCTAAACCTAGTTCGTCCTTCATGAGTAACATGCAGTAAACCCATATTTCTTTAGTATTTTCACATGAGCCTATTCTAATGTATTCTTTCTTTATGAGAGAGCATTCTATGATATTCCCATCTTTGGCCTAGAGATAAATTTGCCTATTATCTTCTGCATTGTATTTCAACCATGTTTCGTGTCATATACCATTTTCATCTTTTGTGGTTGGAATAAATGGTCCTCTAATAATGATTGTTGGCAGATTGAAGTGTTGACCTATAATGTATTTCAACATTCTTATTTTTCAAGTTGGGATAATCTATTCCATCAAATAACGATGGTCTGTTGTGAGATAAACCTTCACAATGGAGTTCTGTGGTAGCCATGGTGGATCTTAACACTCAAGGTGAGCATAAGAGATGGGTGAATATGCTAAATCAACTTTTTCTAACAATGAAACGACTTTAGAAAAGATTGCTTCTTGATCCCATTAATTCAATACTTGTAACACTTAGAACAGACTATTGATTAGTAGTAGTGTAGTAAACAATATATAGCGCAATAATCAATATGTAAACAATGCAAAATAATGAAGAATAAAGCAAATGAAGAAAACTAGGAATTTATAGAGCTTCGGATCAAATGATCCTATTACTCCACCTAAGCTTTGTAATTTACATTTAGAAAAACTTCAATACTCATTTTTTGATAAAATCTAACCCAGACTTTTAAAGGGAGCAATCCTAAGCCAATTTTTTATGGCCACAATCCTAACCCAATTCTCTACAATGCAGAAGGACCAAACATTAGCTTTTACAATCTCAACAAAAAACTTTGGTTATTTAAGATACAGAAAAATCCAACCTTGGCTTTTCAAGCTTAGCCAACAACCCAGCCCTTTATGGTATAGAAGGATCACCAAGCCTTAAGTTTTGCTGGCTCAATCAAAAATTCAACCTTTTTATATGGCTAAGGTCGAACTTGTAATCAGCACTTTATAAGGAAACAAACTCCTTCGACACTCTAACAACTTTTTGCAAAATAAGTTCAAACTCGACGTTTATGGCTAAAGTCTAACCTTCAATCATTGTGTCCCAAGGAAATGAATTTCTTCAGCACTCAAACTTTATGGATAAGTCTTAACCGAGCAGTGTATCCCAAGGAAACAAATTCCTTCAGCACTACAACTTTAAGGAAATATCTCATGAATTCTTAACCAGCAAATGAAAAAGTATAAGCTTTCTTCATCACAAAGATAGAGCATGAGCTCTTTCTTAGAGCAAGCAATAGAGCATGAGATTTTCTTTATCCATAGATAACAAAGCATAAGCTTTTCTTCATTAGCTTGTCATAGATCATGAAGTCTTCTTTATTTATATCTATATACACGTGATGGAGCTTAAGTTTTCTTTCATAAATAGGCAATAGATCATAAGTTTTCTTTCATCAGAAAGTAATAAAGCATGAGGTCTTCTTTATCAATAGGTGACAGAAAATGAGCTATCCTTTGTCAACAACTAATAAAGCATAATAGCTATATTTTATTAATGATTGATAAAGCATGAATACTTCTTCATTAAGCAATTGATAGAGCATAAATCCTTTTTATCAACAAGCAATAGAGTATGACCTTTTCTTTATCAACAAGAAACATGGTGTGAACTCTTCTTCATTAGCAAGTAATAAAGCATGAGTTTTTTTGTTCAACAAGTGGCAAAGTATAACTTTTTCTCGATTGTAAAGGTAACAAAAGGAGCAACTGCACTATTATACAAATGTAGCATAACAAACATATTTATCTAGCTTCTTAGAGCAAAGGTTAGTGATAACTTACATGATGGAGGATAGCATATTTCTTACCTTTTAGTGGAGAAAGAGGTGGGGAATAGCTAGAGCCTTGTGCCTTAACCTAAAAATATACTACCACAAATGGCACTAGTAATGCTTATTGATTTTTCGAGCACCATGAAATAGAGATTTTTCGTAATAGCTAGTTTTATTCTTCTAAAAGAAATTACATTAAGAAAATATGTTAAAGACAATGGCTTTCCTAGCAAAGGTCCTTCAATGTATAAGTTAGTAATAGTTTTAAAGGAAAACTATGGTGAGAAATAGAAGATTTAGTTTTTATTTCTAAAAATTTATCCCTTCTTCAATAAAAGAGAAAAGTAGTTATTTAGCACTTGACTTCCCTTGTATTTTGAAAAGGTGGGAAAATGCTCCCATCACAAAGAGCCACGAAAAGTCATGTAGGGTGATAGTACATATCCTTAAATCATAGACTGATACATGATAGTATTTTTGGTCATATCAAGGCCAAGAGGATGAGGCAAAAATGCAAACAAATGTATATCAAAATTTTGATATTAATGTGGCATTACATAATTGAACCATTCAATATATAAAACCATCATCAAGACCAACAAGGATCTTCATTCATTTGAAGTGAATTTAAAGAAGTATAGACTAATATACATCACATTTTTCTTTTGTTGAAAATGTGGACTTACTCTCAAAAGCAACTTTGAGCTCTTCAAGTATTCTTCTCCAAATGGGTTTCTTTTTCCTTCTCCTTGCAAGCTCCAATAGGAGATTTTCTTCATTCCTACTCCAAAGAGAAAACTTCACACACTCTTTAGGGACTCAAGTACTCCTCACTAATATTATCCATATACCCAAGCCCACTAGGAATATTTCTTATACTAGAATAGAAATACCCCTACTTGAATATGTATAGAAGAAAGTGGAGAAAAGAGGAATAGAGAGAATTTTGCTATCAAAAGAGAGCAACCAAACTATTTGTTCACCTGGCATGTTTTTCAAACAATGAGAGCAAGAAAGTGGTCACCTCTATAGTGCAATATATCCATACATAGGAAAGTGAGGTGCATACATATATTTCTATCTAATAAATATCTTACCTTCCCATCAAATACCATAATGGATGAATATTATACAAATACATCCACATATATAACCCTCCCATTTTTCACTATCAAAAGATACATGCTTTCATCATATTCATCCATGTGGCACATTCAAGTGTGTTCCCGACACATTTAATTATTCTTTTATGGTAGTATGGGTCGATAAAATTGGTTTAGAATCAAAATTCAACTTTAATTCAAGTGTCCCATCTACTATGTCAAACATTTTGGCTAAATAGTCAAAGATAAAATTAATTAGCCTCTACTAAGTAATGAACTCTTTAAGGCCCAATTAAATAAATAATTCATATAATTGAATTAATTTAACTTCTTAAATTTAGCTTCTTAGATAATATCGTCTAATACTTAGATAATACTCCATATGTACCATGTAGGTTCTTGAGTACTTATGTGCAACCCCATAGGTTCACCAATCAATTAGCTATGAACTCGCAATGTCTTACAATTTAATTTGTGAATAATTAAATTATTAATTATTTTGGTTAATTAAACTCCTTTAATTAACTACTCTTGAATTAATCTCTATTAATTTAAGAATACCCAATTTTCATAGTCGATGTTTAGCAATAAATCTATTAAGCACAATTAATGGGTGAATGAAATATGTGAATCCTTTCACTTATGAGTACCATGTAAATATAGCCCTTCCATTTTTTATCTCTTAATTGAAATATAGGACAAGGAGATTTATCATTTTTCCATAGCCTCAATAACTACGGTTGTGATTGCCTGTAGGGTTAGACCCCATTTTTGGGTCTTTAAAACACATATTTAGGGCTAGCATTTGTTTTGTTGTGGGTTTTAAAATTAATTATTTTGGACAATGGACAGGATCGTCTCAGAGATAAATCTTTGAGCCCTACTATTCAAATCTTTCTCCTTATCTCATTTCCTCTCGACTACCAATGTTCATGAGATCCAAACAATGACCTTATGCCTCATCCTTCTATCTTTTCTTTTTTGAGAAAACTATTACCAAAGCCTTCGAATTCCTAAATATATCTAGGCTTTCTATAAAGGGGCATTTCAATCAACTATGTTTGTATATGTCTTTTATGCATTTGGGAGGCCTAATCTTTATTGTGGTGTGATTTTTCTTTGATTTGCCTTGTGTATATAAGAAGTAAGGTTAGAGTATGCACACAACCTCACATAAAATGGCACACTTACACTGAACTAGGTTGCCATATTTGTGTGGATCAGTCCCTTGAATCCTCTATAGGTTCTTCTGTTTTTTTCCATCTTGCCAAATTTCAGCCACCCCCAAATGTCGCAAGGTAGTCAGCCATAATTAATACCTATACTCAGTAGTTAATACCTATATTTAGATGTTTTTCATCTCTAATTTCCAATTCTATTTAGGGCCAATGCAGGTGTTTTGATGAGCACCGGCTACAATTATCTCAATCCCTTTGTTGATTGAGACTTGCATAGGTATGTTGTCCTTGGGCTTAATGTCTGTATTTGGGTGTTGGGAAAACTATGGCTACCACCTTTTACATGTTATCTTACTTGTTTGTTTGCATGTCTAATTTTCAGTTGTATTTAGGAAGCATGTCTAGGGGATTTGATGATCTTTGGCTATAGTTGTCATGGTTTTTTTCTTGATTGAGTATTCTATGAATATGTTGTTCTTAGGGTATATGTCAGTATTTAGGTTTTGGAAAAAGCATGGCTACCACCTGTTATCTGTTATCATGCTTGACTTGTTTGTTGATGGTGTTAAGGCATTGATATGAATTTATTATAAAATTTATGACTAGAATCAAGTTGTTTATTTATACATTATCATGTAAAATTGATGATGTAGTGTTTTAAACAACAAGATTGTTTGATTTGTAAATGACTAAGCATTTTTTCTGAGCATATACATATTTTTTTCATTGTATAATATGACTAAGCATATTTTCTTTCCTTTTTTATTTGTGTTTTTACTGGTAAAATAGATGTTGGTGTTGTTCGTTGGGTTTGAGTGATAATTGAAATGAAGCAATTGTTGAGATCTTTCATGGCTTACCAAAGGTATGCCTTATTACATTTATTCAATTTAATCCTATGTGCGTATGTTAAACTAGTTTCTTAATATGCTTCATTGCTATATGGACAATAACTTGATTATTTACTGATGCTTATCTAGTGGCTTTCATTATACAATTGTTGCACATTTCCTCTACATGTTTGTTACCTTTTTCCTGTCATTACGTTAGTTAAGGATCTAAACTTAGGGTTTCTCGACCATGAGTTGGGAAGTAAGTCATTCTCCCATGGAATCTTGTAGGACATTTTTGGGATAATTAGCTTACGTTATCCAATTTAGTGGCTTGGTATGTTGGCTACAGGGTTGTGAGCATCAACTTTGGTATGATGGAGTCTCTAGCCACTTTACATTGCATTATTCCCAATTTGGTCAGCTGAGGTTGCTATCATATAGATGTGTACACATAAATGAAATATGAAAAACTATCGCATGTTGTAGAATGGAGGCAGTTTAGTCACCCCTTCCTAGTTTATGTCCATCCTTCATTGAGGTTAAGCAATCTAGGTTGCTACAGTTATGGTACTAATTCTATTCTTCGGCTTACATACTGTGTGGTGGCGTTTCTTCATGTACTTTTGACCTGTCTATCTATGGAATTGAGCATTCCATGACTCGAGTCCTATGCATTGGTTTATATGGTCACATTTAGGATATTGTCTTACAAGCAATCATAGCCTCATTTGCATCATTTTTAGGTGTGTTTGGATACATTATAGTTCCATGTAGTTAGAGTTTGTAAATGTGTTCATGCATTTGGTTGGGCACTTATTCTATGGGTGTCCCGAATATGGAAGGGGTGACTAAATTAAATTTGATATAGATTTCAATCAGTGTTTGACAAATCGAACCGTTCATTGAACCAAAAAACTTACCGGTTCACGGTTCACTGGTTCGACCGTTGGTTGAACCATAATTGAAGCACAATTAAACCGTGACGCCATAATTACAAAATATATATATATATGTTTATATTATATATATTACTTAAAAATTAATAAAATGCCAAAATATAAAATATAAAGAGTTTAAATGACGTTGTCTAACATTACAATCCAAATTTCACAATTCAAATTATAAATAATCACAATAATTTAAATATATCAAATCTAAAGTTTAAAGTTTAAAGTGTGTAAGTTAATTCTAAACTCTAAACTAAGGCTTTTTTTTTTTTACTTTTAGATAGCTTGTGAGGTGTACCTTCACTTTCAAACTTTGCACTTAGACCAAAAAAAATTTTAAAAATTAATTTTATTAAAAATTAAATGAAAAAATCGGTCCAATTCAATTGAACCGTGAACGGTTCACCGGTCCGACTGGTCGGTCTAAACGATTTTTACAAAATATGGCATTTTTTCATTTTTTTAGTTTTTTGAGAAAATCGGACCGGTGGCCCGTTGACGATCCGACCGACCGGTCCGGTCCGATTTTTTAAACAGTGGTTTCAATTTAGGGGGACAATGTTAATATGTTTGTGTTCCCTACTACCACACCATATCGTACGTGTCATGCTTGTGGTCACATATCCTACTTTCTTGCAAATTGAACTAGCAGACAATGGCCAAGGTTGGCATGATCAACTAATTTAAGTAAAAAGGCTCAAACATCCAACTATGATGTGGTAGCGAGGTTGGACATAAATAATGAAATGAGGATAACAATTAGAATTATGTGAGAAAAGATTATAAAGAATAAAATAAGATAAAATGTCCCCTATTTGGATCACCGAACTTACATAAGAATTTGGATCATTTCATTAAGTGAAAAAATAACAATATATAATAATAGAATTGTTTATATATTGAGATGACCAAAAAGAAAATGGTAATAAATTTTAAATTGTTTATTATCATTCTTACTAGGGGCATCATTGAAAATGTGATTATTCCCAATGAGATTAACGCTTTCACTTAAAGACCAATTAAAGTAAAATACAAAGAAAAACAAAAGTAAATCTAACTACTTGAATTTTAGTCATATTTAATTATTATTACAATGTAAATATGCTAAAATGTGTTCTCCAATAATTTTCTAAAAAATTCAAGTTAATGTGACGGGGAGAAATTGACATATTTAATATACGAATGCATAAAATACTAAATTAGTAATGATAAAAAATTATCTTATTGGTAAGAAACTCAAGAATTTAATTATCATTCATTAATATTTTTACTACAAAGAAAAAAAATTAAATATCATGTCAAATTTCAATTCAATTTATGTATTGGAAGTAATCGACATTTATGCTCGATAGATTAATTTTACAAATAATAAATACTAGAAATTTTTTTGAATTATGTACTTAGAAAATAATTATGTCGTTAGGTTTTAACAAAGTTTGCACATCTATTTGTTTATTAAAAAAATGGTGCCACTATTAGTAATAGACAATCATTGATAGGGGAAAATTAAGAAAAATCGTAAACATTTTTTATTGGTATAGCAATTTGTATGTTCTTATTATTATAAGTACAAAAGCTATTGCAACTAAAAAATCTGGCACTAAAGTACCATAGAAATTTAGTTAACTAACAATAAACGCAATTCCTTAGTTATGTTGTGAGTCATTCGTGTGGCCACTAATGCAAAACGAATGTTTGCTTTTACACAGTACCCTCATTATATTTACGTTGCAATTGTCATTTGTGGGAGAATAACTACATTTAGTTTTCATGCATTATAACATATATAGTTATCACATCACTGATGTGTTAGTACCATGAAACATTAATATGTGTCTACTTTGATGAACACATTTGGTATTTTAAATGGCATCTAGTTCACAATTGATGAAATGTTCTTCCAGGGAGGATGCATTATAGGCCAAGAAGAACGAGGCCACTGTCTACAGCTAATGTACGATGAGGTTGTGAAGGGAGGTCCGCGGGGATCGTAGTTCTCACTAGTGCAGTCGATGAATCTGATGGTTAAAATAGATGTTGCCTGCCCAGGATACAACTATCGTATAACACAACTGCAAGGAAAATTATGTAAGTTCAAATAGACTTGGCGTAAGTACCACAACTTACTGTTAGTCGACACTAATTTCAAATAGGACGATGCTAACAACTTAATTACTGCTAGTGAAGAGTGTGGATAAAATGGCTCAAGATCGTTAACTAGTAATTACCTCCCACATTATATCACTAACTCCCTGATACATATTCATAAATGATTAATTGTTAATTCAACCATTGCCTTAGGCTAATCCTAGGACGCTTGGCTGCGATATAGTAAGGTACTACCATATTTCTGAGAGCTAAATGTGATATATGCTAATGCAACAACTACTGGCAGTAGGACATGGTCCTTTATACAAGGATCCTTATCCAGTAGGTCTCAACATTTAACATGATGATGAAGGCTAGAGTAGCATTAGGATCTATAAATCAAAACTTCATAACCTTGAAATTAACTAAGCTGCTCAAGATCCCAAGGATCTAGTCATGATATAGATCTAGATTAGGATGAAGAATTACCTTTTGTAGCTCAAAAACAAGGAGAAGATCAATTCTCTCTCACGAATCCAAAAACTATTTGGAACTGGCACAGCATAAAGATGGCAACGTTTGCCTAGGCTAAACTACTCCAAAATCAAGAAATTAAATCTAGAACACCTCTACACACAAGGGAAGCTACTGTGAAAAAATAGAGCCAAAAAGCCTTCTGGATCGCTCCATAAAAAATCACCAATCGGAAGCTACTGCAGGTGGATATATAAAACCGAGCAAATCAAGTGCTTTACCTCTATTGATACGATCCACACACCAAAAAATCTTCCAATTTCTCCATTAGAGAGGAGAAAATGAGGTAGAAGAGGCCAATTTTCAGGTTGGGAAGAAGAATGAATAGAAAGCTTCAACACAATGCATGGAGAGCGAGAGAAGAGAGAGAGAGAGAGAGAGAGAGAGAGAGAGAGAGATTTTGGAGGGAATGCAAGGATCTAATTCTCACACTTTTCAGCAAAGCTTATTCGAATTTTGCACACCCTCTATATCTATATATAGAGGGTGGAAGGTGTGATGTTAGTTAGCATCACACCTTCCTCCAAGTGACCGCCCAAGTGGCATACCAAGTTCGCAAAATTCAAATTCAAGTCTCACTTGAATTTAAGTGCATTTCAATTTCATTTGGAATTTAATTTCAAATTAATTAAGATGCTAATTTAAATGAACACTTCATTTAAATTTTCCCTCCAAAAAGTATTCTTCCCATTAATAAAATTAAACCCTTTAATTTAATTAATTAATATTTGATTTAACTCTTAAATCAAACAAGCTTAACTCGTAAGCTTAAATTAGTCAACTTAACTCTTTAAGTCAACTTGCCCAATTGATGGTCAATATGGTACCAAATAATTAACTCCTTAATTATTGATCTAATTTAACTCTTAAATTAGTTGATTAATTTAACACTTAAATTAATCAAACCAAATTTGACCATTAGATTGGAACCTTGAAAATAGGTCACCAAAGAGTGATTTTTCTAACACTTAGAAAATTGCTCTTACCATTTTGGAAGGTATTTGGTTTTTGTGTATGACCCAATAGGTTCTACCATTCACTGGACATGTGCTCACAACTCTTTGTGACTTTTGAATATCTTAAATTCATTTTAGTTTAAAACTCGTTTTAAACTAATCAACTCAATTCAATTAATCTCATTAATTGAAGAGTACTCAATCTCCATGGTCGATATCCAACCTCAAGCCCATGATGCCCAACTAATTAGCCAAAATGAATATTCTGGAAAACCATCATAGCTCTATACGTACCTTGCAAATACAATCCTTCTGTCTCCTATCTCCCGAAAGAAGCCTAAGGTAAGATATTTGTCAGCTCTTTAATAGCCTCAATACTATGTCTCTATTCATAATGTTCGACTCCCTAATGTGACCTCACCTTTGGAAAATATCTTTTCCAAATTGTCACACCACCTTGCGCAAAGATTTCTTGGAATCAATTATTATAGAACACATAGGAGATGCACATGCCCTTCATAAAAGTGAGGAGTCAGATTCTATCTTGGATCTCACAAACCTCCATGCCAAGTAGCTCATACCCAACCTCAACTCGAAAGACCCACTAAGTGGTGAAGGAAGAGTCAATCAAAGCATGAGGACCGAACACAAGGTTATCATGGATCCTCAAGTTATAGGACTAATAATATGCACTAGCGTAAGCAGGAGAATTAACCACTACCAACTTACCACTTCGGCTATCTAGTAGATTTTTCGGAGGGTCTTCAGTACCTTGTTCTCTAACAAGCACCCACTAACATGCACTCGTATCTTATACAGATTGCTTATGGAATGGAGCAATATCCAACTCTTGAATTTATGCATCGTTAGTGCAAGTCTATCCAGATCTTAAGTGCCCCGTCTCATAAGTCCTATGACTTGGAAGATTTAAGACCACGACCGTGCGAGACTTATTCCATGGTCACCGAACCAAGTCCCGTAGTCATGTGTGATATAAGGGCTTCATTTAAATGCAAGTGAAGTAATATAAAGTATAAGATGAAGGTGGTCAAATAAAGAATATAATTTAATCAAGATTGTTTTACAAGGAAATAGCTTTTTACAAAGGCAATCTAATTGGCTTGTCGTGCACTATTCCAACAATCTGCTATATTCTCTTCCAAGGCAACTCTCTCCACTCGAATATCACCTCTATCAATGATCTCCCGGATCAAATGATATCGCCTCAAAATATGCTTAGATTTCTGACGAGATCTTGGCTCTTTAGCTTTCGCTACCGCCCCGGTGTTGTCACAGAAGACAACAACTGGCTTAGCAATGCTAGGCACTATATTCAACTCTTGAATGCAGTTTTTAATCCAAACACCTTCCTTCGTAGCTTTCGAGGCCGCAATATATTCTGCTTCAATGGTGGAATCAGCCGTGATATCTTGTTTGGAACTCTTCCAACTCATCGCACCACTATTAAGGCAAAATATAAATCCAAAAGTGGATTTGAGGTCATCTACATCGGATTGGAAACTTGAATCCGAAAATACCTCTAGTTTCAATTCTCCATTGTCGTATACCAAAAATAAGTCCTTAGTCCTTCTCAAGTACTTAAGGATTACTTTTACGGCTATCCAGTGACTCTCACTGGAATTGGATTGGAACTATTCGTAACACTTAGCCAGTGTGCCACATTAGGTCTTGTACATTAAACTGTATACATTATACTACCAATAGTGGAGACATAAGGTATGTGAGATATCCTTCGTTTCTCTTCCTCAGTCTTGGGGGTCATAAACTTTGAGAGACAAATGCTATGTCTCATGGGAAGAAATCCCTTCTTGGATTCTTCCATATTAAATCTCTTTAGTATCTTATCAATGTATAGGGTTGGGATACCCCCAGCATCCCCCTTGATCTATCTCTATAGATACATATTCCCAATACGTAGGATGCTTCTCCCAAATCCTTCATGGAGAATTATGTAGATAACCATGTTTTAGTACACTCTAACATTCCTATCTCATTCTCAATAAGAAGGTTGTCATCGACATAAAGCACAATAAATTGTACTGAACTTCCACTAGCCTTTTTGTACACACATGGCTCATACAAAATTTTTGACAAAGCCAAACAATTTGACCGTTTTGTCAAACCATATGTTCCAACTTTGAGATGCTTGTTTGAGTCCATAAATGGATCTCTGGAGTTTGCAAACCTTTTGCTCACTCCCCTTGGATGTAAAACCTTGTGGTTGCTCCATATAGATTTCTTCTTCAATGTCACCATTGAGGAAAGTGACTTTCACATCCATTTTCCGTATCTCATAGTCATAATATGCAAGTCTGGCAAGTAGAATCCAAATGGACTTAGGCATAGTAACCGTTGAAAAGGTTTTCTCAAAATCGATACTGGGTTTTTGAGTGTAACCCTTTGTCACTAGTCGTGCCTTAAAAGTCGTAACTTCTCCATCTACTCCAAGATTTTGCTTATAGATCCACTTACAACCAATGGGAACTATTCCCTTTGGTGGATCTACCAAAGTCCATACTTTGTTTAAGTACATAGAGTCCATTTTGGATCTCATGGCTTCAAGCTAACATCCCGAATCTATGTCCAACATAGCTTCCTCATAGGTATTCGGATCATCATTCGATTGGCTTATCTCATGAAGGAATATGAACCTTTGGGGTTGCTTCTTGATTCAGTCTGACCTATGTAGAGGTTGTGTACAAGGCCTCACTTACTTGCTTGTTTCCACCACTTGTGGAATTTCATGATCATCTTTGAACTTCATCAAGTTCAACAACAACATAGAAATTTCTTTTCCAAAAAAGTAGGTGTTCCTTGAGACAAACACCTTTTTGTTCTAATGGATCATAAAAGTAGTAACCCATAGACTCTCTTGGTTATCCCACAAACTGCACAAGGTGGATCTACTATCCAACTTATCTCCCACTATCTGTGTCACGTACGCGGGAAATCCCCAAACCTTAAGATAATGGCAAGAGGGTGCTTTGCCATGCCATATCTCATATGGTGTCTTGGGCCCCGACTTTGAAGGTATCGCCGCTATTTGTAAGGTGTATCCCCAAAAGGATATAGGCATATTGAAAAAGCTCATCATGGAACGTACCATGTCCAACTAGGTGTGGTTTCTTTTTTTGGCTACTCCATTGTGTTAGGGTGCGCCGGGTGGAGTCCATTGTGAGATAATCTCATTCTCCTTTAGATAATCCAAGAATTTGGTGCTCAAGTATTCTCTCCTCAATCCAATCGAAGAGCTTTAATACTTAGCCCTAATTGCTTTTCTATTTCATTCCTATATTCTTTGAACTTTTCAAAGGCTTCGGACTTGTTCTTCATAAGAAACACGTGTCCGTACCGACTAAAGTCATCGGTGAAGGTGATGAAGTAGGAATAGCCTCCTCTCCCACTAACTCTTAGTAGCCCACAAACGTCCGTATGGATCAAATTCAAGAGACTTGTGGAGCGCTCCGCTTGTCCTACAATAGGAGCTTTGGTCATTTTTCCCTTTAAAGAAGAATCACAAGTAGGAAGGTCCTCAATGCCACTAATATTTAGTATTTTGAGAGCTCCTAACTTGCTCATCATATTCTTAGAGATATGACCAAGTCTTGCATGCCAAAGAATGGCATCCTCTTGGATATCTAATTTTCTTTTACTTGATTGAATGTGCATTAGTGAAGGTTGAGAATCAAGTATTTACAATCCATTTATTAATGTACCTTGAGCAATCAAAGAACCATTCTTTAATGCCATCAACTTCCCATTCGATATAGAAAAATCAAATCCTTTATTATCAAGAACGGGAATTGAAACAATGTTTTTAACAAGGTGGGGTACCTAATAAAATGGATCAAGCACAATGCAAGCATTCCCCAAGTCCAACTTGATGACGCCTTAGAAAGTGGCCACAACTTTTGCTCAATTTCCTAGGTGAAGGATCATATCCCCTTCACGAAGACCCTTTCTGCTTTCCATCCCCTATAATGAATTACAAAGGTGAGAACCGTATGCGGTGTCAAATACCCATGTGGAAGAATTAGTCGTCATGTGCACTTCAATAACGTACATACCCTTCTTAAGGGTTGCAAGGTAAGCCTTGCAATTTCTTTTCCAATGCCCTTTTTCGCCATAGTGGAAACAACTAGCTTCGGTTCTAACCTTTTTCTTAACCCTCCCAGAACTTTTCACGGATTGCTTCCCTTTCGAGGAAAAAATCTTCTTCCTCTTACCTCCTTTTCTATAAACCCTAGGGTCCTTCAAATTGGATGAGGATGCAAGCATAAGGGGCTTTTCCTTTCTCATAGTCGCCTCCGCGGTCACAAGCATGTTGATAAATTTGTTAATCGTAACATCTTGCTTGGACATATTAAAGTTCAAAATAAATTGATCTATGGCGGTGGTAATGACTGTAGGATCAAATCCACGTAAAGGTCGTTGTCCATGACCACATCTAACTGTCTGAGCTTCTTGATGAGTCTTATCTTCTTGAGGCCGTGATACTTTGTACACCATACAACTCTTGCAAGTCCACATAGATCACTCGAGCATGCTTCATGTGCTCATGAGTCTTTTGGAGCTCATTGAACATGGATGCCATCATGACACACCTCACTTATAGATCATCATCTACAAATTTCAAGAAACATTTCACATTGTGCGTCAGTAGCATCATCACCAAGTGTTCCCACAGGACTTTGATCAAGGATGTAAGTCTGCTTTTTAGAGTCAAGAATGATTTTAAGATTTCTTAACCAATCTTAGAAGTTCGGCCCAGTTAGTTTGTTAGTTTCCAAAATTCTTGCGAGTGGATTTTTAGCCATTTTTGTTTGAAGATTTTGAAACTCTACAAATGGCAAAAAAAGAGTATAAGCATGTGATTGATTTGATAAAAAAAACATGTTTATGGTCTTTCAAGCATGTTTTCCTCCCACTATTTTATCAAATCCTTCACCCCCTAGAAGAATTCAGGAAATCATATTTCCTAGTGAAAATCAAGATCCCAAAGCCTTGCATGTGGACCCCCATGACCAGATGTATATCTACAAGCAATCCAAAGGTAAGCAACTTTTGCTAATTACATCTCATGCAATTCTTGATATATTTTGCCTCACCAATTCAAGTAGATCCCCTGATGGACGACCTCTACATTACTCGGTGTTAAGTCAAATTTTCCAATCAAACTTTGATTCGAGATGAGTACAACAACATCCCCCGTGACCGAGTGTATAATGTGTGAACGTTCCCAAATCAAAGATGCATCTCATGCAAAGTGTATGGTCATAGCTTTCCACCTAAGTATGACCCCCGTGACCGAATGTATATCACACAAAGGTGATAGCATTGTCATGCCATATACTATTGGTAGAAGGCTTGGATTAATTAAAACTCTTTTAATTTATATCCATTTTGACTTAATATTTGAAAAGCACTTAGACATTCTAAGTAGAGGGTTTTTGCTTGCAAAGATCTCATCATTTTATCTTCTTATTTAGGTTTTCTATATCCTAAACATGCTTCTCATACATCAATAGGATATGGAAAGCATAAATAAGTAAATGCACCTAGCATGTTCCTAGGGTAGGATGGCCATGAGCCTAACCAAGTGGTGCACTTAAAGCCATAGGTGCACCACCTAGATAATTTTAGGTGGGTTGATTAAATCTAGGTATTACATGATTGTATCACATATATTTATGGGCCTTCAAAAGTCTCCATGCCTCCATTGGCCTCCATTGCTCTATGTAACATTTACATGAATACAAAATCCACACTCCTAGTGACTCTACTCTCATTACATTTACAATGTAGAAATTAAAAGGTATGCAAGCCTCAATTTAATACAATCCATTTCAAGAACTTGAAACAATTAAAATCAATATTAAAGGCTCATGATCATCCTCATTCATTCATCATCTATTCAACAATTAAATGAATAATAAATAAATCTAGAATTAACAATTAATCCCATCACTTAAGTGCTTATCTCATAAACAAATAATTGAACAAGCATAACATTTATGCCATTATTGGGAGATAAACTTTATCCAATTTTCAAAGGCATTCAAAAATGTCAAACATAATTTTGAGAACTTGCACAACGTTTGTGCATCTTCCATGTGTGGTGCAAAAATATTTCAAGCACAAAAGGAGTTGGAAAAATTACTCAAAACTCACCGACACCACAAAACAGGTGCTGCCACCTAGCCTAGGCGCATGGCTGGGCAGGCCGAGTGCACAGCATGCGCGCAGCGCTTGGTTGCTGCTCGGCAGCCCCCTATTTTAGGGCCTCAATGTGTGTCAAGTTATTTTCCTCTCAACTTTCATGCAACAATAGTTTTAGCACATGTTCCCAACACTTAAATACACATTATAGATGAATTTCTAGATTTAAAACCTCTATTAAAAATGGAAATTCAAGTGCTTAATCATGCCTTCAAAAATTAGAGAAAGCTAGAATCATATTCTTCAAAATCTCCAATACAACTCCAATCAAATTGGATCCAAAAATGACCAAAACTCTTTTGATCAAATATCAACATGCTATATCACCATATAACATCAATAAATGCTAAATCAACATTCAACAATTATCACTATGAACTAAAACATACTAAAACATGAATCAACACTGAAATTACATAATAGCATGCTTTCAATTCACCAAGCATTAGAGCTACAAGCATCATCAACCAAACACTCCAATCCATCACTTGGATCAAGTATTTGGTGATATTGATCAATTCATCACATGAATCGATCAAACAATAATCCAAAACATAGCATGAAAAAGGCTCTAATACCACTTGAAAGCTAGAATAGCATTAGGATCCATAAATCAAAACTTCATAAGCTTGAAATTAACTAAGCTACTCGAGCTCCCAAGGATCTATTCATGCTATAAATCTAGATTAGGATGAAGAATTATCTCTTGTAGCTCAAAAATAAGGAGAAGATGAACTATCTCTCACGAATCCAGAAACAGTCTGGAACTGGCACAGTGGAAAGATGGCAACGTGCCTAGGATAAACTGCTCCAAAATTCAAGAAATTAAATATGTAACACCTAAACACACTCAAAAATCCTTCTGGATCGCTTCATAAAAAATCGCCAACTGGAAGCTGCTGCAGGTGGATCTCCAAAACTGAGTAAGTCAAGTGTCTTGCCTCTATTTATACGATCCACACACCAAACAATCGTCCAATTTCTCCTCACTAGAAGCTGGAGTTAGAAAGGAGAAAATGAGGTAGAGGAGACCAATTTTCAGATTGGGAAGAAGAAGGAATGCAATGCTTCAACACATGATGCAATGCATGGAGAGAGAGATTTTGGAGGGAATGCAAGAATCGAATTCTCACACTTTTCAGCAATGCTTATTCGAATTTTGCACACCCTCTATATCTATATATAGAGGGTAGAAGGTATGATGCTAGTTGGCATCACACATCCTCAAGGCAACTGCCCAAGTGGCATACCAAGTTAGCGAAATTCAAATTCAAGTCTTACTTGAATTTCAAATGCATTTCAATTTCATTTGGAATCTAATTCCAAATTAATTAAGATGCTAATTTAAATGAACATTTTATTTAAATTTTCCTTCCAAAAAGTGTTCATCCCATTAATAAAATTAAATCCTTTATTTTAATTAATTAACTTTTGATTTAACTCTTAAATCCAACAAGCTTAACTCTTAAACTTAAATTAGTCAACTTAACTCTTTAAGTCAACTTGTCCAATTGATGGTCAATATGGTACCAAATAATTAACTCTTTAATTATTGATCTAATTTAACTCTTAAATTAGTTGATTAATTTAACACTTAAATTAATCAAACCAAAATTGACTGTCAGATTAGAACCAAGGGTGATTTTTCTAACATTTAGAAAATTGCTCTACCATTTTGGAAGCTATTTGGTTTTTGTGTGTGACCTAATAGGTTCTACCATTCATTGGACATGGGCTCACAACTCTTTGTGACTTTTCAATACCTTTATTCATTTTAGTTTAAAACTCATTTTAAACTAATCGACTCAATTCACTTAATCTCATTAATTGAAGAGTACCCAATCTCCATAGTCGATGTCCAACCTCAAGCCCATGGAGCCCAACTAATTGGCTGAAATGAATATTCTGGAGAACCATCATAGTTCTACGCGTACCATGCAAATACGGTCCTTCCGTCTCCTATCTCCCGAAAGAAACCTAGGGCAAGATATTTTTTGGCTCCCTAATAGCCTCAATACTATATCTCTATTCTCAATACTCGGTTCTCTTGTGTAACCTCACCTTTGAAAAACTCCTTTTCCAAGTTGTCACACTACCTTGCGCAAGGATTTCTTGGAATCGATCATTATAGAACACATAGTAGATGCACTCACCCTTCACAAAAGTGAGGAGTCGGATTCCATCTTAGATCTCACAAACCTCCATGCCAAGTAGCTCATACCAAACCTCAACCTGAAAGACACGCTAAGTGATCAAGGAAGAGTCAAAGCATAAGGACCGGACATAAGGTTACCATGCATCCTCATGTCAGAGGACTAATAATATGCAATGGTGTAAGCGGGAGAATTAACTACTACCCACTTGCCACTTTGGCTATCTAGTGGATTCTCTGAAGTGTTTTAAGTGCCTGGTTCTCTAACAAACACCCACTAACATGCACTCATATCTCATACATATTGCTCATGGAATAGAGCAATATCCAACTCTTGGATTTATGCATCATTAGTGCTAGTCTATCTAGATCTTAGATGTCCAGTCTCATAAGATCCTATTACTTGAAAAATTAAGATCACGATCGTGTTAGACTTGTTCCATGTTCACTAAACCAAGTCCCGTAGTCATATGTGATCTAAGGGCTTCATCCAAATGCCAGTGAAGTAATATAAAGCATAAGATAAAGGTGGCCATATAAAGAATATCATTCAATCAAGATTGTTTTACAAGGAAATAGCTTTTTACAAAGCCAATCTAATTGGCTTGCCAGGCACTATTCCAATAGATGAGGCCTTTATGGACACACTGAGCTTAGTCAATGATCTCGATGATAGCGCATTCTCTCTACCTCTAGCCTCGCAACCCCTATCTTCCCTGTTTAGGGCTTCTTTCTTAGGCTATAGTTCAACTCGCAGAAAGAATGATCATGACCCAGTAGAGGTCTAATACATTCATTAATGCGTGCAAACAAGCCCATTGTTGCACAAAGCGGCACGACATTAGCCACCACTATAGAGATGTATGTGGAGAAATTGAGCAAGATTGATGATTTGCCCTAAGATTTATTCTATCATGCTCTATCGAAGTTTTAGGATCCTACACGTCATAGGATGTTCTTAGCCTTCCCACTCGAGCATAGACAAGTACATCTATAGACCCTGCCATGATGCATAGCTACTACTGCTTATGCTATTTTCTAGCCGCGACCATATTTTTCTTTCCTTGTTTTCTATCCTTTCTATGCTTTGACTATTTCTACGTACTATGTGGTCTATCTTACATGCTTAATGTCTGCATTCATGCTTATGCATTATTAAATGTTGTTGTTACTTTATTTGAGGTGGAATTATACTTCATTTCACGTAGGGATAGAGAAAGAGGACTCAGGCAAAATAACAACGATGTAGTCAACGACATCGTTAAGGACATCATAGGTGATGTTGTTGATGGTAACATTAATACAACATAGACAAATCTAAATTGAATGTTTGGTGGTTCTCTATACTTATACCAAGATTTATCTTGTTAGTTCGCCAATATGTTGCACATACCTTGTCACATTTCATGATTTCACAATCCAGACTGGTTGAATAAGCTATTAGAGAGGCACAATGCCTAGTTTGAAGACCAATTATGCATTTTGAATTACTATTTTTGTTTACTTTATCAGATTATACGAGATCAAGGTCTAATAAAAGAGAACCAAAGTACTAGGACCTCTATGGAAAGTTTGTTGCCATTTTCTTACACACTATCAAAATGCACAATTGGAATTGAATTATGGCGGAACATTTCTAGCACTCAATGAAAATAATCGCCAAGCTGAAGTCAAGTATAGCACAAGGATCCGATAAATAAAGCACAAAATAGCTAAATTAACTTGGCTACACTCGAAAACAAGGATCTAATCATGCTTCTAATTTAGATTTGGATGAACGATTACCTTGATTGCTCAAAAATCCAAGGTAGAATGGAGAATAGCTTGAACACTTCAAAACTATCTCCAATCGGCGCAGCAATAACTCGGCAACAATTGCCCTATCAAAACACCTCCAAATTTGATGAAATTTGGAAACACCCTCCTCAAAACCTTAGGGAAGCTCCAGTAAAAAATTTAAAAAAAAGTGAGATCGACAAGGTCAAGAAAATCCGCTCCAAACTTTCTGCCCTTATAGAGGATCTCCAAAAGCCAAGCTATCCAATTGTCTAGCCTCTAATGTGAAAATCCACTCACCAATGGAAAATCCAAATCATCACTCCATAGTTAGCTGGAAAACTAAGGAGAGAAAAAGGAGATAAAGTATGATTTTAGGAGGTAGGATGAAGAAGTGGTGTGAGACTACAACACATGAGTGAATCACACACAATGGGAGAGAAAAATAGAATCTAACAATTCGATGTGCAAGCAAAGCATAGCCGGCCACCTCTCTCTTGTTTATAGGAGTGGAGGTGTGATGCTAGTTGGCATCACACCTCTCATGAGGTTGGCACCAACTTGCAAGCAAGTTGCGTGTGAAATTTTAATTTCACTTGCATTTGAATTTTATTTGGAATCTTTATTTCATCTCATTAAATGTCATCCAAATAAATTCTAAACACACTCCAAGTGAACTATTTCATTTGGATTTTCCCTTCAAAATAATTCTTCACATTAATTAAATGAACCACTTAATTTAATTAATTAATCTTGACTTAACTCCTTAAGTCAACTAGCTTAACTCTTTAAGCTAGAAGGTGTCAACTTAATACTTTAAGTTAACTTGACCAATTGATAGTCACCAATTAAATTAATCCCTTAATTTAATTGGTCTCATTTAGCTCTTTAAATTATTTAGATCAATTTAACAATTAAATTGATCAATCCAAAATTATCAAAAATTAGCCAACCGTATTACCTCCATAAAATCGGTCAAGTGGAATTATTCTAACTTTTAGAAAATTCCCTTCATCAAATAGGATTTCTTATTGGCTTTTCTTTGTGACCATTAGGTTCTACCATTCATGGGGCATGAGCTCACAACTCCTGTGATATTTAGAATATCAAAATATTCACATTAGTTTAAACTCCTTTAAACTAATGACTCAATTCAATTCATCTTTAATAATTGAAGAGTATCCAATCTCCATGGTCGATGTCCAACCTCAAGCCCATGGTGCCCAACTTGGCCGAAATGAATATTCATTTGGAGAACCATTCTAGCTCTATGCTTACCATACAAATACGGTCATTCCATCTCCTATATTCCCAAAAAGGCTTAGGACAAGATATTTTCCGGTTCCCTAATAATCTCGATAACTATGTTTCTATTCTCAATGTTTGATTCCCCTTTGTGACATCATCTTTGAAAAACTCCTTTTCCACATTATCATACTACCTTACGCAAGAATTTCGTGAAATCGATCATCATAAAACACATAGGAGATGCACATGCCCTTCACAACGACGAGTAGACGGATCCCATCTTAGATCTCACAAACTCCATGTCTAAGTAGCTCATACCTAAGATCAACCCGAGTGTCGCAACGTGGTCAAGGAAGAGTCAAAGCATGAGGACCTAAATACAAGGTTACCATAGATCCTCAAGTCAAAGGATTAATCATATGCACAAGTACAAGTTGGAGAACTTGTTACTACCGACTTGCCACTATGGCTATATAGTGGATTCTCTGGGTGGGCCTTCAGCGAACTTGTTCCTTAACAAGTACCCACTAACATGGACCCAGGTCTAACATGGATTGCTCATGAAACGAAGCAATATCCAACCCTTTTGATTTATACATCATTTGTGCAAGTCTATCCGAGTCTTAGATGTCCTGTCTCATAAGATTCTATAACTTGGAATATTTTAAGATCACAACCGTGTAAGACCTATTTCATGATCATCACCCAATGCGTGACTAAGTCCCGTAGTCTTATGTGATCTAAGAGCTTCAACCAAATGCTAGTGAACTGAAATAAGCAAAAGATGAAGATAGTCATTTATAATGAATATTATTCAATCAAAATTGTATCACAAGTGAAATAGTTCACATGTCAATCTAATTGGCCACAGGGCACTATTCTAATAATCTCCTACTTGCCTTAAAGCTAATACCATATAGTCTTAAGACACATCTTTTCAAGATGTCCTTTGAAAACCTTTTGCGTTAAGGGTTTTGTCAGTGGTTCTACTGTATTCTCTTCTGAGGCAATAGTTTCCACTCAGAGGTTACTACTATCAATTGATATTATATATCAAAATATGTTCGAAGGCCTTTTGCGTTAGGGGTTTTGGCAGTGGTTCTGCTATATTCTCTTTTGAGGCAACAATTTCCACTCAAAGGTTGCCACTATCAATTGATATTATATATCAAATATTAGCACATTTATGTATGCTTGTATCACTTATGAGATCTTAGCTCAAGTACTAAGTTATCTTCAAAAGACAACCTTAAGCTCATACACGCTGGGCATTACATCAAACTCTTGGCCGTGGTGTCTTATTTGGAGCTCTTTTAACTCACTGCGCTGCCATTGAGGCAAAATATAATTTAGAAGTAGATTTTTGGTCATCTACATTGGATTGGAAACTTGAATCCAAAAATCCCTGGAGTTTCAATTCCCTATTTTCGCATATCAAAAACAAATCCTTAGTCCTTGTTAAGTACTTCAGGATTGCTTTAACGGCTATCCAGTGACATTCACTAGGATCAAATTGAAAGCATCTCGTAACACTTAGAGCGTATGCTACATCCGGCCTTATACATTGAACGACATACATTATGCTCCTCATGGTAGATGCATAAGGTATGTGGGATTTTTATGTCTCTCACCGTCAATTTTAGTGGCCAAAGACTTGAAGAGATGTAGACCATGTCCCATAAAGAGGAATCCATTCTTGGATTCTTCCATACTAAACCTCTTTAGTATTTTGTCAATGTACGATGTTTGGAAAAGCCCAGCATCCTCCTCGATTTGTCTCTATAAATACGCATTCCTAAAATATAGGATGCTTCTCCCAAATCCTTCATGGAGAATTGAGTAGATAACCATACTTTAGTACACTCTAGCATTGCTCTCTCATTCCCAATGAGAAGAATGTCATCGACATAAAGCACAAGAAATTATACACTACTCCCACTAGCCTTCATATACACACAAGGTTTATACACATTTTTTACAAAGCCAAACGATTTGACTGTCTTATTAAAATGTATGTACCAACTTGGGATGCCTATTTGAGTCCATAAATGAATCTCTCGAGTTTGCAAACCTTTTGCTCACTCTCTTTGGATGTATAACCTTGTGGTTGCTCAATATAGATTTCTTCTTCAATGTTTCCATTAAGGAAAGCAATTTTCACATCCATTTGTCATATCTCATAGCAATACTATGTGACTATGGCAAGTAAAATCCTAATGGACTTAGGCATTACGACTAGTGAAAAGGTTTCTTCAAAATCAATACTGGGTCTTTGATTGTAACCCTTTGCCACTAGTCGTGCCTTAAAGGTCATAACCTCTCTATCAACTCATAGCTTTTTCTTGTAGATCTAGTTGCAACCAACAGGAACAATTCCCTTCAGTGGATCTACCAAAGTCTATACTTTGTTGGAGTATATGTAGTCCGTTTTGGATTTCATGAAGTCAAGTCAATGTCCCAAATCTATGTCCAACATAGCTCCCTCATAGGTTTTCGGATCAGTATTCGATTGGCCCATCTCATGAAGGATTCCGAACATTTTGGGTAGCTTCTTGATTCGGTCTGACCTTTTCAGAGGTTGTGTGTAAGGTTCTTAATGCTCATATATTTCTATCGTTTGTGGGATTTGATTATCATCTTAAACTTCATCAAGTTCAACAACAATGCCTTTTCTATCTAATAGAAATTTCTTTTCCCAAAAGGTGGCATTCCTTGAAACAAACACCCTTTCTTCCGAGGGATCATAGAAATAATAACCCAAAGACTTTCTTGGGTATCCCACAAACTTGCGCAATGTGGATCATGAATCCAACTTGACTCCCACTAGCCATTTGACGTAAGCGGGAGACCCCCAAATCTTAGAAAAGAGTAAGAAAGTGCTTTGCCAAACCACATCTCATGTGGTATCTTTGGCACCGACTTTGAAAGTACTACATTTAATAACTTTGGCACTGTCTCTAAGGCATACCCCAAAAGGATATAGACACATCAAAAAAGCTCATCATGGAACTTACCATGTCCAACAAGGTACGATTTCTCCTGGTGGAGTCCATTGAGAGATAATCTCATTCTCCTTTAGATAATTGAATAATTCAGTACTTAAGTATTTTCCCTCTCGATCTGATCGAAGAGCTTTAATACTTAGTCTTTTTTGCTTTTCTACTTCATTCCTATATACTCTTTGAACTTTTCAAAGGTTTCAGACTTATACTTCATAAGATACACATGTCCAAATCAAGTATTATCATCAGTGAAGGTGATAAACTAAGAATAGCCTCCTCTTACACTAACTCTTAGTGGACCACAAACATCCATATGGATCAAATCCAAAGGACTTGTGGTTCACTCCGATTGTCCATAAAAAGAGCCTTAATCATTTTTTCCTTTAAACAAGATTCACAAGTAAGAAGATTATCAGTGTCACTAACACTTAGTGCTTTGAGAGCTTCTAACTTTCTCATCATATTTTTCAGAGATATGTCCAAATCTTGCATGCCACAAAATGGCATCTTCTTGGTTATCTAGTTTTCTTTTACTTGATTGAATGTGCATCAATGAAGGTTGAGAATCTAATATGTATAATCCATTATTTAATGTACCTTGTGCAATTAAAGAACCATTTTTTAATGCTTTCAACATCCCATTAGATATAAAAAAAAATCATATCCTTCATTATTCAAAATGGGAATAGAAATAATGTTCTTAACAACATTAAGTACATAAAAGTAAGGATCAAGTACAATGCAAGAATTTCCCAAGTCTAACTTGACTAAGCCTTCAACCATGGCCGCAACTTTTGCTCCATTCCCAAGACGGAGGATCATATCCCCGTCATTGAGATTTTTTTCATCTTTCCATCCCCTGTAATGAATTACAAAGATGAAAACCACATGCAATATCAAATACCCATGATGAAGAATTTGTCATTAAGTGCACTTCAATAAAGTATGTAGCCTTCTCAAAGGTGCAAAGGTATTCCTTGCAATTCCTTTTCTAATGTCTTTTTTCACCACAGTGGAAACAAATAGCATCGATTTTAGCCTCTTTCTTTTTCTTGATTTTCCCCAAACCCTTCAAGGGTTGCTTTCCCTTAAAAGAAGAACTTTTCTTCCTTTTATCTCCCTTTCTAGGAGCCCTAGGGCCCTTAGACTTGGAAGAGGAAGCAAGCATAAGAGGTTTGTCTTTCTACATAGTTGCCTCGGTGGACACCAATATATTAACCAATTCATTAATTGTTACTTCTTACTTTGACATGTTGAAGTTCATAACAAATTGGTCAAATGAGAAAGGCAATGATTGAAGGATCAAAGCCACATAGAGCTCATTATCCATGATAACGTCCAATTGACCAAGTTTCACAATGAGACCAATCATCTTTAGATCATGGTCATGGACGCTTGAGCCCTCATTCATTCTTGTTCTTTAGACAATGAGACCTTTCAAGTCTAGTTTGAACACCATACAACTCTTTTAGGTATAAGTAGATCTCGGAAGCATGTTTCATATGCTCATGACACTTTTGTAGTTCATTAGACATAGAAGCCATCATGATGTATCTTGTTTGTAGATCATCATCTACAAACTTCGTGAACAATTCACGTGCCTCATCAGTGGCATCATCGTCAATGGTGTCCGGCGAACTTTGATCAAACACATAAGTCCTCTTTTCAGAATCTAGAATAATTCTAAAGTTTCTCAACCAATCGCAGAAGTTTGGCCCAGTTAGCTTATTAGTTTCCAAAATAACGCTGAGTAGATTTTTAGCCGTTTTGAGTTTGAGATTTCAAAATTCTACTAAAGGCGAAAAAAGAGTATAAGTACATGATTGAATATTGATATTTCAAGCATATTCATGAACTTTCAAGCATGTTTTTTCTCCCACTATTTTATCAAATTCCTCACCCTCTAGAAGAATTGGGGAAATCTCATTTCCTAGTGAGAATCAAGACCCAAAAGGACTTGTAGTAGACCCACGACTCATGAGACATCCACAAACAATCCCAAGGTAAGCAACATTTACTAATTGCATCTCTATGCAACCTTTGATATATTTTGCCTCACTTTTCATATAGAGCCATAACTTATGTGACATCTAAACTACTAGGTGTTAAGTCGGACCTACCAATCAAACTTTAATTCGAGACCGCTCCATGTCATCCCACACCTCATGGCCAATGCATGGAAAGCATCAAATCAAAGGTGCATCATATTCTAAGTATGTGACCATAGCTTTCCACCATAAGTGTGACCTACGACTCGTGAGATATCACACAAATGTGGCAGTGTCATCATGCCACATGCTATTGATAGAAGGCATGGATTAATTAAAACTCCTTTTAATTTGTATCCATTTTGACTTAATATTTGAAGGCACTTAAACTCTTCTCAGTGAAGGGTTTTCTTGCTTGCAAAGATTTCACCAATTTTATCTTCTTATTTAGGTTTTCTATATCCTAACCATGCATCTCATACATCAAAAAGATATGGAAAGCAACAATAAGTAAATGCGCCTAGCATGCTCCTAGGGTGGGATGACCATGAGCCTTAACCAAATGGTGCACTTAGAGTATAGGTGCACCACTTAGCTAATTTTAAGTGAGTTGATTAAATCTAGCTATTACATAAATGTATCCCCATATATTCATGGGTCTTCATGCCTCCAATGATCTTCTTTGCTCTATGCAACATTTTCATAAGAAAGAAATCCTCACTTCTAGTGATTCTACTCTGATAACATTTATAAGATAGAAATTAAAAGCCATGCAGGCTCCTATTTAATACAACTCTTTTCAACAACTTAAAATAAATAAAATCAATATTAAAGGCTCATGATCATCCCTATTCACTCATCATCCATTCAACAATCAAATGAACAATAAATCAAGAATTGACTTTCAATTCCAATAATTAAATACTTATCTCATAAACAACTAATTAAGTCGCAAAAATAAACATAACATTTATGTATCTCATTTCTGCACCAATATTGAAGAATAACTTTAACAAAATTTTAAAAGCAATCAAAAATATCAAACATAATTTTGGGAACTTGCACAATACTTGTACGTCTATGTAGCATGATTTAGATCACTTTTCGTCATAAAAAGAACGCAAAAACTCACCTAGACTCATCCATGACCAAAACAAGCCACTGCTGACTAGCCCGGGTGCACAGCTGTGGGGCAGGTGCGCGCCAGGTGCACCCTCTACTCGGCCAACGGCTGGCCAAAGCTAGCAACATGCCCTATTTCAAGGTTGGGACGGAGTCACATGGTTTTTGGCTCAAGTTTTGTGCACCAAAAAATTTAGAACACCTCTTAAACACTAAATCTCACATTGTAGATGAATTTTTAGATTCAAAACACCTTTTAAAAATGGAAATTCAAGTGCTCAAACATGTTTCAAAAATCAAGTTCAAGTGGGAATCACCATTCTCCAATAATCTCTAATCTAATTAGATCCAAAAATGACCAAAAAACCTTAAGGCCAAATTTAACATGCTATATCAACATATAACATTATTCAATTCTAAATCAACATTTAACATTAACAACTATGAATCAAAACATACTAACATATGAATTAACTCTTAAAACACATATTAGCATAATTTCAATTCATCAACAAAGGAGCCACATGCATCATCATCCAAACACTCCAATCCATAAATTGGATCAATTATTTGGAGATCTAGATCAATCCATCACATGAATCAATCAATCAAAAATCCAAATTAAAGCATGAAATAAACTCTGATACTACTTGAAGTCAAGTGTAGCAGAAAGATCCAATAAATAAAGTGCAAAATAGCTAAATTAACTTGGCTACACTCGAAACCAAGGCTCTAATCATACTTCCAATTCAGATTTGGATAAAGGATTACCTTGATTGCTCAAAAAGCTAAGGTAGAATAGAGAATAGCTTCAACACTTCAAAATTGTCTCCAATCGACATAGCAACAACTCAGCAACAATTGCACTATCAAAACACCTCCAAATTTGCTGACATTTGGATAAACCTTCTCAACACCTTGGGCAAGCTCTAGTAAAAAAATTCAGCAAAAAATGAGATCGGCAAGGTCTGAAAAAACCACTCCAAACTTTTTGCCGTTACAGAGGATCTCCAAAAGCCAAGCTATCCAATTGTCTAGCCTCTAATGTGAAGATCCATACACCAATGGCAAATCCAAATCACTCCTCAGTCAGCTGAAAAACCAAGGAGATAAGAATGAGATTAAGGCCAATTTTAGAAGGTAGGATGAAGAAGAAGTGTGAGACTTCAATACATGAGTGAATCGCACAAAATTGGAGAGAGAAATGGAATGTAGCAATTAAATGTGCAAGCAATGCATGGCCGGCCACCTCGCTTCTATTTATAGGAGTGGATGCATCACACCTCCCATGAGGTTGGCGCCAACTTGCAAGCAAGTTGCGTGTGAAATTTGAATTTCACTTGTATTTGAATTTCATTTGGAATCTTCATTTCAGCTCATGAAATGTCATCCAAATAAATTCTTAATGCACTCCAAATTAACTCTTTCATTTGGATTTTCCCTCCAAAATAACTCTTCACATTAATTAAATTAATCGCTTAATTTAATTAATTAATCTTGACTTAACTCCCTAAGCCAACTAGCTTAACTCTTTAAGCTAGAAGGTGTCATCTTAGCACTGTAAGTTAACTTGACCAATTGATAGTCATATGGCACCAATTAAATTAACCCCTCAATTTAATTGGTCTAATTTAATTCTTTAAATTATTTAGATCAATTTAACAATTAAATTGATCAAGCCAAAATGACCAAAAATTAGCCAACCATTTTACCTCCGTAAAATTGGTCAAGTGGAATTATTCTAACTCTTAGAAAATTTTCTTCATCAAATAGGATTTCCTATTAGCTTTCGTGTGTGACCCATTAGGTTCTACCATTCATTGGACATGGGCTGACAACTCTTGTGATATTTAGAATATCAAAATATTCACATTAGTTTAAACTCTTACCCAATCTACATGGTTGATGTCCAACCTCAAGCCCATGGAGCTCAACTAATTGGCCGAAATAAATATGCTTTTGGATAACCATTCTAGCTCTATGCTTACCATGAAAATATGATATTTCCATCTCCTATCTCCCAAAAGAGGCCTAGGGCAAGATATTTGCCCATTCACTAATAACCTCGATAACTATATTTCTATTCTCAATGTTCGATTTCTCTTTGTGACCTCATCTTTGGAAAACTCCTTTTCCAAATTGTCGTACTGCCTTGCGCAAGGATTTTATGGAATTGATCATTCTAGAATACATAAGAGATGCACTCGCCCTTCACAACGACGAGGAGATAGATCTCATCTTGGATCTCACAAACCTCCATGTCTAAGTAGCTCATGCCTAGGGGTGTCAACGGATGTTAAACGGATCGGATACACTATTTTCATATTCGTATCCGTTTAACTTTTTGAATATTCAGACACAAATAGGGATTTGATGGATATTTAAAAATAATATCTAAATTTGTATCCATCGGATATCGATCGAATTCGGATATATCCGTATTCGATTATAATTATTCAAATGCATTCATATTTTATATAACGTATCCGTATTCGAATTATTGTTTTACATTTATACTCAATGATAATTATTTAAATATCTATTTATGAATATTCAAATACATGAATCTATGAACTTATAATAAATACATATTTTAATTAATAAAAGAAACCATATAATTTCATTAAAACGAAAGCAATCAGACAAATAGCATAATTTCTAATTAATAATTGACTTTATAATTAATTATTAGTAATTATTAATAATAATAATGGAATTTAAGTATATTAATTATAAAGTCAACTAACAATAATTATGTTGATTAACTTTATTCTTCAATTTTTTTTCTCTATAATACAATAATTTTTTAAATTTATTCTTTTTTCTTCCCAATTCTTCAATTATAATTTATATATATACATATATGGATTATGAGATTTTTATTGAAAAATATAAATAATATATTATTTAATAAATATGTATTCATATCGGATACGCATTTACCATATCCGTATCCATTTATAATCGGATATCTACTAATCGAATAAGGATAACATCCACTTTAAACAGATGCGGATAAATTTTGTATAAACTAATACGAATGCGAACGGTAAACGAATTTTCAAATATCCATTTACAGCCCTAGTCATACCCAAACTCACCCTGAATGACCCGCAAAGTGGTCAAGAAAGAGTCAAAGCATGAGAACCTAAATACAAGGTTACCATGGATCCTCAAATCAAAGGACTAATTATATGCACTAGTGTAAGCTGGAGAACTTGCTATTACCGAGTTGCCATTACCGCTATCTAGTGGATTCTCCAAGCGGGCCTTCAGTGAACTTGTTCTCTAAAAAGCCCCCACTAACATGCACACATGCCTAACAAAGATTGATCATGAAATGAAGTAATATCCTACCCCTTGGATTTATGCATCATTAGTGCAAATCTTTCCGAATCTTAGATGCCCTATCTCATAAAGATTCTACAATTTGGAATATTTTAAGATCACAACCGTGTAAGACTTATTTCAAGATCACCACCCAATGAGTGACTAAGTTTCGTAGTCCTGTATGATCTAAGGGCTTCAACTAAATGCTAGTGAAGTGAAATAAGCATAAGATGAAGATGGTCATTTATAATGTATATCATTCAGTCAAGATTGTATCACGAGTGAAATAGTTTACATGCTAATCTAAATGGTTGTGGAGTAATATTCCAACACAGGCATTGCAAAATGATCTGTGATACTTTGTGTGCATTGGCTCTAAATTACATTGAAGCCTAAAATTTCAACAGTGCCTCCCAGTTTATATAAGATAACCCAAACTTGTTTTCCTATTTCAAGGTACTTACCCTAACTCGTCACTAGTGTCATAGTACGAGCAATAAGTGTAAGATTGCGCTTAAAAGTAATTAACATGTTCCTTCTATATAGGTTTGAGTTGGTGCAATTAACAGGACAATCATACCTATTTGGGTGCCATCAGGCAGCCCGACTATATACTATTGCATAAAGGTGATTGTCACACAAAATGTGATGGCAGTATGTGACTTTAATTTGATGTTTACATTCATTTTGTCTAAATGAGAAGAAAATGCAAACGATACCTGAATATTTGTTGATGCGGTCTCCAATCTTGCATACAACTTCCCCTGGTAGCCAGAAGGTACATCTTACACATAATTACATGCATAACACATTTAGATATCGATTTGGATATAGTGTTGACCAAGTAGTCTTCATTTCTTAGGAAAATATTATGTGGTGGATTCTGAATATATAAACTTTCCTGGTTTCATATCACCATACTGGAAGAAGAGGTATCACCTTCTTGACTAGCTTAGGGCAAATAATGGTCCACACACTATTATAGAATTATTTAATCGTTGCCACGCAACCATGAGGAGGAACCACATAAAGTGATGCTTCAATATCTTAAAGAAAAGGTTTCCAATAGTTCACAATCTGATACCAAACTACCCCCTATCAACATAAGCCGATATTATCATTGCCTATTGCATTCTCCATAACTTTGTCCAAAGACATGTTTACTCAGATGATACCATCTATTAATACGAAGACCCAGACCATAATAAAGAGGATGTGAAAAGATCTTTAGCACAACAAAGATATCAGGCTGTGGATATATCAGATGATGCATTGTGGGAACAAAATTTATTCTGTGACACTATCACTCAACATATCTAGTACAACAATACTAGCATATACTAGCCGGGCATACACCTGATACATGATTTCGTATGTTTTCTAAAATATTTTGTATCATGTTATTTTTGTTGTGACGTGTACTAACGTGATTTTCTCATTTAACTTTGAAATTGTTTATCATCATGTTACATATTACTTTGAAATTAATTATTGTGCCATTTCTCCATTTGTGGTTTAATATACATTTATGGTACACAATAGTCAACTGACTGCATTGTGTCATTATTTACCACTCAATAGAATCGTAAGCAACATGTTAGCAATTAACTCTAATTTTATATTTATATTAAGATGGTAGTTTCAAGACATTCAGTGTGTATGTGTGGTGCTGGTATTATGATATTGCTTATGGCAAGGACGAATATGAACTATGATAGGTGGTTTTACACGCGTCCTCTATAAGGGAACCATCATGGGAATTTCATATAGGTGAATGAGTGAGTGCATCAGCAATCCCAGATGCTTAGTATCCTCAGACTTCCACGCCAACATCATCAGTAGCTTATTCCACATATACCCGATCATCTATACTTGAAATTTTGCATCTACTACTATTTCGTCACATAAGTGCACATCCACTACCTATCCATTGCATGCCCCACTATTGATCATATGTGCATGTTGTGCATGTTCTTGCATTATGTTGATTACTATTATCGTTGTATTCCTAGCGCTAGCGATTCACTCACAAGTTGCCATTACTTATTCATTGTTTGTTATGGTCCTCTATGGACTATAAATGTTTGTGGATGATGTGTAGTAATTAAAAATACACGTGACAATAGATGCTTGATAATTTTATGTATTGAAAAAACTTCAACATATGTGTGTTTTCCATTATCATACACTATGTCATTTTTTTGCTGCAATAGTGCACTATTACTGATTTGCATTGATAAGTTTGCACTTTCAATTCTAGGGCATTTTGTTGTTTATTTGTTATATGTAAATGCAAATGTAGGGATGCCGTACATGTGAAATCAAGCCATTGAAGACTTACTTTTGAGATGCCCATTGGACTAACGAGGAAGAAAAAGCACTACTCCACCCAATGATGTCTTTGATGAGCAGTACGAATATTCCACTTTAGCCCGCCATGTTGGATTTGTGCGCCACCATGTCCTACTGTCTCTCCCATCAATTTGGTCATGACATATCACCTAAGGAAGGTCAAGAGGAAGATTACCAGTTTGCATCGCCGGTACTTTGCATTTGTAGAGTTCACTTCTCTTCCAGGAGTTTAGCACAGTACCACTACAAACACCGTGTGTGTGGATATATAGTATAGGGCCAATATTGGACATGTATAATATTTACATTTCATTAGTAAAATGTATCTAATGTTATATAAGTGTTCTTTATGGTCACTATGCTAATTAGTAATACGTATCTTTAATGTTGTCAAGAGACTATCCAACAACGAGACTTTTGTGTCTATGGAGAACTACTATTCTATAGTTAAGCTACATTTTCAACTATCGAAGAGCTGCACACCTTGAGGTTGATGTTGCTTATGGCGATGTCTCGACTACCCCCATCATTATCTCACACTCCGATTTTGGGCATTCCCTAAGGGCACATATGCCCCCTCTCCTACCCTATCCACCACATGCCTCCCCACCATGACCACGTATGCCATCACTGCGGCATGACATTCTTAACTTTTCTGAAAATTTGAAGTCATTTGGGAAATGCACTCATGCGAGAGGCCACATACAGCACTGCGTGTGGATTAAAGGGCACATTAGAGAACACTAATGGGTCTCTAGATACTGGTGCAAGTTTACATCATGGATGGGGGCGATGGCGCTGATTACATAATTACTTCTATTACTATATTGTGACCTTGCTAGTGTTGTGTCATATGACTGTTGGATTGCACTTTCTATTTGTAGATTATCTTTCGATATATACTTATCAGACAAATATGTTGTATTACATACTTTGTTCGAAACAGTGGTTGTGCCTGTTTATGTCACCACGTACTATTATTTGTCAAACCGATATGTAAACGACTGTTATATGTTGTGGTTCCATGTATGGGATGTGTTTTATCATGTTGTTTTTGTGTACACGTCTTATACAAGTCAATGCATACTACCCGTTTATGTTTCTTCATACTATTGTTAATTATTTGTTACTGGAATGGATGTTTAATATTATAAGTACAATATATAAAAAGATATGCTATTGGGAAGCTGTTCACTCATAATAGGTTTGCATATGGCATCTTTCGTGATCCCCATTAGACCAATGAAAAGGACTTTGTCATAGTCAGCATGTTGATGACTGCTATTAGCACTAGGGACATCTCTGTTGTGAAGGTTCATAGACGAGTGCTCCCGCATTGCACCCCATCTTTCCAACTCATTCAAGCAATGGAGGACATCTGAGGAAGTTAAGAATAAGGTTTAATAGTTCCGTCGGCACTACAACACATTCCTCAACTACATGGCTACTTCTGGGGTACGGCATAATACCCACTGCAATGTGGTGTGTGTCGACATACAATACTTGGCACATGTTGGAACTATAAGTGAACTAATTTAATTTTTTTTTAACCAAATATACTTGGCACATGTTCGAACTATAAGTGAACTGATGATAGGACAAGAGCGGATGCACCCCAGCTCCTATCATATTTAAGGACTTTGGTAAGGTTAGATCATCGATAGCAGTCATACTGGGTCTCTTCCTCATGCTCCCCCACGACCATGATATGTGGATGATGTTTGGATTGCTTACTATTATGATTTGGATGAATGTTATGTGTTATACTACCATCTATTTTTATATTTGGTTGTCAACACTATGAATCTTATTTTGGAACAACATTTGTTAATGCATTGTTCAAACCTATGCATATATTTAGTATGAAAGCAGATGTGTTGTTCGTGTATCATTTATTGATACCCTGTACGTTTAATAATATTTTTTATCACCTTTTTCTTATTGTATTTAGCCTAAATTTTATTTTCTGTAGTAACACACAACACTCTTGACATCCTCATCCGAATTATTCTAAATTAAATCATGAAAATATAATTATATTTTGAAAAAACAAAGAAAATTTTCATATAGAAATAATTTAAAAAAAATAATCGAATATCATCGAATTTATTTAGCAAAAAAAAGATTTTCAAAATTACTAATTAATATATTTTTATAATAAAATAGTAAGATATTTAAATAATGAATTTCATAAATTAATTTTAGACAATACGCAATTTTGAGATTTTCTTTCATAGTCATAAAAAAATTAATAAATTTTCAATTAATCGGCTTAATTGCAATATTGTGGGAATTGATTCAAAGAAAATATTCATCTGTGCTAGACCTCTTCTCAAATAAACAAATCAATATATGTAATATATCTTAAAATTTTAAAAATCCTATGTATTAATTTTACAGTTTATTTTTCCCAAATCGAATTTCAAAAATTTCTTATTTGTTTTTTACCAATGATAAATTATTATATAAAAAGTTAACATATTTAATATCACTCATTTTGGGTGACACACAATTTTTCCATATGTTTTTGGAAATTTATTTTAATAAAAAAATAATTCTACCTTAATCGATTAATTACAAATATATCAAAATTAATTTGTTAGAAAAAAAATTTTGTTCTCCACCACCTTCCAAAATCCCAAATTATTTGACAGTCTATTTTTAAAAAGCAACAAAAAAATTTTAATTTTATATATTTATTAAAAAAAATTAACTATTTAAATTCCTAACAAACCCAAAAGTTAAAACTCACAAAACAATCTTCGTGTCTCAAACATATCTCAAAAATAATCTCACAATCAATTACAACCTCACATCACATCAATACATCACATCGCTATAATCATTACACTTTATCTCACAATTAATCACAATCTCATTTCTCATTCTCATATCTCTAAAACACCAAAGCATGCCCAAAACCTCTCAAACACAAAGCATCACGCCAAGCTTCACAAGCAATCACAGCTTATTTATCTATTCTTAATGATCGATTCTCAACTTTTAAAACTTTTTAACAAATTGTCACACCACCTTGCGAAGGATTTTCAAAATTGAATATCAAAGAAAATATTGGAGATCAACTTATTCAACAATCGAGTAGTGGGTCCTTTATTAGTTCTCACAAACCTTCATATACAAGTAATCTATATCCAACATATACTCCATATGACCCGCCATATGGTTGGGATAGGTATTAAACCTAAGCACCGATGTATAAGGTTCCCATGGAACCTCAAGTTTAAAGAGTAATTATATGTACAATTCTAAGTATGAGAATATCCATTATCGACATGCACTATAGCTTCCTTATAAATTTTCCCGAATTGAAGTCATTCAGTGATCTTGTTATGTAACGAGCATCCACCTATATGCATTAATATCTTTACATCGATTGCTCATGAAATGTGCATCCTTGAGTTATTGGAGTGTGCATAATTATAAGTCTATCCAAATCTATCGATGTCCTTATATGAGTTGGAATGATTTGAAGATCAAGATTGTAGAGACATATTTCATGATTATCATCATATGGATGACCATGTCCTGCATTCATACGTAATTTAAGGGTTTCAACCAAATGTATTATTTAAGTAACTACATGAAATGCATAAAATGAAGATGGCCAAAGAATCATATATTGATTGAATAAAAAAGTTCATAAAAGAATAATTTACACGCCAATTTTATTGACTTATCAAGTACTATTCTGACAAATTTTATCCTTTATCCATCACATATCTTTTTCATTCACGGCCTTTCGAGTTTCATATTCTTTAGCCTGTTTACAAGCTTATGTTAGGTCTTATTCAATTTTCTTTTTAATTTAGGAATAGATCAATTACAGTTGGTTCGACAAATTTGATGAATTATTTAGTCATTTTTCATTATGGAATCATCATTCATTTAAACTTTTAATAAATAAAAAAAATTAGCAATAAATTATCGCTTTTGTACCGATTACATATTCAACAATTATAAACTATTTTTCTATAGCATAACTGCATAGGACATATATAGAGAAGCTATGCAAGTGCTGCTTTCAAACTTTTTCAGTTTTAGTTGAACAAAAGTAGAAGTTGAAAACATCATATACTTCTACTTCGATGGCTATTTCAAATAAGTTAAAATAGAGTACCAGTTGAAGATTTTGTTTCAATCATTTTGATTTTTCAGTACATATTTACAAATTATATTAGACAATTTTATTCTTAATAATTTTTTTAAAATTTCAAACTAACGAATAATTTAGTGTTTTTTTCACGTAACCTCTAACAAAATTATATTTCACCAAATATTTTTATTTCACTTTTCTGCTATTATCATAATCAATTTCCAAACATTAGCCACTTCTACTACTAATCACTCTTTTAACAGTTTTTCACTTACAAACTCTCTTATAGACTTATAGTGTTTTTACTTAGTTATAATTTTTTTTAATATTTTAAAAAATTTTAATTCTTTAAATCTTGCTCACAATAATTAATTTTATATGATGATTCTCTCTTTCTCTCTCTTTTATTTAGTTTCTTACAATTTACAATTAAAAATAATTTTTCTTTTTATTCTCTACTTTTCTATACTATTATATATAGCACAATAGTGTGAAACTCATAATTGTGCAATTTTGGCCAAATGACAAATTCTTAGAATTTAGAATATTTTAGAATAAAAAAAAATTATTAGTTGTTGATTTATTATCTCTAACCGATATGATTTTATCTTATCTCTAATTTTCTTTCATCCAAAATTTAAAATATATTTAATAATATTTTTATATTCTTTATTAACGAGCTAAAAGTTAGAGAAATTAATAATTATTTTTAAAAAATCCTGATATATAAGAGCTCAATTTGTCAAAATCTTTAAAATTTAATTATTTTTACAATAATAATTTTTAGATATATAATTTTTTTTTGGATAAAAATAAATATATAGAATATAACAAATAACTTAATCTGAAGAATATTTCAAATATAAAAAGTCACTTCCTGCAGCGACTATAAACTCTTGACTTTATTTTTATATTATTAATTTAAATCATGTACTTTTTAGCAATATAATAGAGAACTCATTTTCAATTATTTAAAATAAGTTCTTTTATATGGGACTTATATATAGTTGACATAATTGAAATTTTTCAAAAGCTTGATAAATGACTACTTAAATAGCAAATAACATTATTTTTTATATTTTTCAATATATGTAGTTAAATAATTTTACAATCATAGCGCCTACTTTATTCTAATATTTTTGCTTATAATAATTCAAAAAATATATTTTTACATGATTAATGATGTCAGATCAAAAAAGTTTGATTGAAAGTAAGTATCCATTTAATTTTTTGTACATATTTATATATTTATGAAAGAAACTTATATATGAAAGAGTGATATTTTATCTTGAATTGAATATTGAAATTTTATTTATTATTTTATTCATGTACATAATATATGTTATTTGATAATTCTAAAAATAATAAAATAACTACATATACAAATAAATACAAATAAATTTTACTTATCAAAGTTATATAGAGATATTTTAGTTTATAAAAATTATTTTTACAAGTTATGTACTGAATTAGTTATCAAATAATAATTTGATGTAAGTTATTATAATATAAGTATAAAAAAAGTTTATATATTTACTCTAACAGAAAACACTTAACATATAAAAATCTCAAATGTCATAAAAATTATAACTGTAACTTCTGCATCATGAAGAAATCATATTTTAAAAAAAATTATTTGCTTACTTGTCATTTCAAAATATGTATGATAAATATATATATATCTAATTTAAAAGGCGTATTTAGTTAATTTTCTTAATTCTTTCATTTATTCTTTTTAAATTTTATCATTTTAAAACTTTTTGTATAAGTTATAAACTTAAAGTTAGCAATTCTTCATATTCCACAACTTATTTAATTACAAACTATCTTCAAAAATAATATATTTAAATTAAATTATTCATATTATTTTATTTAATTAACAATTTTTTTTTTAAATACTAAAAATGATTATGATTAATTTTTAATCACATGAAGTAAAATAAATATATCGCGCCGGGCACATATTGGTATATTTGATTTTAAAATAAAATAAGTTGAAAAGCCAAAAAAAAAAAAAAATAGATTTTAAAATTACCAGCTCATGAACCCAATCGCTAATAAAGTAACCAACCAATTCAAAATACTTAATTTGAAAAAAATAATTCATATAGTTTGTGTTTAATTTTTTATCAACTCTTGTTGAGTAAAAAATTAATAGTTGAAATCTTATTGACTTAATTCATTAACACGTGTGTATAAATATTATTAAAAAAAATTATCAAACCCCCATTAATAGTGGCGAGAATTAATCTCATTCTGAACAAGTCACCCGACTAAATTAAAAATATATTGACAACCTCAATAAAGAATGAATTAATTAGCCAGCTATATTGTATATTCCACTCAAAAAGTCCCCCAATCACAAAGAATGTATATATTATATAGCTCCTTGTTATCGACGCCTCTTAAACATGTAGAAATGGAGGGGGGGGTGGGGGGATAATACCAAAAAAACAAAAAATAATAATAATGACAACATATACTACTAACTGAATCAAATGAATCATGGAAACTGGAAGGAACCTCCAATCTGAGAAGCCCCCGACGGCGGAGAAATAGCTACCCAAAGAAGAGAAATAGTAATCGCAATAAGGCCTGACCACACAAAAACGATCGTAGGAGTCCTTCCTCGTCTTCCCATAAGTCCTTTGGCAAAGGGGTACAAATGAGCCAAAACCCAAAAGCTAAAGAACACACCTCCAAGCAGACGGCTCCACTGCGGAATCGCACTGTATATCGTCCTGCTCACCCCCACAGCAATCGCAATCAAGTTTGTTATCATGATAGTAATAGGAGGAACCATCAAAGAAGTCCACTTTATGATGTATAGATCGGTAAAATCATCATCATTTTCATCGTTAGCAGACTTTGATGTCAAAGTAAATGAGATCTCAATCCCAGCAATAACCTTCAGCAGGCCCTGGAGAACCGCAGCAAGATGAGCACTTGTGCCTCCGATCAACCAGAATTGCTCGTTACGCCACCACTCCTCTAAGTTAATCCCGGACCATTTAATCTCAAGCACGGCCAATGCGCAGAGAGTCAAAGTGATCACCAGAAGGTACGTAAGGAACGTCACGTTTAGAGTCTGGACGATGAATTGACCGGAGAAGAGCGAAAGGGCCGGAAGGAAGCAGTAAACTATTAAGAACAATGAGGTAAACGGATAGATACCAACGTTGAGGTAAGCGATTCTTTGTAGAAGCTTCATCTTAGGACTAGCCAGCAAGGCATTGTTACGTGAGAAGAAGATTTCAACTGACCCGGTGGCCCATCGGAGGACTTGGTGAAGCCTATCTGTCAGATTGATTGGAGCAGTGCCACGGAAAGCATCCCTCGTAGTTACACAGTATATAGATTTCCAACCGCGATTGTGCATTCTATAACCCGTCACCACATCTTCAGTCACGGATCCGTATATCCACCCGACCCGGTTGCCCCACTCGGTTTTGTCTTCGTACCAGCATGAGATGACACTAATTGCCTCGGCAACAGTTGATGCATCAAGGAGTTCCCTAGGGATTGTTAGAGCACCAGGGGGACGGCCGTTCTTAACGGCAGGGTGGTCTGCAAGTGGTCTGCCCTGGAATTCTGCCACAGGGATGGAATCGATAAGGAAACTTGAGTTGCCAAATCTTTTGGAGAAAAGAGAAGGATTCATTTCGTCGTCATCAGAATCTCCCATTCTGAGCGCCCGGCGCTCCTCAGGTGCAGAAGCAACTGATGCATTTTTCTTACGACGAGCAAAACAACAGCTGCAACAACCAGAGTGTTCTTTTGATCGGGGTGGGTCGAAGCCATAAAGTGCAGTCCTTCGAAAGAGGCATCCAGTGCCAACATAAACAGGACCCTGAAGCCCATCTAGAGCACGCATGTTGACATCAAAGAAAACGGTATTGTGATTTGCATAGCGATCGGACGGATCTATTCCCTCAAACCTTTGAGGAAATTGGACGTAACAAATACGGTCTCCACCACGGTCCATCATGAAACACATGCCTTCTCTTATGGCCTGTGAGTTGTAGATGTAGTGATCACAGTCGAGATTTAGTATGAAGGGGCCGTTGGACATGATGGCTGATGCTCGAACCAATGCATTCATGGCCCCGGCCTTCTTATTGTGATCATAACCTGGTCGCTTTTCGCGAGAAACATAGACAAGCATGGGAAGCCGAATGTCAACTTCAGTAAAATCAAGTGGACTGTTGTCAGCAGTTCCACGTAGAGGTTCATCACTTGGAGGTTTCAGCATTACCTAAAGTTCAGACAGAACAAGATCTTCATTTAAACTCATCAACACACAAAAGAGTACAAAGTACTAGATTACTCAGTTCTTTCTTAAATCAAGCAAAAAAGTTCAGGAATTACGTACAAAACTAGCAAGATGATTAACTACTCAGAGGGGTCCTTTGTAGCATTTACAAAGTGCAGCCAATGCCTTCAAGGTAGATCCTAACAGAATATTTTTAAAAACTCCGAAGGAATTATATGATCATACTAAACCAGCACAAACTTATGATGCACAGACAGACTAGGTCATGGAGAGAACAGTTCTTAAAACGAGAGACATTTAGTGATGATACCAAATGTCAACTATAGGGACAAAAGTGTTGCAGAAAAAAAAAATCTAACCACAAAAAATAGAGAGAAAGCAATTGATGAAAATACATAGCTGTAGGACCAAAAAGAAGACACCAAGGAGAATAAGAAACTGTAAAAGAAAGCAAAACATTTGCAAAGTGCCAATTAAGGTAATGAAAATTCTATAATCAAAATTCCAGGAAGCATGAATAAATTGGACAGGAGAAGTTATCATTCCATGCAATTCCACGGAAAGCAGGAAAAACATAATTTATGTACCCGGGGCAATAGGAAGGAAGAAGAATTCAAGACTAAATGATCAGATCGTTCGCATCAACAGTGATAAATGGTTAAATCTTATGATAAATACCAGATCTTCTCCTAAATAAATACCTGTATGATTCCAGCATGGTCACCCTTGGAATGTTCGGGAGCAGAAACTGTCCACGTGCCTGGCCAATGGGTGCCATCTGCCATCCATGTTGCTCGAGAAACCTTTAAGGGTTCCAATGGTTCATCCTCAGCAGTCTGTCTCCGTAGCTTCATGGCCTTGATTTCTTCTCGAGCATTATAGGCGTCAGAACGACGCCGAATCGAATCAGGAAGACCATTGATTCGAACCTTGAACTCATCATACTCACGTTTAACTCTTCTCCGATCCTTGACAAAATCTGGAAGCACCTTGTTTTTATAGGGATCTTTTTTCAGGCTGAAGTACGATTCTGGGTTTCTTGGTTCAATATCATGTTTACGACAGAATGGCACCCACAAGTTAGCAAAACTTGCTGCCTCTGCCATGGCCTCAAATGTAAGGAGAGCTCCTCCGTCATCAGAAACATAGCACGAGAGTTTTTCAACAGGGTAATCAGCAGCAAGAATAGAGAGAATAGTGTTTGCAGTAACAAGTGGTGGTTCTTTTTCTGGATCAGCAGTGGAGACAAATATATCCACCCCTGGAAGATCAGATTTACCAGTTGGATTGGCGGGACTGGGTGTTTCAAACTTTTCTTTCAACACATTAAGATCAGTAGCGCGATTAACAGGGCAGAACTTCGGAAGCTGGTCAAGTAGCCAGGAGAAGGCAAACCAAATCTCACAGATAACTGACATCAACCAAAGCCATCTAGCATCCTCATTAGGGTGGCCGATCCTCCATGCCAGAAATAGTCCAAGAACAGCCATACGGGCAAAAATTAAGAGTCTGCAAGATATAGAAAGATTACTTGTGAGTTGTGAGCCTTTTATACCATGTTCTATTCAAATTACAAGGACCGGGCCTCTTAATGTGAAAACATATTTAGAGGATGCATAACAAATAAGTTAATGGAAGAAATGTAGAATATTCACCAATACACCAAGTATAAAATTTAAATACACAAACACTAAAAGAGAGAAAAAAAGCTGTGCGTCATGGATATAATCCACAATCATTAATTGAAGACAACCAGCAATGAGCAGTGCCATCAACAAAGACATGTATAAGAAAAAGGTAATATCATATAACCAGAATACAGGATTTCTTGTACTGCTTTTGTGAGGCAACATTGCATTGAAGGCATACAGTACAGCATGAATTGGTTACAGATTAGCCCACTCGAGTGTCACTAATCAATCTTATGCCGTATATAAATTACAGCACATATATTTGGATCAAGAAGTTCAGCACCACATAAACTATGAAATTCAAGATACATTCTGCTAAGTAGGATGATACAATTGACATTTGCCGAAGTTCTACATCTTCCTCAAAAATTATGTTCTTTAACCTAACTACTAGTAAGTTTTATTGATTCACAGAAGCTCAAATATAGGGGATGGAATTCAAGCAAAATAAGAAATAAAACAAAATAGCAGAATTTCGCATAATAGTACCTATATGGGCTGAGTACTGCAGCTGGTATCTTCAATTTGCGGGTGAGTGGCCTCCATGGTTTGCTAAGGAGCTCTGGAGGCTCGCCTGATTCATCATTTTTATCATCTGTTAATCCTCCATCCTTCGGCCATATCGCATTACCATATCCATATGTCCCCTTGGTCTCAAACAACCATCGATTATGATCAAAATCCACCCCTGTTTGGCTTCTCATCAGCCCAGAGTGGCTCCGCATTACTGCAGACCTGTTAGTCGATTTCATCAATGATAACCTCCTTTCCATCTTCGACATTCCACCAGTAGATGGCAGAGGCAGTGGCTGGCCAGGCTCAGCCGAATTTGCCGGAAAATCCATATTCTTGTAAGGTTCTTTACAACCAGGACAGATCCCATCACCAGTCTTCACAGAATCAATGAAACAATCGCGGCATATTTTGAAATCACATTCGCAAGGGAGAATATCTTCACCCCTCTCATCACTCATCGCTTTTCCATCACAACCCTGTATAGTACATGAAGACCCTTTTGCACCAGCCATCTGAGGATGGTTAGTCTCAGACTCAATTACCTTATCCATCAAGTGGGCACGAGTAACACTATTAAAACCCCCAGTAAACAAAGAGCTGGATACGTATTGCTCCTCAACCCTTTGTGAAATTGGAGGAGGTTCCGTCCTCATTGTCATTGCAGGATCCATGGGCTGATTATCAGGCGTTGGTGGTATTTGCACTGTATACTCTTGAAATTCAACACTATTTATCTCACTATCAAAACTATCCCTTGACAAGTTGACATACCTACCCGACGATGTCCTCCTTGAAAAGGTCACAGTAGGAGGACCTGAACCTCTTCCAGGTTGTGATCTTCCTGCCATGCTAGCACAATTTGCTCTGGAGAATTATATACTTGTATTGCAAACCTGAAAAATCATCAGAGAATGAAAAAGAAAAAACTAAACCCATTAGACAAGGAAATAGAATCATAATACATAATCTTTTGATTGAAGTTCAAAAGCACTCTCTTTTCCTCTACTATTTTTTTCCTCTATTACACTCCTACTCAGCATCTTATACAATTTTTTCTACAACTGCAAGGATTATCTTATTTAAGGAAGACCCAGCATCCAGAAAGATTTATTACAGTAAGAAATTATACATCTTTAGCTCAGATCCGAACGCTTTCTCTTTCTGCAAAGTTACTATGCACTTTCTCTTTTTTTCAGGAAGAAGAAAAAAAAAATAAAGAGCTGCTTTCCAGGCCAAAATTTCAAATCTTTTTTTCCAAAACACATTTTAGAAAAACCAGTCCAAAGCAACTGAAACCACAGGAAGAAAGTACCTATAAACTGGGAAAACAGATATGAAGATCAAGAACACCACACACCATTTCCCCCTAAAGACCACAACTTTCCAAGAACCCTTTAACAGAGTTCAAATCCCAGGAAGATATGCAATTAAATAGTCTTCCAAAAGACTTCCTCAGACAAGAAATACCAATTCAAAACGTGTGAACAAATCAAATATCCCTCATGTATTGTGCCGTGCGAGAGTAGGTACAAGGAGAGAGAGAGAGAGAGAGGTAGATGTCACCTCATCTCTACTACTTGGTCTCCAACACTTAAAAAGAAGAGAACGGTTCATATAAAAACAAAGAAACGGCCTCCCCAAGGCGTGTAAGAAAATTTTCGAAACAAATACTATACTAATATAATAATGTACGCCTACGACGCATATACATACACGGTGGTATGCAAATATTACAAATTACAACTGTAATAACAATGCTGCTGCGACCCGGTCTTGAATTGTTTTCGAAAAACTCTTCCACGGCTCGTTCGCTCTCTCTCTCTCTCTCTCTCTCTCTCTCTCTCTCAAATGGGTTTAAGAAATAAGTCTTTAAATATTCGAAACAAAAAAAAAAAATGATTCAAAACACAAAACCAAACAGAGGCAAAAGCGAAATCCCAGAATAATGCACTAATCTTTATACACTAGTAATAAAAATATATATAGAAAAGGATTATATGTAGATTAACTCATTCAACGGACCATGTATAGATCAGCAAACACAGAGCAGGGCACAAGAAGCATCTTGTACATGATAGCCATATATACCGAAAAGAGTACAACTACATCAAAATATAACAGTTTGAAAATGAGGAGAATAAAAGATGTGAGTCTCTGTCATGGATATACCTTGAGCGATATAAATAACAAGGAAAAGGATAAGTGTTTTCAGTGAAAATGTTTGTTTGAGGGCCTTTGAGTTGAATTTTCAGCGAACACAGCCCTGAAAAGAGATGGTTTTTCCTTTTTTTGTTTTTCCCCTCTTCTTTTAGTTTCTTTTAGTATAAAACAATGGGAATTAGAATGAGAATGAGAATGGTGGCACGTCCGGCCTCACTGACTGCCTGCCTGCCTTTCGGATTTTTACTGTGCTTGAAGTATCAAAGAAGGATTTTTACTGCCTTTTGGATTCTTTCCTTTTATTTTTTCACTTGGATTTTTGTAATAATGTTACGGATTGAGAAGAGGAGAAGATTGTGCGTGTGTTGGAGAGTGGGGGTATTCTCTTTACGCGTTGAAGAGGGTTGGATCCTGTGGTAGAAGCCCCATCAAGAGGAGTAGGGATCAGTACTATGTGTGTGATGCTTGCATTAAATATTCATAGTTGTTAATTATCAATTTGGATTCTTACCAAAAAGTTAGTTATCAATTTGGATAGTATTTAAATGAGATCATAATTTATTTTCTATGAACTAGCAATTGTGCCGTGCGGTCTCCGCACGCATCAGAAAATTTTTACTGTAACATAATTTTTTTCATAAAATTGTGATACTTATATGTATATTATTATTTGTTAAGATCGATTTAAAATATAAAACATATGTGTGCGATGTGGCAATAAAAAAATAAAAAATGCTTTATTACGAACTCTAAAATTAGAAGAAAAAAAAAAAAGGTGAAATTCATACTCGTATATGCTTTTTATTTTGTATTTTATTTTCATTTCCGTTATAATTTTGGTTAGTTTAGAGATTCTTAAAATATTGCTGTGATTTCTGAAGAGTTTTAATATATTGTGTAATTGACAAGATTAAGATACATAAATATGTGGTGTGAATTCTTTTTATTAAAGATTCTTTTATTATGCACTTGCAGCTTTTATGGGATTTCCTTGTTCTTTTAATTCAAATCTTGAAATTGGGAGGATTGAAATCCACTGAATGTTTACAATCTCTCAAATGGTAAATTGAATTCTGCATTTTAGGATTTTTTTTATTTCAGTTGACATTTTATTTTTTATTTTATTATATGAATATACATTAAGTGTATATAATTATAATTAAATATTTTTTAAGAAAATATTTAACTACACTCAACATCCATATATTTTGAAAGTGAAATAATAAATAAAATACAAATTAAAATAACCGGTCTAAATTGCTCAATAGAATGATGTTGAAGTTTTAATTCTTTTACAACTTAGCTGTGACTACTTAATTCTTTATTTATTCCATTGATACACAAAAGAAGAGAATGAAAAGAACTCTTAATGTGGAGAATAAAGGCTACTATTTCATACACTTATAATTTAATTTGTCATTACGCACAATATTATTTTCATGAGAGATATAATTTTCAAGACAATGAAAATTTATCAAAGTGGTAAATGGTTTTAGGTTGTACATAAAAATATAGATGTTAGTCCATTTATGTAGTACTTCTTATATAAAAGCTTGGTGTAAAAGCATTAGTTATAATTAAATTAATGTTTAATATTATAATATTATAAAAATTGAAACATTTTTTGCCAGTGAGATCTTCGATAATGCATGAAACTCCAAGACTACAAGCATTATGTCTCAGCCCCGACTTAATTGTAATATTTTATTTAATTTCATATTAATTATTTATAATAGATTGCTTTGTCGCAGGATTAAAAATTACCTACATTTGTAAATCACACCTTATATAATTATGTGATTCAACATTTCACTAAAAATCTATATGATTTCAATTAAGACGCAATTCAAAAGTCACACAATTTAATCTAATTTAACAATGATTTACTAGTTGAACTTAGGGCTGTAAATGGATATTCGAAAATTCGTTTACCGTTCGCATTCGAATCCGTTTATAGGGCTATTATCCGTATCCGTTTAAAGCGGATATTATCCGTATTCGATTAGTAGACATCCGACTATAAACGGATACGAATATGGTAAATGCCTATCCGATCCGTTTAATATCCGCTCCGAATACATATCCGTTGGATATATCCGTTTATATATTCGATTATCCGTAATTTAATCAAATTTGTTATTCGTATCCGATAAATAATATTTAAAAAAATTATATATAATATATTCTATTTTTATGTATTTTAATATATATATAATATTTTAAAAAATTACCATATATAATATATTATTATACATAATAATTTATTTAATTATTTAATTATTAAATTTCATAATCTATATGTAAATGAATATATGTATAAATTAGTAATTAAAGAATTAATAAAAAAATTAGATGGTAATGATGATAATTAAATAATATTAAATCAAAAAATTTGAAAAGTTAATATATTAGTGAGAAAATTGATCAATATAAAATTATTGTTGCTTTACTTTATAATTAATTTATATTGGTGTCATTTTATTAATATTAATTAATCATAAAGTGAATCAATAATTATAAAAAAATTTAACTAAATTAAGAATAATTAACTTTTTAATTCTAAAATAAAATACTAAAATACTAAAATTATTAACTAGCTAAGGGGATATTAAGATTTAAGAGGGTGTTTGAGTGAGCTTATAAGCTTCTTAAAACATCTTATAAGCTCTTAAGGTAAGATGTTAAAAGTTTATAAGGTATCAAAAAGTATTTGGTAATTTATTTTTAAAAAATAACTTATAAGCTCTTAAGAGAAGAGTTTTTGCAATGTTAAACAGATGAGAAGTTCAAGCATGTTCATGTTCTTGGACTATGTGAATAGTTTTCTTGTATTGAAATTAATTTTTATTTTGTTTATATTGAATTGTTGTATTATGTATTGGAAATTATTATTTCTTTTGTTCTTGAGGAGATTTGTATGCTTGTTTAATTTTTGGAGTATGCTGATTTTATTGTTGGTTTGTTGTTTTTTTTAGATTTTATTATGTTATTTATATGATTATTTTTTTAAATGAAATTTATTAGAAAAAAATATGCATTTTATTATAAATGAATGGATTCAGATATTCGGATATTTATAAATGGATATTCGAATATTTATAAACGGATATTCGGATATCTATAAACGGATATTCGGAATAATTATAATCGGATACGGATATATCCGAATTCGGATAATATCCGGCGGATACGAATTCGGATATTATAAAAAAATATCCGTTGGATACGGATACGGATACGGATATGAATATGAATACGGTAAAAGTTAAATGGATACGGATACGGATACGAATACAAATACTGTATATCCGATCCGTTTAATATCCGTTTATAGCCCTAGTTGAACTAATGCCTCATTATGTGGTTGATTTCATATTTTATGGACTCTTTTTCATTTTTTTAATGAAGTAATTACACATATTTTTATATCTAGAAGTCTAGAACTAATCGTTCAATACACAACAAACTCTTACCAATTATTAATAATTTATAATCAATTGTAATTAAAATAGACAAATATTTATTTATATATAAATGAAAATTTGAACTAAGACCTCTTAACTATCGTATCTTAGGCCTCAAGTTCACTCTTCATTGTATGAATAAATTAAAACACATCATAGGTGGCAAAAAAAAAAAAAAATTAAAATCATTAAATTTATTTATTTTTAAATCTTGGAGTTCAAAATAAGGGTTGAGTAGGCCCATAAACTTTCAACCTAGTTACATCTTCTCAACCGTTGATGAAATGTAGAGGATAAAAGCTCCTTTTCTCTAGCCGTTGCAGTTAACAAATTTCAAACGCAATTACTATTTTGCCCATAGAACTGTTGATAATTTTCAGAAGTACCGTGCCAGAATATTGAAAAGTACAACCGCCTGAAATGGGAAAGAACTAAAATTAAAAAGAAACGCGCTTTTATTTACGTCGGAAAGGAAAATGGGCATTGGGTCGCAACCAATTGGAGAACAGGACCGCCGTCCATCGGTCAATTTTGCCACCATATTTCCAGCTCATTTTTCCATCCTGCTAAGAAACCTTGTTTGACATGTAACATACACAATTTAGGTAGTTCGGCTAACTTTAAATTTTTATTTGGGTTTGAGGAAAAAATATTGGACTTGATTATGAATTATAAAATTCACATTACTATTATCTTATGAGTTTAATTTGTATAATTTTGTCTTGTTGAAATACTTTAAAAAATTTAGGTTTAGAATAACATTTTGGGTCTTATAATTTTAAAATATTTTGCAATATGAGACACTTATAAATTGAAAATTAAAAATTTAGTCAGACGTTCTGATTAAAGAACATTTGATTCTTATAAGCTCTTTAAAATGTAGTACAAGGTGTTTAAGAAGTTATCAAATATTTTAAAGTGGTGAATAAAAATTTTCGAAGAGTGGCAATGAGTTCTAAAAATAAAAGTTATGTAAATTATAATATTTTTTAAAAAGGTAAGTTCCCAAATTAATTTTTAAAATTAGCAGATTCTATGAATTTGACTATATAAATATCAATATTGCCAACACTAACACTTAATTATAATCTCTCTAAGCTTATTTTATTATTATAAAATTTTAAAATATCTTATAAAAATTATTCTAAATTATTTAATAGAACTTTTACGATAAGAATTTATTACTTTCTAAAATGATTTGGGATCATAACAACAACTCCAAAAATCAATTTATTTATTAAGTTCGATACAGAACAAGGAATCCTGAATTTTGGGAGATTGCTAGTTGACACGAACTTAGGTTTAAAATGAGCAATCTAGCAAGCTATGGCATCCTGTGCTATTGCTGAAGTCCCATTTCAAATTTTTAAGTCTGCAGCCTCTCTTAGTTATAGAGCATCAAAATTGTACCTTCGTCCTCACCATTAAGGGAGAATGGGAGATGATTATACGTATGCTCTATCTACGGCTCCCAAGTCTGGGTTGGTGGTCGGGTTGGACTGAACCCGCCATGAAAATGCGGATCTTTGTTTCCTCTAATACTAAAGGGGTAACAATTGTCATTTCAATCTTCCCCAAATCACAAAATAAAATGCTAAACCAATTAAACTTCTTTGAAAAAAACAAATTAAAATTCTTAATTTACTTTTAAAATTTTAATAAAACTCTCTAATTTTGATCATATGCATTACAAGATTACCATCAGTAATAATCATAATCTTAGTTTATTAAAATACTTAATTTTCAAGATAAAATTCAATATTTTATAAATTTTAAAAATATCCTATAAGATTCAGGAGATAAAAGTTTTTAAACAACTTTAATCACGTTATAAAAAGTTGCTCATCTTGCATGGAAAATATATATGAATAAATTGATATTTTTGTACGATGAATGTATTGTAACTGTATTGAATGATTTGAGGATACTTTGACACATGATTAAAAGTTTATACACATACACACACACACACACGCATATTATATGAGATAGTAATATCTCATCTACATAGGAGGGTGTGAATAGTATAAAAGTGTTCAATTTATATATGGGACAAAGAATTATTGACATTGAGTTCTATTTGATTAAAAACACATATTCGGTGGACATTCAACCTTTCTTAAAAATCAGACGTCCTATATAATGTAATTTAATTTTAGATTGTATGAATTTAAAGACAATTCTTAAATCCCACAGTCTTGTACTTAAATATTTAATAGATTTTATAATAATTCTAATAGTTTTGTAGGTTATAACTACATATTGTAAGAAACTTATACAGATGGGAGTATCAAAATCTTATTACAGTGCAACACAAAGTATTGCCTAATTTGACTCATCAAGGAAACAGAGTTTTGCAATTTGGATAAGTCTGCTCAAATGCATACATAGGATAGGACCTTCTATATATCATTGGAAATTTCAAAAGTTTGCAAAATGGTAGTCGGAATATTACATTTGTTTGATGGCTCCGGCTTTTAAGGGAGGGAATGATTAATTGTGTCCCTTCGTTCGACCGTCAGCGCAGAAGGGATCAACTTAAAAGGCAAATATGCATGTGCAATAAAAATTCCATGTATATCATTTAACTCTCTCTCTCTCTCTCTCTCTCTCTCTCTCTCTCTCTCTCTATATATATATATATATATATAAATCAATTTCAAGTTGCCTAGGGCCTACCAAAGGTTCAAGTTAATTAGTCCAAAAAATATTGCATTAATATTTAATACATTCTATTTAGTTGAGAGACAGAGAGAGAGTTATAGTTATCATTTCCTTTTTCCATTAGGTACAATAGACAAATACTACAAAATGTAGTAATGCCCTTCAAAGATGGTCTTGGCCATATTATAGAACTTAGGTCACTTTTTTCTTGAAAAAGAAAATAATTTGGATCTTTTTATATAATTATATAAATACCTCATTGCTAATGTTTTACTTGAATCATAATTATTATTCAAAAAATGATGAGTACATTATTATAATTATTTTAAAACTTCAAGATTAAATTGAGTCTCATCTATAATAAAGATAATTAATTTTCAAATTACTATTATAAATGACTTCGAACTAATGAGGTTCTTGAAGAAAGGTATGAGCAAATGAAACGAATTACCACCTTAATGGTTCTTGGATCATTTAATTGTTTGAAAAGGATTTAGTGATCATAAAAGAGCTTATTCGATTGAAGAAGTGATGGCTTACTTTCTTGTTAGATATATGAAGTGAGAATGATTATTGAACAATCACTTATGCGCTACACTATAATATATATAGATATATATTCTGTGTGTCTGACAGTGTTAGGATAATTATTTTTATTTATTATTCAATAAATTAATTATATTCAATTAAAAAATGTCAAAAAAATTGCCATTTTTTTACTCTCGTTTCCTAATGTAATGTTTTTTGTACTTATTTTTTTCTTTAATATATTATCACTACATAAAAGAGCTGTTTTTTTCGAAGGAAAATTTCAATGAGCACTATCTGTCGAAAAATTTTGACGGAAAAAGCAGTGGATTTTAGGCGGAGGGGCGAGCCAGAAAGTCTACAGAAAATCACCAGAATAATGGCATTTTTGTGGAGTGAAAAAGATGCGAATTTTCTTGACAAAACGTCCACTGGAAATTTCTAGGTAGGTAATGTCTGATGGAGTATTCCATCTAAAATTGAGGAATAAATTTAATGAAAAAGGATTGATTTGTGTCTCATTTCTGAGAGTTTTCCAAAGAATTTTTGTTATTATTTTTAAATTTATTTTTATTTTTTTAGATTTCATCTTAAATTCTGAATCCGTCAGAAACTCTTCCAAAAATTAAATTAACATCAACATATACTTTCTTTCCCCCCATCTCTTATTTCTTTTTTCTTTCTTCTCTATGTTGTCTCTCCTCCCTGCCGTCGCTGCCACCACCTCCAGATGCCATCGCTGCCGCTTGCCGTTGATCCATTCTCGTGCTATCACCACTCTTTGCCGCTCGTCGGCATACCGAATATCACTGTTTTTTTAGCTTATTGCTTTATTTTATTTTTATTTTTTATTTTATTATATTAATGTATGTACTACTCATTGTTGCAGTCGCCATCGAAGCCTGTCGCTATCCGTTATCAGTCACCCTCGTCGAATTTCTGCCTGTCACCTTTTTTTTTCTTTTTTTTTTATTTTTTTTTTTGTTAATTTGTTGTTCAAGTCAATTTCGTCAGTTTCTATTTTGAATTTTAATAAATTTGAGCTTTTAATATGAAATTTGATTGCATTTGACTTGTATTTTTAAGTGGAATTTGAGTTTGAGTTCAATTTTGTACACTATAGAATAACACTATTTTTCCGATGCAAGCCATCCGTCGAAAAATTTCAAAGGATTTTAGATGGATTTACGAGAACATAGGTTTATCAGAAATTCAGCGGAAAATCGATGCAAAATTGAAGGGAATTTGGCGCGAACATATTCAACAGATTGTCCATCAAAAGACTATTGGAGAATGGAGCCCGATGGAATTAACTTGAATTTTTTTATATTTTAAAATAGTTGTTTTATGATGGAAATTCCTTTGAAAATTTCCATTGGAAAACCCTATTAAATCAGCCCTTCTTCTTTCCTATTTCTTTCTTCCTCCTTTCCTATTATCCTCACTCCCATCCCTGCTCCCTACCTTCTTCCGCTCTTCCTCTGCTTCCATTGTTGCCCACCCACGGTTGCTGCTGCCGCCGTCCTCCATTGCACCAGTTAATTTCTTAATTTTTTTATATTTTTATTTATTTAGTTAGTTTTGTATGTTAATATGTTTAAATTACTATGTTAGTTTTGTATGTTAGTATGTTTAGATTAATATGTTAGTTTTGTATGTTAATTATGTTATTTTTTTTATGTTAGTATGTTTAATTTAGTATATTAGTTTAGTATGTTATAATTGATATCTACTTTAGTAAGTAAGAATTGATATTTAGTTTAGTATGTTGGAATTGATATTTAATTTAATATATTAGAATTGATATCTAGTCTGGTATGTTAGAATTAATATCTAGTTTAGTATGTTAGAATTAATACTTCGCCTTAGAATATATATCAATATAGACCAATAAATTGTTTGCTTTGATAAAATTGAGATAAGGATATCCTAATATTATACAATTCATTGTTTGGTTTCTTGGAATTATTTCTTGTGATAATTGATAAGATGACATAATTAACTTCTAATTTTTTTTCCATAATTTCTTCTCTATCCCTCTACACTTATTTGAGGTATCTAATATTAGGATTACAAATTATGCTACTAACATGGGATACATAATAGGATTAATCATAATTAATACCAGGCCACTTATCAATTGTGGACTCTAGGTATACTAACAAAAAGAGGCCGGAGTGCTTGAATTATATATCACACACAATACTTCAAAGTAAATGAGGCTTTTTTTAGTTTAGAATTGAGTCTAGAATAACTTATAGGATAACTTAGACATTCCGAAATAGCCAAGATAGTTTACGAAATGATAATTAATTTTGAGATCATAAAAAAATACTATTGAGACTAAACATTCAAAAAAATCATATAGGATAACATAGACTATCCGACATAACCAAGGTAGCTTGTGAAACTAAATTCCATCTTATTCCAAATTTATCTTACAAATTATTTTAAACTTAAATAATTAAAATTTTAACTAAAAATGATGTATATTGCCTAGTATAATCGAATTATCATTGCTTCTAATTACAATATAGCCTATTATACCAACCAATTCCCCATTCAAACTCATCACAACCCTATCTATTTCAAAGATTTTCAAAAGTTAGAAACATAAAGAATAAAAATTTCATTATCTCATCTTCATAATGTTATTCTGACAACCACAAAGTTGATTCCCAAAGAATAATAAAAAAAGACAAATGTAATGATTCCTAAAGATTAATGCTAAACTGTGGAAAATTATATATTCTTCAATCATAAGTTGAAAATTCACTTGAGGCCGACCTCAAGTGAGTTGAGCCTCAAATGAATTTTCAACTTATGATCGAAGAATATATAATTTTCTATAGTACTGGCATTTCTGGTAGGGAGTCATTGCATAATTTCCAAACCAACTCCTATAGTTGGTCTACAGTTTTACATGCTTAATTAAAATTCTTTTCAAAAAATCCATTCATTCATTATACAAAGTCTTTTGTCTTTTTGTCTATTTGAATATGTTGTTGTAAATGACAATCAATCAAAGATTGAAATGGCAATGAACCATTAAAAGTGTCCTCTTATTACAACAATATATCCAAGTAGATAAAAAAGCTGAATAATTTATCCGATGAATTAATAATATATTCTATAGATTTAAACTTCAATTTTAGCAAATGTGCCTTATCGAATCTAGTTGTTAACTATTCTTATGCATTTGACGTACGTAAATATTAAGTTGTTGTAATAATATTAATTATTGTCCATATGTGATGTTAGTTTTTATTTTATAGATGGAAAACCAGTCTAATTTCTATCCCCTTGCCATCGGCTGAGGTTAAGGTTCTCGCCGAGATCAGGGGATGAATTCCATGACCCATCAGACACATTTGTCAGCCGACCAGTCTCCCACCACCTCATCAGCTAGTTAATGGTTTATGCTTACCCCATGCTTTCCTTCCACAAGAAGCCACAATACTCCTTTCTCGTCCTGTTTTACTGCTGTGAAGTCATCCACATACCGTTCCCCACACCTACACTTACAGCAATATTACTCATCCCCGCCACCAACTGCTTCATCCGCAGGCACTCCATCACCATCTATCACTCCACCTGGCACTCAGTCATCCCTTGCTGCTCCACTCAACCATTACACGTCAGCAACAGTAGCATCACCAGTAGTTGATTCTTCAACCAGCCAAGCATTGGACAAAGGGGTATCAATGCCCCATCCCACAGTTCTAGCAGGGTGTACTTGCATCCCGACAGATGCCACAAATGAGTTTGAATTATTATATAAATGTTATTTCGTTGTTGTTTTAATAATTATATATTAATATTAAGAATTATTTTATGCATGTAGACACCCTCGCTTGACAGTACCAAGTTCTCGACGAGTGCGATCAAAAGTAAGGTACAGAATCCCTATAGAACCTGGTCAGATATCCCCCAGGCCCTTTGAGACTTGATATCTTTACTTTTATAAATTAAGTACGTATGTGTATTGTAAGTACACTAACTGATTTCTTTTTATTTCACAGAGATATGTCACTTGAGACCCTAGCATGAAGGCCATTTTTTTAGAGGTCCTTCGATACTAGAGAAGGTAACCGATTGACCAGTGACTTGTATGGCCACGTTCGAAAGACGGACAAGAGGCCGGAGTAGCTTGGCGAGGATACTTGGGCCGCCTTATGCCGGTACTGGCAGTCCTAAAATTTTCAGAAGAAGTCTACATAGGCCAAGAAGAATCGAGCTTCTGAGATCGGTGGATCCCTCCACATTCAAGGGATTATATCTATCAGGACACATGACGAGTTTTTACTAAGTTTTCTAACTTTTAGTCAACTTAGTTTATATTTGGAATGTTTGTTATTTTCTCTTATGTTTATATTCTTTACAAGACAAGGTTGATGGGGAAGTATTGGTGCCTTTTCCATTTATTATTCGTTTATATTTTGGTTGATTGGGAAGGGTTGTTGCCCTTCTCAAATGATAATGTGTTATTATTTATTTGATTGTTGCCCCATTTTAGGGGAGACTCAGGCGAATTTTTCTCTTATAATCATTATATTTTAGTATTATGTACATATAATACACTTATGTTAATTATGATTCTCTATGTAGGCTCTCTATGTAAGCTCGGGAGTTGTAGAGGCCCCCGACGGTGGAGGAGGTTTTGCCCATACCCACCAAAGGTGGGTTGATAAGAGCTACATAGACGAGAGGAAGAGAAGAGTTGCTGTAAGTTTATTACATATGACATAAGATCATTTTAGTTACATTATATTGTATTCATTTTTATTTTTAAACCTTACAAGAGAGCTATTAGCAGGTGCTACAATCCCAGTCTCAACCAGAAGGTGTTGGTAGCAGTGCAGAGACCTAATAGTCTTAGGCTGAGTTGTGGACTCAAACTGTGGGTGGCCCCAACAAGAAAGGGCATATTTATAGGTTGAGCTAGCAACAATCACCCTCTTGCACCAACGTGCCTTGGGAAGAGCCTAGTACATCAGCTATAGCCTAATTTGAGGCACGCTTTGAGACCTATTTTTAGGCCAATATCGATGATATGCGGAGCATGTTGTCGAAGTAGTTGGGCGCAATGTAGAATTTGATCTCTTAGTTGGTCATGTAGAGGGATGCTTTGTAAGGTTCCAGTGCCCACCCTCCTCCCAAACTACGACCAGCATCTTCAGCCACAATAAAGCGATCATTATTATTTTTCACTATTTTCTAAAGTGTTTATAAATGTTTGCCATTGTTGTTTCAAGTCTTTATGACTGTTTCTCACTGTTTTCTCAAGTTTTTATAACTAAAGATCATTTTGGTTATGGATACTTGTAAATTTACCTTGCACTACGTGGCATTCACTAAATTCTTTACTCACACTCCTATATTTTGAACTTCCTTCTGGAAAATTTAGACCCTAGCCCTGATAAGGTGTTGAACCCATTTTTTACGAGAATTAGAATTGAAAAACTTTTGATGAGGAATTAGTAGTATTTTAGTACCATTATCATGTTGAGGATTTAGTTCTTGTCTTTTCTTTATATTGTTTAATGAACTTTTAGTTGATAGAGGATTGGGCATTTTGAGTTTTTTCATGTTTGGATTAATTTGGACGATTAAGAATGTTTGGAGTTTTATTTAAGGTTGTGATTTTGATTGGCAAACTTTTTTTTTTTTTTTTTGGTGAGGGGATTGAGTTTCACGATTCCGGACTAGACTGTATGGCTTGGTTATGGGGCATGACAAGTAAGGATGGAAATAGGACAGGCTACTTGGTAGGGGCCTATGGCTTAGCTTAGTCTAGTCTATTCAATAAAAAGATTAGGTTAAGACTTAAAAGTAGCATTTTTAATTAAATAGGATAGGCTTAGGTTTTTCTAAAAGCTTGTAAAGCCTAATAGGTCGCCTTGTTTATCTTTCTTCACATAAAAAAATAAAATAATAATGACATAATATTTAATAGCTAATTGTATTTGATTTCTTTAATTAGTCCTTTATAGAAGCCATATTTGTTATTTATCATTTTGATTATTTTCTATCAAGATCTATTACACGTTTGAGCATATTAAAAATTTAGATTTATGTGATGTTTTAGACTTAATTGAAGTTTTCGTAGAAAATAGGCTTTCAGGCCAGGCTAAGGCTTTAAAATTTTTTAAAAAGGCTAGGTCTAATAATAGATTATTAATAGGCTAGGCTAGGCTTGTCATTTGCATATTAGACCTGGCCTATTTAAGCCAAAGTCTAGCCTAGCTTACCTTATTTCTATGCCTACTGATGAAGAACTACTAGATTTGTTATTAGTTGAGGAACTCTCCCCAAATTCACCTCCCCACCTGATTGTTCCTCATCCAATCCTAATTGCATTAACTCACTCAACTTACTTTCCTCATTGTCAAAGACTCCCAATATCTCGAACTTACCCTGCACCAGTATACTTATCTATGATTTTGAAAAGATAAAGTACTATTTAAAGAAGACAAAAAAAAGAGAAAAATAGAGAAAATGAAGAAGAAGACACTTATGTTGACGGCGAGAAATGAAAAGCCAAGAAGTTATTTAGCCAAAATTGAAGTATGCTGGAGTGAAACTATTGCCGAAAGTGAGGAAAGCTTTTCTGCAACTCGTATAATCGACTAGCTCAAAGTGTGGAAAGTGGAGAATAGGGGGAGAAGTGCCTCTTTTATACTTGGATAGGTTAAGTCAATTGAAGGTTACCAGTAACTAGTTCATTATTTCTTAGATACTAGTTACCGCTAGCTGTTCATTTTTTTGAAGCTTTGCAGACTTCATATATGCGTAGCATTTTTGAATTTTGGATATTGTTGCTCAACTAATCAACACATCGACCTCCTGCATTGAGTAGAGGGCAAGAGTTATAGGAAATTTTCGATGTGGCATCTCGAGACAACGAGACTCTAGGAACAGGCTATTTCTCAACTCAATCTTCGACTTGATCCCTTAAACCACTTCTCAAATAGACTAAGAATTGGGGGGATTCATGATAAGGAAAAGCTTCATGGTAATAATGCAGTTTGATGGAAATAATGTAGCCCAATAGCTTGATCTATAGAACATTCTCGGGAGATATGTCTATATTGTATTACTTGACCCATTGGTTGACCAACATCTAAGAAGAATAGTCAAGTGGCGACTGCAACATCCAAACCAATCACTTGAACGTACTTGTCTCCTTCCATTGGCAAACCAACTTGCCACTCACAATACACCAACATAGAGAACTTTATGCATAACCGATCAACTGAATTGACCCCAGGAGATCTAGAACTCATGCACCGTATGTGGACACCGCATTTATTGCATTTCAGGATTTTGTAGGCCATCATGCCTGCATTAAATGCAATGGTAGTCTAGCTCCTCCATAATTAATGCAACATATTTGCTATTGCACTTTCTAACCAATGAGGGACATACCGATCGTTACTTCCCAGAAGACCTCTAATGCCCCTAAGATTTGATCAAATCGTACTATTCATAGAAAGTCACTGGTTATTTCGACCTCCTATTTTCAAGTCTTGTTTCCTGCTATAAATATCCCCATTTCGTACATATTGTAGGTACACATACAAATACTCTCTTAGCCCTCAATCTTTACACTTTACCGTCAAAAGTGCTCAACCTGACTTAAGCATTAAGGTTTTAGCCAAGAACTACCTCAACGAACCTGATGTGCTCCCCTTTTTTTGTGAGACTCGACTTGCGTTTTTCTCTATCAACTTAAAGAACAAGTTCTCCTCCAAATATTCGGTCAAAAAAAAAATTACTTCATCATTACCTACTCCCTTTAGATTATGATAACTACTAGTTATATTCAATTAATCAAATTAAAACTTAGCAAAATGTAGGTTTTATACCACTTGAAGAAAAAGTTGGAAATCAAGCTTGAGCAAAAGCTTAGGATTTAAAATGTACTAGTTATGAAGTACTAGTTACATTCAATTAATCAAATTAAAATTTGAACAAAAATCTAGGTTTTATACCACTTGAAGAAAAAGTTGGCGATCGAGCTTGAGCAGAGGCTTTAATGATTGAGACATATATCACTAATGAAGGTTTGATATTTTTCTTCTCATACTTCGCTCAATAAATGTCATCCCAACTAAGTAAGGTTCCATAAAATGATAGATGAATGGTAGATTCTTGTGTGATTTTATCTATTGATACACATCTTGGATGACCACTTGGTCCCGAGTTGTAATTAGATACCTTGATGATAATGAGATGAAAGCTGTGAATAGATGCGTCTTGATGAATTATGACAAAAATGGATCCATTTTTGTAGTAATATTTTTAACTCATACAATACTATATTCAAAAAGACATGTAAGAATTATGTGATAATTTCAACACTTATAGGAAATTTTATGAAGAAAAAAAGCAATTTTTTTTGCAGAACTAATGCGGAACTTGAAATATTATGTGATGTAAACTTTCTTCAACTGTTACCTGCTTATGTAAGTAATGGGCAATTTACGACTACTTAAATAGTAGCAAAAATTAATTAGAAAATATTGAATACAAATGACCCATTTATATTTGCTTCTCAAGCTCCTACGAGTATACTTAACAACTTTCTCCAAGCCCTAAAATTGAGGGTCGTGATTGTAGTAATATTAAAGCGAAAGCTATTGGCAAATTATGCATCCTATTAGTTGAAGGAAGAGGAGAAAATATTCAACCAACAGTTGAGGCTGCTTTTCAAGAAGAGGCATCTGTTTTGCAACCTATCGCAGCTGGTGTAGATGAGGTTAACATTATTTTGGATGATATGAAAGAAGAAATAAATCTTGATGAGCTTGAGGAGTTTTGACATGCCATAGACTTTGCTCAAGTTTTGATAGAGGATAAATGCACAAAGAAGAAGAATTTGGAAAATTTTGAATTAGAGGAAGGTGAGTACGATAAGATGACTATGATTCTGATGATATTAATAATGAAATGGATATAGATGATTGAATAGTTATAGTATATAAGTTTAAGAATTCTAATAAGTTCTAATCATAAAAATATGATTTTTTTTTGTTTCTTTTTTCATATTATATATATATTTACTTTAGGAGCACTTTACATACATTACCATTCGTGTAGAATCTCTTGTTTCTATTCTATGTGAATTTTGTCAGAGAGCATATACTTTTATATTCATAATAATAGTAATTTCATAGTTAATTATTTTAACTAATGATTTTATTTCTTTGATAGATGGCAATTAGAGGGCAAGGTGAGGACATGGTCATTTGTTGGTTGTTAATTGAGTGGGTGAAGCTCTTGACTTGTTATTGAAAATTTTTAAGAAAATGTAGGTTGAGTTATACATATAGAAAATAGTTTCTTAAATCTCATAGTGACCCCAAAACTTTTGGCCCCTTTCCATTTAACTCCAAAAGTTTTAACCACCTTCAGTTAACCCCAAATTTTCAATTCAATGCCTAAAGTCTCATCCCTTACCTATTGCCTCAACATTTCAAATCTTTGCAATTATGTCTTGATTTTTTTTATTTTCAATCCCTCATGTTTAAATAATTATCGATAAATTCTAATTAATTAAATAAAAAATTAATTAATTTTTAATTACTTAACTTACAATTTATTTTGCCAAAATTCAACTTTTGATATTACTTTTTTTTTTTTTTTTGAAGAAAGAGGTGAAATTCTATTAAAAAAACAAAATGCCCAAAGAGATATAATATTCAAAGTATAGCATGAAATGGAAAACGTTAACACAAAGTTCAATGGCATATCATCAGCTAGATTGAGTGGTTAAGTAGTCCGCAAGATATTGAGTAGCAAACTGAAATGTAGCTAAGATAGACTTTAACCCATTGTCAAATAAAACTTGATTTCGCTAATACCAATGAACCAACAACATATCAATAAGAGGTCAAATAAAGGAGCCACTAGTTTATAGAAGGCCAAGCGGAGGCAACTTTCAATATCCTCCTCCATAAAACAAAGTGTTGAACGTGGAATCTTAGATATTGCCTAAAGCTATCTAGAAAAATGCAAAATGAAAAATAAATGCAAAGAAGTTTCCACATCATCACCATATTGAACACACAATTCATTAATTTGAACCATGGTAGGAACAATCATGGGGACTGAAACAGAGAGCAAGGTTCCAGTATTATTGCAATGTTGCGGAAGGTAGCAAACGTTCCGCATAATTTTGTTGTTAAATTATTCAGAAAATATCAAATAAATTATAAAAAATATTAAAGCATTTATAACTTTTTTTCTTGTTTATACAAAATAATTAGTATAATTTTTGGGGCTTCATAAATTAATGTTATAATTTTAGTGAACTTATAAATATTAGAAAAGCTCGCAAATAATGAATTATTAGTTTGGTTTTGGTTTTACTTATTCAGGAATTCACCTACCAAGAGATTCCTGCCACTTATGAACCTGAAAGAGCTATTTTCTAATTTTTGTTTCCTTAATTGTCCCCAAGAACACAAGTAAATTTCTATCCTACCATCTTCTTTTCTTCTTCGCTATTTCAAACAAATTGCAAATCTAAAAGATGTAGAGGCCCTCCACCAAATCTATTTTTCAACCCACACTATCTTCTTCTTCTCTTTATTGTTCCTATATTGGAGATTCTAGAAGGTGCAGAGTCTCTCTACCAAATATATTTTTCAACCCATATTGTCTTCTTCTTCCTCTCTTTATTCTTTTAGTTGGTCATTTCGTTTTGACATGATGCGATTGTCTGATTTATCAAATTGTAGTGGTGTTCCTTTTGATAAATTAGCTAATAACCCACGTTCCTAACTTAATTATGTTCTACACCATCACGATGGAATGAGATCGTCCTTTCCGATTCCACTATGGTCAGTCCAACCAATATATCACTGATTTGGCAAACCATGGTTTGAACACCTCGCTTTGTAAGATTATCACAAGTGGGAAGAGCAGTAATACATATTCTCCATGCAAAAATTTTCACCTTTGGTGGTAGTTTATGAAACCAAATAAATATATAAATGCAACAATGCATAGTACTAGAGGATCCTCCCAAAGTAAACATATGCGATCTAGATAAAACACGTGCCAAGAAATAGCACTTTTCGTTGTAAACTTGTCACTTTTGTCATAATGCCAAATCAAAGTATCTAGAAAAATATGGCGCTAGAAATTTGGACAATATCTAACATTCCAAAAAATAAGAGTTCAAAAAATAAGGTGCTAGAAATTTGGTCATGAAAAATTTAACAAATCCAATAATGTTAAATCTTGTTCCAAAATCTAGCAAGTTTGCAGGAAGAACAACTAAAAATCATGGTTCAGTAGTTCCCCATTTTTGCAGTTGAAATGGCCGAATCAGAATGGGAATCAAGGCTTCCATTGCGAAGTTTTGGACTATAGTGAGGATAAACAAGAATCAAAAGTAAATCAATTTGGATCGATAAAATTAGCCAAGAAATTAGCTTAATGCGGTGAATAACATATTTCTTGGAATACTATGGAAGAAAATGGAAGATGATGAGACCATGTTGCAGGCTACTCGAAGATGGCAGACGGCGGGTGATATTTATATATGAAAAGGAAACCCAAAAGGGCATAAAGGAAATGAACTATGAAAAAAAAAAGTGAAAACGAAAAAGATCCAAAAGAGGAAATGAATTATGGAAATAAAGATGGAAAAGAAAAAAACCCAAAAGAGGGGAAAAGATAGAGAAAAGTGATGAGAGTTCAAATTGTTTGCTGAGTTAACTGGGTAGAAATCTAATCTACTCAATTTGAGTTTGATCGATCTCGCTACGGTTGAGGGTTTAGGAGTGAGTCCTGCAATCACGAGTAAACGTCAGGCTTGCCGAGAGAGCCCTCGGCTAAGGCCCTCCAACGCTCAAGTTAGTGTTATGATCGGACAGGAGACTCAAGTAGCAGAGTGAGGGCTCAAGAGAGAATAAATAGCATACCTTGTGAGAAGCTGGCCATGGAGCATTTATAGCCTTCTCCAAGTGGTCAATATGTCTATGATGCCCTTAGTACGCATGAAAGGTTCTGGCCCTTGCATGGGGAGCTTTAGGTCATCTCACATGTTGGTACTATTCCAAGTGGCCTTATCTCTAGCTTTTAGGGACAGTGTAATACACCAGTGGCGTGCCCCTTCCTTGGTGCGACAGTACATGTGGTATTAGAGTGGCATGCATCATTAATGCAGAGGCCTGCCATCTATTATGGCATTAAATGCAGCAGGGAAAAGGTTCTGAAGTCAGTCGACCAACCTGGTCGACTTGAGAGGTCGACCACCGAGCTGACTCTGGATGTTCCAGTGGACAAGTAGGCACGACAGTCGACTTGGATCATCTGCTTTGGGGGGGACCTACGTGACAGGTCGACCTTATGGACGAGCCTCAGGGAAGGAGTAGGCTCAGCGATGTATTCTTAGGTCGATAGCCTTTGGGCTGGGCCTATTGGGCCACCCTATATCATGAGTTCCCCCCACTTCATGGTCTTGATCAAGAGTATCAACAAGTGGGAAATGGGAGTAGTCGACGAAAGACAGGAGTATTCGACTGGGGTTTGGCACATTTAATGCAGCGGTTACTTAGTGTCAAGCGGAGCGTCAAACGGCGGTTATGTTATTATTGCCATCGCTTGGGGTTCCGTGCGTAGTGCCTTATAAATAGGCACGGTAAGAATTCACATTTTTACTTTTATAACATTGCGTGAGGTCGAGTCAAGCATTCACTGAGTTCTGCATTACATCCTTGAACACTCCATCAAGTAAGTATTTCCCGTTCCTCAGAGCACTTTTATTATACCCTACTTTCAGAGTCTATTTTGCATTAAAATATGTTGAGAGTTTTTGAAGATGGTAAGGGGAGTCATGGGAGTGAAAGTGAGGCCAAGATGTTGGATAGGGTTCCGACCTGCAGTGAAGAGGCGTCAAATGGTGGTTCTAGTAGCTCGTCAAGTAGTAGCTCGACCTCGAGCAGTAAGCGTGCTACCGCTGGGGCTGGGCCGAGCGAGCCCCCAATTTCTTGCGGTTGATTGTTCACCCCAAGCCACTACAGTGAGATTAGGTCGATAGTGGGAGAGGCCAATTTGGCTATTCTTAGCCAATTGTACCATGTGCCTGATGACTATGGTTTGATCGTTCCGGGGCCCAAGGGTAGAATGAACCAACCTCCCGAAGGGTGCATCACTGTGTTTGAAGATGATCTTAGGTGTGGTCTTAGATTTCCTTTAGCCGATGCCATAGTAAACCTGTTACGAGGTCTACAGGTCTGCATTACTCAGCTATTTCCCAATTACTTCTCCACCTTGTATAATTTTGTCGTCTTAATGCATATTTATAACTAGCCCCCTACCTTTACCAACTTTAAAACCTCTTCCATCTCCCCATGTCCCGCAGGTCAGGGAGTAATGAAGAGTATGGGTTCTATTATTTGGCAGCTCGTCCAAGTCGGAGATTCTTTGTAACCCCTGTTTCTTCGTTCGGCCAAAAATGGAAAACTAAGTTTCTTTATGTTCGATCACCTAGGGGGTTGGGCTTTAATATCCCTAGAGGTTGGATGAGGGGCCACGTCGAAATGCTAGGGAACCCAACTCCGACTTGGCCAAACACTTTTTTAAGGGATCTGGTTGAGTTTGGTCAGATTGAGGCATCTGGCTTTATCAAAGAGAGAAATCTTGTGTTGGCGGGCTTGTCACCTACCCAGCTCGACTTGCTCGCGGATTTTCAATTAGGTAGATATTTATATGAGCTTTGTTTACTGTTATGCATGCGTTATTATGGTCGAATCTCATGTAGTTTTTGCTTTGCCTTCTCGCAGATCGAGAAGATATCATGAATCAGGCACGCCTTCAAGCTCTACTCGTGCCGAGAAAAATAGAGAGAACTGCGAGTGGCACCCGAATGCAGGGGCTCGACAAGAACCGGTTGCTGCACCGCTGATCGCCGCCATACCATTTCCTAGCCATAGTTCGGCTAGTCGAGGTAAGAGGCATGTCGCCGCACATGGTGGTCCTGCACCGAAGAGGGCCAATTAGGGCAAAGGTAATGCTTGAGCTACCATAGGGTTCGACCTGTTCGGGCATTACGACGATAGGGCGTTGTTTGACTTGACAGACCTGCCATCTCTTTGCTTTGGGACTAAGCTTGGGGTTTATAATTCGATGTCAGTGATGACGGTGGGGGAGACTGGGTCCCTGCCCATGAAAGTTTTGATGGCTGGTCTGTTCACTTCGGACCAGCGCAAGATGATGGAAAAGAGTTGGGGTGCCGTGATGAAAGCCTTAGTGTATCATGCCAACGTGGTAAGTTTTTGGTTGAGCCATGTCTGACATTCGTTGTTGTAAGTATTTTCATTGTATTGATACAAGTGTTGCCATCATAGGTCGGGCAACTGGGGTACCACGTGTGCCGGAGGTCGGAACTTACCCTCGATCAAGCGGACCAATTGCGGGCGGAGTACAAGGAGATGGACACGACTAAGGTAGTGCTCGAGTCGGCCCAGATGGGGGCCAAGCAGTTGACTAAGCAGCTAAAGGAGGTGAACTCGCAGCTCTCGAAGAAAGACACCAAGCTGATAACTGCGGTGACCGATAAGAGTGTGGCTGACGAGCTCCTGAAGAAGGTACAGGTGGAGGCACAATCTTACTATGACAACAGTCGATCATATAGGTACAAGGCCGTCTTGGAGTTTGCTCGTCGGAGTTTAGGCGGACACTGCCAAATGTTCGACGGAAGGAGGTACAGTAGTTCATGTTGACCTCGGCTTTATGGATGCTAGCATCGTCTTTTCACTCGAAGACGCTAAAGACGCGTTCAACAAGGCCGTTTGTCAGCTGGAGTGCTTGGGGTACAATATCAGCGCCGAGGATAAAGAGCACTTGAATTACACATTCAACGACTAGCTCTGCATGTACCCCGAGGAGGGCGCCCTTGACGACAAGGCTGTCGCTGGAGCTGCATCTGCTCCTACCTCTGGGCCCACTACTCCTCCTTCTATTCCCGAGCACCAGGCTCATGTCAAGGCGGTGACCATGGAGTTTGACTTTGCTAATGATTTCGTATTTAACATGAGAGATGGCAAGGTACGCGACTTACTACTTTTTGCTTAGCGAGCATCCTTTTTCTGGTGGATGAAGCGGGCCCATCTCAACTTCCTGAGCAAGACGAAGAGGAGGCTCCCCAAGATGAAGGAGAGGGGTCAAACAAAGTTTGAGGTCGAGTGCCTGCAGTTCAAGGATGCTTGCTATGCATGCATTATTTTTTCTTTTTTTTTGTTATTCGAAAATGCTTTTGTAATTAGAGTTCCTCTATATTAATGGAATCTGCTATTTTACTTATCGATGTGTGTTATGATTTAGTTCCCGTTGCTTTGTTTCTACGCTTGTCAAACACTGGTCGCTAATGAACGATATTTGCCCAGTTTTACTTTTTGGTAGTGCCCGAGTTTTTAATCAATTAACAATCATCTCGTGACCCCATGCATAACAATTCGCGTAGTTTATTCTTAACAATTATGTCTAGTTAATTTAAAACTTGCACGCATTAAGCAGTTGCTTCGTTGCAAGCGTGGTTTATTTACACCTTTGATGTCGATTGCGCTGAGCTAACCGGCCCTGTCAATGGGTTTATTCAACAAATCGCATAGTTTCAATCTGTGGGCTTAAAGCTATACTAGTAATAAATGGTCTACGCATTGAGCAACTTAGGTTGAAAAGCCGTGGTTTGATGCTTGGAGCCATTAGGTGGTCGACTGCAGGGTCAATTGCAGAAGGTCGAGCCATTTGATCGGGGCTGGAAAAATACTTATTTGGCAGCTGGAACCGCCGCGTGGTCGACCATAAGCGGTCTACTCATTTAAGGACTTAGGCTAGAAAGCTTTAGCGTGGTGGCTTGGAGCCATTAGGTGGTCGACTGCGGACGATTAGGATGGGAAGTCTTTCTGAGCTTGTTAGTGCAACTCGTCAATAGTTTCAAGGTCGAGTTCCCTTTCTGAGGAGTTCGTGATCGGGTTAAAGTGTATTACCCGAGCTGTGTACTGTATTAGTTCGATTGGGATTACTGCTTTCGATCTGTAGACCAGACTATAAAGGCTGTGGTCTATTGTTGTTCATGGGGTTGTCCTATATGCCCACAGCACACTTGGGAGGTTGTCTGCCCAAGTCGCTCCAGTCCCTGTTATCCTTGCCTTAAGGTGGTCAAGCACCGTTTTGTTTGTTACTTTTGTTTGGTCGTTAGCTTGAGGGTTCCCCACCGAGGTAAAGTGTTGGTGAATTTCTAGGCTTTCACACTAGTTCCTTGTGCTTCTACTTTGGAATTGCATACCATTGTCCGATATGAGGACTTTAGGAGGCCGAAGCGACAAATGATGTTATTCCATATGAAGCTCTTAATGGCATCATCGGTTATCTTAGGGACTGCTTCCGCTTCTACCTACTTGGTAAAATATTTGACCGCCATAATGATGAACTTCCTTTGGCCTATCATTTTTGGGAGAGAAGCAACAATGTTGATTCCCCATTAGTAGAATGGTCAGGTGATCTGGATATTTACCATTGTTGCCGCGGGTTGATGGGATATGTTCGAATGAACCTAGCAGGATGGGTACTATTTGGCAAAATCGACGGCGTCCTTGAGCAATGTGCGCTAGAAATATCCATATTGGATGATCTTGTGGGCTAGGGTGTGGCCGCCAGAGTGATTATAGCAGATGTCCGCATAGACCTCGTGTAAAACCTTTCTGGCTTGATCAGGATCTAAGCATCTCAATGGTAGGCCTGAGATTGACCTCCTATATAGCAACCCATGCTCGTCAAGGGCAAATTTGGCTGCTTGGCTTCTGAGTCTACGTGTCTCGCTTTGTCCTCGGGGACTATTCTTTGCCTGAGGTAGAGTTTAATTATGTCTTGCCAAGAGGGATTTTCTTTTTCGACACTCCCCACCAAATCTTGGTCGGAACAACTTATGGATGGTTTGTGTATGACTAGGAACATAATTGTTCTATCTCTAGTCCCTTTGGCTGGGCTGGTGAACTTAGACAGAGAGGGCATCTGCTCTTTTGTTTTCTGATCGAGGTACTTGGTTCAAAGTGAACTTCCTGAATTACTAGCACAACCTTTTCACCTCAACTAGGTACCTAGTCATTATAGCTTCTTTGGCTTCAAAATTACCTTCGACTTACTCGGCGACTAGCTAAGAATCGGTGATTGCAGCAAGCTGCTCAACTCTTCGGTCCACTACCATCCTCATACCTGCGAAGAGGACCTCGTACTCCGCTTCGTTGTTCGTTACTGGGCAATCGAGCCTAATAGGAAAATCATACTCCTCTGCGAGTGGGGAGCGGAGTGAGACTCCCACTCCCACAAAGGTTGCTGAGCCATCGATGTGAAGTGTCCACATGATGGAGCTATGGTCAGGACGCTTTGGCAGGTCGAACGTTTCGGCGATGAAATCCGCTAACACCTGTGCCTTTATGGCTGTTCGAGGCTAGAAACTGATGTCAAACTTGCCAAGCTCGATTGTCCATTTGGTTAGTCATCTGGATGTGTCTGGTTTAGATAGCACCTGCTTCGATAGTTGGTTTGTCAATACTGTGATGGAATGTGACTGAAAATAAGGCCTCAACTTCCTAGCCGTTGTGACCAGGGCAAGTGCGAACTTCTCGATCTTAAGGTAATTATGTTCTGGGCCCTGCAATAATTTGCTACAGTAGTAGATAGGTTGATGTGTCCCATCCCTTGTCAAGACTAAAATCGAGCTGATTGACGCCGACGACGCTGCCAAGTACATATAGAGAGTTTCGCCTAAGTTGGGTTTGGCTAACATAGGCGGTGAGGATATGTGTTGCTTTAGTTCGGCAAGGGCTTGGTTGCACTGCTCCGACCATTGGAAACCTGAATTTTTAGCATTTTTGAGAATTTTGAAGAATGGCAAACTTTTGTTGGCTAACCGGGCAATGAACTTTCCCAGGGTGAGGATCCGTCTGACCAGCCGTTGTACATCCCTGCCTGTTCGAGAGGGTTCAATGCCCAAGATTGCTTGAATTTTTTGAGGGTTCGCCTCAATACCTCCTTGGCTGCCATGTACCCTAAGAATTTGCCTCCCCGAACTCCAAAAGTACATTTGTTGGGGTTAAGCTTTATGCCGAATGCGCAAAGTATAAAGAACGTATGGTCGAGGTTGACCAAATATTTTTTTGCTTTTTGTGTTTTAACAATCATGTCGTCGACATATACCTCTATTGATTGTCCAATCTCATTTTTGAACATGAAATTCACTAGTCTTTGATAGGTGCTCCTGCGTTTTTAAGCCCAAAAGGTATTAGCAGAAAACAGTAAACCCCATTGGGTACGACGAAAGACGTCTTGTCTCTCTGTCCTTGGGTCCCATGAATATTTGGTAGTACCCTTGGAACGTATCCATCATACTTAATAGTTCACAACCAACAATAGAGTCGACTAGTAAGTTTATGCAAACCAGGGGACAAGGATCTTTATGGCAAGCTTTATTGAGATTAGTGAAATCGTTACACATTCGCCATTTTTCCTCATTTTTGGGGACCAAGACTACACTACAAAGCCAGCTAAGGTATTGAATTTCCACAATGTATCCTGTTTCCAACAGCTTGTTGACTTCGTCTTTGATAATTTGGCTTCTTTCAACGTTAAACGTTCGGGTCTTCTGCTTCACGGGTTTGTATAAGGGGTCCACGTTAAGCATGTGAATAATTACACTGGGGTCGATTCCTTGCAGGTTGGAGGCCTTCCATGCGAATACGTCGATGTTCCTGTGAAGGAAGTTGACCATGAGGCATTCTATGTTGTCGCCCATATCGCTACCAATTTGAGTGATCTTATCCTGGTTTCCAGGTTTGAGCTTAATGGTCTTGAATTCATCCACGGGTTTGAGCGTGGTGTCTTCGAGTTTGCACTTTTTTACCCACTATTCCCCCTCAGGTTCCGTTACTGGGGCATATTCGAGGGGTTCACTTTGGGTCGAGTCTTCTGCTTCGTGGCCTCGACCGAAATGGTATAGCACCGCCATGCTTTCGTGACGTTGCATTAGAGTTCCCCGTGCTCCCAGAGGTCGGGAACTTCACCTTCATATGATAGGTTGAAACTACTAGTCACTCGAAAATCGTTCAAAATTGGTTGCCCAACGATAGCATTGTATGCAAAAGGTACCTCGACGACCAGGTGGTTAACCGTAAGGGTTCGCCTTCTTGGGGCTTCTCCGAATGAAAGAGGAAGGTTGATGGACCTTTCTGGCATAATTTCTGTTCCACCAAACCCGACCAAAAAAATGATGCTTGCAGAGCTGCCATTGTCGATCAGAACTTTTTGGACTTCGAAGTTTGCTATCTCGATAGAGACGACTAGGGGGCATTCTAGCTTGTTGTTCGTTCCTTGACCTTTGAGGTGCGAAAGGTCATCCTTTGAGAAAGAAATTAGTTCTGCGCTCGTGGACAGCTGGAACACTATTTGATCGTTGAAGAATTGGTCAACTCCAGCCTTCTTTGGTTCTACTTCCTTGCCGACTTGGAGTCCCTCCCAGTGGGACCTCCAGCTATGGTGTCGAAACAGTCCTTTGTGTCGTGTCCTTTTTGTCGATGGAAATGGCAGTATTTCTTAGACCTCTTCATCGCTTCAATCTCAGCTAGTTTCCTGGGTCTTTTCAAAAAGTTGTCATGCTCGATGGCGAACAACACTTCTTTCCTTGGGAGGTTGAGCTGTGTGTACTCATGCAAATGTTTGATGGGAGATCGGTGACCATTTTTCTGCTGGCAGTCATCTTTCTCCTTCGCCTTTCTCTTTTCGACCCCGAGTTGCCATATTTCAATTTGTCCATGTCCTCTTGCGTCATGTATCTCTCAGCGAGGTCGACCAATTCCTCCATCGACCTTGGCCTTTCCTGACCAAAGCATTTGCGCACTCCTTATGGCAGATCCCAGGAAAAGCACATCAATCAAAAACTCAATTTGCGGGCTGTCGATTTTTAGGACCTCCATGTTGAATCTGGTAAAGAAATCACGAAGAGACTCCCCTTCGTTTTGTTTAACCGTGTGCAGGTGAGTGTGGGGGAGTTTTGCTTTCCTCCGACTAGCAAATTAGTTCAGAAATTTATCCCATAGTTGATCATAGGAGTAAATCGATGCCGGTTCCAGCTTTATAAACCAATTCGAAGCAAGGCCTTGGAGAGTAGTTACTAATATCTTGGCGTGGATATACTCATTGTGGCCATGTAGCTGCATCATATGCTTGAACTGGAGGAAATGCTCGTTTGAGTCCAATGAGCCGTCATATTACGGTAAACCCATTGGGACCTTGGCGTCGACAGCTATCCACTCGTCAACGATTTCTTAGACGAAGGGCAATTCCCTCTCCTGTCAAGATCGTGGAACTCCTTTCTGGTAGTGATTCATATCCATGTTCTTTCTCGATATCTCCTCCAGTCGCTTATTCAGCTGTTGTACTTGGTGGGAAACTTCTATCTCAGCCTAACTGACATTTCTGCTCGACGGTGGCCTGGCATACTCAACCTGCTCGTGCTGCAGGGCTCGATTGGGTCGAGCGCCATAATCAACAGAGTCCGCGACCGCTTCACAGATGTTTGGTCAGGGCTCTTCTCGCGGAAGTCGTCCTGGGTTGTCATCGCGTCGGGTAGGGAATCGCCTAATCTCCTCCCGACCCTTTTGTTTCTTGTCGGGCCTTTCCTCCAATTGAGCTGGTTGTGGAGTAGCGCTGGCTGCTGGTCCAGGTTGAAGGGTGTGGCGGTTTAGGGCAGCAGAGAGTTGCGCTGAAATATGAGCTGATATCTGCTCGCTAATTAGCTGCATCAACTGCGGCATGGTCAAGGTGACCACCTAATCGAGTTGGGCATTGGGTCTGACAGCACCTTGCTCTGCGGCACGTATTTCTTTGCGATGTTGAGGAGGAGATGTTGGGGACCTCCAATTTTCTTCTCGTTCTCAGATAGCTTGCCTGATGTTCACCATTTTCCTGTATCGATTGCAAGCTCAGTAGCTTCCCATAGACGGCGCCAAATAATAAGAGTTCAAATTGTTTGCTAAGTTAGCTGGATAGGAATCTAATCCACTTGACCTGAGTCTGATCGATCTCGCTACGGTTGAGGGTTTGAGAGTGAGTCCTGCAATCACTAGTAAATGTCAGGCTTGCCAAGAGAGCCCTCGGCTAAGACCCTTCGACGCTCAAGTTAGTGTTATGATCGGAGAAAAGACTCGAGTAGCAGAGTGAGGGCTCAAGAGAGAATAAATGGCATACCTTGTGAGAAGCTGGCCATGGAGTATTTATAGCCTTCTCTAGGTGGTCATTATGTCTATGATGCCCTTAGTACGCATGAAAGGTTCTGGCCCTTGCATGGGGAGCTTTAGGTCATCTCACATGTTGGTACTATTCCAGGTGGCCTCATCTCCAGCTTTTAGGGACAGGGTAGTACACCAATGGCGCGCTAGTACAGGTGGTACTAAAGTGGCATGCGCCATTAATGCGGAGGCCTGCTGCCTGTTAGAGTATTAAATGCGGCAGGGAATAGGTTATGCAGTCAGTCGACCAACCTGGCTGACTTGAGAGGTCGACCACCCAGCTAACTTTGGATGTTCCAGTAGACAAATAGGTGCAGCAGTCGACCTTGATCGTCTGCTTTGGGCGGGACCGACGTGACAGGTCGACCTTATGGATGGGCCTCAAGGAAGGAACATGTTTAGCGATGTATTCTTGGGTCGATAGCCTTTAGGTTGGGCCTATTGGGCCACCCCATATCATAAAGAAAATGAAAATTTCATATTTATTTTATATATAATTTTTTTTAATTTGATTTAATATTCATATTATACTTCATGAATTAATTTGTTAGTAATGAGCTAATAATTAGTTAAATATTTGATTGGTTACTATTTTTTTATACTTGATTATTTATTAATAATTAGTTCGTAACTAATTGCTTAAGTAAGGATATTTTGAAAACTAATTTTATGCTAATTATTTGCATATTTTTAAAATATTTGAACAATTATAACTTTAGATTTTTTTTAACTTATTATATCAATCTACCTTTATTATGTTTGTAACAATTTTTAATATATATTTACTTCATTAGTTGAATGGAAGATTTATGGTGATAATATCATTGGTCATAATAAAGCTTATCAATCTATTGTATTAATTTATGGTACTATAAAAATTATGCTAATTACCCAATATAAGCACCACTAGATTTTTATATTGTAGTTTAAGTTTTGTAGAAATTTTTAAAAACTGTTTTAGTACTTCAAGCTATAAAATGTATGGAACATCCATGATCGTTATACAACATTACAATGGAAGTGGAACAATGGCCTTCGTTCTTGTTCTTACTACCATTTCAAAAAACCATGGTAGAAATCTGATAAAAAATAGTATCTTTCAGATATGCATGGATATTTTGAATACGTGTACCCCTCTATACATATTCTGATAATTTCATAGTGGATATGGATATGTATATATATTCAATTCAAATATTTTCAAATATGGAAATTCTAAATATTTTAGATTGATCAAATGTTCGAATAATTAATTTTTATGGACCTATAAGCTAGCGAAAAGTTGGTTTGCTATTCTACCCCTTCTCTACAAACCCAAGCCCAAATCCCCACCCCCCGCGTCTTTTTTTCTGGTTTTCTTAGTTAGAGAGTGAATTCGTTTAATTGAGGAATATTCTAAGTAGCATAACATTGCATATTTATTGATAATAGGTTGCTCATATGAGTCGCTTAAACTTCAAGTAGAAGTATTATCAAATTTCAAGGTTGTTTCATTTATTTCATTCCGAAAAAAGGATAGGTGATAAATATTTGTTTCCTTTTTTTGTTTTTAGAGTATTTGCTATGGCCATGTATTTTATTTTATTTTTTGAATTAAATTCAATTCCAAGAGTTCAAGTTTTGATGCCCAAGTTGCTCGTTTTGTTAAACATGGTCCTAATATTATTTGGTATTGAGGCTTTGAAGTTGGAATTAGAAATAATCGCATTCAAATTGAATTTTATATAAACGCTTGATGACTTACGAAAAACCACAAGATTTTGTCTTAAATATATACTTTGTTCAATAATAGTAGAATAATTGAATTTTTGTGTTTTTTGCTTCTTGAAATAATCTTTGGGTTAAAACCACATAGACCTTCTTTCATTTTCCATTACAAGTTTTTGTGTGGTTGTTATTTGTAATTGTCCATAGCAATGGGTATTTCTATGTGTTTGGTTTATCTTAGAACGTACAAGTTTATGCTATTTTTGCACCCCTCATCACCCATTTAAAACATGTAAACTGAAATAAACTTGAAGCTATTTATGCTGAATTATGTAATTTTTCAAGTTATCTTAAGCCAATGATCAGTTGTATTACACATATTTGCTCTTTTATCATTCAAGTTTTTGTTGACTCCACCAGAAACACAGTGCATATGTGAGAATAGCCATCCAATCAAGGTTGAGAAAAACTTGAGAAAACAAAGACTCAATTGTAGTTCTAGTTGTCAATCAGACATTATGACCTCATATTCCTCCAACTACTTTGACTGTATTTCTATATCTTTTTCATTTATTTAGTCAATTAGATTTATTAAAGGGGATGTTTTTTGAAATCTTACAAACGATATTAAGGGCATCTTTTGATGATGTATGTAGTGAATGTTGGTACTGATGGTGCCGTGTTTGTATGGATGGTTTAAGTAGTGAATATTGGTAAGGAAAATGAAAGTTTAAGATGAATCACCTAATAGTTTGAGGTCGATGCTTGAGTTAAGAGCGTGGGGTCGAACATGCAAACAAAGAGAGCATGTTAGGGTTGCCCAGGTTGCCTTCAACTAAAACACTCTGATACTTAAGTTAAAATAAGTTTTGAAAGATAATAAGATTATAATGTAGTTGGGGAGAATAAGGGTAAAGAATGCGTACCTTAAGCAATGCCGGAAAGAATATTTATTGAGATCACTCCCCAGGATCGAAATTACTATGTAATCCTTACATGACTTAGTAAAACCTATATCAGCCATAGGGTCATTTTAGGTGTTTTTAGATCAAGTGGATGGTCAAATGATTTTTCACCGCCCAAAATAGTATAAAAATTTATTTTCTATCAAAAAGTGATCGGTTCGGATAAGGGACAATTGTCAGACAGCCTGTGGTACATTTATGCAATCGTCTAAATCAAGTGATTGACCTAAATGCGGTCGACTCCGTGCTAGTGAGTACACCTTAGTTCCTCAGTTGTCGAGTACTTTGTGTGACCTCAAGGCAGACAATTTTCCGTGTATTACTTGGCTCCCAAATGCTTATAAAACTGCAGTCCACTCTTTGAGGTGTAGCTTGATTTACTTAAATAACTCTTAAGCTTCCCGCATCATATTTAGAGAGGCATGACCAAAATGGCAGAAAGTGCCAACAGAAATAAAAGATTTAATTTGGGAAAATTTCAAGATAATATGATTACTTAACATGATCGATGGTTTTCAAAATATTCCAATTGAGGCATTCGTTGGGCAAATTTAATAGATATCAAAATGAGGAAAGTGTGGAATATAAATATAAGTGTAAAACATGGTTTTATTATGAAGCATACTAGTGGTTCGATTCCTCAAGGAGTAAAAAAGCTAAGAATGATAATAAAGTTTACTTTGAAGGTTTAAATATCATTTGTGTAAAATTTCTAGACATTTTACACAATTTTAGAAGAAAAAGCTTGGCTGGAAAATGGAAGATCACGAGATATTTCATAGAATGCATGGAAAAAAATCGATGAATTGGGGATTTTGTTGATAACAAATCAAAAAGAATTAGTACAAGTACCTTTTATGTAACTTTTGTTTGTTTGTTTGTCTTTCTTTCTTTCTTTCTTTCTTTTTTTTTTAAGTTTGAGATGGATTATCCTTTATCACAGATTGAACTAAAGATAATTTATTTTACAACATACCTATACTATTATATATACTATAGTTTTGTGTTAATCTAATTGTGTAATTCTTGCCAAATGTCAAATTTTTAGACTTTTGAGTTTTTTATTCAATTAAAAAAAATTCTTATTGATTATTTGTTTATTTTTTAATTTCATTTTAATACAATCAACTTATCTGTTATAATTAAAATATCATATTGTGTTTATCTAAAATTACAATATAGATTTTTATCGTATAAAATGATTCCAAAATATCCATACTAATATTTTTATCTCATCGAATAAATTTAGAATTTAAAATATATTTTATAAGCATCGTATTAAGTACTATTATTGAAAAATCAATATTATTATTATTATCACAAATTTAATAGGTAAATCCTTTATTTTTTATAAGTAAATCTTGTTTTATAATCATTCTTTTTGTATTTTATTTCTACATTATTCGTGCTACCATTCTATATCTTTATTCAGTTTTATTTAATTGTAGGACCTCTTTCCTCAATTAGCAAAATATAATGGTGTTTCTTTTTTCTTTTTAATTTAAAGTTCAGTTGTAACAAGTTTTTAATATTATTTTTGTTAACACTTTTATATTGTTTTTGTTTCATTTTCATTCTAAATTAATTAGATATTCTTCTAATATATTAAAATATTCTATTAATATTATTATTTTACTATTTCCTCAACATTTGATCAAAATTAAAAATTTTATGTTGAACTTAGGATTGCAGTATTTTTTTTACTTCAATTAATTATGTTTTATGTATTAATTTCAATAATATTTTTAAATATTTTTGTATGTTCATTTAAAAATTTATCTTTGGTATTGAATTTTAATTTCACTATTATTTTAACTGCAGCTTTCTCGATTTATCCAAATAAAAGAAATTATATATATATATATATTGAATAATGTACTTCAAATAATGCGGTGTTTTAAAATATTTAAAAATATTGCAATGTTTTATTAAATTGTTGAAATTATTCCAATTCTTTTATCAAATGAATGAAGTAATACTATACATTTTTTTGTAAAAGATTCATTTAAATTTATTAGCACTTGATCAACCATTTCTAATTATGTGCATATAAGAAAGAACTTTTTTACCTTTTCGTACACAATCATGTGGCTTAATCAATTTCTTTCAATTACTTGAATCTTTAATTATTTATAATAATTTTTACGAAAAAGTATCTTTATTTTTTTTCAATAAATAAATAATTTATTAATAGAAAATTATGCATATATAGGTAGAAATCCAAAATTTTCTTGCTAAATAAGTTTCTTTTACATAATTGATATATTTTATATTTTAGTGATTTATATTCATTTTGATAATATTAATTGTTAAAACTAAATAGATATATGAAGTAATGAAATTATCTAATAAATATGAATTTTACAAAGTGTTAAAATTAATTTTTTCATCAAAAGAGTTAAATATTTTTGCCTTTTATTTTAATTATATTTGCTCAATTTTTTTTAATATTTATCCAAATAAAGTAGTTAAGTAGCTAAGTTATTAAAAAACTACAACAAATAATTCATATTTAATAAATATTTTTTTGTATTTATATAAATATAATCACTTTATTTTTAATTGAAGTAATATATTATTCAATTATTTCTTACTAAAAAAATATTAAATAAATAAAAGATATTCAATCATTTGATCAAATAAATTATGTTTATATCTAAAGTGGATAATTATTTTTTTGAAAATTTAGAATTTTAAATATATATAAATAATTTATATTAAATAGACTTCAAAAGTGAAAAAAAAAATATTTAACAACCATAATTATCTCTTAATATTGTAACTTACTTGAAAAATTTTACAAAATATCTGTTGCTTACAAAAAGGATGGATATATATATATATATATATTTATGTGGAATATCAAATAACCACTTTCTTATTAAGGGATTAGAAATTTAAAAAATAAATAATTATAACTTAATTGATATAGAACCCTCAATTCATCAAAGTTTTTCAAAATTTAATTATGTTTAGATGCCCTTCAGATATGTAAAATATTTTTAGATAAAACTATATATATAGATATAACATATAATATAATTTGAAGAATGCATTTCAAATATAAAAAGTTACTACCCCAAACATATCTATAAAACCTCAATTCTATTTTATATTATTATTTAAATCATTTTAGCTTTTTAGCAATATTAATAATAATGGAGAATTCATTTTCAATTATCTGAAGTAATTTTTTTTTATAGGAGACATATATGGTTGACATAGTTAAAGATTTTCAAAAGCTTGATAATTTTTTTTTATGAAAAATTGATTTTTTTTAATTGAATATTAAAAATTACTTAATATTTATGGCCATTTACATGACACATGTTTCTTGGTAATTTCGAACATAATAAAATAACTACATATATAAAATAAATAAATAAATGTTACTTTATCAACTTTATGTAATATTAAGAAATATTTTAATTAGTTTATAAAATATTGCATCTTGCGAACTACTTACTAAATTGGTAATCAAATAATAACTTAATGTAAATTATTTTTATAGATGAAGTATAAAGATATTATATATTTACTCTAACAATAAATACTTAACATTTTAAAAATCACAAATGTCATAAGAATTGTGACAGTGGCTTCCACATTATGAAGAAGTCATACAAAAAAGTTATATATTTTAAAAAATTATTTACTTATTTATCATGTCAATATATATATATATAAACATATATCTAAATTAAAAAAAAAAGCATATTGAGCAAAATATTCTTCTCCATGTTTATTTTCTTAATTCTGTCATTCATTTTTTAAAATTTTATCACTTAAAAAAATTATGTATAATTTATAAATTTAGTGTTAGTCAGTCTTGATATTTTACAACTTATTTAAGTTTAAATTGTCTTGAGACTAATATTTTTAATTGCAATATTCACATATTTTATTTAGTTAGTAATAGATTTTCTTTCTTTAAATATTAAAAATAATCACAATTCATTTTTTTAATCATATCAAGTAAAATAGATATATTATAACATAAATTATTTTAATATTAAAATTATTTTCGGTGCATCGTACTAGGCTCATGCTAGTGTGTGTGTGTATAAAGAAATGAAATTAAAGAATTAAAGTATATAAAATTCAAGATGAATTTTGATAAAAAAGAATCTTAGATATTAGAGGAATATTTAGAGAGTGAGTTGATCTGTCTTTAAATTCAGAGAAGGATATTGTTCCTTCTCCTAAAATAGAGATGGTGATTTTCTGCCGCAGGTTCACAGACCGAAAAATACATCTTTGTTTTATTTTTGAATTTAGAGATGAAAAATAGGGTTTTAGAAACGGAGAACCTGTATCTGAAACCCTATTTTATTGTAGTGAATTATGTTTTAAAACTCATTTTAATCAAATATTTCAATAGTTTATCTAACACCTAATAATCTATACAAAAATGTTATAAAATATAAAAGTTTATAAAAATTTTCTAAAAGATTTAATCAAAACCTATTTTATTGTAGTGAATTATAAGTTTTAAAACTCATTTTAATCAAATATTTCAAAAGTTTACTTAACACCTAATAATATCCACAAAAATATTATAAGATACAATCTAAAGTTATTTCATAAAATACAATAGCTTATAATTTTTCTAAAAAATTTAGTCAAATATTATTTTAATTCTAAGTTACGTGCTCTGACTATCCAATCAATTGGCCAATTTTATACACTTAAATCACAAATTTTATGTGTGCCGAAAATATTCCCAATTTTATGGGTTCAAACTTCAAAGTTGTAATGAGTCAAAAATAAGAACATAAAAAAGTCGCCAAACTATGAAGCTACTTAATTGGTTGCAATTGCATGTCCTTATCTTAATTTGACTTCCAACAAATTTTTATACAAACTTATTCACCACTTGAAATTAGTTTTGAAATAATCAAAGTCTTGCTCAATTTTAATTTTAAGAAATATTTTCTTCCAGTTTCTTTTTCCGGAAAATATAGCTTTTTTTATTATATTTTCTAGGGCTGTCAATGAGTCGGATTCGAATCGTATCATACTGGATCTAAGTTCGAATCCGAAAGTAATATGTTAGATCCAAATTCAATACAAAATCCATCGGATCTGTAGTTGGCATAACTATATCCGAATCCAAATAAAACTCGAATATCCGTGGGATATCCAAAAAAATTCAAATTTGAATATTTCAAAAATCATCATATATTTATTATTTTTCTAAAAATTTAGTAGAATCCAAATTTAAAATAATCATCCTTAAAAAAAATACACAATAAATTAATGAATAAAATTTCAAGTATATTGATCACTTGAAAGCAACAATAGAATTTAACTTATTAACCAAATCATTACATTTTAGGTTCTGTTGCTGATAATAGTACTTATTTAGCATTATAAATACATAGTTATACTTGATTATTCAATCAACTAACTATAAACTCAAAGTTTTATATAAAAAAAAAAACTCATTTTGATCAAATCGAGATTTGCATTACATTCGTGCCATATTATTGCATTCGGCTCCTATTCATTATTCTTCCTGCATCATTTTTTGTTATAAAAATAGAGAAATAAATGATGTAATTATGATATAAATAGGCTCAAAATCTAACAATTTATATGAAAAATACCTGATTTGATATATTACATAGGAGTTCATTACTTCCTTCATCCAAATATTCACATTGACATTATTATAGGACTATGTGTATGCATATATATAATACTATATATGTATAATATTAAATATATTGTAATTCAGATTATTAATCGATCGGATCTAACTATATTCATATTCGCTCCATTTTTTTCAGATTATGAAATTTTTTCATCAAATCATATCCGTCGAATTTTTTATCGGTTAAATATTCTAAATACTCAAATCGAATTTGAATCGAATTCGGATTAAAATCCGCTCCATCAACAACCCTAATATTTTCAACGCTATTTCAAACAAGCCCAAATCTTTCTACCTTTTCAAATACTTTATTCCTCGTGGAAGAAGCAAAAGATCAGTATAACATTTACAAGCAGTGAAAGAAAACTTTGTTAGTACTTTTTAATAGCTAAATAAATAAAGCTTGATTTAATAACTATTAGCAATACATTATAATATTTAGATAATTGTGTATAAAAAGTATTTGCTTAAAGCTATAAATACGAGAAGTTTAATCATTGTCGGTCCTACGACAAAATCACAAAAATCTCATAATCAAATGACTGTAAATGTGTCTATAAAAATAAAAAATGGTAATGATCAAATGATAGCCTTGAATTGTGGTACCATAATTAAAAGGCGAGCATGCATCATAATAATTTCCACTAACCTTCTATTCCAAGATAATAATTTGGGGCACAAAATCATTTCAAATACTTGAACGCACCAAAAAGGTAATTTTCAGAGCATTTAAAGTAAACTTTAGAAGAAATTTTTTCTACTTGTTTTGTTTTTGTTGAGTTGATTAGTTATTAAACTGTTACTTAAACCAAGAGTAGTTCAACCTATCCTCTTTTCTACTTTAAATTTATTTGCTTGAACTTAGCAAAACGGGGAAAAAAAAAAAAAAAAAACAAATAGTTTTATTTGTTATTTATTTTATTTTATATTAATTTAAGTTTGTTACTGACACTTTCTTTTTGCGACATTCCTATATAAAATTCAATTTGTTAAGGGAGTGTTTGGCTATGTTTCTCCAAACGAAATTATTTTGGAAAAACATAACCAAACACACTCATTCTCCCTCCAAAATACTAAAAAAGTTTTTTCAAAATATCCTCTTATATCCTTCATTATCTTCAAAACTTTCCCATTTTTTAATACATACACACACATATTATATATATATATATATTATATTTTATTATTATTTTAACAATAAAAAAGTCACTAAATTCCACTTTCACCCAAAAAATCCAACAGAAAACTATTGATTTGACTGTTATATTAAAAAAGTCTCCCCTTAAAACATAAATAAATATACCAAAATTCTCCAAAATCAATTTTTAATTATTCCCCAAAATATAACCAAAAATTCGTTACATTCCCCAACACAATTTTCACATTCTTCAATGTCACTTTCAACATTCATTCTCCCAAAACACATAATAAAATCACACAAAAAATAACCAAACACTACCTAAACTTTTTTTTTTCAAATGATGTGACGTCACAAGTTTAAAATTGATACATGTTTTATATAACTTAAATGGTTAAAGTTAAAATAATTTGTTAGTTAGCTTAAAAACTTATGATTGATTGTGAGACTTGGCCTCATGTTTTAGTGTTTTAAAGATTTTGGGAATGTTTTGGTATTTGAGAGATATGAGAATGAGAGATGAGGTTGTGATTGGTTGAGAGATAAAATGTAGTAATTATAGTGATGTGATGTGAGGTTGTAAATGGTTGTGAGATTATTTCACTTAAACTGACTTTAAGGAAACTGGGTCGGTCTGCAAACCTATTATGGGTGCTAACTATTGACTATTGGCTCAGCTGAACCGACAGAAAGAGAAGAGGCTTACTTTATCATAGGATCTCTAACCCTTTTCAAATAGTAAGGCTAACTCTAAGGCTTTATCACAGTAAAAAGAGGGAGACTAATTGGCTTTTACAGATGGCAGAGGAGAGGAAAGATATTTGCTCTTCTCGATGGAAACTATTCTGACTACGGAAGGAAGGGCAACTCAAACTTCAACTGGAAAAAAGTAGACCACATAAAATGTCCCTCTAAGCCTCATCCTGAACCTCCGCTCTTCCCTAAGTAGTAGTAGAAGCCTGGTTGAGTCTATCCTTAGGGACTAAGCCCTATGTCTTAAGTCCTTCATTCCTGGCCTACGGCATGAATCCATTCGTATTCTTGCTTGGCGATTTGCCTTATCTTTTCAGTAAGCCAGAAAGCAATCCTCAAGAAAGGAAGATCTAGACCTTCTACTAACTGTATGGCATACTTCCGGTCTAAAGTCCAAGACTTCACCCAAAGAATCAAGCGAATCAATGGCCTCATCCTCGGCTTTCTTGCCCATATTCTAGCGCTTCGCCCCTTGAACTTTCTATCCTATAAAAGGAATATTCATAAGAGGGGCTGCTTCTCTTTCTTTTTAGCATGGCTTTCAAGCTCACCGGTCTGGGCCCTTGGCATTCCTTCCTTTCCTCCACGAGGAGAGAGATTGAGAAATCTGATCTGATTCAATTGCGGCGAAAACTCTTTGTTCTTAGGAATCCCCTTAGTTCTCTGTTTAGATATGTTTGAGAGATTTGATTGAGAATATGAAGATTGTTTTGTGAGTTTTGGTTTTTGAGTCTTTTGAGCAACATTGTTCATTGGTTTAAGAGACACATTAAGGGCTCGTTTGCTTGCCATGATAGGATTGAATGTGATTATTAAGTATAAAATTCATTATCTAGAAAATATATCAATACTTTATTTGTTTCCTTAGGGCTCGTTTACTGTCAATGATGGGATTAGAAGTAATATATAAGCAAATGAATACATTTTAAGCCCATTAGGATAAAATATTTTAATTTTATATTTGGTTGGTAAGATTAATATATAAATAAATAAAAATATAATATATAAATTTACTATTATATCCTTTATATTTTTTAATAAGTTTTTCACAATTTCCTCATTCTTTTCCATTCTTAGGAACAAGGTTTGATTGAAAATAAGATAAAATAAAAATAAAAATAGGCCCTATTTGATCTTTATAATTCATATCATAGCAAATCAAACATTCCCCCATTTGATCCATTTTTCAAAATCAACGTCTAAATGGTCTTACAATCAAACAAAGCCTCTACCCTAAACATATTTCACAGATAAAAAAATGGTGTTAAACCCCACAAGCAATTAGTACTTTGATCTTGTCAACCATTAGCCACGTTAAAGATAGTTTCTGTCTACCAAAATACGGATGAAATTATTCAGTTAAAATGGAGGTAACAAATTTCAATTCTTAACACCATTCATTAGTGGGCAAAAAAAACAAGGAATATTGAGTTAATATTAGTCGGCCCATAGAAGACGTGTTGGTGTTAAATATTTTTATTCTAATTAATAATCTAAAATTTTAATTGATACATATTAGTAACTAATGCTAAATATTAAAAATCTTTTGAAAGTCATTGTTTTAAGTAATGTGACCATTCCACGGCCACCAATATGTAAGACAAGAAAAAAATGTATTTTTTTATTAATGTGACTAGGGGATTGTCAACGGGTTGGATTTGGATTGAATTAGTCATATATGAATTTGAATTCGATTATTAAAATTCATATCCAAATCCAACTCAACATTCTATAGGATCTTTGTTAGTCAGTACCATATCTGAATCCGACGAATATCCGGAATTTGATAAAAAAATTCGATCCGATTTAATATTTTTCTTTCTTTCTTTCTTTCCTTCCTTTTTTTCCCTTTTGGATTATATAAAAATATTTTATTTATAAAGTAAATTTACATCATGTTTGAATTTTTAACAATTTTTTATTATATATTAGTTCAAAAGTTAAATATTTGAATACTAAACCCCTATTTCATATTATATTAATGTATATGTGAGCTATTATACATTATTATATTTGACATTTTATCAGTATCCCTCCTATTTTGAGGCTAAAGACTCAATATTAATAGCATAATATACGCATTAAAATAAATATTAGATCAATATAATATATATTATTTTAAATCTTTATTAATATTTATATAAGAGTATTAATTTAATAAAAAATTATTAAAGTTTGGATTCGGATCGTTAACGGATCGAATTGCTTAATTCCATATCCGATCCACTTATTTAGGATTACAGATATTTATAATCAAATATAATCGATAAAATATTTTAATCGAATAAAAATTCTAAAATTCAGATTGAATTCAGATTGGATTAGGATAAAAATCCGACCCATTGATAGCCCTAAATCTGACAAAAATTGGATTTGAGGACATTTTGGTAATTTGACTAAAAATAATGAATCAACCTTGAAATTAATTAACTAAGTAAATGAGTCAGAGAGTCCAAAAGATAAACCAAGCCCATAAAAAGGGCAGAAAACCCTATGGGCATAAGTCCATCAAGAATAAAATTTATAAATACTAAGTCCAAAAGAAAAATATGGCACAAGAAATCATTAGCCAAATTTCTCATAGTAGAAGAATTCTCGAGAAAAGTAGATCTCCATGCTTGTATTCCTAAAAGACGAAGCAACTTTATTTTATGGCAAGGACCTCATTTAAAAGACGAAGCAACTTTATTTTTCGGCAAGGACCTCACTCTATTTATGAGCAACATCATTTTGACGTCGTTTGTTGGAAACTCAAAGAAAGAAAGAGGAACGCGAGGATGCAGACAAGGTCAAGAGCTCGCAAACCTAGTAGTTAAGTGACCTTAACATTAAAGAATGTGAAGAGTCACCAGCAAAAAGTCTAACCTATCCAATGTTAGACCATACTCTTAACACGCGATGGATATCCGAGAAGGCACCCGCACAGCAAGCTCATAATCCTAGAGAACTAGTCTTTCTTGTCACACATGAAGCATAGAGAACTTTCCTTGAGAGTGTTACCTCTAAGATGCGGCTGAAGTAGCTGATCATCAAGACCCTCGATTATTGCAACCAAAGAATGAGGATGCCGGCACAAGAAACCTCGCATTTATCTAAACTCAAGATAGAAAGAGGAAGACCAAGGAACATAAAAGTAAAGCACAAGGAAAGCTTACGAGACTGGAGAGCTACAATGGAGATCCCTTGAGGACTATTGAAATAAAAGCCCTCATAGACCCAAACTTTAGAGAAGAGGCGAATGAGTTGCAGCAAGTAGAAAGAATAGGAACGCCCTAATACTTAGAATGGCAGGCTGACGTAATGAGTACCCAAGTCCAATGGGGAATGGAGGAGTTGCATTGATTTTACCCATTCTTGCTCCTACATATCGACGTTTTAGCCTAACCTGGAGCACTACCATAGTTGGAGTTAGACTTAGCTCTTGATGCACAAATTGCGCTGAAGAAGATGCATGTGCAACAAGAACTTACCCGTGGAGACCTTATCATACCTATGACCTAGAAGACGTTGAGGATCATACTAGAAAGCACCACTTAGTCTACGGTCAAAGTAGCATTACACAAACAAACACCACACCAGGAGTTGCATTAGTTCTCACACGGGAGTTAGGAGGCTTTATTGTTCCTGAGATCAAAACAAAAAGATGATCCATGATGCGAGTGAGAGAGGCGGCTACATGAATTTTGCAAGCTAGAATTAGATTATCTCAATTTTCCTCCAAATTATCAAGTGTTGCTTCATGTGTTGAAGCTTCACTTCTCTTCTTCTCCTACCTCCAAATCAAGCTTTCATCCAAGCTCTTATTCTCTTTGTTCTCCAGCTATCATTCAGAAGAAAATGATTGTGCATTGGTGTGTGGATCTTTACATTAGAGGCAAGACAATTGGATTGCTAGTCTTTGGAGATCCTTTATTTCAGGCAGTGACTTTGGAGGTCTTCTAGGATCCATTTTGAGCTAATTTTTTTTTTTATTGAAGATACATCAAGAAGTTGGTGTTCTTTTGGTTCAAATTTGACTCAAATTGGAGTTCATTTGGTTGGGAAAAAGTTGCTCAAATTTTGTTGTGCCGCATGGAAGACAGTTTTTAAGGAGCTAAGATCTCCTTCCACCTTCCTTTGATTTTTTGAAAATCAAGGTAGTTTTCCTTCCAAATCTAAATATGGCATGTTTAAATCCTTGGATTCATATGTGGCCTAGTTATTTTAGCATTTTTTATGCATTGATAATTGAATCCTAGTACTACATGTGACTTCATCAATGACGGGATCATCATGCTTCCCATCACCTAATTTTCTAAGTACAAATATGCAAAGTCAATGGTTATTCAATTGGATAAGTACTTGTATAAATACAAAATAAACAAAAATGAAGCAACTCTATTAGGATCAAATGAGAGAGGCAAAAAGATGTCCGACCAACACTTGTCTATCAAAAGTAATGATAATGTACTACTCAAATAGACTAGAAGAAGCTAAGTAGTGTCAAAATTCTAAAAGAAAATTTTACTTGCTACCATTATCATAGGCATAACATCTCTCTTCTATGGAGTTGCACCTATTAGTTCCTCTACCGTTGTCTCCTCATTACCGCCTTAAAGAATTTGTCAGAGTCCTTAGGCTCCTAAGTCATATCCTTACGAACCACGTTCATAAGTGTCCTCTTGGCAGAGGAATATAAGAACTTTTCCTCATTGTTCACCACTTTAATGAATCTCACCCTTATGTGCTTATGGTTCTTCAACAACTTAGTTGACTCTTCCTTTTTCTAATTTCACTGTTAAACTAATTTAGCTACATCCTCCTTATGACATTTCACTATCACCATAGCTCCCTCTACTCAGCGAGACCTCTTTTCTACTAAGTTGGACCCGTCACTTCTTAGGGAACTTTAATTTAACAAAGGAGACAAATTGACGTCCTTCAAAACTCCTCTTACAATAAAGACCAAGATTTGATAATAGCAAACACATAAGTCACTATATGTTTGTCTAACACATATCCATTTAAAAAGAGACAAAAGAGCCTATGTAAACCACAATTGTTGAGATCCCTCTTGAGGATACCTATTAAAAGATACTCTCATAGAAGGATCGTACTCACGCTAAGTAGAAGAACCTTCAGAGCATGGAGTTTCATCTTTGTAGTAAAACCTCCATAGGTCGCATAAAGTAACGTAATGAGGTCATATATCCCGAGGGGTACTTGTAAAGGCCACTCCGTGAAACACTTTTCCTAACACAAATTAACTCCACATGAGAACCTAAGAGATGTTGGAATCATAAAACTCTGCCAATAGAATTTCAAAGTTATTCGCTAAGTGAAAAGCTTTACCAAAGTTCTAAGAGACCTTCAAGACACCAACCTCCATTAAAAACTCTAAGTCATAACCAATGGCACCACCCCAGCACTCTGACTACTCCTCGGGCGTGCAAATGCAATGCTGGGCACTCGAGCACGATTCTGACCAACAAAGTATGATATCAAGCTCTTGAATGCTGTGCTACATGCCTAAGTGCGTCACTTAGCATCCGACCAAGCTAGCGCTACCTCTCATACCTTGTGGATACCAACTACACGTACCTACAAATGTCATATATAGAATAGTGCTCTGCAACTAATTAGATTGGCATGTAAACTATTTTTTCTTGTGATACAATCTTAATTGAATGATATTCAAATAAAGTGACCATCTTTATCTTATGCTTATTTTTACTTCTTTGGAATTTGGTTGAAGCCCCTAAATCACACAAGACTATGGGACTTGGTCACGCAATGGGCGGTGATCATGAAATAAGTTTTACACGGTCGTGATTTTAAAATATTCCAAGTCATAGAATCTTAAGAGACGGGGCATCTAAGATTTAAGATTCGGATAGACTTGCACTAACGATGCATAAATCTAACAAGTTGAGTATTGCTTTGTTTCATGAGCAATTCATGTTAGACATGGGTGCTTGTTAGAGAACAAGTTCATTAAAGACCCGCTAGAAAAATCCACTAGACAACCGAAGTGGCAAGTTCTCCAGCTTATTCTAGTACATATAATTAATCCTTGGATCTAAGGATCTATGGTAACCTTGTGTTTAGGTCTTCATACCTTGACTTTTTACCGACTTCATAACATGTCATTTTGGTTGAGATTGGGTATCAGCAACTTAGACATGGAGGTTTGTGAGATCTAAGAAGGGATCCGTCTCTTCGTCATTGTGAAGGAGAGTGCATCTCCTATGTATTCTATAATGATCGATTCCAAGAAATCCTTGCGTAAGGTAGTATGACAACTTCGAAAGGGAGTTTTCCAAAGATGAGGTCATAAAGAAGAATCGAACATTGAGATTAGAAATATAGTTATCGAGGCTGTTGGGAAGCCAACAAATATCTTGTCCTATGCCTCTTTCGGGAGATAGGAAATGGAAAGACCATATTTGCATGGCAAGCATAAAGCTAGAATGGTCTATCAAGAGCATATTCATTTCATCTAATTAGTTGGGCTCCATGGGTTTGTTGCTAAACATCGACAATGGAGATTGAGTACTCTTCGATTAATGGAGGTTAATTGAAAGAGTTATTAGTTTAAAAGAGTTTAAACTAATGAGAATATTTTAATATTCAAAATATCACAATGAGTTGTGAGCTCATGTCCAATGAATGGATGAACCTAATGGGTCACACACAAAATCCTAAAGGAAGTTCTACTTGATCGGAGGAATTTTCTAAGGAGTTAGAAAATTCACCTAGGCGGTTTTGGAGAAGAATTTGGTTGACTAATTTTTTGGTAATCTTGGCTTGATTAATTTAATTGTTAAATTAATAAAAATAATTTAAGGAGTTAAATTAGATAAATTAAATTAATAAGTTAATTTAATTGGTGCCGTGTGACAATTAAATACTCAAGTTAACATAAAGAGTTAAGTTGACACACCTTTTAACTTAAAGAGTTAAGTTAATTGACTTAAGGAGTTAAGTCAAAAAAATTAATTAAATTAAAGAGTTAATTTAATTAAAATTCAATTTTGATTTTGGAGGAAAATTCAAATGAAAGTGTTCATTTGAGATTAATTTGGAATTAATTTGCACCACATTTCATAAGATGAAATGATGATGCAAGTTAAATTCAAATGCATGTGAAATTCACATGCAAGTTGGTTGCCAAGTTGGAAACTACCCATGGAAGGTGTGATGCCAACTTGCATCACACCATCCTCTCTATAAATAAGAGTTCATTGGAGCCATCCTATTTCTACCTTTGGATTTTGTATTCAAGGTATTTTTCTAGATCTAAATCCTCATTAAATATATGATTAGATCCTTGGGGAGGAGTAGACAAGTTTTATTTAGCCTTATTTTGGGGTTTTATATTATGGATCCTTGGCTAACTCCAACCTTCAACATCCTCACAATGAACCTATGGACTTCAACTCAAATTTAGTTGAGGACCCTAACCCAAATCGTATTTCATTTCTCGATGTCTTGTTTTCAAGATATGATCGTTCTATTGTGTGCGGATTGATTCTTTGAAGAGTTCATTGGAGTCATCCTATTTCTACCTTTGGATTTTGCATTCAAGGTATTTTTTTAGATCTAAATCCTCATTAAATGCATGATTAGATCCTTGGGGGGGGGAGTAGACAAGTTTTATTTAGCCTTGTTTTGGGGTTTTATATTATGGATCCTTGGCCTACTCCAACCTTCATCATCCTCGCAATGAACCTATGGACTTCAACTCAAATTTAGTTGAGGACCCTAACCCAAATCATATTTCATTTCTCGATGTCTTTTTCTCAATATATGATCATTCTTTAAATTGATAGACCCTTGAATTAGACAAAAGCTCGCAAAAACTGTGGTGAAGTAAAAATAAAGGAAAAAAAAAGACATCACTTTGAGAAGTCATCTCTTAAATTGCCAATGAGATATGCTCCTTATACCCTTGAAAATTTTGTCTAAGTCCTCAGATGGACATAATGCAACTAGCACAATACGTCCTAAGAAAACAATAGGTTAAGGAAACCGACCAAACCTCAACTTAGATGAAAGTTGAGTAAATGTAGGTTTACATACTTAATCTAACTAGCAGACAAACCTCAAAAGGTTTCTCAAGTATGAGATGCCCCAAACGATATTTTCTAAGTCATTCGTAGAGTACAAGCTCTGAAAGCATGTGTTCAACAACTTGCATGCCTTCAACATTTTCTGAGACACAAACCTCAGTTTTAAGAAAAAATTTTAAGTCCTCTCATGATATTGGTATTACTTAGCATCGTTCATATAATCCTCATCAAAAGACAAGATAAGCTCCATATTCACTAGGAAGACTAGCATTCAATTGATGATAGCAAAACATCTAAGATCACATGACAAAAAATGCCCAACATGTGTGCCCAAACCATGGCCTAACATAGATACCTAACGTGGTCACTTGGAGCAGGCACCTACCAACCATACTGCTACTAGGTTGTCGTGGAAACCTATATGGACGCCCAAAGGGCACCTAATAACAAGCACATGATGTTAATACTCTCCAAGCGCGATCGCAGCTTGAATCGACTACTACGCTTCTATATTTCAATCCTTATATTTTCACTTGAACATTCACCTAAGTCCTAGGATAGGTACCATGCAAAATCTTCCTAAGCCCTTAGATGATGGAAACATAAATTTTTCTAAGTCTACATATGACATCATACTATCCTCTGCAAAATGGGTGGCTATGTTCCGCACCAAGAACATTTCTATAAGGCGTTTACGTGATTCCTCGTGCAAACACGAGGATATTCCTCTAAGGGAGATCTCCCTAAAGCCCATATTATCATGCACCTTCCTAGTGCAGTGCCTCAATATTAACGTCATAACAACAATCAAAAATTTTCTAAGTCCCTTTATGACTACAACATAAGACCTTCTTGAGCTCCTAAAAGTCTGATACATGAAATTCACCTAAGTCCTTAGGTGAAGGCTGCATTGAACTTCACCAAGTCTCTTAAGACATGCCACTAATTCTATGTGCACTCCTAATGGAACTACCTTCCTTCCTTCTCTCCTTAGCCAAGATGGAATCTTCTTTATTTTTTGCTAACTGCTTAAATGCCAATAAGGCCTCGTTTATGGAACACCTCCTAAAAGTCCACCTCTAAGAGTCCACATTCTAGGAGTCCATTTTTATGGAGCACCTCCTAGGAGTCTACCTTTCTGGAGCATCTCTTAGGAGTCTACCTTTAGGAAGTAGCTCCTAAGAGTCTTAAAGACTTTGAGACCCTCTCAACCTCAACTTAGATAAAAGTTGAGAATTCACAAACTCTTAAGTCAAGGAAAATTACTCAAATTAGCATAAGAAAAATCTAATAAATTAAATTTATATTATATTTTTGATGTAAAATTTAAAAAAATTCATCAAAAATAGGGGGCTTAATGATATGATTAAAATTGGATCTAAGGACATTTTGGTAATTTGATTAAAAATAATGAATCAACCCTAAAATTAATTAATTGAGAAAATGAGCTAGAGAGCCCAAAGAGCAAACCAAGCCCAAAAAAAGGATAGAAAATCCTAACGGGCCTAAGCCCATCAAGATTAAAATTTATAAAAACCAAGTCTCAAAGAGAAATGGATCTCAAGAAATCATTTGTCAAATTTCTCAGAGTGGAAGAATTCTCAAGAAAAGCATATCTCTCTACCCATGTTTTTGGAAAGATGAATTAACACTCTATTATTTTTGGAAGGGCCTCACTCCATTTGCAAGCAGCATCATTTATGTTTTGTTTATTTTATTTTTATTCCCTATCTCTTAAGCTTATAATTCACATTTCCTTTTCAAACATTATAAAATAAGTTTCTATTTTTTTTGTGACAAATATACTAATATTACACCACCTCAGTCACAACTTTTGATAATCATAATATAGACATAGTCAAATTTTTATTTTTTCAACTATCACCTAAATTGAGTCTTTATTTCAAGTTGGATGAGTATATAATTATTGCATGCATATTGACCATTGAAAAAGGGAACTTTTTGTCCTCTTCATAATAATCATGAGTTGAATACACGACATCAATCTATTTTATAACTTTATTATTTTTTTATAATTTAATTTGAAGCATTCTAATATTTATGCAGAATCCAGGTGATGTGATGGTATTGACTTTGACTTGTCCAAATAGTATAATTAATATTTTATGACCAAAAAGTCTAAAATTTCAGTCCCACTAATGTGGATATTATTTTATTTGTATAGTAGTTTTTAATTATATTTGATATAATAATAAATGTTAAAATTATTTGCATTCCATAAATTTAAAATATATGAATATAATGATTACTATGCACTAGACTATTCTTCAAAAAGAAATATAAACACCATTTTCTTGGTTAACAAACCTAGACCCAAAATCACTCTGAGCCCAAAACTTGGCCCGTACCTAATTGAATAACCATTCCACCCCCTTTCTTTTTCATTTAAAAAAAATGATTAACCAATTCAATAAAAATTTGATTTGCTTGGGGGTAGTGGAAAATTCAAACATGAATATTAGTGTCTTGTAGGTATGGATATATGTTGATTCTGTTGTAATTATAGGAAAATTCACTCTTGATCTAAATTCGAACGTTTTGGAGCATTTGCTCTTAATCAAATTTTGTGCTCAACGTTAGGGATGTTGGTGTATTTCTCAATGAAAATCCTCTAATGCTCAATCAAAATTCAAAAAAGAGGGTAGTATGCATGCATATAGTATTATAGAGAGCTAAAAATAAAGATTGCCCACCTTACGATCTTGTAACCGTGGTTATTTATAATGATGAGTTATAAAGCTTGACTAGGTTCAGATACGGGACAAATCCCTAAGATTCTATGCCCTCCCAAAAAATAAGTGTGGCCCTCAATTAACAACCCATTTATATATCCACATCATAAAAAATAAGTATCAACTTATTGGACAATTTATTTATTCCATTTTAGTAATCTTTTAGATTCATTTAAGATGAAAGTGTGAGGGTTTGCTGCAACTTGAATGAAGTAGGTTGATATCCACTCGAGATGTAGCCTAAGTTCCATAAGTGTTAGAAAAGCATGTACCCTCAAATCATGGCTATAGAAATAATTACTTAATTACGACGTATGTCGAGCTTTAGACTAGGGCTTTAGGGAAAGATATCTTCCATAAGCATTCTTACTATTTTACCAAGTGTCATAGGGTGCTTCTTGGGTAATTGGGAAACATCGCACTGTACGGCTGGTAGCCTGCTACTTCTTAGCTACTTCCACCAAAAACTCAATAATTGTTGAATGATTTTTGTGTCGCAACCACATCCAACAGTACTCATGCACACGTCGAAATATTTTAGAGGCACAATCTAGTAAAAAGAAAATGTGACTTCATTAATAGCAGCAACAATACTATATGACCAGGAATTGTTGAAGCAATGCTAGACATTATGGGAGACTCCAACAAGGCTTCAATATAACTCAACTTCAACCACTCATTCCCACTATAATAGGCTACAAAAAAGAAAAAGCTTGTGATAGCATTAGATATTAAAAAGCTGAAAATTACAACAAAAACTGCAGCATCCTAGCTATATATTTACAAGAGAAAAATAAAAGAAAAGGCTTACACCTAAGGATACAATAGATGAACTCCATTAAGTGAAAGTTTATTGATACAGACTGGTGAGGAATGGCCGGTGCTGCTCGGATGCCCTGTAGATAGTCAAGGGAGCCGATAGCAAGGGCAACATTCTCCCTTAGCTGAGATGGCATCGTACTTGGCGCCACTAAGGCCTGATATGCCTCTAGTAGAGGTTTGAATGCCTTGAGATTCGTCATCTGATCCTAAGGTTTCTCCTTGCTGCTATATCCCTTCCATTTCACCAAGTACTTTATTTAGGCTGCATTTTCTATGCCCGTTAATCAATGATTTAGAATAGCTTTCACCACTCTCTTCTCTTTCTTCGTCAATATCAATGTAGGTGGCTGGGCTTGTTGCAGGATGAGTCTTTGTGGTCTGCATGATAAGGCTTGAGCTGGCTCACGTAGAGGACATTGTGGATTTTCCACTAATCAGGCAACACTACCTTGTAGGCTATCTTTTTAATGCGTTTAATGATATGCGATGGCCTAATGTATTTTTGCATCAGGCAAAGGTCTGTCCCCTGTGATGATTTGGAGAGTCTCAAATCGAGGACCTTTAACAATACCATATCACCTATTTAGAATTTATTGAAGCAGTGATTCTAATCTGCATGCTTTTCACTCATTTCTAAGCTTTCTTGATGTAGCTTCAAGCTAAATCAACATTCTATTTTCATTCATGTGAGAAACCCCATGCGAGAGGAGATTGCACACCTTGTGGGGAGAGTCCATATTATGTGGGAATAGTGGCTACTGTCTAGTCATATTCTTAAAAGTACTTTTGTCAGTGGAATAGCACTTCTAGGTGTTGAAGCACAACTAAGGGACATCCAATAGCTTTACCTAATCCTTTAAAGAGCCATTCACAAAGTGCCAAAGATATTCCTCCAACATGGAATTGAAGCGCTCAGTCTTGCTGTCAGATTGTGGATGTTATCTTGAGCTCATATTTAATTTGGATATGAGGAGTTTGAAGAGCTTGATCGAAAATTTTCAATAAATCAGGAGTCCCAATCATTAACAATATCCTTCAACAGTCTCAATACTTGACAATATTCTTAAAGAAGAGATGAGTTGTCTCTTTTGCTGTAATATGTTTAGGGGCTGCGATGAATGTAGCATATTTGGAGAACTAGTCTACCACACAATGATGGTCCCTAAATCTCCCACCTTAGGCAACCCAATGATACAATCCATCCATATGCTCTCCTAAGGTTATTAGGGATTAAGGAGTAGCTCAAATAGGCATTGCTTCTTCTAGTGGTCCGCCTTATCCTGCTGTCACATAAGGTAAGCACGAACATATGTCTCTATGTTGCCCACATCTGCAACCAATAATACAATATGTGCACCAAGACATAGATGGGCTCTGCTCCTGGGTGTCCAACCCAAAGAGTGTCGTGGGATTCCAAAATTAGTGATTTCATCAGGTCTTTGTCTTTTGGAACATACATGCAGTTTTCTTTGGTCATTAGGAGTCCTACATACAAGATCGACCAAATACTACACCACATGATATTTCAATAAGAGCTCTTATATTCGGTCCTTCACGGAGGTGGTAACTTCGCTTGAGGACAGAGCGGCCACCATCCTCATATGATCTGCTCTTCGGCTAAGGGCATCTACCACATGATTGCTATCACTAGCATGATATTCCAATAAAAAGTTAAACTCTAACAACAACTCTTACCACTATGCCTGCTTGCTGGTCAATTTGGATTGGCTCATAAAGTGACTAACTGCAGTATTATCTATCCTTACGACAAAAGAAGAGCCAACAAGTAATGCTGCCATAGCCCGAGATAGTGAACTACGGCTAGCAACTCTTTCTCATGTGCTTAATTGTGCCTCTCTACATCTTTCAACTTGAAGCTCTCAAAGGATACATACTGTTCATCCTAAATCAGAACTTCTCCAAGAGTAAAGTCCTAAGCATCTATCTCAACTTCAAACTTCTTCGTCAAGTCTGGGAGTGCCAACACAGGATTCAAAATCATAGCTCTCTTTAGTCCCTCAAATGCGGCTTGGCATTTGAGTGTCCAATCCCAAGGCTCTGTCTTCTTTGTGAGGTTAGTAAGGGTTTGTGCTATTTTAGAGTATCCATTCACAAATCCACAATAGTAGTTTGCTAACTCGAGAAATGATTGTGCCTCATGACTATTCCCCGGTGGTTGTGACTCCTGAATAGACTGTACTCTACTGGGGTCTATACAAATTCTTCCTCACTCTATGATGTGACCTAAGAAATGAATTTTGTCCTAAGCGAATGAACACTTCGATAGTTTGGCATAGAGTTCATGCTTACAAAGTAGGGTGAGAACCTTTCTTAGATACTCCACATGTTCGGCCAAGGTCCCACTGTACACAACGATATCATCCAAGTACACCACCACAAACTTGTTCAAAAAGTCATGGAGTACTTGGTTCATCAACGTGCTGAAGGTTGCTAGGGTGGTAGATAGAGTAAAAGCCATGACTAGAAACTCGAATACCGTATATCTTGTGACCACTATAGTCTTTGCCTCATCTCTCTCCTTAATTTGAACTTGCCAGTAACTCGATCTCAAATCAATCTTTATAAAGATATTTTACCCAGCTCAGTCAGTCAAAGCATTTGGCCACAAGCAGTATGGGATACTTGTTCTTCATAGTAATTTTATTCACTGCTCGGTAGTCATAACACATTAATAAGGACCTATCAGACTTCTTATGGAACAATACAGGGGCTCCATACGGTGACTTGGTAGGCTTGACGATCCCACACTCCAGTATCTCCCTTAGCTACTTCCTAAGCTCTTCAAGCTCAGGTTGTGACATCCTATACGGTGCCAAGGCTGGTTTGGTACCTGACACTAGCTCAATCTCATGACCTATTGCTGCTCTCTTTGGTGGTAGCTTTCGAGGTAGTTCGTTTGGCATAACATCCTTGAATTCCTGAGAGAGTTCCTTCACCACACTAGGGATTGACACTGATGCCTCCTCTATCTCCTCAATGCGAAGGGTGCACAAAAATGAGGATTCATTTCATCTACAACCCTTCTAGAACTATATAGCTAAGAGAATTTTATCTCATAACTTCCCGATCAGTGTAGGAATGACGCATGTCATGCTTCCTATCATCGTCAATGAATTTGCGTGTGGTATGACTACTGTCCTTATGTCTCGTAGAAATTCAAGCCTAAGGATAAGCTGGAAATCATCTATCATGACCAGTGAGAGGTTGGTCCTTCCCTTGAATGGCCCCACCTTAATAAGCATAGATTTAGCTACTTCTGCAATCAACTAAGCAGCTGAATTAATAGATTTCACCCATCTAACTTCTTTTTCCAGCACCAGCCAGAGTCTGTCCACTTTAGTACTTGGTAATTAGTTGTGGGTGGCACCTGTGTCGATCATGGCACAAACTGGTTTACCATAAATCTTCACATCAATAAATAATAGCCTTATTCTTTTATAGTTTCGAGGCTATAATTCCTCCTGTTGTTGGCTCTCCTTCAGAACTGGTGCAATTTCGCTCGCCTTCGGTAGCACTATTCTCTTAGCCGCCACTTGTGAAATTATGTTACACCATTGTGAAATGGGCCCAAGGTTGTCCTTTCCCTTATCTGGCTCTTGCTTACCGACATTCTAAGTCCGTATCTCAGCTTGCTTAGGCTTCTTCACCGCTTTTGTGAGGCATGCTAAAGTATTCAATAAATGCTTCTTCAAATAGTCTTTGATTCAGTTCAGACCATCACAAAGGAAACATTCACTACTATTTTTTTGCAGTGCTCCTTGTCTATTCTCCTATTGTCCTTTGTTGGAACTTGCCTATGATCTCCCTTAGGTGTTGGATTGTTCTCTCCTCCCATCTTTACTTTGACTCAACCTGAATGATTTTATCCCGCTCTTTTTTTATTGGTTTGAGGCTAGCTGTTTCTCCTTTAAGGTTCGGAACTATAACCTATTAGCTTATTAACCACTCAACCACTCCTATAGCGATATTCAGTCTAGTGTTGCAGCTCAGAATGTGCCCATGGGTTCAATCCCTCCATGAACATGAAAAGTTTGTCCTTTTCAAACATGTCTCGTATGTCTAGCATGTGTGTGGAAAAAACTTTCACATACTCCTTGATGTAGGTTGTCTGTTTTAGTTCTCACAAGGCCTGCTAGCATTATGCTTGAATATTCTTCGGGAAGAACTACTGTTAGATAGCTTCTTGGAGTTGATCCCATGTATCCATGCACATCTGATGTCCTTAGTAAAAGCAAGTAAAGCACTGGGATCTAATTATAAAAACTTCAAAAGCTAAATAAACTACTGCTTACATGCTAACTAGGATCAAATCATGGCTAAAATTCAAATTTAGATAGAGTGTTACCTTGAAATGTTAAAATCTAAGGAGAAAGTGGTGAACCTTTCACTAATCTAGAATCTGCCAGAAATTGCACAGTAGGAATGGAGAAATTCTTAACCTTGTTAAAACCTCTCCAAAATTCACAAAACAAATTCTAAAACCTCTCAACACCTTGGAGGAAACATAGTAAAAAAATTCGGATCAAAAAGTTTCTGGATCTCCATGGAAAAATTCACCAAATCAAACTTTGTGCAAGTGGATCTCCAAACCATAGCAAACTAACTTGTTTGCCTCTATTGATATGATCCACACACAAATTAGATCTTCCAAAACCTCTAGTCTATAACCTGGAATAAGACCAGAATAGGCTATGGTGGAGGCCGATTTTAGGTAGGGAAGAAGAAGAAGAAGAAAAAGAAGAAGAAGAAAAAGAAGAAGAAGAAGACAAAGCTTTCAACACATGAATGCAATGTTTGCAAGAGGTTTTGGAGGGAATTGCAAAGAATCTAATTCTTCACACCTTTTGACATAGTAGCCGATCCTCTCTCTATATATCTATATATAGATGCTGAAAGGTGTGATGCCAAGGTGGCATCACACTTTCCATGGGGGGGGGGGGAGGCGGCCAAGTTGCATTGCCAAGGTGGCAAATGCAAATTCAAATCCAATTTGAATTTCATGTGCATTTTAATTACATTTGAAATCTAATTTCAAGCTAATTAAAATAATTCAAATGAACATTTCATTTGAATTTTCCCTCAAAAATGTGTTCTTCCCATTAATTAAATTAAATACTTTAATTTAATTAATTAACCTTTGACTTAACTCTTAAGTCAAACAAGCTCAACTCTTAAGCTTGATTTTTGTTAACTTAACTCTTTAAGTTAACTTGACCAATTGATGGTCATATTGGCACCAAATAGTTAACTCCTTAATTATTGGTCTAATTTAACTCCTTAAATTAATTGATTAATTTAACACCTAAATTAATCAAGCCAAAATTGACCTTCAAAATTGATACCTTAAAATCAGTCCACTAGGAGATATTTTCTAATACTTAGAAAATTTCCTCCATTAATTAGGAAGCTAATTGGCTTTTGTGTGTGACCTAATAGGTTCTACAATTCATTAGACATGGGCTCACAACTCCTTATGACTTTTGAATATCATATATTCATTTTAGTTTAAAACACTTTTAAACTAATTGACTTGATTCAATTAATCTCATTAATTGGAGAGTACCCAATCTCCATGGTCGATATCCAACCTCAAGCGCATGGAGCGCAACTAATTGGGCAAAATGAATGTTTTGGAGAACAATTATAGCTCTACGCTTACCATACAAATACGGTCCTTCCGTCTCCTATCTCCCAAAAGAGGCCTAGGGCAAGATATTTGTCGGCTCCCTAATAGCATCGATACTATGTTTCTATTCTCAATATTCGATTCCTTTATGTGACCTTATCTTTGGAAAACTCCTTTTCCAACTTATCATACCATATTCCGCAAGGATTTCTTGGAATCGATCATCATAGAATACATAGGAGATGCACTTGCCCTTCACAAAAGCGAGGAGTCGAATTCTATCTTGGATCTCACAAACCTACATGCCAAGTAGCTCATACCCAACCTCAACCTAAAAGTCCCACTAAGTGGTCAAGGAAGAGTCAAAACATGAGGACCAGACACAAGGTTACCATGGATCCTCAGGTCAGAGGACTAATAATATGCACTAGCGTAAGCTGGAAAACTTGCCACTATCGACTTGCCACTACGACTATCTAGTGGATTCTCCGATGGGCCTTCAGTGCCATGCTTTCTAACTAGCACCCACTAAAATGCACCCATATCTCATACGGTTGCTCATGGAAAAGAGCAATATCCAACTCTTGAATTTATGTATCATTAGTGCAAGTTTATCTGGATCTTAGATGTTCCATCTCATAAGATCCTACGACTTGAAAGATTTAAGATCACGACCATGTGAGGCTTATTCCATGGTCCCCAAACCAAGTCCCACAGTCAAGAGTGATATAAGGGCTTCATCCAAATGTAAGTGAAGGAATAAGGAGCATAAGATGAAGATGGCCATGTAATGAATATCATTCAATCAAGATTGTCTTGCAAAGAAATAGCTTTTACAATGCCAGTCTAATTGGCTTGCCGGACACTATTCAACACTTGGACATCCGCATATTTGGTCCGCCACCATAGTTTATATCACCTATCAAGTACATAGTAGCGGTTTCCACTTTTCTCGCCTTATCCTTAATATTGGCCGCCAGAATATATTGCTCCATGTCAAAAAAGAAGTTCTCAACCTCCTTCACATCTCTCGCACCTCCATAAGCTCTCAGTTTTGAGATCCTAAGCTTAATAACCTTGTCAAGAGCACTGGCAGGTCTATTGTTCATTGTTCTTTGAAGCAAGCTAATTTGAATTGACATTGCTTCCATCTCTCACATCAAATCAGCCACATTATTTGCCTTTAGCGCTTCTACTGAAGATTGGCAAACATTTTTGCTCCTGTCCATATGTGAGTGGAGATTCGTGATCTCTGCCTCCAATCGCTCTACCTTCTTCTCTAAGGCCTCGACCATAAATCGCAGTCTAGAGTTATCATCCTCTAGTGCTTCTAACCTTGTTTAGTGGTGCTCGTCTGTCTTGAGGCTTCATTTTCTTATCCCACCATATTTGCGGAAGCTATGGGTTCTAGTGCCATCACCTCAATTTCATGGATCAAAAGCAGATGCTCTAATGCCACCTTTCATAGGGCACTTCTCAGATAATTAGAAAACAAAGCACTGTGCTGCTAATAGCCTTCCACTCGTTAGCTATTTTCGTCAAAAGTTCAATAATCGTTGAGTGATTGTTGGGTTGCAATCACGCCCAACGGTACTCACGCACATGTCGGAACACTTTATAGGCACAATCCAGTAAAAAGGAAATGTGATTTCATTAATAGTAGCAATAGTGCAATATGATTGAGAATCGTTGGAGCAACGCTAGATGTTGGAAGGGACGCCAATAAGGCTTCAATACAACTCAGCTTTGACTAGTCATTCCTTCTATGATAGGCTAAAAAATAAAAAGCTTGTGACAACAGTAGATATTAAAAAGCTAAAAATTACAACAAAACTATAGTATCCTAGCTATATATTTACAAGAGAAAAACAAAAGAAAAGGCCTACACTTAAGGACATAATAGATGAACTCCATGAAGTGTAATCCATTAATACAGGCTGGTGAGGAAAGACCGGAGCAATCGGGATGCCTTATAAAGGGCCAAGGAGGCCGATAACAAGGGCGGCCCTTGACACCACATTGGACATGCGTCATTTAGTCTAACATAATACTAGTATTTGTACATGGAAATATGGTTGAACATAGTGCGCAGTTTAACTAAAGAATTAAATAAACCAAAGGTCGTGGACCTCAACATTAATTAATAATATGCTATCCACAAATGATAGTGGTGTCCTCGAGATGATGCTTATATTCCTTCATTGTGGCCTTGTTTCGAAGCTTAGAGCCAGTTTGGTTTTGTTTTCATCATTTCTTTTAATTTTTTCTACAAATTTTTTTTATCTATTTTGTAACACCTCAAATTTTAGGTTGTGAATTTAAAATTATTGTTTCAACAAAAATAATAACCATTGACTAAATTGGGTTCTATTAATTCCGATTTAAAATTGAATCAAGGCTCATGGATAATTATTAACATATGAGGGATTTAATTGAGAACAAGAGAAGGAGTTGATTGTTTAAAATTATCAAATTTAGGGGGTCAATGTGAGTGAATGAAAAGTTTGAGGACTTCAGAATAATTAAATTTGAACCCAATTGCCCAGAAGGAGGAACATTAGGGGTCAATGTGTAAGAGGTAAAAGTTGGAGGACTTAATTGAAACTCAGGGGCCAAAGTGAAAGGCAATTAAAAGCCTAGGGGTTCAATTGAAGACGGTGGAAAAGTTTTGTTTATATATAGAATGAAGGACGAACTTTCATTTAATTTTCAAAATCGACCCAAACTTTACCCTGACGGCAAATCGCAGGAAAACAACCATAAAACTTGAAGCTAACACCATAGGTAGCTTTCCCTAGTTGAAAGGAGTAAGACTATATAAAACACACCAAGAAACAATCAAGAAATTGGCCACAAAAGAAGATCGACGCAGACGGGCGGTGGGTTTGGCGGTTCTTCTGCGTACGGCGGCAAACTTCAGGTGGGTTGGGGTGGGTTTTGGTCTCGAGCTCCTGGGAAAGGTGATGGTGGAGTTAATTTAGTGAAACAACAAGCAGCGGTGGAGGAATTGATGTGCTTGCGTCGTAGCAGAGCTAGGGCTCGCTGACAGATTTTTGGCTTAATTGGCCAGCCAGATGGCAGCAAATCAAAAAATTATTTGAGGGTTTCTACTGGGCTCATTGAGGCGCACCTATGGGTGGTGGCGGCCTCCATCTCCGTTGACAGAGCACGGCGGCGGTGCTGCAGCGGCAGTCTGATAGAGGACTTAGAATGCGATTTTGAGTCTGTCGGGTCGTTCCCGACTTGAGATTGGATTCGAATTCGATCTAATTTGGGTAAATTTCATATTGAATATTAATTCGATTGATTTTCACAATTCTAATTTAATGTTTATCAAATTAGGATTATTCAAATGTAATTCCACTTGAGATGATGATTAAGTTGCAAGTATTAAAATAAGGATTACTTATATGATCTAAGCTTAGTAAATTAAGAAATGCTGATTTAAATCTATGTCCCTAGACTTGATAGCATGACCTTTTATAAATGAGGAAGAATTTAGTTTAATTTAATCATTAAGTTGTAGGAATGGTAGAACGAAAATAAACTATCAGACTTGGACCTGATAGATTTGAAAAACCTAATTAATTTAGGAACTTGGACCCTCGTTACATAACTATAAAATAAGTGAAGTAATAAATGGAATTTGTTGGAGATGGATACTCAAGAATTACATCTGGTAACCTATAATTGAACTAGCTCGAAGCTTTAGAATAAGACAATCAAGTATTGCAAAGCTATGCTTATGGAATAAGATAGAGTAAAATATTCATAAAGTAGGCTGGGTAACCTGAGGATTGAGTTGGCCGGAGTATGTAAAGCTATTGAGATGGTTAGAACATTATGACAGTAGAATAGGAATGATTAGGCTCAAGTAAAGTCTTGTAATGCTGAGAGTACCATATCTGAAGACTAAATGAGACCACAATGATATAGGTCGTATTAGTAATCCATTCATCCATTGATTAGTTACGGATTACCACATTTAATTGTCTTAGGCATTTTGATATAAAATCAAGATTACTGGGATTGTGTCAGAATAACCTTAAGTTTGATAAAGACATTAACTATATTTACACTTAAGATTTAGAGGATTGATAAGATGATAACTCGGGTTATCTTATGATAGTTCTCGGTTTGACTAGGAAGCCAGGACCAAGCGACCATACAACTAGGAATTCCTCCACATTTTCCAGATGAGTTTATACTCGAAGTACGAGATTTCTTTGCTAGAGAAATAACATATATACTTGTTAATATGTCCTCGTCGCTTGATCCTTCTCGATAAATGTGTTGCAACATTTACCACACATCGCCACTTTATGCTGATTATGGTTCCTATTGAACTTTATTTATGCCGTTTTACCTAAAATTGGCAATTGTGTTGGGAAAACTAAAAAGGGATTTTGAAATACGTGTTCTATTAGTGCCATGACTATTATCTTGAAGTGAGCTCGATATTAATTGATTGATTGCATAAATGTCATGGCAAATCAGAATGTTAATTAAAATGTTGTTGGACGTGTTCCATGATAATCGTGAGTGTACTTGATACTCTTGGGGATAGGCCTTAGGATTAGATTGAAAGACGATCAGGCAGAATGGACCGAAGCTGAAGGTGTCTATTTTTTCGACTGATATCCTACGTGTTATAATCCAGTTTCATTGCTAGTTGGAGGTAACTGTTTATGAGTGGGATCAGGCATGTGACTAGCCATGCCTCTTGCTTAAGTGGCCAAGCCGATCACTCAAAATTTGGAGGGATAAGGATTTTCGTGTTTTCGAAAGTGGAGTGACAAGGTAGGAGAACCACCAACAGCAAGATTGTGAAAGTAATTGATATGCTTGACACTTGTGATTTAAAACTCGAATGTTTGACAACAATCAAATGATTGTTAAAATGCCATGTCGACCCCTTTGGTCGTATTTGAGATTTAAATCTCTGTAAACAGACATCAAGTTTTGTTCATCACTGGTATGGGACGATGGTGAGATGAATTACTTAAAATTTTGACTAAAATCTTCTCTCACGACTTATGGAAATTTTAATGCTTCTACTTGTTTCCTATATAATATTTGAAAAGTTATCACTCTATTGTTATTGTTAAAATATCTCACTAAGTCCTTCGAACTTACGTTGTTGTGCTGTTATCTTCCGTTCTTTACCCCAAATAAGATTGAGTGACGAAGATAGACTAACCCACATGACACATGAGATAATGAACCCAATGAATGTATAAACATGCAGATGGTATTTACTAAATTACTGACCAAAATTAGTGGAAGGGTTGAAAGTGTTAAGTGTGATTCATGGTACTTTGGTTCTAAGTTAAACTTCTAGTTAATGTTGCTTATGGAAATTAAATACTTTGAATTTTGAGAAATATATTTTTAGTTATCGAGAAGAATTGTGGTATAGAATGAGTAGCACATCGGACGGCCTGCCTCCTAGTCGGGGCACTACATGTTTGGTTTCATTTCTACACCCCATTTTCATATTTTCTACTATTTGAAAATGCAAACATATTATCTTTTACATATTTTCACCTCATGTCATTTTCATTTTCATTATCAAAACACATTCTCCAATAACCTATATATCTTCTCCTAGTAACCTATATATTTTCTTTCTATATTATTTCTATCTCTCTCAATCTATAACCTATTAAACCCAACATAATCATTATTTTTCCAATAATCTATCCAAATTACGAACTCATTTTCAACTCACTTTTACTAACTTTTCAAATTATGAAAATGATGGAAATGAAAATTATAAATGAAAATAAAACCAAATGGGCCCTTAACTATCAACTTCTAATTATTTTTACTCAAAAAATTCCTCATTTTTATTTTCATTTCCATTTCCATTTTCATTCTCTTTTTAAACATACCACATTACCCTACTAGGTACATCAATCAAATTCAAATTTAATTTGACATGAATTACTTATTATCATTTTAAAATTAATAAAAAATACATATATTTTAAAAAAATAATTTTTTTAAATATAAAAAAATACAAATTAACTAATTATTCAACCCTATATATATTCTCATCATGAATTTTCATAAAAAATTTAAATATCTTTTCATTTTTAAATATAAACATATAACTAACTTTAAAAATTACAAAAAATAAAAAATGGGTTTGAAAACATATCCAAACTGGCACTTGGTTTTTTTTCTTTTTTCTTTTTTCTTTTTATTATTTATTGTGGCCTCATTCCGAGGCTTAATTTTCCAAGGAAATCAATTAGTGTTTTTAGTGCCTTGAAATTAGTTGATTTCCTATATCAAATGATATTTGATACTTGGAATCTGCGAGGCTAGCCTCACTCACATTTGTAAGTTGTGATAATGCCTTGAAATGAGGCTTTGTCACTGAATGTAAATTGGCATTTGACGCATTGCTACTTTCCCACTCTTGGGCCCCAAAAACTGCACCTCGACGACTTGCTTTATATGTTTGGGGATTTTTTTTTCTTTTAAAGGAATCGTCCACAATCTAATTTGAATACCCTACGGCCTCGAACCCCCCATCAATCTGGGGTTAGGATTGATGCAATCAAGGCTACTTCGACCTCCACGTCACCTCCGCTAGGGTTACATGCTCACACAATTAAGCTCAGCGATTATATGTCTTGGGACTTGCCCATCAAATGTTTATTTTTTGCATGGCTTCAAGCGCCTTTTAGTCTTCCAATAATGTTCTTTGGACTGTGGTTTAAATTTTTCTATTTTGTTTTTTTTATTACATCTCATATTTCATTTTATAAGTATATGACATGTATATTGATATGGGAACAACCCACTAGGGCTCTTAAGGCCCATTAAGCTTAATGGGCCTGAGCATGACCATGAGGTTGAATTTTATCACTCATATTCAACTGGGTTTACTGGGCCTTGCTTCAACCAGACTCGAGATTGGTCGAATAGTTTGAAGTCCTTTGTCTCGGATTAACCATTGCAGTCAATTCGCTCGGCCTCTTCCTTAACTGAAGCAAAGTCAAGTGCTTAGTGACTAATGATGGCGGTCTGCACTGCTCCATTCGCAGCATTAAATGTGCCTCAACCACCTGTCCATCCGCATTTATCGCTGTGATGGCATGTCACCTCCACCATTAATGTTGTTGCCTCTGCATTAATGACGGTGTGGCCTTTTCCTCTGTTTAGCTTAATAGCCTGCGCAGTCAATAGCTGCAAAGCATGGGCTTAGTTCGAAATGACCAAAGCTATCCCTACTTGTAGAGACTATGTAAGAAGCCTAGCTAGGCGAGTTTCGTCTTTTCTCCCACAAGCATACACTATAAATACTCAATCCCCTTAGAAAAATGGTAGGAAATAATTTCTTAATTAAGTTATTACTCCGCTCATTTTCTCACATCCTAAATCTAGTGACTGACTTAACCATTGGAAGGTCTTAGCCGAGAACCCTTTCGTCTAGCTTGACGTGTGCTACTTAGTTGCAGGTTCCACCCCACATATTTATCAGGTCGAAATAGATTACTTGACTGTTCAGAGACCATCATTCAAATCGAAAAAATAGTACCCTACATAATTCGCATTAACATATTGGCACCGTTTGTGGGAAAGGAATTTATAGCTAAAAATGGTAGAAACCAGGCGAACCACCTCCGAAAGGCAGAATGACTGTCGCTCACCTCATCCACCATCCTTGCAGCCGCAGAAGCAACCCGTGCAAGAAATTGGTGGTCCTAGTTCTCAAACGGAACAAGTGGTCACTTTGAGCATTCCCCAACTTATGCTGATGATCAGCGACTAGATTTCAGCCTAACTGTTATCTCAATTGTCTGTCGCATTGCAGAGGCATAATAACCAGGCTGCACTAGCTATAAGCGCTACTCCCCATCCGATGCACCAAGAGAAAATGCTCCCAGCAGAGGGTCGTACCAGAAATGAGATACACCATCCTCATAGTGGGCGCAAGTTAAGCCCAGGCTATTTTCCCCATAGTGAGCCTCGTCACTTTCCGTGGGAAGAGGTGGCTGAGTCAGCGGACCAATGGGTTCGACCCAATCGAGCCCAACAGTGTGATCGAGTCAAACACTAGAGACCTAATCCCAGTCGAGATATGTCCACGGCCAATAAAGAGGAATAGGAAGAGGTATCATATCAGGTCCAACAACTCAACAAGAGCTTGGAAGAAATCTCGAAGAGGAATCAAGAAAGAACTCAAGCCGATATAGCTCATCGAATCCGGCGCAAAAGAGAATCGCCTTTTGTCTAGGAGATTATTGAAGAAAGAATAGCTCTTGACATAAAGTTTGCTACTGGGTTTCCGCGATATGATGGGTCATCTGACCCAAACGAACACCTTCTGCAGTTCGAGCATATGATGCAATTACATGGTCATAGCGACCATATTCATGCAAAGATGTTGGTAACCACTTTTCAGGGTGTGGCGTTGGAGTGCTTTGTTAAGATTGAGCCAGTCTCCATATATTCTTACAACCAACTTTGTGATAAGTTCTTACATCAATTCACTAGCAGGAGGAAAGCCAAATTGCCCATACTTACCTACACACTTTCAAGCAGAATGAAGGCAAAACTTTAAGGGACTTCTTCTCCAGGTTTAATACCGAGGTCTTGAAAATCAACAATCCATGCATTGAGTTCCTAATTGATGTGTTATTTTTAGGATTGAGGCATAAGGAATGTGCCAATGCGCTGGTGAGAGAATGCCTATGTACGATGGAAGAGCTCCTTGATTTGGTAAAGAGATACATGACCCAAGAGAAGATAAACAAGATGAAATTCGGTAGATGAGAGTTTGACAAGAAGAGTATAAAGTAGAAAGATGACATGCATCAGAAGAAAGGTCACAGGTCTTCTATCAAGTGCTTCCATAATTATGCACCTTTGAACACACCTCGTAAGGAGGTCTTGTTAGCAATCCAGCATGACAACCTCTTGAAAAGGCCCAAAAATCTCATAGAGATGGAGGCCATAAGCATATCAATGAATTATTGTCATTTTCACCGATAGAAGGGACATGATACCGATGACTGTTTCAATCTTCAAGATGAAATCGAACGCCTAATCAAACAGGGCCTTTTCAAGAAGTTTGTCGATCAGAAAGCTTTGCAAGCCATGGCTCAAGCAGACTAGACTCCCCATAGAGAATGGTCCCCAAGTCCCATGAAAGAAGATAAGGGGAAGCAAAAGATAGAAAGCGACCCCCTTCCCTTTGAAAGGGGTAATTAACACTATAACAGGTGGACCATCTGGAGGAGATTCAAGGTCGGCAAGAAAACAAGTACAGAGATGCTTTGAATCTGATAAGTGGGTGAATGCTAAGCTAGTCTATCAGTTGTCCACCATTGCCGAGCCTATTTCCTTTTCAGATTCTGACCTAAAACACTTGGGAGGTCAAGACGTAGAGGGTAACCTAGATTGTCCTTCAGTGGTTTTCATGGAAATCATAAACTTTGAGGTCTGCAAAGTGCTAATAGATAATGGCAGCTCCGCAAATATCATCTTTTTATCTACACTTGGCAGGATACAGCTAGGGAAGTTGAAGTTTGAACCTATTAGAACACCCTTGGTTGATTTTGGTGGATTAGAAATTGTTTTGGTAAGGTCTATCAATTTGACCACCTCATTTAGATAAGCTCCTAAGAGATGCACCCTAATGATCAACTTCCTTGTAGTTGATTCCCCCTTCGCTTATAATGCCATCATAGCCAGACTGGCTTTAAATGATTTTCGAGCGGTCGTATCGACGTATCATATGAAGGTCAAATTTCTCACGCTAACCGGAATAGGTGAAATGTTTTGCAACATGAAGGAGGCGTGGCAATGTTACACCATTTCAGTTGAAACTGCCTCATAGAAAGTGCGACCTCAACTAAAGCCCTCGGGGGACATTCCTGTAATGAAGCCCGAAGAGGATCAATTCAACAAAAAGAGAAAAATTGAGGATACTATGGTCAAACTGGCCGAAGAATTCAAGACCATCGAGCTAGAATCGGGAAATTTTGACAAGACAACTCGAATAGGAGTGAGCTTGAGAGGTCGAATGGAGTGCCTGCTCATTGACGTTCTTCGGAGGAATGTTAATGTCTTCGCATGGAAGGCTGCCGACTTACAGGGCATTGATCCTGAAATCATTGTACACCACTTTAATGTTGACCCTGCATACAAGCCAGTTCGATAGAAGACTAGAACTTTTAATGCAAAGAGGACTCAGATCATTGAGAAAGAGTCAACAAGCTTCTTGACGTCGGCTACATTATCGAAATCCAATATCCTAGTTGGTTATTTAATGCAGTCTTAGTCCCTACGAATGAAGGAAAATGGAGAATGTGTAATAATTTCACTGTTCTTAAATAAAGCATGCCCTAAAGACCCATGTCCTCTGCCTCGCATAGACTTATTAGTTGATTCTACTATGGGATGCGACCTCTTAAGCATGATGGATACCTTCCAAGCGTATTATAAAATCTTTATGGCTCCCGAAGATCAAGATAAAATCTCTTTTTTAGTACCGAATGGCATACACTGCGTCTTGGTTATGCCGTTTGGATTAAAAAATGCCAGCACAACCTACTAGAGATTGGTTAATTTTATATTTAAAAATGAGATAGTTCGATCTATGGAGGTATACGTGGATGATATGATTATCAAAACAGAAAAAGAAGCTAACTATCTGGCCTACCTCGCCCACACCTTTTCCATCCTCCGTGCCTATGGTATGAAACTTAATCTAACTAAATGCACCTTCGGAGTGAGAGGAAAGTTTCTCGAACATGTGGTCAATCAACGGGGAATTGAGGCCAATCCCTAGAAAATTCAGGCTATACAAGATATAGCACCTCCTCGAATGATTAAAGATGTCAAAAGGCTGATGGGACGGATCATTGCTTTGGGTGGTTTATTGCATGATTGGCGGATAAAAGCTTACCCTTCTTCCAAGTGTTGAGAAATGTAAAGAAGTTTCAATGGATAGTAGAATGTCATAGAGTACCTCTCTCGATCCCCTGTGCTAGCCAAGCCCTCGACTGGGTAAATTTTGCACTTGTATTTAGCTGTATCAACAATCGCTGTCAGCTCAGTCTAGGTATCAACACGGGAAGGAACGAATAAGCCGGTGTATTACATTAGTAAGGTTTTGCAAGGTCCTGAACATAATTACTTGGACATAGAAAGGTTCGCTTTGGCGTTGGTCATGACAGTGAGAAAATTGAGACCTTATTTTTTGTCCCACACCATTGTTGTCCTGAAAAACCAACCTTCGAAGTAGATACTCTCTAAACCGGATACTTTGGGAAGGTTTACCAAATAGGCAATCGAGTTGGGAGAATTCGACCTCAAGTTTCAACAGCGGGTTGCTATAAAAGTTCAGGTGCTGGCAAATTTTTTGGTAGAACGAGTTGACCTACCATCTCTCCAAGAGTCACAAACACGAGTCTGGTCCTTGCATGTCGATGGATCGGCTACAAATGCCGATAGTGGAGCAGGGATATTATTGTGCTCTACCCAAGGGGAAGAATACGATTTTGCCATCAAATTAAACTACCTTGTCACCAATAATGAAGTGGCATACGACACTCTTGTTGTTGGAATGAAGATGGCGCTAGATAGAAGAGTTGAGAACTTGACAGCTGTTGCTAATTCTCAGCTTGTCGCAGAATAATTTGAGGGAAATTTCAAGGCAAGAGATGTAATTATGAATGCCCATCTCAATGAAGTTAGAAGGTTGGAGCAGCATTTCAAAAAATTCAAACTAAGTCAAGTAACCCGATCAGAAAATAAGAGAGCAGATACACGTTCTAAGTTTGCTCGTACGTCCAAAGGTACCAGGGACAGATCTATCACCTTTCTAGTATCAAATAGACTCGCTATTGCCAGCCTTCAGTGTGGCACTGTATACGTAATAGACACCCCAGGTCAAACCTGGATGGATGAAATTAAAGCTTACCTCAATGAGGGAAAGTTACCGATCAAGAGCGCCAATGTTCGAAGGCTAAGGGTGTTAGTGTCCAAGTTTATTTTGGATGAATTCGACTAGTTGCACAAAAGATCTGTTGTCGGACCTCCCCTAAGATATCTCACACCCGACCAAGAGCAAGAAATCTTACAAGATATTCATATGGGTATTTGCGGGAATCATTTAGGAGGTTGATCACCCACTTATAAAATTATCAGAAGTGGATATTTCTGGCCAACTTTGGCCAAGGATGCAGTCGAGTTTGCCAAAAGGTGTCAATCATGCAAAGTTTATGCTAGCGTTCCTCGCCAACCAGTTGCTGCATTCGTACTTGCGCAAATCACGTGGCCATTCGACCAATGAGGGGTCAATATTGTGGGGTCCTTCCCAATATCTATGGGGCAAAGGAAATATATTATCATGGCAGTTGAATATTTCACCAAATGGGTCGAGGTAGAGGCCGTCCCTAAGATCATCGATGCAACGATAAGGAGTTTCTTTTAGAAAAACATTATTTGTCATTTCGGCTTGCCTAAGGTCCTTATATCCGACAATGACACTCAATTCCAGAGCAAACGAACCAGGGAATAGTGTGAGAGCCTTGAGATTAAGCAGCATGTTACCTTAGTGGGAAACCTACAAACTAATGGTCAAACAGAGGTCACCAATAGGACTGTGCTTGATCATATCAAGGTTAGGTTGGAAGGTTCTAAGGCGAGTTAGGCAGATGATCTACCCAGGGTTCTATGAGCTTACCGTGCCACTCTAAGAATGCCCACGAGACAGAGCCCTTATAGTTTGGTGTATGGATCAGAAGCCGTAATACCCACTAAATTGATCCAACACATAGTTCGAATCATACATTACAATCCAATCAAGAACAAAGCAAAAAGAGAGACCGACTTGGAATTGATCGATGAACTTCGACAGTAAGCCTTTATGAAAATGCAAAGATATAGATCCATCATGGCTAAACATTATGACAGAGTAAAGCCCAGGTTCTTTAAAATAGGTGACCTCGTTCTGAAAAAGATTGAAGTCTCCCAAAAAATTAGCAAACTCAACCTAAGGTGGGAAGGTCCCTACCCTGTGGTGAAAGTAGCGAAGCAAAACTCATGTCGATTGGCCGACATGCCAGGAAATGAATTATCGGGGCCTTGGAATGCTATCAATCTCAGAAAATTCTATGTGTAGATTGCATTATACAGAAAACACCTTATCTTAATACATGTTATGGCACGACCCTATAGTCGCCTAGTTCAAACCTACTTGATTAAATTATCAAAGGCCAATCAAGTCAACCCCGTAGTTGCGAGATTCGCAAAGGAACGTGTATGTTGACCCCGAAGTCACATTACCCTCATTCAGCAAATGCACTTCAAATATCAATCAACTTGACCATGTAGTCGCATGATTTTCATGGGCCGAATTGGTCTCCATATAATGGTTACATCGACCCCACAGTTGGCTGATGTTAATTAGTCAATACATATTCTTATTCTTGAGAGAGAAAGAGAGAGAGAGAGAGAGAGAGAAAGAAAGAAAGAGAGAAGAAAAGAAAAAAAGAAGAAGAGGGAAAGTGAGAGAGTTACTACGTTTGTCTAGCAATTGAACTTTTAAGAAGAAGCAACTATGAAATCAAACCAATAATCGAATGATAACGTCATTCGAGAGATGTGTAAACAACAAGCTATTCACAAAAATAAAGGGCCAAATTGAACTGATACTTCATTAAAAGAAAACGTTGTTCAAAGGTCCTCGAGACCCTACATTACAAAAAAAAAAAAAGACAAAACAAAACGAAACAAACAACAACAAAAAACAACATGGGGGCATCAACTTGACTCCCCTATTGAGCCACAGCTTCTACAACAACCTCATCCATAATCTTAAAGAGTTCCTCCATGGAGCCTTTTCGACCACTCAAAGAGGGGCCTTCAACCTTCTGCTCCGCGATTCTAGGCAGATTGGGTCCTGCTGGCTAAAAAGGTCCCAACTCCTCTGTTAAAAATACTCAGCCTTCAGTTGGGAAGTAATTTGCCACATTTACCTTATTATTCTTGATCTCCAAAGCAAATTCCCTAGCAAATTCGAATTCAACACCCACGGCCATGACTTGGGGAAGGGGAGGAGGAACTATCATGCTACTATCGATTGGAGCATTTTCGTCAAAATCTTACAATTTGTCATCTTTATTCACGCTATGTTTCGCCTTATCCTCCAGTCGAAGCTCGTATCCAAGGAACTCAAATTGCTTAATAGCACAGTCGAACGCCTCCTAAGCGTCATCCATACTAAATGCGACACTTGCTTCCATAAAAAGCCGACGTAAGCATGAATTGCTGAACCGCTTCCTTGCGGATCCCCGACAAAGCTTTGAAAAATTCAGCCTGAGCATATCTTAGTGCGCTATCATAGCCGTATGCCCGACTAGAATCTGAGGCCTCCTGGATGCTCGCAACTATCTTTTTGAGCTATTCTTCGAACTTGCTCTTTCCTTTCACCATCGCCAACAACTCCGCATCCTTTTCCTCCAACTTTTTTGTTAGTTCAGTCATCCTCGACTCCAAAGACCAAACCTTCGTCCTCAACAAATAGTTCTGCTCCTTCTCTAGCTGGGCGCATTTTTCCTCCAATCCCAGTCAACTGGTCTTGAAGAGTTCGAATCGACGATAGAAGTTGTACCCCTACTAACCGACCTGAAAAATAGAATAGCTTATTATACTGCAGGATCATATTTCATTCAAGGTTGAACAAAGGACACTCGACCTGACTCTTACCATGTTGACATGATAAGCAAAGGCCTTCAGCGCAGCCAACTGCTCGTGGTTGTGCATCTCGACCTGGTCTTTCTCGAATAGACCAGCTGTCAATACCGCCAATAGCGTAATTGATGTTGCCCCAACCCCATCATAGTCATACTATTCAACACACCCACATTCTCTCTAAATCGGGGCTCTGGGAATGCTGAGAGGTTACACAATCAGTCCGGGGAAATGAGGGCATAAGCTTCTTCTAGTTGTTTTTTCCTTTTTTCGATCGCGTCCTTCTTTGCAGAGGCCTCAGTCGCAGTTTCGATGGCATTTTTTTTTTGGTTGGGGCAAGTTGCTGATCGCACCCCCACTCTGTACAACTGGAGTTGGCGCCTCTTGTCCCGCCTGTGCGACCTCAACAACCTGCCCAACACTTTATGCCGCTTGACGAGCCACCGCCGCTTCTCTGCGCTGTTGCGCGATTCATGATTGATCGACCTGAAAGAAAGGAAAAAATTTCTTATCAAACGAATAGCTATATATACAGCAATATTTAACATCGTTTGGGGAGTCTACCTAACTGTGCACTTGCGTGCAACCTCAAAGCAGCAGTCGATAGCCCCACCAGAACCAAATTCCTCTCTTATATGAACACCAAGGCATCCATCTCACCGTATTCGAGTAGATCTTAAACAAAAATATTGCTCCATGAGGGATTCTCGGTGACATCCAACTCGACCTTACCCCTCATCCATCCCGTCAGAATATGGAATTCGACCCCAGTGGGAGGTCGTACGTAAAAATAGCACTTCTTCTATTTTTGACCATGTGACAACGATAGAGTCCTAAAAACCTTCATGTGGGGTTGCGTGGTTAAATAGTAAAAACCCAACTCCCCAATCAATCCCGACTTTCGAGACATGGGTAAATGAAAATGATGGCTAAAATTGGCCCATGAGGGTACCTCCTCAAAAATACCCATTAACACCACAAAGCTATATATAAGAGCAAAGCAGTTAGGAAGAAGTTGGGTTATGCAAACCTACAGACCCCTTAGCAGGTCGACTATAGGGTCGGCTAATGGAAACCTCAAGCCACATTTCATGGCATCGTCGAAAATAGTGACACAACCATCTGAGGGGTGTGCATCCTATCGGAGGCCCTAGACTGTATCAGTTCAAACCCATTCGGAACATGATATTTCCCCCATATCGACACCAAGTCATTAGACGAAACTATCGATATGATATCGCTATAATAGGTCATCGTGAACAATCGACCCCTCGACCTAGGAATTTCTTCTACCACTATTTCTTCCTCATCCCCACCTTGGCCTGAAGGTCCTGCTTTATCTACATCCTTAACCACATGATTTGAGGATCCTGTACTCTCATCTCCCCCACCCACAACTATTTCCCTCTCATCAAGGCTACTCGGCCTTTCACTTAAAGTCTTACTCGACTCGGCCTCAATACTCGTAGCAGAATGGGTAGCCTTGGTGTCCAAACTAGTAGAGGACATTACAAAGGTATAATACTTTAATGCTTAGTATAATAGAGAATGCAGTAGAAAAAAAACTTACGAAAACTTCACACGAAGTGACGTACAAAGATCAAGATACTACTGGAACCCTTCTTGCTCAACCCCAAAGCTTCTGCGGTAAAAGTAAAAATGGCTGGTGAAAATTTGCATTTATAGGCATCCCGAAATCCTAACTGGCTAAAGTAACCGGCAATTAGTTATTTAATGCGTAACCATAGGTTTCAGCGCATAAATATTCATGTAACCATCAATAAATAATTCTCGCCATCATTCCTTTTGTCGAGATTTAAAATTATCTCTCTTGCCAATGCCTTTCTTGTCGAGAATCCAGAGAAACTACTCTAAACTCCTACCTCCTTCAGGTCAGACTATGGAGTGGGGTAGACTCATGATATGGGACCAGCCTATTAGGGCTCTTAAGGCCCATTAAGCTTAATGGGCCCGAGCGCAACCATGAGGTTGAACTTTATCACTCATATTCGATCAGGTTTATTAGGCTTTACTTCAACCAGACCCGGGATTGGTCGAATAGTTTGAAAGCCCTTGTCTCGGATTAACCATTGAGGTCAATTCGCTCGACCTCTTCCTTGATTGAAGCAAAGTCAAGTGCTTAATGACTAATGATGGCGGTCTGCACTATCCCATTCGCCGCATTAAATGTGCCTCAACCATTTGTCCATCCACATTTATTGTTGTGATGGCGTGCCACCTCCGCCATTAATGTGGTTGTCTCTGCATTAATGATGGTGTGGCCTCCTATTCCATTTAGCTTAATAGCCTGCGCAGTCAACAGCTGCGAAGCATGGGCTTAGGTCGAAATGATTGAAACTTTCCCTACTTGTAGAGATTGTACAAGAAGCTTAGCGAGGCGAGTTTCATCTTTTCAACCATAAGTATACACTATAAATACTCAATCCCCTCAGTAAAATGATGGGAAATAATATTCTTGATTAAGCCGTTACTCCGTTCATTTTCTCACATCCCAAATCTAGTAACTGATTTAACCATCGGAGGGTCTTAGCCGATGACCCTCTTGGCTAGCCTGACGTGTGCTACTTGCTTGTAGGTTTCACCCCACACATCTATTAGGTCGAAATGGACTACTTGACTGTTCAAAGACCATCACTCAGGTCGAGATAACATTACTCTATAGAATGCACTAACATCTATCAAATATTTTTTTATAAAAATAATTGATTAAAAATCAAATGCGCTTAATATAAATACAAATTGAAATAGGAGATAAAATACGAAATGATATAAAGGATCCAAAGATTTCAGATTGTGTGCCAAATTTTGGTATAAAAAACATGGGGAAGCTCCTCATTTCCTAATATCACTTTCTCTCTCTAAAAATTTCCCCCTATCTCTCTCTAAAATTTTTCCTTTCAATTCCAACTATTTTGCTTGGTCAGCAGCCTCCATTCGATTTGAGTATTCCATCTCCCCAGACCCCACTTATTCATTTTACTATGTTTTCTTTGTTGGAGAACAATTCCACCAATGGGGGCCGGGCTCTCCCCCCAAGTGATGATGCCCCAATTGATGTCTCGATTTCGGGGTCGAGCTCCTACTCAATTAACATAGAGTCTAATTCCAAGCTATCCTACAAAGGTTGATGAACCAACAAGACCATCCACTAACCTTCCTTCTCTTCCGTCTTCCCTTAACTCACCTAAATATGCACTCAGCACTTACCTCCATTCAAATTTCGTGGCTTAAGTCTAGGTTTTTCATCCCCCCAGAATCTAAATAATCTTGCCTAACCAAGAGCAATGCATGAATGAGCTGCTCCCTCATTGTTGAGCCTTAAGCTGGAGTGTGCATTCCCCTGAGCCCTCACATTGAGAGTATTTTGAATGAACTTGGTCTCAATCTCAATTTGATTCAACTTGTTCCCAATGCTTACCGTTATATCCTAAACTTCATTGTGTCGATGCGTAAATTTAAGCTCTCCCCTTCCTTTGCTAATTTTTGGAATCTCTTTTCAATCTCATCATCCTCTATTAGCAGTGAAAGATGATTCCTTTTACCTTTCGCCTAGAAAAAATTGTAAGTTTATAAAAAATCCACCTTCCTCACTAGGACCACCCTAGAAGGCTAAATTTTTCTTCCTCAAGGCACCCCAAGGTCAATCTTGGCACATTCGCCGACCCTAGAACTTTCACAAACCTCACCCAGTGCACGTCGAGCCTGAGTGGGAGTGTCAAAACGGGCCAGGCCAACGAAAAAAATGGCCCAGCTAGGCTCGTTTAATTCTTTAATATGGGTTAGGCTGAACCGACTCACTTGAAAACCTATCTCGAGCTGAAATTTTGTAGCCCGGGACTAGCTTGGCTCGTGGACCATGAAGGACAGTGGGCTAGCCCAACTCGCGGGCTAAACGGACTGGCTTGCGGATTGGCCTGCTTAGCCCGCAATATTTTTTAATTTAAATTATAAATTATAATTTTTAAAAAATTAGGAATTTATAATTTTTAAATTACAAATTACAAATTATTAATTTAGAAAAATTATAAATTTATAATTTATAAATTAAGAATGTATAAATTAATAGTTAAGAATTTATAATTTTTAAATTTTAAATTATAAATTTATAAAAATTAGAAATTAAGAATTAAAATAAGAAATATAATTAATAAATTTATAAAAATTAGAAATTATAATATAAAATTAAAAATCATTGGGCATATTTAGATGTTTAGATATTACAAAGTTGTTTATTTCTTTTGGTTATTATTATGTAATTTCATTTAGAGGTTTGGTCATATCCACCTTTATGTAATTACTTTTTCTAAATTAATGATGGGTAAAGGGGTCAATGCCAAACCCCTCACCACCTTATTTGGTGGTGTTTTTGGAAAAATATGATTGATACAAAAAATTAATATAAGTATAAATTTTTAAGTTTTTACAAAAAAATTTAAGTGTTGTAAAATATTAAAATTCACATAAGTATAAATTATTAAGTCTTTTAAAAAAGTATAAGTGTTGATAAAAACATTAATAATCACATAAATATAAAAACTTAAAAATTTTAAATTCATTTTAAAATTTAAAAAAAAAATCGTGTGTCAACCTGTGAGTTGGGCCTAGCTAGCCATGCTCATATATAAACCAACTCACCTATATTGTGCGCTAGTTTTGAGCCAAGTCGAATTTTTCAAGTTTCAGCCCGTCACGATATGAACCATGAACGGCCCCACAAGCCAGCCCAGCTTGGCTCGGTACCGTCGTGAATCATCTGTCAAATGGGTCGGTCGGGCTGGCTCGGTCCGGCCCATTTGACACATCTAAGTGGGACAAGCATTTTGTATCCCATCGCCTAACTGAGAGGGTCTATGAGGTTAAGGACCTCATAAGTGAGGAGAAACTTAGGAGAGCTGGTCTTTCAGCTGCTACTGTTCTCGACACCGAACGCCTGCCTAGGTAAATATTGTTTCCAAGTGTGAACTTTTATCCTCATCTTTTAACTTCTAATACTTCTGTTTTGCAGACATGGGTAAGCAAGCTCAGGTAGCCAAGATTGTCAAGGCGAGAAAGGAGGCTGCGGCGATGTCTACTCCATCTCAACCTAAGCCTGAGGAGGCAACCCCTATCCCTATGCACACTTTGGAACCCATTACTCAAGTGTCAGCTGAGATTGAGCCTACCAAGATCAGATTGAAGAGGAAAGAGGGCAACTCAGCTGGTAAAGACATTGCCCTATAACGCCTTCCCCTAGTAGATGAGTCTTCTGATTGCCAATCTCCAAGGCTCAACGTCAAACCTGTGACCTCCTTCAGGTCAGTCTAACTTATCAACAGCATTCAGATGACACGCCAGTTTTTAGAATCATAGAAACAAATTCTTACCTATAGTCGGGAAGCTCTCAATGATATCCGAAGATAGAATGGTAGGGCTCCTGAATCTACCATCATCCCAAACTGGAGAGTTAGCCCTTACTCTAGTGTGTTTCTTTCCCAATATGGGAAGACTTCTTATGAATTGTATTGCGGGGTTGAGTTGGAACGCGACCAGTTAGCCTTGGTGGATGACCCTGTTTCAAAGCTAGAGGAGTGCGTCGCCCATTACTGGGCAAAGGTAAAAACTCCTATTTGATCTTTCAAGTTTGTTCTTATACCTTTTTTATATCTAACAGTTCATTTTGATGGTAATCCTCCAAATAGGAACTCTCACTCACGCCCTTGCTCTCAAGGCAGCAGCTAACCAGAGGAGGTACGAGTCTGCTAGATGTCCGGGCCGATCTCGAGACAAAGCTGGCAGATGTGGAGAAAGACCTGGCTAAGGCTCTCAGCGAACTCGCTACTAGCCAATGTGATTACCAAACATTGACCTCAAGCAATGAGATCCTGCGGAAGGATTATGACTCCATGAAGAAGAAATTTGATGATCTCCAAGCCTCGGTGGAATGAAAGAGGACTGAGTCTTACGAGGCTGGGAAGCTAGTTGCTGAGGCAGAATTCTTGAAATCTAGTAAGTTCCAAGATCTGGTGTGCAAGCATCGACTCGAGGGTGCAACTTCTTTCATGAAGTCTCGAGCATTCAACAAAATTATATTGGAGAAGTGCGCTGATGATATGCTGGAAGGCTTCAACAAGTGTAAGGAGCAAATTCAACATCTTAATAGGCTGGTTCCTGGGTTCGATTTGAACCTCCTGGATGACTCCAAGAAGGGAGATGTTACTGAATACACGGATGATGATGATGATGATGATGAAGAGCCCATCCCCTGTACTTCCGGGGATGAAGAGTTTGCTTGCCTCGCCCAGAAGCATTAAGTTTGGCAGTGTTTGGACTTTTGTCAAGTGTGGCATGGTCAGCTTACTTGGACAATATGCTTTGAAAGTCCTTTTTAGGCCCAATCCCAATTTATGAAAAGCTCCCATGAACATTTTGAAATCAATGGAATAAATCCTCATTTTGATACGTGTACTTACAGTTTTGTATCAAGTTTTATTACACACACACACACACACATATATATATATCCTGCAGTGCCTTTAAGGCTCTCCCCTCTTGTAGACGAAATTCTGACCATCCTTCCAGATTTGACATCAAGTGATCTTAATCTGTTGTAGCCTGTGGTCGACCTTTTTGATGTTAGAAGGGGTGTAAGTGTAACCCATCCTGAAGATTTTACAGGAGGGGTTGGGATTGGGATTGGGATTGGCCTACTGGGAAAATAACTACATAAATTTATCAAGGTTTTATATTCTCTTAATTAAAAGGGTCTGGAAAATCTTATGATTCTACCCCAATTACTATGAAATAATAAGATAACGACAACAGATTTAATATTTTTGAAATATATAAATATGAAAAATATGCATTGCACACGAAAGCAGAATTTTTTTTATGTTAGTATGAAACCCTTTTTTCTCTTTTCATGTATGGTGTGAAAATATTGAAATACATAAATTATGCAAGCCAGTACCATATAAGTCATGCTATTGTCTTTCAATACACACCATTTAATATTTTCACCATGCCCTGGACTCTCAGAATTCTTTCTATGCATGTGTACCGGAATTGACTGACAATTACATATCTACGTCAATATTGGTATTTGTGCCTCTCTATATATGAACAGAGAAATTATAAAACGGTTAATTAGAAAAAAATTCCTAACCCTACTTTCATTTTAGTGATCAGTCTCCATTTAAATTTTCACACTAAACTCGCCACTTTTTCACAAAACTTAGAAATCACTCCCCATATCTTTTAAAAAGACCTATATATCCTTGTAGCTGGAAAAAACAGCAAAAATATCTAAGAAATGAGTTTTTCTCTTCAAGAAGAATGCTTTCCTTTTTTTTTTTTCCTGAAATCGACGACTTCTCCAAGCAGGCAAACAAAAGGGCGCGAAACCGTTCCTCTACCGTTGATGTGAGAAGAAGAAGAGGGAAAAAAAACACCAAAATTTCTATCATTTTCTGCGACAATGGAAGGAGAAACAGTGACAACAACAAACGAAGTACAAAAAGAAGTGAGCAAAAGAAACAAATGTGTGTTTTCTGCGTTTACAGTTTTAAATATCCATAATTTTTCAGTGTTACACTTATTTCTCGTCTATTTTCTCATGTTTAGGGTTTTTATTCCTTTTTAGTTGTTAAACACTTGAACTCATTTGATATATACATATATGATTTTTGTTGTGAGATGAGAAGTTTCTGATTTGTACTTGAAAGGCATGAAAGTTGTACTTCACCTTATACGGTGAAATTATCTAAAAGTGGATTATATTATCTGTAGTACAAAACAATCAAGCTTGCAGTACACATTAGGCAAAAGTGTAGTATATAATATGTGTAACTGCAATACATTTTAGAAGCAAATGTAGTATAAACAATCAAGCTTGCAGTACACATTAGGCAAAAGTATAGTATATAATATGTGTAACTGCAGTACATTTTAGAAGCATTTGCAGTACAAAACATTCAAGCCTGTAGATTAAATGAAATTATAGTATATAATTTGTGTACATGCAGTACATTTTAGAAGCATCTGTAGTACAAAAACATTCAAACCTGCAGTATACATTAACTGAAAGTGTAGTATATAATATGTGCAACTGCAGTACATTTTAGAAGTATTTGTAGTACAAAACATTCAAGCCTACAAATTAAATGAAATTATAGTATATAATATGTGTACATGTAGTACATTTTAGAAGCATCTGTAGTACAAAATCATTTAAGCCTACAGTATATATTAACTGAAAGTGTAGTTTATAATATGTGTATCTGCAGTACATTTTAAAAGCAATTGTAGTACAAAATATTCAACCCTACAAATTAAATGAAATTATAGTATATAATTTGTGTACATGCAGTACATTTTAGAAGCATCTATAATACAAAATCATTCAAGCCTACAGTATATATTAACTGAAAGTGTAATATATAATCTGTGTACATGCAGTACATTTTAGAAGCGTTTGTAGTATAAAAACATTCAAGCTTGCAGATTAAATGAAATTATAGTATATAATCTGTGTTAATCTGTGTATCTGCAATACATTTGAGAAGCATTTGCAGTACAAACCATTCAAGCCTACAGATTGAATGAAATTCTAGTATATAATCTATGTACATGCAATACATTTTAGAAGCATCCGTAGTACAAAATCATTCAAACTTGCAGTATACATCAACTGAAAGTGTAGTATATAATCCATGTATCTGCAGTACATTTTAGAAGCAACTATCGTACAAATCATTTAAGCCTGCAGTATACACTAACTGAAAGTGTAGTATATAATTTGTGTATTTGCAGTATATTTTAGAAGCAACTGTAGTATAAAACATTCAAGCCTACAGTATACACTAACTGAAAGTGTAGTACATATTTTGTGTATCTGCAGTACATTTTAGAAGCATCTATGGTACAAAACCTTTCAGTACACATTATCTAAAAGTGTTAGTTTATAATATGTTTATATACTAATTTTTCTTTACCTAATTGCAACAAAGCCAAGATATTATGAGGTCTACTCTCGTTGCTCCCCCTAATATTTTCAGAGTAAATTGGAGCTTGTGAAGCCCAAGATGGGGTCAAAATATTTTGATCCATTTAAGAAAACCCCTTTCTATATATACATGGATATGCCTAAGTTAAATGCGAGCTTCATTCGGCTTGAAGCTATACTTAGGAGGTTTGACCCAAAGAAATTTTCATTCTTTTTGCGGAGGGGGTTGAGGTTCCTTTTTCTGCAGTTGACTTTTCTATGGTTTTAGGGTTACCACATGTAGGGCAATCTGTTGATATAACATTGAAGATGAAGTCTTCAAACTTTGACCGCATTTTTTCAGGAAAGCTATAGAATATAACTAGATCTGAAATAGCAAAAAAGTTTGAGGATTACGTATATAAGGATAGTAAGAAAGACTTGAATGATTTTTGTAGGTTGTACATACTTTTTTGTTTTTAATTATTTTTTGTTTCCAACATCTAATTATTGGACTCCACGATTTCTCCTACCATATTTGGAAATTTTGTCTAGAGTTGGTCTGTATGCATGGGGCGTAGCTGTATATAATTTTCTTGTTCAAGATATGAGGAATCATTTAGGAGAAGGTGGAGAAAGAACCAAGAAGTGCATTGACGGGTGCACAGTCGGTTTGATGGTAAGTGTTTGCTTTATTTTTCTAATAACATTGATTATATTTATATTTAAGTGAGTATAATTTTTTGATTTATGAATGATAGACATGGGTTTACGAATGCATCCCGTCACTAGGTTCACCAGAGAGTTTGTTTGAGTTTTCACGCTTTTACGGGTGGAAAGATAGCAAACTCCCAAATAATGTGGAGGAGGCGGAGAATAAATTGAAGCAAGTTACAATAGATATGGTAATAATTGTAATAATTCATTATTAGTTTTTGTATAATAATTTGAATTTGATAATTATTTTCATTGTAATAGATTTTAGCCCTCAACCCTGCTCCAGAGGAGTTTGAATTGGTAGTTTTGATCAAGAAATTAGAGATTGCCAGTACTGCTATTAGTGAAGTCCATATTTGTGATCATACAATATATGAAGCAATTATTAAAACGAAAGACGAAGAAATTAAAACATTGAAAAAAAAATATTGCTTCATCTGATATGATGGCAATGAAGGAGCAGGGTGAGGACGAGCATCTAGCCGAGGAGGGGGAGCATGAACATGAAGTTGGTGAGTATGTACATGAAGGGGGACATGATTTGGTAGATGATGCAAAGAAATAAGGGGATGAATCTGAAGGTACAGTGGATGAAGAAAGTCGAACAAAATATTGTCATGATCTTTCATATTCCCCCATCCCTTTGAAGACAGAACTTAATGTACCAATTCATGTGGTAGAGTTTGAGGGATTTGAGATTGAAGTGGCAAATGTTATGTCCTCGACTATGACAAATGTGCGTAATCGAGCCGATAGGAAGTCAAAAAGGAAATCTCCAAATTTGCCAGCCCCTCGAGCACCACACTAGCCAAATGTGCAAGACAAGTGACAAAGACCTATCGTCCTTGTGCTCGTGCACAAAAAAACAAAGAACAAGAAGAGAATAAAGTGTTGTAAACTACTTAATATTTGATTTTTTGCTATTTGCATTTCATTTGTAAACTATCTATTTGTACTAAATGTAATGATATCTTATACTTGATTGGTTGATATGTGTTATTAATTGATGATATCATATACTTTGTGTTGGTGACATTTGTACTTAATCTGCTGATATTTTGTACTCCATGTAGGAGATATTTGTACTTAATGTACTGATCTTTTGTACTCGATGTTGATGATGTTTGTACTTAATGTGTTGATATTTGTACTCCATGTTGGAGATATTTGTACTTGATGTGCTGATATTTTGTACTTCATGTTGGAGATATATGTACTTAATGTGATGATATCTTATACTTCATGTTGGTGATATTTGTCCTTAGTGTGCTGATATTTTGTACTCCATGTTGAAGATATTTGTACTTAATATGCTGATATTTTGTACTTCATGTTGGTGATATTTGTACTTAATGTGCTAATTTTTTTTACTCCATGTTGGAGATATCTGTACTTAATGTGCTGATATTTTGTATTCCATGTTGGTGATATTTGTACTTAATATACTAATATTTTGTACTCCATATTGGTGATATTTGTATTTAATGTTCTGATATTTTGTACTCCATATTGGTGATATTTGTACTTAATGTGCTAATCTTTTGTACTTCAATAGTTGATACTTTGTACCTAAGATTGTAAGTTTGCTTCCTTTCCCTAAGATTTCTTCATAAAGTAGGGAGTCAACAACTGATCAATATTTTTGTAGGCTACATTCTATTCTCGGTACATGAAGCTTTCATTGGGGTGTCATGTGGATGAAAACATGAGGGTAAAAAGAAGCAAACAACAAGAGGGTTCAGTGGATTATGGTGTCTATGTGTGCCTTTGGGCAGAATATTTTTCTATAGACACCATCGAGTACTGGATGAATGCTAAAACAATTGACATTGATGAATATCGTGGACATATGGCATATACCATTTTAAGTCATGAAAATGCCAGGGCTTGAATCATACTTTGTATGTAAATTGAAGCATACTTTGTTTATAATATTATTTTATATGTAAGTGTAATTTTCTATCAAGTATTTATAATATTTTGATTTCAGTACAGTATGATGGAAATGCAGTATAAATGTGGAACAAACAAAGTATAAATGGCGTTGTGTTGAAATACACTTCAATCAAATTGAAACTAGGCAATGAATTTCAGTACAATATGATGGAAATGAAGTACAAACGTAGAACAAACAAAGTATAAATGGTGCTATGTTGAAGTATAATTCAATTCATTTGAAATTTGGCAGTGAATTTGAGTACAATATGAGGGAAATGAAGTACAAACCTAGAATTAACAAAGTATAAACAGGGTTGCCTTAAAGTACACTTCTATTAAAATGAAACTGGGCAGCAAATTTGAGTATAATATGATGGAAATAAAGTACAAATGCAGAACAAATAGAGTATAAATTGTGCAATGTTGAAGTACAATTCAATTCATTTGAAATTTAGCAGTGAATTTGAGTACACTATGAGGGAAATTAAGTACAAATCTAGAACTAACAAATTATAAATGGTGCTATATAGAAGTACATTTCAATTCAATTGAAATTGGATAGTGAATTTCAGTACAATATGGTGGAACTGAAGTACAAACGTAGAACAAACAAAGTATAAATGGTATTGTGTTGAAGTACAATTCAATTCATTGAAAATTTGGCGGTAAATTTGAATATAATATTAGGGAAATGAAGTACAAACCTAGAACTAACAAAGTATAAATGGTATTACATTGAAGTACACTTCTATTAAAATGAAATTGAGTAGCAAATTTGAGTACAATATCAACGAAATGAAGTACAAACGTAGAACAAACAAAGTATAAATGTTGCTAAGTTGACGTACACTTCAATTAAATTGAAACTTGGCATTGAATTTGAGTACAATATGATGGAAATGAAGTACAAACGTAGAACAAACAAAGTATAAATGATGTTGTGTTGAAGTAAAATTCAATTCATTTGAAATTTAGCAGTGAATTTTAGTACAATATTAGGAAAATAAAGTACAAACCTAGAACTAACAAAGTATAAATGGTATTACATTAAAGTACATTTCTATTAAAATGAAATTGGACAGTGAATTTGAGTACAATATCAGGGAAATAAAGTACAAACGTAGAATAAACAAAGTATAAATGTTGCTAAGTTGAAGTACACTACAATTAAATTGAAATTTGGCACTGAATTTGAGTACAATATGATGGAAATGAAGTACAAACGTAGAAAATATAAAGTATAAATGGTGCTATGTTGAAATACAATTCAATTCATTTGAAACTGGACATTGAATTTGAGTACAATATGAGAGAAATGAAGTGCAAACATAGAACAAACAAATTATAAATGGTGCTATGTTAAAGTACACTTCAATTCAGTTGAAACTGGGCAGTGAATTTTAGTACAATATGATGGAAAAACATAGAACAAACAAAGTATAAATGGTGCTATGTGGAGGTACGATTCAATTCAATTGAAATTGGGCAGTGAATTTTAGTACAATATGATGTAAATGAAGTACAAACGTAGAACAAACAAAGTATAAATGGTGTTGTGTTGAAGTACAATTCAATTCATTTGAAATTTGGCAGTGAATTTGAGTATAATATAAGTGAAATGAAGTACAAACCTAGAGCTAACAAAGTATAAATGGCGTAACGTTGAAGTACACTTCTATTAAAATGAAATCGGACAGCGAATTTGAGTACAATATCATTTAACGTAGAACAAACAAAGTATAAATGTTGCTAAGTTGAAGTACACTTCAATTAAATTAAAATTTAGCATTGAATTTGAGTATAATATGATGGAAATTAAGTATAAACGTAGAAAAAACAAAGTATAAATGGTGATATATTGAAGTACAATTCAATTCATTTGAAATTGGACATTGAATTTGAATATAATATGAGGGAAACGAAGTGCAAATGTAGAACACACAAATTATAAATGTTACTATACACTTCAATTTAGTTGAAACTGGGCAGTGAATTTTAGTATAGTATGATAGAAAAACGTAGAACAAACAAAGTACAAATGGTGCTACATGGAAGTACGATTCAATTCAATTGAAATTGGGCTGTGAATTTCAGTACAATATGATGGAAATAAAGTACAAACGTAGAAAAAAATAAAGTATAAATAGTACTATGTTGAAGTACAATTTAATTCATTTGAAACTGAACATTGAATTTGAGTACAATATGAGGGAAATGAAGTACAAATCTAGAACTAACAAAGTACAAATTGTGTTATGTTGAAGTACACTTTTATTAAAATGAAACTGGGCAACGAATTTGTGTACAATATGAGGAAAATGAAATACAAACCTCGAACTAACAAAGTATAAATGGTATTACGTTGAAGTACACTTCTATTAAAATGAAACTGGGTCGTGAATTTGAGTACAATATGATGAAAATGAAGTACAAATGTAGAATAAACAAAGTATAAATGGTAGTATTGTGTTGAAGTACAATTCAATTCATTTGAAATTTGGCAATGAATTTGAGTACAATATCAGGGAAATGAAGTACAAACCTAGAACTAACAAAGTATAAATGATGTTACGTTGAGTACACTTCTGTTAAAATGAAATTGGCAGCGAATTTGAGTACAACATCAAGGAAATGAAGTACAAACCTATAACTAACAAAGTATAAATGGTGTTACATTGAAGTACACCTCTATTAAAATGAAACCGGGAAGCGATTTTGAGTACAATATCATGGAAATGAAGTACAATTGTCAAGAAATCAAGTATAGATATCCCAAATTGAGATACAAAATCACTGATATCTCGGACAACATGTAATAGCATTTCACGCTAAATCAAATACATAATTACCTAAATAAAGTACAATTGTCAAGAAATCAAGTATAAATCTCCCTGATTAAGGTACAAAATTTAGCTAGTTTACTGATTCTTTGCAAGTTCGACGATTATTCCCTGTTCTACCACACTTTTTACACTTAATTATATGTTTCTCAATTTGTGATGGGATCTTCTGTGTCCTTCTACGCCCAGGCTGAGATGGGCAATCAGGTGCATTAATGACGCCATCATCATCTAGAGGGAACAGATGTCTATCATACGTAGGAATAGGGTTTATCACTGCTTGGTATGCTTGTTGATACATCTCAACTCGATAGTATTGATCGATAAAGTCATATGGTGAAAGTGACTTTTACTCAATAGAAGCACAAGCATGTTTGCATGGTATTTTATCAATCTACCATGCTCTGCACAAACAAACCCTACTATGTAAATCTACAGCATACGATTTATCTTGCTCAACCACCTCAAAGCTCCAACCGTTAGACATGACAACTTTTAAGTTACGAGAACGTATATGATTGATTACCAACTTCTTCTTTTGCTTGGGACATAATTGACCAACCATCTTATGAGATTCTTCTTGTTGATCATGCATCATAACCATTATTTACATGTGTATGTGATCAACCATGGCTGCAACTGGCATAAATCGGGCTGGTTTAACCCAATTATTCCAAGATTCTACTTGATTATTGTTTATTACCCCTCATCAATCTCTACTGAATAAGGAATTTGCCCAACATTGTGGGTCAAACTGCATAATAAAGTCTTTGGCAAGCATAATGACTCCAAGATGTTGTCTATATGTCGTGTATACTCCTGCCTTGTGGGCGCATATGCAGCTTTCATAAAAACGGAACACCAGTGTTTCTTTTATATAGAGGGTACTTTCTTAATACTTGCATTTAAAATAATTGATCAGTAATGTGCTAAATGTTACGAATTAGAGTTTATTTCACATAATTGTTTCACAAGCAAAGATAAAGTTCTTTCTTGTTTCTTAAAGTTATCCACTAAGTGTCTCAAGCAATATGCATAGTGGCTATCGGGAAATATCATGGGGAGGGCCTTAAGAAGACTTGGATGTCGATCGGAGAAGAAAGTAAATCTTGATAAGCTATAGGCAGATATTGAGAATCTAAGATATTTCTTAGCTTAAAGCAAAACCACTCTTAATTAATATCATTTTTAGAGTCGACAACTGTATATGTTACTGTGAATAAATCATCATTAGCATCCTTACTGACAGCACTGAGTAAGCTTCCTTTGTATTTATTTTTAATATGGGTGCCGTCTAAGAATATCAACGGCTTGCATCCCTTGAGAAAACCAATAAGGCAGGCACTGAAACATGTAAATAGCCGATGAAATTTTTGACTAATTGGGTCTATCTCAAAGTCTGCACTACTTCCAGGGTTTGTCCTCTTTATAGCATTACAGTACCACCTCAACTTATCATAGGATCCCTTCTCAACTCCATGGATATCATGCATGGCTAATTCCTTACCCATCCATGCTTTATGGTACTTAAGTTCCACACTGTATTCTCTATGAATATCTTTCAATATGGTAGAGGGCAGATAACATAGCTCTGATCTCAATTTATCCTTCACTATGTTAGCAACCTAAGCGGAATTGACTTTAGGATGTCCCCTTGTTCGAAGATTAGCCTCACCACATGTGTGCTCTAGATTGCATTTTCGAATGCCAAATAATTTATTAGCCTCATGCCTTGATGCATAGATTTTCCATTTGCAATTTTCATCACTTCAAACGGCTATGATTTTTTTGTTGTCATTTTTCTTATATTTAAATGACCACAAAGTAAACACCGCATAATTCTGAAGCATAATTCTGAACTCCTGAGCATCCTTGAATGTCTGACCCTTTCTATATATGCAATTCCTCCATGCATCAATTGAGTTGCTAATTAAATCCAATTCATTGTACGATGCATTGGTCAAACCAATTTCCTCCTCGACTGCATCCCTTGAGGTTGACAAATGAAGTACAGTTTTGGGTAAAATAAAGTACAATTTTAGGTAAAATAAAGTACAATATGTAGAATAGTTCAACATGGTGATATAATTTCAAATAAACTAAGTACAATTTCAAACAATAGAAGTATAAAACGCTAGCAATTGCAGTACAATTTTGGATAATCAATAAGTAAAGCACTTAAAGTATAGAACTTTAGGTAAAATGAAGTATAAAATTAATAGAACTTTATAAAACTTAAATAATGTATTACAATTTTATGTAAATGGTTAAGTATAATTTTAGATAAAGTGAGGTACAATTTTAGAACACTTGAAGTATAAAATCTTAGCAATTGCAGTACAATTTTAGGATAATTCATTAGTAAAACACTTGAAGCTTAAATAATAGGTTTAGATAATTGAAGTACAAGTTTAGATAAAATGAAGTACAATTTCAGAACACTGGAAGTATAGAACTTCAATTAATAGAGTACATATTTAGGTAAAATGAAGTATAATTTCAGAAAATAGAAGTACAATTTTATATAAAAAGAAGTACAATTTCAGAACACTTGAATTATAAATTCTTCGCAATTGCAGTACAATTTTGGACAATTCATTAGTAGAATACTTGAAGTATAAAACTAAATAATAGATTTAGATAATTGAAGTACACGTTTAGATATAATGAAGTACAATTTCAGAACACTTAAAGTGTAAAACCTTAGCAATTGCAGTACTTAGCAATTGCAGTACAATTTTAGATAAAGTGAAGTGCAATTTCAGAACTCCTAAAGTATAAAACCTTAGCAAATGCAGTACAATTTTTGGATAATCCATTAGTAAAACACTTGAAACTTAAATAATAGATTCAGATAACTGAAGTACAAGTTTAGATAAAATAAAATATAATTTCAGAACACTTGAAGTATAGAACTTCAATGAATAGAGTACAAGTTTAGGTAAAATGAAGTATAATTTCAGAAATTAGAAGCACAATTTTATATAAAAAGTACAATTTCAGAACAAGTGAAGTATAAGTCCTTAGCAATTGCAGTATGATTTTGTATAATCCATTAGTAGAAACTTGACGTATAAAACTTAAATAATAGATTCAGATAATTGAAGTACAAGTTTAGATAAAATGAAGTACAATTTCAGAATACTTAAAGTATAAAACATTAGCAATTGCAGTACAATTATAGATAAAGTGAATTACAATTTCAGAACTTTTGAAGTATAAAACCTTAGTAATTGTAGTACAATTTTTGGATAATCCATTTGCAGAACACTTGAAACTTCAATAATAAATTCAGATAACTAAAGTACAAGTTTAGATAAAATAAAGTACAATTTCAGAACACTTGAAGTATAGAACTTCAATAAACAGAGAACAGATTTAGGTAAAATAAAGTATAATTTTAGAAAACAGAAGTACAATTTCAGAACACTTGAACTATAAATTCTTAGCAATTGCAGTACGATTTTGGATAATCTGTTAGTAGAACACTTGAAGTATAAAACTTAAATAATAGATTCAAATAATCGAAGTACAAGTTTAGATAAAATGAAGTATAATTTCAGAACACTTGAAGTATAGAACTTCAATGAATAGATTACAAGTTTAGGTAAAATAATGTATAAAATGAAGTATAATTTCAGAAAATAGAAGTACAATTTTAGATAAAGTTAAGTACAATTTCAAAACTCCTGAAGTATAAAACCTTAGCAATTGCAGTACAATTTTTTATAATTCATTAATAGAATACTTGAAGTATAAAACTTAAATAATAGATTCAGATAACTGAGGTACAAGTTTAGGTAAAATGAAGTATAATTCCAGAAAATCAAAAGTATAATTTTAGATAGAAGACGTTCAGTTTGGGAACACTTCAAGTACAAACCGCTAGAAGTTGCAGTACCATTTTGGATAATCCATTAGTAGAATACTTGAAGTATAATACTTACATAATAGAGTACTATTTTTGTGAGATGAAGTACAATTTTATTTGCAATGAAGTATAATGTAGAATGCTCCAAGTAGAGAAAGATTTTCAAATAAACGGAGTACAGTTTCAGAACACTTCAAGTACAAAATTTTACAAACTGCAGTATAGTTTAGATTATGTAGAAATATTGCCTTAAAACATCACTGCTCTTCTTTGCACTGCTGCTTGATTCATCGTTTCGGTTTAACAGGATGTCAACAATATTCATTTTCAATGTCAAATGCAGTAAGACTATATTTATGACATTACCGTTATTAGTCAAAGTCTGTACAATCTTTGATGGGGAGCTATATATTACAAACTGAAGAGCTCAGCGTTGATTTTACTCCATTTTCTTACGAGATTAATGTACATGTCCATTAAAGTCATACCATCCTTAATTGACATTATATGAAGCTCGTCTTTATAGCGGCAACTCCCCAACACTTGATTGAATACTCCTGCTTCACTACTGGTTGATATTGTCAGAAAAATACAAGAAATCCAAAACAACTGAGAAGAAACTAAGAAGAAAAATAAACCCAAAAATGATGAAAATAAAAAGAGAAGAAGACAATGCAGATGTCGAGTTAGTGATTGTTGGCTCCAAAGATTATTCTCATTCCCGCCGTGGAGCTTGTTGCTTTTTCTATTTCTAGTAATGAAAATACATATGTTAAGATTTACTGTTTGCTTGTGTGGATGATGAATAAATGAAAAATATTATACTTAAGGGCATTTTTGTCAAATCAAATGAGTAGAAAATAATCTCTAAAATTTTAACAAATCTAGGACTTATTCTAAAAGAAATCAAGTGGGAACTGATCACAAAATTAAAAAATACTTTTGGTACTTCTAAATAAGTGGCCCATTATAAAATACAACCAAGTGGTTATGGATGGTTTTATGGTTCTTTTTTGTCAAGAAGATTCTGTAGTATTTTCCATGCTCAAATCAAATAAACACGACATTTGAAAAGACAGGAATATCCCCAGGCTCGTGTGTTTTTTCGCATGCCTGTCCTAGTGATATAATATTACATTTAAACTAGCCTTATAATGTTGTTCATATTGACAACAAAAAGACCAGGTCGACGGATCTCCAATGTCCTGTCCAAACCTTTCGATGCTAGTGATTTTCGCCACTGGCTAAAAAAGCACAGTGAGGAAATTTGGCTCAATCTATCTACAGTCCCAGTCATAAAAAGCCAGTGCAAGAAAAAGAAAATAGATAGCTTTTTGATCACCTATATAATAATGCAAGAAAAAGATAATGCATTGTGTAGGATTTTTTTACTCCTAAAACTAGGAAATTGTTACGGACTTAGAAGAGTGTTTGTTAACAAGTTGTTCAAATCTGTACAGAAAATCTAGCCCTCCCTTCATCTAAACGTTTTTCGTATACCCCACACCTGTTAAATATTATCATCACCAGCAAGAACATTTAGCAGCGCACAAACATGAGCACATTGTGCACCTGCACGAGCATTTCATGCACCGGCATGAGCAACTAGGTTTCAAGCACATTGGCTTCCATATTGCCGGGCATTTAGGCTGCCATTCAGGACATTTCGGCCACCAGCAGCATTTATTGCAACTTGGTTTCAGACATTCCCGGCATTTGGGTCGTCTAAGGTTAATTTTACAGCATCTATTACCACAAATCATGCAAGAGAACTTTGACCTCTTCTGAAGATTCAGAGTCTGGCGGATTTTTGTGAGTCGAACTTCAGTTGTCATATTCTCCATTTCTTGCACAAACCTGCAGAGATGACGGACGTAATCTGGATACAGCTCCAAGTTACAGTGCCCACCACCTTTAATCCATAAGGGGTCATATGGTTCCCTTGCCATTTTCCATAGTCCATTACCATGCAACCAATTTACCACATCATCCTCTGTTCCCTGAGAATTGCATAAAATACATAACTGTTAAATTTTGCATCAACAGGCCATAAAAAATATTCACTATATTTCATGACTGCTAAATTGAATATTATCACAACAAAGCCAGAACAGCCATTATAGAACATTAGGAGGTTATAAGTTTCAACTAATTATGTTAGGGTTAATTACAACTCACCTCCCCTCTTAAGCTAGATTACCAATCTCCTCTCTTTCTTTCGTAATTAAAAGTACTTCCATTCTAAGTTTACCATGTTTACCAAAGTTCTCCGAACATTGGGATTTAAATGGAAAATGGCATAAGAAAAGTGCAAAAAGGTTAACATTTTATTTTACCCCTAACTTAACCATCCTCGTATTTTGCTGACCAGAACACATCTAAAACTCATAAGGAATGTAAATATGGTAATGAAATACATAAAATGGGAAAAACGCATTGAAACTTTATTCCAAAAATAAAGAACTTGGATGAACAAAATTAGTCATTGATAATTTTGGGCATCCCAAATATATAATAGATTAACAATCATCTTGCATGTTAAAGAAAAATGACTGGTTCAATAGCTTCTTTTTTTTTTTTTTTTCTCTTGTATTATAAAATTGAAATATTAAAAAGAGAAGTGCAATGAATAACAATTAAACTTAATTGTTCTTTTAAAAATGTAGTTAAACATTTTTCTATCCATTTTCCTTTTTGTTTCCTCTCATTTTTCTTTTGGTTTCTATTTTCTTCTTTCAATTCCTTTTTCCTTTTCTGGTCATGACATTTCTTTTCTTCTTGAAGGTGACAATAGGGGCAAGTTTGGTTGGAGGTATAACTAAGGATTAGGGAAATTTATCATGTATAGTCCCATGTTTGGTTTGTGTTTTTGTTTACCCATAGGCCTGTAACTCATCATTAGGCCCGTATATCTAATCCTAACTTGTGGTATAACTAAACCCCACCCCCCCTAGGATAACTTATCCCATTTGATAGAGTTGGCTCCCTTTTGCTATAAAAAGTCTTTTTAGTCCATAAATTATTTTGCAAAATTTAGTTGCTTCTTGACCAATATAGACTCTAACAACTTGTTATTTAATTATGTCCATGATTGTGAAATAACTTTATAAATTTAAGTATAATTGCTTTTAAGATGAGTTAAGATATATATACACTCCAACTAATAATATATTAATTATTGTTATTTTGTGAGGTTCAAGTTAAACTATATAAACAATATAGTAATCTTTAATTAAATTATTTCATGGACCCACGAAATTAAATTAACTGCAAATATAAGTAATTAAACCCAAAATTTATAGAATTGCAAACTAGTCAAGGATAACATAGTCATTTCATGGGAATAATCAAATGGCAAGGACTATTATACCTCCAACCAAACAACAATCATGTTGATATATTTACAAACAAGCATGCAAACCAAACAACACTATAATAGTTAATAATCAAACAACTTATCATGAGATAAGTTATCAAGAGATGAATTTAAAATCCAACCAAACTTGCCCTAGGAAAGATGAAAAATGGAAGGCGCGACAAACAGAAGTTGGCATGGACAGAAGATGGGTGAGGTTGGGGAATGAGAGTGAGGGAGAAAGAGGAAGGAAAAGAGAAGAGAGAGGTAGTGGAGCGGAGGGACATCAAGTAGCTGGTGGGCGAAGAGGGAAGGCCGGATGCAATGGAAGAAAGGAGGAGATCGATGACAATAGAAAGAGCAAAAGTGGAGAGTAGGAGATTGGCGCCATTTAGGAGGGAGAGGGGAAAAGACAGTGAAGGAGAGATGTATGGAGAGAACAGAAGGGCAATGCTGGAAGAAAGAAGGAGGGAGTTAATTTAGGTTTTCTAGGATAATCTCTTAGATCGAGTTAAAACAACTAAACTAGAATTGACCATATTCTACAAGCTCAGGATCCAAATTATGGTTAGGGAGAGAAATAGAGATTAGCATTTAAGATATTTTAAAATTTTCAAGGCAAAGAAATGAAATTTACTTGGGGATATATTACAAGCACTCACTTAACTACAGCAACATTAAAAATAGACCCCTTCTAAATATGTAAATTTTATTAAGACACCCAAGGAGCAAAATGATCATAATAAACTAATAATTTGATCATTTTTTTCAATTTTTAAAGTTAGGGAAAAATGGTTAATTCAGGATTTCCATCTCTTTTCTAACGGAGCAAACTTAGAAGGGAGGTTTTTGTAATTATTAAAGATATATGGGAAAAATTGGTAATCTATTATTTCAAATGGGAAGTAACTGTAAAACCTAATATATACTGATAATACATGCTGAAAGGAAAACAAGAAAGGAAATTAATGAAGTTCAGGAACTCATCATCCATCAAGTGTAATATTAGATTATTCTAAGTATTTAAAAACAAATATTGAGAGCTTTGGTGAAAGCCATTGGATCATCAAATCAATAAAAATAGTCTCTTATGATTTCCTACTTCTCTGATTGTTATGTTAGAGACCAAGAACTGAAAACATAAGGAAATGATGCAACTAAAATGAAAGGTTACACCAAATGGAGAGAATGTAAAATTAAATGATTGGATTGCTTAAATGTTTTTGCTATTCTTTACCTTGAGAAGTTTTGTACTTGCTGTTGTACTCATTTACCATTCTGGTAATTACTAAAATATTAGGCAGTCAAAAATTTCAGAGATGATTCGTTAGCACTATTCTCCTTTGCATCATCAATGAGCATGGATACGAAAAGACAGCTTCTTTCACATTATGCACAGAATAGTTCAAGGACTAGTACTTTTCCAGCAAAGACCACTTTATAGTTTTGCTGTAAAAATGAACTTTTCAATGACAACCAACAAGAAATATAAACTAATTTGCAACATTTATTTCTAGGAAGGGTTCATTTTGGAGAATATTATATCTATGCATACAAAAGAATAATCAGATCATTACTTCCTTTCTCAAGGATTAGCAGCTGACATTTTCAGAGAAGTTCTATTAGTTTGAGTGATGGTTGAGCTTAGAGTTGAAAGAAAAAGAAAAATAGGAGAGCTGCTAATATTGTGAACGAAATTTAAGCAGGAAAATGAGATGAATAATAGTAGCATCATCAACATGCATGAGTGGTGCTTGAGTTAACAAGTGGAAATTGTTCAGACAAAGACCAGTCACTTGCAACAAATGGAAGTTATGTGGCTTGGAATGCAGCAAAGACAATATTTCCAGTATCTATTGAAACTAATTATCTATTACATCTAACGTATAACACAGTGACACCTTTAGAACAGTAATTATACCAGCTAAATTTTGTGATCATTTGCTCAATTTGGAATTCTATCTTACCAGCTACTGCAAATGTTTTTGTTTACAACATTTATTCTGTATTCCAGAAATCTTTTTCATTTTAATCCCAAAATGTCCCATCTTACATTTTACATCAAGATTCACCAAGATTCAGAGCATGGAGCATTCTGTTCCTGTTGCGTGCCCTACATAATCTAGAGATGTATAAATCTGAGCTTAACTTCATCCAACAGTCTCTCTACAGAATAGGCAAATCTTGGAAAAATGGTATAAAAGATGTTAGATGGTATTCATTTATTGTGCTTCCTAAATATTACACGGTCCGTCTCAAGTAACTAACTCCAGTTTGACTAGACAGAAGTTGAAAAAGTGTAAGTTCGATCTATTTTTACACTATCACTCTCAAGGTAGTGGTTGAGACTTAGTGGTATAACGTCATTACTTTAATTGAAAGAGCAGTTTCAGAAAGAAGGAAATCCAATTTAGAGATGGAGCTTTATTTTAGGACATTCCAAGTAGGAAATAGGAGCAATACAATGGGAATAAATGGAGTGCCATTTAATTCCTGGTAGATTTCATCTCATGGCCTTATAAGTTTAATACCAAAAATATTAGACCAAGCTCAAAACATATGTTTGGTTCAACCTGTTATACCAGGTGAGCATGAATTTATCAAGTGATAAAATTTATCTTTTTACCATTTGGTTGAACATATTTTTTATGGATCAATCTTTAATCTTAGTCAGTTTCATCTGCCTATCTACAGTTTGGGCAAGTCACAGCTGTTATCAACTTGATTTGGAGAATATTACACACAGAAAATCAGCACCTAAATCTGCAATCTCAAAGGGTTATCTTGAGTAATCAGGCATAGAGCAAGTTTAGTTTTTGTCGTAGTGCTTAAATAAATTAGACAGGATAGGTGATTGTCTTCATTTCCCAGTCCATTTTTTCAATCCAAGTAGAACCTGTATGTATGTTTTCCCAAACCCCCTAGTTGCTATTCTTGTATGTATAGGATATACAGCAAATTATAAACATCATAGTCTGCCCTTTAAAAGATTTAATATAGAATTTTCTGAAGGTTGTGAGGACTGCCACAACCAATGCTGCATATCTCAAGAAAATTGGAGTAAAACAATAGCATCTTGAAGATGAAAGAAAGCAAATAGTTTCACAAGGAAACTGAATCACAACCTGTTGAAACCAACCTAGCATCTGAGTTGCAGGAATCAAGTTCCGTAGATGAATTGACACCATTTACATGGGCTTGTTGAAAAAGAACAAAAGGAAGAGGTAATCCGAGAACACAAGTTAAGTCGATGCACGAAGGTTTTTGCCAAATATAGTGGATTTAATACTTTAATACGTCAATGGCATTCTGGTAATCTTACTCGAGTATGGCTATTTTTTTGGAATCTGGCCCAGAGTACAGATTATTAGCTCGTGTTAAAGCAGTTTCTTAGTTTCTTAATAGCCGTATCAATACTTCACCTTTACTGGTCTAGTGAATCCTTTTCTAAGCTGCGACCTATAGTTCAAGTGTAGCATTTTGATGATATGCGCATGCATACATATATGATCCAAAGGGTGTTTGGCTAACCTTATTAAAAGGTCTTATAAGTTTCTACATCTTATAAGATATTTTTGAAACTTATAAGATGTTAAATCTTTTTTTAAAAATAAATTCTTAAAATGTTTGGATAAAATAAAATTTTGCAGCTTATGAGATGTTAGTAATGATAAATTTTTAATTAATACAATTAAAAATAAATGAACTGGTTAAGATTTTAAAAATAAGTTGGGAACTCCTTATTTTTCCAAAAAGAGCTTATAACTCATAACATCTTATTTAGTAGCTTATAAGCTCTTTCTTGAAAAAATTTACCAAACACTTTTTGATATTTTATAAGCTCTCAAACATCTTGTAAGATGTTTTGAGGAGCTTATAAGTTCACCCAAACACCCTCCTAGTCTCTCCCTTCAGCACAGAGCTTATATATTCTACTAAGAAAATCAGAAAAAAGAGAAGAGTTTGTGAGAGAATTTTTCCATAATTTTGCAAGTTTGGTGAGACTACATTGGATTATACCTTTTTGGAGAGTGTAGGAATCACCAAAGAATCAACTTTTGATTTGCACATTGAAGAGATTTTGAGGTTCTGCTTTCTCTATCAGATATCTTCTGGGAGGTTTTAATAATCATGGAGATAATCTAAATTTTCTTTCCACATTAACGAGATTTCAAGGTTGTGCTTTCTCGTTCAATTTTTCATGTTGCTATTGCAAGTCATATTTGGTGGACAATATTGAGTTTTTTCATTCAAGAAACATTACTGCATCAGAATTGAACATTGAACTATATGTACTGACTTTGACGAATTTCGATCTACCACATTATTCATGGTTGAAATCTTTTTTGAAGTCAGACTGCAATACAAATACTTAAATGTATTATCTAATTTTGAAGACTCTAGATGAACATCTGTGGTCATTCATTGTGCCTTTGCAGCAAATTCAAAAGAAATCAGATTGTTTATCTTCCCTATTACTCAAAAAGACCCACGGAGCAGGGTGGAGGGCAGAACAAGTTACAGACTAATTGTCTCTCTGCCACTAAAGAGAAAGACCATAGATGCCAACTGACAGCTATGATGAAACCAAACCTGTTATACATGACAAATAACTTATTGACATTAATTTGCATTGGGCTCCCCAAAAAGCAAGCCAATATCTGGATAATGCGTAAATGTTGACATCCATTAAAAAAGATCAACCATACTGGCTTTTATATGAGCATTTGGCTTAGCAATCAAAGAATAAACCTTCCAAGATCAAGGAGCCAATATGCAATTTTTTGAATGGAAGAAGCATATAACATGCTACCCGTTCTCCATGGGTCATTGCCACAACTGACCAGTTGTGGCTCAAGCATATTTGAAGTTTCTTAAATAATTAAAATATTTTAATTCCAAATGCCTAGAGATTCCAGAATCACTTACATGTATAACAAGGACAGGGCACTTCACCTTCCGGATCTTGTTCACATTCTGCATAAATAGATGACATTAATAGCTTGAAGTGACAGCAAATGAAAGTTTTTTGCATTTTAATATAGAGTTAACATGTCAATTTGAATGCTGATGCTACGGTAATGTCTGAAGGTTTCAGCACAAGGGGCGCACATCGATTGGAATGCAGGAGGTAGAACATCAAAATGGCCACAGTTTGGCTAGAAATAAAAGATGTATTTAGAAGAATTTTTTAGAACTATCACCGGCAACCTTCAGATTCTTCAACATGTTTAGTCAATTGCAACAAGTTCCCTTCAATTGCTCACATGGATATTTCTTTGGGAAGATTAACCAATTAGCCTCATTAAAGTGGAATGATTAAACAGAACTAAACTTCTATAGATAGTATGTTGCAAAAATCAGAGCTATAAAATTTGACAATTTTTTTTTTGAAGTATTCAAATTCAACATGTCTTTTTGGCAGAAAGTCTAAATTCTGATGCAAAGTCACAGAAGTCACTATATATTACGGGTGAAAGGGCCAAAGCAAACCATGATATCCAGATTTTCCCATTAGCACCTTCACTGAGGTGAATTCAGGGAAACTGCAAGGGTGCTAACCTTGTAAATATCACAACAGAGAGTGAACTTCACATGACAGAGCACACGAAGGCCAGATAGAATAGCACTGTGCAGAACTACACCTCTCAATCTTGGCAATTGAGCTGCTAAATGCAACGTGGGGCCACTTCCAACAGATTGCCCATATAGAATTAGATCTTCTTGGCTAATCCCATACTCAGTTTGAAGACACTCATATACAGCCTCTATGTCCGCATATGTATCATATTCACTTGGCTGGATCATATCAAGAAAATAATGTCTTAGATATAACTAGAAGAACTTTGTTTAAAGAACAAGAAGAAAAAATTTATGCATTACAGTAAACCTGATGCAAAAATGAAGAGAAAACTCACACAAAATGATAATTGAGATTATTCACAAGCAGAAACAAGGAGATAAAGAGTTTAAATCTATGCAAAAAAAAATTTCGTTTCAAACATTGGCCAACTTCTTTTAGACATCAGCGTATGTTGACTCATGAGACTGACTTGCTAAATATTCCACAAAATTTGTTTTAATTATTGTAAGCAAGAACATGAAAGCTGTTTTTTTTTTTTAATTTGCACTATAGCATACAAGGAAAAAGGTTAATATATATACACATAATATGGAAGTGGAAGTGAGAAAGATGATTAACATCAAACTGAGTAAATAGAATTTTACCTTACCAGTAGAAGCTCCATAACCAGAATAGTCATACCTGCACAATAGAACCAGAGCCAACTCAGTGTAACATTATGAATTACTCAAAATAACATGACAAACATAAATCCGAGGAAAATTCATAAGTCCATTCTTGAATGAAAAGGAGAGTGGACAAGATTAATAACATACACTCTTCAGGATTCACAAAGACTTGGTGGAAGAAGCAGATAATGAAATATAGGATAGTTACACTAATCTCCATTTGAAATTGTGTGAGACAAGCAAAATAGTTCTCTTGGCATACAACTACATGGTCCGTCTATTGATCGAAAACCTGAAAGAACGTTAAAAGAAAAAGGAAAAAAAAGGAAAAGAAAAAGAAGAAGAAGAATTTTTTTTCTTTTCCGAGCTAAACATGCTGAAAAGGAAGCAAATTGGGCACAAAAAGCTTTCCAGGATTTAAGCTTCAAAATAATTGCATCTGACAAACACAATAAAATGCAGCAAGACAGAGAAATCCAGACAATCCCAGAGCAACCAACATGAAAGTTAAGATAAAAAAAAAAGTCACTGCCCAGAATCACAAACCCCTAAAGAAAGTAAAATCACAAGATGTCACAATCCAAAGGCACCATTAAAATCTTTTTTAAGTGAGTCACCAGTCAAACCAATCCCTTTCACACAAGACGATAAATAAAATTACAAGCATTAAAGTAGGAAAAGGACTATAGCAATAACATATACTTTATCTCTGAGATTTCATTCAATCAAAGTGAAAATGCATTATCCACTAGACAATCTTGACAAACCCAGCAGTCAATTAACTAAATACACATCGACAAAATGCTGAAGCCTGAACCACTGTTTTGTCACATAATCAATAAAGATTTCAGATCTAAGCCCGTTACAAAAGAAACAGAGGCATAAAAGTTTCACCCCAGAAGATAATAAATCGTGGAAACCCTTCTCCTGAAAGTAACCAATTGAACTTTTACAGAGGAAAAGTTAACTGAAAAGGAGAACGTTTGCCAAACCCAAAAGATGCGTGTGTGAGGCGCATGTATTTGTATATTTACATAAAAAACTCACAGCACAAAATTCACCGCATCCCGAACTAAAATTTATAAATCAAAACTTTAAAAAAAAAAAAAAATTACTTCCCATTTACTTGAAAAACATCTTTAATAAAATAGAAATTCAAATTGTAAACCAACAGGAAAAATATTAAACGAGGTCAGGCTTTCTAGCCTTATGTACAAAAGAACTCGCACCAAAATATATACATAAGCAAAGAAAACTTGTACCTACCTTAAAATGCAGAAACAAAAAGGATAAAGAAAAAAAAACACACGCTCAACAACCCAAATGGGCATAGAGATCTACAAGATTCCAACTTTTAAAAATTTTCGGCTCAAAATGAGAACCAAAGAAAACAAAGATGGACAGAAGAGCAGACCCAATGAGGTTAACTCTGAGATTGGCTTTGAGCTGAACAAAGAGGTCATAGAGCTGGCCCAGATCAGCTGCATTGCCGTGAGAGTACAACACAGTAAGCCTGGCGTACGGGTTCCTCAAGTAAAAAGCTACTATCTTGTTGCCCCTTTTAGTCTGAATAGACAACACATCCAGACAAGAATCATCAATGGCTATTGGCTGAGACGACGTCGTTGAGACAGCCACCAGCTTGCCGTCGTCCCTCTTCTTTACCTGGTAAGTGGGCGGCGTAGGTGGGAAGAAAGCAAATTTGGCTGCGAGTTGAGATATCAGACACCCCATTTAATGAAAGCAATTATTGTGTTTCTCTTGTGGGACAGTAAGATTTGTAAGTGTAGCACTAGCAGCCACCACCACCAGCCCAGTTGATGATCGGTATCCCAAGATTCTACTCATGAATGCATGTGTGTTTGTTTTGTGGTGATGGAGTAATGTGGTTTGGTTGAGGAAGGGTTGAATAATGAAGGGCGCTTCGTGCTCTGTGGGATGGTATTGGGAGATGGGAGAGACAAGTGTGTGTGTGTGTGTGTGTGTGTGTGTGTGTGTGAGAGAGAGAGAGAGTATGGTTAAGAGTTGGAGTTTTTCAAGGTGTTGGGGGTTAGCACTGTGCGTGTGTGGCTAAATCTGTGTAAGATGAGATCATATGGGTCTCTGTATCTCCGGTTTTGAGGACTTTGTGTGTTGTTGTTATGGGGGAGGGTGGGGAGTGAGAGAGAGATGTGGGGATGGAGTTTTGTGCAGTGTGTGTACTGTGTGTGAGCAGGGCTGGGGCTGGCAGGCAGGGAGAGACCTGTGTACGTGTGTGTGTGTGTGTGTGTGTGTGAGAGATTATAAAGAAATGTTAATTTTATTAACGGGAAAAGAAATTAAAGAGTTAACTATTAAGGGTACTTCAATATGGTGTGTCAGCAAGCACAGTGTCTCATGCTGGTACATCTATTTCTAGTAGAAGAGGACATGTTTGTGGTCAGGATGAGAGAAAGATGGTTGTTCTTCTCTTTCCTTGCACCACTCATCTATATGGAGAAAGCTGAAAAAAAAAAGTCCATGGTAGATTGCTCTCATAATTTTCAGCTCCACAGTTTGGAATCAACTAGTAAATGACCCAAATTGCAATTATAATGTTGTGAATTTTTTTCACTTTTCTCTCGACTTTGTATTTATGTTCTTTAGTTTATACTAGGTAAAACTACATTAAATTTTAATTTTAATGTAGAAATGGTAGAGGTATCTTTGAGTATCAATGTATGTATTGTTTCATAATCTCATTTATTAGGTATAGATCTATCCATATGAGATCACTTCGTAAACTTTCAACTTTACAATATTATTACCATTTCAATGCATTTATTTTGAAAATAATTAATTATTGAGGCACCCTTCACTCAAAATTAACAACTTTATATAGTCAATCCATTATTGTTTGCTAAGAATGTGTATGGATTCAATTAAGAATATAGTTTTGAAAAATAAATATGTTCTTATTACAATCGTAACTATGTGCGACCTATATATGAATGTTAAGACATTTAGAAACCTATGGATTCCAAAACTTACTAAGAATACAGTGAAATAGAGTAGGTCTTTATTATCAAATTCACTATTGTCGTCTATATAAGTAAAACAAAAATTGAATTCAACATCAAAGAAATATTATAACAAAGCAAAAGGAAAAATTGGAGAAACTAAACTACAAAAGTTACTTGAGGTAAATTCATGTTGTAGAGTGGACTGACTTAGTTTTTCTAAAAAAATCTTGGACTCTTTGGCTAGAACATGATAAATATGGAGTAATTTACGGTGCAATCTTAATTGTACATACTTCACATAAGAAATATACAAATGTACTTAATATAAATAATTTGATTTAAAATATGAAATCATAACCTTTCATTTTAGTAATTAATTGACAATATAATAAATACATTTAACTTGCTACCTATACAATTCATTGCTGGTTAATTTTGATTGTATGTTAATTGTTTATTATACTAAAAAAGTGAGGATCAATAATAAAATTTTATTATTAACAAATTAAAAAAATAATAAAAAATTATAAATTAAATATCACAAAAACCCTCTACAAAAATATTTTAAATTAAGATATATATTACAAATATGGATATATATATATATACACATCTATATTATACATATAAATATATACATATATACAAACCCCATCCCCCAACCAAATTCCACTCCCATGGCCCGCAGCAGCCTAGCAGGTGGACAGATGCCCAGCCATGGCCAGCCCAGCCAGGAAAGGAGGGGAGGATGCTGGCGGGGAGGAGTCGTGGGACAAGTTGGGGGGTGGATGTGTTGGCCGGGAAAGGAGGGGAGGGTGCTGACGCGGGAGTCATGGAAGAGAGTGATGCGCTGGGGGTGGGGGTGGAATAAGGTGATTTTTTTTGTTTGTTTGTTTTTAATTTTTAATTTTTAATTATTTATTTTTAATTAATTTTTTAATTTAATCAAAATATCAAATTATTTTAAGTACATTTATATTTTTATATATTATTAAGTATTGATCCAAAATAATTGTTTTTAAAATTATTAAATTATATTGTTCAAAATAATTTAAATTATATTAAAATTATTTTTAAAATTAAATTATATTGTTAGGATGATGATTTTAGATTTTATATTTATCCTTAAGTTTTTAATTTTAGTTAATAAATAAAGATAATTATATTTGACTATATTACTTTAGATATATTTATTTTTAAATATTATAAAATATATAATTCAAAATTATAAAATTATATTATCTAATATAGTAGATTTTTTGAAAAATGTCTTTTAATTATTTTTTAAATATTTACTAAGCATTGAATGTACAAAACTTTAAAATTTGAACCAACAACTTGTTGTACAATTAACAATAATCTGTTGTAAAGAAACATGTATTATTTAATTTAATAATATCTTATATGAGCTAAATACTATCATACCCGCCGTAGACATACCCTGATAAACATTCTATATCAAAACTGGAAAAGCTGCACCGCGCAAGGCACGGTGCCATGCCCGTGGAGCGATACAATCAATTATTTTTACTTGAGGCAGTTTTTTTATTAAATTTTGTAAAATAATTATTTTTCATAACACAACCATGTGCATGCAATATGATATCATTTGGATTTCGTAATAAAAAAAATAAAACGTTGGAATTACACTAAAAAAGAATGAAAACAAACCTCAAATACCGATTTCAATGGAGTTTGAAATTTTGGGAACAAATCAATTGAAGCCATATAGATGAAGCTTTCCTATCAATGACCATATCACCAAGACATAATATTTTACATATATAAAAACATCTTAGCACCAGCTTCAAGTAATTCATATATAAACAATCACTTCAATTTTTTTGAGGCAACACTTAATATACCTCTTAACAAAGGCAGCCAAAATATAGTAGTAGCTAATGCAAAGCAGCAGTTTTGACGTTGTTTGTTCAGCTGAATTTAAACATAACTACATACAAATCAAAAGAAGCAAGGCATCAATTGAGGATGAACAATAGCAGACAACATGCATTTAGCTAATCCATGACCAATGATATGTCCCAAGTTGCAATAGAACACCATATAGAATTAAAGCAAATAGTGCAACAAAATTGGCAAAAAATAGATCTTGACGACATATCTAAATACAAAGAAACTACACACAACTTCCACCCATAAGAAACGTTAAATGGACATAAGAACAAAATGCCTTCTCTGAATGCACAAAAGAACTCCATAAATCTCATAATCTAAACATTGCATACACCGTGTAAACTGAGCCAAAATAAAGAAAGGAAAAAAAAAAAAAAAAAACCATGCAAAAAGATGAAGGAGAAAGTACACACTAATCTTCCTGAATCGAAAAACAAAAGTGTAGTAGAACACCAACAAAAGATAATGAGTTGTGTTAAAAAAATCAGAAAACCTAATCCTAGTTAAGGGCAATATAGTGCAGCAACCAAACCCAAGTGAAAATCAAAGCAAATTAACCAGACTAGAGTTCAAATAGCCATAAACTTTGTACAGAAAAATAAAGAACACAAAAATGAAAATGGCCCCAATTCCTTGCAGCATATGGAAAAGAGTAATTAAAATGAAGGTATACACATCAAAATGAAGGAAAATAAACGTATGCACCCATAAAGCAATCTTCTGAAGGGGAGATGAACACATAGAATTTAAATAGTAATATATCATATGACACTTTTTACATCATTACTTTTCTGATTCGTGGATGACCTAAAGCACATAAAATGTACATGGAGTTCAAAAATCAAAAATCACTTTTGTTTTTGCTTATTAACAATTGGACACCCACACATGGCTTGACTTGCGGTCATTCTGTTCCTTGGATCCTTATTTAGCAGAAATCTTTTGCCTCCAAAGACAAAGTTGTTCTTTATAAGTTGGTTCAACTTTTACAATGACATGAAAGATGCCAGATTCTGTTGAAGCCCAAAATTTCAAGTCCAAGAACCAAAGTTAATCAATTAATACAGTGAAATAAGGGTAAAATGATTTCATACAGTTATTCCCTCGTTGAGTGTAAGTTGCTCCAAATTGAGTTAGATGAACAAAATCCCATAGAAGCAAGTTTTAAGGAATTTATACTACATTTAATAACACAAAGTTGGTATCTTGGAATGATCTCATACATATGATTCCATAATATAAAATTGCTAACAACTTTCAGTTTTTCTTTCTTCATAATAGAAATGGCTCATAAATCAAAGTTATATCATGCAAGGAATTTCAGTATAACAACTTAAGAGAAGTGCAACAAACATCTTCTTTTTCATCAAAGCAAAACTTACAACATATAGATAAGCATAATGTACAAAATCCCACTAAAGTATTCATTCTTATGGATAGATAAACATACATCACCAACCAAACCTAGAAGCCGCCTCCTTTCCTAACAACAAATTTTTGGTGTAATAAGCTCATTACTCATAATACATGCATAGCTCATAAAAGACATAGAGGTAGGAGCTCTCACCGGTTCAAGAGTTGACCAACAGATCATAGAGAAAGCAACATAAGGTGAGCCTTAAGGCCTATCCACAAGACACGTTATCTTGGCACTGCACCAGCAAAATGTCATGGCCAAACATCAATAATAGAAACATAAATTGCATGGAGTTTTCCATGGATTCAATGTAGGAAGAATTCCTAGGTGCTAAAATAAAAAAGAAAAGAACAGTGTCATGTAAAGCTGTCTAGAGGTAACTCGATATTTCTATTTTTGTGTGCCATTTTATACATCAATTTAATTGTTTACCTAGAATTTCATCAATTTCAATAGTGTTGTCTGCAAAAAATTTGATAAAAGAAAGTAATATTTGTAAGAATACAATTATACTGATAAAAATATTAAAAAAATAAATGACATTTAATATAATTACCTAAATCGTCATCATCTACGTCTATTGGTCTTTCTTCAATTTCTGCATTCAAATGGACAAGACCAAACATAAAGCCAAAAATCAATATTTTAAAAGAATAAAAAATAAAAAAAAAATTATAAATAACTACAATTCCATATTAAAGAATATACCTCTAGGCAATCCATTCAAAAATTTAACAGCCAACCAATTCTCCACTTGCTTCATCTCTTTCCATGTTTTGGATGAGTCAAAGTGATATACATCTTTGTAAAGTGTTCCAAAAACTGGTTCAACCTTCTACTTCACATTAAAATAGACACACGATTCATCTGGAGCACGAAAAACCTTCAGCAGAAAGAGTGCAAAACAAAAAACAAAACTATAAACACTTATATACACTCTTCATTCTCTATTCACTATGTAAAACCTTCATTCTCTATAAACTCTTCATTCTCTATTTACTTCTATACACTCTTCATTCTCTATTCATTCTATACACAATATATTTACTAATAGAAAAGACCTCAAAAATTGCACTTTAGAACCCAAGAAACAATCACATGCTTGAGAAGGATTTAATAGACAATACAAGCCAAAAATAAACAATAAATAAAGAAGATAAAATTAAAAAATACCTCAAGCGCACAACTAAATAAGCATACAATCCCTCCAAAGCACGAAAGACCCTCAAGAGAAACACTGCAAGAATCGAATTAAAGGCACATGAAAACCAAATCATTAAATTCATTCAAAACAGTATAAAACAATGTCAAAAGCCAAACCAAATAAAAGTAGGCAGACATAGCCAATGAAAACATTGACAAATAATCGTCCACACCTCAATAAAAAGTAAACTAACCTTAAAAAACAAGAATACAAAAATCTAGCAAAAACTGACAGCATATAAGATAACACACGAATAGACAAACATAAATTTGCAGATTGAAGATTAAAAGCCTGTAATTTCTCAGGGAAAACAAAAAAGCTTGCAACATGCAGAGCACTCCACGGACAGGAAAGAGAAAAACAAAATCTTTTAGAATATGCCAAAACAAAAACATGCCTTGAAACTCAATTTGATCGAAACTTAAAAACTATTTCTCAAGTAACACAAAAAGAAAAACTTGCAACAAGCCACTAATACTGGCACACACAAAATGACCAAATAAATAATAGAGCACCCTACAAACTTAGTCTCTGTCGGTAAAAACCCCCAAGAACATAAGGGAAAACTATCTACCCAACAAACTAGAGACCAAATACAAACATGCAGCTTCTACAAACCTCAGCTACCAACAGCACCAGAAGACATTCCCTTCAACTCCTAAAAAACATAAAGATAACATGTAGAAGATGAGAAATCACAAGAAAAGGCAAGGAAAACAAAGATCTAACCCTTAAATCGAGCACTGCAGAGAAAGCATGACTGAAAATATGTAGATTAATGTGAGGTATTTATTTTGGAGAAAAATTCAAATGAAGAAGTTCATTTGAGGTTTATTTAGAATTAATTTGAAAGATATTTCATGAGATGAAATATAGATTCAAATTAAATCCAAATGCAAGTGAAACTCACATTTCACATGCAAGTGGATTGCTAACTTGGCAAACCACCACATGGAGGGTGTGATGCCAACTTGCATCACACCTCTCACTCTATAAATAGAGATAGGTGGCTGGCCATATTGATAATGTGATGCTAGATTCCATTTTTCTCTCCAAAAAATGTGATTCACTCATGTGTTGAAGTTTCACACCATCCTCACCAAATTCTTTCCATATTTTCGATCCTATCTTTCTTTCTCTTTAGTTCTTTAGCTGATTGGAGGAAGATTTGAGCTCTCCTTAGGTGTGTAGATCATAACATTAGATGCTTCACATTTGGGGAATTTTTGCTCTTGAAGATCTACTGTGGTCCAGTCACTTTAGAGATAGATTTGGAGGCCTTGCCATGCTTGGAATTGGCTAAAATTTTAAATGGAGTTTCTCAAGGGTGTTGAGGAGATCTCTGCAAATTTTTAGCCTATTTGGAGTTGATTTGCTTGGTTAAGTGTTGGCTTGATTATGCTGTGCGCAGATAGGCACTTTGATGTGTTTATTGGTATCTTATTTGATTATACCTTTGGATTAAGCATTCAATGTTAGTTTCTGCCATTAAATCCTTATTAAATGCATGATTAGATCCTTGAATTTAGATTAGATAAGTTTTATTTATCTTATTTTTGATTTTATAATTGGATCTTTGGGCTACTCCTTACTTAATGAAGCTATGGGCGGATAGGCACTTTGAAGTGTTTATTGGTATCTTCTTTGATTCTACCTTTGGATTAAGCATTCAAGGTAAGTTTTTGCCATTAAATCCTTATTAAATGCATGATTAGATCCTTGGATTTGGAGTAGACAAGTTTTATTTAGCCTATTTTTGGTTTTATAATTGGATCCTTGGGCTATTTTTTACTTTCAATTATAAAACCAAGGAGTAGCCCAATGATACAATTATAAAACCAAAAATAGGCTAAATAAAAATTGTCTATTCCAAATCCAAGGATCTAATCATGCATTTAATAAGGATTTAATGGCAGAAAGTGACCTTGAATGCTTAATCCAAAGGTAGAATCAAAGAAGATACCAGTAAACACTTCAAAGTGCCTATCAGCGCATAGCAGAATCAAGCCAACACTTAATCGGCAATGAGCCAACCTCATTTTGGATGGGTTTTGAGGCTCAAATTGTGTTACTTTATGCTCAAAAATATTTTTGATTCACACTGATTAGATGCACAAGTATTGTGCGAGTTCTCAAAATTATATTTGACATTTTTGAATACTTTTAAAATCTTGTTCAAGTTAATCTTCAATTTTGTACAAAAATGAAATGCATAATTGTTATGCTTATTTTTTCTAGTTAATTAATTGTTTATGAGATAAGCATTTAATTTGTTGAATTGAATGTCAATTCTTATTTATTGTTCATTTAATTGTTGAATGGATGATGAATGAATGGGGATGAACATGAGCCTTTAGTATTGATTTTATTTGTTCCAAATTGTTGAAAAGGATTGTATTGAATCGGGGCTTGCATACCTCTTAATTTCTATCTTGTAAATGTTATGAGAGTAGAATAACTAGGAGTGAAGATTTTTTTTCTCATGTAATTATTGCAAGGAGACAAGAAGACCGTTGGATGCATGAAGACCCATGAATATATGGGATACATTTGTGTAATAGCTAGATTTAATCAACCCACTTAAAAGTAACTAAGTAGTGCACCTATGGCTCTAAAGTGCACTACTTGGTTAAGGCTCATGGTCATCCCACCCTAGGAGCATGCTAGGCGTATTTACTTATTTAAGCTTTATTTACCCTATTGATGTATGACATGCATGGTTAGGATATAGAAAACCTAAATAAAAGAAAATAAAATTAATGAGATCTTTGCAAGCAAGAAAATCCCTCCACTTAGAAGAGTCTAACTGCTTTCCAAAATATTAAGTCAAAATGGATACAAATTAAAATGAGTTTTAATTAATCCATGCCTTTTACCAATTGTATGTGACATGAGCTGCTACTACATTTGCGTGATGTCTCATGAGTCATGGGTCATGTTTATGGTGGAAAGCTATGTTTACATACTTAGCATATGATGCACATTTGATTTGAGACTTCCTATGCATTGTCTCACAAGTCATGGAATGACATAATGCGATTTTGAATCAAAGATTGATTGGTAGGTCTGACTTAACACCTAGTAGTGTGCATGTCCCATGAGTCGTAGGTCCACTACAAGTCTTTTTGGGCCTTGATTCTCACTAGGAAATGAGATTTCCCAAATTCCTTAAGAGGGTGAGGAATTTGATAAAATAGTGGGAGAAAATATGCTTGAAAGTCCATGAACATATTTTCAATATCAATATTTAATTACATGCTTATATTATCTTTTTTCGCCTTTGTAGATTTTTGAAATTTCAAAATCAAAATGGCTAAGAATCCACTCAACATGATTTTGGAAACTAATAAGCTAATTGAGCTAAACTTCCGCAATTAGCTCAGAAACCTCAAGATTATTCTTAATTCCGTAAAGAGGACTTATGTGCTTACTCAGAGCCGCCGGACACCACATGTAATGATGCCGATGATGAGGCATGTGCCGATGATGGATTCTCAATCATTATTAATGCACATTCAATAAAGTAAAAGAAAATTAGATATCCAATAAGATGCCATGCTATGGCATGCAAGATTTGGACATATTTCCAAAAATATGATGAACAAGTTAGAAGCCCTCAAAGCACTAAACGTTAGTGGCATAGAGGATCTTTCTACTTGTGAATCTATTTAAAGGGAAAAATGGCCAATGCTCCTTTTGTAGGACAAACGGAGCAAACCATAAGTCTTTTTGGATTTGATCCATACGGATGTTTGTGGACCACTAAGAATTAGTGCGAGAGGTTTTTTTTCTTACTTCATTATCTTCATCGATGATCATACTTGGTTTGAACATGTGTATCTTATGAAGTACAATTCCGAAGCTTTTGAAAAGTTCAAAGAGTATAGGAATGAAGTAGAAAAGCAATTAGAACTAAGTATTAAAGCTCTTCAATCGGATCGAGAAGGAGAATAGTTAAATACTGAATTCTTGAATTATCTTAAGGAGAATGAGATTCTCTCTCAATGGACTCCACCCAGCACATCCTAATATAGTAGAGTAGTCGAGACGAGAAATTGTACCTTGTTAGACACGGTACATTCCATGATGAGTTTCACCAATATACCTTTATCCTTTTGGGAATTCGTCTTAATAACGGTGGCAAGGCTACTAAATGTATTACCCTCAAAGTCGGTGCTAAAGATGCCATATGAGATATGGTATGATAAAGTATCTTCTTACTCTTTTCTAAGAGTTTGGAGGTCTCTTACTTACGTCAAATGCTTAGTGAGAGACAAGATGGATGCTAGATTCACCTTGTGCAAGTTTGTAGAATACCCAAGAGAGTATTTGGGTTATTACTTTTATGATCCATCGGAACAAAAGGTGTTTGTTTTAAGGAACACCACCTTTTTAGAAAAGAAATTTCTATTAGATAGAAATGTCATTGTTGTTAAACTTGATGAAGTTCAAGATGATCAAAATATCCCACAAATAGTAGAAATAGGTGAACAACAAGATCCTAACACAATTTCTAATAAGGTTGGATCAGATCAAGAAGTAACCTGAAAGGTTCGGATCTTTCATGAGACGGGCCAACCATATAATGATCTAAAGACCTATGAGGAAGCTATGTTGGACATAGATTTGGGACATTGGCTAGACGCCATGAAATCCGAAATGCACTTCATGTATTCCAAAAAAGTATGAACTTTGGTAGATCCACCGAAAGGTATTCGCAAGTGGATCTATAAGCGAAAGCTAGGAGTTGAAAGAGAGGTTATGACCTTTAAGGCGCAACTAGTGGCAAAAGGTTACACTTAAAGACCCGATATTGATTTTGAGAAAACTTTTTCACCGATCACTATGCCTAAGTCCGTTCACGTTTTACTTGCTATAGTCGTATATTATGACTATGAGATATGGCATATAGATGTAAAGACTGCTTTCCTCAATGGAAACATTGAAGAAGAAATTTATATAGAACAACCACAAGGTTTTACATCTAAAGGGAGTGTGCAAAAAATTTGCAAACTGGAAAGGTCTATTTATGGACTTAAACAGGCGTCCCGAAGTTGAAACATATGTTTTGATAAGATGGTGAAATCGTTTGGCTTTATCAAAAATAAGTATGAACATTTTGTGTACAAGAAGGCTAGTGGAGTAGTATACAGTTTATTGTGCTTTATGTCGATGGCTTTTTTCTCATTAGGAATGAGAGAGAAATGTTAGTGTGTACTAAAACATGATTATCTACACAATTTTCTATAGGGATTTGGGAGAAGCATGCTTCGTATTGGGAGTACGAATCTATAGAAATAGATTGAAGATGATGTTAGGGCTTTCCTAAACATCGTACATTGATAAGATACTAAAAAGTTTTAATATGGAGGAATCCAAGAAAGGATTTATTCCTATGGGACATGGTCTTTATCTCTCCAAGTCTATGGCCCCTAAGACTGACGACAAGAGACAAAGAACGTCTCACATACCTTATGCATCCGCTATAGGGAACATAATATATGCCATTCAATATACAAATCCGAATGTAGCATGCGCTATAAGTGTTACGAACCGTTTTCAATCCAACCCCATTGAATGTCACTAGAAAGCTGTAAAAGCAATCCTTAAGTAATTGAGAAGAACTAAGGATTTATTTTTGGTATACGGCAATGGAGAATTGAAACTCAAGGGGTTTTTGGATTCTAGTTTCCAATTTGATATAGATGACCTATAATCTACTTTAGGATTTATATTTTGCCTCAATGAAAACACGGTGAGTTGGAAGAGTTCCAAACAAGACACCATGGCCGATTCTACTACTGAGGTAAAATATATTGCACCTTCAAAAGCTACAAAAGAAGGTGTTTGGATGAAAAACTTCATCCAAAAGTAGGATGTAGTGCATAGTATTGTTGAGCCTGTAGTTGTCTTTTGTGACAACAACCGGAGCGTTTATACAAGAAAAAGAGCTAAGATCTCATCACGATCCAAGCATATGTTGAGGCGTTATCATTTGATCTGTGAGATTATTGATAGAGGCAACATTCGAGTGGAGAAGATAGCCTCAGAAGAGAATATAACAGATCCACTAACTAAACCCTTAACATAAAAGGTCTTTGAAGATCATTTTGAGAAATGGGTCTTAAAACTATGGAGAATTGGCTTTAGGACAAGTGGGAGATTATTGGAATAGTGCCTCACAGCTAATTAGACTGGCATGTAAACTATTTGACTTGTGATATAATCTTGATTGAATGATATTAAAATAAAATGACCATCTTCATCTTATGCTTATTATATATCACTAGTATTTGGTTGAAGCCTCTAGATCCTACAAGCCTAAGGAACTTGATCACACACTGGGTGGTGATCATGAAATAATTCTTACACAATCGTGATCTTAAAATATTCCAAGTCATATAATCTTAAAGACAAGACATCTAAGATTCGGATAGACTTGTACTAATGATGCATAAATCTGAGGAGTTGGATATTACTCCATTTCATGAGCAATCCATGTTAGACATGGGTTTATGTTAGTGAGTGCTTGTTAGAGAACAAGTTCACTAAAGACCTACCCAGAGAATCCACTAGATAGTCGTAGTGGTAAGTCGGTAGTGACAAGTTCTCTTGCTTACGCTAGTACATATAATTAGTCATTTGACCTGAGGATCCACGATAATCTTGTGTTTAGGTCCTCATACCTTAACTTTTCCTTGACTACTTAGCGGGTTATCCATGTTGAGATTGGGTATGAGCTGCTTAGATATGGAGGTTTGTTAGATCCAAGAGGGGACCCATCTCCTTGTCGTTGTGAAGGATGAGCGCATCTCCTATGTATTCTATAATGATTGATCCAGGAATCCTTGGCCAATGTAGTATGACAATTTGAAAAAGGAGTTTTCCAAAGATGAGGTCATAAAGAGGAATCAGACATTGGGAATAGAAACATAGTTATCGGGGCTATTGGGGAGCGGGCAAATATCTTGCCCTAGACCTCTTTTAGGAGATAGGAAACAGAAGGACCGTATTTGCATGGTAAGCGTAGAGCTAGAATGGTTCGCCAAGAGCATATTCATTTCAACCAATTAGTTGGGCTCTATGGGCTTGAGGTTAGACATCGACTATGGAGATTGGATACTCTTCAATTAATATAGATTAATTGAAAGAGTTTTAGTTTAAAGAAGCTTAAACTAATAAAAATATTTCAATATTTAATCTATCACAAAAGTTGTGAGCCCCGTGTCCGATGAATGGGAGAACCTAATGGATCACACACAAAAGACTAAAGGAAGTTATATTTGATGGGAGGAATTTTCTAAGGAGTTAGAAAGTTCATCATTGTCGTTTTTATGGAGATTACGGTTGACTAAGCTTTTTAGTCATTTTGGCTTGACTAATCACAATAATTTTAGGAGTTAAATTAGACCAATTAAATTATAAAGTTAATTTAATTGGTGACATATGACTATTAATTAGTCAAGTTAACTTCAGAGTTAAGTTGACATCTTCTAACTTAAAAAGTTAAGTTAGATGACTCAAAGGGTTAAATCAAGTTAATTAATCAAATTAAAGAGTTAACTTAATTAATGTGAGGTATTTATTTTGAAGGAAAATTCAAATGAAGGAGGAGTTCATTTGAAGTTTATTTGGAATTAATTTAAAAGATATTTCATGAGATGAAATATAGATTCAAATTAAATCCAATGCAAGTAAAATTCATATTTCACATGCAAGTAGATTGCCAACTTAGCATACCACCTCATGGAGGTTGTGATGCTAACTTTCATCACACCCCCCACTGTATAAATAGAGAGAGGTGGCCAGCTATATTGATAATGTGATGCTAGATTCCATCTTTCCCTCCAAAAAGTGTGATTCACTAATGTATTGAAGTTTCACACCATCCTTACCAAATTCTCTCCATATTTTCAATCCTCCCTCTCCTTCTCCCTCTGGTTCTCTAGCTGATTAGAGGAAGATTTGAGCTCTCCTTAGGTGTGTGGATCATAACATTAGAGGCTTCACATCTGGAGAGCTTTTGCTCTTGAAGATCTACTGTTATCCAGTCAATTTGGAGACAAATTTGGAGGCCTTGCCATGCTTAGAATTGGTTGAAATTTTAACTGGAGTTTCTCAAGTGTATTAAGGAGATCTTTGCAATTTTTCAACCTATTTGGAGTTGATTTGGTTGGTCAAGTGTTTGCTTGATTCTGCTGTGCGCGGTTAGGAATTTTGAAGTGTTCATTGGTGTTTCCTTGTTTCTACCTTTGGATTAAGCATTCAAGGTTAGTTTCTACCATTAAATCCTTATTAAATGCATGATTAGATCCTTGGATTTGGACTAGAAAAATTTTATTAAGCCGATTTTTGGTTTTATAATTAGATTCTTGTGCTACTCCTTACTTTAACTTTTTCTAAAAAGAAAATGTACAAGTAAGCTAGCCAACTGTACAACTACAAAAAGCACCATCCTCACCTAAACATCATCGTTTTAGCCACGCGTCAACAAAATAAAAAACAAAAACTTGGAAAAGCCGGGGACGGGCCGTGGCACTATTGCCACTCATATCCCCCCTTATACATTATCGTAATTCATCTTTTGCAATTGGTGCAAAACCAATGTCAAAAAATAGCTAAACATTATGTCGAGTGAGACCAGGAATGTTTTTGTTGATGCCTCACACGCTAGAAGAGTGAAACTTTCTTTCTTTCTTAAGTGGTAATTTTTTTATTATATTTTTACTTCTTCGATGATCTTGGAATTGAATATCATTGTTCTTTTTGTTTCCTTTCAACTACCTTTTTATTTCTTTAGCTCCATTTTCTTTTATTTTTTGTATGTAGTCAGGTCCAAGATACAACTCTATTAAGCCATCAAAACCATTCTTATTCTTGCATGAAATTCAAAGATATAGAAACTCACTAAAGTCCTAAACAAAAGACCTATTAAATTTTGAAAGAGGGTAATCTAATAATCTTCAATAATTAGATACTAGAGATGTGTTATCACAATATTATTTTATATTGCCATAATTTTAGATCGAAGCAATAAAATCCTAGTTGAGTATAATATAAAGAGATACCGTCTCTTTTCATGCAAGCAACACACTCAATTTCTTATTACATGAGGAAGAACTTTAACAAACTCAATTTCTCACTACATAAAGATGAACTTTGTTAAAAGGATGATAAAGTTGAAATATGTATTCCATTAAATTACATAATATATGTGGCATGCATACATTTTAAATGTTTAACACATGAAAAATGTTTTGGGGTTGTTGAAATTGTTGAATTGAGGTTAAACTGAGTTTACAAAAATGAAGAGTGAGAAAATTTTGGATAAATATAAAAGGACATAATACACCTAATCAATTACACTTGAGAAAATTTTATCCTACTGGTGAACGTATATTATTCATGGGGAAATAAAGCATAAACTAAAGCCACTTTTATTTTTTAATATCTTCTTCACTAATCACTCCAAAATATAATTCTTAGATTATTTGTTGTATAATCATTAAACATCCTTGATATGAAAATCTCATGTATGATCGAATTGTTGTAGCTATTCTTAAATAAATTTGGTGATCTACTAGTATATTGTTATTGTGTATCTTGTATTTCTCCTATGAGTTGTACTTAATAGTTAGGTCTGATTAACACAACTTGTGAGTGTCGAGAATTGGAAGTTCATTTTTTTAGGCATAGGAAGTCTAAAAAATGCTTAATATTGATTTCATTTGTTTAATTACACTTCAACTGTATATTTTATTTCCAATGCTAGACTAATATTTTGGGTATGATTGTAGTAGTTAAATAGATGCATAATGACAATTTTGGAAGTAGAGAAATTCAAAACAATCATAGCATATTCAAAGTGCAAAATTCTCAACATTTTTTCCTTTTTCCATTGGCTTTTTCCTCTTCATATGTTGGTTGCATTGGTTGTAATCTCTAGGCAAGTATGACCTTTATTATACCTCTATTTTTTCATGGTGTTATACCTTTAAGGGAGTAGTTTATATTTTGTTTATTCATTGCTAGAGAAGACTAGATGTAGACGATACTCAAAAAGTAGAATTAATTAGTAGTCTTGCTAGTTTCAGCATTGAGTTATAAAAGCAGTCAAATTGTAAGATGTGGAGATTATATATTAAGTGATATTTAGCTGATGAAGATTTTTGGAGAGTTATGAAAGAAGGTGTGAGCCAAGAATCCAATTAAAAACAATTAAAAACTAAAATCAAATTTGATTAAACCTCCCCAAGGACCTAATTCATGCCATTAAAGTGGACTTAGGTCAAAAAAATTACCTAGATAGCAATTTTCAACCAAAGAGATGAAGACTAGTTTGAACTCCTTCAATGCAGTCCCTTATGGCGCAGCAGCTTGTAGGCAACCTTTGTCCCCACAAAGTCACCTTAGAATCAGCTGAAATTTGGACACAAGATCACCAACACCTTGACGAACCTTTAATAAAAAATTCAGCCAAATCAGAAAATCGAAAGCCACTCCAGAATACCTCCAAGTTTCTACCCAAACAGAGGATCTCGAAAAGGCTAGCAATCTAATTGTTCTGCCTCTAATGACAAGATCCATACACCAATGGACAATCTAAATCTCTTCTATGTTAGTTGGAAAATAAAGAAGAGATAAAGGTATGAAGTGGCCGAATTTTGGACATAGGAAATGAAGAAAGATGTGAAGCTTCAACACATGATGCGACACACACAAAATTGGAAGGAAAGGGAGAATCTAACAATTAGATCTAAAATTCTTGTGTGTTCTACATGCTTGGCCACTAACCCTCTATATCTATATATAGATGGAGGGAAGGTATGATGCTTAGGTGGCATCACACCATCCTCAAGGTTGGCGCCAACTTGCTTGCCAACTTGCAAGTTGCTCTACAAGAAATTTTACTTTTGGCGAGGAAAATATTTGTTACAATAAGTTATTTTTTTTGTCACAGTAACTTTTTGTAACGAAAACTCTTCATTACGATTTTTGTCCTCTAAAGCTCGATGCTAAAAGTTTAGGTAACAAATATTCTCTTTCGTCACAAATACATTGGTAACAATGGATATTTCGTTACCATATCATTAGTTCTAGTGACAATTATATCCTCACAAAAATATTGACATTCATTACAAAAGATAAGCATTTGTTACCAATAATCGATTTTAAAATATTTTTTAATATATATTTGTAACAATAAGTTTGTTACAAATAGTTAATTATGACAACATATGGTCCTCGCCAATACTCACAATTATTAATATTTTCTATTTTATGACGAATAGTAATTTTTGTCACAAATACAAATAGTAATTTTTGTCACAAATACTAAATGCGACAACATAGAATCCTCATTAGAACAAACGTTTGACCAATATTTTTATTTGTATCAAAAGGGTTAGAAACCAAATTTCAAAACCTGAACTAAAATTTTATCGCAACTATCTAGAAGTCCTTACATATAAGCATTATATCACATAAAACATGAATATACTGAAAATAAAATTCAAAATAAAGAAGTGTCATACTACGCTAATAAAAGCAACAACTTAGATCACATAAACATAATTGAAATTAAAGATATCATCCAAATTGTTACAAAAGAGAATATAAAGAAGTTATAAATATTGTAGTTTTAATGAGACAAAATATAGCAACATGTTTGAAAAGGGTATTCATAATAGGATAATTGAGTGATCAAAATATATGAGTTTTTATATTCATGTCGCATTCTCCATTGTTGGACCATTTACTTCAAAAACCTGCAAATATAATCAAAATTTAAATTTATTAAAGGTAGAACCTAGAATAAGTAAAAATAAGCATGATAACTTGAACAACTCATATCACAAAATTCACAAGCACGGAAAACTTATGTAAAGATATCCATGTCATAGTAAGAGATAAGAAACAAAATGCTAAGAACTTGAACAATTTGCTTCAAAAGTAACAATATCCTAGTAGTTGGAATTTATTTGCCACAAAAAAATTTAGAGTAGCACATCAAATCTAAAGTTAATACTTGTCGAAAATAAAATTGCAAGAAAGTACCTAGTTGCAAAACAAATTTCTTAGCACACATTCTCCAATTTTCTTGCACCACTTTGTTATTTCTTGCTCGTACATAAAGGTAAAGAAAAATTTTAAATAATTTTGAGATACGAATACATGTTTTTACTTTAATTCAAATGCAAATTTTACTAGAAAAGCTAGAATAATACAATGCACAAAATAACTAATTTAGTACTGACACCATTTTGCTACAAAATCATTTAGTTACCAAAATATAAGTCTTTTCTAAACTCATGTAGAAAAATTTTTCTGCAGAAATTCTTTGCAGCAGAAAATTTTCTACAGTAGAATTTTCTATTGAAAACAACAGAAAATTGTACTGTGTAGAAAACAACAAATTTCTGCTATTTTTTCTGCTGAAAATAGCAGAAATAACAACAAATTTCTACTATTTTTCTGCTAAAAACAGCAAAATTTTCTGCTGTGCAGAAAAATAGTAGAAAATTCTGCCTTTTTTCTACTAAGAAAAAAAACAGCAGAATTTTTTGCTGCTGCAAGAAACTTCTGCTGCAAAAAACAACAGAAAATTCTGTTGCAAAATTTGCAGCAACATAAATACCACACGAATAACTATTTTTAAGATAACAAGTTCTATACACTATAATACCACATGATTAACTAAATTTTTCTAATTGCATTTTCTTTATAAAAGTGATCAAATCAAATCGCAATGAAACGTAGAATGCATAAGAATTATGCGAACAACATAGAAGTATGAACTTACAATTCTTATCTTGATTATTTGGATTGTTTTGTTGCATAATTTTTAGCAACATTTACTTCAGTTCATTTTGACCTTCTCTGAGACCAGCTATTTCTTCATCATAACTTTGAATTAGGACTGGTTGACTTTCAATCATTTCCTCCTGAGATTTAATGCATGAAGTATCTTGTAATTTATCTTCCTTGCTACTCAATTTTTCTTTGAGTGCCTCAATTTGTGAAGACTCACATGTTAACCTCTTAGTACACTTAGAAGGCACAACTATGTAACCCAAGCCCTTTTCATATCCAGAGCGCTTGCCAAGTGTCTGCTTTACAATTCTCCTCTCAGAAACTGAACTTTCTCTATTTTCATTTGCTTGATTCCTTAAGTTTTCCATTTTAGCTTGTCATTTAGTCATGAAGTCAAGCATATAATCTTATATGCGAAATATACACATATGCTCAATTAAAATAATAATTATATACATTTGAACATACAAGTATTGCTGCAGCCTTTTTCATTTACAAAAGTACCATTTTTCATATGAGTCCTTGCAAAATTATCCACATAGCTCTGATTTTCCATTCAAGTTGCCAAAAAGATAAAGTTATTAGTAGTGAACATCGACCAAAGAGTCAAATTTATTTGAGCTTTAGTAAGTACATACCATTTGCAATAGCCATGTGTGGAAAGATTTTGAACCTGAAGTATGAGTATATGGTAAGTGTGACATATTCTCAACATTAGTTTTGGACCTAGCCTGCATTTACGTATGGAAAACAAAAGTGAAAGCCTTACTCAAAATTTTAGGACAATATATGTAACTATATTGATATCTCAAATAAAATCTATTAATACCTTGAATTTTTCACTTTCATAATAATCACAAAGAACATGCCATTTCTCAAGTGGTATCCAATCAAATAGACTACTAGCCCTTGGATTCTCTCCTGCTGCAATCATCTTTCTATATGATGCTGACAATCGGCCCCTCCAATGTGTATAACTCCTTTGAAACATGTCTGCCATATACTTCTTGACTACTTCACTAGTTGCCCATTCCTTGATAATAAACCATGCCTAAAAGAAATAAAAGTTCAATAATTATATATACAAATAAATTATTTCCTCATTGATAAGTAAGATAAACATAATAAATAGTATGTTACAACTAATACAATAAAGTTCAGGACTATGCCTAACAACAATTCCAATCACATTTGCTAGGTGATTAGCAAATCGACGTGGTTTCTTGAAACCTTCAAGGAACTCAATCTCTAGCAACTTACCATCCTAATCACAAATATAAAAATATAGTTAGCATTCAGAGCATATAAGATAAAGGATATCAATAAGTACTATAAATATCAATACTTACATTATCTTCTTTGTGGACTTGCCTGTGCTTGCTCCACGACCTTTTTGCTTGGTGGAAACTGATGTTTATCCATCAACAAATATGTAAAGATCAATAATAAATGATTTGCAAGTTAAACTCTTTATTATAGTAATGCATAAGGTATGAATGTTTTACCAGTGCAATTTTCTGATGTTGATATAGGACTTTCACAATCCATTTCTTGTATATCCTCATCATGATGTGGAGATCTAGATGAGGTAGGCTGCAAAGGAGATGAAGACGAAATTGGCAACATAAATGTTGAGTCTTGAATGATCGAGATGCTTCTTGGCTTCCAACTTTACTTTTCCTAGTTATTGGCCAATGTAGTGCTACTTCCTTAAGCGGCATCTCACTGCACAATTATACAAATATTCAACATCTAACAATATGAAAATAATGTACAAACCATTACAGAATGCAATCTATATTAAACAAAATTATGAATCACTATTCAAAAAGATAATCAATTTCATGCCAAAGTTATCCGAGATTGTTGGAAACTAAATCTAGCCATCATCTTCATCTTCATCTTGAACAATGTTCAAATCATCCCCATCCCCATCCTCATTCGTATTCACATCATCTTCACAATATTAGATGAGTGTTTCATCTTCTTCATCCGTAGACTCATCTTCATCATCATTAATTTCAAATGTTCTTTGTTGGCTAAGTTTTCTTAGAATCTCTTCATCCACAATATGTCATACTACAAAAAGTACATGAATAGGTTATCCTAGAAAAAGAATTAGGAACATTGCAATGATCAAACTAGATAACATTGATTGCATAGCTAGATAGAAATCTCCCTGTTTCAAAAGCTAAGTTTATATAATGAGTTCATCATCACTAAACTAAATATTGCTTTTGATACGCAGCTTTGCCTAATGATTTCTGTGGGAATTCTTTTCTGCGGTGAATGTCATGCTTAAGTGAGCAACAATAAAGTCTCACTGTTACCTGAAGATAAACAAGAAAAGAGAAAGAAAAACGTGAAAGAAAAATTCAAGAATATTTTCCTATAATCAAGGAAAGAAATATAAAGAAAAATATTGATTCTGCCAAGAAAATCAAGGATGGAAATTATTGCACACTGCCACACAAATCAAGCATTAAACTATTCATTTCCCATTTCTAGAAATGGTAGATATATTTCTCTACTGCTTCACCCTTCCTTTTAGTTTTCTCTGCAGCAAAAACATCAATAAGTTTCATATATTTGGATTTCCCAATTTATTTGTTTACTATGTTTTAAATTTGATAAGTCACCGAAATCAAGAACCAAGGCATATACGTGTGGGATAGATTTCATTTGGAAAGAGTTAAAAAGACACTATCTCATTGAAAAGTTCTATTCATCTCCCATTTTTCAATGCATTCTTTTAGACAAAGACTCAAGTTTCCTCTTAAACATTGCTATGAGCATGGAGTATGAATCAAATTCATGTTTGAATTGAAATCTAATGAAAGTTCTTCGGTTCACTTAGATAAACGCATATCAAAAGGAGGTTGGCAATAAGTCCTTCAAACGAAGTATGGATACTATTTCTTCATTATTGATGGTGGGAGCCCATTGATGGTCTTTCAGTCCACAAACTGGACTGGAAACCAAATCAGTCCAGAAATTGGATTGATTTCTAAAACTGGATTGGTTTCTAGGCTGGAAGCCAAACCAGTCCAGTTTCTGGACTAAAACCAAATAATGCAACACAAAGTATAATAATTCTTATGATTTGAAAATGATACACATAAAGACCATTTTACACTCTTTTTGAGCTTTCAAACATTGGAAGCACTAAATTAATATCTTTCTTTCCTTGCCTAACTTTGAGGTGCAAAATTCCAAAAAGAAACAAGTCATTCTTGGAATCCAAGTTTACAAAAACAAAGACAATCAACTAGTAAATATCCACTTCTTTGATCACTTTAAACACTTTAAAAACTACCCAACATCCCTCATCTGGAAATAACCCCCATCTCTCCTCAAATCAGTCCCTACCCATTAGTTTGAAATATTATTAATCTCAAAAACAAAGCAAAAACAGAAAAGAGAGAGAGAGAGAGAGAGAGAGAGAGAGAGAGAGAGAGAGAGAGAGGAAAAACTGTAAACACTATAATGGATTTAAAAGAAAGAGATGACAAAACTAAAATGTGCAAGAGATGGAGGAAATGAGGGAAAAATGAGAATAGAAAGATTATTTGACCAAATGAGACACCAGATTCGAGCCAACATAAAATCAATTGAAGAAAAAATAAAATAAAAAAGTGAAAAACAAGAAAAGGAAACTGAGTAATGCCATTTGAAAATAAAGAAGGGGGGGGGGGGGGGGAGGAAGAAGGAGAGGAGAAAACAACACACACACACAGGGGGGAGAGAAACATACTTGCCGTTTGCCACCAAGAGAAGTGAAAGAATGGACAAAACTTAGACTGATGAACAAATGAAGAAAGTTAGGCAATAAAATAAAAAACAGGAAGGAAAAAAAAAGACGAGGAAGAAAAATGAGTGCCTATTCTTTTTTTATTATTAGGTGAAAAAGTTAATTTTATTGTAACAAATATCTTGTTATGCAAAGTATGTATTGTAAATTAAAATTTTCTTTTCATTATTTCTATTTTAAAAATTAAAATTATTTCTATCATTTTAATTTATAAATATCATAGTTCAAAAATACTTTTTCAAAATATTTAATATACTAAAACTAATCCTTATTGACTAATACAAATAAATGTAAACAACCTAAATAAAAAGATTTTATATTATAAAATCAATTCAACAAATTCTTAATTAAGAAATTATTTCTATTTTAGCCAAAAAAATTAATTGCTAAATTTTTGGATTAAAAATATTTACTTGGATTTTTTGGATATAAAAATTTGTTATAAGAATTCTTTTAGTTATTATCAAGAGAATATATGAAAAGAAAAAAAATCTTATATTTTCAATTTCATCAAGTTTGGTATAATTAAAATATTAGGTAGCATAAGTTATAAACTAGACAAGTACAAATTTAAACCTAAAGGGCTTACATATACAATATTTATTTTTATTTATATTTTTTGGTTATTAAATGTTGGCTATTTTCATTTAAAAATACTTAGTTATTTTGTTAAAGAGAAAGTTTTCGATTTGATTCAGCAAATGAAATTAATGAGAATCCAACCTTTTAGCTCAAACTAGCAGTTGTTGCACACGATTCCACGTGTATAAATATTTTTTGAGTATTATATTTTTTATATATATTTCTCCTTCATTATAATATAACTTAATTTATAGCAAATACATATTACTTCACATCTCAGTCATGGCTTTTAAGTTTTAAGAATGATATGTATGGTTTTTCTAATACTTCATGGAGGATGGATATATAGTTTGGGATAGAGGTATAGCTTTTCTAAGTGTTTGTGAGAGTTGTGGGAGTGACACAATTCTTATAAGTATTTGGTGGGTTAGTGGATTTCATAAAAAGACCATTTCAGCCTTATTATTAAAATATTTTTGAAAAAAAATTCGAAGGATAAATTTGAGATATTAATAATATTGGTATCCAAACTATTTTCATGGATTAAATTTTTCATTTTACCCTTTGGATTGAATTGTCTATTTTAGTTGAAAATTTAAAAATAACTTTCAATTTAGACAAAAAACCCTTTCTTTTTATAATAGTTTAGATAATCATCCCAAATTAACTAATATCTATTATATTGGGTTAGGCTCAAATTATCCAATCCAAGTATCCTTTACTAATTTTAATCAAACAACAATGATTTTTTGCAATGATAAACTTTTTTTTCACAAGTTTTATATTTGGCACTAAAGGAAAAAAAATTCGCAACGATACAACATTATTTGTAACAAATATTTTGCTTTGTCACGTAAAAATAACTTTTTCGTAACAAAACTTTACTTTTTGTAAGGATAATTTCTATCTGTCACTAGAAAGTTACTTTTTGTAACAAAATACTACTTATTGTAATGATCATTTCATTATCGTCACAAAAGTAAATGTTTGGTAACGACATTTATAGTTTGTTACAATAAACATGTTCTTGCAACAAATTAAACTTTTGTTAGAATTTTTTTTTTGTGATCTAAAATGCAATTTTTTGTAGTGAATTGCATGTGAATTTAATGTGCATTTAAATCTCATTTGGCATTTTAATTTCATCTCATGAAATATCATCCAAATAAATTCCAATGCACTCCAAATAAACTCTTCATTTGAATTTTCCCTCCAAAATTAATTCTTCATTTTAATTAAATTAAATACTTTAATCTAATTAATAAACCTTTGACTTAACTCTTAAGTCAATTAGCTTAATTCTTTAAGCTAGTTATAGTTAACTTAACTCCTTAAGTTAACTTGACCAATTGATAGTCATGTGGCACCAATTAAATTAACTTCTTAATTTAATTGGCTTAATTTAACTCCTTAAATTATTTAGATCAATTTAACAATTAAATTGATAAAGCCAAAAGGACCAACAATTTAGTCAATCGTCTACCTCCAAAAATCGGTCAAGGTGGAATCTTTCTAACTCTTAGAAAATTCCTCTTCATCAAGTAGGATTTTCAATAAGCTTTTGTGTGTGACCAGTAGGTTCTACCATTCATTAGACACTGGCTAACAACTTTTGTGATTTATAGAATATCATATATTCACATTAGTCTAAATTCATTTAAACTAATGACTCAATTCAATTAATCTCATTAATTGTAGAGTACCCAATCTCCATGGTTGATGTCCAACCTCAAGCCCATTGAGCCTAATTAATTAGCCAAAATAAATGCTTTTCGAGAACTATTCTAGCTCTACGCTTACCATGCAAATACGATTTTTTCGCTTCTTATCTCCCAAAAGAGGCCTAGGGCAAGATATTTGTCAGCTTCTTAATAGCCTGGATACTATGTTTTTGTTCCAATGTTTGATTTCTCTTTGTGACCTTATCTTTGAAAAACTCCTTTTCCAAATTGTCATACTACCTTTCACAAGGATTTCGTGGAATCGATCATTATAGAATACATAGAATATGCACTCGCCCTTCACAACGACGAGGAGTCGGATCCCATCTTTGATCTCACAAACCTCCATATTTAAGTAGTTCATACCCAACCTCAACCCAAAAGACACGGTAAGTGGTCAAGGAAGAGTCAAAACATGAGGACCTAAACACAAGGTTACCATGGATCCTTAGGTCAAAGGACTACAAATATGTACTAGCGTAAGCTGGAGAACTTGCCTCTATAGCTATCTAGTAGATTCTCCAGGTGGGTCTTCAGTGAACTCATTCTCTAACAAAAACCCATGTCTAACATGGATTGCTCATGAAATTGAGCAATACCCAACCATTGGATTTATGCATCATTAGTGAAAGTTTATCTAGATTTTAGATGCCCTGTCTCATATGATCCTACTATTTGGAAGATTTAAGATCACGATCATGTAAGACTCGTTCCATTATCACCACCCAGTGCGTGACCAAGTCGCGTAATCTTGTGTGATCTAAAGGCTTCAACCAAATGCTAGTGAAGTAATATAAGCATAAGATGAAGATGGCCATGTATAATGAATATCATTCAATCAAGATTGTATCACAAGTGAAATAGTTCACATGCCAATATAATTAGTTTGTGGGGGCACTATTCCAATAATCTCCCACTTGCCTTAAAGCTAATTCCCCATAGTCTTAAGGCCTATCTTCTCAAGATGTCCTTTAAAAACCTTTTGCAATAGGGTTTTGCTCAGTGTATCTGTTATATTCTCTTTCGAGGCAACTCTTTCCACTAGAATTTTGCTTCTACCAATGATTTCCCGGATCAAATGATATCGCCTCAAAATGTTCTTGGATCGTTGATGAGATCTTGGCTCCTTGGCTTGTGCAACCACATTGTTGTTGTCACAGAAGACAACTACAGGCTCAGTAATGCTAGGCACTCCGTCCAACTCTTGGATGAAGTTTTTGATCTAAACTTCTTCCTTTGTAGCTTTTGAAGTCGCAATATATTCTACCTTTGTGGTAGAATCGACCATGGTGTCTTGTTTGGAGCCTTTTCAACTCATCGCACCTCCATTGAGGCAAAATATGAATCAAGAAGTAGATTTTAGGTCATCTGCATTAGATTGGAAACTAGAATCTGAAAACCCCTCGGGTTTCAATTCTCCATTGCCATACCCCAAAAACAAATCCTTAGTCCTTCTCAAGTACTTAAGGATCGCTTTAATGGCCATCCAATGACTCTCACTAGGGTTGGATTAAAAGTAGTTTGTAACATTTAGAACGTGTGCTACATCCGGTCTTATACATTGAACGTTGTATATTATGCTCCAATAGTGGGCGCATAAGGTATATGGGATATCTTGTGTCTCTCTTCCTCTGTTTTAGGGGCCATAGACTTGGAGAGACAAAAACTGTGTTCCATAGGAAGGAATCCCCTTCTTGGATTCTTCTATACTAAAGCTCTTTAGTATCTTGTCAATGTATGGGGTTCGAAAAAGCCCCAGCATCCTACTCGGTCTTTCTTTATAGATACATATTCCTAATACGTAGGATGCTTCTCCCAAATCCTTCATGGAGAATTGTGTAGAAAACCATACTTTAGTACACTTTTAACATTTCTCTTTCATTTCCAATGAGAAGAATGTCATCGACATAAACTACAATAAACTATATACTACTCCCATTAGCCTTCTTGTACATATAAAGTTCATACATATTTTTTACAAAGCCAAACGATTTGGCTAACTTGTTAAAATGTATGTTCCAACTTTGGGACACTTGCTTGAGTTTATAAATGGATCTCTCGAGTTTGTAAACCTTTTGTTCACTCCATTTGGATGTAAAACCTTGTGATTGCTCCATATAGATTTCTTCTTCAATGTTTCCATTGAAGAAAGTGATTTTCACATCCATTTGCCATATCTCCTAGTCATAATATGTAGTTATGGCAAGTAAAATTCGAATAGACTTAGGCATTGAGACCGATGGAAAAGTTTTCTCGAAATCAATATCGGGTCTTTAAGTGTAATCTTTTGCCACTAGTCGTGCCTTAAAAAGTCATCAACTCTCCATCAACTTCGAACTTTTTCTTATAGATATATTTGCAACCAACGGGAACTATTCCCTTTGGTGGATATATCAAAGTCCGTACTTTGTTGGAGTACATTGAGTCCATTTCGGATTTCATGATGTCAAGCCAATGTTCCAAGTTGATGTCCAACATAGCTTCCTCATAGGTCTTCCGATCATCATCCGATTGGTCCTTCTCATATAGGAATCCGAACCTTTTGGATTGCTTCTTGATTCGGTCCGACCTTTTCAAAGGTTGTGTGTAAGGTTCTTAATGCTTACTTGTTTCCACCATTCGTGGGATTTGATGATCATCTTAAACTTCATCAAGCTTAAGAACAATGCCATTTCTATCTAACATAAATTCCTTTTCCAAAAAGTGGGCATCCTCGAAACAAACACCTTTTGTTCCGAGGGATCATAAAAGTAATAACCCATAGACTCTCTTGGGTGTCCCACAAACTTGCACAAGGTGGATCTACTATCCGACTTGTCTCCCACTAGCCGTCTAACGAAAGCGGGAGACCCCAAAACGTTTAGATAAGAGTAATAAGGTGCTTTGCCATACTATATTTCATGTGGTGTTTTTGACACCAACTTTGAGGGTACTACATTTAGGATCCTCATCACCATTTCTAAGGCGTATTCCAAAAAGGATATAGGCACATTGAAAAAGCTCATCATGGAATGTACTATGTCCAACAAGGTATGGTTTCTCCTCTCAACTACTTCATTGTGCTAGGGTGTACCGAGTAAAGGCAAGAGTAGCATTAGGATCCATAAATCAAAACTTCATAAGCTTGAAAATAACTAAGCTACTCGAGCTCCCAAGAATCTAGTCATGCTACTGATCTGGATTAGGATGAATAATTACCTCTTGTAGCTCAAAATCAAGGAGCAAATTAACTATTTCTCACGAGTCCAGAAACTATCTAGAACTAGCACAGTGGAAAGATGACAACAATTGCCCAGGCTAAACTGCTCCAAAATTGGAGCCAAAACCCTTCTGCATTGTTCCAGAAAAAATCGCCAACCGGAAGCTGCTGCAGGTGGATCTCCAAAATCGAGCAAGTCAAGTGCCTTGCCTCCGTTGATATGATCCGCACACCAAACAATCTTCCAATTTTTCCTCACTGGAAGCTGGAGTTAGAGAGGAGAAAATGAGGTAGAGGAGGCTGATTTTTAGGTTGGGAGAACAAGAAATGCAAAGCTTCAACTCATGATGCAATGCATGGAGAGAAAGATTTTGGAGAGAATGCAAGAATCCAATTCTCACACTTTCAACAATTAATTTCAAAATTTGCATGCTCTCTAAATCTATATATAGAAGGTGGAAGGTGTGATGCTAGTTTTCATTATACCTTCCTCAAGGTGACCACCCAAGTGGCATGCCAAGTTGGCAAAATTCAAATTCAAGTCTTACTTGAATTTCAAGTGCATTTCAATTTTATTTAGAATCTAATTCCAAATTAATTAAGACGCTAATTTCAATGAACACTTCATTTAAATTTTCCCTTCAAAAAGTATTTTTCCCATTAATTAAATTAAACACTTTAATTTAATTAATTAACCTTTGATTTAACTCTTAAATCAAACAAGCTTAACTCTTAAGCTTAAATTAGTCAACTTAACTCTTTAAGTCAACTTGTCCAATTGATGGTCAACATGGTACCAAATAATTAACTCCTTAATTATTGGTCTAATTTAACTCTTAAATTAGTTGATTAATTTAACACTTAAATTAATCAAACCAAAATTGACCATTAGATTGGGACCTTGAAAATCAGTCACCAAATGATGATTTTTCCAACACTTGGAAAATTGCTCTACCAATTTTGGAAGCTATTTGGCTTTTGTGTGTAACCCAATAGGTTCTACCACTTATTGGACATGGGCTCATAACTCTTTGTGACTTTTGAATATCTTATATTCATTTTAGTTTAAAACTTCTTTTAAACTAATCGACTCAATTCAATTAATCTCATTAATTGAAGAGTATCCAATCTCCATGGTTGATGTCCAACCTCAAGCCCATGTAGCTTAATTAATTGGCCAAAATGAATATTCTGGAGAACCATCATAGCTCTATGCGTACCATGCAAATACGGCCCTTCCGTCTCCTATCTTCCAAAAGAGGCCTAGGGTAAGATATTTGTAGGTTCCCTAATAGCCTCGATACTATGTCTCTATTCTCAATCTTTGATTCCCTTGTGTGACCTCACCTTTGGAAAACTCATTTTCCAAATTGTCACACCACTTTGCGCAAGGATTTCTTTGAATTGATCATTATAGAACACATAGGAGATGCACTCACCCTTCACACAAGCAAGGAGTCAGATTCTATCTTGGATCTCACAAACCTCCATGCCAAGTTGATCATACCCAACCTTAACCTGAAAGACCCGCTAAGTAGTCAAGGAAGAGTCAAAACATGAGGACCGAACACAAGGTTCCATGGATTCTTAGGTCAGAGGACTAATAATATGCATTAGCATAAGTGGGAGAATTAACCACTACCGACTTGCCACCACGGCTATCTAGTGGATTCTTTAGAGGGTCTTCAGTGCCTTGTTCTCTAACAAGCACCCACTAACATGCACCCGTATCTCATACGGTTGCTCATGGAATGAAGCAATGTCCAACTCTTGGATTTATGCATCGTTAATGCAAGTCTATCCGGATCTTAGATGCCCCGTCTTGTAAGATCTTATGACTTGGAAGATTTAAGATCACAACCATGTAAGACTTATTCCATGGTCATCGAACCAAGTCCCGTAGTCATGTGTGATCTAAGGGCTTCATCTAAATGCAAGTGAAGTAATATAAAGCATATGATGAAGGTGGCCATATAAAGAATATCATTCAATCAAGATTATTTTACAAGGAAATAGCTTTTACAAGGCCAATCTGATTGGCTTGCCGGGCACTATTCCAACAATCTCTCACTTGCCCTAAAGCCAATGCTCCGTAGCCTTGAGACCCATCTTCTCAAGATGTTCTTCAAAGACCTTTTGCTATTAGGGGTTTAGACAGTAGTTCTGCTAAATTCTCTTCTGAGGAAACTTTGTCCACTCAGTTGTCGCCTCTATCAATTTGATATCATATATCAAATGATAATACATTTACTGTGTTTGGATCACTGATGAGATCTTGGCTCAAATCCAAAAATTATCTTCCAAAGAAAATTGTGGGCTTATACACGCTAGGCACTACATCCAACTCTTGGATGGAGTTTTTATCCAAATACCTTTTTTTGTAGTTTCCAAAACCACAAATTATTTCACCTCAGTGGTTGTCTTAGCCGTGGTGTCTTGTTGAAACTCTTCCGACTCACCGCGCCGCCATTAAGGCAAAATATAAATCCAGAAGTGGATTTGAAGTTATCTACATCGGATTGGAAACTTGAATCCGAAAACCCCTCTAGTTTCAATTCTCCATTGCCATATAATAAAAACAAGTCCTTAGTCCTTCTCAAATACTCAAGGATTGCTTTAACTGCTATCCAGTGACTTTTATTGGAATTGGATTGGAACCTATTCGCAACTCGTAGCGGGTGTGCCACATCCAGTCTTGTACATTGATTTGCATATATTATGCTCCTAATGGTGGAGGCATAAGGTATGTGGGACATACTTTGTCTTTTGTTTTCAGTCTAGGGGCCATAGACTTTGAGAGACGAATGCCATGTCCCATGGGAAGAAATCCCTTCTTGAATTCTTTCATACTAAACCTCTTTAGTATCTTGTAAATGTACGAGGTTTGGGATAGCCCCAGCATCTTCCTAGATCCATCTCTATAGATACATATTCCCAATACGTAGGATATTTCTCCCAAATCCTTCATGGAGAATTGTATAGATAACCACGCTTTAGTACACTCTAACATTCCTACCTCATTCCCAATGAGAAGGGTGTCATCGACATAAAGCACAATAAACTGTATACTGCTCCCACTAGCCTTCTTATACACACATGGTCCATACACATTTTTGACAAAGCCAAACGATTTGACCGTTTTGTCAAAATGTATGTTCCAACTTTGGGACACTTGTTTGAGTCTATAAATGGATCTCTTGAGTTTGCAAACTTTTGGTTTACTCTCCTTGTATGTAAAACCTTTTGGTTGCTCTATATAGATTTCTTCTTCAATGTCCCCATTGAGGAAAGTGATTTTCACATCCATTTGTTATATCATAGTCATAATATGTGGCTATGGCAAGTAGAATCCGAATGGACTTAGGCATAGCGACCAGTGAAAAGGTTTCCTCAAAATCGATACCAAGTCTTAGAGTGTAAACTTTTGCCACTAGTCGCGTCTAAACAGTCACCACTTTTCCATCTACCTCAAGCTTTCGCTTATAGATCTACTAGCAACCAACGAAAACTATTCCCTTTGGTAGATCTACCAAAGTCTGTACTTTATTTGAGTACATGGAGTCCGTTTTAGATCTCATGGCTTCAAGCCAACGTCCAGAATCTATGTCCAACATAGCTCCCTTATAGGTCTTTGGATCGCTATCCGATTGGCCTGTTTCATGAAGGAATCCAAATATTTCGGGTTGCTTCTTGATTCGATTCGACCTTCTTAGATGTTGTGTGCAAGGCTCTTTGATATATATATTTGTTTCTATCGCTTGTGGGATTTGATGATCATCTTGAACTTCACCAAGTTTCAACAACAACGTTTTTTTCTATCTAATAGAAATTCCTTTTCCAAAAAGGTGGTGTTCCTCGAAATAAATATCTTTTGTTCCGAGGGATCGTAGAAGTAGTAATAACCTATAGAATCTCTTGGGTATCCCACAAACTTGAATAAGGTGGATCTACTACCAACTTATCTCCCACTATCCGTCTCACGTAGGCGGGAGATCCCCAAACCTTGATATATTGGTATGAATGTGCTTTGCCATACTATATCTCATATGGTGTTTTGGCACCGACTTTGAAGGTACTACATTTAGTAACTTCGCCGTCATCTATAAGGCGTGTGCCCTAAAGGATATAGGCACATTGAAGAGGCTCATCGTGGAACGTACCATATCCAACAAGGTATGATTTCTCCTCTCGACTACTCCATTGTATTGGGGTGTGTCGGGTGGAGTCCATTGAGAGAGAATCCCATTCTTCTTTAGATAATCCAAGAATTTGGTGCTTAAGTATTCTTCTCCTCAATCCGATAGAAGAGCTTTAATACTTAGTCCTAATTGCTTTTCCACTTCACTCCTATACACTTTGAACTTTTCAAAGGCTTCAGACTTGTTCTTCATAAGAAACACGTGTCCGAACCAACTATAGTTATCAGTGAAGGTGATGAAGTAGGAATAGCCTTCTCTCCCACTAACTCTTAGTGGTCCACAAACATCAGTATGGATCAAATCCAAAAGACTTATGGAGCGCTCCGTTTGTCCTACAAAAGGAGCTTTGATCATTTTTTATCTTTAAACAAGATTCACAAGTAGAAAGATCCTCAATGCCACTAACATTTAGCGCTTTGAGAGCTTCTAACTTGCTCATCCTATTCTTAGAGATATGACCAAGTCTTGTATGCCAAAGAATGGCATCTTCTTGGATATCTAATTTCCTTACTTTATTGAAAATGCATTAGTGATAGTTGAGAATCTTATATGTATAATCCTTTGTTAAGTGTACCATAAGCAATTAAAGAACCCATTCTTTAATGCCTTCAATCTCCCATTTGATATAGAAAGATCAAATCCTTCACTATCCAAAACGGGAATTTGAAATAATATTCTCAACAATATATGACACATAATAGCAAAGGTTCAATACAATTATGGAATTCCCTAAGTCCAACTTATTGTACGCCTTCGACTTTGGTCACAACTCTTTCTCCTTAGCCAAAGTGGTGGATCATATCCATATCACTTAGTTTTATTCTTCTTTCTTATTCTTTGTAACAACTTACAAAGATAAGAACCACATGCAATATCACATATCCATGAGAAAGAATTTATCTTTAAATGCACTTTAATAAAGTACATACCCTTCCAAAGGGTTGCAAGGTATTCCTTACATAATGGCTTCCAATGGCCTATCTAGCCAAAGTAGAAACAAATAATATTGACTATTTCCTCTATAATCTTCTTGACTCCTTCGGATGCCTTTAATAGTTGTTTTCCCTTGGAGAAAGAACTTTTCTTCCTTTTACCTTCCTTTGTAGCACCCCTAGGGCCCATAGACTTGGAGGAGGAAACAAGTGTCAAAGGTTTGCCCTTGTCATGGTAGTCTCCTTCTTTATCAATAATTTGATCAATAAAACTTAGCGAGGATGTGAGGATCAAATCCTCATGGAGATCACTATCCATCACTACATCCAAGTAGAAAAAAGCTTCTCCAAGCTTAATCATCTTTAGACCATAGTCGATGACACATGACTTCGCATTCATCCTAGCTTGAAAAATCTCTTTTGACACAATGAACTTCTCATATCTTGTTTGCTTTACAACTCTTGTAAACTTTTACCAAGGTACTATTCATGTATCTTTGAAACTTTTAAAGTTTGTAGATGCCATTATGAGATTATGGGATAGGACGATCCTAAACCTAATTCGTGAACTTTTCATGTGTCTCTTGATCTATTTTTAATCCCGATAGGATTTGGAGCACCTTGATATAGGACATTTATCCACTTCTAGGAATCTAGAATGATTTTGAGATTAAGTCAATCATGGAAGTTTGGCCTGGTTAGTTTATTGGTTTCCAAAATAACGTTGAGTAGAACATTAAACCATTCTTGAGATTTCACAAATCCTCAAAGGCGAAAAAGAGAATAAGCATGTGATTGAATTTGATATTAAAAACATGTTCATGGTCTTTCAAGCATGTTTTTCTCCCACTATTTTATCAAATTCTTCACCCCCAAGAAGAGTTCGGGAAATCATATTTCCTAGTGAGAATCAAGATCCTAAAGACTTGCAAGTGGACCCCCGTGACTGGATGTATATCCACGAGCAATCCAAAGGTAAGCAACTTTTGCTAATTGCATCTCATGCAACTCTTGATATATTTTACCTCACCATTTCATGTAGATTCCCTAATGGATGACCTCTACATTACTCGATGTTAAGTCAAACCTACCAATCAAACTTTAATTCGAGACGGGCGCCACAACATCCCCCGTGACCGAGTGTATAATGTGTGGGCGTTCCCAAATCAAAGGTGCATCTCATGCAAAGTATATGGTCACAGCTTTCCATCTAAGGATGACGCTTGACCGGATGTATATCACACAAAGGTGGTAGCATGTCCTGCCATATACTATTGGTAAAAGGCTTGGATTAATTAAAACTCTTTTAATTTGTATCAATTTTGACTTAATATTTGAAAAGCACTTAGACATTCTAAGTGGAAGGTTTTTGCTTGCAAAGATCTCATCATTTTATCTTCTTATTTAGGTTTTCTATATCCTAACCATGCATTTCATACATCAATAGGATATGGAAAGCATAAATAAGTAAATGCGCCTAGCATGCTCCTAGGGTGGGATAACCATGAGCCAAACTAAGTGGTGCACTTAGAGCCATAGGTGCACCACCTAGTTGATTTTAGGTGGGTTGATTAAATCTGGCTATTACATGAGTGTATCCCATACATTCACGGGCCTTTAAAAGTCTCTATGCCTCCATTGTCTCATTTGCTCCATGTAACTTTTACATGAGAAAGAAATCCTCACTCCTAGTTATTCTACTCTCGTAACATTTACAAGGTAGAAATAAAGATGCTTGCAAGCGCCAATTTAATACAACCTATTTCAACAACTTGAAACATATAAAATCAATGTTAAAGGCTCATGATCATCCCTATTCATTCATCATTTATTCAACAATTAAATGAACAATAAATAAATCTAGAATTAACAATTAATTCTATCAATTAAATGCTTATCTCATAAACAAATAATTGAACAAGCATAACACTTATGCAACTATTGGAGATAAACTTTAACAAGATTTAATGAGCTTGAAAAATGTCAAACTTTATATTGAGAACTTGCACAACTCTTGTGCATCCATAACACATGATTTAACATCATTTCTAGTCACCAAAGGAGCCCAAAAATTGCTCAAAAACTCGCCTAACCCATGACCGGGCGTTGCTGCTGAGGCAAGCACATGGCTGGGCAGTAAGTCTCGGTTACAGCCCTGCCAATGTGCACCAAAGCCGGCAGCAGCCCCTGTTTTGGATCAAAGGCAAGTTAGGCCATTTTTGGCTCAACTTTTGTGCACCAAAAATGCTAGAACTCATCCTAAACATTAAATCACACACTATGGACCAATTTTAAAATCTAAAACACATTTTAAAACTGGAAATTTAAGTGCTCAATCAAGCTTCAAAAATCAAGTTGAAGTAAGAGTCGCATTCTTCAAAAATCTCCAACAAAACTCCAATCACATTGGATCCAAAAATGACCATTACTCTTTTGATCAAACATCAACATGCTATATCATCATATAACATCAATAAATGCTAAATCAACATTCGACATTTATCTTCTATGAATTGAAACATACTAAAACATGAATTAACACTTAAATCGCATAAAAGCATGCTTTCAATTCATCAAGCATTAGACCCACAAGCATCATCATTCAAACTCTCCAATCCATGGCTTGGATAAATTATTTGGTGATATTGATCAATTCATCACATGAATCAATCAAACAATAATCCAAAACATAGCATGAAAAAGGCTCCAATACCACTTGAAGGCTAGAGAAGCATTAGGATCCATAAATCAAAACTTCATAAGCTTGAAAATAACTAAGCTACTCAAGATCCCAAGGATATATTCATGATACAGATCTGTATTAGGATGAATAATTACCTCTTGTAGCTCAAAATCAAGGAGAAGATCAACTATCTCTCACGAGTCCAGAAACTGTCTGGAACTGGCACAACAGAAAGATGACAATAATTGCCCAGGATAAAATGCTCCAAAATTCACAAAATTAAATCTAGAACACCTAAACACAAGGGGGAATCTAGTGTGAAAAATTGGATCCAAAAATTCTTCTGCATCATTCCATAAAAAATCTCCAACCGGAAGCTGCTGCAGGTGGATCTCCAAAACCGAGCAAGTCAAGTGCCTTGCCTCTATTGATATGATCCACACACAAAACAATCTTCCAATTTTCCCTCACTAGAATATGGATTTATAGAGAAGAAAATGAGTTAGAGGAGGCCAATTTTCAGGTTGGGAAGAAGAAGAAATGCAAAGATTCAACTCATGACGCAATGCATGGAGAAAGAGATTTTGGAGGGAATGCAAGAATCCAATTCTCAGACTTTCAGAAATTAATTTCGAATTTTGCATGCTCTCTATATCTATATATAGAGGGTGGAAGGTGTGATGCTAGTTGGCATCACACCTTCCTCAAGGTGACCACCCAAGTGGCATGCCAAGTTGGCAAAATTCAAATTCAAGTCTTACTTGAATTTCAAGTCCATTTCAATTTCATTTGGAATCTAATTCCAAATTAATTAAGATGATAATTTAAATGAAGACTTCATTTAAATTTTCCCTCCAAAAAGTATTATTCCCATTAATTAAATTAAACACTTTAATTTAATTAATTAACCTTTGATTTAACTCTTAAATCAAACAAGCTTAACTCTAAAGCTTAAATTAGTCAACTTAACTCTTTAAGTCAACTTGTCCAATTGATGGTCAACATACTACCAAATAATCAACTCCTTAATTATTGGTCTAATTTAACTCTTAAATTAGTTGATTAATTTAACACTTAAATTAATCAAACCAAAATTGACCGTTAGATTGGAACCTTGAAAATCGGTCACCAAAGGGTGATTTTTCCAACACTTGGAAAATTGCTCTACCAATTTTGGAAGCTATTTGACTTTTGTGTGTGACCCAATAGATTCTACCATTCATTGGACATGGGCTCACAACTCTTTGTGACTTTTGAATATCTTATATTCATTTTAGTTTAAAACTCCTTTTAAACTAATCGACTCAATTCAATTAATCTCATTAATTGAAGAGTACCCAATCTCCATGGTCGATGTCCAACCTCAAGTCCATGGAGCCCAATTAATTGGCCAAAATGAATATTCTGGAGAACCATCATAGCTCTACGCGTACCATACAAATCGGTCCTTCTGTCTCTTATCTCCCAAAAGATGCATAGGGTAAGATATTTGTGGGCTCCCTAATAGCCTCGATACTATGTATCTATTCTTAATGTTCGATTCCCTTGTGTGACCTCACCTTTGGAAAACTCCTTTTCCAAATTGTCACACCACCTTGCGCAAGGATTTCTTTGAATCGATCATTAAAGAACACATAGGAAATGTACTCACCCTTTACACAAGCGAGTAGTCGGATTCCATCTTGGATCTCACAAACCTCCATGCCAAGTAGATCATACCCAACCTTAACCCGAAAAACCAGCTAAGTGGTCAAGGAAGAGTCAAAGCATGAGGACCAGACACAAGGTTACCATGGATCCTCAGGTTAGAGGACTAATAATATGCACTAGCGTAAGCGAGAGAATTAACCACAACTGACTTGCCACCACGGCTATCTAGTGGATTCTCCAGAGGGTCTTCAATACCTTGTTCTCTAACAAACACCCACTAACATGCACCCGTATCTCATACGATTGCTCATGGAACTGAGCAATGTCCAACTCTTGGATTTATACATCGTTAGTGTAAGTCTATCCGGATCTTAGATGCCTCGTCTCGTAAGATCCTATGACTTGGAAGATTTAAGATCACAACCGTGTAAGACTTATTCCATGGTCATCGAACCAAGTCCCGTAGTCATGTATGATCTAAGGGCTTCATCCAAATGCAAGTGAAGTAATATAAAGCATAAGATGAAGGTGACCATATAAAGATTATCATTCAATCAAGATTATTTTACAAGGCTAATCTGATTGGCTTGCCGGGCACTATTCCAACATCGAGTGAAGTCTATTGAGAGAGAATCCCATTCTCCTTTAGATAAATCAAGAATTCGGTACTTAAGTATTCTCTCCCTCGATCCGATTGAAGAGCTTTAATACTTAGTCCTTTTTACTTTTCTAATTCATTCCTATACTCTTTGAACTTTTCAAAGGCTTCGGACTTATACTTCATAAGATACATGTGTCTGAACTGAGTATGGTCATTGGTGAAGGTAATGACATTAGAATAGCCTTCTTTCACACTAACTCTAAGTGGGCCACAAACGTCTGTATAGATCAAATCCAAAGGACTTGTTGTACGCTCCGTTTGTCCTACAAAACGAGCATTGGTCATTTTCCCTTTAAACAAGATGCAAAAGTAGGAAGGTCCACAATGCCACTAACCTTTAGTGCTTTGAGAGCTTCTAACTAGTTCATCCTATGTTTAGAAATATGTCCAAGTCTTGCATGCCTCAAGATGGCGTCTTCTTGGTTATCTAATTTTCTTTTATTTGATTGAATGTGCATTAATGAAGAGAATCAAGTATGTGCAATCCATTGTTTAATGTACCTTGTGCAATTAAAGAACCATTCTTTAATGCTTTCAACATCCCATTCAATATAGAAAATTCATGTTCTTCATTGTCTAAAATGGGAAAAGAAATAATGTTCTTAACAAATTGAGTACATAATAACAAGGATCAAGTACAATGTAAGCATTCCCCAAGTCTAACTTGACTACGCCTTCAACTATGGCCGCAACCTTTGCTCCATTTCCAAGGCAATGTTGGAATAGTGCCCCGCAAGCCAATTAGATTGTCATGTAAACTATTTCACTTGTAATACAATCTTGGTTGAATGATATTCATTATACATGGCCATCTTTATCTTATGCTTATATTAATTCACTAGCATTTGGTTGAAGCTCTTTGATCACACAAGACTGAGGGACTTGGTCACACACTGGATGGTGATCATGAAATAAGTCTTACATGATCGTGATCTTAAAACATTCCAAGTCATAGAATCTTATGAGATAAGGCATCTAAGATTAGGATAGGCTTACATTAATGATGCATAAACCAAGGGTCGGATGTTGCTCCGTTTCATGAGCAATCTATGTTGGACATAGGTACATGTTAGTAGGTGCTTGTTAGAGAAAAACTTCTCTGAACACTTGCCTGGAGAATCCACTAGATAGCCGCAGTGGCAATTTCTCCAACTTACACTAGTGTATATAATTAGACCTTTGACATGAGGATCCATGGTAACCTTATATTTAGGTCCTCATGTTTTGAATCTTCCTTGACAACTTAGCATGTCTTTTAGGTGAGATTGGGTATGAGCTACTTAGACATGGATGTTTGTGAGATCCAAGATAGGATCCGACTCCTTGTTGCTGTGAAGGATGAGTGCATGTGCTATGTATTCTATAATGATCGGTTCCAAAAAATCCTTGTGCAAGGTAGTATAACAATTTGGAAAATGAGTTTTTCAAATATGAGGTCATAAAGGAGAATCGAACATTGGAATAGAAACATAGTATCCAGGCTATTAGAGAGCTGGCAAATATCTTGCTCTAGGCCTCTTTCAGGAGATAAGAGATAGAAAGACCGTATTTGCATGGCAAATATAGAGCTAGAATGGTTCTCTAAGAGCATTCATTTCGGCCAATTAGTTGGACTCCATGGGCTTGAGGTTGGACATCAACCATGGAGATTGGGTACTCCTTGATTAATGAGATTAATTGAATTGAGTCATTGGTTTAAAGGAGTTTAGACTAATATGAATATTTGATATTCAATAAATCACAAGAGTTGTAAGCCCATGTCCAATTAATGGTATAACCTAGTGGGTCACACACAAGAGCCAATTGGAAATCCTACTTGATGAAGATGAATTTTCTAAAAGTTAGAAACATTCCACCTTGACTAATTTTTGGAGATAGACAATTGACTAGATTGTTGGTCATTTTGGCTTGATCAATTTAATTGTTAAATTGATCTAAATAGTTTAAAGAGTTAAATTAGACCAATTCAATTAAGGAGTTAATTTAATTGGTGTCACATGGCTATCAATTGGTTAAGTTAACTTAAGGAGTTAAGTTAACAATGACTAGCTTAAAGAGTTAAGTTAATTGGCTTAAGAGTTAAGTTAAAGGTTAATTAATTAAATTAAAGTGTTTAATTTTGGAGATGAAGAATTAATTTTGGAGGAAAAATTCAAAATGAAGAGTTCATTTGGTGTGTATTAGAATTTATTTGTATGACATTTCATTAGATGAAATGAAGATTCCAAATGAAATTCAAATGTATCTCAAATTCAAATGCAACTTGATTGCAAGTTGGCAAGCAAATGGCGCCAACCTTGAGGGTGGTGTGATGCCACCTAAACATCACACCTTCCCTCCATCTATATATAGATATAGATGGTGGGGCGGTCAAGCATGAAATATACACACAAGCATCTAATTGTTAGATTCTCCATTTCTCTCTAATTCAAATGCAACTTGATTGCAAGTTGGCAAGCAAATGGCGCCAACCTTGACGGTGGTGTGATGCCACCTAAACATCACACCTTCCCTCCATCTATATATAGATATAGATGGTGGGGCGGCCAAGCATGAAATATACACACAAGCATCTAATTGTTAGATTCTCCATTTCTCTCTAATTTTGTATGTGCTGAAGCTTCACATTTTTCTTCATCTCCTACCTCTAAAATTCAGCCACTTTATATCTTCATCTCTTCTTTGTTTTACAGCTAACATAGAAGAGATTTAGATTGCCCATTGGTGTGTGGATCTTGACATTAGAGACAAAACACTTGGTTTACTTGCCTTTTGGAGATCCTCTCTTTGGGGCAGAAACTTGGGGACGTTTTTGGAGCAGCTTCGAATTTTATAACTTGGCTGAAAATTTTATTAAAGCTTCATCAAGGTGTTGGTGATCTTATGTCCAAATTTCAGTCGATTTTGATGGTGTTTTGGTTAAGCAAAAGTTGTCCACAAGCTGCTGTGCTAGGGGAGACTACATTGAAAGAATTCAAGCTAGTCTTCATCTCTTTGGTTAGATTTTGCATTCAAGATAATTTTCTAACCTAAATCCACTTTAGTGGCATGAATTAGATCTTTGGGTAGGTGTGATCAAGTTTGATTATAGTTTTTAAAATGTTTCATAGTTGGATCCTTGGCTTACACCTTCTTTCAAGTGGTATGGATGCCTAAATTCACGATTTAATTTGGATTTTTGGATGATTGATTCATGTGATGAATTGATCTAAATATCCAAATACTTGATCCGATTTATGGATTGGAGTGTTTGGATGATGATACATATGGCTCTCTTGCTTGATGAATTGAAATTATGCTCATATGTGTTTTAAGTGTTAATTCATTTGTTTGGCATGTTTTTAATTCATGGTTGCTAATGTTGAATGTTGATTTAGTATTAGTTAATGTTATATGTTGATGTAGCATGTTATTTATGGCCTTAAAGAGTTTTGGTCATTTTTTGATCCAATTTGATTGGAGTTTGGTTGGAGATTTTTGAAGAAAGTGATTCTTACTTAAACTTGATTTTTGAAGCATGATTGAGCACTTGAAATTTCATTTTTAAAAGGTATTTTGAATTTGAAATTTCATCTATATTGTGTGATTTGATGTTTGGGAGGTGTCCTAAATTTTTGGTGCACAAAAATTGAGCAAAAAATGAGTTGACTTTAAGCTAATTTTGAAACAGGACTGTTGTTGGCCAGTCAACGAACTCACTTGGCACGCGCCTGCCGCATGGCTGTGCACCCAGGCCTGGCAGGCAGTGGTCGTTTTAGTTGTGCTCGAGTCATGGCTTGTTTTTGTGTTCTTTTTGTGACCAAAAGTGTTTTGAATCATACTACATAGATGCATAAGTGTTGTGCAAGTTCTCAAAATTATGTTTGACAATTTTGATTGCTTTTAAAATCTTTTTAAAGTTAATCTTCAATTAGGTGCAAAAATGAGATGCATAAAAGTTATGTTTATGTTCGCTTGACCAATTAATTGTTTATAAGATAACAATTTAATTGTTGGAATTTGATTTCAATTCTTGATTTATTTATTATTTATTTAAGTCTTGAATGGATGATGAATGAATGGGGATGATCGTGAGCCTTTAATATTAATTTTATTTGTTTCAAGTTGTTGAAAATGATTGTATTAAATTGGGGCTTGCATGCCTTTTAATTTCTATCTTGTAAATATTATGAGAGTAAAATCACTAGGAGTGAGGATTTTTTTCTCTTATAAATGTTGCAAGGAGCAAAGAAGAGCATTGGAGGAATGAAGACCCATGAATGTATGGGGATACACTATATAATAGCTAGATTTAATCAACCCACTTAAAATCAACTAGGTGGTCCACTTATGGCTTTAAGTGCACTATTTGGTTAAGGCTCATGGTCATCCCACCTTAGGAGCATGCTAGGTGTATTTACTTATTTATGCTTTCCACATCCTATTGATGTATGAGATGCATGGTTAGGATATAGAAAACCTAAATAAGAAGATAATATTGGTGACATCTTGGCAAGCAAGAAAATTCCTCTACTTAAAAAGTCTTAAGTGCTTTTCAAAATATTAAGTCAAAATGGATACAAATTAAAAGGAGTTTTAATTAATCCATACCTTTTACCAATAGTATATTACATAACGACGCTACCACATTTGTGTGATGTCTCATGAGTCGTAGGTCACACTTATGGTGGAAAGTTGTGACCATATACTTGGCATATAATGCACTTTTGATCTGATACTTCCCATGCATTGGCACAAGAGTCGTGGGATGACATGGAGCGGTCTTGAATCAAAGTTTGATTGGTAGGTTCAACTTAACACCTAGTAGTGTAGATGTCGCACGAGTCGTGGGTCTACATGAAAAGTGAGGCAAAATGTATCAAGGGTTGCATAGAGATGTAATTAGCAAAAAGTTGCTTACCTTTCGATTGTTTGTGGATGTGTCATGAGTTGTGGGTCCACTGCAAGTCCTTAGGACTTTGATTCTTACTAAGAAATGAGAATTCTTGAATTCTTCTAGGGGGTAAAGGATTTGATAAAATAGTGGGAAAAAAACATGCTTGAAAGACCATAAACATGTTTTCACTATATCAAAGTTCAATCACATGTTTATATTTTCTTTTATCACATTTTTTTTGTAGATTTGTGAAATCTTAAAACTCAAATGGCTAAGAATCCACTCAACATCATTTTGGAAACTAATAAGCTAACCGGGCCAAACTTTCGTGATTGGTTGAGAAACCTCAAAATTGTTCTTGATTCCGAAAAGAGGACTTATGTACTGGATTAAAGTCTGGCGGACACTCTTGGCAATGATGCCACCAATGAGGCCCATGAACTGTATCTCATGTTGGCTTCTATGACCAATGATCTCCAAAAGACTCATGAGCATACGAAGTATGCTAGCGAGATCTATATATACCTACAAGAGTTGTATGGTGTTGAAACTAGATACGAAAACTTTGCTTTATCTAGGGAGCTCTTTAGGTCAATAATGGTTTAGGGCTCCAGTATCTATGATCACAAGCTCAAGATGATTGGAATCATCGAGAAGTTTGGACAATTGGATGTGATCATGGACAATGACCTCATGTGGATTTGATCCTTTAGTAATTGCTTAGCTCATTTGACCAATTCGTTATGAACTTTAATATGTCCAAGCAAGAAGTGACGATTATCAAATGGTGAACATGTTGGTGACTACCGAGGCAACAATGAAAAATGATAAGCCTCTTATGCTTACATCCTTCTACAAGTCTAAGGGTCGTAGAGGTCATAGAAAGAGAGATAAAAGGAAGAAGAGTTCTTTCTCTAAAGAGAAGCAACCTTTGAAGAGTTCGAGGGGAGTCAAGAAGAAGAAAGAGGCTAAGACTAATTCTACTTGTTTTCATTATGGCGAAAAAGGACATTGGAAGAGGAATTGCAAAGCTTACCTTGCAACCCTTGAGAAGGGTGCATCCCTTATATGATCATCTGCCTTAAACATGGAGCAAAGGTTGCAGCCATAGTCGAAGGACTAATCAAGTTAGACTTGGGAATACTTGCATTGTACATGATACTTGTTATTATGCACCTAATCTTGTTAAGAACATTATTTCTATTCCTATTCTAGGTAATGAAGGATATGATTTTTCTAGATCGAATGGGATGTTGAAAGCATTAAAGAATGATTCTTTAATTGCATAAGGTACATTAAACAATGGATTGTACATACTTGATTCTCAACCTTTATTGATGCACATTTAATCAAGTAAAAGAAAATTAGATAATCAAGAAGATGCCATCTCGTGACATGCAAGACGTGGACATATCTATAAAACTAAGATGAGTAAGTTAGAAGCTCTTGAGGCACTAAATGTTAGTGGTATTGAGGATCTTCCTACTTATGAGTCTTGTTTAAAAGGAAAAATAACTAAGGCTGCTTTTGTAGGACAAACGGAGTGAATCACAAGTCCTTTGAATTTGATCCATATGGATGTTTGTAGTCCAGTAAAAGTTAGTGCGAGAGGAGGCTATCTTTACTTCATCACCTTCACTAATGATCATACTTGGTTGGGACACATATATCTTATGAAGTACAAGTCCGAAACATTTGAAAAGTTCAACAAGTATATGAATGAATTAGAAAAGCAAAAGGGACTAAGTATTAAGGCTCTTCGATCGGATCAAGGGGGAGAATACTTGAGTATCGAATTCTTGGATTATCTAAAGGAGAATGGGATTCTCTCTCAATGGACTCCACCCAACACATCGCAACACAATAGAGTAGCTGAGAGGAGAAACCATACCTTGTTGGGCGTGACACGTTCCATGATTAGCTTTTTTGATGTACCTATGTCCTTTTGGGGATATGCGTTAGATACAGCTGCAAAGTTACTAAATGTAGTACCTTCAAAGTCGGTACCAAAGACACTGCATGAGATGTGGTATGGCAAAGAACCTTTTTACTCTTCTCTAAGTGTTTGGGGGTCTCCTGGTTACGTCAAGCAGTTAGTGGGAGACAAGTTGGATAGTAGATTCATCTTGTGCAAGTTTTTAGGATACCCAAGAGAGTCTTTGGGTAATTACTTTTATGATCCCTCGGAACAAAAGATGTTTTTTTTGGAACACCATCTTTTTGGAAAAGAAATTTTTATTGGATAGAAAAGGCATTGTTGTTGAACTTGATGAAGTTCAAGATGATCATCAAATCCCACAAGTGGTGGAAACAAGTGAACATCAAGAGCTTTACACACAACCTTTGAGAAGGTTGGACCGAATCAAGAAGCAACCCGAAAGGTTTGGATTCCTTCATAAAATGGGTCAATCGTATAATGATTCGAAGACCTATTAGAAAGCTATGTTGGATATAGACTTGGGACATTGACTTGACGCCATGAAATTTGAAATGGACTCCATGTACTCCAACAAAGTATGGACTTTGGTAGATCCATCGGAAGGTGTAGTACCCGTTGATTGCAAGTAGATCTATAAGCGAAAGCTAGGAGTCGGTGGAGAGGTAATGATCTTTAAGGCACGAATAGTGGCAAAAGGTTACACTCAAATACCCGATATTGATTTTGAGGAAACCTTTTCATTGGTCATAATGCCTAAGTCTATTTGGATTTTACTTACCATAACTGTATATTATAACTATGAGATGTGACAAATAGATGTTAAAATTACTTTCCTCAATAGAAACATTGAAGAAGAAATCTATATGGAGCAATCATAAGGTTTTACATCCAAAGGGAGTGAGTAAAGAGTTTGCAAACTCGAGAGGTCCATTTATGGACTCAAACAGGCGTCCCAAAGTTGGAACATACCTATTGACAAGACAGTCAAATCATTTAGCTTTGTCAAAAATATGTATGAACCTTGTGTGTACAAGAAGGCTAGTGGGAGTAGTATACATCTTATTATGTTTTATGTCGATGACATTCTTCTCATTAGGAATGAAAGAGAAATGTTAGATTGTATTAAAGCCTGGTTACCTATACAATTCTTCATGAAGGATTTAGGATAAACATCATACGTATTACGAATATGTATCTATAGAGATAGATTGAGAATGATGATGGGGCTTTCCCAAACCCCGTACATTGACAAGATACTAAAGAGGTTTAGTATGGAAGAATCCAAGAAGGGATTCCTCCCTATGGGAAACAGTCTTCGTCTCTCCAAGTCTATGGCCTCTAAGATAAAGAAGAAGAGACGCAAGATGTCCCACATACTTTATACATCCGCTATTGGGAACATAATGTATGTCTTTCAATGTACAAGATCGAATGTAGCACACGCTCTAAGTGTTATGAGCCGCTTTCAATCCAACCCCATTGAAAGTTACTAGATGGCCGTTAAAGCAATTCTTAAGTACTTAAAAAGGGCTAAGGATTTATTTTTTGTATACGAAAATGGAGAATTGAATCGTAAGGGGTTTTGGGATTCTAGTTTCCAATCCGATGCAGATGACCTAAAATCCACTTCTTGATTTATATTTTGCTTTAATGGCGGCGTGGTGAGTTGGAAGTGTTCCAAACAAGATACTATGGCTGATTCTGCCATAGAGGAGGAATATATTGCAGCTTCGAAAGTTGTAAAGGAAGGAGTTTGGATCCAAAACTTCATCCAAGAGTTGAATGTAGTGCCTAGCATTACTGAGCCTGTATTTGTCTTTTGTGACAACAATAGTGCATTTGCACAAGCTAAAGATCCAAGATCTCATCAGCAATCTAAGTACATTTTAAGGAGATATCATTTGATTCAGGAGATCATTGATAGAGGAGACATTCGAGTGGAAAGAGTTGTCTCGGAAGAGAACATAGCAAATCTACTGAGTAAACCCCTATCGCAAAAGGTCTTTAAAGGACATCTTAAGAAGATGGGTCTTAAGACTATGGAGAATTTGCTTTAAGACAATTGAAAGATTGTTGGAATAGTGCCCTGCAAACCAATTAGATTGGCATGTAAACTATTTCACTTGTGATACAATCTTGATTGAATGATATTCATTATACATGGCCATTTTCATCTTATGCTTAGATTACTTCATTAGTATTTGGTTGAAGCCTTAGATCACACAAGACTAGGGGACTTGGTCACGCACTTGGTGGTGATCATGAAACAAGTCTTATACGATCGTGATCTTAAATATTTCAAGTTGTAAGATCTTATGAGACAGGGCATCTAAGATCTAGATAGACTTACACTAATGATGGATAAATCCAATGGTTAGATATTGCTCCATTTCATGAGCAATTCATGTTGGATATGGTGCATGTTACTGGCTGCTTGTTAGAGAACAAATTCACTGAAGGTCCGCTCGGAGAATCCATTAGATAGCTGCAGTGGTTAGTCGGTAGTGGCAAGTTCTCCAGCTTAGACTAGTGCATATAATTAGTCATTTGACCTGAGGATCTATAATAACCTTGTGTTTAGGTCCTTATGCTTTGATTCTTCTTGACCACTTAGTGGGTCTTTCGGGTTGAGCTTGGGTATGAGCTACTTAGACATAGAGGTTTGTGATATCCAAGATGGGATCTGACTCCTCGTCCTTGTGTAGGGTGAATGCATGTCCTATATATTCTATAATGATCGGATTCACTAAATCCTTGCGCAAGGTAGTATGACAATTTGGAAAAAGAGTTTTCCAAATATGAGGTCATAAAGGGAAATCAAACATTGGAATAGAAACATAGTATCCAGGCTATTAAGGAGCCGGCAAATATCTTGCCCTAGGCCTCTTTCGGGAGATAGAAGACAGAAGGACCGTATTTGCATGGTAAGTGTAGAGCTAGGATAGTTCTCCAAAAGCATTCATTCCGGCTAATTAGTTGGGTTCCATGGGCTTGAGGTTGGACATCGACAATGTAGATTGTGTACTCTTCAATTAATGAGATTAATTGAATTGAGTCATTAGTTTAAAGGAGTTTAGACTGATGTGAATATTTGATATTCAATATATCACGAGAGTTGTGAGCCCATGTTCAATGAATTGTAGAACCTAATGGGTCACATGCAAAAGCCAATTGGAAATCTTACCTGATGAAAAGGAATTTACTAAAAGTTAGAAACATTCCACCTTGACCAATTTTTGGAGATAGACGGTTGACTAGATTGTTGGTCATTTGGGCTTGATCAATTTAATTGTTAAATTGATCTAAATAATTTTAAAGAGTTAAATTAGACCAATTCAATTAAGGAGTTAATTTAATTGGTGCTACATGACTGTCAATTGGTCAAGTTGATTTAAAGAGTTAAGTTAACAATGACTAGCTTAAAAAGTTAAGCTAATTGACTTAAGAGTTAAGTCAAAACTTAATTAATTAAATTAAAGTGTTTAATTTTGGAGGGAAAATTCAAAATAAAGAGTACATTTGGTGTACACTAGAATTTATTTGGATGACATTTCATTAGATGAAATGAAGATTTCAAATAAAATTCAAATGCATCTCAAATTCGCATGCACAAGTTGATAAAGGAGCAAGCAAGTGCATTCATTGACAGGCTCCAGAGAGAGTCTCCTCACGCCCAAGCTAAAGTCACATCCTTCATCACACGAGGATCTTGGGCTATCATGCAGGCTCTGTTGGATTATCTCTTATTCAGCCTATTAAAGAAAGGCTTGCTAGGATTCTGCCATCAACTGAGAGGACCATAGCACAAGATCCATCTCTTCCATTAGTCCATTTCTAATGCACAGGATCCTTACATAGAGGCAAGTGCAGAACATACTTTAGGTTTAGGATGGGAAGACCAGTAGAAGATCCGAAAGTATGTAACAAGTGGCACCAACCTTGAGAGTGGTGTGATGCCACCTAAGCATCACACCTTCCCTCCATCTAATATAGATATAGAGGGTGGGGTGGCCAAGCATGAAATATACGCACAAGCATCTAATTGTTAGATTTTCCCTTTCCTTTTAATTTTGTATGTGCTGAAGCTTCACATTTTTCTTTATCTCCTACCTCCAAAATTCAGCCACTTTATACCTTCATCTCTTCTTTATTTTCCAGCTAACTTAGAAGAAATTTGGATTGTCCATCGGTGTGTGGATCTTGACATTAGAGGCAAAACACTTGGTTTGCTTGCCTTTTGGATATCCTCTCTTTGGGCAGAAATTTGGAGACATTCTTGGAGCAACTTTGGATTTTTTGATTTGGTTGAAAATTTTACTGAAACTTCATCAAGGTGATGGCGATCTTGTGTCTAAACTTTTAGCCAATTCCGACGTGTTTTGTTTTAGCAAAAGTTGTCCACAAGCTGCTGCGCTATGGAGACTGCATTGAAGGAGTTCAAGCTAGTATTCATCTCTTTGGTTAGATTTTGCTTTCAAGGTAATTTTTTGACCTAAATCCACTTTATTAGCATGAATTAGATTCTTAGGGAGGTGTGATCAAGTCTCATTTTAGTTTTTAAATGCTTTATAATTGGATCCTTAGCTCACACCTTCTTTCAGGCGGACGATCATATCCCCTTCATTGAGACTCTTTTTTCTTTCCATCCCTTGTAATGAATTACAAAGGTGATAACCACATATGGTATCAAATACCCATGAGGAAGAATTTATCATCAAATGCACTTCAATAAAGTACATACCCTTCTCAAGGGTTGCAAGGTAAGCTTTGCAGTTTATTTTCCAATGTCCTTTTTCACCATAATGGAAACAAGTAGCATCTATTTTTGCCTCTTTCTTCTTCTTGACTCCCCCGAACTCTTTAAGAGTTGTTGAGGAAGAACTCTTCTTCCTTTTACCTCATTTTCTAGGACCTCTAGGGCCCTTAGACTTGGAGGAAGATGCAAGTATAAGAGCCTTATTCTTTTTCATTGTCGCCGCTATGATCACTAATGTTCACCAATTAGTTAATCATCACTTCTTGCTTGGACATATTAAAATTCATAACGAATTGGTTGAAGAGCTTGGCAATAATTGTAGGATCAAATCCACATAAAGGTCATTGTCTATGATCATATCCAATTATCCAAGTTTCTCGATGAGTCTAATCATCTTGAGCCCATGATCATGGACACTCATGCCCTCATTTATTCTAGACCTAAAGAGCTCCATATACAAAGCGAACCTTTTGTGTCTAGTTTGAACACCATATAACTCTTGTAGGTGTGTATAGATCTTGCTAGCATACTTCATATGATCATGAGTCATTTGGAGCTCATTAGTCATAGAAGCCATCATGAGATACCTTGTTTATAGAGCATCACCCACAAACTTCATGAACAATTCATGGGCCTCATCAGTGGCGTAATTGCCAATGGTGTTCGGTGGACTTTGATCAAGTACATAAGTCCTCTTTTTGGAATCTAGAATAATCTTGAGGTTTCTAAACCAATCACGATTAGCTTATTGGTTTCCAAAATAGCGTTGAGTGAGTTTTTAGCCATTTTGAGTTTGAAGATTTCAAAAATCTACAAAAAGCGATGAAAGAGAATATAAGTATGTTATTGAATATTGATATTTGAAAATAAGTTTGTGATCTTTCAAGCATGTTTTTCTCCCACTATTTTATCAAAATTTTCACCACCTAGAAGAATTTGGGAATAATATTTTCTAGTGAGAATCAAGACCCTAAGGACGTGTAAGTGGACCCCCATGACCGAGTGCCATCCACAAATAATCGACAGGTAAGCAACTTTTGCTAATTGCATCTCATGCAACTTTTGATATATTTTGCCTCACTTTTCATGTAGACCCAGTGACCGTGTAGCATCTACATTACTAGGTGTTAAGTTGGACCTACCAATCAAAGTTTGATTCGATACCGCTCCACGACATCCCTCGTGACCGAGTACCAATGCATGGGAAGCCTCAAATCAAAGGTGTATTATATGCTAAGTATATGATCACAAATTTCCACCAAAGTGTGACCCTTGTGACCGAGTGCCATCCCACAAAGATAGTAGCGTCGTCATGTCATATACTATTGGTAGAAGACATGAATTAATTAAAACTCCTTTTAATTTGTATTAATTTTGACTTAATATTTTGAGAAGCACTTAAACTTTCTAAGTGGAGGGATTTTCTTGCTTACCAAGGTCTCACCAATTTTATCTTCTTAATTAGGTTTTCTAATATCCTAACCATACATCTCATACATCAATAGTATATGAAAAGGATAAATAAGTAATGCGCCTAGCATGATCCGAAGGTGGGATGACCATAAGCCTTAACCAAGTGGTGCACTTAGAGCCATAGGTGCACCATTTAGTTGATTTTAAGTAGGTTGATTAAATCTAGCTATAACATGAGTGTATCCCAGACATTCATGGGTCTTTATGCCTCCAATAGTCTTCTTTGCTCCTTGTAACATTTATATGAGAAAGAAATCCTCACTCCTAGTGATTCTACTCTTATAAAATTTACAAGATAGAAATTAAGAGGCATGCTAGCCCCAATTTGATACAACTTTTCAACAACTCGAAACAAATAAAATCAATATTAAAGGCTCATGATCATCCCCATTTATTCATCATCCAGTCAACACTTAAATGAACAATAAATAAATCAAGAATTGACATTCAATTCCAACAATTAAATGCTTATCTTATAAGTAATTAATTGGTCAAGCAAAAATAAGCATAAAATTTATGCATCTCATTTTTGCACCTAATTGAAGTTTAACTTTGACAAGATTTAAAAAGCAGTTAAAAATGTGAAACATAAGTTTGAGAACTTACACAACACTTTTGCATCTATTATGTATGATATAGAACACTTTTGGTCACTTAAGGAACATAAAATAACACCAAAAACTCATCAAGACTGAAATTGCCCGTTGCCACCTGGCTTGGGCGCACAACCACATGGCAGGTATGCCCTAGGCGCGCCTGTTGCCTGGCTAGTGCCTAGGCTGGGCCGGCAGCAATGCTGTGTCAAGGTCTTAACCGAGTCATGTCATTTTTCGCTGAACTTTTATGCACCAAAAAATTTAGGACACATCCTAAACACTAAATCACACAATATATGTAAAATTCTAGATCTAAAACACCTTTTAAAAATGGAATTTTAAGTGCCCAATCATGCTTCAAAAATCAAGTTTAAGTAAGAATCACATTCTTCAAAAATCTCCAATAAAATCCAATCAAATTGGATCCAAAAATGACCAAAATAATTTAAAGCCAAATATAACATGCAATATCAACATATAACATCAACTAATGCTATGTCAACATTTAACATTAGCAACTATGAATTAGAACATGCTAAACATATGAATTAACACTTAAAACAAATATTAGAATAGTTTCAATTCATCAAGTAAGGGAGCCACATGCATCATCATCCAAACACTTCAATCTATAACTTGGATCAAGTATTTGGAGATCTAGATCAATTCATTACATGAATCAATCAGACAATAATCCAAGTTAAAGCATGAATTTAGACTCCGATACTACTTGAAAGAAGGTGTAAGCCAAGGATCCAATTAAAAATAATTAAAAACTGAAATCAAACTTGATTACACCTCCCCAAGGATCTAATTCACACCATTAAAGTGGGTTTAGGTCAAAAAAATTACCTAGATAGCAATTTCCAACCAAAGAGATGAAGACTAGCTTGAATTCCTTCAATGTAGTCTCCCATGGCGCAATAACTTGTAGGCAACCTTTGCCCAACCAAATCACCTTGGAATCGGCTGAAATTTGGATAAAAGATCACCACCACCTTGAGGAAACTTCAGTAAAAAATTCAGCTAAATCAAAAAATCAGAAACCACTCTAGAAATGCCTCAACATTTTTGCCCATACAAGGATCTTCAAAAGGCTAGCAATCCAATTATTTTGACTCTAATGACAAGATCCACACACTAATGGACAATCTAAATATCTTCTATGTTATCTAGAAAACAAAGAAGAGATGAAGGTATGAGGAGGTCGAATTTTGGAGGTAGGATATGAAGAAAAATGTGAAGCTTCAACACATGATGCAATACATACAAAATTGGAGGAAAAGGGATAATATAACAATTAGATATAAAATGCTTGTGTGTTCTACATGCTTGGCCGCCAACCCTCTATATCTATGCATAGGTGGAGGGAAGGTGTGATGCTTAGGTGGCATCACACCATCCTCAAGGTTGGCGCCAACTTGCTTGCAAGTTGCATGTGCATTTAATGTGTATTTGAATTTCATTTAGAATTTTCATTTCATCTCATCAAATGTCATCCAAATAAATTCTAATACACTCCAAATGAACTCTTCATATTTTTCCCTCCAAAATTAACTATTCATTTCAATTAAATGAAAGACTTTAATTTAATTAATTAACATTTGACTTAACTCTTAAGTCAATTAGCTTAACACTTTAAGCTAGCTATAATTAACTTAACTCCTTAAGTTAACTTAACCAATTGTTAGTCACGTCGAGCCAATTAAATGGTTATTATACATGAGGTGAACAATGATATAGAACATTGAAAGATGAGCTCCACATTCCAAGATTTCAGAAATATATGTTCTCTGTTGCAAATGATGTTCACAATGGGAAACTATTTTCTCTTCAGGGCAAAACATGTGAACCCTCTATAAACATGAAAAAGATAAATGTTGATTTGTTCACACTGGTAAGAAAGTTAAGGATCCTATTTTATTCACATCAATATCTTAGATGGATAATTTGAGTTGCAAAGGTAATATTTTTCTTTTCACATTAGGCTTAGGCATATCAATATAGATTAGTTGGATGTAACAGTGAAGAAGCCTGGTGGATGGATTGCCTAATCTAACCAATAGTGGTAATGAAGAAGTAAGAGAAAATTATCAATATGGAAAGTCTCACAAACTTCCTTTGTCGAATCTTTTTTTAGACCTCAAATTCCTTTATTTAGCATTCACCGAGACTTATATGGACCAGATGGAATGCCATTTTATTCTAGTTTCTATTATATGTTGATTTTGGTAGTGACTTTTCAAAGTTTATATAGGTTCTTTAAGATAAAGTTAGAAGCACTCTTAGAGTTTCAAGGAGCATTCAAAAGTGAACATGTGGAGCGCCCCAACGGGAGGTGCCTACCTCGAGTAGAGGTGCTACTCCAATCTAAATCTAAATTATTTTTTTCTTTTTATTGCAAATAATATAAACCGTTGGAACACATAAAATAAGGTAACATATTACAATTTCCTTCAAGTATATGTTTATCCTCGAGACAATAAGAGTCATACTTAACATTGCAAGACCTAACAACCTTGTTTTACTTGCAGCCATTTTTCTTTCCTCTTCTACAAAAATCTGCTAGAGTTCCTGTTGGGACCAAAAATCTAAAGGGGCCTAACTTATGGGACCAAAAAAGCTCAACTTAATGGCCAATTGAGTGGCACATTAGTTACTCCATTAGCTTTTGGATAGAAGTATTTTTGAGTCCTCAAATTGAAGAAAAAAATGCACTTATTGGATGTAATGTGCAAAAGTCAGTTCTAATTTATGGGATCAAAAAGACAATTTAACCTTTTTATAATAAATGTTTTATTTCCAGCATTATACAAGACTATGTTCTTGTGCACTAAATAATTTATATTTTATTTGAGTGGGAGTTTTAGGTTGACAAGGCTTGTAATTTTCACCTAAAATTTATTACATTTTGTTACTCTTCGATACTACTCGAAAATGGAGTTAGAGTCCTTTTCAAAAGTTAATAGAGTTCTAAGAGTTCTTTGTTGTGAAATGCGTTTTCTAGAGTCAGAGCTCTTGAATTTTTGCAAGTGATTTTTCGTGTACTTTTTGACTTTGGAAGTTGGTATTATAATAATTAAACGTTTAGTGGGCTTCAACTTGCTTGGGTCTAGATACCTATTTTGATGGACTTGATTAATTGGGCTCACTGACCTTTTACTTTATTTTTATTTATTTAATTGGATCTTTTAGTTAATTTTTACTTTTTAACGCGTAAGAACTTAATTTGCCATATCATCAAGTCCCCCTACTTTTAATTTAGAAATTTAATTTTTCATATTGAAAGTATAATATAAGTTTAGTTTTCAATTTTACCTTGTCTTATGTAATTAATATTAAATTTTGATAAATTATTTAATTTATTTTTTGATGCAAAAATTTGAAATAACTCAACTTTCGGCTAAGTCAAGATGTCGTGGATCTCTTAGTCTAGTTGTTTTTATGAGACATAGTACTAGGTGCTTTACATTCATCTAAAGATTTAGAAATTTTTTGGCAAGTGCATAATTTAAAAAAACAAGCTTTGGTAACAATAAGAGATAAGTTCCCATGGTAACTCCTTTTTTTGTGTCTTTTACTTCATTTCATTCCTTATGATTCTTTTTTTACTCCTTAGAGTTATTATATTTTCTTAGGGTACATTAAGTTGAGAGTAAGTTATGTGTGGTCCTAAGAGTGGGGCTGTTGTGTAGCAGAACTCAGTCTAAATTAGAATCTCAAACCAAGTCGTAGTCTATAGAGGAGAGAGGGGGCAGAAGCAAGAGTATTGCTGCCGAAGAGTCGCTAGCTGCCCCATGGGTGGTTGGCCAAATTGTAGGCCACCAAGCACCAATGGAACTAGGAGGCACTCATTGGGCGCTTGAGGTACGCACCTGGGTCTGAGGTAGGAGCACGCTTCGAGTGCCCAGCGCCCATAGCGTGGGTGGCTAGCCCTTAGGCTAATGTGTGTGAGGTGAGCAATGCCTTGGGCAATTACAGCCATGCCAAAATTGTCCAGGCTTGTGAGAGTCATCCTCTTTGCAATGTCTCTACATTTTCTATGTTTGTGAGCCCCTCTTTAAGCGCATAGCCTAGTTTACCATTAGTTTATGAAGTCGCGCATTAAGAGTGCATGAGTTAATATTTGGTTTTCAAATCATTTTCTTTGTCTAGGCCCAACTTTAAGATCTAGATAAGAGGATGTTTTCAGGAAGGGTCCGAGGACGCTCATGTTGTTAACAGTAGTTTTGCCAACATTATTGAGATACCTTGCTTACTCTCATTGGGGAGGTTAGCAATTTTAAGGTGTAAAATTTGCACTTTCAATAAGTATGAGTTCATTGTCTTTTTGTTGAAAGATAATATGGTATCACCTTCCTCGAAGTACTTTACTATGTCTGGTAGCTACTTTAGTAGTAGGTTTTCCTTTCCACCTAACCCTTTATTATTAGAAATAATTGAGAGTTGCAGGGTATGCTTAAGTCAATTTATTCCAAATTTCTTTTCATACTTCGTAGGATTTCAACACTGCTTTAGAGATTTGTGTAGCACCCTCAGGCTAGAGGTGGGTGCCTCCAGTCAAAGCGCCACCACTATCAGCCATGCATCTTAAATCACTTAGAAAAATCCAAACACATTGAAGGAAAAGAGTTCTTCATAAGCGTTGGTTATTAGTGTTTTGCACCTATACAAAACTATTACATTCAAAAAGAATGCTTTCAAAGCATACTATAATACAAGAAAGCCTCAGAAGTTTCCAATGCTATCTATTTACATAAGGTAAAATTATATGCAATATGTACTGTCGAGACTACTTCTTTGTGGCTCCTACAAGTCCTTATCTGGAAAAAGAACAGAATAAAACAACACAGAACTATAAGTTTGAATGACTTAGTAAACTAATAGCAAAGAGATAATTCCAGCACACAACACAATAACCATCGAACACTAAAGCTATAAGTGATAATCAAAATGTTCACAAGGATGCAAGATACATTTTTGGCACAAGGAAATACATCTTGTTGAAAAATTAAGTAATCTTGATTTAGCGAACACTTTCACTATTACGTTGTTGGTGCTTCTCCAACCTTATCTCTCCACTTTCGAAAATATGGAAGATTCTTATTCCTCCAAGTTCCAAGTAGTATCAACTCGGACATATAAACACTCACTAGGCATGGCTAGCCGCATGTGTAATCCCACTCATAGACAGCTACCTCCAACTGGCTATGAGATGGAATTATATGTATAGTTTGTATGGGTATCAACCAAAAGAATAGTCACCGTCAGTCCATTTCACCTTATCATCTTTCGTAGCTGATCCCAAGGCCTACCCCCAATGGTATTAAGCACTATCACGAATATCACGTAACATGTCCAACAACATTTCAATTAACACATCAATTTAATAATTCAACATCAAGTTTGTTTCAAGTCAGACATGCCGATGAAAGAAAAATATCTTCTGAAATTCATTTTGTAATTTTCACACACAATCACCAAATTTCAAGTACAATAACATAAATTATAATCAAATAGAAATAATGATTAGTGCAAGGGGCGATGTGTGGTGAATTTCACAAACAACTTATTTTCTCAAAACTTATGTAAATATGACATTCGGTTCATGGATGTAACAACTCAAAATGGGTAGGGAATTCATATAAGAATAGCTCAGGAATCACAGATACAGAAGAAGAAAAGTCTAAATAGATTACCAAGAGAAATACAAAGATAGAGGGTCAATATTATATAAATGAACGACAATTTCTAACAAAGAAAAGGTCAAACAGAACTGATATATTTACTAATATATATTCATAAGATAAAAAGTTACATTAAGCAAGATTGAGAATTTGGATAATAAAGGCTCAAGAGTTTCAGGTAAGAATAATAGTTTAGATAGACTGTCAAATTCCACATACGAACCGAAAGAATAGCACAAAGCGAACAATCAACAATTATTGAATCTCAACACCAACAAGACCAAGCAATAAACAATGAGGATATATTACAAATATGTATGTTCTTTGCCTAGCAAAGAAAATTAATATAAACTTACCTAATAACTCTCATGTGATAACAACCTCCTATGTACTAGTGATGCCAGTGTCCTCCTCACCTAATTCCATTAATGTAATATAAGAAAACCAATTCTAAGAGCATTACATTTCTTACATTAATTTACATCGCATTTAGTTTTTTAGGAATGTTCCTGTTTTTTGTATTTATAAGAAGTTGACCAAACAAGGACACAACAACTTCTTAGTGGGTTGTGAGTAACGTTACTATAGCTCCTAGTATTAATACAATTAGTTCATTCAACTCCACCAATTAAGTTTCTAACTTAATTACTATTGTACGTTTATAATTTTAACCTTTTTGATGGCACCAATTTAATTCAACTATTTTAACTAAGTCCATACCAAACCAAAGCCAACACTAGATTTTATAATTAAAGTCTTATCAATAGGATTATTCTATCTAAATTAAGGTCCAATCCAATCCCAAATTAATTTAGGTTTCAATTTAATCAATTTAAGGTAAATAAATCAATTCAATCAAAATTTACCAAATTAGATTGGGACCGAGTCCAATTCAAGGTATGATTCTAGTCTTGATGAATCCGGAATGAAATTTGGAGCTTTCTATATCTTAGTCGTCGAGCACCATTGTCCGCCGCCAGAGCTCAAACTAACTCAACCAAAAGACGCATCTCGACGAGCCAAACCAAACCCCTCTATCAATTTCCCCATTCCCAGTTTCCTGATTGGCAAATTAAGCTCCAAATCGCCCTTACGCCACCTCACGCCGCTGTGTTTTCTCACCATTAATTCTTCCTTTTTTAGCCACCAAACCTCAAATTAAACCTACCACTACTTTCCTCAAGTCAAGCCCAACACACCCTTCTTACCAATTTCTAGTTTTAGCCAACAAAACCCAGCACCCCATCACTACCATCCTCCTTCACCGTTGGCCACCCGTTTATCTTATTTTCTTCAGTTGTTTTTGGAAGTTTTTGGTATGGGAGTGATCATTGCGAGGTAAGGAAGATTCTTATTGATTCATAATTTGATTTTGAGGTGAAGTGAGAGAAAATCGAGCTTGGGATGGTCTGGATACTTTTTTAGAATTAGACAAAATTTGGCCCTTCATGTATAAATATAAATCATCTTTCGCCTAATTGCAATCAGACCCTAGAGCTTTTCACTGCTTTCAAAGGAGCCCTTCAGCTATTAACCGCCTTATGTTTTGACCCCTAAGTTTCAATTAACTCCCTCAGTTTCTATTTATCGTACTTCAGCCCTCCTGAATTCTGAAATTTTGGCAATCAAACCCATTTTAGTTAATTTTCCAGCCCTCACTATAACAAATTGCACTTCACATAACAAAAACTTTGGTCACAAAAGTAAAATTCGTTACAAATGTTAGATATATAGTAACACAATTGATTTTTTGTTACAAATAAAATTTTCTTGAGTAACTAAGTAAAAGTCTAGTTACCTTTAACTCAAATTTGTTACCTTAGATTTTTTACGTTCGTAACTAAATAATAATTCGTTATGGAAAATGTTATTTTGTTACATATAACATTTTCTGTCATATAAGAAGATATATTTGTAACAAAATTTGGTACCTTTTGTAACAACTAAATATTTGTTACAAATAAAATATATTGTAACAAAGTTTGTACTCCAAAATTCATTCCCTCCAAAAATCAATTGTACACGTATGGTAACAATGATTTTCATTACTAATTATAAATGGATATTAAATTAAAATTTCACAAATAGTTTTGGGTTGGGCTTTTGTTCAAAAAATGGGCTTCACAATATTAAAGTAAAGAATTTGGTAATTGGGCTTAACCAATTTTTCAGTGAATTATTGTTGGACTAGGTTTTATTTTAAGGATTGACCTTGAAGAAATTTGAAGTGAATGATCCATTAGTACTTGAGTCAATTTTCTTTAAAATGTTGAGTTTTATAAATTTTTTGTGAATTATTCGTTGAATTGGGAGTTCTCATTTATGAAATAGGTTTGATCAAATTTATAGTAAATTAAGTGGTGAATTAGGCTTCATTTGAAGATTTTGTCTTGAACAAATTTGAAGTGAGGTAAATGGTGAATTAGACTTTCTTTAAGGAACTAAGATTATTTTTTATTAATTGGACTTCACATTAGTTTAAATAATTGATTACTTTATGTTGACAAGCTTATTTTTTTCACTAATTGGCTTAACTAATATTTTAGTGAATTGGCAAATTGGACTTCATACTAATTTGAAAAATTCATTAATTGGGATTTACCAACTTATTTTTTATTAATTGGGCTTCAATAATTGCCTTTGTAAATTAGTGAATTAGGATTTCTATATGAATTGGATTTGACATTAACTTAAAGAATTCATTGATTGGGCTTTTGCAACTTTTCTTTTTATTAAGTTTTCTTTTGCATCAAAAAAAAAAAAAACTTTTCTTTTTATTAATATGAGTTCACCGATTTTTTAGTAAATTAATGTTATTTGGTAAAGAATTGGGTTTGACATTAAATTATAGAGTTGATTAATGGGGCTTTGGAAACTCCTTTTTTATTAATTGGGCTTCACTAATTTTATAATGAATTAGTGTCATTTTTTAATAATTGGACTTGGCATTAATTTAAAAAATTAGTTAATTGTGCTTCTCTAATTTATTCTTAAGAACTGAGTTTCACAAAATGTTTTAGAAAATTAGTTAGTAGGTTTTGTTTAAGAATTGGAATTCAACAATTATAACTTGGTGAGTAAATTGGTGAATTGAGATTTACATTAATTTGAAGATTGGTTAATTGAGCTTCTCCAGCTAATTAAAATTTATATTTCACTAATTTTTTTAGTAAATTGATAAATTAGATTTCATTTAAGAATTGAGCTACAAATATTATAGTGAATTCGTAATTGAACTTTGTTTATAAATTTGTGTCTTTCTTAATTAAAGAATTAGTTAACTTCACCAACTACTTTTTTAAAATTGGGCTTGAAAGTTTTTTAAATGATCTGGACTTCATATTAATTTATAAAATTCTTCAATTGGACTTTACCAACTTATTGTTTTTCTTAATGGGCTTGACCAATTTCCAATGAGTTACTAATTGGCCATTCTTAACGAATTAAGTTTCATATTGATTTATAGATTTGATTAATTGGACTTCACCAAGATCTTTTTTATTAATTGTGCTTGACCAATTTTCAGTAAATTAATTCTAAATTACACAATAATATTAAAATCATAAATATATGTAAAATAGTTAAATTAAAAAAAATATTTTATTTACTAATTCAAGTATCATAAATAAAAATTATCACTAAAAATTTCAATTTATCCTCTTAACTATATATGTTTTATTATTATTTTTCATGTTTTTGTTAACATAGCACGTTGAATTACCACGTTATTGCCATGCGAGAAAGAAGGAAGACAAATTTGATGATGTGGCACTACGTGGTGCCAAATCAGGCGCCATGTAGGATCAGATTACTGACGAATGAGTTTCAAACCCAATTTGTCCTCAAACTGTCAAAATTTAGGATATATTGTACCAATTTTGTGTCCCAAAAAGATAAAATAAAATTTTGCCAATAGAGTATAAGTACAGGACCGATTTTGCAGTTTTGCCTAATTTACTTTCCCTCCATCTTTGTATTCCCTCCAAATTTTGGGACAAATTAAAAGCTAACAATTGTTTTTGTTATTAATTCCACATAATAATTTAATTTAATTTCTTCCAAAAATTTGATTCCCTCCAAAATGAATTCCATTAATTTTTTTGAATCCCTGCCCCCCCCCCCCCCCCCGGCACCCCCAATTTTAGCTCCTCCTTTCAATTTTTGTATAAATAATTTATACCAAACTTAATTTCTTTTATATTAGATTGTAAAATGAATTAACATAATTAATTAATAAAAAAATAAAAGTATAGAATCACTTTAGTCGCTCAAATTTTACTCCAAAATTACTTTAATCCCCAACTAATGAAAGTTCATCTTTTAGTCGCTAACGTTAATATATTATTTCATTTTAGTCCTCAAAACCACGTTGCGACGGTATTTGACAGGAAAATTGACCAATTTTGACTTTTTAAGAGCAATATTGTCAATTTAAGGTTTTTATGTTTTGCTTTAGGCCTAAAATTAGAAAGAATGAACTAAATTAGAATAATTAAATTTTTAATTCTAAAATAAAATAGTAAAAATACTAAAATTATTAACTAGCTAAAGTCTAAAGGGACATTAAGAAGGTGTTTGGCTAAACTTATTTAAAATGTCTTATAAGCTCCTGAATCTTATAAGATGTTTTTGGAGTTTCTACATCTTATAAGATATTTTTCGAATTTATAAGATACTAGATTTAAAAAAAAAAAAATTCTTAAAGTGTTTGAATAATAAAATCTTGGAGTTTATAAGGTATTAGTAATGACAATTTCATAATTAATATGATTAACATATCTCACAAAATATTATAATTAGCGAAGCACTTATTGACAATTTTATAATTAACGAAATACTTTTTGACATCTTATAAGCTATCAAATATCTTATAAAATAATTTGAGAAGTTTATAAGCCCACTCAAACGACTTCTAAATGTTTTAAAATATCTAACTATACCCTATAATTATATATAAGATGAATATATCATTTCATATTTTTATTTTGTAGGCTTCTACTATTGTTATATAATTTGGTCATATAGTTATAAGTTTAATAAAATTCGTTTTTATCCCCATATATTTAATTAAATTTTTGAAGAACTGTTAGCATCCTTAACAATTTTGTAGACGTCGGTTGAATATTTATATTAAAATTCAAAAATATCCTTCAAAAGTTGTTTTGATTATTTTTTAGAGAAAAATACCCCTGGACTTATTTGTAACTTTAATATGGGGATTTAACTTTAATATTATTTAAATTACTCAGAATAAATTTAAATAATTTTATTAATAATTTTTTTAAATATTAAATAATATTTTAATTGAAGTTGAATTAAAAAAAATAAAACTTTAAAATCATCAACATATCTCAAGTAATTTAATCAAATTTAACTAAACATATTTATTAATTATAAAATAAAAATGAAAATTAAATCCATCTCCTAATTAAATATGATTTTATTTTTAAATTACATCTCAATAATATTAAAAAATAGTAATATCTAAAATAATTTAATTAGATTAAATTGAATATATTTATTAAATATAAAAAATATTTATTAACTAAAATAAATAATTTAAAAATAAAAATAAGATCTAAAAATATCATACTAACAACAGTAATTTTAAAATATCAATTTTACCCTACCAACCCAATTATAAAATGATGTCTTGTTCCCTCATAAAACACAAATAAATAAATAATTTTTTACCAATTTATTTTCCATCTACCACCCAAAATACAAACAAACAACTATAATATTTCCCAACCCCACTTTCAAAAAATCATTTTGCATAAATATTTTGACAAAATACTCCAATTCATAAACAAACAAGTCCCAATTTAAACTATTTTCATTAAGTTTATTAATTAATAAAAAAATAAAAAAGTCAAAATGGTGAGATCTAGAGTTTTAATCAAAATAAATAATTTAAATTTAAATAAAATCTAAAATTTTATCCTAACAATATAATTTTAATAATTTTAAATAAATAAATATTTTTAATTATAATATGTAAAATTGTATACACACACACACACACACATATATATATATATATTGTTTCCTTTTCCTCCTTCTCCCCCATCTCCCCACCCACCCTTGCCTCTTGCAACCAGAACCCCCACCCCCCTCCAAAAAAAACCCCCAAGTAACGCCATGGCTGGCCAGCGGCCAAATCTGGTTGCTCGCCATTTTTCCATGGCCAACCGCTGGCCACAACTAGCGACCGGCCATGGCCGCGGCCTCTGGCCATTTTTCCATGGCCAGCCGCTAGCCACAGCCAGCGAGAGACCATGGCTAGGCTGGCCGGCGATGAGGGGTTGGGGGAGGGGGGTGAGTTATATATATATATTTATATGATATATATTTTTTATATATATTTATATTGATATATAAAATTTTTAATTTTTTTATGAGGATTTTTTTATATATTTTAAATTTTTTTAATGAAAGTTGATTGGACATTTCAAAATTTGTGGAATTTTTATAAATAAATTAAATTTTTGGGGCTGTTGAGTAATTAATTTATTTTAATTTAACGATTTTTCCCGAACACTAACGGAAGTTGAGGTGTCGTCCCAAATGTGTTAAAAATTTAGAATTTTGGTCCTATAAGTTTCAACCTAAGTACCAAAAGTGCATATTCCCCTATTCAATGGGACCAAAAATATAATTTTTTCAATATAACCAAACACTACATTAGCAAAAAAAAGAAAAGGACTCCATTGAAATGGTAATAATTTTATTGGGTTAGTTGCAATTTACCCCCCTATGAATTGTGAAATAAGCATCAAACCCTCATATGAAAAAAATATATATACAAAATAACTTCCTTATGTTTTATAAAACCACGCACACCACCTCCCCCTCCACATTTGTTGCCCATTTAATATAAAAAGATCAATTTACCCTTAATCATTTCACATATATACAAGTCAATTTAAATAACTTTTTATTATCATATTTTATTTTTTTTCTTCTTCTTTTTTCATTCTTTTCTTTTCTTTTTATTCTCATTCCTCTCTTCTTCCATTATTTCATATATTTATCACTTTATACACACACACACACACACACACACATATATATATATATATAAATTTATATATAAAATTTTAAATAATTTTTATTTTTATCTTTTTTCTTTCTAATTATCCATACATATATACTTATTTTTTCTATTTATACTTATTCACATATATATAATATACACATATATAAATTTATCAATACAATTTAAAATACTTTTATTTTTATCTATTTTTTCTATTTATTCATTTCGAATTAAATAATATTTAATATTTATAAAAATATATATAATATAATTTTATATTAGTGAGTGCTTGTTAGAGAACAAATTCACAGAAGGCCAGCCCGAAGAATCCACTAGATAACAGTAGTGGGAAGTCAATATTGGAAAGTTCTCCTACTTATGCTAGTGCATATAATTAGTCATTTGACTTGAGGATCCATGATAACCTTGTGTTTAGGTCCTCATGCTTTGACTCTTCCTTGACCACTTAGCGGGTTTTTTAGGTTGAGATTGGGTATGAGCTACTTAAATATGGAAGTTTGTGAGATCCAAGATGGGATCCGATTCCTCATCGTTGTGAAGGGTGTGTGCATCTCCTATGTATTCTATAATGATCAATTCCAATGAGTCCTTGCTCAAGGCAGTATGAAAATTTGGAAAATGAGTTTTTGAAAGTGGGGTCATAAATTGAAATTGAACATTGGGAATAGAAACATAGTATCGAAGCTATTAGGGAGTCGACAAATGTCTTGCCCTATGCCTCTTTTGGGAGATAGGATGGACCGTATTTGCATGGTAAATGTAGAGCTAGAATGGTTCTCTAAAAGCATTCATTTCGGCCAATTAGTTGAGCTCCATGGGCTTGAGGTTGGACATCGACCATAGAGATTGAGTACTCTTCAATTAATGAGATTAATTGAATTGAGTCATTAATTTAAACGAGTTTAAACTCATGTGAATATTTGATATTCTATAAGTCACAAAAGGTTGTGAGCCCATGTTAAATGAATGGTCGAACCTAATGGGTCACACATAAAAGCCAACTTCAAATCCTACTTGATGAAGAAGAATTTTCTAAGAGTTAGAAAGATTCCTTGATGACCGATTTGGGGAGGCATTTCGTTGACACAATTTATAGTTATTTTGACTTGATCAATTTAATTGTTAAATTGATCCAATGAATTTAAGGATTTAAATTAGACCAATTAATTAAGGAGTTATTTAATTGGTACCACGTGACTGTCAATTGGTCAAGTTAACTTAAGGAGTTAAGTTAACTATAATTAGCTTAAAGTGTTAAGCTAATTGACTTAAAAGTTAAGTCAAAGGTTAATTAAACTAAAGTGTTTAATTTAATTAAAATGAAGAATTAATTTTGGAGGAAAAATTCAAATGAAATGTTCATTTTGTGTGAATTAGAATTTATTTGGACGAAATTTCATGAAATGAAATGAAGATTCTAAATAAAATTCAAATTCACATTTACTTCACATACCACTTGTATGCTAGTTGGCACCACCTTGAGGAAGGTGTGATGCAACTTTGGCATTACAGCATCCACCCTCTATAAATATATATAAGAGGGGGTGGCCAACACACATGTAAACAAGCAATCTAGATCTAATTGTTAGATTCTCTCATTTCTCTCCAATTTTGCATGTGTTGCCTCATGTGTTGAAGCTTCACAATTTTTCTTCATCTCCTACCTCCAAATCAAACCTTCATCCTTGCATTTCTCTTCTTTGTTCTCCAGCTAACATTGAAGAGAATTGGATTGTGCATTGGTGTGGAGATATTATCATTAGAGGTAAAATAATTGGATTGCTAGTCTTTTATAGATCCTTTATTTGGGCAAAATCTTTAGATTGTCCATTGGAGGTCTTGCCAAAAATCATCAAGGAGTTGGTGATCTTTTGGTCCAAGTTTCACTCAATTTCGAGTTCGTTTGGTTGGCCAAAAGTTGCCGTGAAGCCACTATGCCTATAGGAGATAAATTCAAGGAGTTGAAGTCTTCCTCAAAGTTTCCTTTGATTTTTAGCAAATCAAGGTAATCCTTATACCAAATCTGAATCTAAGGCATGCTTAGATCCTTTGCTTCATATGTAGCCTAGTTGTTTTGGCATTTTTTTATGCTTTGATAATTGGATCCTAGCACTACATGTAACTGTAGCATCTACCAATGTACATTCATTCATCTCTTATACACAGATTGCTATGCAATAAGGCAATATTCAATTCTTTTGAGTATATATCGTTAGTGCAGGCCTGCCCGAATCTTATATGTGCTTGTTTCTAAGATTTACAACTTGGAATATTTTAAAATCTTAACCATAAAGTCTTGTTTCATGATACCACTACATGCATGCCTAAGTCGCATAATTTTATATGATTTTAAGGGCTTCAACAAATGCATTGTGAAGAATATCAATATTACATAAGACGAAGATGGCTATTTATAGAATGTCAATCATATAACATTATTTTATAGGAGTAGCTAAACATATCAATCTAATTGGCTGCAAGGCACTATTCTAACAAGAAGCGTGTAGTGGAGTTGTATCGTGGAAAGACATCGCTTGCTTGGCAACATCTAAACCCCCACAATAGTGCTCAAATGAGGTTCATGCTTCATCTTCTTTTATGGTACATCAAGCTAGCACAAGCGATAGCTCTAAGGTGGTGATTTCTATACCAAAATCTTGTCCAAAATCTTCTTACCTTTGTTATACTAGTAAAGGCAAGAAATTATTTTGTAATAATCTAAACAGGAGTTGTGCATTGACTCACATTGGGACATAGATAAGATTACTTTTAGCTTTGATAGTTTGTGGAATAGGGTAAGTGAGCATGATAAGGTGAATTTGGAGATATTCTCCTCTTTCCAGTTGATTGGAGAAGTTAGAGATACTCTCTTCTTGTCAGCTAATTAAGCTCATTACGTGAGAATTTGCTTGGGTACGTATTTATCTCTCTACTTAGTTTATTTTACTTGTATACTTTTCTCATAGTTGCACTAAATCATTCGATCATCTCACTTATTATTTTTTGGTGTAGGCATAGAACTTGGTTGTGCAAATGTCTCTTCGAGTGTGAGGGTTTGCAATAGTAATATGTGGAGAATGCCGCAAGATTCGCTTAGTAGCAAGCTCAGAAGGAGTAGGATTTGGCAAAGCTACTAAAGGAGCATGAGCAGCTGAAGGCACATTATGTGAAGGAGGTGAACACTAGGAAGAAATTCTTAGAGTTTTATGCTAGGAAGGAGACCATCACCACCGCTCGTGAGGAGGCAGTGAAAGAGTTTAGGGATTCTAATGAGTTTTTCAAGGTGCGTGAGGTATAGGCCATAATGATTTATGATCAGATCATCTAGGATCATTGCTACATGCTTAATAAAACTTGGCGATAGCCAGTAGAGGTTTATTGCTGCTTGACCCCAACATTCTGGTTAACCATATTTCTAGAGCATTTGGTGGGGTTCTAGAGGCTAGCTTTGATGATATGGTAGAAAATTTAGTGGATGCTGCTCTATAGTAACAGATAAGGACTTAGCTTAGGAACTTTGAGTAGTTTTGATTCTTTCATTCTTTTGATTACGACCACTTTGCGATTTGCCTTTGCATAACATAAATAGTATGATGGCTAGCTTTTAGTTTTTTTTTCTTGGAGGCTAAGTGTTGTCCAAACATTTTGGCTTCGATATTGTTTAATTCTACACCTTTTGATTATGGAAGTTTAAACACTTTGAGTTTTTTTTGAAGACTTAGTCATTTGGCATTTTTTTTTTTTAAAATTTGTGCTTTTGTCTTTAGTATCGTGCGCAGTGGCACATGATGGAGTATTTAAACCTCTCTCTCTTTCTATTAAACTCCTTCGTAGGACCTTTTGGGATGAGGAGCAACAATGTACAATCTTGACTGCAGCCCCCTTGGGAGGTATTACGATAGGTTTAATTTTCTTAAGCTCCCCGAATAGGTTTCATTAGAATTGTTCATTCTTAGTGGCCAACTTCCTTCAGGTATTGATGAAGTTATTGTTATACGTGTGCTCAGGGTATAGATGTAGTTTGTAGAAGGTTTCATAGTAACCTTTAATACATGTGCTATGTACTGTTAGAATAGTGCTCCACAGCCAATTAGAATTAGCATGTAAATACTACTCCAATTGTGAGTTAATCTTGATTGAGTGATATCTTATAAAATGGCCATTTTCATCTCATGTTTTTTATACTTCACTTGAATTTGGTTGAAGTCCTTAAATCATTCAAGATTATGGGACTTGGTCACATATATGATGGCGATCAAGGAATAAGTCTCTAAAATCATAATTTTAAATATTCCAAGTTATAGAATCTTACAAGAAAGGGCATCTAAGATTCGAATAGACTTGCACTAACGATGCATACTCCAAGGGGTTGGATATTACCCCATTTCATGGATAACCTATGTTAGGCATGGATGTATATTAGTGGGTGCTTGTTAGAGAACAAGTTCACCGAATGCCTGCTCAAAGAATCCACTAGATAGCCGTAATGACAAGTCAGTAGTGAAGAATTCTCAAATCTTACGATAATTCATATAATTAGTCATTTGACTTGAGGATCCATAATAACCTTATGTTCAGGTTCTCTTTCTTTGACTTTACCTTGACCACGTAGTAGGTCATTTGGGGTTTAGATTAGACATGAGCTACTTAAACATGGAGGTTTGTGAGATCCAAGAAAGGATTCATTTTCTTAATGTTGTGAAGAACGAGTGCATCTCCTATGTATTCTACAATGTCAATTCTAAGAAATCATTGCGCAAGGAAGTATGATAATTTGGAAAAGGTATTTTCCAAAGTTGATGGCATAAAGTAGAGTTAAACATCAGAGGTAATGACACAGTTATCAAAGCTATTAGGGAGCCGACAAAAATCTTGCTGCAGGCCTCTTTCGGGAGATAGGAGATAGAAGGAACATATTTGCATGGTAGATGAAAGCTATAACGGTTCATCAAGATATAATTCATTCATCCAATTAGTAGGGCTCCATGGGCTTGTTGCTAGACATCAACCATGGAGATTGTGTACTTTTCAATTAATAGAGATTAATTGAAAGAGTTATTAGTTTAAATAAGTTTAAACTAAGTTGAGTATTTTAATATTCAAAATATCACAAAGAGTTGTAAGCCCATATCCAATGAATGGATAAACCTAATGGGTCACATAACCTAAGGAAACTCTTATTTGATAGGACGAATTTTCTAAGGAGTTAGAAAATTGCTTAGTAGGTGCTTTTGACTAAATGAGAGAAAACAAGCTGAATAATTATCAATTGATCATTTTGGCTTAATTAATTTAAGCGTTAAATCTATCAAAATAATTTAAAGAGTTAAATTAGGCCAATTAAATGAAGGTGTTAACTTAATTGCTGCCATATAGCATTTTAATTAATCAAGTTAACTTAGGGATTTAAGTTAGTTTAGTTAAATTAAAGAGTTAAGTTAGTTAACTTAAGAAATTAAGTTAAATTAATTAATTTAAAGAGTTAATTTGATTAAATAAGGAATTGAAGTTTTGGAGGAAAATTTTGTTAAATAAGGATTGGTGAGTTTTGATTAAATAAGTGATTCAAATTTTATGATGTTAAATTTTGATTTAGCATTGGATGATGTTATATGTTGATATAGCATTTCAATTATAGCTTTAATGTGTTTTGGCTATTTTTGGATTCAATTGGATTAGAGTTGATTGGAGATTTTTGAAGAATGGTGATTTTTACTTAGATTTAATTTTTGAAGCACTTTGAGCACTTGAATTTCCATTTTTAAAAGTGTTTATAATATGGAAATTTGTTATAAATTGTGTGAATTAATTTATGGAGGTGTCCATGATTTTTGATACACAAAAGAAAGCACAAAATGGCATTGGCTTGGACACAGGCAGCACACGGCAAGGCTGCCGCCTAAGTTGCCAGCACCTGGCCGAGCAAGGGGCGCTTGTGTGCACGTCTGCCGCATAGCCGGGCTGGCATGCCAAGCAGCTACTGGCCAGGCTGCTTTGAGGCCTTATTTTGTGAAATTTTGTGTTCTAAACTCTTTTAATTCATGCAATTTGATGCACAAAAGTTGTGTAAGTGCTCAAAGTAATGTTGAACATTTTTACTTGCTTTTAAAGTCAAGTTTAAGTTAATCTTCAATTTAGTGCAAAAATATGATGCCTAAAGAGTTGTACTTGTTTTTGCCCCTAATTAATTGTTATGTGATAAGTATTTAATTGATTGGATTGAATGTCAATTCTTGTTATTGTTCATTTAATTGTTGAATAGATGATGGATGATGAATGGGGATGAACAAGAGCCTTTAAATTGGTTTTATTAAAGTTAAAATTTGTTTGAAAAGAGTTGTATTAAATGGGGTTCCCATGCCTCTTGATTTTCTACCTTGTAATTGTTATGAGAGTAGAATTCTAAGGGCGAGGATTTCTTTTCTCTTGTAAAATGTTGCAATGAGACAAAGGAGGCCAAGAGGATCCAGGAGGCTTGAAAATCCATGTGTGTATGGGATACATTCATGTAATAGATATGATTTAATCAACCTACTTAAAATCAACTAAGTAATACACCTATAGCTCTAAGTGCACTACTTGGTTAAGGCTCATGGTCATCCCACCCTAGGAGCATGCTAGACGCATTTACTTATTTACATTTTCTTCATCCTATTAATGTATGATATGCATGGTTAGAATATAAAGAACCTAAATAAGAAGATAAAGTTGATGAGATCTTTCAAAGCAAGAAAAATCCCTCAACTTAGAAAAGTCTAACTTCAAAATAATATTAAATCAAATTGGACAAAATTAAAATAAATTTTAACTAATCCAAGCCTTCTACTAAAGGAAGTGACATGAGATGCTACCCTAATTTAGTCTTGGCGCACGAGTTGTGGGACACTTCATTAGTGGAAAGTTGTGATCACTTCCTTGTCATATGATGTACTTTAATTTAAAACTCACTATGACATTGTCTCACGAGTCGTGGAATGATCATAGTGGAGTTTATAATTAAAGGTTGGTTGGTAGGTACGACTTAACACCGAGTAGTATAGATGTCGCACGAGTCGTGAGTCTACAAGAAAAGTGAGGAAAAATAAATCAAGGGTTGCATAGATATACAATTAGTAACAGTTACTTGCCTTAGGATCATTTATGAATGTCTCACAAGTCGTGGGCTCCCAAATGATGCCTTTTGGACCTTGATTCTCACTAGGAAATGTGATTTCCCAAATTTCTAAGAGGGTATGGAATTTGATAAAATAGTGGAATCAAAACATGTTTGAAACTCCATTAACATGTTTTCAAATATCAAACTCAAGCATATGCTTCTATTCTTTTTCTCGCTTTTGTAGATTTTTGAAATCTCGATCAATGGCAAAGAATCAACTTAGCATTATTTTGGAAACCAATAAACTCACCGGGCCTAACATCCGCGATTGGTTAAGAAACCTCAAAATTATTCTTGACTCTGAAAATATAACTTATGTCGTTACTCAAAATCCACTGGATACCATTGTTGATGATACCAACGATGAGGCCTTTGAAGCTTTTGCAAAATGGGTAGAAGATGATCTTCAAACCTATTGCCTCATGATGGCGTCAATGTCCAATAAGTTCCAAAAATCTCATGAGAACATGAAAAGTGTTTCTGAGATACATGTGCACCTACAAGAGTTATATGGGATGCAATCTAGACATGAACATTACATGTTGTCTAGAGAGCTCTTTAGGATAAGAACGATAAAAGGGACACGTGTCCATGACCATGGCCTTAAGATGATCGGTCTCATTGGGAAGCTTGCTCAATTGGATGTGGTCATGGACAATGACCTTTCTGTGGATTTAATCCTCTAATCATTACCAAGATCACTTGACCAATTCGTTACGAAATTTAACATGTCAAACAAGAGGTTACGATTAACGAATTGATTAATATGTTGGTAACCACTGAGGCGACAATGAAAAAGGACAATTCTTTGATGCTTGCATCCTTCTCCAAATCTAAAGGCCCTAGGCGTAAGAAGAAGTGTGGTAAGAAGAAGAAAGGTTTTTCTTCAAAATGGAAACAACCATTGAAGCTCTCTAGTGGAGTTAAGAAGAAAAAGAAAGAAGACAAGAAGGATGCTAAATGTTTCTACTGTGGCAAAATAGGGCATAGGAAGCGCAACTACAAGGAATACCTTGCGACCCTTGGGAACGGTATGTTGTTCATTGAAGTGCACTTAACCACAAAATTTTCCTCATGAATATTTTATACCACATGTGGTTCTCACCTTTGTAATCCATTACAGGGAATAAAAGGAAGAAGGACACTCAGCGATGGGGATATGATTTTTCGCCTAGGTAATAGCGCAAAGGTTGCGGCCAAAGTTAAAGGCATAGTCAAGTTGGACTTAGGGAATTCTTATATTGTATTAGATCATTGCTTTTATGTACCTAATCTTGTCAAGAATATCATTTCAATTCCTGTCCTAGATTCTGAAGGATATAATTTTTCAATTAGTGATGGGAAATTGAAAGCAAGAAAGGTTCTTTAATTGCATGTGGTACTTTGAACAATAGATTATACATATTAGATTCCCAACCATCATTCATGCACATTCAAAGCAACTAAAAAAGTCTGATAACCAAGAAAATGCCTATCTTTAGCATGCAAGAGTTGGATGTATTTTCAAGAATAGGATGAACAAAATAGAAGCCCTCAAAGCACTAAATGTTAGTTGCATTGAGGATCTTCCTACTTGGGAATCCTATTTAAAAGAAAAAATGACCAAAACTCATTCTACAGGACAAACGGAACATTCCACAAGTCATTTGGATTTGATCCATATGGACGTATGTGGGCTACTATGAGTTAGTGCTAGAGGAGGCTATTCCTACTTCATAACCTTCACCCATGACTACACTCGATTCGAACATGTGCATCTTATGAAGTACAAGTCCGAAGCTTGTGAAAAGTTCAAAGATCATAGGAATGAAGTAGAAAAGCAACAAGGACTTACTATTAAAACTCATCGATCAAATCAAGGAGTGGAATACTTAAGTACTAAGTTCTTGGATTATCTAAAAGAGAATATGGGATTCTCTCACAATGGATTCCACCCAGCACACCCCGACATAATGGAGTAGCCGAAAGGAGAAATTACACCTTGTTGGACATGGTGCGTACCATGATGAGATTCATTGATGTACCTATCTCCTCGCCTTAGAATTGGTGACGAAGATACTAAACTTAGTACCTTCAAAATCGGTGCCAAAGACACCGCATGAGATGTGTTACGGCAAAGCACCCTCTTACTCTTATGTAAGAGTTTGAGGGTCTGCTATATACGTTAAGAGACTAGTGGGAGACAAGTTGGATGCGAGATCTACTTTGTGCAAATTTGTAGGATACCTAAAAAAGTCTTTAGGTTACTATTTCTATGATCTCCCAGAACAAAAGGTGTTTGTTTCAAGGAACGACACCTTCTTGGAAAAGAAATTTCTATTTGATAGAAAATGCATTGTTATTAAACTTGATGAGATTCAAGATGATCATATCGTCCCACAAGCGATAGAAACAAAGGAGTATCTTGAGCCTAACACACAACTTCCTAGAAGTTTGGACCGAATCAAGAAGCAACTCGAAAGATCCACATTCCTACATGAGATGGGGCAAATGGATAGTGATCCAAAGACCTATGAGGAAACTATGTTGGATATAGATTCAAGATATTGGCTTGAGGCTATGAAATTTGAAATGGACTCCATGTACTCCAATAAAGTGTAGACTTTGGTAGATCCATCGGAAGGTGTAGTACCCATTGGTTACATGTAGATCTACAAGCGTAAGCTAGGAGTCAATGGAGAAGTGACGACCTTTAAGGTTAGACTAGTGGCAAAAGGTTATACTCAAAGACCCAGCATTGACTACAAGGAAATCTTTTCATTGGTCGCAATGCTTAAGTCCGTAAGGATTATGCTTGCCATAGACGCTTATTACGACTATGAAATTTAGCAAATGGATTTAAAGGCTGTTTTTCTCAATGGAAACATTGAAGAAGAAATCTTATGGAGCAACCACAAGGGTTTTACATCCAAAGGGAGTGAACAAAAAGTTTGCAAACTCCAAAGGTCCATTTATAGACTAAAGCAAGCATCCCAAAGTTGGAACATATATTTTGATAAGACAGTCAAATAGTGTATGAGCCTTGTGTGTATAAAAAGGCTAGCCGGAGTTCAATCCAATTTATTGTGCTTTATATCAATGACATTCTTCTCATTGGGAATGAGAAAAAAGGGTTAGAGTGTTCTAAAGCATAGTTATCCTCACAATTCTCCATAAAGAATTTAGGAGAAACATCATATGTATTAGAAATACGGATCTACAGAGATAGATCAAAGAAAATGTTATGGCTCTCCCAAACAGCGTACATTAACAAGATACTAAAGAGGTTTAGTATGGAAGAATCCAAGAAATGGTCTCTTCCTATGGGACATGGTCTTTGTCTCTCTAAATCTGTGGCCCCAAAGACTGCAAAAAAAAGAGAGGGAATATCCCACATACCTTATGCATCCGCTATAGCAAGCATAATGCATGTCGTTTAATGTACTAGACTGAATGTAGCATACGCTATAAGCATTACGAGCCATTTTCAATCCGATTTTGGTAAAAGTCACTGGAAAACCGTAAAAGCAATCCTAAAATACTTGAGAAGAATTAAGGACTTATTTTTAGTATATGACAATGGGGAATTGAAACTTAAAGGTTTTGAATTCTAGTTTCCAATTCGATAAAGATGACATTAAATCTACCTCAGGTTTTATATTTTACCTCAATGGCAGCGCGGTGAACTAGAAGAGCTCCAAGCAAGACACCATGGCTGGCTCTATCATGTGGCTTCACAAATCACAAAAGAAGGTGTTTTGATGAAAAACTTCATCCAAGAGTTGGACATAGTGCCTAGCATTGGAAAGCCAGTAGTTATCTTTCGTGAAAACAATGAAGCAACGCAAACAAAAGAACCAAGATCTCATTAGCAATCCAAGCATATTTTGGGATATTATCATATAATCCACGAGATCATTGATAGAGGTGACATCTGAGTGGAGATGGTGACCTCGGAAGAAAATATAGCAGATCCACTAACTAAACCCCTATTGCGTAAGGTCTTTGAAGGGCATCTTGAAAAGATAGGCTTAAAGGCCATGGGGAATTAATTGTAGGGCAAGTAGGAGATTGTTGGAATAGTATCTCGAGCCAATTAGAATTGGTATGTAAATACTACTCCAACTATGAAACAATCTTGATTGAATGATATTTTATAAAATGGCCATCTTTATCTTATGCTTTTTACACTTCACTTACATTTGGTTGAAGCCCTTAAATCATTCAAGACTATCGGACTTGGTCACACATATGATGGTGATCAGGAAACAAGTCTCTAAGGCCATGATTTTAAATATTTCAAGTCATAAAATCTTACAAGAATGGGCATCTAAGATTCGGATAGACGTGCACTAACGATGCATACTCCAAGGGGTTGGATATTGCCCCATTTCATGGGTAATCTATGTTGGGCATGGATGAATATTAGTAGGTGCTTGTTAGAGAACAAGTTCACTGAATGCCCATTCAAAGAATCCACTAGATAGCCGTAGTGGCAATTCAATAATGAAGAATTCTCAAATCTTACGATAGTTCATATAATTTGTCCTTTGACTTAAGGATCCATAGTAACCTTATGTTTAGGTCTTCATACTTTGACTTTACCTTGACCACATAGCGGGTAATCTGGGGTTTAGATTGGGCATGAGCTACTTAACATGGAGGTTTGTGAAATCTAAGAAAGGATCCATTTCCTTGTTGTTGTGAAGAACGAGAGCATCTCCTGTGTATTCTATAATGATCGATTTCAATAAATCCTTGCGTAAGGTAATATGAAAATTTGGAAAAGGTGTTTTTCAAAGTTGAGGTCATAAAGTGGAATCAAACATTAGATATAGAAACACAGTTATCAAGGCTATTAGGGAGTCGACCAATATCTTGCCCTAGGCCTCTTTCGAGAGATAGGAGACAGAAGGACTGTATTTGCATGGTATGCGTAAGTTATAATGGTTCATCAAGATATAATCCATTCATCAAATTAGTTGGGCTCCATGGGCTTGTCGCTAGACATCAACTATAGATATTGGGTACTCTTCAATTAACAGAGATTAATTGAAAGAGTTAATTGTTTAAATGAGTTTAAACTAATTTGATTGTTTTCATATTCAAAATATCACAAAGAGTTATGAGCTCATGTCCAATGAATGGATGAACCTGATAGGTCACACTCAAAAGCCTAAGGAAACTCTAATAGGAGGAATTTTCTAATGAGCTAGAAACTTGCTTAGTAGGTGTTTTTGACTAAATGACAGAAAACAAGTTGACTAATTATCAATTGATCATTTTGGCTTGATTAATTTAAGTGTTAAATTAATCAAAATAATTTAAAGAGTTAAATTGGGCCAATTAAATTAAGGTGTTAATTTAATTGGTGCCATATGATATTTTAATTAGTCAAGTTAACTTAAGGAGTTAAGTTAGCTTAATTAACTTAAAAAAGTTAAGCTAATTAATTTCAGGAGTTAAGTTAAATTAATTAAATTAAAGAATTAATTTAATTAAATAGGGAATTCAAGTTTTGAAGGAAAATCAAATAGAAGAGTCCATTTTGAATTATTTGAGTTGGCATTTTTTTATTTATGAAATTAAAATGCAAATTCAAGCTACATGAGAGTCTAGCAAGTTGGCACATGGGTGGATGCTATGATGTCCTATAAATAGCACACATGGCTGGCCATAGCATGATTGTTCATGCTCTCATTTTTCCCTCCAAAGAGATAGCCAACTCATGTGTTGCGTAACTATCTCCTTGATGTCCTTCTTCCTCTCTCTTCCTCCCAAAAACCACCACCTCCATCATCTTCTTCCTTCTCTCTTCTCCAGAAAAGAGTGTGTGGATTGAGAGACCTTCCTAGGTGTGTGGACTATACATTAGAGGCTTCACACCTGGGAAGCTTAGGATTGGTGGTTGAGCCTTTCTAGTAGCCAAATTTTGGAGTTTCATTGGGCGAATGTTTAGAGCTGCTTTCCTCCTCATTTTCGGATATTAAGTGGTTGTAATGGAGGTGATATTATGTGCAAAATTTTCTGATTTTTTGAGGCCTTGATGTGGAGAAAATGGATCAAGGAAGAGAAGCTTGTTCATCTTGATTTAGAGGTGTCCATTGGAAGATCTTCTTCATTACTTTGATTCCTTCTTGAAAGGTTTCCAGCCTTTAAATCTTAATTTAAGGCATGTCGATAGATCCTTGGGATGGGGATGACGAATTAAATTTTGCCCTATTTTGATTTCAATTTATGAATCCATGTCTATATCCTACTTTCAAGTACCTTATGATGTACCTTCTTGTGGGCCTTGATGTGTTGGCCACATACACCCTAGGGGTCTTTATAGTGGGCTTTGATAGTTGGTTATACACCCGGTAAAGGGCCTTCTAGTGGCCTCTATGTGTTCGCTAAGCTCTCATTGGGGATTTTATAGTGGTTTTTGCTGCGCACCATTGGGGGATCTTATAGTGCCACGTGCTTTCTGGGGTGTCTTATAGTAGTCTTAGCTATGCATCCCCTTGGGGGTTTTACAGTGGTGCTGATGCTATTTTTTCTCGGCATAAAGTCGTGTACATTATAATTAAATTTGTGTGTTTGCTATTTCATGATTGTTGTAGTGTGCGTGCCTCTTAGGTCTTACCACAAGAAATACGAATATGCATTGGTCGTTGCTCATTAAAGAGGTTAACATAATTGTAAGAAAATGTAAAAAGCAATGCATTCAACTAATCAAAAGAAACAAAGGTGTTGTTTTTAATATAGGTTGACCTTCTGTTCGTTGTTCATCAAGGCAACTCTTAACTATTAAAAGCAACAAATAAAAACTTTAAATAAAAGTTCTAACTACTGACATAATTTTAAAAAAGAAAATAACTTGCAAAAGCTGAAGAAGTGTGCAGCACAAGGATCTATGAAATAAAGTAAATAAAGCTAAATCAAAACTTGTCTACACACATCCTAAAGATCAAGTCATGCTGTAAAATTGATGTGGCAGAAGATAAATACCTTGAATGCTAAAAAATCCAAGGTAGAATGGAGGAAATGCTTGAACACTTCAAAGCCATCTTCCTCTAGCACAGCATCAACTCGGCAACCTTTGCCTAACCAAAACACCTCCAAATTTGCTAAAATTTGGACTAAACCTCATCAAAACCTTAGGGACGCTCAAGTAAAAAAATTTAGACAAAAATGAATCCGGTAAGGTCTGAAAACACACATCAAAAGTTTCCTCCCTTGCAGCACATCTCAAAAAACAAAGCTATCCAATTGTCTAGCCCCTAATGTGATGATCCACACGCCATAGGCAAATCCCAACCAGTCCTTAGTCAGCTAGAAAACCAAGGAGGAAAGAAATTATGAAGGCCGAAATTTAGGAGGGATGGTGAAGAAGAAATTGTGAGATTTCAACACATGAGTAAATCACACAAATTGAAGGGAAAAGTGGAATTTAACAATTAGCTCCTATTTATAGGGGTAGAGGCATCACACCTCCCATGAGGCTGGCGCCAACTTGCAAGGCAAGTTGCATGTGAAATGTTAATTTCACTTACATTTGAATTTCATTTGGAATCTTCAATTTATCTCATGAAATGTCATCTAAATAAATTTCAAACGCACTCCAAATGAACTTTTCATTTTGAATTTCCCTCCAAAATAATTCTTCACATTAATTAAATTAACCCCTTAATTCAATTTATTAATCTTCACTTAACTCCTTAAGTTAACTAGCTTAACTCTTTAAGCTAAATGGTGTTAACTTAACTCTTTAAGCTAACTTGACCAATTGACAGTCATACTCCTAAATTAATTGGTCTAATTTAACTCCTTAAATTATTATGATTAATTTAACAATTAAATTAATCAAGCCAAAATGACTAAAAATTAGCCAACTATTTTTTCTCCATAAAATCGATCAAGTGGAATTTTCTAACTCTTAGAAAATCCCCTTCATCAAATACGGCTTTCTATTGGCTTTTGTGTGTGACCCATTAGGCTTTACCATTCATTGGACATAGACTCACAAATCTTGTGATATTAAGAATATCAAAATATTTACATTAATTTAAACTCCTTTAAATTAATAACTCAATTCAATTAGTCTCAATTAATTGAAGAATACCCAATTTCCATGGTTGATGCCCAACTTGAAGCCCATGGAGCCCAACTAATTAGCCGAAATGAATATGCTCTTACAGAACCATTCTAGCTCTACATTTATCATTCAAATACGGTCCCTCCATCTCCAGTCTCTCAAAAGAGGTCTAGGGCAAGATATTTGTCAGCTTCCTAATAGCCTCGATCACTATGTTTCTATTCCCAATGTTCGATCCCCCTTTAAGACCTCATCTTTAGAAAATACCTTTTCTAAAATTTCATACTACCTTGCGTAAAGATTTTGTGGAATCGATTAATATAGAATACATAGCAGATGCACTTGCCCTTCACAACTATAAGGAGACAAATCCTATCTTAGATCTCACAAACCTCCATGTCTAAGTAGCTCATACCCAAGCTCAACCCAAATGGCCCGCAGAATGGTCAAGGAAGAGTCAACGTATGAAGACCTAAACACAAGGTTACCATGGATCCTCAAGTTAAAAGAACAATTATATGCACTAACGTAAGGTGGAGAGCTTGCCACTACCGACTTGCCACTAGGCTATCCAGTAGATTCTCCAAGCGGGCCTTCAGTGAACTTGTTCTCTAACATGCACCCACGTCTAACATAGATTGCTCATGAAATGGAGCAATATCCAACCCCTTGGATATATGTATCACTAGTACAAGTCTATTCGAATTTTAGATGCCTTATCTCATAAGATTCTACGACTTGGAATATTTTAAGATCATGACCATGTAAGACATGTTTCATGATCAGTACTTAGTGTGTGACCAAGCCCTATAGTCCTGTGTGATCTAAGGGCTTCAACCAAATGCTAGTGAAGTAAAATAAGCATAAGATGAAGATGACCATTTACTATGAATATAATTCAATCAAGATTATATCATAAGTAAAATAGTTTACATGCTAATCCAATTAGCTACGGGGCACTATTCCAATAATCTTCCACTTACCCTAAAGGTAATTCCCCATATTCTTAATACCTATCTTTTCAAGATGTCCTTCAAAGATCTTTCGCGTTAGGGGTTTTGTTAGTGGTTCTGTTGTATTCTCTTCTAAGGAAACTTTATCCACTCAGATGTTACCTCTATCAATTGATATCATATATCAAATGATAATACATTTACTTATGTTTGGATCACTAATGAGATCTTGGGTAAAGTCTTAAGTTGTCTTCAAGAGATAACCATAGGCTCATGCACGCAAGGCACTACATCTAACTCTTGGATGGAGTTTCTATCCAATCACCATCCTTTATAGCTTCTAAAGCCGTAATATACATTGCCTATGTGGCTGAATCCATCGTGGTGTCTAGTTTGAAACTCTTCCAACTCACCCGCCGCCATTGAGGCAAAATATAAATCCAAAAGTGGATTGTAGGTCATTTACATTGAATTGGAAACTAGAATCCGAAAACCCCTCGAGTTTCAATTCTCCATTATTGTATACTAAAAACAAACCCTTAGTACATCCTAAGTACTTAAGGATTGCTTTAATGGCCATTCAGTGACGTTCACCTGGGTCTGACTGAAAGCAACTCATAACACTTAAAACATGTGCTACATCCAACTTTGTACGTTGAACGACATATATTATGCTCCCTATGGTAGACGCATAAGTAATGTGCGATATCTTATGTCTCTCGTCGTTAGTCTTAGGGGCCATAAACTTGAAGAGACGAAGACTGTGTCCCATAGGGATGAATTCATCCATACTAAACCTATTTAGTATCTTGTCATGTACAGTGTTTGGGAAAGGCACAGCATCCTTCTTGATCTATCTCTATTGGTGTTTGCTCCATATAGATTTCTTTTTCAATGTTTCCATTGAGGAAAGCGATTTTCACATCTATTTGTCATATCTCATAGTCATAATATATGACTATGGAAAGTAAAATCCTAATGGACTTAGGCATTGCGATCGGTGAAAAGGTTTCCTCAAAATTAATACCAAGTCTTTAAGTGTAACTCTTTACCACTAGTCGCACCTTAAAGGTGATAACCTCTCCATCGACTACTGGCTTTCATTTATAAATATACTTGCAACCAACGGGTACTATACCCTTTGGTGGATCTACCAAAGTCCATACTTTATTAGAGTATATAGAGTCCATTTCAGATTTGATGGCGTCAAGCCAATGTCTTGAATCTATGTCTAACATAGTCTTGAACTTCATTAAGTTCAATAACAACACAATTTCTATCTAATAGAAATTCCTTTTGTTCTGAAGGATTATAGAAATAATAACCCATAGACTCTCTTGGATGTCCCACAAACTTGCACAAAGTGGATCTCGCATCTAACTTGTCTCCCACTAACCGCTTGACGTAAGCGAGAGACCTCCAAACCTTTAGAAAAGTGTAAGATGGTGCTTTGCCATACGACATCTTATGCTGTGTCTTTTGCACAAACTTTGAAGGTACTACATTTAGTAACTTCACCACCGTCTATAAGATATATTCCTAAAAGGATATAGGTATATCAAAAAAGCTCATCATGGAAGGTACCATGTCCAACAAGGTATGGTTTCTCCTCTCGGCTATTCCATTATGTTGGGGTGTACCCGGTGGAGTTCGTTAAGAGAGAATTTCATTCTTCTTTAGATAATCCAAGAATTCGGTATTTAAGTATTCTTCTCCTCGATCCAACCGAAGAGCTTAATACTTAGTCTATTTTGATTTTCTACTTTATTCCTATACACTTTGAACTTTTCAAAGGCTTCAGACTAATACTTTATAAGATAAATATGTCAAAATCGAGTATAATCATCGGTGAAGGTAATGAAGTATGAATAGCCTACTCTTGGACTAACTCTTAGTGATCTACAAAAATCCATATGGATCAAATCAAAGGACTTGTGGTTCACTCCGTTTGTCCCACAAAAGGAGCCTTGGTCATTTTTCCTTTAAACAAGACTCACAAGTAGAAAGATCCTTTATGCCACTAATATTTAGTGCTTTGAAGGCTTCTAACTTGATTTAGAAAAATGTCCAAGCCATGCATGCCACAAAATGGCATCGTCTTGGTTATCTAATTTTCTCTTACTTTGTTGAATGTGCATTAGTGATAGTTGAGAATCCAAACATGTGTAATCCTTTGTCGAGTGTACCATGAGCAACTAAAGAACCAATTCTTTAATTTTCCATTTGATATGGAAGGATCAAATCCTTCGGCATCAAAAACGGGAATTGAAATAGTGTTCTTAACAAGATATTATACATAATGACAAGGATCTTATACAAAAATGGAATTTTCTAAGTCTAACTTATTATATACCTCGCCTTCGGCCGCAACTCTTGCTCATTGGCCAAGGCGGTGGATCATATCCCCATCACTTAGTTTTATTCTTCTTTCTATTCTTTGTAACAAATTACAAAGACAATAACCATATGCGATATCTCATATCCATGAGGAAGAATTTATCCTTAAATGCACTTCAATAAAGCACATACCTTTCTCAAAGGTTGCAAGGTATTCCTTGCAATACTATTTCCAATGCCCTTTCTCGCCAAAGTAGAAACAAGTAAAATCAACTATATCCTCTATAATCTTCTTAACTCCTTCGGATTCCTTTAATTGTTGCTTTCCCTTAGAGGAAAAAACTTTTCTTCCTTTTATCTCCATATCTATCACCCTAGGGCCCTTAGACTTGGAGGAGGAAACAAGCATCAAAGGTTTGTCCTTGTCATGGTTGTCTCCATCTAGACCAATACTTTGATCAATAAAACTCAGCGAGGATATGAGGATCAAATCCTCATGGAGATCATTGTCCATTACTAAGTCCAAGTTGAAGAACTTCTCAACAAGCTTAATCATCTTTAGACCATAGTAGATGACATATGACTTTCCATCCATCCTAGCTTGAAAAATTCTCTTTTGATGACATAAACCTCTAATACCTTATTTGTTTTACAATTCTCATAAGGTTTAACCGAGGTATTGTTCATGTGCCCTTGAGACGATGCCAACATAAGACTATGGGATAGAACGATCCTTAACCTAATTCATGAATATTTCACATGTCTCTTGATCTACACTGATCCAAATGGGATTAGGAGCACCCTAATATAGGACATATATCATTTTCTAGGAATCTAGAACAATTTTGAGGTTAAGTTAATCACAAAATTTGGGTGGTTTCTTAGCCATTCTTGAGATTTCACAAATCATCAAAGGCGAAAAAAGAGAATATAAGTACGTAATTCACTATTGATTTTGAAAACATGTTAATAGACTTTCAAGCATGTTTTTCTCCCACTATTTTATCAAATTCCTCACCTTCTAGAAAAATTCAGGAAATCTCATTTCCTAGTAAGAATCAAGGCCCTAAGGACTTGTAAGTGGACCCACGACTCGTGTTCCATCCACAAACAATTGAAAGGTAAGCAACTTTTACTAATTGCATCTCTATGCAACCCTTGATATATTTTGTCTCACTTTTCATGTACACCCACACCTCATGTGCCATCTACATTACTAGGTGTTAAGTTGGGCCTACCAATCAAACTTTGATTCGAGACCGCTCCATGTCATCCCATGCCTCACGTGCTAATGTATGGGAAACATCAAATTAAAGGTGCATCATATGCTAAGTACATGATCACAGCTTTCTACCTTATGTATGACTCAAGACTCGTGTGCCATCACATAAAAGATAGTAGCATCGTCATGTCACATACTATTGGTAGAAGGCATGGATTAATTAAAACTCCTTTTAATTTATGTCCATTTTGACTTAATATTTGAAAGCACTTAAGACTCCTTTAAGTGGAGGATTTTTTTTGCTTGCAAAGATCTCATCAATTTTATCTTCTTATTTAGGTTTTCTATATCCTAAACATGAATCTCACACATCAATAAGATATGAAAAGCATAAATAAGTAAATGCACCTAGCATGCTCCTAAGGTGGGATGACCATGAGCCTTAACCAAGTAGTGCACTTAGAGGCATAGGTGCACTACTTAGTTGATTTTATGTAAGTTGATTAAATATAGCTATTACATAAATGTATCCACATACATTGGGTCTTCATGCCTTCAATGGTCTTCTTATCTCCTTGTAACATCTACATGAGAAAGAAATCCTCACTCTTAGTGATTCTCCTCCCATAACATTACAAGATAGAAATTAAGAGGCATGTAAGCTCTAATTTAATATAACCCTTTTCAACAACTTGAAACGAATAAAATCAATATTAAAGGCTCATGATCATCCCCATTCATTCATCATCCATTCAACAATTAAATGAACAATAAATTAAGAATTGACATTCAATTTCACAATTAAATGCTTATTTCATAAACAATTAATTATCTAGCTAAAATAAGCACAACATTTATACATTTCATTTTGCACCAAATTGAAGATTAATCGGGTGCTGCAGCCCCAGCCTGGGTGCACGGCTGCACGGCAGGCACGCCCGCCATGTGGCTAGCCCCTAGCCTGGCGCGGCAACTCCCCAATTTTGAGGTTGTAACTAAGTCAATCTATTTTTTACTCAACTTTTGTGCACCAAAAACTTTAGGACACCTAAAAACCAAATCACACATTATAGATGAATTTCCAGATGTAAAACACCTTTTAAAAATAAAAATTCAAGTGCTCAAACATGCTTCAAAAATCAAGTTTAAGTGAGAATCACCATTCTCCAAAAATCTCCATTAATCTCCAATCTAATTAGATCCAAAAATGACCAAAACACTTAAGGCAAAATTTAGCATGCTATATCAACATATAACATCATCAAATGCTAAATCAAAACTTAACATCATCATCCATGAATCAAAAACATACTTACATATGAATTAACTCTTAAAACACATATTAGCATAATTCAATTCATCAACAAAGGAGTCACAAGCGACATCTACCAAACACTCCAATCCATGACTTGGATCAACTATTTGGAAATCTAGATCAATTCATCACATTAATCAATCAAACAAAAATCCAAATTAAAGCATGAAATAAGCTCCGATACCACTTGAAGGAGTGTGTAGCACAAGGATCCATGAAATAAAGCAAATAAACCTAAATCAAAACTTATCTACACACCTCCCAAGGATTAAATCATGCTATAAAATGGATTTGGAAGAAGATAAATTCCTTGAATGCTCAAAAAGCTAAGGTACAATGGAGGAAATGCATGAACACTTCAAAGTTGTCTTCCTCTGGCGCATCAGTAACTCGAAAACTTTTGCCTAACCAAAACACCTCCAAATTTTTTGATATTTGGATACAACCTCTTCAACACCTTGGGAAAGCTCCAATAAAAAATTCATCCAAAAATGAATCCGGCAAGGTCTAAAAACACACCTCCAAAGTTTCTGCCCTTGCAGTGGATCTCCAGAAACAAAGCTATCCAATTGTCTCTCCTCTAATATGATGATCCAGCAAATCCCAATCAATCCTTAGTCAGCTGGAAAACCAAAGAGAGAAGAAATAGTGAAGGCCAAAATTTAGGAGGGAGGGTGAAGAAGAAAGTGTGAGGCTTCAACACATGAGTGAATCACACAAATTGAAGGAAAGAGTGGAATTTAACAATTAGATTGTGCAAGGCCGGTCACCTCTCTCCTATTTATAAGCGTGGAGGTGTGATGCAAGTTGGCATCACACCTCCTATGAGGATGGCGCCAACTTGCAAGGCAAGTTGCGTGTGAAATGTTAATTTCACTTGCTTTTGAATTTCATTTGAAATCTCCATTTCATCTCATTAAATGTTATCCAAATAAATTTCAATGCACTCCAAATGAACTCTTTTATTTTGAATTTCCTTCCAAAATAATTCTTCACATTAATTAAATTAACCCCTTAATTTAATTAATTAATCTTGACTTAACTCCTTAAGTCAACTAGCTTAACTCTTTAAGCTAAAAGGTGTTAACTTAACTCTTTAAGCTAACTTGACCAATTGACAGCCATACTCCTTAATTTAATTGGTCTAATTTAACTCCTTAAATTATTATGATTAATTTAAAAATTAAATTAATCAAGCCAAAATTACTAAACATTAGCCAACCATTTTTCTTCCATAAAATCGATCAAGTGGAATTTTCTAACTCTTAGAAAATTCCCTTTATCAAATAGGACTTCCTATTAGCTTTTGTTTGTGACCCATTAGGTTCTATCGTTCATTGGGCATGGGTTCACAACTCTTGTGATATTAAAATATCAAAATATTCACATTAGTTTAAACTCCTTTAAACTAATAACTCAATTCAATTAATCTCCATTAATTGAAGAGTACCCAATCTCCATGGTCAATGTCCAACCCCAAGTCCATAGAGCCCAACTAATTGGCTGAAATGAATATGCTCTTGGAGAACCATTCTAGCTCTACGCTTGCTATACAAATACGGCCATTCCCTCTCCTACCTCCCAAAAGAGGCCTAGGGCAAGATATTTTTCGGCTCCCTAATAGCCTCAATAACTATATTTCTATTCCTAATGATTGATCCCCCTTTATGACCTTATCTTTGGAAAACTCCTTTTCCAAAATTGTCACATTACTTTGCACAAGGATTTTGTGGAGTCAATCATTATAGAATATATATAGGAGGTGTACTCACCCTTCACAACGATGAGGAGACAGATCCTATCTTGAATCTCACAAACCTCCATATCTAAGTAATTCATACCCAAGCTCAACCCAAATGACCCACGGAGTAGTCAAAGAAGAGTCAAAGCCTGAGGACCTAAACACAAAGTTACCATGGATCCTCAAGTCTAAGGACTAATTATATGCACTGGCATAAGCTAGAGTACTTGTCACTACCAACTTGCCGCTACGGCTATCTAGTGGATTCTTTGGGCGGGCCTTCAGTGAACTTGTTCTCTAACAAACATCCACTAACATGCACCCATGTCTAACATGGATTGCTTATGAAATGGAGCAATATCCAACCCCTTGGATTTATGTATCATTAGTGCAAGTCTATCTGAATCTTAGATGCTATGTCACATAAAATTCTACGACTTAGAATATTTTAAGATCACGATCGTTTAAGATTTATTTTATGATCACCATATAGTGCATGACCAAGTCCCGTAGTCTTGTGATCTAAGGGCTTCAATCAAATGCTAGTGAAGTAAAATAAACGTAAGATGAAGATGGCTATTCATTATGAATATCATTCAATCAAAATTGTATTACAAGTGAAATAGTTTACATGCCAATCTAATTGACTGTGGGGCACTATTCCAATAAAAGCTACAAAGGGTAGCTCCTATTTTTGCTACAGGGGAAGTAGCTAATAGGAACATCTCTTTGGCTGACACTGGCTTGTGGTGCATCATGTACCTAGTTGACTTCTTCTCTTGGAGGTTGATATCTGGCAAGTTGTCTTAGTAACATTAGCCTCTTGGACTACACATTTGCCTTTGTTCGTCCACTTATTATTTTAGCATCCTTTCACCTTATCCTAATTGGCAGTAGGAAACTTTATTTTCTTATTCTCTAGCAGTGCTAGTCACCAACAGCTTCACCAGTTCCACTTAGTATAGGAAACTTTGTCTTCATGTGGTGGGTGGATACCATTGCTCGCAAGAGGTTCAAGGTTATCCTTCCTAGTATGACATTATATGCTGGTCTTGACAACTAAGAACCTCACCATCTTAGTAACTTGTCAAGGATGAGTGCTTAAGGAAAGAGGGAGTGAGACCTCCCCAACTGCCTCTACCACTTCACTAGTGAATTCCACTAAAAGATGATTTTGTATTATTCTAATAAGTTTGGAAATGTAGGCCTTGGATGAAATAAATGTATCTTTATTAGAAACCATGAACAATAAAAAGATTATATATTCATAGTTGAGAAAACACATGGAACTGTTATTGAGATTGAATTACGAAATATAATATTTTTAGCAAATAATTTTCGTAGTAAAGGTGAAATAAAGAAAACAAAACCTCTTTAAATGATAGCTTTATGCCATGTGGATCGTTTAAAAACAAGAGGGTTATTTACCAGTACATCCTAATTGAGCTATTTCCAAGAAAAGCCTATGTGAATCTCAAATTCAAAGGAGTACTAAGAAGGAATGTGCATACATCATTATGAGGTTGAAAGGCTTGTTTTTATTGTATCTCCAACAGATGAAAAAGAGACTAAAATACTAGTGAGGCTTTGTATCTTTTTGCAGAGGATAAATGGATAAATGCAATGGAAGAACAGATATGGTCAATAAGATCGAACCATGTCTAAGAACTGGATGGTCTTCAATTTGGGCATAAAGCTATTGGGAACAAGTGGATTCTTAAAATAAAGAGACAAATTGATGGGACCATTGAGCGGTATAAAGCTTAATTGACGCCAAAAGATTACACTCCTTAAGTGGATATTGATTATGTAGAGACCTTTTTCACCAATTGTACAATTTACTTCCATTTAGCTTATATTCGCCATAGTGGCTAATTTAGATTTAGAATTACATCAGATAGATGTTAGTGCTACTTTTTTTCAATAGAGAACTTGAAGAAGAAATCTACATGGAACAACAATTAGGTTTTGAAATACAAGGCCAAGAATATAAGTCTATAAATTGAAAAGATCAATCATGGCCTTAAGCAGTCTTCCAAGAAATGCTACATGAGATTTCATAGAGCAATAATCTGTTATGACTTCATCATGTTAGATGAAGACAATTAGTTTATGTTATAAAGAGGTCTAATGAAAAGTTCATGATTCTATCTTCTTACGTTGATGTCATATTATTAGTTGAGAATGATAGTGTGTTAAGAAGGAATGGTTATCATGCAACTTTGAGATGAAATATATAGGTGAGGTAAACTACATATTGGGTGTTCAAATCGATAGATATTAATTTAGGAAACTACTTATATTGTCTCAAGAAACGTATACTAAAAATACTATAACGTTTTAGAATGAAAAACTATAAGCACGTTGATATTCATATAGCTAATAGCAAGTCTTAAGCAGTAATATGTGTCTAAAGATTTATGATGAATAACTTGAGATATCACCATATTTAAGTTCCATTGGGAGCTTAACGTATGCTGTAATATTTACTTGTCATGATATTTATTATGTCATGGGTTTGGTTAGTAGGTATCAATCTGACGTAGAAAAAATATACAAGAGTGTTGTTAAGAGAATTATTAGATACCTAAAGGTACTATAGATTTTCCCTATGTTATCATGGGAAAGATTTATCCCTTAAAAGGATACACATATGCTAATTGGCAAGGTGATTAAAATGAGCTTAAGTCACTTTCAGATATGTTTTCTTACTAAATAATAGTGTAGTCTCTTGGATATCAAGAAACAATCATGTGTCATTGTCTCATTGTCCAAAATGGAAGTTGAATTTGTGGCATGTGCTTTTGCAGTATAGAAAAGTGTTTCATCAAAGAGTTTTAGGTGTAATAAACAATTGTATAGGAGCTACCACCATTTAATGTGATAATTATTAGTATTTGCTTACACTAAAGACCCTAAGTATCATGGACAAACCAAACATATAGACACAAAATCCAATATTATTAAAGATATATTTGAAATGAAGGAGCTGACACAATGCATATGACATATGATAGTAGCTGATCCTTTTTTTTTTATAAGGGGCTAATCCTTTTACTAAGCTAATACCCAAATATACATTTCTATTTTATGTTAAATCTATAGGATTATGTTAAATCTATAGGATTAAATGCAATCCAATTGTAATCATATATGAAAATGTCATGATGTAATGCTTATTATTTCTATGATAATTGAATAGTATTTGTACATATATCTTATGTCTTCAATTATAAAGATATGTCAAACAAGCGAAGATTGACTCTCTTATATAAACAATTACCTCTAACTTTGAGTAACATGTAGAGATGTGGCAATATTGATTTTATTGAGAACAATTTCATATGAATTCCGCCTTAGTCACTATGTAATTGACATGAGGTTAATACTTGAGATTTAGTAATTGAAATGAATTTTCTACAATCTATTGAACTTGTCAAATAGCATATATAAGTTTTCTTGGGATTGTTGTATGTGTGGTACACAAGCAAAGGAGAAAACTCAAGTTAAGTGTTGAGATATACTTGAACTAAGACTTGTATGATAGTTTATTTGAGTATTAATAACTTATGCTTCAATTTGGGAATAAATGTATCTTAGTATATGCTTCATACCACGTGTGCTAAAAATTACCATATGGATAATGAGTTAATAAGTCTGTGTTTTCTCATTGTGTGAGATCCAAAGGTTAATATAGCCTCAATTTTGCCCTTCGAACTTTCAATTGCTTCTTGTAACTTTATTTTGCTAATGCAACTTTACAGTGTTATCCAATTACTATGGAGGATTTGATAACGCTTTACATATTCAAGCAAACAATTGGAATAGAGTATAGGGACTCAAGTAGGATATGAAGGCTATTTTTTAGAGACACTCAGCTTGCATTCACTAATTCGCTAAATTATGTTTGAAATTGGAGGTTCATACATAATTATGAGTACATGAGAGAGCTATAAGTCAAGTATACTTTTACCGTGCATTGTTGGATAATAAGAAATACAATGACTAATATAGTGAAAAAAAGTATAGGCTATTGCAAGATAAATATCATCATCTTCTTTAAAATTGAGATGTTATATATCCTTAGTCCGTGTATAGCATTTGAACTCTAGCATGCTTGTTGGTCTTACGACTTATTTGCTAGTATGAAGTTTTTGAAAGTGAAATGTGTATCATAATGGTCCCCCTATGTATAAGACCAATCCTCATGTGCAAGTGGGAGCTGTTGAAAAATATATTCCATATGCACTGACCCGCCCCACTTGCTGAACCATTTCAACAAATGAGTATGTAGGAAATAGGAGGGAGTGTTTTTTTTTTTCCAATTTGAATTGAAGAAACTACCCCCAATCACCGCTTCAGCTATAACTACCCTTAACCTATGGGATGTTGTCTACTATCATTTAATCATTGATTAGAGAGAGAGAGAGAGAGATTAATTACAGTTTACATATATAGAATCCTCATAGAGAGAGAAGAGAAGTGGAGCTCCTATTATGGTAGAAGATATACACGATACCTAAAAGTATTGCATGTAAGTTGTGGTAATTGATTTCACTTCACATGTGAGCAATGTCAAATGGGAAAATTGCAAATAACCCCACTGTGATAATCAAAATAGATATAAAACATCCTATCAAAAAAAAAATCACAGATACAAATCTTTTATTTTTTAAAATCATGCAAAAAAACACCTTCAGTGTATGGAGTGAATTAGACACGTCATTTGTGCAAGTGTTTAAAGTTTTTACACGTAAAAAGACTATTATAGCGTTGTTAGATCAACAATTGAATTCTTTTGAAAAATTAGAGTGTCAAGGTCAAATAATATTTAATATTTTAAAAAAATATGTATTATATTTATATACATATATAATATAAATATATTAATACATATATATAAATTCATATTATATATTATTATAATCCCACCACCCCACCCCTACCAAATCTCCCATCTGCCCTACCTCCCAACCCCCCAATATATAATATATTATATGTATAACCCACCACCCATTCCCTACCAATTCTCACACCTATCCCCCACCCTAAACCCCTCACGGCTGCCATGGCAACCAACTTTATATATATATATAACAACAATATATAATATATGTTGGAATAGTGACCCGCAAGCTAATAAGATTGGAATGTACACTATTTCACTTGTGATACAATCTTAATTAAATAATATTCTTTACAAATGGCCATCTTCATCTTATGCTTATATTACTTCACTGGTATTTGGTTGAAGCTCTTAGATCACACTAGACTATAAGACTTGGTCAATATACTCAGTGATGATCATGGAATAAGTATTACACAGTCGTGATCTTAAACATCCCAAGTCACAGAATCTTATGAGACATAGCATCTAAGATTTGGATAGACTTGCACTAACGATGCATAATCCAATAGTTAGATATTGCTCCGTTCCATGAGAAAACTATATAACATATAGGTGCATGTTAGTAGGTGCTTGTTAGAGAACAAAGCACTGGAGACCTGCCTGGAGAACCCACTAGGTAGTTGTAGTGGCATATCGGTAGTGGCTAGTTCTCCAGCGTACGCTAGTCTATATGATTAGTCCTTTGACCTGAGGATCCATTGTAACCTTGTGTTTAGGTCATCATACTTTGACTCTTCCTTGGCCACTTAGCAGGCATTCCGATGGTGATTGGAGATGAACTACTTAGACATAGAGGTTTATGAAATCCAAGTTGGAATCCGAGTCCTCATCTTTGTGAAGGTGAGTGCATCTCCTATGCGTTCTGTAATGATCGATTCCAATGAGTCCTTGGCTAAGGAAGTGTGACAATTTGGAAAAGGATTTTTCAAAGATGAGGTCACAAATAGGAATCAAACATTAAGAATAGATACATAGTATCGAGGCTATTAGGGAGCCAATAAATATCTTGCCCTAGGCCTCTTTCATGGAGATAGGAGATGGAAGGACCGTATTTGCATGGTACGCATAGAGCTAGAATGGTTCACCATAAGCATTCATTCGGCTAACTGTTGGACTCCATTGGCTTGAGGTTGGACATCGACCATGGAGATTAGGTACTCTTCAATTAATAGAGATTAATTGAATTGAGTCGGTTGGTTTAAAAAGAGTTTTAAACTAACGTGAATATATGATATTCTACAGTCACAAAGGTTGTGAGCCCATGTCCAATGAGCGGTAGAACTTAATGGGTTACACATAAAAGCTAATTGGATATCCTATATAATGATTGGAATTTTCTAAGTGTTAGAATAATTCTATGGTGGCCGAAAATTGAGGGATTCAGTTTGACACAATTTTTAGTCATTTTTGCTTGATCAATTTAATTGTTAAATTGATCTAATTAATTTAAGTAGTTAAATTAAGACCAATTAAATTAAGTGTTAACTTAATTTGGTGCCATATGACTATTAATTGGTCAAGTAAACTTATAGGGTTAAGTTTGTTGAATTAAAGGTTAAGTCAAAGTTTGATTAAATTAAAGTATTTAATTTAATTAAATTAAAGAAGTAATTTTGGAGGGAAAATTCAAATGAAATGTTCATTTGATGAATTAGAATTTAATTGGTAGACATTTCATAAAATGAAATGTAGATTCCAAATTAAATTCAAATTCAAATTAACATGCAACTTGTAAGATGCTTGCTAGTTGGTATACTTAGGTAGACACCCCCCCCCCCTTGAGGAAGTGGCATCACACCAGCCTCCCTCTATATATAGATATAGATTAGGCAGCCACCAGTTGATTATTCATTCACACATTTTGTGCATCTAAAAGTTAGATCCAAAATTCCCTCCAAAATTGTGATTCTTTCATGAGTTGAGGTTTCACTCTCTTCTTCACCTCCCTCCCTTACCATTTTCGGCCTCCAACCATGCTCTCCAACTAAATTAAGGAGGAAATGATAGTCCATTAGTGTATGGACTTTAGTATTAGAGGCAAGAAGAATTTCAGATTGCTTGCTTTGGTGATCCTCTATTCTAGTAGTGACTTTCTGGACTCTATTCGAGGTCTTTCTGAATGAGTTTGGTGCTAAATTTTTTACTGGACATTCTCCATTAAGTTAGCGAAATTTTGATCTAGATTTGGATTAGGTGATTTGCCCGATCAGAAGTTGATAACACCTTGCTGCGCCATAAGCAATCTGCTTTCAGGAAAGGAAGCACTACTTCAAGCTTTGGTTGGATTTTCCTTAAGAGATAACAATCTGACCTTGATCTATTATATTGGCATGATTTAGATCCTTGTGGTGGTGTAAACTAAGTTAGATTTCAATTTTTAAATGTTTTAAATTGGATCCTTAGTCTTACACCTCTTTCAATATATTATATACATAACACACCACCCCTCTCCCACTAATTCCCCCACCGTCCTAATCCCCATCCCAAACCCCTCACGGTTGCCATAGCAGCCGAATTCATATATATGTATAATATCTAAATATTTATATAATATAATATATTATACAAACCCACCAACACCTCTCCCACCAAATCCCCCAGTAGTCCCCCACTTCCATCCCAAACATTATGATTTAGATCTGACTAGCCACGACTGCCACCATGTATTTATAAAAAAAGTCAATTTTTTATATTATATATATTAGTATATTTATATATCACATTTGTGTGTATATATATGAATCTCCACTACACCACCATCCAAGCTCACTCCCAAACCCTCGTAATTGTCATGTTCGCAGTCGTATTGATGTTGTTGGTGTAGGGATAGGGCGATAGGTGGGGATTGTGGCGTTGTGCATGACAGTGGTGGCGGCTATAGTTAATTGGTGCAAGGTAGATGGAAAAAGAGATAAATAAGAAACAAAAAGAAAAAAATGAGAAAAAAGAAAAAGAAAAAATGAAAATAAAAATAAAATGTAATAATAAAATGTGATTTTAATTAAATTGAAAATATATGAAATGACTAAGGGTAATTTAGTCTTTATATACTAAAATTAGGTTAAATGTATATCAAATAAGAAGCAGGGACAGTGTGTATGGTTTTTTAAAAACAAATGGTGGGTATCTATAAGATTTTTTTATAGGGGTCTTTATGTCTGTTTTGATTTTTATAGAGAGATTATTTGCAATTCTCCCAAGTTTAAGATTAGGGGAAAAAAAGAGTGCATTACATCTTGGTAATATAAAGTCTCTATATGAAATAATATTCAAGAAGAAGCCTACTATTAAGCACTTTAGAGTGTTCGGTACAATATCTTATGTCCAAATGTTAGAATTCAAAAAAAGTTAGCTTGATGCTAAAGTAGAAAAATGCATCTTCGTTAACTATGATGACAAGAAGAAGGGATGAAAATGCATATTTAGACCTAGAGACAGAGAACTTTATAGCCTCAAGAGATGTGATTTCTTATGAGGTATCTAGTTATTATAATCCACAAGATATAATTCATGAAGAGATAAGTCTGTTAGAATAGTGCCCCGCAGCCAATTAGATTGGCATGTAAGCTATTTTCACTTGTGATACAATCTTGATTGAATGATATTCATATTTGAATGACCATCTTTATCTCATACTTATTTTACTTTACTAGCATTTGGTTGAAGCCCTTAGATCATACAGACTACAGAACTTGGTTGCACACTGGGTAGTGATCATGAAATAAGTCTTAAACGGTCGTGATATTAAAATATTCCAAGTCGTACAATCTTATGAGATAGGGCATCTAAGATTCAAATAGACTTGCACTAATGATGCATAAATCCAAGGAGTTAGATATTGCTCCATTTCATGAGCGCATCTAAGATTCGAATAGACTTGCATTAATATGCATAAATCCAAGCAGTTGGATATTGCTCCATTTTATGAGCAATCCATGTAAGACATGGATGCATATTAGTAAGTGCTTATTGGAGAAAAAGTTCACTGAAGGCCTACCCAGAGAATCCACTAGATAGTCATAGTGGCAAATCGGTATTAGCAAGTTCTCCAGCTTACGCTAGTGCATATAATTAGTCCTTAGACCTGAGGATCCATGGTAACCTTATGTTTAGGTTCTCATGCTTTGGCTCTTCCTTGACCACTTTGCGGGTCATCCGGGTTGAGATTGGGTATGACTACTTAGACATAGAGGTTTATAAGATCCAAGACGGGATCCATCTCCTCATCGTTGTCAAGGGCGAGTGCATCTCCTATGTATTCTATAATGATAGATTCCAAGGAGTCCTTGTGCAAAGCAGTATGACAATTTGGAAAAGGAGTTTTTCAAAGATGAGGTCATAAACCAAAATCGAGTATTGGGAATAGAAATATAGTTATCGAGGCTATTAGGGAGCCAGTAAATATCTTACCTTAGGCTTTTTTGGTAATAGGAGACGGAAGCACCGTATTTGCATGGTAAGCATAGAGCTAGAATGGTTCACCAAGAGCATATTCATTTCAACTAATTAGTTGGGCTCCATAGGCTTGAAGTTGGACATCGACCATGCAGATTGTGTACTCTTCAATTAATAGATATTAATTGAATTGAGTCATTAGTTTAAAAGAGTTTAAATTAATGTGAATATTTTGATATTCTAAATATCACAAAAGTTGTGAGCCCATGTCCAATGATTGGGAGAACCTAATGGGTCACACACAAAAGCCTAAAGGAAGTTCCTAGTGGCCGACTTTGTGGAGAAAACGGTTGGCTAATTTTTAGTCATTTTGGCTTGATTGATTTAATTGTTAAATTGAACAAAATAATTTAAGGAGTTAAATTAGACCAATTAAATTATGGAGCTAATTTAATTGGTGTCATATGACAAATTAGTCAAGTTAACTTAAGAGGTTAAGTCAACGTCTTCTAGCTTAGGGAGTTAAGTTAGTTGACTTAAAGACAGTCAAGACTAATTAATTAAATTAAGGAGTTAATTTGATTAATGTGAGGAATTAATTTTGGAGGGAAATTCAAATGAAGGAGTTCATTTGAGGTGTATTTAGAATTAATTTGGATGATATTCATGAGATGAAATAAAGACTCTAAATGAAATTCAAATGCATGTGAATTTCACATGCAAGTGGCTTTGCTTAGTTGGCACCCTACCCCATTGGAAGTGTGATGCCACATGCTATAAATAGAGGAGTGGCTGGCCACATACTAACATTCATGCCAGATTCTCTTTTTCCCTCCAAAAGTGTGATCCACTTATGTGTAGAAGTTTCACAGACTTTCCTCAAATTCTCCACCAAATTCAGCCTTCATCTCTTCTTCATCCTTTGGTAATCCAGCTGACTAAAGGTTTATTGGAGCTTGCTTTAGGTGTGTGGATCATTTCATTAGAGGCTTTACAATTGGAAAGCTTTGCTCTTGAAGATCCATTGGAAACTCTGGAGGCAATTTTGATGCACTTTCCGACTTTGGTTTTTGCTGAATTTTTTACTGGAGATCCTCAAGGGTGTTGATGCATTGCTATCCAAATTTCAGTTGATTCAGAGGTGATTTGCTAGGGAAAACATTGCCAATTCTCTGTTGCGCCAGGAGGAGATAGTTTTGAAGAGTTCAACATTGTCATCCTTCCTACCTTGGATTTTAAGCAATCAAGGTAATTTTATGCAACTAAATCATTCTAAGAGCATGATTTGATCCTTGGATTAGGTGTAGCCAAGTTTTATTTAGCTATTTTTGTTTTATAACTTAGATCCTTGTGCTACACTTTACTTCAAGTGGTATCGGACTATTTTATGCTTTAATTTGGATTTTTTGTTTGATTAATTCATGTGATGAATTGATCTAGATCTCCAAATACTTGATCCAATTCATGGATTGGAGTGTTTGGTGGATGTTGCTTTGCGGCTCCTTTTATGATGAATTGAATTATGTTAATATGTGTTTTAAGAGTTAATTCATATATTAGTATGTTTTTTACTCATGGATGATTATGTTAAATGTTGATTTAGCATTAGGTGATGTTATATGTTGATATAGCATGTTAAATTTGGCCTTAAAGTGTTTTGGGCATTTTTAGATCAAATTAGATTGGAGGTAATTAGACTTGATTTTTGAAGCATGATTGAGTACTTGAATTTTCATTTTTAAAAGGTGTTTAGATCTGGAAATTTGTCTAAAATGTGTGATTTAGTGTTAAGGAAGTGTCCTTAATTTTTTGGTGCACAAAAGTTCAACCAAAATTGCCTTAACTCAGTCGAAACCTTAAAACAAGGGTGCTACCGCTCACAGCAGGGCGTTGGCTGCACAGCGGGCGCACCTGGCGCGCACCAGCCTCGTAGTCGTGTACCCAGGCTGAGGAAGCAGTGCCCGGTTTGGTTGTGGACAAGTTTTGAGGCTCTTTTTTGTTGTTTTTGTGACCAAAATTAATCTAAATCATGCTACTTAGATGCACAAGTGTTGTGCAAGTTCTCAAAATTATATTTGACATTTTTTATTACTTTTAAAATCTTGTTCAAGTTAGTCTTCAATTTGGTGCAAAACTGATATGTATAATTGTTATGCTTATTTTTGCTAGTTAATTAATTATTTATGAGATAAGTTTTTAATTGTGGAATTGAATGTCAATTCTTGATTTATTATTCATTTAATTGTTGAATGGATGATGAATGGATGAGGATGATCATGAGCCTTTAATATTGATTTTATTTGTTTCAAGTTGTTGAAAAGAATTGTATTAAATTGGGATTGCATTGCCTCTTAATTTTTATCTTGTAAATGTTATGAGAGTAGAATCACTAAGAGTGGGGATTTCTTTCTCATTCAAATGTTACAAGGAGACAAGAAGACCATTGGAGGCATAAAGACCTATGAATGTATGGGTATACATTTATGTAATAGCTAGATTTAATCAACCCACTTAAAATCAACTAATTAGTGGCTCTATGTGTACTACTTGGTTAAGGCTCATGGTCATCCCACCTTAGGAGCGTGTTAGGCACATTTACTTATTTATGCTTTTCATATCCTATTGATGTATGAGAGATGCATGGTTAGAATATAGAAAACATAAATAAGAAGATAAAATTAGTAAGATCTTTGCAAGCAAGAAAAGCCCTCCACTTAGAGGAGTCTTAAGTGCTTTCAAATATTAAGTCAAACGAATATAAATTAAAAGGAGTTTTAATTAATCCATGCTTTCTACCAATAGTATGTGGCATGACGATGCTACTATCTTTATGTGATGGCACACAACACATGGGTCACACTTATGGTAGAAAGCTGTGATCATATACTTAGCATATGATGCACATTTGATTTGACGCTTCATATGCATTGGCACACGACACACGGCATGTCATAGTGCAATTTTGAATCAAAGTTTGATTGGTAGGTCCGACTTAACACCTAGTAGTGTAGATGGCACACGTGGGTCTATATGAAAAGTGAGGTAAAATATATCAAGGGTTGCATAGAGATGAATTAGCAAAAGTTGCATACCTTTCGATTGTTTGTGGATGGCACATGACACGTGGGTCCACTACAAGTCCTTAGGACCTTAATTCTCACTAGGAAATGAGATTTCCCAAATTCTTATAGGGAATTTGATAAAACAATGGGAGAAAAACATGCTTGAAAGTTCATAAATATGTTTTCAAAATCAACATTCAATCGCATGCTTATACTCTCTTTTTTGCCTTTATAGTTTTTTGAAATCTCAAATCAAATGGCTTAGAATTCACTCAATGTTATTTTGAAAACCAATAAACTCATCAGGCCAAACTTCCAAGATTGGCTTAGAAACCTCAAAATTATTCTTGATTCTAATAGGAGGACATATGTACTTAATCAAAGTCCACCTAACACTATTGGCAATGATGCCGACAATGAGGTATATGATGCGTTCGCCAACTTTGTAGATGATAATCTACAAACAATATGCCTCATGTTAGCTTCTATGTCCAATGAGCTCCAAAAGTCTCACGAGCACATGAAAATCGCTCACGAGATTCACTTGCACCTACAAGAGTTGTATGGCGTGCAAACTAGACATGAAAGGTTCTCATGAAAGGTTCTCATTATCTAAGGGGATCTTTAGGACTAGAATGAATGAGTCCATGATTATGGCCTAAAGATGATCGGTTTCATTGAGAAGTTTGGTCAATTGGACGTAGTCCTAGACAATGAGCTCTATGTGGAATTGATCCTTCAATTATTGCCTAGCTCGTTTGACCAATTCATTATGAACTTCAACATGACGAAGCAAGAAGTAACGATTAATGAGTTGGTCAACATATTGGTGACCGTCGAGGCGATAATAAAGAAATAGAAGCCTCTAATACTTTCTTCCTTCTCCAAGTCTAAGGGCCCTAGGCGTGCTAGAAAGGGAAGCAATAGGAATAAGAGTTCTTTCTCTAAGGGAAAGCAACCTTGAAAAGTTTTGGGGGAATCAAGAAAAAGAAAGAGGCCAAAGCCGATGCTACTTGTTTCTATTGTGGCGAGAAAGGCCAATGGAAAAGTAATTGCAAGGAGTACCTTAGCACCCTTAGGAAGGATATATACTTTATTGAAGTGCACTTAATGACAAATTCTTCCTCATGGGTATTTGATACCTCGTGTGGTTCTCACCTTTGTAATTCGTTACAGGGGATGGAAAGAATAAGGAGTCTCAATGATGGGCATATGATCCTCCATCTAGGAAATGGAGCAAAAGGTTGCGGCCATAGTCGAAGCCGTTATCAAGTTAGACTTGGGGAACTCCTAAATTGTACTTGATCCTTCCTACTATGTACCCAATCTTGTTAAGAATATTATTACTATTCCCATTTTGGATAATAAAAAATATGATTTTTTTATATCTAATGGGAATTTGAAGGCATTAAAGAATGGTTCTTTAATTGCACAAGGTATATTGAACAATTAATTGTGCATTTTGGATTCTCAACTATCATTATTGCATATTCAACAAAGTAAAATAAAATTAGATAACCAAGAAGATGCCATCTTGTGGCATGCAAGACTTGGACACATTTCCAAAAACAGGATGAACAAGTTAGAAGCTCTCAAAGCACTAAATGTCAGTGGTATTGAGGATCTTCCTACTTGTGAGTCTTGTTTAAAGGGAAAAATGACCAAAGCTCCTTTTGTAGGACAAACGGAGTGAACCAAAAGTCCTTTGAATTTGACCCATACGGATATTTGTGGACCACTAAGAGTTAGTGCTAGAGGAGGCTATTCATACTTCATCAACTTCACTGATGATCATACTTGGTTTAGACATATGTATCTTATAAAGTACAAGTTCGAAGCCTTTGAAAAATTCAAAGAGTATAGGAATGAAGTAAAAAGCAAAAGGGACTAAGTATTAAAGCTCTTTGATTTGAGGAAAAGAATACTTAAGTACCGAATTCTTGGATTATCTAAAGGAGAATGAGATTCTCTCTCAATGGACTCCACCCGAAAACCCCAACATAATGGAATAGTAGAGAGGAGAAACCGTACCTTGTTGAACATGGTACATTCCATAATGAGCTTTTTCGATGTGCCTATATCCTTTTAGGGATACGCCTTAATATTGGCAGCGAGGCTACTAAACGTAGCACCCTTAAAGTCAGTTCTAAAAACACCACATGAGATGTGGTATGACAAAGCACCTTCTTACTCTTTTCTAAAAGTTTGGGGGTCTCCCGCTTACGTCAAGCGACTAGTGGGAGACTAGTTGGATACGAGATCCACCTTGTGCAAGTTTATGGGATACTCAAAAGAGTCTTTGAGTTATTATTTCTATGATCTCTTGGAACAAAAGGTGTTTATTTCAAGGAACACCTACTTTCTGGAAAAGGAATTTCTATTAAGTACAAAGGGCGTTGTTGTTGAACTTGATGAAGTTCAAGATGATCAACAAATCCCACAAGCGGTAGAAACAAATGAACATCAAGAGCCTTGCGCACAACCTCTGAGAAGGTTAGACCAAATCAAGAAGCAACCCGAAAAGTTCGGATTCCTTCATGAGACGAGCTAATCGGATAGTGATCTGAAAGCTTATGAAAAGCTATGTTGGACATAGATTCAGGACATTAGCTAGCAGCCATGAAATTTGAAATGGACTCCATGTACTCCCACAAAGTATGGACTTTAGTAGATCCATCGAAGGGTAAAATACCCATTGTTTGCAAGTGGATCAATAAGCAAAAGCTAGGAGTCGATGGAAAGGTAATGACCTTTAAGGCACGACTAGTGGCAAAGGGTTACACTCAAAGACCTAATATTAATTTTTAGGAAACCTTTTCAAAAGTCACTATGCTTAAGTCTATTAGAATTTTACTTCCCATAGCCGTATATTATGATTATGAGATATGGTAAATAGATGTGAAAACCACTTTCCTCAATGAAAATATTGAAGAAGAAATCTATATGATGTAACCACAAGGTTTTACATCCAAAAAGAGTGAACAAAATGTTTGCAAACTCGAGAGGTCTATTTATGAACTCAAACAGGCATCCCGAAGTTGGAACATACGTTTTGATAAAGCAGTAAAATCGTTTGACTTTGTCAAAAATGTGTTTAAACCTTATATGTATAAGAAAGCTAGTGGGAGTAGTGTACAGTTCATTGTACTTTATGTCGATGACATTCTTCTCATTGGGAATGAAAGAGAAATGTTAGAGTATATTAAAGCATGGTTATCTACACAATTCTCTATGAAGGATTTAGGATAAACATCCTATGTATTGGGAATACGTATCTATAGAGATAGATCGAAAAGGATGCCGGGACTTTCTCAAACACCGTACATTGACAAAATACTAAAGAGATTTAGTATGGAATAATCTAAGAAGGGATTAATCCCTATGGGACACAGTGTTCATCTCCCCACGTCTATGGCCCCTAAGATTAACGACAAGAAACATAGAATGTCCTACATACCTTATGCATCTGCTATAGAGAGCATAGTGTATGTTGTTCAATGTACAAAGTCGGATGTAGCACACACTCTAGGTGTTACAAGCTGCTTTCAATTTGATCCCGGTGAATGTCACTAGAACCTTAAGTACTTGAGAAGGACTAAGGATTTGTTTTTGGTATACGGCAATGGAGAATTGAAACTTGAGGGATTTTCTTATTTCAGTTTTCAATCCGATGTAGATGATCTAAAATCTACTTTTAGATTTATATTTTACTCCATGGCGGCGCGGTGAGTTGGAAGAGTTCCAAACAAGACACCATGGCCGATTCAACCACAAAAGCAGAATACATTATAACTTCGAAAGCTACAGAGGAAGGTGTTTGGATGAAAAAATTCATCCAAGAGTTGGATATAGTACCTAGCATTGCTGAGCCTGTAGTTATCTTATGTGACAACAACGGAGCAGTTGCGCAAGCTAAAGAGCCAATCCGTGAGATCATTAATAGAGGCGACATCCGAGTAGAGAGGGTAGCCTCAGAAGATAATATTGCAGTTCCACTGACTAAAACCCTGACGCAAAAGGTCTTTGAAGGACATCTTGAGAAGATGGGTCTTAAGACTATAGGGAATTGGCTTTAGGGCAAGTGAAAGATTGTTGGAATAGTGCCCTACAACCAATTAGATTGGCATGTAAATTATTTCACTTGTGATACAATCTTGATTGAATGATATTCATATTTGAATGGTCATCTTCATCTTATGCTTATTTTACTTCACTAGTATTTGGTTGGAGCCCTTAGATCACACAGACTACGGAACTTGGTCACACTTTGGGTGGTGATCATGAAACAAGTCTTAAACGGTCGTGATTTTAAAATACTTCAGGTCGTAGAATCTTATAAGACAGGGCATCTAAAGTTCAGATAGACTTTCACTAACGATGCATAAATCTAAAGAGTTGGATATTACTCTGTTTTATGAGCAATCCATGCAAGATATAGGTGCATATTAGTGGGTGCTTGTTAGAGAATAAGTTTATTGAAGCCCGCCCGAAGATCCACTAGATAGCCGTAATACTCTGCCAGGAGAATCTACTAGATAGCCGTAATGGCAAATTCTCCAGCTTTCGCTAGTTCATATAATTAGTCCTTAGACATTATGATCCATGGTAGCCTTGTGTTTAGGTTCTCATGCTTTGACTCTTCCTTTACCACTTTGCAGGTCATCCGGGTTGAGATTGGGTATGAGCTACTTAGACATGGAAGTTTGTGAGATCCAAGATGGGATCCATCTCTTCGTCGTTGTGACGGGCGAGTGCATCTCCTATGTATTCTATAATGATCGATTCTAAGGAGTCCTTGCGCAAGGCAGTATGACAATTTAGAAAATGAGTTTTTCAAAGATGAGGTCATAAACTGGAATCGAACATTGGGAATAGAGACATAGTTATCAAGGCTATTAGGGAGTTGGCAAGTATCTTGCCCTAGGCCTCTTTGGGAAGATAGGAGACAGAATGACCATATTTGCATGGTAAGCGTGGAGCTAGAATGGTTCACCAAGAGCATATTCATTTCGACCAATTAGTTGGGCTCCATGGACCTAAAGTTGGACATCAACCATGGAGATTGGGTACTCTTCAATTAATAGAGATTAATTGAATTGAATCATTAGTTTAAAGGAGTTTAGTTTAATGAGAATATTTCGAGATTCTAACTATCATAAGAGTTGTGAGCCCATGTCCAATGAATGGGAGAACCTAATGGGTCACACACAAAAGCCTAAAGGAAGTTCTATTTGATGAAGGAAATTTTTTGAAGAGTTAGAAAAATTCCTGGTGACCAATTTTGTGGAGAAAACGATTGGCTAATTTTTAGTTATTTTAGCTTGATTGATTTAATTGTTAGATTGATCAAAATAATTTGAAGCGTTAAATTACACCAATTAAATTAAGGAGTTAATTTAATTGGTGTCATAGGACAAATTAGTCAAGTTAACTTAAGATGTTAAGTTAACACCTTCTAGGTTAAGGAGTTAAGTCAAGACTAATTAATTAAATTAAAGAGTTAATTTCATTAATGTAAGAAATTAATTTTGGAGGAAAGTTCAAAGGAAGTAGTTCATTTGAGATGCATTTAGAATTAATTTGAATGACATTACATGAGATGAAAGAAAGACTCTAAATGAAATTCAAATGCAAGTAAATTTCACATCTCACATGCAAGTGGCCTTGCTTAGTTGGCACCCTAGCTCATGGGAGGTGTGATGCCAACTTGCATCACACCTCCTCATCTATAAATAGAGGAGTGACAGGCCACATGCTAACATTCATGCTAGATTCTCTTTTTCCCTCCAAAAGTGTGATTCACTCATGTGTTGAAGTTTCACACACTTTTCTCACCTTCTCCACCAAATTTGGTCTTCATCTCTTCTTCATCCTTTGGTGATCCAGTTGACTAAAGGTTGACTGGATCTTGCCTTAGGTGTGTAGATCATTTCATTAGAGGCTTTACAATTAGAAAGCTTTGGTCTTGAAGATCCACTCCAGTGCAGAAACTGTGGAGGCGATTTTGGCACACTTGCCGATTTTTATTTGTGCTGAAATTTTTACTGGAGATCCTCAAGGATGTTGAGGAGTTTCTGTCGAAATTTCAGCCAATTCGGAGGTGATTTGCTAGGGCAAACGTTGCTGGTTCTATGCTACGCCAGGAGGAGACCGTTTTGAAGAGTTCAACATTATCATCCTTCCTACCTTGGATTTTAAGCAATCAAGGAAAATTTCTGCAACCAAATCCATTTTAATAGCATGATTTTATCCTTGGATTAAGTATACCAGGTTTTATTTAATTATTTTCGCTTTATAACTTGGATTCTTGTGCTACACTTTACTCGCAAGTCTTCCTATCTCTTCACATTCTCCAGTTACATCCTTAACAATTACGCAGCAAGTGAAAGTAGCATGCGTTCTCGGAAGAGACTCCAATCGCTCCTAATCTAAGGCCAAAAAGGAATATTGTTAAATCAAGTCAATATCGAGATGAGAATTTCATTACCTCTTATTCATATTTTTTCGTAGAATCAATCAGAGGTGAGTAATCTTCCTAGTGTGGTGATGTTAAGGATATTAAAAAATGCAAGCAAACTATGAAAGAAGAAATGAATGATTGAGACTTGGAGTCTTGTGCCAAAATCCAAGGATATGATAGAAGCCTATTTCATATAAATGAGTATATAAAATAAGAAGAAAATCGATAGGAGTGTGGATGGATTCAAAGCAAGGCTTGGTTCCTTGTGTTTCTAACAGAAAATTAGGGAGGATTATGAGAAAGTGTTTGGCTCATTAGCCAATTTAAAATTTCCATGTTGTGTTGGAAATTTTAACAGCTTATTATGGAAGAAAATTATGAAAAATAGAATTTAAAAAATTGTTTTGTTTATGGAGAATTAGACAAGAAAATTTATATGAAGCAGCCACATAATTGGTAGGTTTCTAGCACTCATTTTTAGATTTTATGCACAAGCTAGCTCAAAAGGGCTCTTCACATGATTATACTAAAGCAATTAAGCACCAAGAGTTGGTATGGAACAATTGCAAAATACTTATATAATTTTGTGCTCTCAATTTGTTTGTTAAGAAGAACAAGGGGTTTACACATCATTGTTCTTTTATATGTGGATGACATGATCATATATAACAAAAAGTGATGAAAGTGGTGTAGCTGGGCTTCAAAGAGAGCTACATACTACATTTAATTTGACATAAAAAATAAAAAAAAAGGAAATTCGGAGAGCTAAATTATTTATTTCTTGGATTAACTAGAAGTTGAAAATATGAAGTTTGGAATTTCTTGATACAAAAAAAGCATAGCAATTAAGGAAGTTTATTAGGCACGATATCATCTGCTCTGCTCCACTTGGCATAATTAATGCAAAGTTGAGCTAGTTTATTTTATGCTTTTTATTGTTGAATTAAATTATTTGGTTTTAATGAGACCAGAAATTACTGGCTTTTTTGAGTAGTTTCATGTAAAGTTACACCTTGGGGTTGTAAAGGAAATTCTGAAATACTAACTCCAACAATGATGAAGGATTGGTTAATTTATAAGGATTGATAACATCTTCTTTTCACGGATATACTCATATAAGTACAACGATGTAGATTTAGGGGAGAACTAAAGGTATTTTTCTTATGGTTCTGCTTTCTTTTTTTCTTTGGTTTGGAATTGTTCTTATGGTTCTACTTATGTTTCCTAATAAGATGAATAATACTCAATTTTTCTTCCTATAAATAAAAGGTTGCGCTACAACAGTTATGCAAGAACGTGTTTACCTTAGACGATTCATTCAAGATTTACACATACCATTAATCTACAAGCCATATCCGCTCCTTGATTATAACCAAGCTGCAAAAAAGCTCAAGAATCAACCAAACTTCGGCTTTGTTTGTTTGTTTGTCTTCTTATGGACTACACTCCAACCTCAAAATACAAAATAATCAAGCCAGCACATTCTTCCACCAAATCACTACCATAATAATATTTTTCCTCAAAATTATATACAGCTATTAGCTATATGTATATATCAATCATTACCACTATGTGCATACATAACTAATAAAAATAAAAAATTTGATTTACACTACTAATCTAATAAAATTAGTGCAAATAATTATTTTACACCCCCCCCCCCCAAGACCCAGCAAATATCTAATTAATGTGATGTCTTCCTCTAAAATACTTCGAAACATACTGTTTTCCTTCCCAAACATTTTCCAACAACTCCTAAAACAAAACTAAACAAACTATATATTCCACAAACCCGCTATCAAAAGTCTATTCTCTAAAAATAAATCTCACAAAACAACGAAAACACAAACAAACAAACCCTTCATTCCTGAAAAGTTTCTTGAAGGAACTATTGTGCATGTCGTAGTATGAAGCAGTAACAATTTCACACAAAAGAGCTCTGTGGAGATCGTTTGAGTCTTTGTTTTATGAGCTTGGTTTGGTTTGAAAAAATAAAATAAAATCACTTTAATAAGAAGTGTTGAGAGTCTAAGAGTTATCTTTATTAGGCAGGGAATTATCTAAAAGTGTTCAATTGTTGTTTCCATTTCTCCAATTGTAGTATTTGAATAGATGTAAAATAACTATTTTAGAATTGGGTAAATACAGACAATATGTATTCACATCTAAAGTGTTAAATTCTCAAATAGTATGTATATGTTCATTTTTCTGTGATTTTTTCATTTTACAGATTAATTACAAGTTCCAGGCAGGTATAATCTCTATTGTACCTCTATTTTTCAGTGACGTACAACACTTTTTATGAGATAGTTAAATAAAATTGTTCCTAAAAATGTCATGTCAAGTGACACATTCTGTTAGTAAATTATGTCACTTCCTTGTTATTTTCCTTTATTCTAAATATTCTATTAGAATTCAAAACTGCCGCCAGCATGTGGAGAACGTATAATTATTTTTCTTCTTAAAAAGGACAAATATGAAATAAGTGAAGATGAAGTTATCCCTTGTTAACTCTCTAAGGTTTTTTACTTGGAGCGTGTTTGGTATGAGTCACGCTAGAAAAAATTTTAATGTTTAAAATTGCCACCTACTTCGTTCAAATCTTATCCATGTAATGGACAATAACTTCTTGTTATTTAATACTCTTACTGTTAAGTGGTCTTTAGCTCCATGGTATAAATTTTTCACATAAAGTATGATATCGGGAATTTAAACTTAGCAGACTTTCGACGTACATATATATAAAATTAAAAAAAAAAAAAAAACTCTTATTAAGTTTGCATAGGTCTCGATAAATATGGTATGTTGAAATTTTAAAAATATTTAAAAACAGAAGTATATAATAATCATCGCGTTACTGTTGCATTTTTTGATTAATCAAGGCAATTTTTTTCTTCAAGGGGACATAAAATTTAACAACCAGAGTTTGTGAAAATTTAACTCATGACTTTTCCCATATCAAAGCGACTGCCATTTTATGCAGGATATGCCATTTCTACCATATGGTTCCTAATCCAAGTAGGAAATTTATGAATAGTAGCCGATACTCATCCAACTGTCCTACTTTTTCATTTTCATGATTAGAATTTCCACAACCCCATTCTTAGTGACCTTCATTCTATATATATGTTCAATTATTTACGATTCAATAGTATAAGCTTATCAAATAGTGTGGAAGATCAAGAATTCGAATTTTAATAAACTCCTCATGTGTACATATATTTAAATAAAAAAAAAGTATGGCTCAAGAAGTTGCTTATACCCATTAAAACTAAAATTGAAATTGATTAAGTTCAATGAATTAATCCCATCATATGAATTAATTAGCTGACTCAGTCAATTAATTAATTGCTTCAATTGAGCTTTTCTTAGTCTTATTAAGTTCAGTCAATTGATTCAATTAATCAATTAAATTGATCTAAAACTTAAAATTAATTGAGCCCATCAAAACAACAAATCCAATTAATTAATTTACCATAATTCAACAATAAACTAAAATTATCTTAATAAATTAATGGATGTTTCTTAATAAGAAATGGGCTTACCCAACTCTTTGTTTTATTCATTAAATTCAACAATAAACTAATACTATGCTCACCTCTCTTGGAACTCAATTGAATAATTAAAGCTGTTGTGATTAATTAGAAGCACAAAGACACACTTCTTAATCATGAACATGTACGCTTGCGATCATGCTCCATAACTATGTACGATCTAGAGGGGCCTTGAGTGAGCTTATAAACTTCTCAAAACGTCTTATAAAATATTTAATTAAGGGCTTATCAACTTATAAAATGTGAAAAAAAAAAAAAAGTGTTTTGTAAAATTTTTTTAAAAAAACTTATAAGTTCCTAAAATAAAATGTTATGAGCTTATAAGCTCTTTTCAAAAATGTAAGGAGTGTTTAACTTATTTTGAAGATCTTAATAAGTTAGTTTAATTTAATCATATTAATTACAAAAATGTCATTACTAATATCTTTTAAGCTCCAAAATATTGTTTTATCTAAACACTTTAAGAACTCATTTTTAAGAAAAAATCTAACGTCATATAAGCTCTAAAAACATCTTATAAGATGTAGAAATTTATAAGATTTTTAAATAAAATTAGCCAAACACCCTCCTATCAGAGACTTCATGATCTTAATATAATTAAACATAAGTATAAGATGAAAAATGCATAATTTAGTGAATTAATTGTAAAAGAAAAATATTCTAATAAGAGTATAACTACTCTAATAGCAAAATTTTATTGAGTAGTTCTTGACTCAGTGACATTAGCATCATACATAAAATGTGAGGTTAGAATTCAAATTTAGTGAACTTTTGGCGTGCACCTGTATAAATTAAAAAAAAAATTAGGAATATGAAAAGGAAACAATATACCTTAATACAGAAACAAGGAAAAGAAACTTAACTATAGTTTAGGTGCTCCACCAAATCAACGGAAATATCAAGACAGTCATTCACACTACCCGTGACTAATTCTAGGGAGAGCAAATTAAGAGGGTTACTGAAAATAGTGTAATGCACAATCAAACTCGACATATATGAAAAAAGAAAAGTTACCAAATTTTATGTTCCATTTATATTTTTGAAAATTGGAAAGCATTTCTTTTATTTTGACAATACAATTTTGAGGATTGTGTTGGTGGTAGATGATCATCAATTACCCCAACTACCTACTTTTACTTTACCACTAAACACAATTTTAGGAATCATCTGCAAAGGAGAAAGCAACAAGGAAACAGAAAAGGGCAGAAGATGCAATTATGTAACAACATTTAATTTTCTAACATCTATTCTTTCTATTCTACATATAAGGGGTGTCAATTCAGATGAGTTGGGTGGGTTTGGGTTGAAGTAGGGGTATAATTTATAAAAATATCAAATCCAATGTTAAATCCAAAAGATTCAATCCTAATCTAACCCACAGAAAATCGTGTCAGGTTCGGATTAACCTGATTTTTAGTCAGGTCACCCAACAACTTGATAGACCCAACCCAACCTGATGAAGCTGACTCAACCTGATCTATTTATTTTATTTTTCATATTTATAAATTCCAATATTATAATCTAATAGAAGTTTGATTTACAGTAAAATCTAAAGTTCGGCATAATCATTAAAGTCTAAGAAATATAATAACTTTTAAAATTTGTCATGTCATGAGTACTTCGAATACAAAAAAATAACAAACCATTGTTCAGTAATTGAATTTTTAAAATTTTGATTTTTGGATATATATATATATTATTTAGATTTTATTTTAATTAATCAATTTTTTCAGGTGGGTCGGGTTGGTTAGGTTATGTCAGATTTATTGGGTTATTGAGTCACCCACTTTTTTTTTTTTAAGTTAGGCGGGTTAACCCCAAATCAACCTAACCTTATTTTTGGGTCCAATCCAATTTGATCCAAACCTAAAAACACCAAACTCAAAATTGATTTTTTTGCAGGTGAATCATTGACAAGTCATCAAGTTAGATTTGATTTTGACACCCTTACATGTAATATTTGTACTTTCTGGATGTTATAAAAGAAATAGGAAATTGCACTTCACTCCCTCAATAAGATGTATTTTGATAGAAACTCAGAATTGAGAGAGAGAGAGAAAAAAGTTATCCCCCTAAAAAGTTATACATCAAATTAAAATAGGAGATGAAATATGGAATGAAATAAATGATCCAAAATGCCTAAAATTCACTTTCTCCTTAATCAATTTTGCAATAAATCTTGTAGCACTTCAACCCTAAAATTACTTTCCCTTAAAATTACTTTGGCTTGAGCATTTTACCCCTAAAATTAATTTTGAACTTGCACTTTATCCTTCAAAGTTATATCTTTTTTATTGTAGTATTTTCATATCATTGTCATTTTGTAAATGATACTTATTTCATTATTCCAAAGTTTCAATTAATTAAAGATCTTAACCACATATGAAAAAAAAATCTAAATGAAAAAATTTGGTGAAAGCATCAATATTGTGAAAAAGTTTAAAAAATCTCCAAATAAGTCCATTTGAAGTTTTCAGTAGCTATATTAAAAATAATAACATAATACAACTTAGTTTGAACTAACCTATGTTATGTGGATTCACATTTTTCCAAAAAAAAATTAGTGATCGTCACGCTTGGTCCCCATACACATAAATACTTTTGAGAGTGATGCATTTTTATTTTGAAAAATTTTCATTTAGAAGAGTTATGAGTATTGAGTAAAGAGAGAATTAGTATTCTGAATTATGAATATAGAGAAGAGAGTGGAGAAAGGAGTTATAAAAATTGGAGAGAGGAAGCGTTAGTAAGGAGAAGGAGCTAGGAAATAAAATAATTAGAATATAAAAATATTATTTACATGAATAAAATAATAAGTAAATTTTTAATAATCAATTTAAAATAAAATATCAATCTCTCATAAGTTTCTTTAATAATTAGAATATAAATATTACAAATAATTACATGGCTACCTACTTTTAGTCCAAAAAAAATTGATCTCACATCATTAATTCATGTAAAAATATTTTTATGAATTATAATAAAAAAAATATTAAAATCAATACATGCAATATAATTAAAAAATAGTGTAATTAAATATATTAAAAATATAAAATTGATATCATTTGCTATGAAGTTGCGGAAAATGATAATTTTGATCCTCAAACATAACCACTTATTCACTTTGAGTCCCTAAACAACCTTGAGTTACACTTTTGGTCCTCAAATTGACAAAGTTTTTAACAATTTTAGTCCTTGTCATTACTTCAAACGTCAAAACTAACGAAAATTGGTCATCTGCATAGCACATGACCACTTTTGTGGGGAAAAACAGCAGGTTTGAGGACCTAAAGTGCAAGTCGAGATTGTTTAGGGACCAAAAACAAATAAGTGAATATGTTTGAGGATCAAATATCATTCCAACAATGGTATGCACATGACCAATTTCTGTTAGTTTTGACACCTGAAGTAACGGCAAGGACTAAAATTGTTAAAAAGATTGTCAATTTGAGGATCAAAAGTGTAACTCAAGATTGTGTAGGGACTAAAAGCGAATAAGTGGTTATGTTTGAGGACTAAAATTATAACTTTCCCCTATGAAGTAGTTATTTATCAAACTTTTGAAAATTTTCAACTATATCAATTATATATGTGTCCCATATAAAAGAATTTATTCAAATAATTGAAAATGAGTTCTCCATTATTATATTGCTAAAAAGCTGAAATGATTTAAATTAATAATATAAAAATAATTTCAGAATTTATAGTTGTTGTAGAAAGTAACTATTTATATTTTAAACAAATTTTTCAATGAAATTATTTGTTATATTCTATATATATAATTTTATCTAAAAATATTGTTGAAAAATAATTGAATTTTAAAGACTTTAATAAATTGAGAACTTGCATATTTTATAAAAGGGTAAATGTCACTAATAGTCCCCAATGTTTCGATTTTGTATTACTTTAGTCCTCAATCTTTAAAACTTCATCTTTTAGTCCCTAACGTTTATTTTTCGTTTCACTTTAGTCCCCAAAATCATTTTTCAGTAGTTTTTGGCCGGAAAATTGTCAATTCATAGTTTTATGTTCCACTTTAGTCCCTATATAAGGTTTTGTGTTCCAATTTAGTCCTTATGTTACGTTTTTTCTTTTTTTTTTCTTTTTATAAATATATGTCCATGTGTGTATATATATTTGTGTATAATATGTGTGTATATATAGTTGATACTAATATTAGTCACATGCTCATATATTATTATTAATATTTAATAATATATTATTGATATATTAATATCATTTGTGATACTATTGTAATTAATAATATTAGTAATATTATTATTGATATGGGATAGCCCAATAGGCCCAGCCCAATAACACTCAACTAGGATAGGAGCTGGTCTGGCGCTCCCTAAGCAGCTCGAATGCCCTTAAACCCAACTCGTTTTGGACCACGCAGACATTCGACTGCCACTCAACCTCTGGATCTCTATCTGATGTGGTGGATATTAGCGTTCTTGATCGACAAGGTTATAGCCAATAGCCTCCGTTAGGTGGCCTTAATCCTTCAACCAGAATAATGTAGCTTCAACCAGAATGAGCCTGGTGACCAAGATCCTAGTAGATATTCTTGTTGGAGTGCTCGTCTTGACCAGAGAGGTCGAGGAGTGACGAAAGCCCTTTGGCCACATTGAATGCCTTGCCAGACGCCGTGCTGCCGCATTAATAGCGCATGCCACCAACAGTACTACCTTTTGCAGCCGTGTCAGGCTAGGGAGCCCCTCTAGTGTACCACCTTCTCCTAGGTAGCTGCCTCCTGAAATAATACACGAGTTGGATAAGATTGGAAAGTCCTCAAGCAAGGACAATGGCCCTTCTTACACAACAGGGGCATCAAAGACATATCAATCTTATCCAGCTTGTGTACTGTTTCAAGAGGCAGCTACCTCGGAGAAGGTGATACACTAGAGGCGATCCCTAGCCTGACACAGCTGCAAAAGGTGGTACTGTTAGTGGCACGCGCTATTAATGCGGCAGCACGGCGCCTAACAAGGCATTCAATGTGGCCAAAGGGCTTTTGTCACTCCTCGACCTCTCTAGTCAAGACGAGCATTCCAACAAGAATATCTACTAGGATCTTGGTCACCAGGCTCATTCTGGTCGAAGCTACATCATTCTAGTTGAAGGATTGAGACCACCTAACGGAGGCTATTGGCTATAACTTGGTCGATCAAGAACGCTAATATCCACCACGGCAAATAGAGATCCAGAGGTCGAGTGGCAGTCGAATGTCTGCGTGGTCCCAAATGAGTTGGGTTTAAGGGCATTCGAGCTGCTTAGGGAGCGTCAGACCAGCTCATGTCCTAGTTGAGTGTTATTGGACTGGGCCTATTGGGCTATCCCATATCGGACGAAACTGGATGCTGCTGGACATTTCCTTCCTGTACGCTTCCTTGGCACTTCGTGGGGAGTCCCTGTGACCCCCCCGATCGTTCCAGGCTTCTCAGGAAGACCTGCCACTCGATCTATCGCTCCTACTCCTCCTCATCGGGGAGCAGATCGCTTGTTCGCTTCTCTCTTTAAGCGGGCGCTCTGTTGCCTTTGCCGTGACCCAGCCCTCACGCTTTTTGTGCTTACGGGCTGGGGCAGGGGTAAGGCCTTCGAGCCCCCTTAGCTGCGGCAGATACGCTCTGGCTAATATTACTAATATTATTAATTACAGTAGTATCACAAATGATATTAATATATCAATAATATATTATTAAATATTAATAATAATATATGAGCATGTGACTAATATTAGTATCAATTATATATACACATATATTATACACAAATATATATATATACACACATGGACATATATTTATAAAAAGAAAAAAAAAAAAAGAAAAAAAGTAACATAGGGACTAAATTGGAACATAAAACCTTATATAGGGACTAAAGTGGAACATAAAACTATGAATTGATAATTTTCCGGCCAAAAACTACTGGAAAATGATTTTGGGGACTAAAGTAAAACGAAAAATAAACGTTAGGGACTAAAAGATGAAGTTTTAAAGATTGAGGACTAAAGTGATACAAAATCGAAACATTAGGGACTATTAGTGACATTTACCCTTTATAAAAAAGTGATGATTTGATATTTTACACAAATATTTGTTTATCTCTTTCATAAGCAACAAATAAGTTGTAAAAATTTTATGTCACGATGTTAAGAGATAATTATGATTATTAAGTATTTTAATTTTACATTTGAAGTTGTGTTGAAAATAATTATTTAATTGATAAATAAAAATAATTTGTTTGATCAAATGATTGAATTTTTATTATTATTTTTTATTAGAAATAATTGAATATTATATTTTTCAACTAAAAATAATGTGATTGTATCTATATAAATATAAAAATAAAATTATTAAATATAAAAAATTGGTTGTTGTTTCAAAATAACTTAGTTATCAACTACTTTTTTGTGATAAATTTTTAGCTTTTTTGGATAAAAATGTATAATTAAATTTAAAAAAATCTCGCTCTTTAAATAAAAAATAAGCTAATATTTATTAGATAATTTCATTACTCCGTATATCCATTTGATTTTTGATAGTTAATATTATTAAAGTGAATATAAATTATACTAAGTATGAAATATATCAATTGTGTAAAAATATTTACTTAGCAATGAAATTTTGATTTTTAGCTATATATACACAATTTTATATAAGTAATTTATTTATTAAGAGAAATAAAATAATTTTCTTATAAAAATATTATAAATAAGTAAAGATTCAACATTCAACCAATCGAAATAAACTTATCAAAGTACATGATGTTACATAGAGAAAAAAAAATCTTTCTTATATGTACGTAATTTGAAATAGGCAAATCAAATGTTAATATATTCAATGAATATTTTTTATAGAAAAATATAAAGTATGTCTTCATTCATTTGATAAGAAAATTGGAATAATTTCAACAACTTATCAAAATTATAATATTTTTAAATATTCATAATATGACATTATTCAAGGTACATTATTCAAATATGAAGTATGTACAATTTTTTTTATCTACATAAATTGAGAGAGCTGCAATTAAAGTAATAGTATAATAAAAATTCAATATCAAAAATAGATGCTTATATGAACATACAAAAATATTTGAACTTTAATTTTAAATAAATATTGAGAAAATAATAAAGTAATAATATTGGTAAAATATTTAAATGTATTAGAAAAATATATAATTAATTTAGAATAAAAACAAAACAAAAAAATATAAAGATGTGTTTCAAAAAAATATTAAAAATTTTCTATGAAATGAACTTTAAATTAATTAAAAAGAAAAAAGAAGCATCATTATATACCGGTAATTGGGAAAGAAGTCCTACAATTAAAAATATAAAATTATACTACGAATAATGCAGTAATAAATGCGCGCAAATAGAATAATTGTAGAATAATAAAATTTATATGTAAAATAAATAAAATATTTATCTATTAATCTTGTGATACATTAAATATATAAGATAGAATTTTATGATAAGAGTACTTAACATAAAGCTTATAAAATATTTTTAAAATTATAAACTTATTTAGTGAGATAAAATATAATTAGAGATATTTTTAAATTATCTTATGAGATAGAAATCTATATTACAATTTTGGATAAATATGATATGATATTTTAGTTATAATAGATAAACTGATCGTATTAAAATGAAATATAAAAGTAAATAAGCAACCAATGAAAAATTTTCAGCTGAATTAAAATACTTAAAATTCTAAGAATTTAGTATTTGGCCACAATTGCACAATTAGAATCAAAATTGCATAGTTATGGGTTCCACACTATTGTGCTATATATAACAATATATATAAAAATTAGAAAATAATAATGAAAATATTTTAGAAAGATCACTTAAAAGTATTCAAAAAGGGAGCTAATGTTTTATTAAAAAGTATAAATATATTGGTATACTCAAAGTTGTGTACGGAAAAATTCATCTAAGAAGAAAGTCATTGAAATTTGAATTGGTTTATAAATAATCATATGCAGTTAGTGAAAAACTTGTTTATGCTAAGAAAAAAGTCCATACTATTAACAAAAGAATATACTTTTTGCATCTTATTTTTGGGCATAATATTTTCTTCAAGAGGTTTATGCTTCAATTATTTATAGGGTAAATGTCACTAATAGTCCCTGATGTTTCGATTTTGTATCACTTTAGTTCTCAATCTTTAAAATTTCATCTTTTAGTCCTTAATGTTAATATATCGTTTCACTTTTGTCCCCAAAATAATTTTCCGATAGTTTTTAGCCGGAAAATTGACCAAGTTTGACATTTTTAAGGGCAAAATTGTCAATTCATAGTTTTATGTTCCACTTTCGTCCCTATATAAAGTTTTATGTTCCACTTTAGTCCCTATATAAGGTTTTATTTTCCAATTTAGTCCTTATGTTACTTTTTTATTCCTTTTTATAAATATATGTCCATGTGTGTATATATATTTGTGTATAATATATGTGTATATATAATTGATACTAATATTAGTCACATGCTCATATATTATTTTGAATATTTAATAATATATTATTGATATATTAATATCATTGTGATACTATTGTAATTAATAATATTAGTAATATTATTATTGATATGGGATAACCCAATAACACTCAACTAGGACAGGAGCTGGTCTGATGCTCCCTAAGCAGCTCGACTGCCCTTAAACCCAACTCGTTTTGGACCACGCAAACATTCGACTGCCACTCGACCTCTGGATCCCTATCTGTCGTGGTGGATATTAGCGTTCTTGATCAACCGGGTTATAGCCGATAGCCTCCGTTAGGTGGCCTCAATCCATCAACCAGAATGATGTAGCTTCGACTAGAATGAGCATGGTGACCAAGATCCTAGTAGATATTCCTGTTGGAGTGCTCGTCTGGACCAGAGAGATCGAGGAGTGACGAAAGTCATTTGGCCACATTGAATGCCTTGCCAGGCGCCGTGCTGCCGCATCAATAGCATGTGCCACCAACAGTACCACCTTTTGCAGCCGTGTCAGGCTAGGGAGCGCCTCTAGTGTACCACCTTATCCTAGTTAGCTGCCTCCTGAAACAGTACACAAGCTGGATAAGATTGATATGTCTTTGATGCCCCTGTTGTGTAAGAAGGGCCCTTGTCCTTGCTTGAGGACTTTCCAATTTGATGCCCCTAATTGAGTGTTATTGGGCTGGGCCTATTGGGCTATCCCATATCAATAATAATATTACTAATATTATTAATTACTATCACAAATGATATTAATATATCAATAATATATTATTAAATATTAATAATAATATATGAGCATGTAACTAATATTAGTATCAATTATATATACACATATATTATACACAAATATATATACACACATGGACATATATTTATAAAAAGGAATAAAAAAAAAGTAATATAGGGACTAAATTGGAACATAAAATCTTATATAGGGACTAAAGTGGAACACAAAACTTTATATAGGGACTAAAGTGGAACATAAAATTATGAATTGACAATTTTGCCCTTAAAAATGTCAAACTTGGTCAATTTTCCTACCAAAAACTACCGAAAAATAATTTTGGGGACTAAAGTGAAACGATATATTAACATTATGGACTAAAAGATGAAGTTTTAAAGATTAAGGACTAAAGTGATACTAAATCGAAACATCAGGGACTATTAGTGACATTTACCCTTACTTATAAAACTAGTTCCTATGACCAAAAAAAAAAAAAGGGAATAAGAAAGTTCTCATTGGATAAACAAAACAATAGCATAACGCAAATTAGCCACCTATTCTCACACTGTGTCTTCCTTTTGTAGATTATACCTCATCTTCCCAACCAAATTAAGAATATTCGTATAAGGATAGATATCATATTCCCAAAAAATTGATAACATTATTAAAATATATAATCACTTATCAGCAAAGTACCACTCGATGCCTTGTTATTATTATTATTATTTGTGGGGTGGGAGTGGGGGAGGAGGGGTCGGTTATCTAATCCATAATTCATTCACCTCATTTTCATCAACAATAAGATAATCCGTTCTCTAGTCATGTCACCAAATCTTATCCATAAAATGTAGGGGCCAATACACAGACAAGGCCAAACCTGTTTCCAAACGTTCCGGCGAACGCCATTCACACAAACACAAAGTATCGAGCTGACACCTAAACAATTGGGATTCTGCTCTGCCACGTGACGAGCACGTGGGCCTTTTGTTCAGTGTCAAGTCACAGGCCCTGTGATTTGTGAATGTGATGGCTTAGTGCCTAATGATTTAGGGTTTGACTTCTCATATTTTAATGCTTTAAGGGGCCCAAATATTAATCACTCATCATGCCCCCAAAAAGAGCGCACTTCTAGAAAGGTTTCAACCATTTTTCAGCTGCCACATGTCCGCATAGGGATGGGAAAGAAGATAATAATAATAATAATAATAATAATAATAATAATAGGGTATATTTTTAGCTCATTTAAAATATATTATAAACTTAATGATTTATGTTATAAAATATATAGAAACTAGAGATCATGTATAAAATATCTATACTATTAATAAAGTATCTATTCATTTTTAATATATTTTCATGTAATGTATCTAAAATGCCTTCACTTTACTTTTCTAATTTTCATAACTACAACTTATGTAGTAACTGCTTACAACTATATATTGTATACTCATAATTATCATTTTATCATAATTTTTTGTCATTATTTATATAAAAATTTAAACAAATGTCTATTTTTTTTATAAAAAAACTAATATTATACTAAAATAACTATTTATGTACTATATATTGTAAACAAATTTAGCACATACATCTAATGTGTCAAAATTGCTAGTTATATTAAGATCTATAAGTTTTTTGATAAGATTATGAAATTTATAAATATTAATAATGACAATATTGGATATAAATAACCAAGTTAATTGACTTTTATTTTAAAAAAATAAGTTGAGTTCCCAATTTTTTAAAAATTATAAATTGTTATATCCACTACAAGAAAATTACACTTAGTGGCACTAATTTAATGATATTTTGTGATATAATGATACCAAAAAGTAATATAGTGAATAGTTCTAAATAATGATAGTATAATTTAATATTTTATGACATTTGATTATTAGATGACAAATAAAATAATGACATTTGATTGAAAATATAGAGATAAATGTATTTAAAAGACATTTAACTAATGTCACTAATTTTTCTTAGAAAAATATCACTAATATATAGTTATGGTGTCATCGAAAAAAAATATCACCAATCATTTAGTACACTAACTAAGTAGCATTTTATAGTGTAAATATGACACACAAAAATAATGTAGTGACAGTCGAAATAAATGTCACTAATTGGTCATTAGATGGCATATAAAATAATGGCATTTGATTACAAATGTCAACAAAAATATAATTGGAAGGCATTAAATTAGTGCCACTAATTTATTTTTTTTTAAAATACCACTCATTACTTGTGGTGTCATTTAATTTTGATATGGTGATAATTGTAGAAAAAAGTCACTATAATACAATATTTTGTGACGTTTGATTAATAAATGACAAATAAAACTAGTCACATTTGATTGAAGATGCCAATATAAATGCATTTGTAAGGTATTTAAGTACTACCACTAATTGTTTCTTTAAAATGTATTTCATATTTATTTATGGTGTCATTTGTGAAAGATGCTGCAAATTATTTAGTGAACTAATTTAACACCATTTTACAATATAGTGACACAATAAAGTGTTATAGTGATAGTAATAAAAAATACCACCATAATATAATGCTTAATGACAATTGATTAATAAATGTTATAAAAATATAACTTCTTAAAAATACTAACATAATTATGTATTAAAGGTATTTAACTAGTATCACTATTTTGTTTTTAAAAAAAATTCTAATAATTTAGTTACATCTTGACATGAAATAAATATTACAAAAGTAGATAAAGTGTAACACCCCTAAAATTGGGTAATTGAGAAAATAATGATTTAGAAATCAAGAAATTAGTTGGTCTGATTTTAGGGCTCAAAAAATTAATAAAAATGACTTAATTGCATGAAGATAGAAAGTTTCAGGGTCAATTTGTAATTTGAAGAAACTTGATTGTCCAACAATTGAAAGTTTTGTGGGTCAAACTGAAAATATTTTAAGTCAACCAGGTCAATGTGAGGCACTAAGGAAGTTGGGGGCTGATTCGATGATGGCTAAAAGGTTGAAGGGCCTAATGACAAGCTAAGAAGAGTTTTGGGTGAAATTTATAATTCCAAAAAGTTTACTATAAATAGCAACTCCCCCCTCCCCATTTTCATCAAATTTTCACATTCAAACCCCTCACCCCCTCTTCGGAAAACTCCCTCGGCCGACGGCAAAAACCCATAACCAAGCATACCATCACGTTCCTCTCCACGAAAGGAACACAATGGTACCAGATTTACTGAGAACCAACTACCGAGTTGCTGGGAAATTAAGCTCCGATCGAATGACACGATTGTGGTGATAGGTTGCCGAAGCTTCCACGATTGAAACTTGGAATGCATTAGTGGATTTTGACAGGCTTAGCTCAAGGGTCAAGTTGGTAGCTTCAACCTTCTATTCCGACCACTGACGCCGATGGAATTGAAGAAAAGCGCACGGCGGCATTGGGTAGAGTTGTGGCAGTTTTTGGCCAATTACTTCCAGCTCCAATGGCAAATTGGAAAATTGGTTGGGCGTTTTGATCAACGCAGCTAGACGAGTCGAATGGTGGTGTCGCAATTCAATTTCAATGATGGCTCACAGCAGCGCTCTGCAACTTTCAGACATAATCTTTACCTCAACATGGTGAATGCACAGGCAGCATTAGTTCATAAAGATGAGCCACCAATAAGGATATCTTTTGTAATTACCGAATTTAGGGATAAATTTTGTGCCGATTATTTTTACCAAATCTTATATTATGTCAAGAAAATGATGTATTGATGTAGCATTTGAATTTATATGTGACATACGTGTAGGATTATATAACTTAGTAGGCCCGAATTTGTATTATTATAAGATAATTTCGAGTTAAATGAGTTAATTGAAGGATTTAAAATCCTAACTTGTGGATTTTATGGATTAGAAACCTAAGTGATAATCTGAGTTATTTAAGATGACATGGAACCAAGATTCGGGACATGCATGTACCACTATAAGCTTAGGAAACTTGGATTTGTATTATCATGTGATGATTTTAGGTTGTTTGAGTTCATTAAAGGATCAAAACCCTAATTTTGTGAATTTGGAACCTAAGGATAAAAATGGGATTTTTAAGAAATATTGGACCATTATTATCGATTTGACAATATCAACTGGATGATTAAGAACCTGATATTATTCTTTTATGAAGACCGGAGTGATTAGCACGTTCAGTAATGTTTACACCGAACAAATCCTAAAACTACTTGTTAGCCGAGAAATTAGTGATTTTAGACTACTACTAGTAAGATTTTAATTATTAAGGATTATTAGAATTGAATGGGAATTTTGAATGTGAACCTACTCTATTTGTTAGGTGATGAAGAAGTGGGTCCCGTGGACCAGTAGATTGCTGACTGTGGCTGCTTTATCTGAGAACTACGAAGGTGAGGACTTGTCATTCTGGCATTGATTATACTTATCTATTCTTGTGGATTGACCCTTGTGAGGGGCTGCCAATCTGGCACTTTCTCATACTTATCTGTTATTGTGATAAAACCACATAAGGGTTCCTGTTTCTATACTGTAATCTGTTTTGTTGAAATATGAGAATTGTTAAGTTCTTGATTGCTATCTATTATCTGATATGTTCACCCCTATGTGGGTTATCGTTTGTTACTTATTCTGATAACTGTCTGTTCTAGCGCCTAAAACTTTTACCTGTTATTTGTACCGATTTGTTATTTGTTATTATCTGTTATCTGTTCCATCATGTTCTATTATCTTTTGCCTTGCCGGCACATTTGTTATATGTTATAGCTTTGAATTGGCCATGTTGGCATATCTAAACTGTTTACTACTATCGTCTGCGTTGTCAGCATTTCTATATTGTTCTGACTTTTTGTATTATTATAGTTGCCCCATCGGCATGTTTGTTTATCTGAAATTTGCAATGCGCTATATGGTCCGTACGGGCACCTGCACAATTTGTTATATGTATGGAGATTTGTTGGGCCAGAGGCCAATTCGGGCAAAATGTTTGGTTATGTGGGGCACGCCATGTGGTCCATATGGGTGTCAGCGATACACTAAGCGACCCGCTTAGGTATCCACGGTACGCTAGGGATTTCCCCTAAGTATCAACGATGGGTTAGGGATTTCCCCTTAGGCATTAGCGATGCACCATATGGTCTGTATGGGCATCTGCCATGTACCAAGCTGTCACGCTTTGGTGAATCTGTTTGACTGTCTGGTATAAGGTGAATCAGATATGCATGCCTGTTATATTCTGTTGAAATGTAGATGCTTCAGGTTTGTATTACTTGACCGTATCTTGACTGTCTGAAATCTATTCCTTGAGCAATAAGGCAGGAGAGTTACCTATTTTGCTATTGTTATTGCCTGATTCTAGATCTGTCATGTTCTAACAATTTAATTGATGATCTGTTGAGTTGAATTTTCCTCGATAGATCTCCACTGTTATTCTTAATTTTATCCTTCACTAAGTCTTTGGACTTACCTCCCGTATCCTTAACTTTCTTAGACAGGTTTTGGTGATGGTCTCATACTTTAGGCTTGGATGGAAGTATATACATTTTGTAATAGAATATGTGTTTAGACCTGTGTACGAATCACTTTCAAGTTGAAACTTGGAGATGTTGTGATATGTCAAGACTTGAACTTATGGTTTGTAGTAATTATGAAACGATGAATGATGGGATTTGTCATGGCATGTAATTTATACCTTTGTTAATATTTACTTAGGTTGAAACTTGTTGCTATCTTTGATAATTTTGAAAAAATTTCTAATGTGCTTATTGTTTGAATTATGGATGAAATTTAAGTCTGGACTGAGTGGCACCTCAGCTTAGGTGCTATCCCGAGTGGAGGCGCTACATAAAGTGTATATATATATATTAATAATTATAAAATTTATAAATTTATATCTTATCATTATAATATATTGATTAAATTAACTATTTGATATACTTTTAATGTATCAACTAAATTAACTATATTTTTTAAGAAGTATAAAAAATATTTTGGCAATTTTTCTCTTCTCACCTATACGTTTTTTTTTCCTAAATATTTTCTATCTCAAAATTATCTCTCATACCTTTTCAAGTGTGTTATTTAATATAATAAGTTTGAACATATATTAAACAATTAGGAAAAGTATAGTTTCAAAGTATAAAAATAAATTAATATTTTGCCTATACACATTGAATATTTGATAGATAGTTTCACGGTAAATTCATATATTTGAAAATGGATGGTTGCAAGCTTGAATCTTATACAAAACAATTGGGGCATGTTAGAGTCTCAAATATGGGATATTAGATGTAGATTAATATGTCATTTAAAAGAATCATTTGTGGCATTTAATTTAGCATGTTAGTTAATTAATTTTTTTTAGGCATGTTAGTATGTCATCTAAAAGAATATTTTATAGCATTTTAATATCATTATATGCATTTTCTGTGGTAAGTTAGCATGTCATTTAAAATTATCTTTGTGATTGATATGGGGTAGCACAATAGGCCCAGCCCAGAGGCTATCGACCCAAGAGTACATCACTAAGCCTACTTCCTCCTTGAGGCCCATCCGTAAGGTCGACCTGTCACATCGGTCCCGCCTAAAGCAGGTCGACCGTATCGACGATCCTTGTCGGCAACGGCACCTACTTGTCTATTGGCACATCCGAAGTCAGCTCGATGGTCGATCTCTCAAGTCGACCAGGTTAGTCGACTGACTGCAGAAACTTTACCCTGCCGTATTTAATACCTTGACAAGCGGCAGGCCACCGCATCAATGGCGCATGCCGCTCCAGTACTACCTGTATTGCCGCGCCAAGGAAGGGGCACGCCATTAATTTACCACTTTGTCCCTAAGAGCTAGAGATAAGGCTGCCTGGAATTGTATCAACATGTGAGATGACCTAAAGCTCCCCATGTAAGGGCCAGAACCTTTCATGCGTACTAAGGGCGTCATAGACATATTGATCACCTAGAGAAGGCTATAAATACGCCATGGCCAGCTTCTCACAAGGTATGCCATTATTCTCTCTTGAGCCCTCATTCTACTGCTCGAGTCTCCTATCCAATCAGAACACTAACTTGAGCATCGAAGTGCTTTTGTCGAGAGCTCCCTCGACAAGCCTGACATTTGCTTGTGGCTGCAAGACTCACTACCTAACCCTCAACTGTAGCGAGGTCGATCAGACTCCAGTCAAGTAGATTAGATTCCTACCCAGTAAACCCAGAAAATATTCCGAACCCCCATCATTTGGCACCGTCTGTGGGAATGCTTGAGCTTACAATCGATACAAAAAAACGGTGAACACCAGGCGAGCTACCTCAGAACGAGAGGAAAATTGGAAGTCCCCAACACCTTATCCTCAACCTCGCGAAGAAATGCTTGCCGCAAAGCAGGGTGCGGCTGAACCCAACGCCCAACCCGATCAAGTGGTCACTTTGACCATGTCACAGTTGATGCAATTGATCAGTGAGCAGATATCAGCCCAAATTTCAACACAGCTCTCTGCTACCCTAAACCGTCACACCCTTCAACCTCGACTGGCGGCTAGTGCTACTTCAAAACTTGCTCAACCAGAGGAAAGGCCTAACAAGGAAGAAAGGGGTAACAAGGAGGTCAGGCGACTCTCTCACTGACACGACGATAACCTGGGGTGCCCCCCGTGAGAATAGCCCCGACCTAACATCGATAAGGAGGTAGCAGACTCCATTGATTATAGTACTCGACCTAATTGAGCCCCACAGCGCAAGCGGATCTAGCGCTCCAGGCCCCTATCAAGTAGAAATATTAGCCAGGCCGAGAAGGATGAATAGGAAGAAGTTTCCCATCAAGTTCAACAGCTGGATAGGTGACTGGAAGAACTATCAAGGATGAGCACATATAGGAATCACTACCAGGAAGGGGTTCCACAATTTCAATGAGAGAGGAAATCTCTCTTTGTACAGAAAATCATTGACGAACGGATAGTCGTCGAAGCTAAGGTTCCAACGGGCTTCCTCGATATGACGGTTCATCGAACCCAAACGAACATCTCCTCAAGTTAGAGCATATGATGCAGCTACATGGCCACAACAAGTATATCTATGCCAAGATGTTAGTAACTACTCTCTAAGGCCTTGTGTTGGATTGGTTTGTAAAGCTGGAACCGGTGTCGATTTACTCCTATGATCAACTATGCAATAAATTTCTGCACTAATTTTCTACTCGGAGGAAAGAAAAACTCCCCCACATTCACCTACACATGGTTAAACAAAATGAAGGGGAGTCTATTTTCAATTTCTTTACCAGATTCAACATGGTGGTCCTAAAAATCGACAGCTCGTGAATTGAGTTTTTGATTGATGTGTTTTTCTTGGGACTCCGCCACAAGGAATGCACGAATGCTTTGGTCAAGAAAGGCCAAGGTCGATGGAGGAATTGCTCGACCTCATTGAGAGACACATGACACAAGAAGACATGAACAAGTTAAAATATGGCAACTCAGAGGTCAAAAAGAGAAAGGCGAAAGAGAAAGACTATCGCCAGCAAAAGGATGGTCGTTAATCTCCCATCAAACATTTCCATGAGTACACGCAGCTCAACCTTCCAAGGAAAGAAGTGTTGTTCTCCATCGAGCATGACAACCTTTTTAAAAGACCTATGAAACTAGCTGAGACTGAAGCGATGAAGAGGTCTAAGAAATACTGCCATTTTCATCGGTAAAAAAGACACAACACGGAGGATTGTTTCAGCTTCCATGACAAGATTGAGAGGCTGATCAGGCAGGGCCATCTCAAGAAATTTGTGGATGAAAGTGACAAGCAGGAACCAAAGGCAACCGACCAGACTCCCTGAAAAGAACAGTCAATTAGCACGAGAAAAGAAGACAGAGGAAAAAAGTCCATCCATTATCCCCACCTACCAATCAGGGGGGTCATCGACACCATAGCTGGAGGTCCTACTGGGGGGACTCCAAGTTGGCCAGGAAGTAGAACCAAAGAAGGTTGGAGTCAACCAATTCTTCAACGGTCAAAATAATATTCCAGCTGTCCACGAGTGCAGAACCAATTTCTTTCTTAGAGGATGACCTTGCACACCTCAAAGGTCAAGGGGTGAACAGCCAACTAGACTGCCCCGATCGTATCTATTGAGATAGCAAACTTCGAAGTCTGGAAAGTTCTAATCGACAATGGCAGTTCTGCAAACATCATTTTTCTATCAACCCTGCTGAGAATAAAGTTGGGAAAACTGAAGTTCGAGCCCGTCAAGACCCCATTGGTCGGATTTGGCAGAACGACAATTATGCCAGAAGGGTCCATCAACCTCTCCACTTCATTCGAAGAAGCCCCGAGAAGGAGAACCCTTGTGGTTAACTACCTGGTCGTCAACGCACCCTTTACATACAATGCTATCGTAGGACAACCTACTTTGAATGATTTTCGAGCAGTAGTTTCAACCTATCATATGAAAGTGAAGTTCCCGACCTCTGCGGGAACAAGAGAGCTCTGGGGCAATGTCAAGAAAGCATGGCGATGCTACACTATTTCAGTCAAGGCCATGAAGCAAAAAACCCAACCCAAGTGAACCCCTTGGGAGACACCCCAGTAGCAGAACCTAAGGGGAAACAGTGGGTCAAAAAGCGCAAACTCGAAGACACCAGGATCGAACCTATAAGCGAATTCAAAACCATTGAGCTTGAACCTGGAAACCCTGATAAGACCACTCGGATCAGCAATGATATGGGTGACCACATGGAATGCCTCATGGTCGACTTCCTTCGCAGGAACATCGACGTATTCGCATGGAAGGCCTCCGACCTACAAAGAATTGACCCCAGTGTCATTGTTCATAAGCTCAACGTGGACCCCTCATACAAACCTATGAAGCAGAAGACCCAAACGTTTAATGCAAAAAGAAGCCAAATCATCAAAGACGAAGTTAACAAGCTGTTGGAAATAGGATACATTGTGGAAATTCAAAGCTTGCCTTAAAGATCCTTACCCCCTGCCTCGTATAAACTTACTGGTCTATTCTACTGCTGGTTGTGAACTATTAAGTATGATAGATGCGTTCTAAGGGTACTACCAAATATTCATGCCACCCGCGAGGATAGAGACAAAACATCTTTTGTTGTACCCAATGGGGTTTACTGTTTCCTGGTAATACTTTTTGGGCTTAAAAAAATAGGAGCAACCTATCAAAGATTAGAGAACTTCATGTTCAAAAACGAGATCGAACAATCAATGGAGGTATATATCGACGACATGATTGTTAAAACACAAAATGCAGAAAAACATCTGGTAGACCTCGACCACATATTCTCTATACTTCGCGCATTTAGCATGAAGCTTAACCCCAACAAATGTACTTTTGGAGTTCGATGAGGTAAATTCTTAGGGAGCCAAAGAGGCATCGAGGCGAACCCCTAAAAAATTCAAGCAATCTTGGACATTAAAACCCTTCGAACAGTCAGGGATGTGCAATGGCTGGTCGGACGGATCGTCGCTGTGGGAATGTTCATCGCTCGATTAGCCGACAAGAGTTTGCCATTCTTCAAAATTCTTAGAAACACTAAAAAGTCAACTTTCTAATGTTCAGAGTAGTACGACTAAGCCCTTGCCGAACTAAAGCAATACCTATCCAAGCCGCCCATGTTAGCCAAACCTGACAAGGGTGAAACTCTATACATATACTTGCAGTGTCGTCGGCATTAATCAACTCATTTTTGGTCTTGACAAGAGGCACGGCACACCGACCTGTCTACTACTGCAGTAAATCATTGCAGGGCCCAAAACACAATTACCTTGAGATTTTGAAATTCGCACTTGCCCTGGTCACAGCGGCCAAAAAGCTGAGGCCTTATTTCCAGTCACATTCCATCACAGTATTGACAAGCCAACCATTGAAATATGTGCTATCTAAACCAGACTCATCTGGACGACTCACCAAATGGGCAATCAAACTTGGCGAGTTTAACATCAGTTTCCAACCCCAAACAGCCATAAAGGCATAGGTGTTAGCGGATTTCATCGTGAAAATGTTCAACCTACCAAAGCTTCCCAACCATAGCTCTCTCATTTGGATACTACACGTCGATGGCTCGGCAACTTCTACGGGAAGGAAAATGGGAGTCTCACTTCGCTCTCCGCTTGCAGAGGAGTGTGATTTTGCTATTAGGATCGATTACCCAGTAACGAACAACAAAGTGAAGTATGAGGCCCTCTTCATGGGTATGAGAATGGTAGTGGACTGGGGAGTCGAGCAGCTTGTGGCAATCATCGATTCTCAGCTAGTCGCCGAACAGGTCGAAGGTAATTTCGAAGCCAAAGAAGCTACAATAACTAAGTACCTGGCTGAAGTGTAAAGGTTGCGTCAGCAATTTAAGAAGTTCACTCTGAACCAAGTGCTTCGATCAGAAAATGAAAGAGCAGACACCCTGTCTAAGTTCGCCATCTCTGCCAAAGGGACTAGAGATAGAACAATTACGTTTCTGGTCACACATAAGCCATCCATAAGTCGCTCCAACTAGGACTTGGTAGAGAGTGTTGAAAAAGCAAATCCCTCTTAACAAGACGCAATTAAACTCTATCTCAAACAAGGAATAGTACCAAAGGACAAGGGCGAGGCATGTCGACTCAAAAGTTAAGCAGCTAAATTAGTCCTTGACGAATACGGGTTGCTATATAGGACTTCAATCTCAGGCCTACCATTGAGATGCTTAGATCCTGATTAGACCCGAGAGGTTCTGCATGAGGTCCATGCGGGCATCTATAGTAATCGCTCCGGCGGCCACACCCTAGCCCACAAGATCATCCGATATGGATATTTATGGCCCACATTGCTCAAGGATACCGTCAGACACTATCGATTTTGCCAAACGGTGCCCATCTTGCCAGGTTCATTCGAACATATCTCATCACCCTGCGGCAGCAATGTTAAACGTCCAGTTCACCTGGCCATTCGACCAATGGGGAATCGACATCATCGGTTCTCTCCCAAAAATGACAGACCAAAGGAAGTTCATCATTGTGGCAGTCAAATACTTCATCAAGTGGGTCGAAGGGGAAGCAGTCCCTAAGATAATCGACGCCACCATCAAGAGCTTCATATGGAAAAATATAATTTATCATTTCGATCTCCCTAAAGTCCTCGTATCGGACAATGGGACCCAATTCCAAAGCAGAAGTAGGAGGAACTAGTGCGAAAGCCCGAGAATTCGCCAACACTTTACCTCAGTAGGAAACCCCCAAGCTAACGGTCAAATCGAAGTAACAAACCGAACAGTACTCGACCACCTTAAAGCAAGGATAACAGGAACCGAAGCAACCTGGGCAGATAACCTCCCAAGTGTACTGTGGGCAAACAAGACAACCCCGTGAATAGAAACAGGACACAGCCCTTATAGTCTGGTCTATGGATCAGAAGCAGTAATCCTGACCGAACTAATACAGCACACGGCTCAGGTGATACACTTTAACCCGATCACGAAGTCCTCAAAAAGGGAACTCAACCTCGAAACCATGGACGAGTTGCGCTAATAGGCTTACTCCACAATGCAGAAATACTGGTCGAAGATGGCCGAAAACTATAACAAAAGGATTCGACCGATGAACTTTAAAGTTGGCGACCTTGTCCTCAAAAAAGTTAAGGTCTCAAAGAGCATTGGCAAGCTCGACCCGAAATGATAAGGGCCATATTTAGTGACTAAAGTGGCAAAGAATAACGCTTATCGGCTAGTCGATATAAGCAGCAATGAGTTCCCACGCCCTTGGAATGCTGTTAATTTAAGAAAATTCTATGTATGAAACTTGCTCTACAGTTTTGTATTAATAAAGCTCCCAAACATTTTATCTAACAACACATTTGTATGATACAACTGATGGGGCGGCGGCAACGAGCCACATGATAAAGTCTCCCTAACCCCAGTCGTCAATCAGTCTGATCGTTTGTAGTCGACCCCGCAGTCAACCACATAGCGGCTTCAAGCTGTCAAACGAAGTCCTCAAATCGGTAAACCACCTAAGGTTGACCGAGTAGCAGCCAGAAGGGTTCTAGCCCCAATCAAACGGCATAACCGTTCACAGTCGACCATCTAATAGGCTCCAAGCATTTGTCACTAATGCGGCTTCACGCCAGGAGATTGAAACTACACGTTTCATCGAATGAATCCACCTAAAAGGGTCGATCAACTCAGCCCAAGTGATAGCAAAGCTGTAAAGTAAACCACACTTACAACATTAGCAACGAGTGAAGACTTGGTATATTTAAAATCTTGCGAGCTTTTAAATTGATGAGGCAGAATTGTCAATTCATGCAAATTTTTAAGTCGTGCAAGTTTAAATCGACAATACAGAATTATTAAGACTGAACCACGAAAATTGTTAAGCATGGTGTAATACGGTGGTCATTGATCGATCAAAAATGATGGGAACTAAATGTTGATACACGTTGATAAGCTAAACAATAGATCCCATTAACATTCAAGAATTCTAATTACAAAGGCACTTACAAATTACAAAACAAAAAAAAAAAAGGAATAAAGAAGACTGCAGGCATCATCGAGCGGCGGTCACTCGACCTCAAACTTAGTTAGACCCTTCTCCTTTATCTCGGAGGGCCTCCTCTTCGTCTCACCCCAGAGGTCTTGACGAGGCCCACTTCATCCACCAAAAAAGGATGTTCACCGGGCGAAAAATACTGGGTTGTGTTCACCTTGTCATCCCTCATGTTGAACACAAAATCATTAGCAAAGTCGAACTCCGTAGTCACCGCCTCGACACGGGCCTGGTGCCCGGGGATAGCTGGAGGAAAAGCAGGTGCAGAACTAGGAACAGATGCAGCTCCAACAGTGGCCTCATCGGTAGGGCCCCTCTCTTAGGGGTACATTCGGAGCTAGTCGTCGAGCATGTAATTCAAACACTCCTTATCCTCAGTGCTGATGTCGTATCCCAAAAACTCTAGCTGCCGAACAGCCTTATCGAATGCATCTTTAGCATCGTCGAGTGAAAAGACGACACTAGCATCCATAAATACTAACATCGGCATGAACTATTACACCGCCTCCCGTCGAACATTTAGTAGCATCTGCCTAAATTCCCGATGAGCAAACTACAAAGCAGCCTCGCACCCATGCGTTCAGCCGTGATCATAGTAGGACTACGCCTCTACCTATACCTTCATCAGAAGCTCGTCGGCCGCGCTCCTAGCGGTCACTGCAGTTATCAGCTCGGTGTCTTTCGTTGCAAGCTGCGAGTTCGCCTCTTCCAGCTGCTTTGTCAGCTACTCAACCTCCATTTGGGCAGACTCGAGCGCTGCCTTTATTGTATCCATCTCCTTGTATTTTGCCCACAATTGGTTCGCCTAATCGAAGGTAAGTTCCGACCTCCGAAACATGTGGTGCCCCAGCTGCCCGACCTACGAAGGCAACACTTGCATCAGTACAATGGAAATACTTACAACAGCAAAATGTCAGGTGCGGCTCGATCAAAAGCTTACCATATTGGTGTGATACGCCAAGGCTTTCATTGTGGCACCCTAGCTCTTTTCCATCATCTTGCGCTAATCCGAAGCAAACAGAGCAGCCATTAAAACTTTCATTGGCAGGGACCCAGCCTCCCCCGCCATCATCACTGACATCGAATTATGGACCCCCAACTCAGTCCCAAAGCGAGGAGATGGCAAATCCGTCAAGTCGAATAAAGCTTTGTCCTCCTACCGCCTGAATAGATCAAACCCTGTTTTAGCCCGAGCCTTGCCCTTGCCCTGATCAGGCCTCTTCAGAGCAGGCCCACCCTACACGGTGACAAGCCTCTTACCTCGACCAGCTGGACTACGACTAGGAGATGGTACAACAACGGCAATAGGAATGGTAGCAATCAGCGGTGGAGCGGTCGGCTTTTGTTGAGCCTCTTGTCGGGCACCTGCATCTGCGCACCGATCGCGGTTTTCCTTGTTCTTTTCGGCATAAGCAATAGCTTAGAGGAGTGCCCGATTCATGATATCTTCTCGATCTCCGAGGGGCAAAGTGGACAATGCGTAAGATACGACCATAATAATACATACATAACAATAAACAAAGCTCATATAAATATCTACCTAATCGGGCATTTGCGGGCAAGTCGAGCTGGGCAGGCAACAAGCCAGCCAGCACGAGATTTCTCTCCTCGATAAAGCCAGATGCCTCCATCTGACCAAACTCAACCAGATCCCTCACAAAAGTATTTGTCCAGGTTAGAGTTGGGCTCCCTGGCATCTCGACATGCCCCCTCATCCAACCCCTGGGGATATTAAAGCCCGACCCCCCGGTGATCGAACATAAAAACCCCTATTCTTCTACTTTTGACCAAATGAGAAAGCAAGGGTTACAAAGAATTTTTGATGAGGACAGGCCGTTAAATAATAGAACACGAACTCCTCGCTACTCCCCAACTTGTGGGCATGGGGAGATGGAAGAGGTTGCTAAATTTGGTGAAGGTAGAGGGCTGGTTATAAATATGCATTAAGACGACAAAGCTATACAAAGTGGAGAAGCAATTAGGAAGTAACTGAGTAATGCAGACCTGCAGACCTCGTAACAGGTTGACTATGGCGTCGGCTAAAGGAAATCGAAGAGCACACCTAAGATCATATTCAAACACAGTGATGCACCTTTCGAGAGGTTGTTTCATTCTACCCACGGGCCTTAGAGCGATCAAACTATAGTCATCGGGGACGTGGTACAATTGCCTAAGAATATCCAAATCGGCCTCCCCCACTATCGACCTAATCTTACTGTAGTGGCCTGGGGTGAACAATCGACCACGAGAAATTGGGGGCTCGTTCGACCCAGCCCCAACCGTAGCATGATCACTGCTCGAGGTTGAGCTACTACTCAACGAGCTACTAGAACTACTGTTTGACGTCTCTTCACCACTGGTCGGAACCCTATCGGACCTCATTGCCTCACTGTCCCTCCCATGACTCCTCTCATCACCCTCAAAAACTCTCAGCATATTTTAATGCAAATAGACTCTGAAAGTAGGGTATAATAAAGACGCTCTGAGGAACGGGAAATACTTACTTGATAGAGTAATCAAAGATGTAATGCAGAGCTCAGTGAATGCTTGACTCGACTTCATGTAATGCTGTAAAAGTAAAAATGTGAATTCTTACCTCACCTATTTATAGGGCACTACGCGTGCAACCCCAAGCGACAGCAATAATGGCATAACCATCGTTAGACACTCTGCCTGACACCAAGTAACCGCTGCATTAAATGCGCCAAACCCCGATCGAATCCCCTAGTCTCTTGTCGGCTCCTCCTTCCTCTTGTCAACTAATCCAGCCATTCCTGTTTATTAAAACTACTCATGTTTCCCACTTGTTGATACTCTCGATCCAAACCCGAAAGTGGGGAGAACTCATGATATGGGGTGGCCCAATAGGCCCAGCCCAGAGGCTATCGACCTAAGAGTACATCACTAAGCCAGCTTCCTCCTTGAGGCCCATCCGTAAGGTCGACCTGTCACGTCGGTCCTACCCAAAGTAGGTCGACTGTATTGATGATCCTTGTCGGCGGCGACGCCTACTTATCTACTGGCACATCTGGAGTCATCTCGATGGTCGATCTCTCAAGTCGACCAGGTTGGTCGACTGACTGCAGAACCTTTACCCTGCCACATTTAATACCCTAACAGGCGGCAGGCCACCGCAGGGAAAGGGCATGCCACTGGTGTACCACTCTATCCCTGAAAGCTGGAGATGAGGTCATCTGGAATAAAACCAACATGTGAGATGACCTAAAGTTCCCCATGCAAGGGCCAGAACCTTTCATGCGTACTAAGGGCATCATAGACATATTGATCACCCAGAGAAGGCTATAAATACGCCATGGTCAACTTCTCACAAGGTATGCCATTGACCGCTCATTCTGCTGCTCGAGTCTCCTATCCGATCAAAACACTAACTTGAGCATCGGAGTGCCTTTGCCAAGGGCTCTCTCGACAAGTCTGATGTTTGCTTGTGGTTATAGGGCTCACTCCCTAACCCCCAACCATAGCGAGGTCGATCAGACTCCGGTCGAGTAGATCAGATTCCTACCCAATTAACCCAGAAAATATTTTGAGCCCTCATCAATAGTATTTTAATATATCATTTATTACACTTTTGGTGTTGTGTTACATGATCATTTAAAGGGATTTTGGTGGCATTTCCATATGCCTTTATATGTATTTTCAGTGGTATATTTTAAAATTTCTTCAGTGACAATTTGAAATGTTATTTAATACATTTTTAGTGACATTTTAATGGATAATTCATTATAGTTTTTGTTGTATTTTATTAATATTACAATAGAGGTAAATTAATGACATTTATACATTTACCTACACCGCTACAAGTGGTACTTTTAAAAATGTCATTAAATATAAAATTGCCACTATAACACTATTTAAGTAGCACTTTTTAATGCCACTAAATATTATTTTTCTTGTAATTATCTTAATTTTTATTCCAAGAACATCTATACTTGTTCTTCTAAAAATTTTAAGCAACAATTTAAAAATATTTTTGAATTATCAAACAACTTATAACACACTTCAACAAGTTTATAAACCTAATTAGCAACCCCGAGGGTGGTCGAATTGAATACTAGGAAAGCACTCCCCAGAGCACTAGCCAAATCCACCACGTGGGTGGAACTCCACTCTGCGAGAACAGACAATCTCCTCCTCCTCCTCCTCAAGAGTTCAACGTCGAAATCATTTAATGAGAAAAGCACTTTCAGTGGTCCATTGGGTTGAAAGTTTTTATATTTTGCTTTGACAAGATACTATGAATGGTTTTTGTTTTGTTTTTTTTTTTCTTCCTGATTTGATGACTTGAAACACATCAAAACCCAAGCAAGCCACCAAAGAGAAATAAGTGAATGCCCAAGATCTTTAGTAAATTCAAAGAAGATTTTTCTATGCATTCATCATAAAATATTTCTAAATCCACTATAAAAAATTAGAGCATCAACTACGATCAATCTGTAACTGATGCTAAAAATTCGTAACTTTGGCTATGAAATTGTTCTAATCAAGTTCGAAGTTGATGCTCTCGTAGTTAACTAATGGTCATTCTTTTTCTATATATATTAATTTTTCTGTGCTTAATGCATAACTAATCTGCCACACTTAGAACGTATAATGTTATGGATTGATAATTTATACTTTTTGTTGATTATAATTAAAAAAAGTATATTTACTATGAAAATCTATAGTTATAATTTATAATTATAGTTACAAAATTAATTTCGCAGTAATTTTTTCATAGCAGATACTTAATTTTTTGTAATAATCCTAATAGACCCAATGCTAGATAGCTTATTAGACCGCAAAATGTTGGGTTCGTTTTTGCATTGTTTGGTATGATCATAAATAAACTAATTTTCATTGATGTTATAAAGTTTCTTAGAACATCTTATTAGGTGCCTTAAAATATTCGGTAAATATTTAAAAGATGAGCTTATGAAATTTTCAATATTATACACTATGATGTTATAAATTCTTTGAAAAAGTAAAGAGTTTAACTTATTTTTAAGATTAAATAAAATCATGTGTATAGTTTTGAGTTTGTTTGTCATATTAATTTTAAAATTGTAATTACAAATATTTTATAAATTTTGTTATTTTTACGTATCAAAATACTTCAAAAAGTTTATTTTAAAAATAAAACTTAGCATTTCTTAAGTTTTAAATACATTTTATAAGATGCAGAAAGTCATAAAAAATTTATATAAGCTTCACGAGATACCTTGTTAATTAAAATAATAGGAAGAGAAGTTGACACTTTCATCATTCTATTTTTGAAAAATTATAAAAATTTAATACTTTATTTTAAAATTTATAAACTTCTCTTTCTAAAATTTTTTGTTCGCACTAAGATATTGTATAAACTCTCAAACTATTTATAGCGCACCCTTACACCTTCTGAATGCACATTCTACCCTACAAAAGGTAACAGCAATTGCAAGATGAGTGCGATTTATGATCCCACATTGAGAGCCCAGTTCAATAGCATCCGTTGATTGAGCTAGAATGCTAGACAATGCATATAATATTGGGCCCTAGTCTAAGGATCTACACAGGCCAGGGCCAGCCCAAATTGGCCGAACAGTCCAGCTTTATTTTATTTTACTTTTTATATTAAATAAAATTTATTTATATTTATTAGTTTCATATTATTGTTTATATTTTACTGTGAGGTTAAAACTTATTACTATTAACTTGGCACTCAAACCAGTCGGCCAACACTAATTATATCGAGTGGTAACTGAAAGTACTAAACAACTATCAGCTGAGCGAATTCTTTTAATATGATTATAAAACTTCATGAATGTACACATTATTAATATCTTTCATTTATAGTAACAATTTTAAACTTTTAAAAGACATGATCATTAAATATGATAATAGAGTAAGACGAAATATGTAATTCTTAATTCATATTTTATCGACATTTAATTATAAAACAGAGTTTTGCATGCTAGACTTTATAAATAAATAAATAAACTACAACCCATTCATTAAAAGGAGCCAAGTGACTAGTGGTCCAATGGCATAAGTCTCCCACATAATGTGGGAAGTAAGGAATTTGAGTTTGCACGAGCTCCTAATATGGATGCGAGTGTTTAAATTTAAATAAAAAAAAAAAAAAAAACCATTCATGAAAAGACATTTTAAAAGTTAAGACTTCCCAATGCATCAATGATAAGTGCCCAAAAGTATCTTAAATTTGCACTATTGCAATACAAGATTAAATTAATTATTGGGAGATATACAAGTCAATACCAAAAGGGACAACAAAAAAAAATAAACATTCATGTTCCTTAAGATGAATTAGTGAAATAATCCTGTAATAATGCAATTCATAGGGCTGTAAATGGATATTCGAAAATTCATTTACCGTTTGTATTCGTATCTGTTTATATAAAAAATTTCTGCATCCGTTTAAAGCGGATGTTATTCATATTCGATTCAGTAGATATCTGATTATAAATAGATGCGAATATGGTAAATATGTATTCGATCAGTTTAATATCCAATTCGAATATATATTTATTAAATAATATATTATTTATATTTTTCAATAAATATCTCATTATCCATATATGTATATATATAAATTATAATTGAAGAATTGAGAAAAAAAAAGATTAAATTTAAAAAATTATTGTAACATAGAGAAAAAATTGAAGAATAAAGTTAATCAATATAATTATTGTTGGTTGACTTTATAATTAATATACTTAAATGCCATTATTATTTTTATTACGAACTAATAATCAATTATAAAGTCAATTATTAATTAGAAATTATGCTATTTGTTTGATTGCTTTCGTTTTAATGAAATTATATAGTTTGTTCTATTAATTAAAATATTTATTTATTAAAGTTTCATAGATTTACGTATTTGAATATTTGTAAATTGATATCTAAATCATTATTATCGAATATGAATATAAAATAATAATTCGCATAATTTGTTTGATTGCTTTCGTTTTAATAAAATTATATAATTCGTTCTATTAATTAAAATATATATTTGTTATAGTTTTGTAGATTCACATATTTGGATATTTGTAAATGGATATCTAAATAATTATTATCGAATATGAATATAAAATAATAATTCGAATACGAATAAATTTAATAAAATATGAATGCATATGAATAATTATAATCGAATATGGATATATCCGAATCTGACTGATATCCGACGGATACGAATTTGGATATCATTTTTAAATGTCTATCAAATTCATATCCGTATCCGAATATTCAAAAAGTTAAACGGATACAAATATAAAAATAGTGTATCCAATTCGTTTAATATACATCTACACCCTCCTAATTCATCATCTCTCTTAAAAGAGTAAAACTTCACCAAAAAAAAAAAAAAAAAAAGAAAGAAAGAAAGAAAAGAAAGAAGATCTAGTTTGCATGTATCGACAAAAAGGTAGAAACACGTTTTTGGGTGGTAATCTAAAAAAAATGGATGGTACAACCCTTACGGCACAAACCCACCACTTTAAATATTGTTAGTAAATATGCATTAGAATGTGAGCTGATTCTCGTTCTCCAACCTCGTGCGCCCACACACGCGAGTGTATGGGGATGCGTTTTCGCAAACATATTAATTAAGATACAAATTACAAACAACACAAAATGTTGAGAGATGCAAATGGGGAAGAGTGCAAGAAACAAATACCCAAAAGAAGACGGCCTACGTTGCAGCAGTGGGCATTTGTTGAGCTTTCTACATTAATTCATTTTTGAGTAGATTCTAAGGGATCCTTTCTTCCCTTTCTTTTCTGCGTGTGAGGCCCATTTCCCACTAACAATTACTAAACATAAATAATGCCACTCATTTTATCTTTTGCAATTATTTTTTTCTTAAGATTGTAAGATTCTACTATTATAAAATTTCTATTGACGTCCCAATACAAAGTATCAGCAATTTATAGATTGAAGTAAATTATGTCCTTGGAATTGTATTTTTTTTGTTTTATTTATTTTATAATATAATAATATTGTATTGGGTAAAATTTATTTGAATTGTTAATTTTTTATTTCAATGACAAAATAGTCCATATTCAATTCTTTCAAATTTCATCATTTCGTGAGATTCTAAACCCCTTTTCTTCCTTTCCATAATAATTAAATGAATGAAATATATATATATATATATATATATATCAATCATTCAAACGTACTTAATCTTCTCATGCGTCAGTGGCGTTTAAATATTTATTTATTTATTTTTTCCTCCATAATTCTTTATTTTTCTATATCTTATCTTATATTTGATAAATAGAGTTTTGATTCATTTATGACACTTTACAGTAAAAGGTATAATACGAACAAGAAAAGAATGCCATTAAGTCCCTAAATTCTCTCTCCAGGTCATGCATCCAGTGAAGCTTCGACTGGGTAGTGAAAAAATGGTACTGAAAAGGCCAAAACCTTTGCAGAGGTAGTGAAAAAATGGTACTGAAGCAATATGGAATCGAATTCCTGTGGAAGCTTGACGAACATTGAACGAAATGAAGACACTCTTGAATCTATACTTCCAAATTAAATAGAAAAAGAGCTTTATTGAATAGAGAGAAGAACGAGCACAATACTTAAGGTTTTCTGGGAAAATTTTTTTGGAGAAGATGACCCAACTATTTTTTTATTTTTATTTTTATTTTGAGCGAAGCATATATATTATAGATAAAAGAAAATAGAGTTAAGTAACATCAAGAGCAAAAACAGGAAGAAAACGACCAAACTGACATAAAACACTAGTGTTTTTGGCAAGAACATGAGCCAAACGATTAGCTGAACGGTGCACAAAAGAGAAGTGGACGTGACGTAAGGAGTCGATCAGAACACGACATTCCTCAATTATAGAACCAATTGCTGAAAGATCTTCCCGCTTGCTATTTAGAGCATTGATAACATTTATATTGTCCCCTTCAAACACAATCGAGTTCCAACCTTTTTCAAGCAAAACATGGATAGCTAGTAAAGTTGCCTTAGCTTCAACCTCTAATGGAGTGGGAAGACCAGAAAAGGATTTCTTAGCCCACCAAAGACAGGATCCTGTGCAATCTGTGGCAACCATAGCAATACTATAACGATGTTCAAAAGAGTTGAAAGCACCATCAAAGTTAACTTTAATCAAAGAACCTGTCGGAGGATTCCAACTGGGAAGGCGTTGCTGATTCATTGGGGAAGGAATAGGATCCTGTAAATTCAGAAAATCCATCAAGTAAGATCTGCTAAACGAAATAATATCAGCTTCCAGCTCACCACTTGAACAGAAGACAGTCTGATTCCTGTTAGACCACAATCCCCAACACAGAATACCGAAGAGTGCAAAAACAGACCCATCCAGCTGTTGTTGTAAAATAGATACCCAAGAAATAACACTCTCACCCTGATAGAGCTTCACGAACTGTGACAGATCTGCTTGTGCCCAAACCTCTAAAGCTAAATTGCAATCACGTAGAACATGCAGGGTTGTTTCTTCAAATAAGTTACAAACTGGGTAGCTGGATCTGGAAGTTATGTGACGTCTCACAAGGTTTGAACGTGTAGGGAGTATATTCTAGCACATCCTCCACAAGAATATTTGAATCTTCAGCGGCAGTTTCAGTTTCCAGATGTTCTTCCACAAGGAGTGCGGACGGGTGCCAGAAGAAGACAAATGAGATGCTGAGTTCGAAGCTGATAATTCTTTACTCAAATGGTAGCAACTGCGAACTGAAAAGAAGCCATTCTTAGAAAAATGCCAGATTAAGCAATCTGGAGTGGGAGAAATGCCTAGAGCAATTAACAAAATACGGTTCACGTCTATTGGCTAGAAGATTGAACGAATTTTTTCCACATCCCAACCAGTACTTCTATTCGGATGCATCAAGTCAGAAACTTTCAAATTTTCCAGGTGAGGAGAAGGTGAAGTGATAATCTTTAAATGACCCTCGAAGTTAGCCAATTATCATGCCAGACATTAACTCGATTACCTGTACCTATGCGCCATCTCAGACCTCTGAACAACAGGTCTTGGGCTGAAATAATGTTGCGCCAGGTAACAGACGAGCGAGTCCCTTTACCTGCTTCAAGAAAATCATAATACGGAAAGTAACATGACTTCAGTAATTGACTGAGGAGGGAATTTGGTTGGGAAATAATTCGTCATCCTTGCTTAGCCAGAAGAGCCATGTTGAAATGCTTCAGATCCTTGAACCCAAGACCTCCCTAATTCTTTGAGCAAGTGACAGTATCCCAATTAAGCCATGAATGGCAGATGAATTATCCCACCAGAACCTCTTGATCATACATTCTATGTTCTTGATGAGTGATGTGGGTAAAAGAAAACAACACATGGCGTAAGTGGGAATGGCTTGAAGGATGGATTTTATCAAAACCTCTTTACCTCCTTTCGAAAGTCTCTTTTCATTCCATCCTTGGATTCTTGACCAAATTTTATCCCCGACGAAATTAAAAATATCTCGCTTGGAACGACCCATAATAGAAGGTAAACCCAAATACTTCCCGTGAGAGGTGTCAATCTGAGCCCCAAGGTAATCTCAAATGAAATCTCTAACAGCAAATGGGACATTAGAACTGAGAACACATGAGGATTTCTCCAAATTCACAAGTTGACCAGAAGCAGCAGCATAGATTTGAAGTAATGAATTGATGCATTGGACATTCGAAGTATCAACTTTGCAGAAGAAGAGAGCATCATCTGCAAAAAATAAATGGGATATCTGAGGTGCTCGCCAACAAATATATATCCCAAGAATGTCTCTACGTGCCTCAGCACGTCTAATCAAAGAAATCAGTCCCTCTGCACATAAAAGGAAAAGATAGGGTGATAGAAGATCCCCTTGGCGGAGTCCTCTAGTAGGAGACAGATATACAAATTTCTTACCATTAAGCAAAAAGGAATATGAGACTGAAGTAACACATAACATGACAAGTTCAATAAAGCATGGAGCAAATCCTAATTTAACCAACATACCACGAAGAAAAGATCATTCTACTCGATCATAGGCTTTGCTCATATCAATCTTCAATGCCATGTAACCATTAGTGCCCGCTTTTCTAGTGTTAATAAAGTAATTAACTTCAAAAGCAATTAAAATATTATCAGTAATGAGACGGATAGGAACAAATGCCGATTGAGTAGGAGAAATGATAGTAGAGAGGATAAGTTTCAAGCGGTTCGAGATGACCTTAGTTCCAATCTTATAAATCACATTACAAAGGCTAATCGGCCGAAATTGGCTCATACGAGTAGGATTACGACATTTTGGAATTAAAACAACATAAGTGAAATTGGCTTCAGGAGGAAGGATTCGATTATTCAAAAAAAATTAAGGACAAAATTAACAACATCCTCACCAACAATCTCCCAGTATTTTTGATAAAAAAGGGCAGGCATGCCATCAGGACCAGGAGTTTTCAGAGGACCCATTGATTTCAAAGCAACAATAACTTCTTCACGCGTGCAAGGTTGTTCGAAAGTCCGATTCATGTTATCCGTAACTCGGGTGTCCACTATATTTAGCACTTCCTCTATAACCAACAACGTAGGATTAGAAGAGTGGAAAATAGCATCAAAATAAGATACAACAGCCGTCTCTATATCTGCTGGATTAGCACACCAAACACCTATTTCATCAAAAATGCCTTTAATGGAATTTATACGCAGTCGAACCGAAGCTTTGCCATGGAAATATGCAGTATTCCTATCACCTTCCCGTATCCATTGAACCCGGCTTCTCTATAACCAATACAATTCCTCACTACTCAGAACTTGCTCCAGAGGGGTTTTAGTATGCTGGATTTCTACTTTGGATTGTTCAGTAAGTGGTTCAGAAGACAACATATGGAGTTTCATTTTCAAATCAGAAATACATTGCCTATGAAAACCAGATTTACCATGCCAAGATTTGAAGAATTCTGAACAGTTGTGTAATTGAGGATGACCCAACTATTTAGAGAATACTAATATTGGCAAATAGGTGAGTTGAGTTGGGTTTGGTTTGAATTTATGTGGGTTGAGTTTGAAATAGTTTTACTATAAACAAAAAAAATTCATTTTATTTATTTATTTTAAAAAATTAATTCAAAAGATCATAGTAATATTATTATATATTTTACACTCTATTTAATATATAATTTTACAATATTATGAGATGATTTGTTGAATTAATTAATTTTTTTGAATGGACTCATTTTGAATTCATTTAAAATTTATTTTAAACTTAAATTTAATACAACTCATCTAAAATCCAACCTGTTCAAAATCATTTCTAAAATATTGAGCCCAACCCAATCCAAAACCATATGAATTAGATTGAGCTCATAGATTTTAGCCCAAATTAACACCCATAGAGAATACTAATCCTAATGCAACGGCAAATTAATTAACCGTTACAGTCAATTACTCAAATTAAAATAAAATGCTAACTACAACACCTACTGACTGACATCCTATTAGTAAAAAATACGTCATCAACCTTTTCTCTTCAATTCACACGTCCTCAGAGGCACACAAGCCAAATAATAAAAGATTTTCTTCTTTAACTCCTCTTCTTCCAAGCTCATCATCATCGCTATCATCTATCTCTTTGCAACTTCATCATCATCATCATCTATCTTTCCATTGCACTGTCAATTGGTTAACTTGATCTTCCTTATTTTGAGTGATATCAATCCCTCCCACTTGAGAGGATCATTGTCCCCAAGGATAGAAGTGGGGGTAGTTATGTTGCAATAGGGTGGTAATTTAGGTGGGCCGGGTGGGTTCGGATAGCAATGTAGTAGGGGTATAACATTAATTTTCTCTATTCAAACCCAACCTACTGACAATATGAAAACACTCAATCATAACCCAACCCAATTTGTATCAGGTCAGGTTCAGATCGACCTGATTTTTATTGAGCCAACTACTAATTCAAATCCACCCAATCCAACTTATCAACCTGATTTAAAATAATTATTTCAAATATTTATTTTAATCTTTAGAAACTTTTTGGTACTTTTATTTTTTTAGTTTTATCTATTCTTAGTTATTAATAAATTAAAATAGGAACAATGAGTTTGATCTCATCATAAATTCACAATAGTAAATTTATGAAAAAAATTAATTGAACCACATAATATATTGATCTTAGGACTTTTCTTTTCCTTTCATTTTGTAGTATCTATCAGCACTATAAAAATACAGAAATCACAAAAACCTTATTTTTAAAAATAGTATACTTTTTCAAGTTTTATTCACTTGCTCTCTTTAATTTTTGTATGTTTTGTGTCATCAAATTATCTCTTTTAACTTCTTGAAATGACATTATTTTTTGACTTTATATTGATTCAATTAAGCAACATATAAATCAATTAAAATATATCATTAAGCAAATAAGTAAACAAGTATTTTAATTCAATACATTTTTATTATAAAAACTAGTTTGAGTCTTTTGAATCTTTTATAACCTTTCAACAAAAAGAATTGTTATCTATTTATATATGCAAAATCTTGCATTGCATAAGGCCTAAGAAAAATTTCTAGGACAATTCAATTGTCAAAGTAGTGTTTTGTCAACTCTTTGTAGAACAACTTTCGTGTCCAAATGAATGCCCAAAAATAACCATTAGAAGCAGTATAATATTATGATCATCCATCCTATATGTTTACGAAAATAAATAAGATCAAAAAATACCAAAGTAGTAATTTTGATATTGTTAAAGTTCAAATTTTCAAGTTTTATTGTGTTATTTTATATTTTTACTCCAAAAAAATTTTAATTTTATTTGTTTAATTCGGGTTAGGTTGAGTTGGTTTAGGTGGGTTTGGGTTGTCCTATGACCTAAAATCAAATTTTAGGTTGTTCTTATAACTTGAAATTCAACCCAATCCAACCGATTTTCTTTGAGTTCTTATTCGTGTCAACTTTATTGGACCTGAATCCAAAATGGGTTGATCCAAACCTAATTTTTCCGTATCAAACTTATGTCGGATAATCATATTATGTTGGAAATCACCACCGCTATGTTGCATGTTGTACACATCTTCCCACGATTTTTTTTCTTCAAGTGTGTTGAACTATTTAACAAGAATTTGGGTAGCTGGGTGCCCATTCTTCTGGTTTAATGTGCGATCAAGAACACACTCAGGATCAAGTAACACATGCCCCTATGCAGCGAGATTGCTTGGTATATGAGGAGTGATAGTAGCTAAATCAATCTTTTTCTTAAGGAATGAGACATGAAGAACACTACGGATTTTAGATGTAAGAGAAAGTTCTAGCTTATAAGTGACTTATCCCACCTTCTTAAGCACTTCAAATGGATCAAAAACCGTGGACTAAGTTTGTGATATGAGTGCTTTACCAATGAATATTGTTTATAAAGTTATAACTTAACATAAACTAAATCTCCTTCCTCAAAAGTGCTCTCACTTCTACGCTTATCAGCTTGTTGCTTCATTTAATTCTGGCCTTTGCACAAGTGCTACTTAAGAATGCTTAAAGTCTCCTTGTGTTGTAGGCTTCAATCTATTAAATCCATCTATGACTCAATGGGAATATAAGGAATATGAGGAGAGAGTGGAGAACCATAGAGTGCCTCATAAGTTATGGTATGTATTGAAGAATGATAAGTGGTGTCATACCACCATCCTGCAAGGGGTTACCAGTATTGCTCACTCTTTAGGTTTTTGTGCCTAGCCATACACCTAAGAAGATTTCAATATGTATATTCATTGTCTCAAATTTCCATCAATGTGGTTGATATATGAAGTTGAAATTTTTGAATTATAAAACACTCTTTCCTAAACACACTCAAAAAATAGGGTCCTTATCACTAACTGTGACTTTAGGCATGCCATTCAATCTGAAAATATTATCAGGGAACTACTTTTGTAGCAATGTAGGGATGATTTAGTGCTATAAAATGAGCATACTTGCTAAGCCTATCGACTATTGTAAGTATGACATTTTTACCCTTGGATAATGGGAATCCTTCTATAAGTCTATGCTAACTTTTTCCCATATTCTATAAGGGGTAGGTAAAGGTTGCAAGAGCATAGGGGCAGCAATATTTTATGTTTGTATCTCCAAAAAACCTCACACTCCTTGATGTATCTATGAATATCTTTCTGTAAACCTTTCTAGTAAAATGCACTTCTCATACTCTATAATGTGTTTCCAACCGCAAAATGACCCCTTAAAAAGCTGCTATGAAAGAGTTTAAGCAATTCATATTGAAAGTTCACATCTTTACCCGCCACAAGTTTTCTTTTCTGGTTAGCAAGTCATTTTCTGAAAGATAGTTTAGTTTGAATTGGGGCTACTCTTCATAGTCTCAATGATCTTTTAAATCTCAAGGTCATGTTGCTACTCTCCTTGATCTTAACTAACAAGCTAGATTCAACTAGGCTAATACTCATCAACTCTATGTTTGTGATTTCATCAGTACGGTTTTGTCTAAACAAGGCATCAGCTACTATTTTCTCTTTACCTTTCCTATGAATAAGGGTATAATGATACCTCTTAAATTTTGCTAGCCATTTTTGTTAATTAGGGATGGATATTTTCTGTTCTAGCAAATACTAAAGACTTTGATTGTTTGTTTTGATGAAAAAGAGCTTTCCTAAGAGGTATGATCTCCACTTAGCTACTATAGTTACTATTACAAGTAGTTCTTTCTCATAAATAGAAAGTTCTAGGTTTCTACCATACAGTGATTTACTCACACATTCAAAAGTGGATGAGGTTCCAAAGGGCAACCAAAAACTCATAATGCCCACTATGAGTTCTAAATATACTTTTACAGATGTCCTCATGATGCATTCGGATATGATGGTATCCAAATCTCAAATCAATTTTAGAGAACCAAAGAGCTCTATCAAGCTTATCCAGGAGCTCTTTTATCATTGGAATAGGAAACTTATTTGAAACAGTATGTTTATGAAGCTCCATAAAGTCCATACACATGTACCATGAACCATTCTTTTTCTTTAGTAATATTACAGGTAAAGAATATGGATTATTTCTCTCTCTAATTATTCCAGCTTCAACATCTCAGCTATTAATTTCTCAATTTCATCTTTTTGAAATACAAGGTACCTATAGGGCAGCACATTAATAGGATTATTTCTTTCTTTTAAGATGATATTGTGATCTTGCTTCCTATAAGGGGGTGGGCTTTAGGATCCTCAAACAAATCTGCATTTTTTTGCAAAATCTATGGCACGTCAGACTATTTTTTATGTTTACAAAGTTTGAGTGAGAATAGTGTTAGTTTTTCCTTATCTTTTTTTGTGTACTATACCTAAGCTGACTATTGAAAACTGCCCAGGTTTCCTAAGGAGATTATTCATTTGCTTTTCATCGGGTTTTCAGGACTTATTTAGACCAGTTTGTGGTTATATTTATTGACGACATTCTGGTATTTTCAAAGTCCAAAGAAGAACATGTAAAGCATTTATATGTAGTTCTCCAAACTCTGAAGAAACATCAGTTGTACGCTAAATTCAGCAAATGTGAGTTTTGGATGGAATGAATAGCTTTTCTGGGACATGTTATCACTCATAGAGGAATAGCAGTTGATCCCTCCAAGGTGGATGTGATAACCAATTGGAAGAAACCCGAAAATGTTACTGAAATTCAGAGTTTTCTAGGCCTAGCCGGTTATTACCGAAGATTTGTTCAAGATTTTTCCAAAATAGCTGGTCCCTTAACTAGGTTAACCCAAAAAGGGCAACCTTTTATCTGGAATGAGGATTGTGTGCAGAGTTTTCAGGAATTGAAAAGTCAGTTGATGACAGCTCCTATTCTAGCTCTTCCAGGTGGCCTAGAAGGATTTGTGGTCTATACAGATGCTTCCAAGAAGGGGTTGGGATGTGTATTGATGCAAAGAGGGCGTGTTATCGCTTATGCATCTAGAAAACTAAAGCTACATGAAGAGAACTACCCAACTCATGACCTCGAAGTAGCAGCGGTCATTTTTGCATTATCTAAGTGGAGACATTATCTCTATGGGACTACCTTTGAGATATATACCGACCACAAAAAGCCTCAAATATTTATAGTCACAAAAGGATTTAAATATGAGGTAACGGAGATGGATGGAGCTTTTGGGAGATTATGATTTTACCATCTCTTATCACCCTAGAAAAGCTAATGTGGTGGCCGATGCTTTAAGTCGAAAAGCAGGATTGGTTCACTTACAAGGAACAGAAATGCCTAGAAGCCAAGAAGCAAGGCCTGTGATGAAACTTAAACAGCGAGTTTGGGTTGCAAGGATAAGTATACAACCTGAGTTGTATGATGAGATCAGGCGAGCTCAAGCCAAAGATGAATGGATAGTGAAACAGAAAGAAATGAACAGGAGTGCGACAGAGACCGAATTCGAAATTGATAACCAAGGCATTCTTTTATTTCAGAACAGAATATGTGTGCCAAGAGACATCAAGAAAAGACTTCTAGATGAGGCACACAAGACCAAGTTTGCAGTACATCCCGGAGGTGCTAAGATGTATTAGGATCTAAAACGACAGTTCTGGTGGAAGGGAATGAAGAGAGATATTTCAGATTATGTGCAAAAGTGTCTAACCTGTGAGCTGATAAAAGCGGAGCACCAAAGACCATCAGGATTGCTACAACCGCTTGTAATCCCAGATTGGTAATGGGAACAGGTGACCATGGATTTTGTAACTGGTCTACCTATAGTTCGAGGAGGGTATGATAGTATATGGGTGATTATAGACCGATTGACTAAATCCGCACATTTTATGTCTGTTGGAACGCAGTAGAAAGTTGAAAAGTTAGCATAATTATATGTTAAGGAAATCATTCGACTGCAAGAACATTTGGGAACAAAACTGAAATTTAGCTCTATTGCTCACCCACAAACGGAAGGGCAATCAGAAAGGGTAATACAGATTTTAGAAGATATATTACGAGCCTGTGTTATGGAGGTTAATGGAAGTTGGGATCAACATCTCCCTTTGATAGAATTTGCCTACAATAACAGTTACATGGCTACTATCAAAAGGCACTGTATGAAGCCTTATACGGTAGAAAGTGTCGATAGCCAGTACACTGGGATCTAGAAGAGCACAAAGGCAAGATGGGAGAATCTACAAGTACTATAAGACTAGAGTTGATTCAAGAAACTGTCGAGAAAGTGCAAGTGATTAAGCAGAGAATGAAAGCAGCATAGGATCAACAAAAGAGCTATGCCGATAAAAGGAGAAAGGAATTAGAGTTCGAAGTTGGTGATAAAGTTTTTCTAAAAGTATTCCCAAAAAAAGGGGTGAAACGAATAGGAAAATGAGGAAAGCTAGGTACAAGGTATGTAGGACCGTATGTAATATGCGAGAAGGTCAAACCTGTAGCTTATCGATTGGTACTACCTCAGAATTTGACGGGAATACATGACGTTTTTCACATTTCACAGCTTCGAAAATACTATCCTGATCCCTCTCATATCATATCACTGGAGAATGTGCAAGTTAAGAGTGATTTGTCATATGAAGAGACTCTAGTACACATTCTGGATCAGAGATTTCGAGAACTCAGAAACTGAAAATTTTCTCAAGTAAAAGTATTATGGCATAATCATAATGTGGAAGAAGCCACGTGGGAGTCAGAAGATCTCATGCGCCGTCAATATCCTGAACTCTTTCGATTTTCAGGTGAGAATCTGCGGCCGATATATTTTTAAGGGGGGGGACTCTGTAACACCCCTAGTTTTCATAAATTATAATATTATAATTGTTAGATAATTCATTTTAATGTGTTTTATGAATTTCCATGATTATTTGGTATTTTAGAAATTTTGTAATCAATATATATATTGCCATAAACTTGATTTCATGATAATTAAAATTTTGGGGCCAAATTGTAATTTTGAAAAGGGCATAACTGTACATTTCTCAGAATTATGGGGTTTGCATGGAAGTATATAAGTCTGCGAGGTCAGAAGCGTAATTTTTCAAACTTGCGGGTTTAATGGAAATTTGTCTAAGTTTTGAGGACTAAATTGCAATAAATGAAAAATCAATTTTAATAAAACCAAATTGGGCAGCAGAAATTTCCTTGTTTCTTCCTTCTCTTTTTTCTTTACTTTCTTCTTCATTTCTCTTTCTTTCTTCTTTTCCTCTTCACCGTGAACCACCACCCAGCGACCCTCTCACCGGCGACCACCAACCACCACCCTAACCCCCTCAAACAGCTTCCCTCCACCCTCTGAACACTATCCTCCACTCATGCACGGCTGGAAACCAATGAGTCGCCATGAGTGAAGAAGGTCGAAAACACCTCCACGGCAGGTGACCTAGGTTTGCTTTTTCCGGTGACGATTTGGACAGTTGAAGGTTGTTTCTGGTAGCTATTGGCGAGGGAAGCAGAACACGTGGTTGCATGTGGGTTTGACGCGACGAAGAAGAAAAAAATCAGTGAACAGAGCTCGGCAGCGGCGGGAAGACAGAATCTTCCTTTCGTCAAGACGATCGTAGTGGCATAGTTGGATCATGGACCCGAGCTCTCGTTGCGTAGTTGTGGTAAAAGATTGAAGAATTTATATATATGTATATGTATGTACATGTATGTGTATATTCCTAATTGATGTTGTATCCATGCTAAGAATAAGACTTGAGGATGATGATATGTCATGTATATATATATGTATATGTTGAACTCTCCCATGCTAAGGAAGATATTATTATGGACTTGGACATTATATTAAGTTACAAATTGGAATTATGAATTTGGTAAGAAAATTGAACTTGAGACCTTGGATTGAGGACCTAAACTAGATAGTATTGGAAATTATTGGGACCTTGAACAAGTGATGATTAAGTGACAATATGTAGATCTTGTGGTTAAGAAACTTGACTTTATTGATAGGAGAAATAATATGAGAATTAAGATTATTGTAGCAAGACTAGTCTTATAGCCATTCTTGGAATTTTATCAATGTTTTCATTTTAAGTTATCATGTTAATGGGATAAATAGCAAATTTGGAGTTAAGAATCAATATGATAAAGATGTATTAGGGATTTAAAGTGGGTTCTGACTAAATATACATCATTATGGTTAGGTGACGAAGAAGTGGGTCACGAGGACCAATAGACAGTCTGTAGAACTTGTACCATCAGAGATTATGGAGGTGAGGTTCTCCCACTCTAGGTTATTATTTCGATTACAACTATTCGTTAATTGTTGAACCTCTTGTGTGGGTCTGCCATTTTGGCCTTGATATATTTATCTGTTCTTGTGGCATAACCCCTGTGAGGGTTTAATTTGCTTGATTGTACCTGCTCGTAAATTGCTTGATTGTACTTGTTCGTAATTTTTTAACTCGTACTTGCTCGTTACTTGTTATTGACTTGTATACCCCTGTGAGGGTTCGCACTTGTTCAATCGTACTTGTTCAATCGTATTGGTTCAATCATTTTTGCTCGTTCTTATTCGTTCTGGTGCCTAGAACTCCTGTCTGTCATGTCTGGTACTTGTTTGATTGTACTTGCTTGTTCCTGCTTGAATCGTTATCAAATGCCTTGCTGGCATACTCGCTTGTTGTATCCTGATATCTAGCCAGTTGGCTTGTATGTACTTGATTGGTACTTGATGTACTTGTTGTACTTGGGTCGAGTGCAAATCCTACGCGGAATGTTGGGATACTTGGGACACACCTTGCAGCTTGCCTGGGTGTCCAGGGTACGCTATGTGGTCCGCATAGGTATCCACGATACGCTAAGCAGTCCGCTTAGGTATCTACTATGCACCATACAGTTCGTATGGACACACCAATTGTATACCAAGCTATCACGCTATGAAAGTATTTGTTTGATTGGTATAAAGTGATCTAATATGCATGTCTTACTCGTTTCGTTGGAATGCATATTCTGTAAGGGTTTGCTTACTCGTACTCGTTTCTGCTTGCTTGTAAAATGTTCTTGGAGCAATAAGGCAGGAGAGTTTCCTATTGCCACATTTGTTCTTGCTAAATTGTAATTGTACTTGTATTGCTATTGATTCCAGATCTGTTGAGATGCTCTTCCCTTGACAGGTTCTATTGTTGCTTGATATTTATCCCTCACTAAGTCCATTGGACTTACCCCCTCATTTTCATTACTTTTGCAGACAGAGTGGCCTAAGAATGAAAAGTTCTAACTTGAAGTGTAGGGATGTTTCTTTTGTAATAGTTTAGTGTCTCTCTTTTGCCTATGGATCACTAGATGGATAGGTGGTACGTAGAGATGTTTTGATATGTCAGAATAGACCGAGGCACCTTGATTTTGTGTATATATTTTGCTATATACTTAAGGTTTGAACTTTGGTTCAAATGTTATGGTTAATAGTATTGTTTAAGTCGATGTTATTTTCTGCGCGTTTGAATTACTGTTTGTATTATAAGGTCAGAAATTAAGCTTGAATTGAGTTGATATCTCAGCTTTGGGTTACCCGGAGTGGGATGTCATATGCCTGGTCTATGATGATACCAATATTTGAAGTTTGATTATTGAAGATTGCAGCCATATTGTTCCTTAGTTCCTTAATTGACTATCCTCAGGTTTATACGTGAGATTGAAAATGTTCTTTGATAATATCAACTTCCTTCTTGAGTTTTGCAACTCGAGTTCCTTCAGCCATGGTTAATTTGTAATTTCTTTCCAGAATGCGTGGCTTTGATACCATCTAAAGCAATAAGGAACAAAATTTCTAGAAAAGACAAAATTGAATAGATAGAGAGTTCTATTGAATAGAGAGAATAGAGAGAAGAATTAGTACAATAATTGCTTAGAGTTTCTCTAAAAAAAAATCAGAAAAGATGATCGACTACTTAAAGAATCCTATGAAAGATTTCAAAAAAAATTCAACATTTGAAAGTAACTTAATTCACCACCTAAATAATGATCATTTTATGCCAAAACAATGGATTTAAAGGAAGAAGCAATTACCTTAAAAGTTCTTCCAAATCAAAAGCAAGATAGTGGTACCAATTGACTCCTCAATTGTTCACGAACACTCGTCCAATTTTGGTCGACTTTTGGCAACTCTATGGAATTTCAGCAGAAGATTAACCAAAATTTTAGCTTCAAAAAACACCCAAAGTGGCAACAAAATAGTGGCAAAGAAACGCATCTAATTGCTGCCTAGAACAAAGAATTCTTCAAGCTTGGACTACTTTTTGATCCACAAAAGGTGTTCCAATTGTAGCATCTCTAATTAAGTCCATACACCTTTAGAAACACTTTTGATCTTCCTATCTTGAACTATAATAGATGGAAGAATTGATGGAGAATTAGAGAGGAAAGAGGAGATTGGAAGAAAAGAGGTTAGAAAGAATTTAGGTAGGAAGTTTTTAGTCACACCAAAAATGAATGCAAGGAGATATTTTTGCTTGTGGTGCACAACCACTTGTAGTCCACAAACTTTTTATATAGTGTGATGGGTTCATCAAGAAGCCTCTAGATGATATGTTCACATCATTGGTCCAAATGGGTGCACATAAGTGCCATGTAGGATTTTAGTTCTACTAATTAAACTCACTATTTCAATTAATAAATGAAATACTTCTACATATTTTAAATGGACTTTTTCATTTAAAATCTCCCTCCAAAAATTAACTCTCTAACATCAATTATATTAACTCTTTAATTTAATTGATCTAATTTAACTCTTTAATTTAATTGATCTAATTTAACCCTTTAAATTAATTGATTAATTTAACTCCTTAAATTAATCAAGCCATTGTAATCAATTTTGAATGAGTCAATTGGTCTCTTTCAATCTTGACCAATTTAATTATCTAACTCCTTAGATAATTCATCTAAGTCCACTAGAATGGCTAAAGGCTTTTGTGTATGACTCATTGGTTGACAGATCAATTAGACATGGGCTAGCAACTCTTTGCAATTTATTGAATATCAAATACTCCGATTAATTTAACTCTTTTAAGCTAATCTTTCTTTAATTAATCGCCACTAGTTGAAGAGTACCCAATCTTCATAGTCGATGTTTAGCACATGCCTATAGAATCCAACCAAATGGATGAAGTGTGAACCTTTTTGCTTATGATTGCCATGCAAATACGATCCTTCCGTTCATATCTCTAGAAAAGGCTTAAGGCAAGATATTTACCAATTCCCTAATAGCCTCGATAACTATGCATCTATTCTTGATGTGATGTTCCGATTTATAACTTCAACTTTGGAAAACATATTTTTCAAATTGTCATACACCTTGTGCAAGGATTTTCCAAAACCGTTCATCAAAGAATACATAGAAGATCAATGCATTCTTCATGACAAGCAAATGTATCCTTTATTGGAACTCACCAACCTCCATATGTAGGTAGCTAGTGCCCAACCTTAAGTCCCAAGTGATCTACTAAGTGGTTTGGACAAAATCAAAGTACAAGGACCTAAGTACAAGGTTACTATGGAATCTCAAGTCAAAAGACAAATTATATGCACTATCTAAGCTAGAAAATTTTCCGTTACTGACAAGCAACTTCGACTACCTTATGGATTCTCTAAGCGAGTCTTTAGTGAACATGTTCTCTAACAAGCACATACTAACGAGCATCTATATTTCATACATGAATTTCCCATGAAACGGGTAGTATCCAGCTCTTTGGAGTATGCACCATTAGTGCAAGTCTATTCAAATCTTAGATGTCTTTTCTCTAAGATTCTATGGCTTGGAATATTCAAAATCATGACCATAGAGACTTATTTCATGTTTACCATTATACGTGTGAGCAAGTCCTGTAGTCTTTTATGATTTTAGGGCTTTAACCAAATACATGTGAATATCATAAATGATAAGATGAAGACGGTCATTTATACAATAGCATTCAATTAAGATTGCCTCATAGGAGCAGTAATACATGTCAATCTATTTGGTTATAGGGGTACTATTCCAACACCCTAATCCTAATCAATGGTTAATTAATTGAACATTATAATCAATTAATCAATTCAAAATAAAATGCTAAATACAACTCCTATTGACTCACGACTCAATTAGTAAAAAAATACATCTTCAACTTTTTCTCTTCGATTCATACATTCTCAAAGATGCACAAGCCAAATAATGAAAAATGTTTCATCTTTAATTCCTCTTCTCTGCAGGTTCATCATCATCATCCATCTCTCTGCTACTTCATCATCATTATCCATCTCTCTACTACTTCATCATCATTATCCATCTCTCTACTACTTCATCATCATCAGTTATCTCTTCGCTGCACTGTTAGTTAGCTAACTTGATATTCCTTGTTTTGATTGGCATCAGGCACACCTATTCCATTCTTATTAGATTCCTCTTTTGAATCAATGCTTATTTACCTCAATTATCCCAAAATTGGTCAAATATTGAATTGTAAAGACCGACCTACATTGGTTCTTTCACTTGAAGAAGTAGAAGAATTTTCAATAACATTTAAATAAAGTAAGGAATAGCCCAAGGATCTAATTATAAAATCAAAAAATGGCTAAATAAAACTTGTCTACTCCAAATCTAAGGATCTAATCATGCATTTAAAGTGGATTTAAGGGTAGAAACTTACCTTGACCGCTAAATCCAAAGGTTGATGAGGATGACACCAATGAACTCTTCAAAGCTATCAATCCGCGCACAACAGAGAAACGCCAACAATTGATGGACCAAATCAAATCCAAAGTGGCTGAAATTTTGCAAAGAGCTCTTCAACACACTTCAGAACTTCCAATTAAAATATCAGCCCAATCCAAGCACAACATGGCCTCCAAATCTGTCTCCAAACTTTCTGGATAGTAGAAGATCTCCAAGAGCAAAAGCTCCCCAAATGTGAAGCCTCTAATGTTATGATCTACACACCCAAGGAGAGCTCAAATATACCTTCAATTAGCTAGATAACTAGAGGGAGAAGGACAGGGAAGGCTGAAAATATAGAGAGAGTTTGGTGAGGATGGTGTGAAACTTCAACACATGTGTGAATCACGCTTTTGGAGGGAAAAATGAAATCTGGCATCACATTTCACTTCATGGATGGCCATCTCTCTATTTATAGACAGGATGGTGTGATGCTAGTTAGCATCACACCCTCCATGAGATGGTTTGCCAACTTGGCAATCCACTCGTATGTGAAATGTGAATTTCACTTGCATTTGAATTTAATTTGAATCTACATTTCATCTCATGAAATATAATCCAAATTAATTCTAAATTAACCTCAAATGAACTCCTTCATTTGATTTTCCCTCCAAAACCAACTCCTGATATTAATTAAATTAACTCTTTAATTGACTTAACTCCTTAAGTCAACTAACTTAACTCTTTAAGTTAGAAAGTGTCAACTTAACTCTTTAAGTTAACTTGACTAATTAATTTTCATATGGCACCAATTAAATTAACTCATTAATTTAATTGGTCTAACTTAACTCCTGAAATTAGTTTGATTAATTTAAAAATTAAATTAATCAAGCTAAAATGACCAAAAATTAGTCAACCGATTTCTCCATAAAAATTGCCTAGGTGAATTTTCTAACTCTTTAGAAAATTCCTCCCATCAAGTAGAACTTCTTAAGGCTTTTGTGTGTGACCCATTAGGTCCTCCCATTCATTAGACATGGGCTCACAATCATTGTGATATTTTTGAATATCGAAATATTTGCATTAGTTTAAACTCCTTTAAACTAATGACTCTTTGAATTAATCTCTATTAATTGAAGAGTACCCAATCTCCATGGTCGATGTTTAAATTTAAGCCCATGGAGCCCAACTAATTGGTCGAAATGAATATGCTCTTGGCGAACTATTCTAGCTCTACGCTTGCCATACAAATATGGTCCTTCCATCTCCTATCTTCTGAAAGAGGCCTCAAGCAAGATATTTGCTGGCTCTCCAATAGCCTTGATAACTATGTTTCTATTCCCAATGTTCGATTTCCCTTTATGACCTCATCTTTGGAAAAGTCCTTTTCTAAATTGTCATACAACCTTGCATAATAATTTTTTGGAATCGATCATTATAGAATACATAGGAGATGCTCTAGCTCTTCACAATGATATAGATCCCACATTGGATCTCACAAACCTCCATGCTTAAGTAGCTCATGCCCAATCTCAACCTCGAATGACCCGCTACATGGTCGAAGAAAATCCAAAGCATAAGGACCAAGGTTGCACTAATTATTTTTCGGCCAACTTTTGTAAGTTTTTTTTAGCTTGTTAAGTTTGCTTCTGCACATTCATTTTTTGTATTTTCATCTATAGCATGGCTAAGGTTCTTGAGGATGAGAAAGATAAGGTGATCGATTCTTAGGCAACCCAATCGGCTAAGGCTTTACTGATGGTAGTAGTCAATTCTGTAAGGATTCTTCTATTAGTAACTCCAGTAGTTCGAGTAGCTCCAGAGGGCAGTGGGGCTGAGGTGGATGTAAAGGTTTATGATGAAGCTACATTGTCTAGGCCTAAAGTGGACGAGGCGGGACCCTCTTCCAAGCCTTATCAACCTCCAGTGCCGAGGGGGAGGTTGTTTACAACTAATCATTATAGTAAGATTGTATCAGAGATTACTCGAAATAATTTGGAGTTAATTAAACACAGGCATAACATCCCTTCTGAGTGAGTTAATCAAGCTTAGGTTGAGAGACTGAATGAATAGGCCTCCTGAGGGGTGTATAGCTATTTTTGAGGATACACTGAAGTGTGGCCTTAGATTTCTGATTGCATAGCCTACAGTCAACCTATTGTCCATTCTTCGAGTCTGCATTATAGAGCTTTTGCCCAATTATTTTGCTCTTTTGTATAGTTTTGTTGTCCTTATGATGATACATAATCAAAACCTCCTTCTTTTGTCAATTTTTGTAATCTCTTTCATCTATCAATGTCCTAGATATCGGGTAGTTCTGAGGAGTCAAGGTTTTATTACCTTACTGCCCATCCCCATTAAAACATTTTTGTCATCCCTTGCTCTTCTCACGGTCAAAAATAGAAAAAGAGGTTTTTCTTTGTTCGAGCTCCTAGTGAGGGGGGGCTTCAATATTCTGAGGGGATAATTGAGAGGACAGGTTGAGATGCCCAACAATGAGAATCCAACTTGGCACAACACCTCCATCCAAGACCTAGTCGCATTTAAAGAGATAGATGCGGGCAGGTTTGCTAAAGAGAGGAATTTGTTATTGGCGGGGTCGTCGACCGCTCCATTGAGAATGCCACCATATGCCTGCGTAGGTAGGGTTGACTCTATTGCCTTATGTCTTGTTGTTTATTCTCATGTTTGTGATCGACTTTTATTTGAATATCTTGTGGTACAGATCAGTCAATAATAAACCAAGCTTACCAACTTGCGATGGTATAGATCAGTTGATAATGGACCGAGCTTACCAACTTGCGATGGCCAAGTAGCGCAAGGTACAACAGAGGAGGAAGGCCACCAACGCTAGTAGGGAGTCAACGTACGCTGATGTGAAGTTTGGTCGTGTACCGCTAGCAACTCCTCTTTGTGCTCGACAAGCTACTCCAAACGCCATGAGTCCAACAACGCAATCAAAAAAGAATGTTGTTGAGGTTAGGGGATTTGCTTGACCACCCCCACAAAGAAAACTACTACTCAAAAAGAGAAAGCCATTACTTTCGAAGACATTCGCAAGTTCGATGAGTTCCAACTTTTGCCCAACGAGGAGTTATATGATTTGCCTAAGTTTCCTGAGCTACGATTTGGGCAGGGAATTAGAGTGTCAAACACTATTTCCATAATGGATGCAGGGGCAACTGAAGTGACCCCTTTGATTATGCTGAAGGCTGGTCTTTCCTCTAAGGCCATGAAAATTTGATAGTAGCTCAAGATAGCATCCATCATACTAAATAGGTCACACCCTGCAGTTAAGTCGACTAACAAATCTATTTGAGGCAGTAGGTAAGGGTCTTGAGGGCATGCTGTATTCAAATCAGTAAAATAGTTACACATTCACTACTTACCCTTATTTTTAGACACAAGGACTATATTACAAAGCCAGCTAGGGTATTGAATTTCTATAATTTATCAGGCATCTAAAAGTGTGTTGACCTCTTCTTCGGTATTCTGGTACCTCTTAGCATTAAAGGTCTTTATTTTCTATTTGACTAGCTTGAATGAAGGGTTGACGTTAAGGTGGTGCATAATTACTTGATGGTCGATCCCCTAAAGGTCGGTTGCTTTCCATGTAAAGACATCAATATTCTTCTGTATAAAATTTACAAGTATACATTTCATGTTGTTGTTCAGGTATGTCCTAATTTGTGGGGTTTTGTCGGTGTTTTGTAGTTCAAGTTCAATGGTCTCAAACTCCTCTACCGATTTCACCTTTGTCTCCTCATGTTTTCTATTCTTGGCAAGGTCTTCATCAGCAGGCTCAATTGCTGGAATGTCACCAAATGCTTTTAACTTCAGTTAATTTTTTTGGGCGTCAGCATCGATAGAAATAATGTAACATCTCCAAGCCTACTTGATGTTAAATCATAATTATTCAACTCCCGCAATTATGGGGAATTTCACCTTCATGCAGTAGGTCGAGATCATGGCCCTGAAGTCATTTGGGATTGGCTTTCCAATGATTGTGTTGCAAGTAAATGGTGCTTCAACCACCTAGTAGTTGATCATCAAAATTCTTCTTCTTGGGACAGTGTTGAATGGTGTCGAAAAATTGAGTGATCTAACTAGGATAATTTCAAATCCTCCAAACCCAACCAAAAAAGTGCTGGCTAGCTCAAACTTGAGCTGCCCCTATCCATACTTTGTTGTGTCTAGAAGAAAATGTTGTTAGCTAAGCTACCATTTCCACTAAGATTTTTCTAACCTCAAAGTTTGCAATTTCTATGGTGACTATCAGAGAGCAATCCAATCTAGTTTTGTTCCTTGCTCACCTAGGTGCAAGAAGTCAGCATCTTTTTATCGATTTTAAGCCTGTAGATACTTGCAACGATCAAATTTGTGGGCGATGGATATAGAGATTCAAGTTGATGCTACTTGCTTTCTTGCTAACTTGGAGTCCCCCCAAGATGGTCCCTCTACTATGGTGTCAATTACCCTTCTCAATGGGGATTTATCAACCTCTGCTTTATTCTTTCCAATATCATATTTTTACGGGCTCCCTAACCTTTCTATAGAAAATCTAGTCAGTTGCCCTTTTCTATTTTTCGACCCTTTGATCAACATATTTCTTCAAGTGCCTCTATTAAATAAAGCGGTCAATCTCATCATGGAGTTGGAAGCAATATTCAGTGCCGTGGCCCTTCTGCTTGTGAAAATAGCAATACCTCTTGGAGTTTTTCATGTTCAAATACTCATTGAGCTTTCTAGGCTTCTTAAGGATGCTATCATTTTCAGTGGCTTCCTTTTTGGTCGTGTTCAAAAGTGTGTAATGATGGAATCGCTTGATAAGAGATCGATGCCTATCCTTTTGTTGTGTATCTTCCTTATCTTTGCCTTTACATTTCTTGTCATGTTTATGTGCTCCTTACTTTATCTTGTTCATGTCCTTCTGGGTCATGTATCATTTTGTGAGGTCGAGCAGTTCTTCCATGGTCCTTAGTCTTTCCCTCAACAGGGCATTGGCATACTTCTTATGCTGAAGTCCTAATAAGTGAATGTTGATTAGGAACCGTACGCTTAGGTTGTTGATTTTCAGGACCTCAGTATTGAATCTGGCAAAGAAGCTTCTACTCATTCTGCTCCACTCTATAGAGGTGGGTGTGTGGCAGTCTGGCTTTCCTTCTGCTAGCACATTAGTGTAAAAACTTGTTGATCATAAGAGAAAATTGAAGTAAGCTTGAGTTCAACAAACCACTCCAAAGCAATTCCCTAAAATATGGTGACCAACAACTTAGCATAAATATGATCATTATGCACATGGAGCCACATCATGTGCTCAAACTGCAACAAGAGTTGTTTGGATCAATGGAACCATTTTACTGAGGTAAGCCCATAGGGACTTTGAAGTTAATTGTAATGCACATTCTTGAATAAAAAGTGATTCTCTTTCTCATCGGTGTTGAGGGACATTTTTGTCTTGAAGCTATCTTTTAGGGTCTTTTTGGAAATCTTCTCTAATCATCTATTTAACTGTTGGACTTGATGGGAAACATCTTCCCACTTTTCATCACTATTTATTTTGTATAGATTTCTCCTTAGTTGTAACTTGAGATGCTCGACCCTTTTGCGCTGTAAGGCTCGATGGAGTTGGGCGAACCTTTCTACAAAGTCAGCAACTTCCTCTTACAAATAATGTCGGGTCCATTCGTGGGGGGATCACACTGATTCTCACGTCGGGGCTCATCTCTTTCTTTCTTCTCACAAGGACCTCTCCTCCTGCCTAGATGGGCGTGGAGTGGTGCTTGCCACTAGCACAGCTTGGTGGCTGTATTTTGGAGTGCTGTGGAGATTTGAACTTAACGTTGGGTAGATATTTGATTACTAACCATCTATGTAGACTGAGGAATTGTTAAGATAGCCACTTGGTCTAGCTAAGAGCTTCGGCCTATTCCATTCTAGATCGTTGAGGTTGAGATAAAGGTCATGGTGGATGAAGCGGAGACTTTCTATCTTCTTATCTTTTAGAAATGGCACACCAAGTGTTTACCATGTTTATGAGACTCAAGATCGCGCAGATGTTGCCAAATGATAAGTTGAAATTTTTTGTGGTTTGGAAGTATGCTAAAGAGCTATCTTGATCGACCAGAAGGTGGCATAACTTAGGAACTTGAGGTATGTCCAGGTCAAGCTCTGCAACCACAGTGTTGTACATAAAGTTTGCCAAGATGACCAAACTCATTGATGCTTAAGTTAGAATAAGCTTAAGGAGATGAGAAAATAGCAGATTGAGAACCAAAGTATTTATATAAGCATACATGGATTTCTGCCAACTAGGGGTATTTATAGTGTATTCACTGCTTTAATAAAATGGGAGGTTGGAATGATCATCTACTCCCTACTAGCTAGTGAGGTTTAACTTGTTTATAGGGACCTTAGAGGTCTTTTTAGATATTACCATACTTCTTGCCAGCCAAAAATATAAGGAGTATCTTCCATATTTAATACAATGGTGACTGGCTAACGGCACATTAAATAAAGATAAAATGTTGGTTTGGATGTATTTAATGCGTAGGTGATCGGTTAGTATGAATAGAGAATGCATTATAAATGCGTCTAATCTTAAAGGCAAGAGTTGGTAGACCTGAGAAGGTTGAGGTAGTCAAACGTGATGCTCCCTAGGGGCCTCTCTTTTTCAAGTGGCGGTTGTCTCACAACAGGTCGAGCTTGCACTGGCAGTTGACCTCGAAGGTCGTCGAGCTACTTTGGTTGTGGACTAGGGCCAAAGGCTACTGAACCCATTTTTAGTTAAGAGTAATGTTGACTGACCCTACCCATATCAATCATATATACACTAGCATACATGTTACTAGTATATATTACTACACTATTCTAATATACTATTATATAATAACAAATATATAAACATTTAAAAATTAAAAATTATAAAATTTTAAGTTAAATAGGACACTTTACCTAGCTGTGGAGACAAGCCAACAGTAGGGCAACGTGATGGTAGGGCACCGTGGCACCAAGAGGAGAAGCAAGACACAACAAGGAAGGATACAATGGGGGTGTAGCTGGTAGCCATAGCATGGAGGAGGGGGCAGTAAGGGTTGAGGGAAAAGAGAAGAAAACAAATAAGGAAGAGAAGAGAAAAAGAAAAAGAAGAAAAATTAGAAAAGGGCCAGTGACAGTTTTAATTTACTTTCCAATAAAATTATCAATCTTTGGAAGGATTTTTAAATACAAAATAAAAGCTAAATTTTTTGGCAAAATTTCTATGAATTATTCTATTGAAAAAGGAAACTCCACTGAGAAAAAAATTTTCATTAGGTTTCCCTTGAAAGGTGGCGGACATGTTGATTTCCAATGGTGGCATTTTGTCAAAAAATTTAACTGCAAGTAGCGAGTTTTTAAATAGTGTTGACCCTACATGATTTCTTACCAATATTGACGTTTAATTGCTTGGTTGCAAGTTTTTAGTTATGTAATGGTAAAATTGCTAGATTAAAGTGTTTATGTGCATAAGAAGAATTTGGATAAAAGGTACATGAGATAATGGATATGGCAAACCTGAACAGGGATGACTTTGATCAATTGAAGTAACAAGATTGTAACAGTAGTCTTGTCGATATACAAGAGATTCACGGATTGTTTATGAATGAGATGAATAGGGGCACTATTTTGTTGGACTATTAGATGATAATATAGGTGTATGAGTGGCTAGAGAGTAAATTACAATTAGATAAAGAAGGTTGTTGAGGTAAAAAGAAGTAATTATCTGATATTGATGTCTTGAATAGAAGGATATTTTCATGAAATGATACATTACGAGAGACAAAAAATTCTCATGTATTTATATTAAGGAGAATGAAACATTTAGTACTTTGTGTGAAAAAAAAATTGTGTATGCAAAATGAAATTACAAGATAGGAAAAAGAATCATATAAATCAGAATTTATATAAATTTATGAATATGGATACAAGCTTTATTTTAATCCTCTCATTCATCTCTACATATGATTGCTTAAAATTTGACACTTTAAAGGCAAAATCCAACATTTTAATCTCCTCCGAGGTTGACTTTGTTCTTTTATAATCTTAATTCAAGGGTTTCACCTATGATTTCAAATCAAATGTTGTAATTTGATGAGCTACATGACAAACACTTTGAACGTTGTGAATCTTCTTGATTTGGAGTTAAGAATTATGGAACCTTCTATGATTATTCTCTTGCTTTAATGGTATGCTTAGAATACCTTGATGTACGTCTGGAATGCGTTGATGTAGACCTTAAATACCGTTGATCTTCTTGAATTTAATTAAGCGAATTGGAGAACCTCCTCCAATGCCTCTCTTGCTTTGATGTGAAATTATGTTGTTGTGATTGCTGCTATCTTAGCTTCTTGGAGATTACTCCCATTTACACTTGGACGAGACGAGAACTTTCTATAATTATTTCATGAAGTGCATAGTTTGATTTGCCATCCATATTTGATTGGTATTTATTCTTTAATCATAAAATGTGATTTGGATTATCAAAAATCTCTATGCACTTCCTTATTTTACAAGAAATGAATTGATTGCCTCACATGCGTTAATTTCACATATAAAAATACTTGATTTGTCCACAATTGAATATTTTATCTTCGAATTTAATTATGATTCCAAAAAGTAAATATAAAAATGATGAATTAGCAAATAAAATTTTCTTGTCTACAAGTACCTCATTAACAATTGTTCACTTGTATCTATCCTAGTATATGAGGAGTGAATAAGTCTTGAAATAATTCTTTGAAAAGATCAAGTCGCAATTTACTTAAATTCATTAGGAATACATAGATAGTTTAAACTCATGTCGAGGAGTTCTTCAATTTGGATTTGAATTTTCATAAATAGTTTATAATCGTATCAAATAATCTTTGTTTAAAATTGTAGATAGCTTATACTCATATCAAGAAGTCTTAAACTTGAGTTTATCAGAGAGCTCATATTCATATCACTGAGTCTTTATTTGAGTTTGGCATATAGTTTATAACCATATCAAGGAGTCTTCACTTGAAATTCGTAAATAGTTTATACTTATATGAAGGAATCTTCAGTTCAACTTGGGAGATAGTTTATACTCGTATCAAGAGTCTTCACTGAAAATATGTATATAATTTGTACTTATGTTATAGATTTTTCATTTGAATTAATAGATAGTTTATACTCGTATCAAGGAGTCTTCATTTTAATTTTGTAGATAATTTATATTCATGTCAAAGAGTCTTCTTTGAATTTATCAAATAGTTTATACTCATATCAAGGAATTTACATTTGGATTTGTCAGATAGTTATACTCATGTCAAAGGGTCTTCATTAAGAGTCCTCATTTGAAATTATAAATAGTTTTTTATGCTCACATCAAGGAGTATCACTTAAAGACTTGATTTGAAGATCCTAAATCATTTAAACTCGTATATAAGAGTATTTTAGCATACTTTAATTTAAAATTTTTAAATAGTTTATGCTCGTATTTAGGAGCATTATTGATAGTTTAGGCTCTTATCAAGGAGTATTATTCAAAAATCTTAATTTGAAGATCCTGTTGGAATAGTGCCAGGAAAAATGATTAGATTGGCCTTGTAAAAGCTATTTCCTTGTAAAAATAATTTTGATTGATTGATGTTGTTTATATGGCCAGCTTCATCTTATTCTCTTTATTACTTCACTTGCATTTGGATGAAACCCTTAGACCACTCATGACTACAAGACTTGGTTTGATGACCACGGAATAAGTATCACACAATCGTGATCTTAAATCTTTCAAGTCATAGGATCTTATGAGAAGGGGCATCTATGATCCGGATAGACTTGCACTAACGATGCATAAATCCAAGAGTTGGGTATTGCTCCGTTCCTTGAGCAAACGTATGAGATATGGGTGCATGTTAATGGGTGCTTGTTAGAGAACAAGGCACTAAAGACCCACCGGAGAATCCACTAGATAGCCGTAGTGGCAAGTTCTCCAACTTACGCCAGTACATATTTTTAGTCCTCTGACCTGAGGATCCATGGTAACCTTTTGTCTGGTCCTCATGCTTTGACTCTTCCTTGACCACTTAGCAGGTCTTTCGGATTGAGGTTGGGTATGAGCTACTTAGCATGGAGGTTTGTGAGATCCAAGATAGAATCCGACTTATCACTTCTGTTAAGGACGAGTGCATCTCCTATGTATTCTATAATGATCAATTCCAAGAAATCCTTGTGCAAGGTGGTGTGACGATTTGGAAAATGAGTTTTCCAAAGATGAGGTCACACAAGGGAATCGAACATTAGGAATAGAGATATAGCATCAAGGCTATTAGGGAGCCGGCAAATATCTTGCCCTAGGCCTCTTTTGGGAGATAGGAGACGCAAGAACCGTATTTGCATGATAAGCGTAGAGCTCTAATAGTTCTCCAAAACATTCATTTCGGCCAATTAGTTAGGCTCCATGGGCTTGAAGTTGGACATTAACCATGGAGATTGGGTACTTTTCAATTAATATTAGCTGAATTGAGTCGATTAGTTTAAAAGTATTTTAAACTAAAATGAATATATGATACTCAAAAGTCACAAGGAGTTCTGAGTCCATGTCCAATGAATGGTAGAACATATTGGGTCATACACAAAAGCCAATTAGCTTCCTAGTTAATGGAGCGATTTTCTAAGAGTTAGAGATTTTCTACTAGTGGACCAATTTTTTAAGTGTCCAATTTAAAGGTCAATTTTGGCTTGATTAATTCAAGTGTTAAATTAATCAATTAATTTAAAAAGGTTAAATTAGACCAATAATTAAGAAGTTAATTATTTGGTGCCAAAGTGACCATCAATTAGTCAAGTTAACTTAAAGAGTTAAGTTAACAAAATTAAGCATAAGAGTTAAACTTGTTTGACTTAAGAGTTAAGTCAAAGGTTAATTAATTAAATTAAAGTGTTTAATTTAATTACTGGGAAGAATAAATTTTGGAGGAAAAATTCAAATGAAATGTTCATTTGAATTAGCATCTTAATTAACTTGAAATTAGATTTCAAATGTAATTAAGATGCACATGAAATTCAAATTGGATTTGAATTTGCATTTGCCATCTTGACAATGCAAGTTGGCTGCCCACCTTGAGGAAGGTGTGATGCCAACCTCACCCTATATATAGATATATAGGGTGTGAGGATAGGTTATTGCTAAAAGTGTGAAAGAATTAGATTCCTTCCACAATCCCTTCCAAAACTCCTTGTAAGCATTACATTCATGTATTAAAAGTTTTGCTCTCTTCTTCTTCTTCCCTACCTCAAATTGGCCTCCACCATTGTTATCTTCCTCTCTTATTCCATCTTATATTGAGGAGAGTTTGAAAGTTTCAATTGGTGTGTGGATCATATCAATAGAGGCGAATAAGTTAGTTTGCTAAGTTTTGGAGATCCACTTAAGCAGAGCATTGATTTGGCGAATTTTTCCAAGCAGTTCTAGAAAGTTTTTGAGCCAAATTTTTAATTGTGTTTCCTCCAAGGTGTTGAGAGGTTGCAATAATTTTTTGGAAATTTTTGGAAGAGTTTAGACAAGGCAAAAATCACTATCTTCCTGCTGCACCGATTTTTGGCAAATTCTCGATTGATGAAGAGTTCACCACTTTCTCCTTGGAAATTAGCAATTCAAGTTATCACTCTATCTAAATCTAGATTATAGGCATGATTTGATCTTTGTTAGCTTGTAAGCACTAGTTTATTTAGCTTATGAAGTTTTATAATTGGATCCTAGTGCCTTACTTGCCATCAAATCCTAGACAATAGCTAATAGCATTTTAGTTGAATTTAATTTGAAAATTCTATGTAATTTAAGCTCATATTTGGGAGCATTATTAATAGTTTAAGCTCTTATCAAGAGCATCTAGAATTTGGAGATAAAGTTTAAGTGCCCCCCGACATCTTCATCAATATTTTTTTAAAAATAGATAAAGGCATTGTTTACCATTATCTAGATGTATAAATGAAAAACAAATAAGTTTACCATCAAGTCTTGAAAGAAAGGCCTTACATACATCATATTAATGAGTTCTACCATATGGAAGGCCATATTTTCCCATTCTAATGAGCCCTATGATGTTGCCATGGAGATCTTTCCCATGAAGAACTTCTATTATTTTAATTTCACATACTTAGCAAGACAATTTGCCACTTGATTTCCTTTACTGTGAATATGAGTGATTTGAAATTGCATTGTTGACATGACATACTTGATTCTTGTTAGTATGTACTTTATATAACAAGGCAGGCTTTAAGTGTTTGATATGAGGTGAATAAGGTGTAAACATCAACTTCGGCCAACACTTTTTCCATGTCGTGATCTTTGCAAAGCTCTAATCCTTTTAGTAACTTCGAGAGTTCCACTAGCAATGTGCTTGTGTGTCCTAAGAATGAAAAGAATGCAACAACAACTCTATGCTCATTCCTAATTGCACCACCTGCTCCTACTATGCCTGAATTGCATGTTGAAGCACCATCAATATTTAAATTGTGCCATCCCACATTTAATTTTTTCCAAGACATAATTTCCAAGTTTTTGATGTTGGTGACTAGATATAAATGCCAAGGACTTGTGTCATCTTTTGATCCCCTTTCCACATGTGTACATCAATAATATTAACTTTAATGAGGTTGTGCAGGTGCTAATTTATCTGCCAAATAATTCTCATATGATTGATTGGTGTAGCCTAGTATTTGACATCGTCAAACTATATAAACCAAACACTTAGTAATAGAAGTACATTTCTCACATGAATTGATGAAGAGAATAGAGAAGATAAATTTCATGCCTTGATGTGATGAAAGACAATATTAGTTACACAAAATGTAGTACTAAAATTCTTACAAAAATATCTCCAGACCTGTTGTGCTTCCTCACTTTCCATGAGGACATGTTTTGTTGATTCTTCACTTGCGTGATAATACTAGGAATAGGATGGTAATGCAACTCCCTTGCTTTGCATAATTGATCCAATGACCAAAAGCTATTCAATAATATTCAGTTGAAGACTAATAGCATAGGGGTAAGATATATGGACTAAATTCTAGCAAATTCCGGCTGGTGATCTTTTTGAGTTCAAAGTTGCTCTTATGTCGATTTGAGTGTCAATTGAGCATCGGGGTAAGTTTCCACCAACATTAGCTAGCATGTGAGTGTCGAAAGGAACCAAAATAATCTTCATTGTCATTTCTTGATGCACAATCTGATGGAGTTCATTGAAACCAAGTTCCATAATCCCAAAAATATCAAATCGAACGATGAAAGCACATGGCATCAAGAAATATCTTGGATAGTGGCTTGTTTTGAGCTAATGATCATACCAAAATGAGACCTCGCCCATTTCGCAAGTCCAGAGATGTAGTTTTCCACTTCATTGCCTTGCTATTTTAGGTGCTTCCAAAATTGTCGAATCATGATTCAAAATCAAAATTGCTCTAGGATGAAGGAGTCTACAATATTTTCTAGCTAATGCTTTCACCTAAAGAAAAGATTGCTGCCTGAATTGCCACCATAGGTTTATTGAGAATACCTTAACTAAATTAGCAAATTTTTGAGTGCCAGACCCACACTCTAATTCCAAAAAGCAAACTTTTACCCGAGATGTCTAATGTAATTTTTTTAGCCCCATATGATCCATAAAAGAATTGATTGATTGTCTTTTCAATGTAATGAATGACAAACTTAGGTGAGATAAGGACCTAGAGTAAGTAAAACCGGCATAAAACAAATCATGCTTTTTATCAATGGCAACCTGCTACCATGTGAGAGAGTCTTATTTTCTTATTGAATTATCTATTACTTAATTTTTTGAATGAGATCATCAAATAGGATGCTTTTGTGTTTCCCAAAAACTAGCATCCAATATATTTGATAGCTAGCTGTTTCTTGTTGAGTCTGGTTGTAAGCATGATATGATGAATCTTTGAGCTAGGCAATTTTCTATCATGAATAAATAAATTTTTTTCCATACTACCTCAAGTGCTTTCATAAATTTTATGAAGTTCACTAGTTTTTTTATTCCATCTTCACTGGTAGAGGTAAAGATCATGAGATTGTTCACATGCACGAGATGCGAAACACGGCATGCTCCTTTAATGGAAAAGTATATGGATAGATCATTGAAAAATAATTGATATATGCCTCGAGAGAATGCCTCAACAGCAATTATAAGCTCGGTGATAAAGGATCTTCTTAGCCAAGTTCTTTGATTGACTTAAAAAAATCCAGTTTCCTTGTTAAAAAGAATCGAGAAGCAACATGTTAAAACCATCTCCTTCACTATTCAGATTCACGTTACGTTTTAGGAAAGCCAAAATTCTAAAGAACATTATACAAAAAAGCCCATTATACGAGGTTATAAGCCTTGGCTATGCCAAGCTTCATCACCACATTGCCATCATCACATTTCTTACCAATGTCATGAATAATATATTGAGCTGACAAGACATGCTCCACAATATTTCACCATCAACAAATCTACTTTGATTGAGAGAAATTATTTTCACAAGGATTGCTGCAAATCTAGAGCTTAGATTTTCATGTTGATCTTGCTAATTATATTACAAAGGCTAATAGGGCGAAACCTCCAATTGCTGAGGCTCTCTACTTTGGGAATAAGCACTAATGTTGTGGTGGTGAAGCTTCAAGAAAGACATGCTCCATGGAAGAAAATCCAAGATTACTTCATGAAGATCATCTTTGATAAATTTCTAGCACATCTGAAATAATAATGGTGTAAACCCATCAGGTCCAGCAATGCAATCCAGATGAATATCAAACACAACTTGATTAGTTTCATCTATAGAAGGAGGCCAAGACAAAGAAGCAGCATCTTCAACAATTGAAAAGAGAGAGTCATGTTAAGAACATTATCTTGAATAATATAATTACCTAGCCAAGTATGTTCTCAAAATAATTGAAAGTTTTTCCCTCATTTCCTTGGGGTCCGAAATGAGAGCACCAATCATCGTAATTTGGTGAACTTTAGCTCTTATTATTTTCTTCTTGACATATGATTGAAAGAACTTAGTGTTTCCTTCTCCCTCTGCGAACCATCGACATGTCGCTTTTTTACGCTAAAAATCTTCTTCATAGGCAAAGCTAATCTCTAGTTTCTCAAGTGCTTATTTATGCTCTCTATAGTAGCAGTTATTAGGTTGAGCATCATATTTGTTTTGGTAATTAGCAACTAAGGCTTCATCTTGTTTAATGTCTATAAATGTGTTTACAAAAACACCAAGATTCCAATGCTTGAGGTGGAACTTGACTTTGTAGCATATGTTGAAATTTAATCAATATTTTCCCTTTCACTATGCCTGGCCATTCATGCTAACCAACTCGAGGAAATTATGATGTCGTGTCCACATATTTTGAAATCAAAAAGTAGTTGATTTATTTTGAAGTAGCTCTTTTGTAGTTAGTAGTAAAAGAGCATGATCTAAACACCATCGTTGAAGGTGTTCCACTTTAGTGTCCCTATAAAGATTAAACCATGAGTTAGATGTTAGATTGCAATACAATCTTTTCCATACCTTATTATTAGTCCAGTATCCCACATCTGCAACCCATTACAATTTTTGTTACCCATGCTTCATGCTAGTATAACGTTGTTAAAGTCCCACTAATGATCCACAGAGCTCCATGAGGAGCTACAATGTAATATCTTCCCACAATTCACGTTGTTCAACACTAAAACACTTTACATATGCAAAGGAACCAAATATAGGCGTTAAGTGGAATAGAGTCATAATCTAAAAATGAAGAAGTTGTTCTGGATTTTTTATTACCATCACAGTCATAATATTAGACCCAAACCTTCTATCCATGAACACTGGATCCAAGGAAATAAAATATTCGACTATCACCACAATATTGGGCTTTCTCCACGCAAATTTGGAAAAGTATAATTTGGGATAAGAGATTACGAATCTCCCAAATATTCCAACTAAGGATCTTAATTATTTTGTCGGGGATTGATTCAAGGTATTAAGAGTCCTTGCGAGGTCTCGAGTGATAATTTTGTGCAATTTTGGGACCTTAAGCCCCGTCCAGTGTTTTTGTGTAGGAATAGAATGAAGACGATGATACCTCTAATGTGGGATTGGAAGAATAGCACAGTGGGTCTATGCCTCGTGATCCTTATGAATATTCATTCTTGAAAACCCCATGATCAAAGTTGTAAGGAGCCTGTAAGTTACACATCTTTATCAACATTAGCATCACTTGAGTTGTCAATATTTGAATGTATAGCTCGGAGTAAGTCAGAGATGACTTGGATCTCCTATCAAACTTTTTTTGATAGTCCCCATGATAAATTACTTCAGTTAGTAAGGATCCAATCCGTCAGATGAAATTTGTAATTTTATAGTTGAAGACTTTCCATTTTGGCTAGATTTTCACTTTGTATATGTCTCAGCTTCTTTATGCGTCTCAACTTATTTTCTCACTATGCGACTAACATTTATATTCTCCACTTTATTTATTAGCTTTGTGATTTGGACATCTTACTGTTAAACATGCTTTGCGAGTCTCTCCATGGCCCTTGTCAAATTTGCATTTATTCTTTTAATGAGTTGTTTGAATTATCATGACTGTTGCAATTTCATAATTTAAGTTCGTAAAAAGATTCTTAAGTTGTAGTCAGGTTCAACATCTTCCTTTCTTGATTTTTGCTTTCCCCTATTTTCAGTGGAAATTTGATTGGAAATATAAAAGCACCATTTCTCTTGCTCCCTCATGCTTATGTATCAAAACAGTCACCATTTGACTGGAAAATTATATGAAATTGGAGCAATTTTAATTCATATCCTTTTGAACTTCGAACTTAAATTGTGAAGAGGTGAGATGGGAGGCAGAGATTGTCCGATTAGCCATGTGAAAAACTTCTAATACTGATGATGTTATGAACAGTTTGATGGTACTTTGGGCTGTGATCCAATCCAATCGACCAGGTAGGAGGTCCAAAAAGATGTTTGCTGATATAGTTGGGTCGAGTTCAGCAACCAATAGCACACGTTAAGCCAGCCGAGATGCTTCAGCTAAGGCACTCCAATGCTCAAGTCAGTACTTAATCGACTCAAAGGTAGAGCAACAGATTAAGGGCTTTTAGTGATAATGAATATACCTTGTTGAAAGGTGGCAATGAGGTATTTATAGCCTTTCTAGAGAGGTTGATATGTCAATGATACCCTTACGTATATAGATAGGGCTTTTGTCTTCACCTGAGGACCCTTAGATCTTCTCCCTTTTATGTACTGTTCCAGGTGGTGTCTCCTTCAGCTCTATAGGATATGGCGGTACAAAGGGGGGTGCACTACCTTAGTAAAAAGGTGGTATTGGAGGGTGCACGCACCATTAATGCGGAGGCACGCCACTTGTTAGAGCATTTAATACGGCAGAGAAGCGGTCACCGCACATCTAGTGTTACTAAGTCCAGTGGCACAGAGCTGCTCTTATCGACCTCCTAAAGTCGAGATGTGTCCTCATCTTTGAGTCATCTGCGCACGCTTCGATCGAGGTGCTGGAACTCTATTAGATTCAAATATCTTCTTAAGATGATCGACCATACTCTGGTTGATCGGGCAAGGTGTTGACACTTGTGCTAACGTAATGGCCCAACGAGGTTGGGCCTAGTCAATCATTTGGTCGATCACTAATGGGCTAGGCCTGATGGCTAATTGGGTTGCCATATGTCATATGTATTACCTCATCGAGTGTTAGTAGGTTGGGTCTATTAGGCTATCCCATATCATGGGTCCCTGCACTCCCGAGTCCTGATCGAGATGATCGACGAGAAGAAATAGGGAATAGCTAATTTGAGAAATTAGAATTTGCTCGACGAGAAATGCAATGCATTGGAAATGTCCAAATTTCAAAAATCGACCAGGGTTTCAGTGTATTTACTGCGGCAGTTACCTTGGGCAGCACAAAAAGACAACTGGTGGATGTGCAATAATAACCTGGAACCCGATCAGATTAACCGATTAGCTTGCCCACGAATCAAAGCCTATAAATAGCATGGTGAAATTCTTACATTTCACAGTTTGACATCATCTTGAGAGGTCCAGATTGGCAATTTATCGCTCTATGCGCTAGTTGAATTTCATTTGATCTCAGTTACTGTGTAAGTTTCCTTCGCTTTTGAGCAAGTTCATTCTTCTTTTATTTCGATTGTATTTCCATAGCCAATATGTTGAGAGTATTTGGTCAAGATAGCAATAGGGGCAGTAATAATCAGGAGACTCAGTCGGATAAGGGTTCGACCATGAGGGTAGATGGCTCGACTAATGAGTCTAGTGATTCTTCTAGCAATAGCTCAAGTTCTTCTAGTAGTTTGAGTGATACTCGAGTCGGTGTTGGGGGTGGAGCTGGACCAAGTCCCGTGGTCGATTGTTCACCCCTAACCACTATAGCAAAATCATATCCAAGATGTCAAGTAGGGATCTCGAACTAATTAGGCAGTCATATCACATTTCCTTGAGGGTTAAAGCTGATTGTCCCTAGACACACTGATAGGATGCATCGACCTCCGATCGGGCGCATAACTTTGTTCGAGGATGCCCTAAAGTATGGGCTCATTTTCATCTAGATCAATCCATAATCAACCTCTTAACATACTAATAATTAATTAATTAATTTAAAAATAATAAAAATTTTAAAATTTTAAAAAATATCTAAAATAATTTATATACATAATTTAGTTGATTTAATTATATTAAATGAAAATTATATTTATTAATTGAATTACATATTATATAATATTAAAATAATAAACATATATAAAATAATTTAACCAAATGAACTATTAAAATAATAATCATATCTAAAACAAATAAATTATTTAAATAACGAATATATCTAATTAAAAATAAGATAAAAAAATTTAAAATACTTCATTAATTTAGAATAAATAGGTAAAATTTATATATTTTAATTAAATTTTTAATTAATAAATAAAAATAAATATTATATTCTAAAAATACACCCCACCGCCACCCCATGGTTGGTGGCGACTACCCATGGCAGCAGCCGCGACATGGCCAGGCGGCCACTACTATGCTGCCATGGCAGCGGTCACCATGTCCAGATCTGGCCAGTAGGGGGGTGGGGGGAGGGGGAGGGGGAGGGGGGCGCAGGGGTTGCAGTGGGGTGGGGGTGGGATGTGGTTGTATATGTGTATGTATATACTATATATGTGTATTATATATATTAAGTATAAATATAAATATATATGTATATGTATATATATTAACTAATATATACGATATTGTATTATATATGCATATATACATATATATAATTATTCAATTATTTTATAATTTATATTTTTTATTAATAATTTTAGTGTATTTTTGCAATTTTATTACCTGAGGTTACTTTTGTTATTTTCATAAAACTTCATGGGTGTTTTTGTTATTTTGTAATGTTAAGGTTATATTAGTCTTTGTGCATTTTTTTATTTTTTTTGCCTTTTTTTCTGATATATTCAGTTAAGGATAATATAGTCATTTTACAAAAATCGTTTGACATAACGGTTAACCGCCAACCTTAGGGGGGTATTTGTAATTTTGTGAAACTTTTGGACCTTGTTGTAAATAGACCAAACCTCATGGGGTTATATGTAATTAACCCTATATATATATATATATATATGATTTGAGATTTCACATGCATTGACAAACTAATCACCAAGGTCCTTAAGAAATTGTATCGCATAATCATTTCTTCATATCATCAAAAATAGGGTAGGCACAAGGAGTTGGACAGGAGCATCGAGGGGGGTAGGTCTGAAATTCAACTACTCATCCTAAAGAATGAAGTAATCAATCAATGACAGATTTATCCCCTTGTTTGAAAGCATAATTTCTTCCTATAAATTCTGACGATGTCTCCTTGAGATCAGAATCTCCTCAAAGAATATCATTCAACACATGAGAGGGTTTGTCAATCTGCAAAATGTTTCGAGTGATAGATATTGAAATGGAATTATTCAACAAAGAATGCACCATATATAATGATGCATCACAACCAAGCAGGATATAGAGGCTCACTACTTGAAGGTTCTTGTTTCGATCCATCAACAAATCTCAATATGTTTCTGGAGACTAATTAGTTATCTTTAAATATAATTGATTTTGAAGTCTCTACTTTGCTGTGACAAATTCTAGCTAAATACTTTTCCTCTTATTAAATATTTTAAGATATTAATTACTAGATCAAAATAGGTTGCCCAATGTAAGATGGATCCACTTCGTAATTTAGTAGAAGGTTACACTAAGTATAAAAATGCTAGCTTCTTCGCACAACCATCCCACCTAATACTAGCTTCTTCGCACAACCATCCCACCTAGATATTTCTTTCTCATACTTAGAGTCAATTTGGTTGGAATGATAATAAACACTCAAATTTACCTGAATACCAAAAGCTCATGTTTATATGTGCCATTCCTATTATCCATCCCCCAGGAATTTATTTATCATGCCAGTCAAATTATATCAAAATAATAAAAAATCACATGAATTATCACATAATAAATAATCATGAGATCATTTAAAAATTCAACCAAACTAGCCCTTTGTTATTTTCCTTTTCTTTTTTATTTTGAATTAAGAATTGGTCAGTCCGAAACATCATCATCATCATCGTCATTATTGTTATTAACATTCATCATTTACACAAGCACAATATATAGGGCCCATGCATCAATGATAATGCTATTTAAGAATTATTTCAAGATTGATTAAGAATACACTATGATTTTGGGTACTTGAGAGGTTCATTTATACTTTTAGTGGAGCTGCTTTTTTCTGTATATAGTGACAAATTTACATAACTTCACCCACCATTCTAATTGATTTTGGATGGATCTCACCACTTTTGAAGTGATCAAAGACGCAAATGGGTACATCACATACATCACCAGATGAGCTACCGTCTTACTTCCCAAACTCACAGTACACTTTGTTCCCAACTCTCAACTAGTGCTGTTAATGGATCGAATTTTAATCCAAATTCAATCTGAATTTAATCTATACTTTTATATTTTTATCCAATTAAAATATTCAGGTCGGATTCGGATATTAATTTTGATAATCAACTTCGAATTTGAATATGATATATTCGATCTAAATTTGGCCCGTTGACAGCTCTACAAGTACCTATGATATTATTCGGGCTTATTTAAATGGGCTGACTGGGAACCCAAATTCATGTTCAACTCTGAACCGGCGCTATCAAAATAACATTATTCTGTTGTTCTTTTTTTGAATTAACACAATATAATAGGTCTCAAAAGGCTATGATAAAATGCTTGATGGAATGTAAGAAGAGCACCTTAACTCCAACAAGAATTTAAAAGCTTATAAAGTCTGAAATTCCAATTTAGTTATATCGGAACTTCTTTATTTGAGTCTTTGACAAAGTAATTACAAAATTTAATAATTGAAATATAGTTGATGTGTATATATAATATAAATATGTATAGTATTTATTGATGATAATAGACATAATAAAATAGTCCACAAGGAAGAGAACATAATGTGGGAAGAAGTCAAAAAGATAAAAAAAAAATTGTTAAGAAATGAAAATATCGTATAACCTCCATCAATAACTAGGATTATAAAGTGGGAGTACTAAGACAATATTAGGCTTGCAAATGATAATTGCTCTTATGTAATTATGAAGATCAAAATATAAAAGTGAAGAAATTTAGGCACATCACTCTAAGATGCACCTAAAGAAGATTGATGTTTTATTAATATTACAGAGAAGATTCAAAATCATTTAAGCCTTAAAGAGATTGCATTCTAAATTAAAAGAATAAAAGCCCTATCAATTGTATTTTCATTTCAATTTTTAATATTTAGCATTTTCAAAATGTGAAGAAGTAGATATTGGTGCGTAAACAAAGAATCATCTATTTGAAAATATTGGACATCATAGATATAAAATAAAAATTTATTAATTTGATGTTTTTTATGCATAAAATACATAATTTTTAATATATATATATATATAAATATATTCTAATTATTTTTAAATGATATATAGTTGATGCTCTATGTCAAGTCTAATCTAATTATTTTTAAATGATATATAGTTGATGCTCTATGCCAAGTCTAATTTGAACTTCACTAATGTGATAATGAGACGGTAAAATAAATTCTAAAAATTTTAAAAATAAAAATAAGTAATATTTTCAATGATAAAATTACAGATAAATTGCTTTTAATTCTCAAATGACATAAAAATTTTGGTACATTTTTATGCATGTGTTTAAATTTTACAACATAAAATAAATAAAATATTTATCTATTTTTATATAATATTATATTTTTTTAATAATTTGAATGTACTTATTTAAACTTCTAGATATTAAAAAAAAACTTAAAATAAAATGACAATAATGAGATTATAAATTGACAATAGTAAGTTGTAAATAATAATTACTCCTTTCATAAGTTATAAAGATTAGAAGATGATAGTTAAGACATTTTAGCAAAATCACTTTAAACAAACAAAAATGTGCCAAATGTCTTATTGAAAAAGTTACTTAAAATGCGAAAAGAATCCTTGATAATAGAAACCAAGCAGCAGTTAGGCGTTGACCTTTTTGTTTTAGCAGATCACCATATCGAAGCGCTGGAATTTGCTTTTGGATAACATACTCTAGGATAATGTATTTCAAAAGTAGAATTTAAAAGGCTTGATGTATATTTGCACTTATTTTAGTTTGGGTGGTCGGATGATTATTTTAAGATAAAAATGGTGTCTGATTTTGTTTTGTAATGAAGTATCCTATATTAGAGATTTCAGTAAAAAATTTCATTGGGGTTTAATACGATGAAAATGTGTTTTTATGTTAAATTTTTTTTATTTGTATAATAATAATGATAACGAGTGGGAGATACATGTGTATATATGCAACAGTTGATTTTCTAGGGAAATGAGAATAATATTTTGGTATTTAGGGCTTTTTCGGGAGCGAGAAACAAAAGCTATGTTTGGTTACATATTTACAATTCATTTTTCAACTCCCAAAATATAAACAAGCCAACCATACAGATTCTCCAACCTTACTCTCAAAATACACCCAAAATACCCAAAATATCCTCCCAATTTATTTCCTACCTATTCACCAATATCTAACCCTATCATTTTCCCCCCCATACCCAATCTATACGTACACATAGATAATTAATTTTAAAATACCAATTTCACTCTATTAACCCAACAAAAAAGTTATTGATGTGGCATCTTATCCCCTCCCAAAACATAACCAAACAAATAATTCTCCCGAAATATTCTCCACCTATCACCCAAAATACAAATAACCATCACGTTGTCCAACCACACTACCCAAAAACTATTTCGCCAAAATATTTTGGCAAAATGCTCCAATTTGCAAACACAGCCAAATGCTCTAAGGTGGCATCATTGGAGATGTTAGTATATTTTGTATTGTTCTCCTTGTAGGAAAATATCGTGGAGAAAGAAAACCAAACAAAGCCCTAGTCTTCCATGTCAGGATGAACAACTAAAAGAAAGTTCCCTTTCCGAAAATGCATGATTTATCACTATTTGCACTTATACCAACACTTTCTCATGTACACATCTTCACATCAAAATCAAACGCAGGGAACTAGTGCACAAGGGCAACATTTAATACATGATATACAGGTAATTGCTTATGAAAGATACAAATCTCAACCTGGGTGAAACTTGCAGACGGCTATGATATTTGGCCTCTTTCCCACACCAAAAAGGGAATCCTGTTCGTGCGATCCAATGTTAGTTGTGCAAAGCATGTCTGATAATGAATCCATGGATTGAACAATAACAGCAGACTTTGACTGGAGGTGTCTATGATCGTGTCAAAAAGAAGACTTTTTGCCTGGAGGACCATGAAGAGATGCAGCTCCATGGTCAAGTTCTCTGAGCATATACTAGAAACTTAATCCAAAATCTAAACACAGATGATAGCAATCTGGAAAATCATATGATTCAAAATAAAACTAAAAATCAAACGATCCCACAAAATACGTAACAAGGTAAAACCTAGCAAAAAGGAGTGCAGCACTCAGGAAATAGTATTTCCACTAGAAGTTTTATCAAGAAAATACTAGAAAACTTAAAACATACCTGTTATAAAGCAAATCATATTGTAAAGAGACCTATTGCCATGGTTGCGACAATGAGATGGTATGAGTCGACGCCTTAAGACCTTGTTTGCCATGTATTGCAGATTTGAGCACATTGTACTGCTCGCAGACAGAAGAATATAGTGACTGCATGTATGCCATTTTTGCCTGCAATTGAAGAATATTTCTATAATATAATTTTCCAGTACAAATATAATTGTTATATATGCAAGCAAGCATTTGAATTTTTACACATACAAACATAGACATAAACACATGAAGTATCTAGTGTCTACACGTGCATAACATTAATTGATCAGTGGTTTTCCCCTATTAATTTCAATATACTAGCCTTAATGTGAGGTGGATCCAGAAAACGAGAGGTTAAAATCCATTGACTTTAAAAATCATGAGAGGGTTTTCTTCTCGATGCAACCACATTGCTTCTAAATTTATGTACTAATACATCCCTTCAATCAATCAGTACAGCACTTATCCCTGTCTAACTACATTGAGGCATTTAGTTTGAGAAGAACTCTTCCACTGCCAAGGGCAAAGGACTCCTACGGTACTTCATTGATTCCTGAAATTCTTTATCTTTGCATTCATTCCTGAAAGGTGAAAAAAATTTAGCCCGTGGACCAATTAATCTCCAGTACATCCATTAGATGGTGAAAATAAGGCTGATCTAATCAGACTTCGAATAAAACCTCTTAAGACAAGTCAGTCGGTCATTGACAGATTTCTGACTCAACTCAATAATCCACTCACAAGCAGTATGGTACATCTGTTGATTATAAACAGATAATATTTGCTCTATTAAATTATTCAAAAACCCTCAATCATATAAATCAAGATTCACCAACCATCATGGACCCAGTGCAAACAAATGTGACATGCATTTAAACTTTTGACAGCTATCATGATTAACATTCACATTATAATAATTTGCATGAACATCAAGAGCATTTTTTCTTCTTTATAAAAGTGGACTGGAAGTTTCAAGTTTATATCATCTCTCAAGAACTGATAGTTAGTTTACACTCAGTCTCAGTCTAAAATGCTAACACTGCATAGGTCGACTACAATAACACCATAATGAATTGTATCACTTCTAAGAAAACAATTCAACTAAAAGATTTCATCTCAGTATACATCAATTTTTTTTATTTTTTTTTTTGGCGATGCAGTGTACATCAATTAAAAGCAGCTCCCCAACATATATAAATATACAAATACATAATAGAACCACCATGAATGAGTATCCAGAACAACAGAGGTCATAACTCTGGGTCAATGCACGTGGTGAAGTAATATGAATTTGCAAGTTTTTGGTCCATTAATAGATATTTCAAGAAAAATACTTCAATAAAACACATGATTAGGAAATTCTGCCATTTTTGAGTTCCAGCTTAGACACCCTAGAAAAACAAACTACCGCACCTAGGGGCTTGAGGACGGCTTGACAAAATACATGGCCATCAAACTCTCAAACATGCCAAGAGCTTTTGACACGAGGAGATAATAGTTAGCTAATTGAGTTACACCCATAACCTTCATAATGTGTCAACACAATCTCAAATCTAATAAAAAGGCAGTTGTTGAAACATATTAAGATGTCTAGTATATTTAGCCCAAACTATGAGCAAGAACAATGTACATCTCATGTGCAGTTGGGGGGAGGGGGGGGGGGGGGAGTTGGGGAATGGATAAGATCTTTGCTTGTTCCAAGCGGGACAATGCCCCCACAATATGGACCTCTTTTAATTTTTGCCTAGAACTAACCAAAGTTGGTACATAAGCATATATATCCTCCAGTTAAGTGACATTGTCTAATGAAAGGAGGGTGGGTGGGTGTACAGAATTTGAGAAATGAAGCACCAGAAATTTCCATACTTTTCTGTTTCTGTTATATTTTCCATTTTTGTGCATGGACATGGGCTCTATGGACTGAATCGTGTAAAACTTTGGGTTGATTTATTGGCCCATTATTAGTTCCCAGTTTTACTGTTTGCTTTTTTACTTGGGTATCATATGGATTTGCCATAACATATAACCCATGCAAAATGTTTAAATTGTTCAACAGAGATGATGGACAACCAGCAGGATTAAAGAATTAACCTCTTCAGGGTCTTCCAGAGCTGCAGTAATTTCCCGATATCTGATTTTGGGTGCAACTGATAACCCTACTCCATGAAAGGATATTACTCTTTTCTCCCCAATTTCTTTCTCAATCTATAAAAGAGTTTGGATTAGATGCACGTAAATGAGCAATATACATTGAAAAATGAGAATTCATCTATAGAAAATACCTGGGGTGGAGGCTGCATAACATCATAGCACAATATTGCTAAGGGATAGATATGGCCAGGAACACCAGCATGTTCTGCAAGCCTCCTCATGTTGTCCACTGAGGATGCATCAAAAGGAGCCTGCAAATTTCATATCCTTATGAACTAGTCAAACTAGGAATGGAATAACTGGATTTGGCTAAGCAGATTTGGGATAAAACAAGGGTATCCTTAGATTACTCAATCAGTCATTAGCAACAACAAAATCACATATTAGACCTATAAAAGTTATTTCCAATTGGTCAAAAGTAGTAAAGAGACACCACAGGCATATCTGTCTCTTGCAACTTTAGCAGGCATACAAGAACACCATAAAGTCAAATGCTAGTCCTAAAAATCTACAGATTACTGAAATACAAATGCAGCAGAATTAAAGTTCTTCAAAGCGGAGTTAGCAGTCATAGCAGAGAAAAGTAGGCCCAAAGACAAATGATATAACTGCCTTATCATAATCCTAAAAAGTGCAGTAAGAAGTAAAGGAAGTTCTTCAAAGCAGATTAGCAATGTTCTCAGAGAAAGTGGGCCAGAGGACAAATGATGAACAGTCCTACAAGCACCCTGCAGACATTAGATTACAACAGAATTTTTATCAGAGGCTAGCTACCAAATGATGGTTTTTCCTTTTTGGGGGATAAGGTGAAATCAAGAAGTGTAAACATATACCGTTAAAATCCTTGAAGTGGCAACAAGCAGTAGGAGATTATATCACAGAGGGCAAATGGTTCCAGTGGTTGGTAGAGGAAACTAAGGAAACCAGGAAGAATTGTAAATTTCTAAGTCATAATGATATGTTACGCTGCTTCTTGGCAACACTAGGAACTAAATTTTCAAAGGACATATCTCAACAATTTAGCAAAAAATTTGGAAATTCATACTAAACATCTTCAGAAAATTTGCACTCAACTACATTGACGTCTGGTCCCTTTGCATGTGAATGCAAAGGTTTCATATCTTGGCAGAAAACAACCCTTCTTTCACTCTCCATTACCGACCATCAAATTTAAGTAGCCAATTTGGATACTTAAAAAGTAACGATCAATTAACAGATAAAATACGGAGTCAAATCATTGACATGTAAGTAAATCAAGGACTACCACATGTATTCTCGGCAAGAGTTGGCAGACCATCATTTCTGCTCCCTCGCCAGCTCCATCACAACTTTGCACCAAGCGCCAGACCCATAACCCCCACTGACCGCCACAAGCATAGCCCTCAGCACACCTAACCCAGCAGCCACTCAATACCTCGATTACACCACACAGTGCAGGACCAAACTCTGTCTCTAATGCTGCAGGCACCAAGCCCCTCAAAGCTGAACCCCTCAATCCAGTACAGGCCCAGACCCAGCCATCCAACTGCTGCATCCAACCATCCCACCTAACCTTTCAGCCACCCTAACCACAAGCAACCTTCCTCTCACCCTAACAGCCCAAGCTCAGTAAACAGCACCCCCTGCCCCCTCGCGCGCCCCACCCCACCCCACTCCCCAAAAAACCAAAAAATAGGCAAAAAAAGACTGTTCAGTGCACTCACCATTGTCAGACTACAGTTACTGAAAAATGCACCTCTATCTTCCTTCAAAGTAAAGCACAGTTCCATATTAAGAAATGATGATCGATGCAAATGCTGAGCAAGAAATATATTTTCCCATCACGTATCTATATCTGATGTTGAGACAGAGGAACTGGAGCAAAAGTGAGAAGATGAGAGGGAAAAGAGGAGGCTACTATTTTCTGGCAATGCATAGGAAACATTCTTATATGGATAATAAGACATATTATCACAGATTGGTTGTCATACATCTTATCATTTACTTCTTAACATTAGAAATAACAAGTAGTCAACAATAACAACAAAATGACAGCATTAACAAAAAAAAAAAAAAAAAATAATGTCAACAACTCATGGCTATTTTCACCTCAAAACATGTCAGTTTCATCAATGAAGAACTGCAGAAAGTGACAAACAGCATGTTTTGGCCAAAGATTTGAAATCTTTGGAAATCACATTTCACAGATCCAAACCTTGGGGAGACCCAGACAATTTTCAGTAAACCTCTCCTAATGACTGAAAACCTGTGCTTTCCTCTCACTGCTAAACTCAAGTTGCTATTTGCATTATACTTATGTTGAAGAATCACTCATTTATTCCCCAGATGACAGCATAAGTGCATAACTAACAATCTTGCAGAAAAGGCAAAGGAGGCAAAATATATGTCAAATATAACCTAGCACTGATATTATCCCATGATAACGATAAACCTACATGTGACTTTTGAGGTTTCATGCTCCCATTCACATAATAATGTTTAATAGAGAGCAAACTACCAGCACAAAGAAAACATGAATCCCAGTTTTATGAGATGATCTGTAGGATACAATTGCCATTCATACTGTAAAAGAACTAAAATGTTTTTGCCTATATATGATAATATATGAGCCAAACTAGGTGAATATGAAAAGAGCACATACTGGACACCATTCTTTTGTGACAGGATCTGGGCGGTCCCTTCCACCACTGGGTGCAATCCAAATAATTTTCGAGCCACCCCTAGACCCAAGAAAGCAAAAATGTGAATCCCTCCAAATAAAGTTGGCACTATTGAAGTAGTAAAGTAATATGTTCTCCAATAAGCCATGTTTAAGATATCATCTAGATCGTTATTGGTTTCACTGTAAGAAGGATAGAAATTTCCATGTGCTAAATCATAGAAATTTCTATGTGCTAAAAAGACCAGTTCACTATCCTTGTCCGCCACTATCATCACCAACAGCATTGTCGAAAGCAGAAGGTAATTAGTGAACAAAGTTCATGTCAGCAAGCTAACCCAAGTCTCATAGTCATGATAAAATATGGGAACTCTTGGACTGTCTAAGCTAAATAGAGTTTATCGATCTTTATAGAACCTGGAAGCCTTCAGATTTTCCCGTGTGTACACTAGCCACTTGTGAAGCATAAATATGGCCACTGCTGATACAGCCTCCCTAGCTCTCGGTCACACATTATACATAACTAATGATGGGAATGAATGGATTTTATATAGTTCTCTTTGGACTCAGAATTTGTTCTATTTATCATGTGAAATGGGTGTAGTATAAATTGTGTTCAGTCATATTTATTTCAGAAACTTCACTAACCCATTACCAAATTATTTACATCTGGCAAATGAAAATCCATAATATGGTTTTCCAATGAATGATGGATAGAGTTCCTATAGCTCATGAAAAATGGAAAGGATTTCTTGTTGCATTCTCAAATGTCACTTTGAGGCACATAGCTAACCTCATAATTATGAAATCCTAGAATTCACCATTTGCAATAGTTGCTAGATGAATCATCAGAAATTGAAAAAGGAGATAAAACTAATTTGATTCAACCAACTTAAATCTTGATATTCAAATGATCTGGAACTGTATACTGCCGCACTAAACAGGTAACTTTTGAAAGGAGTTCTATGTCGAACTATGCTTTCATGTATTTTATGAAGATCTTTTAGAAACCACTTTTAGCAGACATGATTTTACCAACCTAAATTGCCCTCTTCAACTCTCAGGAACTCCGAGTACCTGGTATGCCTAAAAGTAAAACACATAGAAGTCTTTTACCGATATTTTGAACGAATTTTTTTGGGGTGATCCTAATTGTCTTTGAGACTTTACTCAAATCAAAAGGTATTTTCTTTCATGTGATTCATTCAAATGAGTTGGATTTTCATAAAAAGTTTTCAGGTACATTATGAAAGTTTTAAATTCACTTAAGAAAGAAAACCAGTCCAATTGTTTCCAAGTTCACAACTCTGCTCACTTATACAGTCTCAATATATCTTAATTTCTCTATTTTGTGAATCAAAACCTAGATGTCAATATTGTCAATATTTGCCTCTTACAGACTTGGTTCTTTTTATTCTCAATACTACACATATCTTGAGAGACAATATTCATCTTTTATGTCAGTTTTGTTAGTGTACTCTTATAACACTGCATTAAACCCTGTAATTGAGGCCAAATCCCTGGCTGAAGTCTACTGAAAGCGAAAAGAGCATATATTCTTAATGATTAAAATAAGAATCTTTCTTTTCAGCAGACTTTCTTGCTACTCAACAAAAAGAGTTATAGGCAGCTAATAGCCATGCCTACTTTATGCAAAATTTGTTAGTCAAGCAAGTTCATGAATTAGTAAAGTCAGTTTCTACTAGTGAAAAACACTGGCACTGCAATAGTTTAAGGTCAATTTGGTCAAGAAACTATATACTATGAGGTCTGATTGACTGGGCCATCTAGCCTTGATTGTTCTTGCCTTGGTTTTTTTCATATCAGGTAATGATAGTCCTTAAATGGAAGAAATATTTTGATTTTTGAGGACCTTCAGGAGTAATTTCCTTAACTTCCCTCAATCCATTATTTCCTTTTTGGGATATCCACAACTAATGCTCTCTTCAAAGTTCAAGATAATTTCCGAAAGCACCCTTCATCAAAGTACAAGATTGATAAACACAAAGTTTAATTATTACTCGTACAAGTAGATAGGAAAAGATAATAAGATTCCACCATTTCAACTCTCAGTCAAACTCCATACCAATTCAATAGTCAAAAGATGAACAGACATATTACTTCTATTACATGTTTTCTTTCATGAGTTACTTCTATTTCATGGTATATGTTTCATATTAGATCTTCAATTGTTGATGCAAAACTTGTAAAGTCTCAAGAATATATCTAATGACGCCATAACCAACCAGTTTCTAAGCTATGGCAAATGGACTCCAAAACAAGTTGAAATATACAATTAATATCAGAATCAATTGTCCAGAAAGAAGCTTGAGACGCATTACCAAAAGTTTCTTATAGGGGCTAAAACGGGCCAAGCTATGACTACCAGTCTTCGGATAGTTCTTATATATTTTCTAAACCTGTAACTAAAAGTAACATAAATGTACCTCAAAAGCACCGCCATCTCTTTCAAGCTTTTTGTGTTTGCTTTTTTTTTCATATCTATGATCTCAGGATCATCATTCATGTGTTTTTTCGAATACACACATAGCAAATTCCTGACCAATTAAATTCAGTAAGTCAGTTAATTTAGCAATAAAAGGCATACATCCCAAAACAAGATTATTTAGAACATTAACCAAGTACCTTCCCATACTAAATGGTTTGCACAGAGGATCTGTAACCACCCTATCCCCTGCCACATAGATCTGCATTACATTGAAAAGCATGTTAGAAAATTTAAAATTACCTAAATGCACATGTGCACTTCCTAATGATTATTTCAGTTAAAGAAAATCTGTCGTCACCATATTCTCTGCGATAAACGGATTAGTGGATTCAAGCAACAATGCAATAATAGCTGGATCTGCTTCAGTTTGGTGGTTGGAGATTAAAATAACATTCTCTCCCTGAAATTTATGGCAATGAGATATAATCAGAAAGATATGCAAAAACTTATTTTGGTATGCCAAATCCATGACTGCCAACAACAAAGAGTTTTGCAGTATTTAAGAACTATGCTATTCTAGGATAAGCTGCTTCAGAAAGTTTACAAAGAATATTTAGTGACACAGAAATAAGGTGGCACATACAGTAAAACAAAACAATTGATAGATGGATGGGTGGTAATATATGAGGAGGATTAAGGGGAAACAGCAGGTCGAGAAGTAGTCAAGAAAATAGGAGAGAGAAGTGGACACAGACAAAGACTAGTGTCTTAAATAGGTAGTGTACGATAGCTTGTTTTTCTAATGGTACCAGGGTGCACTTTTATAGGCCAAACAATTAGGAAGTGGAGCCCCTAATGATTAATTTCACAAAAAATGATCAGGTCATCCCTGAGCAAAAGAAAAAAGAAAGTTCAATTCAAAGTTCTCCATTACTGAACTCTTATTTAGAAGCATTCTTGAATGAAAGGGGGCACCACATGCATTATAACTGAGGCACTGCAGAAAGAAATTTTTAGTTCTTCTGCCAGAAAAAATAGTTTCTCTTGCAAAAAGAATCATGCCAACAGTAAAAACTTGCCTCAAAGCACACTTGCCCCAATAAGAATACAAGCATGACAAGATGATGACCTCAACAATGATTGACTAAAGTACAAAGAACGTGCACCTGCTGAAGCTTCTTTTCCATTTCATTGAAGAGGGAGATGTTCCCAAGAAATGAATTTCTGAAATGTAAAGCTATTTAAGGTTAGAGCTCACAGTAATAATCTATTTGCAATCATTTAAGTGTTATTATATCCCCTACAAGACACTACCAGAAGGCCAGGGACAAAATTTCTTGAAGGAATATGAACAAATTCCATGTAATCCAAAAATCTCCTCAAGTAACATAGGAAACATAATTTGCACTTCTTTTTCAAGTTTCTCTAGTAATGATGTGAGCCATAACATGCCCTCATCAAAAGATATCATTCTAGATCGACAAACACCCATCATGGAGGACTGATTGGTGAGCTCCAAAGTGCTAAGTAATTTCGCTTGCCCAATGAAATTCTCCCACCAAAATGACAGCTAAGAAAAAGGAAGAATAGAAGGGTAAACAGCCAACATGTCATCGTTTACTACTTTCTTATATTCCATCATGAAGCTGCCTACATAAAGCTCCACTTTCTGCAGCAGCCACGTTTAGAAATGTTTGATACTAAAGATGAGGCACAGTGTGGTAGCTATATCTATTTAAGATTTTACCTTGCTGCAATTTTCTGATAAGTATAAAGCAGAACAAAGACCACTTTCGCATAGCATGCATTTGGGCTTTATCTTTCACATTTACATACCATCGGGCTGAAGAACCAACTTAAAATTAATGGTAAACTAATCTAAGATTGGTTTTCCCAGAGCTCCGTACATGCAGGATTAAGATTTAAGCTGACACCAGTATACATCAATTGCAATTGGGAATCCTTCATCAACAATATAGCAACCATTAGAAAGATAATCAAAGGCATAGTGGTTTCCTAACCTGAAATCAAGCAAAGGACTGATATATTTTTGACCAAACATGTAATAATCAAAAGGTTCTCGAACGGCTTTGTGATGTGGTAAGAATTGAAAGGGGTCCTGAAAATTGATTTTACAAAGTGAAAGCAGATGTAACCAAAATTAGCTGGAAACAGACTAAACCACAAATGTGAAACTGGAAAAAAAGAAAACAGATAGTAGAGTGACTACCCGCACATCCATGAAAATACGGTCAAACGCAACTGCCATATTAGACAAAACAATCTCATGAGCTTTGGGGTGTCCACTTTGGAAAACCTGAATATTGAGATACAAGGGAGAAAAAATAGATTCAATTCAGAGATCCCAGAATGCTCACAGAAAATGGCAACAGAAGAAAATGACCTTAATTCTTATTAAAATGATAAACATTGATAACTATAAATTCTATTAACAACTACTCAACCAATTAGGAGAAAGTGGGACTCAGTACTCCCATATCTGACCATGGAAAATATTGCAAATAACTAGAAACCCAGATGGCAACAAAGCAGCAGAGCAGTGGGTAACGTCAAAATAGAAGGAAGTATCCCTCAGGACCAACAGTCACCATCATCATTTATGCTAATAAATCAAGTGACCTTCGTGTTTCAAATTTAAAGCAGAAAATACAGGTTGGACTGTTGCAACACAGAACATGCCAATAGTCTCAAAACTATTATATATTCCCCAAGATGTAGTCCGAAATACTCTCAGGCTTCCAGTTAAAGCACAGACAACAAAAAGAACCAAGGTTAAACTGAATTCAATGCAATACTTTTCCCTCAAAAAAAGTAGTACGTTTGCGATTGATGGCTGAGTAACTTCTACATAGTGGAAGTCATGGACACAATGAGGAGCATCACCGAGTTTTCTGTTTCATTCAAAAATTAGGCATACGTCTTTTTCCACTCCTATTTTCTTCTCTAATTAAGTGCAAAGTGACAAATGAACGCATAAAAAATCTCATAATAGAGTCCCCTCTTGTATCAGACTATGTAATAGTTATCAAGCTAGACCAACCACAAGCCTAGTCCACAGCCTGCAAGTTGCTTGGCATCAGGTGGTTGCTCATGCTACGTGTTCAAATGATCTTATATTATTAGTAAATATATTTGGAAAAAAGAAAGAGTACTAAGAAAATGTCTCTAGTGAAAATAAACTTGCTGCCATTTACACATTATTATATGTCAAAATGTCCGCACTTTATTATATATCTATAGTTAACTAACTTCCTCAACCTGTAAATATACTTTACAAGAGCAAATAGGATTTATATAATCACCAGAGCCTAAATATTATAAGTCTGATGTGCTTATAATATATTTGCTTATTCCAAAAAATAAAATTTAAAAAAATACAAAAGAGCCTAGCCACTAGGTCCCTAAAAGAGAGAGATTTAGAAACTAGATTATTTGTACATTGCGTTTCATGCATATACCTTGAAAATTCATATCCATTAACCAACAAAAATCACCTGCAACAAGTTATGGAACACATGCACTTTTTTTTTTTTATTCTCCTTTTTAAGAGTGCGGTGCAAATCTAAAAAAATTTTCTTTAAACTGCTATAGCATGACTTTGTTCTCTGTGACTAAATTAGAAATTAGCAGTTAATAGTGGAGGAACAACATAATTGAAAATGACCCTAAGTAGTTGGGAGGGGGAGAGAGAGAGAGAGAGAAGAGAGGCAAAGAGAGAACTGAGGCAATGTAGTGGATAGATATTCAATTTTACAATTCCATCTAACCTTAGCATAAATGGCGGAGATTAGGATGGAAGTAACTCCTCCCCTAGACTATACCGTAGCACTTTGCTGTCAAAAGAATGTGCTCCTAAAGTGATTAAAAATAAAATCAAAAGCAAAATGCACAATTTGCTAAATTTAACTTTCTTATAGGAAGATATAGACATTATCAGTCAAAAAAATAAGGAAAAGGTAGAAAAGATTCACAAGACATCTAGGTGGAAATAACCGTACAGTCTGAAGACAATCCCAAATATTACCAAATCCAGCAAGCTAATCAGTAAATTTTCAATATGTGAAGTAGGGGAAGAGACCAGTTCTTCTTAAGTTGTATAAGACTCCCACTCATCCAATGGCATAAATATCAAGAAAGTCGCTTTCTACACATCATGTCAGAGACTGTAATGTGGAAATAAATCTGGTAGTTTTGCGAAACTAATTTTCTGTTCCCATACAAAGAATAGCCATTCACATTGCACAACAAAACAAATGTCCAAGCATGAGCAATAAACATTAAGCATGTTTCACATATCAGTTTCAACTTCCAATCAACTGGCCTCACACAAAAAACCATACCCAGCAAAGGTAAATTAAAAAGTTAATGATTGCTGGAATAGGATAAAATTATTAAACAGGAAATGTAAACAAGATGACTTAGTCAATATCTTTCCTTTCCTCTCTTCCTTTAAGCTTTATTATATAAGAGTTTATAAGCTTTAACTTGGCAGCAATTGCAACAGACTTGCAGATTTCAAGGATTCATCACACAAAAAGATGTGTTTCACAATCATAAGAATGTGAACTAAAAATAGAACTGATAGATTAATCAAATATGGCTCAGTGCTTTTAATATACTACACCTAATAACAATATTGCACCATGAGCAGAATAAGAGTAATTTACTGCGTTTCTGTAATTGTGATACAACTCCTCCATCCCTCGAGCAACATTTATTGGCAATCTTCCGGCTTCTGCTTCTTTTTGTATCACCAAAAGCAGATCTGGAAACATAAATTTCACATGCGAGGAAGGAATGTTTATGCAGTTAGTTTTTCAATACTGATGGAGAATATAGAAAATTTAGACAAAGATAACACAAGTAATCAATATAATTGATTTTTGATTGAAGCTCTTTTCTAAAGCCATTTATCACTTATTGTACAATTAACTCGTACACATAATTAAGAGTTACAATTCTCTATATCTAATGAGGTTCTTCCCAGATGTCCTAGTTGCTACACGAAATCATTCACTTAAGAAGGTTAATTTCACATTGGAAGGAAAGTTAGCATTGGAGTGATCTGATAACACAAGACACAAGATATGCCTTTTCCTCCTGCATCTTCACTTGTTTCTCACTTCTCACAATCTCTGGACTTCCCAATTCTTGTTTTCCCCTTTATCTGTCCATGGCTTGCAAAGATAATTATTAGAGTTCCAAAAACTTGAACTTTACTTTTCTCTTATTGTATGTCACATGGAACCTTCCATTATGATTCACATTATCAATTCAACAAAGATATAGCACATGGATTCTTGATTTTGAACATAAAATTGTGAATCTCCGCATGCCCAGCAGCTTGACATAACCATCAATATTAAAAGTTCATGTATTCCCTGTTCTAATCAGTTTTCTCAGATTTCTTTGTTCTATTCTCACAATTTGCTCAGTGAATAAAACTTTTTTCAAATTATCCAACAGTCATTCAAATTCCAATACATTGTTTGAAATTTCCTACACAACTAAATAGACAGAAATATCCCCTACTTATTTCAGACACTTCACTGATTATTATTTATGTAATAATTGGTGTTGAAAGATGATTACTTTTCCTAACTTCGAAAAAGAAAAAGCTTATTATTGTATTAACAAGAAATTTGCCCTACTTAGACGGTGTTTGGGTGTGCATATAAGCTTCTAAAAACATCTTATAAGATGTTTGCCAGATTACAAGATGCCAAAAAAATATTTGGTAATTTTTTTGAAAAAAGAGCTTATAAACTTCTAAAATAAGATGTTACGAGCTTACAAGCACTTTTTAAAAAAGTAAGAGTTCCTAGCTTATCTTTAAAATCTTAACAAGCTCCCTTAATTTTAATCATACTAATTATAAAATTGTCATTACTAACATCTTATAAGCTGCAAGATGTTATTTGATCCAAACACTTTAAAAACTTATTAAAAAAATAAATAAAAAATCTAGCATCTTATTATAAATTCCAAAAACATCTTATAAGATGTAAAAGCTTATAAGACCTTTTATATAAGTTTAACCAAATACCCTCTTAAACAATGGTCAGGTTCTTTTTCAATTAAATAGGTTATAACAATATTGTTAGGATTTTGAATTATAATAATAAAAAAGAAAAGAAAAGAAAAGAAAAGAAAAAATTCAAGAGAGAATGAGATCACAAAGAAATAATATGGTTCGGCCCTATGGCCGACATCCACAAATAAATTGTCCAAAAGGCAAACAAAAATACTTGCATTATTTTCTCTCACTATTGCATTACAATGACACCTATTTATATAGCTCAATTTCAATGAGAAGAATAATAAATGAAGGAAATAACTCCAAAATCAAAGTACATGAAATCCAAAATATGACAACAATTTTTATTAAAATTATAGTGACCTTCCAATTATTTAATTGTTTTGTTTCTTAACAATATTTTAAGTGTTCAACTTAAAATAAAATGAGGGATTTCAAGTAAATCTTGAATGATTGCAGTTCAATGCTAAAGATCCGTAATAAGACAAAAGAGGCACGAAATGAAGCATCATGCAATATATGAAAAAGCAATGAATACATAATTAAATTATAACCGACAATAATACGAACAAAATGAATGTCATGCTATATAAAAGCGAAAGCAAAAACCTAAGCTCAAAACCTAAGTCCAAAACCTACTGTGGTCCCATGTTAATATCTGAATAATAAAAAATGAATTGAAGAAAGAAACAAGCAGGCAGATATAATGTGATTTAGTCATTTAGCCTACGTCCACAGGCAAATTGTCCACACAGGTAAAAGTCTAATATTTTTCTCTGTTACTACTGCATTACAATGATCACATAGGTGAAGAACAATGACAAGAATAATAAATAGAGGGAGTCACTTCAAAATTAAATCATATAAAATCAGAAATTTCACACCAATTAATCATTTAATTGTTATTATCTTACAGTTGTTTAAAAATATAAATCAGTTATCACTGAATAAAATTTCAATTGATATAAAATGTGATTGAAGCAGTTTTCATAACTAAATGAATCAAAGTAAGCTAAAAAAAAATGGCACCATAAGGCACTTAATATATAAAGCTTCAATAGTAATACCATATGGCTAAATATCGTGCCTTTAGTAATTAGCAGAGATTAAATACATTGTAAAAAACAGTTAATCACCACAAGATCCATCAAAAAGTGCAACCAAAAATTGCTCTTACATAAGTCTGTCCAAGTCCCTTTACTTGGCGAAGAAGAATCCATATATAATCAATGAGCACATGCATAGATGTACAGAAGTATTCCCGTTCAGATTACTTACTCACAAACACAGAGTATGTTGTGTGGAACTTGAGATTTTATTTGAAGGAAATCAGAAGAAACTTCCATAAGTGCAGCTGCTTTGGGATTCCCATAGAATGCCATAATTTTCAAGTGAAAAAAAAATATGTGCAGCTTGCTTTTTGAAGGAGAAATTTAAAAAAGAAAAAGAAAGAAGAAGAAAGAAGAAAGAAAATCAGAGAAGAACAGCAGACAAATTCTTTCCCCAAATCACTGTTGGTTGATATAAAACTGCTCAACAGTCCACTCTAAACACAAATTTCTCTTCTTGGCAGTAGAAGTTGATATTTCCATGTACTGGAGAGCTACAATATTGTGTTCATCAGGATTAGAAATTGAATAATTCCCCATATATGGCTAAATTGCTGAGAGTAGACAATGAAGTCCCAATATCAACTTCCAATGCAGTTCTCCAGTCTCCATATAATACAGGCAGTAACCATATATGAAAGTGCATATCTTAAAAAGGAGAATAGTTGTTACAAATAGAGACGAAAAGAACATTAAGAATGCACAAGTATCAAATAACAAATTCTTCATATCAAAACTATTGGACATGTAAGAAAGTAATACAGGAATACTTTTCATCTGTTCTGATATCTAAGGGTCAATAATAGATGAATACTTCTCAACATGAGATGAATGTCAACAAAATCCTACGACCAAAATATCCATAGTTATAAGATTTTTATTTATTCTGCTTCTTCAAATCATAATTAAGCAGATGATACATTTCGGCCACGTTGCTCAAGGACTATTTCAGAACACCAGTATCTCCAAGAATTTCAGAGCAACTTATTACAAAATCATCAGAAAATCAAATAGTCATAGCCCCAAAGTCACACACAGAAGCAAGTATAAACACTGGGTGGCATGTAAATGCGTATAAAAAAGTATGTAAACGTGTTTCCGCCTTCATGAAATCATGTTGCAATATATAGAATAATGACTGTTGATATAATAACTCAGCAAAATAAATCCATCACCATTTCCTGATATTTGATAACCAGAAGTGGGTGCCACAAGCGTGCACACGCGCGCAACACAAAACCGATAGACATGCATAAGACATGTGGATGTGCATAAATGTACATGTGTATTTTCTTTTTCCATATTTAACCTCAAGTCAGTAATTACACGGAAGGCGTTCACACAGTAACCCGGCAAACGAACAAAAAAATATGATCTCCTGAAGTGCTACATAAAGCAATAGAAAAAAGAAAAAAGAGAAGACAATTCCAGGAGAAAAAAATGAAAATACGCGATGAAAGTTTTTCATTAAATTCGTGGAACGAAACCTTGTTCGGTACGCGCATCGAGGAAAGTTCGAGGCGTCCAAATCTCGTCCTGGTCGAAGGCGGAGCTGGACGAGACCACCGCTGCGGCAGCGGCAGTGCTGCTGGAGGAGCTCTTCTTCTCATCAAGCGCCTCCGCCATTCCCCGCAGCCTCGATGCGCAGAAAACCAGACACGAACACCGACTCCTCCTCCAAGCGCCGCCGCCGAATTTCAGGAAGCAGGAGATTCTGGAAGTCGAAGGCGAAACGTAAACCCTAGGTGTTGTAGAGCAGGTGAAGAGCGTAGTTGCAGAAGTAGAGAGAATCATTATAGTTTCATTTGTTTGTGTGTGCGCGCATGTGCGTGGATGTGGAGAAATGAGGGTGTGTGTGAATGATAATAGCAGTTGAGAAAACCAAAAATGGATAATGAGAAAAATGATGTGCCGTTTGGCAAAATCTATATCAGTATGAATCTCATAAAAATCTTTTATTTTCAAATAACAACTTTAATTTAGCCAAATTTGATCTATTCCAATCTATTGGGGGACTAATGGAGTGTTTCATAAGGGTACGTTTGATTAAAAATATAGATAATAGTAAAATTTTGAATAAAAAAAAATAAGAAGAGATTAAACAATTTATTAGCCTTACAATTAGCTGCTATTAGAATCTATCCTAATTTTTAATGCATGTTAGAGGGTGTTTGGGTGAGCTTATAAACTTCTCAAAACATATTATAAGATGTTTAAGAGATTATAAGTTGATAAAAAGTGATTGGTAAATTTTTTTTAAAAAAGAGCTTATAAGATCATAAAATAAGATGTTAGGAGTTTATAAACTATTTTAAAAAAAGTAAGGAGACCTTAATTTATTTTTAAAATATTAACAAGCTCCTTCATTTTTAATCATTTTAATTACAAAATTATCATTATTAATATCTTATAAGCTCCAACATCTTATTTTATTCAAACACTTCAACAACTTATTTTAAAAATAAGATTTAACACCTTATAAGCTCCAGAATCATCTTATAAGATGTAGGAGCTTATAAGATGTTTAAAATAAGTTTAGCCAAACACCCTCTTAATATGTAAGATTAGTTAAGTAAATAACAAGATTGCACTTAAATAAAACCATCATCCCTTTCATTAACCTTTACAAGAAGAGAGGGGGGGGGGGGGGGGAGTGAGATTACATAATCTCACCCCCCAACCCAGTAGTTGAATATCACACAATTGCACGAACAGTACCAGGCTTTAGAATAATTACGGCTCGCCCGCATTTTCATATTGCCTATTAAACCATACATTAGGTGAGATTAGAAAATTATGTTGGGGCTAATAACCCATATCAAACGTGTAGGGCTAGTTCGGTTGGATTTTTAAGTTATTTTACAATTATTTATCATATGATAATTTGTGTGATTTTTTATCATTGTGCTATAATTTGGTTAGCATGATAAATAAATTCATGGGAGTGACAGTTTAATTTATCATGAGAATTACATGTATAAACACAAACTTTTAGTATTCATGCGAGTTTAAATATTTATTATAACTCAAACCAAACGAATAATAAATGAGATAAAAACAATATATCTCATATTGTCATCCCAACCAAACTAGCCCTTAGTCTTTTGATGCAGAAAATATGTTGCTTAAGTCATTAATTTTATATTTATACTTTAAGAGAGGTAATAGTAATTTTAACCATAATTTCCACAAAAATCATTTTAAAAAATATGAAAATGTTTTTTAAAAAATAAAAGCAACAACTGAGGAAAAGTAAATAATAATTTATATTTTCAATTGTTGTAAAGTTAGGCACCATTTGGTTTCATTTCCGCACCCCATTTTCACATTTTCTATTATTTCAGAAATAAAATTCATCATTTTTTACACATTTTCACCCAACATTATTTTCATTTTTATTTTCAAAACGCATCCTCCAATAACATGTATATCTTCTCTCAATAACCTATATATCTACTATCTCTATTCTATTATTTCTATATCTCTCCACCTACAACCTATTAAAACCAACATAATCATTATATTTTCAAACATTTCATCCAAACATATTTTCATTTTCACATCACATCACATAACTAATTTTTATCAAAATGAAAATGCTGAAAAGTGAAAATGAAAATGAAACCAAACGGTCCCTTAGTTATTTTGCTAAGCATTAGATGAGGGAGAAAGAAAAACAGGGGGAGGATTGGTGGATTGTGCACGTGCTTTTCAGTTGTCACTTTTCATCAATATAAGAATTGGATAGGTTGACGGTAGGCGATTCCCTATAAGGTCCCCTTTACAGTCGCATTCTGTACAATTCCTATTTTTGAACTCATGATTTATTCCAAACCAAACACTATTTTATGCCAAAAAAACCCTATGGATTTGAGTAAACGGAGCCAACATCAAAGTTCAAGGAATATTACATCTCATGATACTAAGTTTGAACTGAGTTTGAACTGATATCTGGAAGAAGGGAAATTAATTTCTAGATTGTTTTAATATTATCAAATTAAGTGAGAAGGAAAATTGATTTCTATATTATTTTTTTAGGTAAAATTGTAAAATTGGTCCCGTACCTATAGCCTTTTGACAATTTTGAATTTTTTTTTTTTTTTGCCGCAAGATTGGTACAATAACTTCTGAAATTTGGCAATTCCAAGATAAATTGAGCCCAAAAATTATTCGACACCTGCCCACACCTATGTGGCGTTTGGTTTGGCGCCATATGGTACCCTATCATCAAACTTATCGTACTTCTCTCCTATGTGGCAAAGACGTAGCAATTCAACTTGTCACTTCAACAAAAATCTGAAAATAAAAATATAAAATAAGTAAAACAAATAAATTTATATATAAAAAATAAAAATTCAAGACATAAAAAATTTAAAGAAAAACAAAAAAACAAGAATGTGTATATACAAACACATGTATACATATATATACATTCATATATAAATTCAAAATACATAAATATATATAATATAATATATATACCCCCCCCCCCCGCCATGGCTGCCATGGCTATGGGCCTGTGGCAGCCAAGGCCAGCGCGGCTAGTCGACAAATCTGGCCAGGCCAGATCTGCCGGGCACGACGTACAGGCGACTACTGGCCATGCGGCCGCTAGGCCCGAGCGGAAGCAGCCGCTGGCCAGTGGCCAAGTTGAGGGGAAGGCAGGGGGAGGGGGGGTGTTTGGTGGGGGTTTTTGGGGGGCTTTGGAGCGTGGGTAGGGTGCCTGGGGATCTTTTTAATTATTATTATTATTATTACATTTGAATTTTTTATGTATAACAATTAAATTATGTTAGAATATTTATGATTTTGATATAGTTACGTAATTCATAATTATATAGCTAATAGGATAGAATTAAATTTTTATTGTTTACTTTTTATTTTATTTTTAAATTAATAAATGAATTAAACAAAATTTACTTATATTTTTAGGTATGTTTACTATTTCAACATTATTAAATATGTAACTTAAAATTATTAAAATTATATGACCTAAGGTGATAAATCAGATTTTTAAAAAAATTTAAATGATAAATTCATATGAAATAAACTCTCATAAATTTGAAGCATATTTGATATTTTATTCTGATATGTAGGTTTTAATTTATTTTTTTTAGAATTTAATTGCATTTAATTTGATGATTTGGAAAGTGGGATATATGTGTATGCATGTTTATATTATTATATATGTGGATATATATAAGTATATAAATATTTTTCAAGATTTATCTACTTTTTTTTTTTTTTGGCCTTTTTTGGTTTTTAGTATTTGTTTTTTGGTCTTTTTGTGCAATCTTGCCCTTTTTTTTTTGTTTGTTTGTTTGTTTGTTTGTTATTTTCTAATGTAATACATGTGCTGACATGGCAAGGGGGGTTGCCATGCCATATGCCACATAGGAGACAGATGAAGTCTGGAGTGATGTGACACCAAATTAGACGCCACATAGGCTCAAGCCGCTTGTTAGATGATTTTTCGGCTCAATTTGTCCTCAAATTGCCAAATTTCATGAGGTGTTGTACGAATCTCGCGATCCAAAAATATAGGGTTGTTCTCTTATGTTTTAGCTATTTTCTAGAAATTTTTTTGGGGGAATGGGTTTTGGGAAGAAAATTTGGAGAATGTGCCAAGTGTCTCTTTTTGTTTTGGGAAAATATGAAAAATGATTTGAAAATGAGTTGTTTGTTTCTTTATATTTTGGGGAGAGACAAATTTTACTATTGATGTCAAATCAGTTGCTTTTTTATTGGGTTTGTAAGGTGAAAGTGATTTTTTTATATAATATATTGTATATGTATGTATGTATATTTATAGTTGGTGATGTGTATATATATATGTAATAATTGATATATTATTTTAATAAAATGATGTGTAATTAATTCAATTGGTGTTTGTTTTAAAATTTATATTTTTATGAATTTATTAATAAATATTAATTATTTTTTTATCAGTATAAATATTAATTATTTATGAAATTATAATTATATCTTCATTATAAATATGAGCTAATATCATAATTATATAATAATTGTTGGTATCAACTTATTTAAAAAATAATAATTATTGTACATTAATTATAAACTAATTATTGTTTATTCTTAAAATATAATTATTTAACTATTTATTATTTACAATTTATGTATAAATAAAACTTAGTTATTTATATAAATAAAATATATATATATATATAAGACTTAATAGCGATTCATCAAATTAAAAAAATAAATAATTTTATATTATATGAAACTAAATCATCTTCAATTATTTATTAAACAAATAAGCATAGTGTCTAATCATATGTGAAATATGAAACATAGTTAATATATACACAATAAGTTATTTAAAGAATTAATTTAATTAATTTAATAAGTTATTTCTTTACTTTAACTTATTATTTAATTAATACATTTTTCCATAAATAAATTACTTAGTAACAATAAAAAAAACTTAATTTTATAATTTTCTCAATAATTATTTTAATTATATTAATATTAATTTATTAAACTTAATAGATTATTAAATAAATATCATACTATAATTAATTTTTTTATAATAATTTAAAATAAATGTGAATATAAATATTTAATGAAGATTATTTTTTTAAGAAGATTAATTTATTTAATATATCAAATTAAAACATCTTAAATTATTTATTAAATTTAATTAATTTTCTCAACAATTAGTTTAATTAAATTTGTAAACATAACTAAATAGTAAAATTTTAATATTTTCATATATGTAAATATGTGTGTGTGTGCGTGTATATATGTATATATGAATGAAGTGAGAGAATGATAAATGAATGAGTGATGTGAAAGATGTAGTGAGAAAATAAGTGGGTAGGTGTACTTTTTAGGATGTAGGGTTTTTTTGGGTGAATTGTGAGGGATTTTTTGGATAAAAAATTATAGTATTTTGAGAGAAAATTTGGGGAATGTGCATGTGTTTTGAAATTTTTCTGGGAGTTGGAAAAAATTTCCCAAAAACATAAGAGAACAAGCCCATAAAGTCCAAAATTTCCTTAAGGCTATAGGTATGGAACCACTTTTGCAAATTTGCCTATTCTTTATTATAAATTAAATTAGAAGTAACATTTTTTTTTCAAAAATAAAATAAAATTATGTCAATTTTCTTTTTGTGGGGATCAATGTTTGAAGTGATGAGAAGTTGAAAATATAAAGTTAATGCATAAGAACCAATAATCGAAGATGGTTGAATGGTCGAGTAGCCCACTAGAGTATCACCCTAATACTTATATGTGCAAAATTTAAAATTTGAATCCTAATGTGTGTTATATATAAATTAAAAGAAAAAAACTATTAGTTGACTGTGAAGAAATTTCATTTGATTAAAAAAACAAAAAAGGGACACTGTAGAAATTTCACTAAGGGCTTGTTTATTTTTTAGGATGAGACTCATCATTCCTTAGCATATTATGTTTACTTTTCTAGATAGTGGTCCGATTGAAAATGAAGACCCCGCAATTGTAGCATGATGAAGATGGATTTCTCTTTCTAGTCCAAATGTGTAACAGGGTTATCCTTGAAATTGAGCCAGAGGAGAAGACAATGAAAATTACAATTATGTCCTTGTTTTATGTGAAAACAATTACTTCCATAACCTTCTTTTTCATGGTTTCTTTTATATATATATATATATATATATATAGGGTCACCTACTATAAAGTACCAAAACCATTTTTCATTTTGAAATTCAGTTCCTATTTGATTTTTTAAACAATCTACTCCATGCTTTTTGTAAATATTTAGAGATCACTCCCTCCTCTTTTGATTTGGCTAAAATACACTTAAGTAAAAAAAAATTTCCTTTTTTTTTTCTTTTACACTTCTCTATACATACAACCAAACACCCTTTATTATCATTCCCAAACACTAAACCCTACTGCCAAAAATAGAAAAAAAATGATGCAAAAGAAAAATGAGCCTTACAGCTTGAACGAAGAGCTCGATGGTGTAACCACCACCACAACCGCATTTCCTTCTTCTTAGATTATTTTTATCATTTCCAGGTTATTTTCTCAGTTTATTTTCATTCTTCTCAATTTATTTTCTCAGTTTATTCCAGGTCATTTTCTTTATCTTGCAATTTTTCGAAAAATTCAACTAGTAGTGAAGGAGGAGTGATCACTCAAGCTTTAGGGAGTTGATGCTACAAGGACCAGCTTCATATAATGTCTATTAAGGATAGTATGACTTTAATGGACCTCTACCTCAATCTCGCGAGAAAATGGAGTGAAATCAACCCTGAGCTCTTTACTTTGCAGTACATAGCTCCATATTAAAGATTGTATGTGACTTTGAACAGTGACGACAATGTCATGAATATGGTTTTACTACATTTGACACTGAACATACTCTGTTTTCGATATTCTCTTTGCAAGTACTGATATGTATTTTATACTTAATTTTGGGATATATGTACTTCATTATGGCAATTATATACTTGATTTCTATTGAAAATGTACTAACAGTTGCCTGAACAAATGGTGTGAGATATCTGTATATTAGTACTCCACTAAGGGAGATTTATATTTCATTCAGGACATATATACTTCATTATGGCAAATATGTACTTGATTTCCACTGAAAATATACTAGCAGTAATTTGCAAAAAATGTACTTCAAAATAAGCTTATATATACTTCTTTTGTTCTATCTATGTACTTTATTTATATTGAAAATATACTACTAGTGCATGAAGAGATGCGTGAGATGGCAGTGCTTTAGTACTTCACTAAGTGAAATTAATACTTGATTTCAGGACATATGTACTTCATTTTGGCAATTACATACTTGATTTCTTGATTTTTATACTGATAGTGATAAATTTGAGTTTCATTCCATATTTTGCCTTTTATTTCTTGAGAATAAACAACTACAATTCTAAAAATGTGTGTAATATTAGTATGGTACGGATACAAAAATGTTAAAGTATTTAAGAGAGCATTCAACAAACCAAGTTATCATTCGCAATAGTGTGAAGTATACTTGTACATTCAAACTTGTAAACACATGAGCATTTGACAATCCTATCCGTCCTACCACCTGTACAAATATGTACTTCAAGGTCTAATAGTCTCACAAATATTGTACTTGAATCTCACTACAATTATTATATATTAATTATTCAATTGCACAAAGTGTACTTCAAAATAAACCCATACATACTTCATTTGTTCTATCTATGTACTTTATTTATATTGAAAATATACTAATAGTGCATAAAGAGATGCGTAAGATATTAGTGCTTTTGTGCTTCACTAAGTGGAATTTATATTTGATTTTAGGACATATGTACTTCATTTTAGCAATTATGTGTTTGATTTCTTGATTTTTGTACTGATAGTGATAAATTTGAGTTTCGTTCCATATTTGCCTTTTGTTTCTTGAGAATAAACAACCAAAATTCTAAAAATGCATTTAATAGTATGGGATGGATACAAACATGTTAAATTATTTAAGAGATAACTACCAGAATTCAACAAACCAAGTTATCATTCGCAGTAGTATAAAATATACTTATATATTCAAAGTTGTAAACACATGAGCATTTGACGATCATATTCATCCTAGCACCCGTTTGAATATGTACTTCAATTGGTGTGATAGTCTCAAAAATATTGTATTTGAACAAGGTCTAATAGTCTCACAAATATCGTACTTGAATGTCACTACAATTATTATATCTTAATTATTCAATTGCACAAAGTGTACTTCAAAATAAACCCATATATATTTCATTTGTTCTATCTATGTACTTTATTTATATTGAAAATATACTATCAGTGCATGAAGAGATGCGTAAGATATCAGTGCTTTTGTACTTCAGTAAGTGGAATTTATATTTGATTTTGGGACATATGTACTTCATTTTGGCAAGTATGTACTTGATTTCTTGATTTTTGTATCGATAGTGATAAATTTGAGTTTCGTTCCATATTTACCTTTTGTTTCTTGAGAATAAACAACCAAAATTCTAAAAATATGTTTAATATTAGTATGGGATGGATACAAACATGTTAAATTATTTAAGAGATAACTACTAGAATTCAACAAACTAAGTTATAATTCGCAGTAGTGTAAAATATACTTATACATTCAAAGTTGTAAACACATGAACATTTTGACGATCATATTCGTCCTAGCACCTGTACAAATAAGTACTTCAATTGGTGTGATAGTCTAAAAAATATTGTATTTGAACCTCACTACAAATATTATAGACTAATTATTCAATTGCATAAGGTATATTTCAAAATAACAATATCTGTACTTTGTTTGTTAGATATTTGTACTTAATTTACTGCATACTACATTGAATCTCACTGCAACTTTAATGAAACTAATTGTTCATTTGCACAAAGTATATTTCAAAATAACAACATTTGTACTTTATTTGTTCAATATTTATACTTGATTTTCCACATATTGTACTAAACCTCACTGCATCTATAATGAAAATTAATTGTTCATTTGCACAAAGTATACTTCAAAATAACATCTGTACTTTGTTTATTCAATATTTGTACTTGATTTCCTTCATATTGTATTGTACCTAATTGGAGTTTTAATGGAACTAATTGTTCATGTGCACTTCAAAAATCATAAGCAAACATTTGTACTTTGTTATTTTGATATTTGTACTTGATTTTTCGTATATTGTACTAAACTTTAATGCGCCATTAATGTAACTAATTGTTCATTTGCACAAGGTATACTTCAAAATAGCAACATCTATGCTTTGTTTGTTCAATATTTGTACTTGATTTATATTGATAGTGATGAACTTGACTTTTGTTCCATATTTTGCCTTTTTATTTCTTAAGAATAAGCAACCAAAACACTAAACATGCATTAATATTAGTATGGTACGGATACAAATGTGTTTAAGTGGTTAGGAGATAACTGTTTGCATTCCACAAATTAAGTTATCATTCGCAATAGTATAAAGTATCTTTATGTATTCAAAGTTATAAACACAATGAGCATTCGCCGATCACATCCATCCCATCACTCATACAAATACTTAAAGCAATTGGTTTGATAGTCTCAAAAAATTGTATCATTTTTAAAGCGGCCATAATTAGATCGATTTACAAAAGTGTACTTCAAAATAACCCCACATGTACTTTATTTGTTCGATCTATGTACTTAATTTCTAACATATTGTACTTAACCTCAATATGACTTTAATAAAACTAATGCTTCAATTGCACAAAGTGTACTTCAAAATAACCCAACCTGTACTTTGTCTATTTGATCTATGTACTTGATTTCCAACATATTGTACTTAATCTCACTGCAACTTTAATAGAACTAATTCTCTAGTTGCACAAAGTATGCTTCAAAATAACCACATCTGTACTTTATTTGTTCCATGTATATACTTGATTTCCAACATATTATACTTAACTTCACTACAAATTTAATATAACTAATTTTTCAATTGCATAATGTGTACTTCAAATTAACCTCATCTATACTTTTTTTATTTGATCTATATACTTTATTTCCAGCATATTGTACTGAACTTCACTACAATTTTAATAGAACTAATTCTTCAGTTGCACAAAGTACACTTCAAAATGATCCAATCTATACTTCGTTTATCCGATCTATGTGCTTGATTTCTAGCATATTATATTAAACCTTATTACAATTTTAGTGGAACTAATTCTTCAGTTGTAAAAAGTGCAGTTCAAATTGATTGCATGTGTACTATATTAATCCGACTTATGTACTTGATGTCCAACATTTTTTACTTAACATTCACATTAGCATCTGACTTAACATCATCCGAAAAACATAAACAATCATGAAAATATTACAACATATTAACATCCAGTATTTACAAAACACTCCAAATCAACCATCAAACGAATCGTGCATCGATCAAGGTACTTCTTCTTACTATTTTCTCCACCTATTCCCCCTACATGGTTCCTCATATATTGGACAAGAAAGTCGTATACAACTAGGGGTGTGAATGAATATTAAACGGATCGAATACACTATTTTCATATTAATATTCATTTAACTTTTTGAATATTCGGATACGGATACGGATTTGACGGATATTTAAAAATGATATCGACGATATTCGAATTCATATCCGTCAGATATCGATCGAATTCGAATATATTCGTATTTAATTATAATTATCCAGATGCATTCATATTTGATTAAACATATTCGTGTTTGAATTATTTTTTTTGATATTCATATTTGATGATAACTATTTAGATATCTATTTACGGATATCCAAATACGTGAATTTATAAACTTATAACAAATACATATTTTTAATTAATAGAAGGAACTATATAATTTTATTAAAAAGAAAGAAATCAAACAAATAGCATAATTTCTAATTAACAATTGACTTTATAATTGATTATTAGTACTAATTAATATTAATAATGACGTTTAAGTATATTAATTATAAAGTCAACCAACAACAATTATGTTGATTAACTTTATTCTTCAATGTTTTCTCTATATTACAATAATTTTTTAAATTTATTCTTTTTTCTTCCCAATTCTTCAATTATAGTTTTTATATATACATATATGGATTAAGAGATTTTTGTTGAAAAAATATAAACAATATATTATTTAATAAATATATATTTGAAGCAGATAATAAACGGATCGGATTATTATATTCGTATCCATTTATAATCGGATATCTCTTAATCGAAGACGGATAATATCCGCTTTAAATGAATGTGGAGAAGTTTTGTATAAACAAGTACGAACGCTAACGGTAAATGAATTTTTGAATATGCATTTACAGTCCTATATACGGCAATGCCCTATGCATACAACCTGACTCTTGACAAATCATTCGGGCATGGTAGGAGAAATCGTGGAGTCCAATAATTACTAGTTGGAAATAAAAACAATTAAAAACTAAAAACATATACAACATACAAAAATCATTTAAGTCCTCCTCACTATCCTTATACAAATATTCCTCAAATTCTTTTGCTATTTCAACTTGTGTTATATTTTTCATTTTTCAAAAAAAGGCAGTCGACAGTTTAAGACTTTATCTTCAAATTTATATCAATTGATTGCCCCACATGTGGCAACCCCAAAATCATAGAAAATTCAAATGTAGAAAAGGGAACTTCAACCCCTTCCGCAAAGATAAATGACAGATTTTTGGCTTGATATCTCCTGAATATAATTTCAAGTTGAATGAAGCTAGAATTTAGCTTATGCATATATAGAACGGAGCTTTCATCCCATGAAGTAAACAAAAAAAAAAAAAAGAAGGGAGTGTGTATAGAACGGAGTCTTCTTCAATGTATCAAAATGTTTTGGCCCCATCTTGGATTTAAAATTCTCCTAGGGGGAGCAATGAGAGTAAGGCTCATGTCATCTAATCACTTTGGTAACCAAATATAAAAAAATAGTATGTACTACCACTTATAATGATATATAATGAAAGATTGATGTTTTGTATTACAATTGCTTGTACACTGTACTTTACATAGTTAATCCTATTTTCTCAAAAAAAAAAAGCATATTATTCAAATAAAAAGTACCAAAATTTTATCAAATCTCCAATCCAACAATGCCACTGTTAAACTAAATTAAACAAATTAAATTAGGTGTTTTTTTTGGTATGAGAAGCATAAATCAAGAAAAATGAAGTACAAAATAGGATTTTTTTTTTCAAATTATTTCAACATATAATTTAAGGTATAAGAAGTATAAACCTCAAAAAATGAAGCACAACTTCATGCCTTTCAAGTACAAATTAGAGATTTTCAATATTACAACAACAAAAATCATTCATACAACAAATGTGGTCTAACTTTTAACAACTAAAACAAGATTTCAAACAAAGAAATTTAAGAAAACCTACCTGAGAAACTCTTGAAAATAGGAAAATCAAGGGCGACATCAAGAACCCACTTCTCCGAGCACCTCTGTTATCCTCTTATTCTTCCGTTCTTTTTCGCGCACCTCTGTTCTCTTCTTCTTTTTCTGTTCTCTCACAACAACAAAATAAAGCATTTAAGACACTAAAAAATGCCAGTTAACTAATGTTATAGTGGTAATTTTATATTTAATAATATTTTTTAAAAGCGTCACTTGTAGCAGTGTAACTAAAAGTATAAGTATCATTAAACTACCTTTGTTTTGGCACTTAAAATGCAACAAAAATTGCATCAAATGACACATTAAAATGTCATGGAAAATGCATTTAATAACATATTAAAGTGCCATTAAAAATTATTTTAAATGACATGCTAATATGCCACTAATAATTGATTGTAGTGGCAGGTTAAAATGCTACAAAAGTTCATTTAAATGATAAGGTAATATATCATAAAAGAATACAATAAATAGCATGTTAAAAAATATTACAAAAATACTTTTAAATGACATGCTAATGTCCCACAAAAATATGCATCTAGTGATGTTAAAATGCCACAAAAGATTCCTTTAGATGGCATACTAACATGCCATAATATTAATTAATAACATACTAAATTAAATGGCAAAAAGATTCTTTTGAGTGGCATTTTAATATGCCCTCTAGCACCATATATATGAGACTCCAACATGATCAAATTGCTTTGTATAAAACTCGAACCTACCAACATCTTACTTGGAAATATATGAATTTACTGTCAAACCTACCAAATATTCATTATAAATTTTCAAAAATATTATTATATTTTTATACTTTAAAAGCATATTTTATCAATTATTTAAATATATGTCAAAATTGGTATATTAAATAATATATTTGAAAAAGTGTGAGACATTAAATTTAGAGGGAAATTTTCAAAATAATAATGTATAGGTGAGGGGAAAAAATGGGTAAAAACTTAAATTTTTTATACTTCTTGAAAAATATGGTTAGTTTAGTTGATACATTAAAATTATATTAAGTAAATTGAATCATTACATTATGATAAGCTATAAATTTATAAATTTTAGAGTTATTAATAACTATATATTATTTATCTATTTTAGTGATATTTATTTTATGTCACACCATTATTAAATTATGAGTATTTTTTGTAAGAAAAAGGTAGTGAAGCTAGTTAAATGCTTTTAACATATAGTTATGTTAGTAATTTTAATAAAATTACATTTTTATAATATTTATTAATCGATTGCCACTAAGTATTATATATAGTGGCATTTTTTCTTACTATCACTATGTTATAATGTGCTAATATACTGTAAAACGACATTAAATTATTGCTGCTAAATAATTTACGATACTTTTTACAAATGATAAATAAATAAATATGAGTGGTATTTTTTCAAAAAAAATTAGTGGCACTACTTAAATGCCTTGCAAATATATTTATGTTGATATTTTTAATCAAATGTCACTATTTTTTGTCACTTATTAATCAAACGCGACTAATATATTGTACTACAGCAACATTTTTCAGCAATTATCACCATATTACTCTTGTGTGTCATTACACTACCGAATGTTACTAAGCTGGTGTCACATAAATATTTTATGGCAATTTTCTAAGTGACATCATAAATAAATATGAGTGACACTTTTTAAGAAAAATTAGTGGTACTAGTTAAATGCCTTTAAATTATATTTTTGTTGGCATTTTTAATCAAATATCAGTGTTTTGTATGTCATCTAATAATCAAATGCTATTAAATATTTTATTATAATGACATTTTTTTTTACTATCATGTACCATATCACTTTTGTGTGTCATTATACTATAAATGCCACTAAGTTAGTGTTATTGAATACCTTATAATATTTTTTTTTTCAAATGACACGATAACTACATATTAGCGGGCATTTTTCTAAAAAAAATTAGTGACACTAGTTAAATGTCTTTAAAATACATTTACCTTGGTATTTTCAATCAAATGTCACTATTTTGTCTGTCATTTAATAACCAAATGCCACCAAATATTAAATTATAGTGACATTCTTTTATAACTATGACCATAATAACTTTTTGGTGTCATTATATTGTGAAATGTCATCAAGTTATTGTCACTAAATGCCAATTTTCTTGTAGTGTCTTCTTTTGTTCTTCTATTTTTTTTTCATTCTTTCTTTTGTTCACGTAGTGTGTGTGGGATTTTTGGAGATGAAAAGTCATTTTGCAACATCTCGAGTTTTGAAGTCCGTAATAAAGTTTAAATAAGAAAATTTAAGTCGCAATTTCGACAAGATACCTTGTAAATTAAAGAATTAGAACCTAATCAAATAGCTAATTGTATTAGTTAAGGCTTAAGCATAAATTTAGAAGTCAAAGGACTAAATATTAACTAAATTTGGGACTCAATTACATTGAATCAAAAATATGAGGGGTCAATGTGAACAAGTTCAAAGTTGAAGGACATCAAAATAATTAAAGTAGGACTTAACTGCTCATCTTTAAAAAGGTCATGGGACCAATGTGAAATAAATAAAACTTCTAAGGGCTAAATTAAAGTTTTGGGACCAAGTTGCAAGACGGACGAAACTCTGGGGTAAAATTGAAGTCGGCCAAAAACTTCAGGGGCCAAATTGAAGTTAGTCAAAAGTCTTGGGGTTCAATTTGACAAGGCTGAAAAATATTTCTATATATATAATTAAGGATGGAATTTTATTTAATTTTCAAAAACTACCCAACCTACGAATCATCGAAAAATGACCGTGAAATTCGAAATTGACACCATGGTTAGCTTCCTCTATCTGAAAGTATTCCAACCATACCAAAAACACCCAGAAACAATTGAGGCTATGCTCTTTTACATTTTGGGCATTTTCTAGAAAATATTTTGGGAGAATGGGTTTTTGGGAGAAAATTTGGAGAATGTGCCAAGTTTTTCTTTTTGTTTTGGAAAAACATGGAAAATGATTTGAGAAAGAGGTGGTTGTTCTTTTTTGTTTTGAGAGGAGACAAACTTTACTATAGAGGTCAAATCAGTTGAATTTTTGTTGGATTTGTAGGGTTAAAGTAATTTTTTTATGTAATATATGTATATATATAGTTGGATATTGTGTATGTGTGTATATATATGTGTAATGATTGATATATGGTTGTAATAAAATAATGTGTAATTAATTTAATTGGTGATTTATTATGAAATTTATATTTTTATAAATTTAACATTACCAAATGATGTATTACTTGGAAGAAAATACTAATTAATAAATATTAATTATTTATGAAATCATAATTATATCTTAATTATAAAAAATTGGCTAATACCATAATTATGTCATAATTTGTTAATATCAGTTTATATAAAAAAATAATAAATATTGTTCATCAAATATAAACTAATTACTATTTATGAATTAAAATTTAATATTTAACTATTTATTATTTCTAATTTGTGTACAAATAAAACTTAATTATTAATTTAAATAGAATAATTTATTTAATAAGTTATATATGTAATACTTATAGCAATTCATCAAGTTAAAAAAAATAAAGAATTTTATATTATATGAAATTAAATCATCTTAAATTATTTATTAAACAAATAAACATAATATTTAACTATACGTGAATGAAATATAGAACATAATTAATATATAAATAACAAGTATTTAAATAATTAAATAAATTAATTTAATTAATTTAATATATTATTTAATTACTTTAGCTCATTATTTAATTAATACATTATTTAGTAAATAAATTACTTAGTAAAGAATCAAATAATTTTTACTTAAATTTAATTAATTTTATCGATAATTATTTTAATTATATTAATATTAATTTATTAAACTTAATATATTATAAATAATAATTAAATTTGTTATTATAATTTTAAATAAATCTAAAGATTAATATTTAATGAAGATTAATATTTAATACGTTATCTAGTAAATAAATTATTTAGTAATAATATAAACCATATTTAATTAAAATTTTAAACATAAGTTTTAGAATTTTGTAACTAGTAAAATTATATATATATATATAGATGAGTGAAGTAAGACAGTAATAAATGAGCGAGTAATATGAAAAGTAGAGTGAGTAAGTGAGGGAGTAGGTGGAGGAAGTGTAGTTTTTAGGGTATAGGGCATTTTGAAATTGTTTTGATAGGGGTTTTTTGGGTATAATTTTTTATTATTATTATTTTGGGAGAATGATTGGAGAAAGTGTATACTTTTTGGGATTGTTCTGGGAGTTGAAAAATATTTTGGAAAAATGCTAAAGAACATAGCCTGAGAAATTGACAGAAAAATCAGGCCGACGACGGCATGGCTGTGAAGGTGGTGGTTTCACCATTTTTGGCGGCAGTATGAGGTTGGAATTAGGGGGTTTTTGATTGAAATCTTATGGGAAAAGTGGTGATGGCATCAATTTGAGGTTTCGATTGGCGGTGGCGAAGGAATTGATGTGGTGACTAACAGCTCGCGCGATGATTTTTGGCTCAATTGGCTGTTGAGACGGCGACAAAATAGTAAATTGATCGAGTGGTTTGCTTCCTCTTACAGAGACACATCGATTGGTACCCGTGGAGCCTAGTTTCGGCCACTATGCATGGCAGACGGTAGCGGTGGCATTGGGACAGAATGTATAATTTTACCTTAGGGACTATTTGGGCTAGTTTTTGGCTTGGAATTGAGCATAAATCTTGCCTAATTCCAGTAAGTTTATTACTCAAATGTTGATTCATTTATCTTTTTGAATTTAATTAAATTTATCGATCAAAATTGGATAACAAATGAGTTAAAATTGTTAAAAGATATGATTTAGTTGAGTTATGAATTAATTTCATAATTAGAAGATAGAAATTAACGTATGAGACCTGAACTTAACTAAACAAGGGAACATGGATCTAATTCATGATCTTGGACCTCCCCATGAAACCTATGCTATAAGTATAGTACTAGGTTAATTTGGGAAATTGAGATTTTAAAGATAGTTGAATGAGAACTCTTGAATAGCTCGGATTTGGTAGATTAAGAACGGCTAGTCTAAATGAATAGAGATTATAACAATACATCATAATAAGACTAAGACTTTGAAGTAAAGATAGGATGATATTATGCAGCAATAAGCATGTTAAATAAATGCATAGATAACCATTTAAGTCAAAGCACTTAATAGAATAACCCAAAGTTTTAGTATAAGATTAGTGGAATTATAAGAGAGAAATAAGCTACTTTGTAAAATAAAGCTAAGGAAAATTAAGTCAGTGTCATTTTCAGTCTCTCTTATTCTATATTCTGGTATAACTAGGTAACGAAGATAGGAGCTATCGAACTCTATAAGGATAGACCACTGTTTGATATCGTCAGATGAGTTTATACTAGATTTCTTTGTTGGGGAAAGAATATATGCATTTGTTATTATATCATTGTCATTTGATCCTATTTATGTTGAGATTCACTAGTTGATGTTTGTTTGCTCTATGCTGTTTCTCGACTCTTGTATTGGATCTGACAATCTGTTTGAGTTGTTCTGCTTGCTCGTAATTCTTGAGTCGTTCTTAATCAAGCCTGATGGGAATTCTTATCTTATATAGATATATACTAATAAATATATCACTATTGTTCGATCCTCCCTTTTTGAAAAATTCTCGTTCGCCTATGCCATATTGATCTTTGATTCATGTGATGCTCTTAATAGTCTATCTGGGACTTCTCTTCTTCTTTGCCCATGAATCTTAAGCTAGGGGTGTTCATCGGATAAATCCAATCCGGTGAACCCAACGATCCAAACTGAACCATCTAATTGGTTTGAGTTGGGTCGAGTAATCGGGTTGGATTGGGTAAAATCTGATAAAACCTAATTACATTTGGTTTGGTTCTTGGATTTCATATTCACCCGACCCGACACAACCCGATGATTTAATTAAAATAAATAATAACTTATTTTTTTAATTATGACTTTTGTTATTTATATTTATATTTAATGTTCAACTTAGATTTGAATTTGGGATTTTATATTATCAATTATGGCTTGTGGTAAAGAAGGTGATAATTTATAACAATTATGACTTGTGGTGCCTAGGTGCAATGCTATGTGCTTTTGAGTTTTGATGAATATTTTGAGAATAATTTGATTGTTTTGATAGGATTATACTATGCTAATATTGTTTATGTGGGTTTTTTTTCTCAAAAAAAAATACCAAACATAAATTTTATTACAACATGTTCTCCAACCTAATTATTTGAATTTATTGTTCTAATATATTATTCCAAGACAATGAAAAATAATTTCAAACAATTTCAATATATATATATATATATATAAGTTATTTAGGATTAAATGCCAAATACTACTATCAATTTTCATTTTACTCCCCACTTATTTTTTTAAACACTACACTCCCTACTGTTTGCAAAAACTTAGAAATCACTTATCACTTCTTTGAGAAAGACTTAAATGCACTTCTAATTAGTTAAAACAACCAAAAAACCTTATCCTAAAACACGATTCTCTTCTCAATCCAACTCTCCAATAAAAGAACATGTAGTACCTTGAGCCAGATGTGTGCGCCTCAAGTTGGAGCACTATATGCTACCAATCAAACTTGTTAAATAACTCAAATAGCCTGATTTCATTAAAAGAAAAACATTCATCACAAGCTCAAGTTTTGATGATTCATACCTATCCAGACTATTACAAACCAGAGTTAATGCTAGTAAAACACACTCATGTTTATTGTTGCAATAAAGTCTAAGAATCAACAAACTACACTTATGTTTACATTATAGCCAAGTCCCAAAACTCCTAATATAACTTAGACACACCAGCAAACTATTTATAGAACGTACCACCAGGGGCTATTCTCTTATGTCTTTCACGTCATTAATCTGGGAAAAGAATGAAAGGAAACAGTACAAAAATTGTAAGTTCGAATGACTTAGTGAGTTATTAACAAAGAAGTAACATGAATATACTGAAACAACAAAGAATAAACATAGTCGTAGTAGATTTATGTGACAGAACGCATGCAAAGGAGTATGACTGACTAGACAATTAATAAATAGAACTATATCAATGACAATTTCGCAAAACTTGTTGTTATTGGTTCTCCTACTTTATCACTCCACTTTTGAAAATACAGAAAATTCTTATTCCTCCAAGTACCTGAGTAATCATATATGGCTAGATAATTACCTCCAACTGGCTATGAGACAGGATGATAGTAAAAGGGTATAGGTTAAAGACCAACCATCGTTGGTCTGTTCCACCCGGTTGTCTTTCAATACCAATCATAGGGCCCACCCCTATAGGTATAAATAGACCTATATATCCACAGTAATAATGTGCCATGCTTGTAGCGGTGCACATGTCCAACACCCACAATTATGCCATGCTTCTAGCGCCCCCACTCGGGATGACCCCTAAGCGGAGGTACCACAAATTCAAGCTTGAAATCTAAATTAAATAATAACTAGGGAATCAAGAATTTAACCAACTCAAAGGAAAAACAACATGCACTAACCTAAAATACCACCCCATAGAGAGTATTATGTACAACCAAGTATCTTAGGTTTCATATAAACATCTTCATAACATCTCTTAGATAGTTCTCTCGATTAGGTATAGACTATATGTGCGATCAGAACACCTAATCTATTACAAAATGACTTCCAACCAAAGTGTGAGCCTTGGCTTCTCACTTGGACCTGTCTAGGAAAAGAATAAAGAATAGCAAAGAGGGTGAGTCTTAAGCACTCAGTGAGGGAAACACATAACAGGAGATAGAGGAAAAATATTGAATTTCAACGACAATAAACAAGGTCATTGATAATAAATCAGATAATCAGTTCATGATTGACAGAGATTAGATTTAGACTTATAAAAACTTGAAACATGTAAACATTTAGCTGGCCTATTAGCATCCTTCTTTATTGCTCCTTGATGAATACACGATAACTTTACAACATAGCATTTAACTTGAACTTGAAAAATTTCTCCTTTTCTTTCTTTTGCTCGAGCACACAGCTAGATATATGTAACAACTAGTTTTTATGGCATGGTCGATGGCATGTCCGATCCTGCCACTCACAGTTCGCTACCTCCAGCTACTTGTCAGTCAGGATCGTAGGTGGGCACTAGCCGGGAGATCTGTCATCGTCGGTCCGTACTGCTCGGCCATCTTTTCGGACCTAGCCTCGAGCCAACTTCTCGTGGTGTCCCTACGGGTTGAACTTCCCAAGGGCATCCTCGTAGGTTGAATGATATAATGCCAACAGATATCAATTCAACTTTTAAAGCAAGAACATAAACATTTTGGAACTTTACTAGATTTGCAATTTACAAGGCATAACATTTTCCAATAAAGGCCAGCAAGGCCTATTCCAATAAACAAGATACATGAACAATTTAAGAGAACTTCTGGCACAAATAGGTCTACTAGACCCTTTCAAATATTACTTTCACAAATATCAAGAACATGGGGTTAGCCAGCAAGGCTGGGGTATAAGGGACATAAATATGACAATGTAAAGAAAGTTCTAGGCACTAGAATGGATTCAAACATATAATGACATCCAAGAATGTAGGCGAGTCATGAAATTCGACAATCGAGAATCAATAAGTTTCAGAATCAAGTCAAACAGAAACCCTTATAGGGGTTCATCAAGATAACAGACAGGTATGAGAAAGTGCTAGAGTAGCAGACCCTCACATCCGAAATCCCAAAAAGAAGCTGTCGCTGCTTACTGCTCTGCGGGACCCACGTCGTCTAACCAAAATAATATTTTCACAATAAAAATCCACATTCAACTCTAATAGTCCAATTAAACCATTAATAGTCTAAAATCACTAGTTATCCGATTAATAAAATAGTTATAGGACTTAAACGATACTATTGCCCCAAAATAACTAATAAAGTCATTATTGCCAAAGCAATCCTAGTTTTCATATCATTTTAATAACGAAACATAAACTAATCCTCAATTACTTAATCATTCTCATAATATTGTCCTAAATCACAATAATAGCTTAATTCATCATAATCAGTTCCATCAAATGTGACTTAGGTCTTAAATCCATATATTAGGGTTTAATTAGTTAATAAACTCATTTAGCCCATTCTTAGGCTTGTAACGAGACAAATCCAGGTCCACTAACTACACAATACTCCATGCATGGGGAAATACATATCAATCGTATATATAAATCCTTCATTATCGCATAATACAAGGTTTAACGAGATAACGGTACATGATGAATATATGTATATACATAAGCAAAAACCCTTTTTCCAATCCGTTACCATGACCCACTCAACGAAACCCTGGGTTCACGAACCAAGAACATCGTCATTGCTGTCACAACGAGGAGATGACACTGCCTCTCCGCTGCCGCCGCCTGAAAACACCCAATCACCACCAAAATACTCCTTTCAACCTCTTAAACCCAATGCCCCTAATAATTTCAAGTTTTGTAGCCAAAACAACCTTCAATCCTCACCTAAAAACCCCAAACACATCACCCGCCATCGTCTTAATTCTCTCATTTATGCTGCCGCCGGTGATCGAAACTCAAAATCAATTTCACCAACCGTTCCCTTAAGCTAAACCCATCACAAAACACTCTTGTTCCATCCCCAGAAGCCACTGAGAAAAAAATAGCCCGCCAAGCTCCGCCGTGCCCAATTTCGGTCTTCATGTTTTTCGGTGATTCACCGGAGTTTGTGTGTGCAAGAGGTATGGTTGTGAAGTTGAGGTCAAGGGAAAGAAGGTGGTCGGAGCAGTTTTCTGTTTCGAGGTGGTTGCTGGAAAATTGCTGCAGAGAAAGGAGAGGGTGCCACAATGGGGAAGAAAGGAAAAATGGGGAGGAAAATAGAAAATGGGTTATTTAAAGGGCCATTTTCTAATATTTCTGAATTGACCCCAAGAGTTTATAGGTTCAATCAATTGAGTCTTTCTAATTAAATGGAATTACGACTTTAACCTGGTCGAATCTAAAATAGCCATGCAACCCCAAATCTTGTAGAAGTTTGTTCAATTAAGTTTTCAAAAATTATGAATTGACCCCAAAACTTTCAAACATAATTCAATTAGATTTTCTAAAATTACAATTTTGCCCCAAAACTATTTGAAATGCATAAATAATTGAAATTCATGAAAATAAAATTAATGGCAATTAAATTTCACCAATTATGAAATTTCTAGGGGTGTTACAATGCTCGTAGCGGTGCAAATGTGGGGATATAAAGTAATAGTATGCCATGCTTATAGCAGTGCATATATCCAACAGCAGTTCAATAAACATATCAACTCGCCACGGTAAAAGAACAATCAATAAGGCAATATCGAGTATATAGTAGGATAATAGTCACGGCGATAACAAAAATACATTTTGAAATTCATTTTCAGTTTTCCCAACATAATCGCCAATTTCAGGTAAAACAACATATCTCATAATCAACCAAGAGTAACAAGCAGTGTAAAAGGGCGATGTGTGGTAAAATTTCACAAACAGTTTATTTTATCAAAATTCGGTTAAAAATGATATTTGGTTCCAAAATTCAACATCTCAAGATAGTTAGAGAATTCAAATAACAATGGCTCAAGATCAGGGTGTTCATGGGTCGGGTTGGTTCGGGTTTGAGGAGAAAATGAATCCAAACCATTTATTTTTAATTGGATTGGATTGGTTTGAGTTTTTTAAATCTTAATTGCTGACCCCCGAATCAAACCAACCCGAATTCGTGTTCAGGAGGAAGAAGAAGAAGAAGAAGAAGAAGAAGAAGAAGAAGAAGAAGAAGAAGAAGAAGAAGAAGCAAGCAAGCAAGCACCGATTGTAGTTTCTTTAGTTCTTTAACTAGGAAAAATTGGCAAGCTCTAGTTGTATTTAAATTAAAACTAAATAGAATTATGAAGATATTTTTATTCAATTTTTTGTTTGATTAATAATTATCATATTAAAATGTTACTATTATATTTTTTTTATACCCATATAGTAATTAAACAAAATATATTTATATTAAAAATAATTAAAAGATATACACACACACACACACAATTATAACTGAAGTAATGGTATTGATGATAAATACGAAGTCTTGGAATTTTAAGATTTTATTTTCATGTGCAAGGATGTTGTGTTGGAATGCAAAAAAAATTAATTAATTTTTTATACTTGTGAAGAAGAAGAAATAGCTGGATATTGTATAGAAATGGAGAAAAATTAATTTCTCTATGTTAAATAGGAAAAATAAATAAATTTTTTAATTGAGGGTATTCAATTTTTTTAAAATTCATCTCAGTATTATCATCCATCAAAGTAAACATTCAATACAATTATCCACTTTTATTACTCATATCCTCCCACAAAGTAAATATAATTTAGAAAATACAAAATTATCCTAATTCTACTCTTCATCCCTTATTTTATCCTCTCACTTTACATCCCATATCACCAAATAAACGGGGCTTAAGACTAATTTCAATAATTGGTATAAGACAAGTAAAGGATCTATATATATATATATATAAAGTGTGCGTGCGTGTAAAAAGTAGGTGGAAGATGTGTTGGAAACAAAATTTGAGAGTTATTTAATAAGGCCAAACAAATGCCTATTCAAAAAAAATAATATTCTTAAACTATATTTTTTGAAAAATAGATAACAATTCAAGAACAATCTAAATATTTTGTCTTTCTCATCTGATGTATTTTTATGTTCTATAAAGAGAAAAGATATGAAAACAGTAAATAAATCTAAATATCACCCAAATCAGTATTAAAAGAACCAACAAAACCCAATTTTAATTTTTTGCCCTGTCAATAGTTAAAAGAACCAATGTTTAGTTGTCAAATAATGTTGTAATGAAACTGTTACAAATTGGGTCGGGTTTTGGACTCTTGACCCAATAGACATCCATATTTGAGTGGATCTTATCTATATCTAGGAGTTGCAGTTCTTATTAGATTAGACTCTTTCTTTTGAAGAGATGTGGATAGGTAATACTCATCTATATCTAGGAGGATAACTCTTCCTTGTGTGGGATAGACATTATCTATATCTTTTTTTGATGCTCCTAGTTAGATTGAACTCTTGGAAGACTCGCCTATAAATAGGCTCTCTTCCTAGGAGTTTGAAATATACAACTTGAGTATTCACTAACTCCTTATACTCTCTCTATATTATTTTCTCTCAATCTTTCTTGGAGTATCACCAAATTGTCTCCAAGGGTTTTAGGTGTGTGAGTTTGTGGAAGCTCTGGTAGTGATCCCACGAGGCGAGTAAAGATTGAGAAAGCCGCTTGAGATTAAAGAATGTGGAGTCTATACTTGGGAGATGATCGTATCAAGAGACTTGGAGTCTATGTGCAGTCGAAGGCTTATAGACGAGCATCAATCAAGGATGGTATTTATGAAATTTATGTTGATTAAAAGGTAATATTGAACCATCCATTTTATTCTATATGGATCAAATAATTATTTATGTTCAATTATTTCCAACAGTGATGTCAGAACCAATAGTGTTCCTTCTTGCCTATTGATTTGATCAAATTCCATGAAATTATTTTATGCTTAAAATTTATAATTTTTGAAAGCATGAAATTTTGGCATGAATTTTTCACCATATGTAAAACTTAGCATGTGTATAGTATGGTTAAATTTTGGTGATAAACAGATAGAAAATTTGAGAGAAAAACTAAATCTAAGATTAGGATTCATTTTCTTAAATTAAAAAATTTTGAGCTTAGATTTTGTTTTTACTGTAAGTTGTTTAGATTATCTTGTAGAGCATTGAAACAGGTTCGAAATGATATATTGCTCATCAAAAATAGATTTAAAATGAAAATGATATGACTTTTTGAAGTTTTAGCTTGAAAATCAAAATTTTGGCGAAAATCTTTTGGCTAAAATAGAATCTATTTTGTGATGATTATTATAATGTTTATATCATATAGTAGAATGGGATAAGTTATTCAAAATAATAAATTATGCATCTAAAATGAGAAGAAGATAAGATATATATATATATATATTGACCTAATTATTTTAAATTATTAATTTCATTGATAATTAATCGAAAATATTTTTTTGAGATGTTTGTGCATAAAAGTTGCATGCAAATATACATGGGTCAAAATTACGTTTATGTATGTATATATGAAGATATGCTCTATCCTCCTGTTTGGTAGATCATTAGATGAATTGCTTTACACTATATTTATGAATTGCATGCTCTATTGCAATCTCTTAATTATTTATATAAAGAAATTGAAATTGTATAAATGAGATGTATTATCTTATGCATGTATAGATATTGACGTTTGGGTGCTCATGTAAATTGAGTTTTTAATATTTTGATTACTTATTCATGGATTATTTATTCATGGGAGATATATTGTGGAAATGATAGTATCCCCAATTTTATTATAATTGATGTGGTAGACCTTGGATCAATGTAATATTTTTTTAATATTTTGAGGTATGCATCTATTAGACCAATTTATTTTGGAATTGTATTCAATCAATTCTTTTAAGGGGATATTTTACCATTATGCCAAATGATCTTAACATGAAGCATCAAATGTCAATGTAGCCCAAGTAGGGTAGTTATTATTATATTTTCATATTTAAATAATGACATGCATATTTATTTGGACAATTGTTATTTTATTCAGGATCAGTAAATTTTTATTGTTTCTTTTAACTCAGTGGGAGATGATTACTAGCCTGAGCTGCAAAATTTTTAATTTTGTTGGGTATAAGGGAGTAATAATTAATTAATTTGGATAAAATGTTAAGCAGTACCTATTTGCGAAATTAATTTCATTAATCTTAGACCACCTCACCAGTCAGGTTGCCTAATATTGTCACAATTTAGGCGCTGGCAATCAATGAATGGATCAAAATTAAGTTTGCGCTGTAAATTTTTTTTGTTTAAGTTGCAAATAGGAAAATCTAACCAAAGAGTTTGAGCTCTACTTGTGACATGAGTTCACTCTTAAGAAAAAGTTCTAATTATCCTCAATCACTATTTGAACAGATTTACGGATAAATTTAGTTTGTGCTATCAATCATATCGCCAAACTTGAGGTTGATTATGGAAAGTCAATCAATTGTGTTTGTCGCTTATGCTAACCATCAAGGTAATGTGTACACAATCAAGGATGAACGACAAAAGCAAATAACAAAACTAAAATCATAGATTGATCAAACAAAATTATGTCTCACTGCAGTAATAGAAGCAGTTACAATATCAACAAATGTTAAGTGTTGGAAACTTTTGAAATGGTTTACTTCACTCGTAATAGTACTGAGATGAAGTTTGACTCTCAAAGCTCTCTCATTCCTTTGTTTGCTGGTGTTTCTAATTCTCTCTTTGTTGGATAGAAAATATTGGCAACACTTGGCATATGGTTGGAGATAGAGCAAGAATATAGACTATGTTCAAGTATTATGTAGCCATATGTCGAGGATGGTGCGAAAAGAAGAGGTATTATGAATTGCAATGTAATACCTCAAGCTGAGCAATGGGCATGAGCTGATTTCTCCAAGCTCAATAACAAGTGTGAGCTACTGATTGGAGATGTGAAAAATGCGCTAATTATTTGACGTAGTCTATTTTGAACTGAAGCCCTTGTGAGACATTAAATAAATGTAGTTTGTCCATCTTTCATTTAAGAGACTTTTTTTCCTCATGAATTGACTTAAAGTAGTATTTTTAATAGTTCTTCATTTATTTTTTGGCATGTTAATTAGGAAAATGACTATAATAGCTACAGGATGCTGAGCTTAATTACTCGCTAAGGTCAATCTCCATTTTCAAAAACTTTTCTAGCAAAAAAGACCTGCTAGAAAATGAAAGAGAGTCACTTATCCTCAAAACTAGTCCACTAAAATTGAGCGCAGACTTAAGAATGAAACACACTAAATAGTGCATTGTATTTTTCTTTCTTTTCTCATTATTTGTTAGTACAACCCCTTTCTCACCAATCAAAAGCACTAAGTTTGTCAAAGTGATTTGGAAAGGTAGAGAATCAATTGGGGTATGAACATAGAGGTTCCATGGACTAATAGAAAGCGAGAATATCATGTCTAAATAGTTTGGACAGATATTTAAAGAAAAATAGTGGTGCAAGTTAAGATGTGATTCCAAATACTTTGCAGCAAAATGGGCTTGCAAAAAATAATTGAGAAGTCAAATACTTTTTCTTCTTTTTTTTGATAAGTTAAAAGGTAAGGGAGGGGTGACTAGTGTAGCAACTTTCCCTGGGCGTTTCGATATGAGTCCTCTACTACTGTGGAATGTTCGGTTTGAGCCATAGCTATTGCCCAAAGGGTGAGCCTATCATTACAGCCCCATCGAAGCGCTCGTCAGTCGAGCCCCTCCACCACAGATGTGACTTGTTCACGGACTATTACTGCAAGTGGGTTCGAATATGTGACCTCCTTGTGGAAAATAATGGGCCCTGTCTACATTTATGGTGCAAGTTGATCTTATCTCACTTAAGGAGATATAATTCTTGGTTGTAGCCTATATTAAGAAAATATGTGTCTTAGAATGGATTCTCCAATTTTTGTAAGATGGTTGCAAGCCAAAATTTGTGGTATGCGCCTAAAGGAATTGACAAGGTATGTTCTCACAAGGTGATGAACATCGTATTTGAGAAAATGAAAAAAATTAAATCGCATAAAAAATCTCCTTTGAGGAGAATTTACTAGATCATATGTGAAGTGTGAATGAATCTTAAACTATATTAGTTTCAGGATCCTTGAAGAGGAGCTCATTTTTTAGCAAAGGTGTTGCTTCTTAAAGCTCATCTAGTAATTGCTGGGACACTGGAAACAACTCTGATGTTGGTGGGAGTATCTCACTTAAACAAAATACTCTCAAATTTCACAAATAAGAGTGAATATGAAGTTTTCCCATCGTCTACATGATATTGAGAGGGCATCCTTCATGATCATTGTTTGTGGATGTTTACGAGTTAAAATAATACTTTTCACTTCATTTATTATTTAAAGTGGATAGCTGATATAAAGGACAAAGTAAGTTCAATAGCTTAGAATAAAATCTAAGAGCTAGTTGATCAGTCTCTAGATACAAGACCATTAAAAATATATGGTTTCTTAAAGTCAAAGTACTGAGCAAATAAGTTGATTAACATATGTAAAGCTCAAAGAAGGGTGAAATATTCTCCCTAAACGGTGAGATTTTTCTCTTTTTGCCATTGCTATCAATTGTTGCTACTTTTATCTAAGTTTGTCCTAGATGATTTGAATGGACATATCCAAATGAGAAATAGACGAGGGGATCTATGTGGATCATCCAACAAATTCAAATAATGAGGTAAAAGAAGCAAGATTATTGCTTGAAAAGCTCTATTTGTAGCTTGAGTTGTCATCCAAGTAGTGTTGTTACCGATTACATCGAGCTATCTCTTGATAGGCTTAACAATGATTGGATAAGGTCACTAATGGTATGTTAGGATAAGTGAAGGGATTTGTTCTCTCACTGTATATGAGTGATAGTATGATGGCTATAAGGGACATGAAATGTTGCCACTTGAAAATGGTTGTCCTTTTAAGATGGACATAGGAGAGGAAGATGCACACTTGGTGTCTAGATATCAAGATCATTCAATAATACTTTGGAGTTTGCTCTAAGAGCAACTATATATGTATCATCGTAATCCTATTAACGTTTCATGGTCATGATTATGTTCTTAGATTTGAAGAAGAAACAAATGCTAGCAGGTATTGTTTAAGTAAGCGCTAGACAAAGTTTGAAGTATACTATGTGTATACTCGACTAATCTTGTGCTTGGTAATGGTGAATTTATGTCAAAGTGATCCTTGACACAAATACTGAGATGTGGTCAAGTAGATCTTAAATGTCTAAGTGAATTGGTCTAAATTTGTTGGAGACTATGTGGTTTGCTACTTTTAGAGATGATGCATGTTTGTGGTGCTATCATTATTTTTGTGATAATGAAGCTACTTTGTATGCTTTGAGCACCTAATTTTATTTGGGTACTCAAGCATACTTATATCAGATATTATTTCATTAATGAGAAGTATTGTGCATTGTTCTTGGGCATATTTCTACAAGCAATGTGGTCACTTAACTTTTTTTCAAGCCTTTATTTAGAATTGTTATCTAAGGGCATATGACATCAAAGGATTATATTGACAAAGATTTATGGCCTTTGAGAACATATTATGATTAATAAGATATGTTTGCATGCTCATTATGTGTTGGTACTATACTTGTGAAATGTGAATGTCACAAGGTTTAGATTGGCCCACTCCCACAGGTAATTGCCCTGGCACTTTGATAGTGAGCAGGATGAGATTTAGAGATCTTTTCGCATAGTTAAGAGGTATGTGACTGATCGCCTTCGCACTTGGAGCAGTGAGGAAGGTTAAGAAATATGTATATAACTAAAAGTTGCCTTAGCTTGGAGCTAAAATGAGATCATATTTGATTGATTATGAAGTGTGTCCAACTTCATAAAGCCTATCTGTAGCCGAACATGCGAACTACTAGAAGGCGTTTTGGAAGTGTTTGTCTAGTGTTGCATAGGTCAGGAGCTTGAACAGCGACTAGACTAAGGCCTGTATGATGTTAAGAGCATGACATGCCCAAATTGAGTGGGAGCTCCATCATAATATATATTCATACTATATGTGCTCTGCAACAACCTTTGAAGGAAATTGGTTGAATGAGTCGCTGCTTCATCACTGTGTGAGCCCTTACTACTTTTTATACCCTTTAGGACTCTGGACCATGCCATAAAGTGTAAGCTTGATGACGCTACTTTAACATACCTCCAATGGCCATGACTAATTCGGTCTGTCGGAGCATGACTAGGAAAGTTGTCAATACGAAGAGAATTGACATGAGGGGCTGAGGAAGAACTAAAGTTGTTAACGCACTTTTATTTTATAGCTCATAGGCCGGCCAACTAAGTCAGAAGCATTTGACATAGTCATGAGCATAGATACATAGTGGAAAGAGTCAAGCATGTTCTTTGGGGTATATAGTGAGTTTTTGGAGTTGTAGGGTTATATTAGTTTGGTGATGGCTTAATATGACTCTCATCACTTGTTCTCTTTTTGCTCAGTCGCACGCCTTATTTCCTATGTGGAAGAAAGGATGTGAGATCGAGAAATGTTATGAGTACAAAGCTCGAGGAGATTGAGTCAAATATGTATGAGTAGGAGATGTTACGAATTAGGTCGGGTATAGACATCTATTTTGAGTGGATCTTATCTATATCTAGAAGGAGTTGCAGTTGTTATTAGATTAGAACTCTTCCTTTTGAAGATATGTGGATAGGTAATATTCATCCTTATCTAGAAGGATAACTCTCCCTTGTGTGGTATAGACATTATCTATATCTCTTTTTGATACTCCTAGTTAGATTGAACTCTTGGAAGACTCAACTATAAATAGGCCCTTTTCCCAACAGTTTGAAACACACAACTTGAGTATTCACTCTCTCCATATACTCTCTATATTCTTCTTTCTCAATCTTCCTTGGAGTATCACCAAATTATCTCTAAGGGTTTAAGGTATGTAAGTTTGTGGAAGCTCTGATAGTAATCCCACGAGGCGAGTAGAGATTGAGAAAGCTGCTCGAGATTAAAGAACGTGGAGTCTATAGTTGGGAAATGATCGTATCGAGAATCTTGGAGTCTATGTGCAGTTAGAGGCTTGTAGACGAGCTTCGATCAATGATGTTATTCGTGAAACTTTAGTTGATTAAAAGGTAATATTGAACCATCAGTTTTATTCTATATGGATCAAATAATTATTTATGTGCAATTATTTCCAACAGAAACTATAAATGAAAATAAAAAGTTCATAATTTCAAGACAAAAAATAATCTCACTTACAATTCATGCTCAAACCAATAGCCCTCTAAACAAGCAAGGTAGGCAGGACCTCCAATTAAACTTTCTATTGTTGGAATTATTCAGATAGTGTGAACAAACCAAGAGAGAATAAAACTAGTTCCAAGAGGCAGACAACGATAGTGCAATCTCTCTCTGTCTCTCTCCTCTCTGAACTAATGCATAAAGTCGCGCAAAATTCAAGTTGGATAAGAACCAGGTTCTGATCAAACTCAATCTAAATTTAATTACATTTGCCATGTAATTGCAGGGATGGCAATTAGTCCCAACTCGGACCAATCCTAAATATCCTGCTTGGAGCAAATTTAAGATTATAAACAGCTTGTGGAATTTAATTTTTAACTTGGTTCCAACTTGCACACAATTTGCTACAATACTATATATATTTATATATACGTATGTACATCAAGAATTCGTTTAGACTTGAACTTCCAACCTCCCACATTATATGGTAGAGTTATGCTATTGAGCTATGGGCCACTAGACTGTTACGATATTATATATAAATTTTATTTTATACATGTATTTTCATAACATATATTTGTATATGTTTAAAAATATACACTAGGTTATATATAATATAAAAATGATAATACTATGATAAATAATTTATGTATTCAATATATAAAAATAACACAAGTGTTATCAATTTATAAATTATCAAGAACTAAAATGTGAGTATATTAATTTTTAAATAACTAATTTATTATTAATAATATTATTTTCTCATATTCAAGAAATTATTATAATATTATTTTATAAAGTTATTTTTTAATATTTTTAAAATTACAAATTAAGCTACTTAATGGTTGTCCATGGTCTTTTGATAATAGCTTGCTAGTACTATCCTCATTGTGTTCGAATGAAGATCCTCGTCATGTGAATTTGGATTGGTGCCCTTTTTATGTTCAAGTTTGGGTAGGGGTGTTCAAATCCAATCCAATCCAAAAAAAAACCAATGAACCGATCCAAAAAATCGAAAACCGATTAAAACTGATTTTTTTTTTGTTTAAATTGGATTTATTTTTTTATAATCGATCGGTTCGGTTCGGTTTTCGGTTTCAGTCTGAAAAACCGATCCAATCCAAACCGAATTGATTTATATATTAATAAAATAAAAAAATATTTTAATTATAAAAATATTAAATATATTTAAATAAAACTAAACCTATAAGTGTAAACCCTAAACTTAATTTTCCACTTATTCTATTTAGATTTAATTGTTCTTTATGTAAAATTTGGACATGTCCAGTTGGTGCATCAACCCCCAAAAACTGATTGTGCTTGGAGGTTGCTAAAGGTATTGGATGTATTTGTTGCTGTCATTGTGATTCTTAATGAGGATAGTCTCTGCTGGAATTACCTTGGCTACTTTAATTTATTTTTTCTTTTTGTTGAACTGGATATTCGAACCTATGTTGTACTAGAAGCTACAATTTCATCTCAGCTTCTTTTACTGTTGCTGGCCAATTACTTTTGTAATTACTCTTTTGGAAGTCAAATTTGAAACTTGATGAATTTATGAATTATGTTTATTGTTGACTTCTAGTGGACTTATATAATTTTATAATCTAAGTATTCTTACTTAATTTAGTTCAATTTTGTTGCCAAATGATATTATTTTCGCTTACTTTAAAAAAAAAAAAATTAAAAAATATAATAACCGATCCAATCCAAACCGATTTAAAATAGATTGGATTGGATTGGATTGGATTTACTATAAGAACCAAACCAATCCAAACCGATCCAAAAAATATTATATAATTTGATCGATTAGCTTTTTCCCCAAAACCGATCCAATCCAATCCGCGAACACCCCTAAGTTTGGGGTCTTTCTGTGCTTAAACATACAGCTAATATTGCACAGTCCCGGGGAATAAAATTGGTCAATTTTTGGGGACAGATATTAGGCATCCGGGTCCTCAACCTACGAATTACCTACGGCTCCAGGTGAGACTCAATATAACCAAACCCATACCAAGGATTGCGCAGATTGCCACTTCTTCGGACCTCAAACAGTGGTTTCGTTTCAGTATGAATGTCTAACCACCAACTTCTGCTATATATGTGGTCTTATTAGTCATCATATGTATGATTGTGAGCAACAATATCATCCGGACTATGATCCTAATGTTAAGTTACAAATTGGGCCTTGGTTGCGTGCTAAATATTCTGGATATCCTTATGGTGTTCGGTCCATATCTTCATCGACTGTTTCTCATGGCTCTTCTGGTCATCATGTTACAAGTGGCATTCATATTGATCTCCGTTGCAGTGAAAGGCCATCGGCCCCTCTAGGTGGTGCAATTTTTGGATCCTTTAATCATTCATCCGACAGAGTATCTCCTATTCATCCTGTTGGCTCTTCGGTTATGATTAAAGCATCTACCCAGCAAACACCTGATGGAAGACGTCTTGCACTATCTCACTCTCGGTGTGATATTTCGGAACATGTTAGTAAGTCGGGGCCTCGTCCAAATGATCCTCCCTCACTACTCCAACCCAATAATCAAAATCTTGCACCTCTGGTTGAGGTTCCATTATTTATTACTGATATATTTGCACCTTCTACAAAGGGTGTTAAGAGGCGATATTTTGCTAGGTTTACAAGGAGACGGAGCCTTACAGTACATCCTAATTCCAAGTGGTCCAAGTCTAATGAGGATTCCACCACAGACCAACCCCATCGTGCTGCCAAACGGCCCAATTCTGGTGTGTTTTTCCATACTGCAGTTACATCTGATTACTCGACGGAGGTTGCCTAGCAACCCCGTCGATCACTATGAATTGCTTATCATGGAACTACCAAGGGCTGGGGCACCCTTGGTCAATTCAAGAACTTTGTGCATTGCTCCGACAACATAAACTAAAACTCCTAATCTTAATGGAAACAAAATTATCAGAACGACATATGGAGTATATTCAGGATTCACTTGGGTTACATGGTGTCATTGTTGCATCGTCTAGCAGATCGAGAGGATTGGCATTGCTCTGGCACAAAAATATTCATGTTCACCTGCTTAATTATTCCCTAACACATATTGATGTATCAGTTTCTAAGGATGAAAACTGTCAGCCATTTTGGTTCACAAGATTCTATAGGTACCCTGTAGCAACTCAATGAAGACACTCTTAGCAGTTGTTGGCACGACTCAGCCCACAATCAAACCTTCCATGGATATGCGTTGGTGATTTTGATGAGACCTTACATCGATCCGAGAAACAAGGAGGAGTAATGGTGCCTAACTGGGGACTTCAAGCTTTTCATTCTTTTTTATGTTCAATCGGGCAACAGAACACGTCCACACACTATTCGGGAGAGATTAGATAGATTTTGCGCATCATCTACTTGGATAAATCAGTGTGCTACCTAAGGAGTCAGTCATTTAAGTTGTCAATCATCCGATCATCGGGCTGTGCTGCTGCGGATTGATACCACAGGGCTAAGATTATCTTATCCTAAGTGGCGTCTTTTTAGATTCGAAGCGATGTGGATAAAATCGGTTGATTGCTCAAGGGTGATAGAACAACATTGGGCAACATCGACACCTACTGAACCCAGTCTTAAAGTGTGGGAAGACATCCAACATTCTCGTGTAAGGCTACTAAATTGGAACATAACCTCATTTGGAAATGTTACAAGACAGGTTGCGGCCTTGTGTAATCAAATTGATGCTTTGAAAAGTGGAATTATCACAGACTCAACCCGGCCAAGTCCACAGCTTAAGGAATAATTTGGAGGAGCTATTAGATAAAGAAAAACTAATGTGGCGTCAACGATATAAATCTCAATGGCTCAAGGAGGGGGACCAAAATATGAAATTCTTTCATGCTAAAGCAACAAGCAAACATCAGTTTAATAGGGTAGCAGGATTACGAGGGGTAAATGGACAGTGGTGTACTACTTCACAACAAATAGAGCCTACCATTCTTTATATTTTCAGGCGTTGTACCAATCTAGCCGACCACTAGATTTTGCTTTTTTGATGTTGTGTTAAATTCAGTGGAGCAATGAGTTAACCAAATAATGAATTAGGAGTTACTTAAACATTTCACTGCAGAAGAGGTTGCCCAAGCTTTATCACAAATGTCTCCTCTCAAGTCACCTGGTCCTGATAGTATGCCTGTCCTATTTTTCCATAAGTTTTGGCACATAGTAGGTCCTGATGTCACTGAGTATGTGCTTAATTTCTTGAATCATGGTATTGACTTTCCGAAATTTAATTATACTCACATTGTTCTAACCCTAAATGCTCTAAGCCTGAGTCTATAACTCAATTCCGTCCTATTAGTCTTTGTAATGTTGTTCATAAGATTGTTTCTAAGAATATAGTGAACCACCTTCGACCTTTCCTTAAGTCTATCATCTCTAATACATAATGTGATTTTGTGTCATCTCGTCTTATTACTGATAATGTATTAGTAGCTCATGAACTTAGCCACTTCCTTAGAAATAAATCTAGGGGTCATCAAGGACATATGTCTCTTAATTTAGTTATGAGCAAAGCTTATGATAAGGTAGAATGGTCTTTTATTGAAAGAGTAATGCAACAACTTGGTTTTGATGCTCATTTTATTTATCTTATCATGAGATGTATTACTACTATGTCTTACTCAATAATCCTTAATGGAGAGTAGTTTGGATTTTTCTATCCACATCGGGGAATTCGACAAAGAGATTCATTGTCACCTTTCTTGTTCCTATTTTGTGTAGAAGCTTTAAGCTCTTTTATTTGTGGTAGGGAACAGGAAGGACTTTTGCATGGTGTACACATATGTCGGGGTGCACCTAGCATTGCTCACTTGTTTTTTGCAGATGATACCCTTATTTTTTGCCAGGCCACTAAGACGGCTGCTCATATTATTAATGATGTTCTTGAGACCTATGCCTTAGCTTTTGGTCAGCATATTAATTTGCAAAAATCCACCGTGGTTTTTAGCAAGAATACAACTCCTGCTGTTCGGTCTTTAATTTAGGAAATTCTTGCCATGAGGGTTGAGGACAAGCATGATAAATACCTGGGGCTACCAGCAATGGTTGCAAAATCTAAGCGGGAGATTTTTGCATATATCGGAGAGAGGGTATGGCATAAAATGCAGGGCTAGAGTGAGAAATTCCTATCTAGAGTAGGTAAGGAGATTTTGTTAAAAGCTGTTGTGCAAGCCATTCCTACATATACAATGAGTTGCTTTAAACTGCCAACTACTTCATTACATGATATTGAATCAATGATGGCGAACTTCTGGTGGGGTTATAAAAGTAATTAGAAGGTGCATTGGAAATTGGGCGATTTGGGCAAAAGCAAAAAGAAAGAAGGATTGGGTTTTAGAGATCTTCGGTCTTTTAATCTGGCTATGTTGGCAAAGCAAGCGTGGAGATTGGCATCTTATCCTCATTTACTTCTGAGTTGGTTGCTCAAAGCAAGGTACTTTCCTGATTCTTCTTTGTTTGATGCCAACAGGGGGACCATGCCTTCATTCACTTGGAAAAGTGTTTGGGACTTAAAATTTATTCTATGTAAGGGCATAAGGTATAAGATTGGTAATGACCGTTCTATTCAAGTATTCCAAGATCCTTGGATTCTGAGATCTTCTTCTTTTCAAGTATATTTAGCTTTTTCTATACTTCTTGGAGATGCCAGGGTTTGTGATTTAATAGTCTCTTCAACTAGGAGCTGGGATGATGAATTGATTCGTTCTAATTTTGATGATGAAGATGCAAAGGCAATTCTTGCCATTTCTTTAAATGATTTGCATGAACAGGATTCTTTGGTGTGGCATTATGGTAAAGGTGGCTTTTCTACTGTTAGGAGTGCTTATTTTCTCACACGTAGTTTGTTCAAGAGACAATTGATGGCACTTAGCGGCTCTTCAAGCGAATTACATTGTCGAAATTATTTCTTTATTTGGTCTCGTGAGTTGCCACCTAAAGTGAATTTTTGCTTGGAGGATGTGTCTAAATGCCCTCCTTGTGATAATTTGGCTAAACAAGGTATACAAACTCTAGGTATGTGCTTTCTTTGTGAAGTGTTGGACACTTCACCCTAAACACTCGCATCCATCTTTTCACGTCATGTCACTTTTCTAGATAAGTTTGAGCTCTTTCAAATATCCCACATTCAACTCTTCGTGTGTTAGGACAACATTGAAGCTTGGTTATGAATGATTTTCAGCAAAATAGATTCCTGCCTTTTTGATATTTTCTTGTTGTATTGCTGGGGTACATGGTACCAACACGGTCAAGCTTTTTTGGACAAGAGGACCAATTCTACCTTACAAACATTCCAATATGCTTCTAAATATTAGACTGATTATGCGGCTGCCATTTAGCTCTTCTTGTGATTTGTAGTTTTGTCTCATATTTCCTAGTTGTATTATGGGATATTATATTTCTATAATTATTGTGTGATTAATATATTCTATCACTTACCTCAAAAATAAAAAAAAAATTACAAATTCAGGCTAACAATCTAATGAGTCCAATCAATCAAATCTAAAGTTCAAAGCATATTGGATCTCAAATGAATAAAAATCTTAATAGGATAGATTTTAAAATTTGACAGACCCACCCCTTTGCCATCGCAGGTGGTTGGCCTACAATTTAGAGAGTGAGCAATCAAGAAAAATACTCCTTGCTACACGAATAATTAGATTCAATCAACCCAAATTTAGCAACCGTCGCATAATTCCATGATAAACCAGACTTCTTCGATATACCATCATCATCAATATAATCCAGAGTTCAGTCCATTTTAGTTCTACTGAAAATGCAAAGTAATCAAAATCCACAGTTCTCCAGACACGAGGGGGTTAATACAAAAATTCATAACTTCTAAGCATCCATTGCAATGATAGAAAAATTACAGTCTGCATGCTATGATTTAATGATTTCAGGATACATGCAAATCTCGATTTTATGGGTCCTTAGCAAAGGGTCATAGGGTCTCAGCCAGTTTCTGTTTAATCTTGTTTCTCTTCCAGACACCAACTTATCCTAGGAAGTTCATGATAACCAAATGAAGTACCAAATTGCAGAGTACAAAATCTGCAAAAGCACGTTCTGGAGGTAAATCCTGCATATTGACAACACAACAACATATGAGCAAAACAAAGAGAAATTCTTAACTAGAAATTAATGACTTCATACTATTTGCTCCCACTCTTTTCTATTCTTATTATATCACCACTGTTGTGGCAATGATATCAGGTCAAGCAAAACTTGGGTAGCGTTTAATTTTGTTTTGGAGTGTTTCGAGAAAAATGTTTTGGGGAAAAATATTAGAGAATGTGTATATATAATATTAGTATATTTGGTTTTATTTTATTGGGGAGACATTTTGCATATGGAGATGATTTTTCATGCAAGCTCTTTTTGTCTGGTGATTATTATATCCGAACAATGAAACTAAGTAGTACATTTATATTTAATATTTTGAGGGAAGAAGAGATAAGTTTAGGTTTACAATGCTAGGTTTCATGGGAAAGAAAACCAAAGCAAACCCATGAGTTCCAGGTCCTCACGCTAAATAGTAGACGAAAACTGACAAACCATACAACTATCCTTGATTGCCATCTTCTTTCGCTTAATGCTGGGTATTAACACAAACACCACAAATTAACTTGAAAAAAAATGAGCCACAAAACCACTAATCAGCAGCAGTTATAATTTTCAATTATCTCCCTCTATGGATGAGAAGATGAACAAAAAATGAATAAATAAGTCATATCAACTTCAATTATCCAAAAAAAAAAAAAAAAAAAGTCATATCAACTTCTTCTAGATAAACATTACCTTGAATTCCTTGTTTTCTTTGTTTACTTGAATCCTAAGACAGACTGTAGCCAAAGAATGCCAACAATCAAATACACAAAGTTTCTCCTGATCAAATAGATTTATTGCAGGAAAAGGAAACAATCATGCAGTCAACTTACCAGCAAGGACAGCAGTCCCCACACATGAAAGTACCCCTGAAAGAAAGGAGTTGAAAGGGAACGATCCAACAATAGCCATGTAAACTACCTAATTATCAGCAGAAGAATAAACAGCATGTCAGTTTCCCTACCCTTTCTAGAATTATCAAACCAGATAAAGGGAACAAGAGGTGGTGATATTTTTTTGCCTCTCAGAATTGTGTCTCTGAAGAATCAGACACCAATTTCATGTGATTATTGTATAATTCATATCACAGCATAGTCCATATTGAATCAATATTTTGACAACATTCAATTGTGAGGCAAGAGAATGCTATTTTTCATCTTAAGCCAATCACACGTGTAGAATACCAAAATAAATAGGCGACCAGAGCAACTTTAGCATAAGAGAAATATAATATTATTTGCTGGCATTTCACCTGCTAATATAAGCCAAAGGACCCATTTGGGTAAGTCCTTCATGTTCTTCTTGATCACTTTCTATTTCATTATTCATTCATACTAAAGCATTCTCTCAAATGATAATATCAAAATCATATCAAACCATGACATCAAATGAATTGATTAATTATACATAAATCAAACCATACAACAGAACCATCACAGTGCAGATAACCAGTTGATCATCCTCAATCTTGAAAATTACATCAAAGAAATTGTTATTTGATTCTCAAAAAACTATTGGCTTGTATACTCTTCAATACTTACGTAGCTTATATATCAAGATATGCCCAGAAAGCAAACAAAAAAGGAGATCCCCCTCCTCTCTATGCGTGTAAGTGTGGGTATAAGGGCATGGCATTTTTTAATTCAAGGGACTCTATTCACCATTTTCCTATTTCCTAGTGAAGTAAATTGCGGTTAACCTATTCAATTTTGAACACCAAAAGATGACCCTCAATCTCCATGCAACCAGTCTGCTTAAGAGGAGTTCGCGGAGGCATGTCTCTGAAAATGATCACTAGAGAGAAAGATGAGGAAGCTTCTTAAGAAACACAAGAGTGTAATAAGGTGCTTGTTCATGATTATTTGATCAAGATCAAGGTGACATAAAAAGTGAAGAAGGTCTGTAACTAATTTTTACAAAAATATTCGATGATTTTTGAGGGATGAAGGTCTTTACCCCAATGAGAAGCCATGACCAATCTATTCACTCAAGCATGGAACTGAGCCCTTTAAAATTCAAACCCACAGACACTCATTCACACAGAGGGCAAGAGATAGAGAAGCTGGTATAAAAGATGTTGTAGACTGGCATCATTGGCAGGACCATAAATCCTCTTTTGTTCACATGTACTGCTGGTGAAAAAAAGAAAGCAACTAGAATGCTGCGTAAGTTATAGAATGCTGCGTAAGTTAAAGGTGCAGCCAGGGTATTCTCAAAAATTGATCTCAGGTCAGTCACCAAATTAGAGTGACACGAAGTTATGTGCAAAGAACATTTGTAACCACTACTGAGCATTACGATTTCAGGGTAATGTCCTTTAACTAATGCCCCTACAACCTTCTTATACCTTATGAAATATATTCTCAGGCCTCACTTCAAAGATTTCGTGGTAATGTTTTTTGATATGATTAATACACAGCAGGAACCTTTAAGTGTGCACCTCAGAATGGTGCTAGAATTAGTTGAACAGCACCAACTGTTTGCAAAACAGTCAATATGCTCCTTTGGAGGGAACAAGGTGGAGTACATGTGACACAAATTGAGGGTGGAAACATGGAAGCAGATCCTAGCAAGATCGGGTGCATGATGGAGTAGCCACTTCGTAAAACAGTTGAGGTTCTAGTGAGCTTCTTAGGCTTGACCAAGTATGATAGGAAGTTTATAAGGTCGAATATAGCATCATTACCAGGCCCTTTCCTTAACTGGGTTATTGCAAAAGTGATATGGGGAAAATCGCTGACCCTGACCCCCTACTTGATGTCGACCTCAGGAACCCTCCACAAGTACCCGAAGGAGGCGGGTCCTAGGCCAACCTTCGCGACCTTAGAATTTCGACCTCCATCGGGGCAGCTGCTTTTAATAACACAACAGCACATTCCCCCGCTACTTTCTAACAGTAAAGGATGGTCACGTCCCTAAGATAGGAGCAAAAGCTGGCCAAAGGCAGAAGAAAGCCCATTATGACAGTGGCGGTGCAGGCCCACTGTCAAGTACTAAAGAAATAATCTATCGTATCCTCCAAAGAAGGGAAGCCAGTCAGGAGATGAGGGAGATAATGGTAAATTCTCAAATGGAAGTCTTATAAGAATCCAAAAACCTGCCCCGAAAAATGCATGCGCCTCATTTTTACATTTTGCCCAAACTAAATTCTCCATTTTCCTCCTCTCCCATCACTAACTTAAGCATTGGGAGGTCTTAGTTGAGGTCTCTCAGCAAGCCTAACGAAACTTTTGTGGTTGCAGGTTTGACCTCCACGCCTCCAGCTGAATCGAAGTTCGACCCCAGGATCTTACTGATTTCTCCTTTTCCATCTTCCTCACCAAGCAACCCGAAAATCATCACATCAAAAAGGGAAAATTTAAGTGAAGTCAAGAGGCAGAAGAAGCTGTTATGGCACTCAAAACTAGTATGTCCACAGCTCCAGATTTCAAGAAAAATTTGTTTTTGAAACAGATGCTTGCTACTATGGCATATGGGCAGTACTAGTGCAAGAAAAACAACTTATTGCCTTCATGACCAAACAGCATTGGATTATCCATTTATGAAAAAGAGTTTCTGGATACTTTGTTGGCAGAGGAAAAGTACGGGGCTTACCTTATTAGGTGTGACTTTGTGATCAAAACTAACCAACAAAGCCAAAGTACTTGCCGGAGCAGAAACCTCTATCCCCCGACAACAAAAATATATGACAAAACTACTTGGTTAATATCTACAAAATGGAGCATAGACTCATGATTTGCAATACTATTACATAACTTAGTTGGATAGAGGATTTACAAATTACAACGTTCCTATAATGAGGTACAAGGGTGTAACCAAACATTACAAAGGCTCATTACTAAGACAACGGGTTATAAAAAAGTATGCATGAAACTTCTGTACGATGTCACTGTGGTGTTCAGGGGACATTTCAAAGGTTACATACAACTTTTAAATGGCCAAGCTTAAAAACAAAAGTGGAGCTGGTACTATGGTGTGGAGTCTACCAGAGTGCAAGCATGAAAACCTGAGGTCCAGACAACTCCTTATAGCATTTTGCAATTGCAGATAGGTCCTGGTCCAGTTAAATATCGATTTTATTGAAAAGCTTATTTCGTCGGGGAAAGGAACTATATGGGTAGTTGTTGACATATTCTTCTATCTAGTGCAAGCACCATTATTGCACTATTTCTGGAATAGGTCCATAGACTGCATAGTTTGCCAACCTCCATCAGTACAAATAGGGATAAATCTTTGCCAGTTAGTTTTGGCAAGACCTAATCAAGACATTGGGTGTTAAACATCAACCTACAACTGCATATCACCTTCAGACTGATGGGAAGACCAAGAGAGTGAACCTATGCTTCGAGAGTTATTTGAGATGTATATGTGATAATAATCCAAGAAAATGGGCTCGTAGGTCCCTAGAACTGCATATCACCTTCAGACTAATGGGAAGACCGAAAGGGTGAACCTATGCTTTGAGAGTTATTTGAGACGTATATGTGATAATAATCCAAAAAAATGGGCTTATAGGTTGAAACCAACTAGCACACGACCCTGGGAAGTCCTTTTGATGTTTTCTAGGGGTACAAAGCATTCCACTCTAGCTTAAGCCCTCATAAGCCTTTGTCAATTGCTGGAGTAGATGGGATGTTGCTAGAAAGGGGAGAAATCATAGCGAGCTCAGCCAGCTATTAAATCAAGCCCAAAATAGTCCTGATCAAGTGCTTAAAGAAAGAGATCAAAAGGAGTGTTTCAAGTGGGAGATTGGGTATTTCTGAAATTACAACCTTACAGGCAACATACTTCTGTATACTTCGCATAGGAACAGGTTACGGAAACTAAGTCCCAAGTACTCTGGACCTTTCCAAGTTCTGGAGAGAATTGTTGTTGTTGTCTATAAGTCAGATCTTCCTGCAGCTGTTAAAGTGCATCCAGTTTTTCATGTTCCATTTCTTAAACAGAAAGTAGGAGCTTCTGAGGAAGTCATTGCAAGTTTACACCCCATGGAAGATGAAGGAAATTTGATTCTAGAACCTGTTCATAATTTGGCAAGGACACTGATGATGTGCAACAACACTATTGTGCCATAAGTCTTGGTTCACTGTGCTCGTCTAACAGAGGCAGTATCAACCTGGGAGGATTTGGAATTGGTTGGACACCAATTTCCTCAACTTTAGTCTTGAGTTCAAGATTGAGTTTGGTGGGTGGGCGGAGAGGATGTGATTGTTTCATGCAAACAACTACAGAGAGAATACTTAGAAGGAAAAGAAGAAGTGTGGGCGCTCGCTCTTCTACTGGTAAAAGGGGGCTTCATTAGTGGTTCTCACACAGCATAGTTTCACTCACGGGGTTAGGGATTGAATTGGGGAATAGGGTTGTCAATTGCACCAATTTCTACCTGACATTTGTCTTGTCACGGCTTTGATTGTTTTGTTTGTTATGTTGCATTTCCTTTGTAATTTCTTCTAATTTTAGGCCGCATGCCGGGTTCTGCTTTTGGTGCGAAGGAGATTCTCTTTTCCCTCTCAGCTATTCTCTTTTTCTTCTTGTCACTACTCTAATCTCACAGATTTAGCTCGCAATTTCTGGTATTAATTTGTTATTCCACAATTTAATTACGTTGATAATAACAGAGAATCAGCTCAATGTTCCATTTTCTTACCCCTCACACTCCAGATACAAATCAATCAAGCAATAACTTCTAAAATCAAATCACGATTAGTCAACCATGAAAACTATAACGAAGGAATCTAAATCAACTAGCAGTACACGACCTGAATCCCTGCAGTGATAACTGCGAAGACAATGTAGAGATCGATTATCTGCAAATACAAAAGAAAACTTCATAAATTCAATTCCCAAAAAATTCAACCACATATACACGCACAACATCAATACGTATGGTAACTACATGACCTTGAGATTAGTGGGGGTGGCGGCGTAAGCAGATCGGAGTGAATGAAGAAGGGCTTGAGCATCCTTCGTCGTCGTCGTCGATGATCTCACCATTTCACACAAAGACTCACACTCTCTCTGAAAGACTGACGGTGGAGTCTACGAAAACAAGGACTCACAGCCTCAGTCAAAACCTGCAAAATAGCCCAATTTTTTCTTGGCCCATTGGGTCTGATTAGGAAGCAAATTGAAGCAGTTGGAAGTGGGGCTGAGAATGGATGGATTTTAATTCGAATTTGATTCAAAATTTTAGAATTTTTAATTGATTAAAATATTTGATAGATTAGATTCAATTATAAATATTTATAATTTAAAAATGATGGAGTATATATTAAATTAAATAATTCGATCTGTTAAAAATTCAAATCAAATTTTAATAATTTTTTATTAAATTAATATTATTATACATGATATTAATAAATATTTTTAACTAAAATCTTTATACTATGTTGGCCTAATATATATATATATTTATGTCTATATTATACTAATGATATTGAGCCTTAATCTAAAAATAAGTGGCATACTAAAAAAGATGTCAAATGTAATAATGTCTAACAGTTTATTTATGTATTAATATAATATTATATAAGGATTTAGTATTCAAATATTTAATTTTTAGGCTAATATATAATAAAAATTATTAAAAATTCAAATATGACATAAATTTATTTTGTAAATATAATATTTTTATACAATTTAAAAGGACAAAAAAAAAGAAAAAAGAAAAAAACTATGAAATCAGGTCAATTTTTTATCAGATTCGGATATAATATTAACTAATAAAATTTTTATAGGATATCGAATCAAATTTAAATATAAATTTTGATAATTAAATTTAAATTTAGATATAGCTGAACCCATGACAGCCCTAGTTGGAAGGATCCATCGTTGCAGTAGTGGAAACAAGAAGCTGCCGTAACAACCTGCATAATAGCACACCACTTTCTTTGCTCATTTAAAGCCCATCGATCACAGACACATAGCTTGGTTGGGACTTGGGTCATTCAATACTTTGGGAATTGGCCCAAAAGTAAATTTGATGACATGACTTCATTGTTGAAGCGGGTGTTTGGCTAATAGGGGTAGTTTGGTACGTTTTCATTTCTTTTTTATTTTTTATTTTTTTATTTTCAAAGTTTAAATTTTTTTTAAAGAAATAAGTTGAAAATGAGTTTTTATTTAAAAATATTATTTGAAAAATAAGGATGACAAAGTGGACTGAAAGTGATGGATCAAACCAAACCCACATAGTTTTGGATTGAGCGGGGTTTAAAAGTCCTGAAAATATGTCGGATTGGGTCGGGTTTGAGAGTTTTGTAAATGGGTCAGGTGGAATTGTGTTGAGATGGGTTTTATTAAGTTTTAGAATCAAATTGGATTGAAGTGGGTTCAAAACAGATCCAATTGAAAAAATAAATTAAAATTTAATAGATTAAAAAAATAATTTTGTATTAATAATCACAAATCTATATTGTTTCAACTTCCATATTTTTAACAAAATCTAGTACTTTTGGATTACTTCAAATAATCATCCTATACTTTGGTTAGTTAGTTGTTTAGGAATTTTTTCAAAATATACATTTTATTATATGAAAATATATTAAATTTGTATGAATAAATAATTTATGAATATTAATAGTTTAAACTTAAATTTAATTTCAAAACTTGACTTGAATTCAAATTGGTTTAATTGAGCATTGATAGGGCCATATGCATTAATGCAATTACTGTCAACTGGATGTAACTGGACTTGGTATCATTTGGTAGTTTGAGCCTGAAACAATTCAACTATTCAACTATTTTTTTCAGCTTTTTACGTTGCTAACTTTTTACATAATTCTAATACTTTTTTCTTTACATAATCGGTTAATTGGCTTAAAATCCTCAAACTCAATTTTCATTTTGTGTTAATTCCACACCCCCCCCCCCCAAAAAAAAAAGTCTTAACTCCCCAATCCCTTTTTTCACTTTGAAATCACTCCCCACTACCTGTGTAATTATTGATATGACCTCAACTTGAACACAAAATTGCCAAAAAAAACCTGCCAATCTATCTGTCACTGAAATAGATGAAATCGCATCTACGCTTTTCACATGTTTTCCCTCTTTCTTGTTTTTTGAAAAAAGGTTTGCATCGATCCCCCTGTCTTCCACATTTTCTTCCAATTTCTCTCTTTGACTAAAGCTTCCATTCACTGTGGACAGCCATTTAAAGCATTTCCATCTAATGTTTAAGTTTTAAAAATTGCTTTTTCGTCCTTTTCTCTTGTTCCATTGGTTTTGTTTCATTTCACTCGCATCCATTAGATTATCGAAGGTATTTTTTTTATTGAAATATTGGGTCTGTAACTATTTTTGTGACATGTTCATGAAATATACCTAAAACCTCTGTTTATATACGCATTTTAAATGAAAACATACTTAAGTTCATGTTTTTTGTATGTAAATGTAGTATTTTGTGTACTAAAATGAATAGTATTCATAACCCTATTTTTTTGTTGTTCAAACATAATTTAATGTAATTTGCACTTAACTTTTCTATTTTAATTGTTATGAAACTTGTTTTGAGTTAAACAATACCTAAATTTTGTAATGATTGAGTTGGTTTACAATATGATTAATATTGGGTATGTTGGCAACTCAATTTTTAGGGCTTATATTCAAAATATGGTTTATTTGAAAGGTCTACATCATGTTTAGTCGTTTCCTATTGTTCATGAAGAAAAACATAGGAACATAGCATTAATTTATTTAGTATTGTATGCATTTATATCTAGTATAAAAGTACTCTATTTTAATATTTTTGATTTACATTTTCAGTATGAAAACCTTAATTGTAAGTATTTATGGAGATGTTTATAGTATTTATTTACATTATTTCTCTATTTGTAACAATGGAATCAGAAATATACTCCCGTTACTCCTCTGCATACTTTTACACAGCAATGAAGGAGTTAGAACCCAAAATTGGATTCTGACACCAACAAGCCCTAAAGGAAACCCCATTCTATGTCTATTCCAATATGCTACAGTTGAATTATAGCTTCAATAGAGTTCAAGCAATCATGAGATGATTCAACATACGAACAGCTTCAGTTGTCTTTGATGAAGACATCAAAATTCCTTTTAGGGGGCCAGAGTTTTCTTTAGTATTGGGGTTGTCTCATGTGGGGCAACTTGTGAATGTCGGTCTAAAGATGAAGTCAGATATAGTTGATCATTTGTTTTCCATTTTTTTTTTAATATTAACCATATACAAATATTTAAAAGGTTACAAGAATTTGTGGCTAGACACAGTGATCAAGATATTGAAATTTTTGGTAAGTTATATATAATTTTTGTTTTTAATTTTATTTTATTTCCAATAAGCAACTATTGCACACCTCATTTTTTCATCCCTTACTTTGATGATTTATCTTTTGTTGGGTTGTATGCATAGGGAGAGGTTGCATAAAACTTAATACTTCAAGAACTGATGAATCATTTGGGAGGTGATACAATGGAGGTGCAGAGGAAGAAATACTTTGATAGTTGTATTGTTGGTCTTTGGTGAGTGTCTTTTAATCTTTAAATTATAAAATTATTGTCATTTGCTGTAAATAACTATAAGTTTTTGCTTTATGAACGACAGAGATGGCTGCTGAGCACATTCCTTATTTGGGGAAACCAAAATTCTTGCGTACATGCCTGCGGTTCTTTTTGGTGGGCTGACAGCAAGATCCCAAAGAATATGGTTGATGTAAAGAAAGCTTTTAATCAAATTAAAAGGGAAAAGGTAAAAGTTTATTATTTATGTTTAGAATCATTCCCTATGAGTTTGATATTTGAAAGAAATATGTAAATTCTTATTGTAACATATTGTGCCATCTACCTGTTTCCTGATGTGGAAAAATTTGTTGCTTAAATGCAAGTAATTGTTTAGATATACATGATTACTACTTAAAGTTTACTTTGTTATTACACTAATAATTTTGTGCTCTTTGTACAGGTTCCTTCAATGTCAAGCTATGATGTTTTAAGATTTGAAGCTTAATTGAGGTAGGAAAATGAAGAAATGGAACTATTAAAGCACAAAATTGCAGTTTTGGAGAGCAAAGGAAATGAAGGTGATGAGGAGAAGATGATTGAAGAGGGAAATGAGAATGAAGATGAGAAAGATGAAGAAGAAGAGATTGAAAAAGAAGATGACAGTGATGCTGGTGGTGGTGGTGCTTAAGACAGTTATGAGAAACCACACCTGGAGGCTATTGTTGATGAGTTTGAGACTCCAAGTGATTGTAATGATAGTCATAATGATCATGATGGTGATGGTGTTGCTGATGCTGATGTTAGGGAGGAAGAAAAAGAGGAAGATGACATTCTACATGAAGAAAAAGGCAAGAAGAAGTATGATCATACCTCTTCTATTGTCTGAGGTGTGAGAATAAGAGACGATTGGAGAGAAAAGAGAAAAGATGAAAACTTTATCACACCACCCTCCCTCCACACTATTGAAGAGAACCAAAGTTTGCACCCATAGAAGTTGTGGCAGAGGTAGAAAGTTCTCAAAGAAAAAAGGTTGCAGAGGTGAGCTAAAGTACAACTAAAGATACTGATGATGTTGAAGAAGTGACTCAACATACTGAAAAGGAGAAGACTGACACTGAAGAAGTGAGTTTAAATTATTGAGAAAGAATACTGCCTCCTATTTTTTTAATGCAAATTATATATATCTCCTAGGGTGCTATTGTTGTGTACGGAGATATTGGTATTGAAGGTTTTGGAATTCGCTTAAGTGAATTTCAATCGAGAAAAGATTATAGAGAATGCAATAACATTCCTAACAGACAACAAAGTATTATTAATTTGTTTTTATCTCGACCTAATTTGGAGTAATAATAATTTTCTACTTGTTTTCCCTTTTATTATAAATTTTAAGGTTTTCTGAACTGATAATAATGACATGTTTTATAGTGTCATTATTTAAAACATGTCATTATTTGGGACAGACCTGACCACTTTATCCAAGGACATGTTTTGTGTGATCTGTTATTTGGAAAGGAGTTGAGAAATGATCTGATTGATTTTTACTTGAAGATACTCTACGGCAGCTCTTTCAACACATCTTGTGGGCATGGAATGTGGTGTATGTCTACCAATGTTCACTTAACTAATTTGTAAAATATTTAGCACTCTCATGGTAAAATGACTGCTAATAACAATACTATTTGTAGATTGCAATATTGGACCAATTGGAGACGCTGAACAAGAAACATATAATAAAACCACAACAATATCCTATGTTTCTTGAGGAAATGAATTTTAAGACACGAAAGATGCTTGAGTAGCTCAATTTGGATATGCTGACCAGCTGTCGGTTTGTTATTTTTTCAATTATGTATAAGTTCCATTATATCCTATTGATTTTTTGATGCATCGATGAAGAAGTTTACACATATGAACTTTGCCTGGTCCCCTATGTCAAAAGCGATAGCAAGAATTTATGTACGTTCGTTGTCTTCTAAAAGTATCATGTAAACAAGTTTCTTAAATTATAATAAATGATATTATAATTACGCTTTGCAGGGCAAGTTTATAGTAGGATACCTTAGGCATTCATTGGGGTACTATGCTAGAAAAGATGACACCCAATATGGTTACTGCCACCAATAAGTAGGCAACGTGGATTGTGGAGTTATTGCTACCTTTGGGTTGAGTGTTATGCAAGGAATAAAAGAGATTTTTGGGACTATATTAATTTATGTTACATGGATGCATATCGAGTGCATATAGCTGCTATAATTCTAAGCCATGAGCATAGCTTGTTGCATTCTGATACATATGTGAGAGACTTCTTGCTTGCAAGGCTATCATGCATGGACACGCCAAAAAATACTCTGTGTAGTGTCCGACACATGTCGAACACGGACACGGCAAATAAATGTCCAAAAATTAAAATAAAAAAGATAAAATTTGACACGGTGTTGTACACAGCTAAAGGATGTGTCCGACATGGACAGGACACGGCAGGGCTTTTTTTTTATTATTAAAATTTACAAAATTTAAAGGCTAATAAATAATATAAAAACTTTTTAAATGACAAAAAAAGTTAGTAAAAAAACCTCACTATGATTATAATATCCTAATAAATTTAGATGATTAGACACATTACCAAAAAAAGACAATTTATAAAAAATAGTAAGTGATCATAGAAAACTTGGCAGTTGGCACTAAATATATATATATATATATATAAGTAACAATTTTTTTTTGTTCTATCACCAATAATAAATTTTACACGTTCTAATAGTGGCAAAATTGTATTTAAGTTATCACAATTGATAATTGATGGCAAATCTTTAATGATAAGCATAAATCTTTTCGAATGTTATTAGTTATAATTTTTACATATCACATTTTTTTATGACTAATATTACATTTTTTTGTATTGAAAATTTCCATTATATAATTTACATAAAGTCTAATACTTATTCCTATTTAGGGGATTCGTTATTTATTTGAATTTAAAATATACTTATCTAATGTTAAGTGTTGATTTTTTTCACTTTACTTTGATATATATATATATATATATTATATTACATATATTAATATGACTAATAAATACTTATATATATATTATATATTATGATAATCACGCCGGTGCCATGTCGTGTCCTAAATTAAAATTTAATGCGTCGCTGTGTTCGTATCATATTGTGTCCATGTTGCCGTGTCCGTATACGTGCATCATAGTTGTAAGGTTAAGGTTACCAAGAACAAGAAAGGAAAAGATAGTTTAGCTGCCAAGGGCAAACGAGTATGATCTTGAACAACCAGGTTATGGTGGCCAAACTAGATTTAGTACTTAAATACAAAGTTTTAGTACTAGTATCCAGTAATGCAGTATTTCTCTTTGTATTCTCAGTATACTTAACGACGTATGAAGTGTTATTTGTGTGACTATTTGTATGAGTTGTAGTATGGATGAGAACAACAACATGGTTATATGTAGGATTTTGGATGGTTATTATTTTGACGAAGTTAGATTTCGTACATGGATATTATCGTGATTTTGGTCTTTCATTTATATAGGAAATGTTACATGTTACATGTTACATAGTAGTTAATTCCCAAAAAGTGGTAGCATGTCCAATGAGAAATCAGTATAAAAGCAAGAATTAGAAGACACAAAAGACATACAAAACAATGAGAATTCAGTAAAAAATGCGAAATTTTAAGTACAAAACCTTTGATTACAAATACACAACATAGTTAAACTCAGTACATAAACCCTGTCCTGAAGTACATAAGTGCCGAAACTGGATATTTTTTTTTGGATTTTTAGTATCATTCTCAGCACATAAGGGACCGTTTTCCATTCGGCCTAATCTGGCCATTGCATGATCATAAGACCATGAAGTATTAGCCCTAAGACTCATTTAGTTATGATAGGTTCGGTGGTGTAGGATAGGGTGTTGGAATGATTTATTTGGCTCATGCATTAGTAGTTTATACTAGTACGAATGACACCACAAGTAGTTGGATGTAGGTGTTTGTGCTCCTAACCATTCCAACACGTACTATCATGATCATTTCTTTAATAAATCATACATTTGAAGTTATAGGGTGACTAATGTGTTGTTCTACGCATCGAATTGAGGTTAAAATCAACATTTGGAAAAGCAAGTACAGAACCCCTGATTACAAGTACACAACATAGTCAAACTCAATACATAAATTATGTCTCGAAGTACATAAGTGCCGAAACTGGGTACCTTTTTTCTTTTTTTTTTCTTTCTTTTTTTTCCCTTGAATTTTTAGTATCATTCTCAGCACATAAGGGATCATTTTCCATTCGGCCTAATTTGACCATTGCATGATCATAAGACTATGAAGTATTAAACTTAGGACTCATTTAGTCATGATAGGTTCGGTGGTGTAGGAGAGAGGTGTTGGAATGATTCGTTTGGCTCATGGATCAGTAGTTCATACTAGTACGAATGACACCACAAGTGGTTAGATGTAGGTGTTTGTGTTCCCAAGCATTCCAAGACGTACTATCATGACAATTTCTTCAATAAATCATGCATTTGAAGTTATAGGATCACCAATGTGTTGTTCCACGCATCGAATTTAGGTTAAGATCGGCCTTTGTAAAAGCAACTACAGAACCCCTGATTATAATTACACAACATAGTCAAACTAAGTACATAAACCCTATCTCAAGTACATAAGTGTCGAAACTGGGTATTTTTTCCTAGATTTTTAGTTCATTTTCAGCCTATAAGAGATCATTTTCCATTTAGCTTAATCTGGCCATTGCATGATTGCAAGACTATGAAGTATTAGACCTATGACTTATTTAGTCATGATAGGTTTGGTGGTGTAAGATGGGGGTGTCAGAATGATTAATTTGGCTAATGCATTAGTAATTTATACTAATACGAATGACACCACAAGTGGTTGGATGTGGGTGTTTGTGTTTTCAATCATTCCAACACGCATTATCATGACCATTTCTTCAATAAATCATGCATTTGAAGTTATAGGGTCACCAACGTGTTGCTCTATGCGTCGAATTGAGGTTAAAATCAGCCTTTGAAAAAGCAAGTATAGTTTGATTATAAGTACACAACATAGTCAAACTCAATACATAAACCCTGTCCCGAAGTACATAAGTGCCAACACTAGGTAGTTTTTTTTCGTCTAGATTTTCAGTATCATTCTCAGTGCGTAAGAGATTGTTTTCCATTCAACCTAATCTAGTCATTGCATGATCAAAAGATCATAAAGTATTAGACCTAGGAATTATTTAGTCATGATAGGTTTGATAGTGTAGGAAGGGGGGGGAGTCAGAATGATTCATTTGGCTCATGCATTAGTAGTTTATGCTAGTACAAATAACACCACAAGTGGTTGGATATAGGTGTTTGTGTTCCCAATCATTCTAATACGTACTATCACTTATGGGTTGTTCCAAGCATCGAATTGAGGTTAAACTCATCATTTGAAAAAATAAGTAAAAACCCCTCATTATAAATACACAACCAGTGCAGTTTTAGTACATAAACACAGTTTTGAAGTATACAAATACCTAAACTGGGTACTTGTTTTGGATATCTAGTATTATTGTTAACAGAAAATGGTATTTTTTTATTTGCATTTAAGGTATCCGAGAAAGTTGGTATCATATCCAAAAATCATGATATATTACACTACATATAATACCAAATATTCCAACACGTACTATCACTTATGGGTTGTTCCATTTATTGAATTAATGTTAAACTTGTCATTTGGAAAAGCAAGTACAAAACCCCTCATTATAAGTACATAACCGGTGTGGTTTCAGTACATAAACGCAGTTTTAAAGTACACAAATACCTAAATTGGGTATTTTTTTTTTGGATATTCAATATCATTATTAACAGAAAATGATATTTTTATCTGTATTTAAGCTATCCGAGAAATTTGGTATAGTATCTAAAAATTGTGATATATTACACTACGTGCAATACTAAACATTCCAACAAAAAGTCAACTAATATTATTACATAATAGTCCAAATAGTCTAGATCTAACATCTCCTTTAAAAAGCAAAAATTAGTAGTTGTATTGGTCTTTGAGCACCATGAAATCCTTCTTACATTGATTATGTCACCTTCATGTACCTTATTCCTGAGGATTAATAATAAATAAAAAAAATTATTAGTTACACAATAATGACAATAAGGTATAGCAAGTATACATATGCAACATAATAGTAAGCAAATATGCCAGCAAGGTCAAGCTAATCTATCTAGTCGTAGCTTCTTTACATGTATGATGATTATGCCCGATTTTAACCATATTGCCTACACCTGATTGCCTGAATATCAATTTGAGATGGAAATTTTTGTGTCCTTCTACAACTTGGCTGAGGTTTCATAGCAGATGCATAAATGGTTGGTTCTTTCTCTGCTTGGAATGTGTTCAGGTGAAAAAGTAGGTATAGGGTTAATTACAAGCTTGTATGCTTGTTGACACATCCCAACTTGATAGTACTGGTCAGTAAAGTCATATACCAATAGTAACTTAGACTCATTACACTCACAAGCATGCTTGAAAGGCATTCTATCAACTTGCCATGCCCGACATGAAAACTCTAGCTCTGCAAATTCATAACTTAGGATTTGTCATGATCATTGACCTCAAAGTTCCAACCATTAGGTTTTCCACTTTTAGTGTACGAGAGGCCATATAAATTACTGCTAGCTTCTTCTCCTGCTTCTAGCATAATAATCTAATAAGTTTATTAGATTCTTCTCATCGATCATGCATCATAACCATGATTTGTTTGCGTATATGATCGACTATAGCTGCAACGGGCATAAATCGTGCTGGCTTAACCCGATTATTCCAACATTCCGCCTGATTGTTGTTTATTGCTCCCCATCTATCACAAGCAAATAAAGAATTTACCCAACATTGAGGCTCTGACTACATGATGAAGTCTTTAGCAAGAGGCATAGACTCCATTATACTATTTATATGCCAGCTATATTCTTGCCTTTTTGGAGCATGTGCAGCTTTCATGAAAACAGATGCCTAATGTTTCTTGTTGTGGAGGGGGTACTTTCTCATTACTTGAAATTAAAATTACATGATCATTATATTTCATAAACTTTTACTTGAACATTAATTTAGATCAGAATAAAGTTTTCAATAAAATACAAAAAATTCTTGTTTTTTGAAGTTATCCACAAAGTATCTCAAATAGTATGCATGATGGCTACTAGGAAATACCATGGGGATGGCTTTAAGAAGCCATTATGTCGGTCAAAGAAAAAAGTGAACCTTCTAAACCCTATGCTATGGTGAGAATCTAAGATGCTCCTTAACTTCAAGCATAATTACTCCCAATTAGTATCATTTTCAGCATCAACAACTGCATATGCTAATGTGAATAGATCATCATTGGGATCTTTGGTGACAACATTAAGTAAGCATTCTTTATACTTATTCTTAGTGAGAGTGCCGTCTAAGAAAATTAGTGGTTTGTATCCACTGAGAAAGCCAACCAGATAAGCTGTTAAACAGATAAATAATTGCTAAAATTTTAGGTTATCAGGGTCAATCTCATAATCTGTAATACTTTCAGGATTTGTTTCCTTTACAACCTTACAATACCATCTCAACTTATCAAAGGATCCTTTGTCCGCTCCATGAATATCATGCATAGCAATTTTCTTACCTTTAACCATGCTCTATGGTATGGAATTTTTATGTCAAATTCTCTAGAAATATCTTTCTTTCACTACGTTAACAACCCAAGCAGAATCACCTCTAGCATATCCCCTCATCTGAAGACTACCCTCATTACATGTATGTTCCAGGTTGTATTTTCGAATACAAAGAATTTGTCAGCCTTATGCCTTGAGGCATATATTCTCCTTTTGCAATTATTATCACTACAAATTGCTATAATCTTTTTGAAAATATTTTTCTTATATAAAAGGACCTTATAGTAGCAACAACATAGTTTTTAAGTTTAATTCTAAACTCCTCAACATCCTGGAATGTTTGCCCATCTCCATGGATGCAATGATTCCAAGCATCAGTTGAATTCCTTTGTAATGCTAAATCATATTGTGAGACACTCGTGGAAAGGGAATGTCCTCCTCTATTTCATTCATAAATGGGTGTTCATTGCAAAGGAATAATATAGTTAAATAAATAATAATTGTCAATAAAGTGCTACAAGATCAGTGTGTAAGTACTCAACTATGGACTTTCAGTATTCAACAACAAGATAACTAGGTGTTTAATTAAACAATATCAATATTTCACATAGAAGAACTAAGTACTAAAATAAACAATTTAAGTACTTAAAATGGAGGAGATAAGTATTGAAATGACTGAATCCAGTATTTAATGTAGAAAGAACATAGCATTGAAAAAAAAAAAATGCAGTATTTGATATAGAAGACCTAAGTATTGAGGTGAAAAAATAAAGTATTTTACCTAAAAGAGCGAGCATCGAATAATCATAAAATTTAATATTTAGCATAGATCAACGAAGTATTGAAATGAACGAATTTATTATTTAGTATAGAGAGCTTAAGCAGTAAAACACATATATCTAGTATTCAACGTAGAAGTTCACAAGTACTGAAATGAACAAATTCAACATTTAACATAGAAGACCTAAGTAGTAAAACACATAAGAAAAAGTATTATGCAAGACAACTGCATATAACTAATAATGCAAAGAGGCACAATTGGGACAATGGAAGTATGCTAACCAATAAATGCAGTACAAAATTGAAGATATGGAGTATTTACTTGTTTGTATAAACATTGCCTTCCCTATCCACTAGGTTCACTTTTTCGGACAACCATCATGCCAAATAAGGTCATCTTTAAGCACAAATATAGGCAAATCATGTTGGACACATCCTCATCAGTATTCAAAGTCACGTACATTTTTTTATGGGGAGCAAAGTATTGAATTGTGTGGAATTGAGAGAAAATATCTTATCATTTTTTTAGTTAGAAATATAGTCCCACTAGAGTCATGCTCTCAAAAATGAACATGATATAGAGTTCTCCATTATATATGCAACTCCCTAATAGTTGAATTTGAGAATCTTCCCCACTACCCGACATTTTTAGGCTAAAAACAATTAAAATAATTGTTGCTCGCGAAAGATTATAATGCTGCTTTACCATGCAACAATGGAGACAAAGTAGGCTTGCTTTATGCCAATATGTTGCAGCCGATTGCAGAAAATGAAAAAAAAAAAGAGAGTGAGAGAGAAGCACTGTGTTTCGCCATGGGAGTTAAACAAAAAATAGAGAGAGAGAGAGAGAGAGAGAGAGAGAGAGAGAGAGAGAGCACTACATTTCGCCATAGGAGTTAAACATGAGAGAGAGAGAGAGCACTACATTTCACCATAGGAGTTAAACATGAGAGAGAGAGGGGGTGGGGGGAGGAGGGATAAGCTGCTTGAGACATCGATGTTTAGGAATAAAGGGAAAAAAAACATTAAAGTGAGGCTATTTCCATCATTTTAAGTGGCTGAGGAGTAAAGTTAAAACTAAAACTTCACATGGAGAGTTCAAAATAAGAAATTGTTGGGTGGAGACTGAATCCCAAAGTGAATGTTGGATTGGGTATTTTTATTTAAGATCTGCTTACATAGTTCTATTACTTCTTGCTTCTATAGTTACTTGTGGTTTTTATGTTTGGGTAGAAAAAAAAGAAAAAACCATTTAACTATTTTAGTATATTAATATTACCACCTATAAAAAAAATATTGATATTACTATATCTTTTAAATTAATTTTTTGAATAGCTAAAATAAATTATTATTCTTTTTATTGGACCATTTTCAATTCAACCCAATCTATGTTTAACCTAATCTAACCTATCTTCAACCCACTTACCTAAACTCATGTTGAGCCCAAGCCATATCTAGCCTAACCCACTCATTTGCCACCCTTAGGGCTCATTTGCTTGCCTTAATAGGAGTGGATGTGATTGATAAGTACATAATTCATTATTTAGAAAACATATCAAGACTTTGTTTGCTTACTTGGATTTCTAATTTGGATATCTGAATTTTAATACAACTAGTTGTTTGGATGCTTAGAACTGTAATGTATGATAAGTGTGAAATATCAATTTTATCCCCAATCTTGTTTTAATAATTGAATTATCTTCATTAAAAAGGTTTAAATATATGTAGTATTGACGTGAGTAAGTCTTTATTTTTAAATCTTTTTTCTCAAATAGTTTATAATATATTATTTCTAAAAAGGAGTTGATTTTTAAATAATTTACTTTCAAAGTTTATAAAATCATTGACTTATTTCTCAAATTAAACTATTTTATATTTAATATGTTCATGGATATTAATTTGTAATTTTACAAAATAAATTCATATTTGAAAAATATTATTCATTTTTTAATTTGCAAAAAAAAAAAAAAAAAGTTTAGTTATGAAATCTTATTTTCATGGAAGAAATAATTTTCATATAAAAAATTTATATTTTTAGATAAATATTGTATAAAAGAATCTTATAAAAATAAATTCAATTGTGCAAATAATCTAGTACTTTCTTAAAAGCTTAGTTCTATACATCAAGTCTTAGAGATGTATACATATTTGTTAATTAAGTCTACATTTAGTTTATATGTAGGGATAACTTTGTAATTTGGTACGTTAATCTCAATATTTCTAGTCTTAGGATTATTAATCACATCAAAAGGGTGAGATACACAATCTGATGGAATATATAATCCCAACACTTTAGGATAAAATATTGAATTTTTTATTCATCGTGAGCTTTAATTGTGACAACCAAACAATTAATTACATTGGATTATATATCTATCCTTCACAATCCTACCAAGCAAATTGAAAAGTAATGATTGTATAAAGTTTAATAGGTTGTAGATGGAGAGAGAGAGATCGTAATAATGAATATATATAGAGAGAAAAGATATATAAGTTATTGGGAGAATATATATAAGTATTGAAAAAGTGTTTTGAGTTAAAAATGAGTTGAGAAAAATGTTGAGAAATTAATGTTAATTCATTTTTAAATAATGAAAATGAGTGAAAATAAATTTAAAAATAAAAACAAACAGGCTTATTTGAAATATTATGTTGAATCCTTTTATAATTTAAGAGATATTGGGATCTTATAATAAAATAAACTTTTATTTTGAAATAAATCCTTTAAACATGAAAAAAAAAGAAATGCTTTTTGGAGCTCATAAATAGTTAGCTATAATAATTTCAAATTCTAAATAGTTAAGCTAATGGAATTGTTAAGATTATAAACGAGTTGGCCCACACATAAGGAGTTTATAAGTTATTGGGAGAAGATATATAAGTATTGAAAAAGTGTTTTGAGTTAAAAATGAGTTGAAATTTTGGTAAAAATGGTAAGTAATTGTTGTTAATTCATTTTTAAATAATAAAAATGAGTAAAAAGAAATTTAAAAATAAAAACAAATAGGCTTATTTGAAATATTGTATTGAATCCTTATATTATATAAGAGATATCTGGGTCTTATAATAAAATAGTCTTAATTTGAAATAAATCCTTTAAACATGAAAAACAAAATAGAAATGCTTTTTGGAGCTGGTTAAAAGTTAGCTACAATAGTTTCAAAATCTAAATAGTTAAAGTCTTAAAGCTAATGGAATTGTCAAGATTATAAACAAGTTGGCCGACACATAAGGAGTTTATAAGACTTAGGTAAGGGTGGCAGCGATTGGAATATGACTTGACACCTCCCAAACTCCCCCATATATGAGGATTTGGAGGTTACTAAACAGTTAGTTATTAACCCGTGCGCTGTATTGGGCGTTAAATTTTTAAATTTTATTTTATTTAATTTTAATTATAACTTAAATATTAATATTTTCTATGGATATTACAAATATAACATTTAAAAAAATTAATAAGAATTTTATTGAATATAATTAATAGAATTGACGATATAAATGAAACATAACAATCTTTCAAATTAATATGGTTTATGTTTTATCAAATCAAGTCACATGCATTAATCCATTTCTACACAAAAATTAATGATTAAATGTTAAATTACTTTATGTCACTTTAATATTGACTTGATTTGAACAAATTAAAAAATTAAATATTAAAAAATGAACTTAGATAGTAGAAGATAGAATATGTAGCTTACCATTAAATTGGGACTTCAATTTTTTTTATAAGTTATCTTGGTTCAATAGCATAAAAATTAAAATATAAAAAATAAATGAGTAGTATATATACATGCATTTTCAAGAAAAATATAAATTTCAACATACTTGTATGGAGGTGGAGAAAAAAGAAGACAAATGTTTTATACTTTTAAATAATAAACTGTATGTTTAAATTATTTTAGCACATGCATTTTTAGAGACTTTTAGCTTATACTTAGGAATTTTCTTAGCTGTGATTTAATTTATTTAATAAGTTAAGTTATAGAATAAAAGATAACTCACTAAATAACATAATATAATACTTAATAAATTTTATATTATTATAACACTCCATATATGAAAAGTTTATGCATGCACTACACACACACACACACACACACACATATATATATTGTTGTGCATATATATAGGTGAATTTATCAATGTAATCTAATTCATTTATATGTCTTGATCCATATATATATATATATGTGTGTGTGTATGTATGTATTCATCCATAATTATATTAAAAATATGACTATAATATAATAAGAAGTTACAAAAATTATTATAAAAAGTTACATATATGTTACTATATATATATTGAGTATTTACTAAAATTAAATATATAGTTATAAAAATGAATTAATATAGTTTTTTATGTTAATATTAAAATAAATATTGATAGGATATTAAATATGATCAAATATGTTAACATGACCAAAATGGATAAAATTAACTTATCCATGTCACTGCCATATAATAAAAACACTTAAATCAAGATATATTTTTTTTCTAAATTATTCTGATTCATAAATATGAAAATTAAAAATATAAGTGATGATGATAGGATCTGCTTGTCAGGGGATTGGGCTCAGGCCCAGTGTAGTTGACCAGAAAATTTACCGGAGTTGGATGATGTTATATGATCATGTCAAGTCTTGCAACCAATAGCATATGTCAAGCTAGCCGATGGGCTTCAGCTAAGGCACTCCATGCTCAAGTCAGTGTAAAGTCGACCAGAAAGCGGAGTAGCAGAGTGAGGGCTAAAGGATAATGAGCATACCTTGATGAAGGATTGTAATTGGGTATTTTTAGTCTCTCTTGAGAGGTTGAAATGTCTATCATGTCCTTGCTCTTGCAGAGAGGGCATTTGTTCTTGACTGAGGACCTTTAGGTCTTCTTCCTTCTGAAGCTTATCCAAGTGACGCTTCTTCTTTCTCTTCAGGATATGGAGGAGATTTTTGCATTTAATGCGGAGGCAGAATGGTGGTACAATGGAGGCACACATCATAAATGCGGAGGTACGCTGTATGTCAGCGCATTTAATGCGGCAGGGTGGTGGTTATGGCATATTCAATGTGACTGTAACTTGTGGTGTGGGACTGCTTTATGTTTCTCCAATCGATCTCCTAGGGTCAAGGTGTTTCGTTGTTTGTGAGTCATCTAGCCATGCTCTGGTTGAGATAACGAGACTTTCTTAGGTTTGAAGGCCTTTGACTGGGGGCCTAGTGATCATTCTCGAGCTGATTAACCTCGCTTAGGTTGACTGAAAGGATGCTGGTGTGTTGGGCTGGTGAAATGGCCTAATGAGGATTTAGGCCTGGTTGATCACATGGTCAACTGTTAGTAGGCTGAGCCTGTTAGGCTATCCCATATCATGAGTCTCGCCGACTCTTGAGTCCTGATCGAGCTATTCGATGAGAAGGAATGGGGAGTAGCTGACTTGAAAAACTAAATTATGTTGATTAGGGATTTGGCGCGCTTATTATCTTTTGAATTTCAAATCTCGACCAAGGTTTTAGCGCATTAATTACAGCAATTACATTGGGCAATGGAACTCCTTAACTGGTGGTTACATAATAAGTAGCCAATAACCGATCGTTTTAATCGGTTGATTTACCCTGCGGATGGAGGCTATAAATAGGAGTGAAAATTTTCATTTTTCACTTTTACTGAAATCTTGGGAGGTCGATCTCTGCGAGTTTATTGCATCCAACGAGGGTCGAGAATTATATATTCTTCTTATCAGCATTGTAAGTTCCCTTCGACCTTGCCTAGTTTTTAATCTTCTTACTTTTGACCAGTTTTATAGTAAAGATGCTTAGGATTTTTGGGGAGGATAGCAGTAGAGGTAGTGATTTCGAGGAGACATAGTCGGAAGTGGACTCAATTAGAAGGGTAAATAACTTGACTAGTAGTACTAATGAGTCTTCTAGTGATAGTTCTAGTTCTTTTGACAGTTTGAGTGATACAAAGGGTTGATATCAGGGGTGGGGTTGGGTCATCTGGGGAGGCGAGTCGACCTTCAGTGTCTCGAGGTAGACTATTTACCGCTGATCATTATATTGGCATTATACAAGAGATCAAAGATAGAGACCCTGAGCTGATTAGGCATCTATACCATATCTCGCTAGAGTTTGATTTAATAGTTCCTAGGTCTAATGATAGGATGCATCGACCTCCAACTGGGCAAACATCGGTGGTGATGACAAATATTGCTTTAATTAGACTAGAGCCTGGTCATACTACTCTGTCAATTGGAGCTTCCTTACATTCCGAAGGATTTTGAAAAATGATAAGCTTTTGTTAGCTAGTCGAGCAATAAAATGACCCAGAGCTATGATTCTTTCGACTAGCCTCTGTACATCTCTATCTGTTCGGGATGGTGAGATGTCCAGAATCGCTTGGATATTTTGTGGGTTTGCCTCTATACCCCTTTGGCTAACCATCTATCTAAATTTTTTTTCTCATCTTATTCCGAATGTGGACTTGTTAGAATTAAGTTTCATGTCGAATGCTTTTAGTATTGAGAAGGTATGGTTGAGGTTGGCTAGATGATTTTGTTCTCTTTCTGTCTTGATAATTATGTTATCGATAAAGACCTCCATGGTTGTTTGCCTGATCTCATTCTTGAACAAGTCTTTAATAAGTTGCACCTGCACTCTTAAGGCCAAAAGGTATGACCAGGAAACAGTATAAACCATTGGGTACCATAGAGAAGGTCTTGTCCCTGTCTCAGGGCCATAAAAATTTGATAATAACCCTAAAATGCACCCATTATGCTTAAAAGATCACAACATGATGTTGAATCAACTAAGAAATCTATTTGAGGCAGTGTGTAAGGGTTTTTAGGACAATCTTTATTCAAATCAGTGAAATCGTTACACATACTCCACTTGCCTTCATTCTTAGGGACAAGAACTACATTGTAAAGCTAGCTAGGGTATTGAATTTCTACAATATAACCTGCCTCTAAGAGTTTGTTGACCTCCTCATTGATGATCTAGCATCTTTCAGCATTGAAGGTCATGGTCTTCTACTTAATCGGCCTGAATGAGGGGTCCACATTCGGGTGGTGGATAATGATGATGGGGTTAATTCCTTGGAGATCAGCAGCTTTCCAGGCAAAAACATTAATATTTATCCCAAGGAAGTCGACCATCATACATTCCATGTCACTTCCCAGATCAGTCCTAATCCTTGTAGTCTTTTCTGGATTTTCGGGCTTGAGCAGTATGGTCTTGAATTCTCCCACTATTTCAACCCTGGTTTCTTCCAGCTTTCTCTTCTTGCTTAGTTATCCCTCTTCGAGTTCTATTACTGGATGTCCCCCGAAGGTTTTAGTTTGGGTCTGCTCATTCACATCGACAGATATGGTGTAGCATTGCCTGGCTTCTTTCACATTACACAGTAACTCACCTGTTCCAACAGCTGTTGGGAACTTCACTTATATGTGGCAGGTTGAGATAATTAACCTGAAGTCATTCAATGCTGGTCGCCTAATTATGACATTGTAAGCAAAGGGTGCTTCGACCACTAGATAGTTGAGCATGAGTATCCTTCTTCTGGGTGCTTCACTAAATGAGGTAGACAAATTTATGGATCCTTTAGGAATGATCTTGAATCCTCCAAATTTGACCAGGGGAGTTCGAATTGGCTCAAACTTCAGCTTTCCTAGGTTCATCCTTTTCAAAGTTGACAAGAAGATTATGTTCGCTGAACCACCATTGTCGACCAGAACTTTTCTGACCTCAAAGTTTGTAATTTCAACTGACATGACAATGGGGCAATCTAGCTTATTATCAGTCCCTTGGTGTTTGATGTGCGAGAGATCAGAATAAGAAAAAGAGATGGGTTCTGCACTAGTGGAGAGTTAAAAAGCTACTATGAATGAGGAAGATTTAGTTGACTCTAGTCTCCTCTGGTTCTGCCTTCTGGCTATTTTAGAGTGTCCCTTATCGGTCCCATAGCAGTAGTATCAATCACGCCCTTAAGAGGTGAGCACGGATCATTTATTGGCTTCATTCCCTTATTTTTCTTTCTTGGACTGACTGACCTTTCTCTACGGGGAGTTTGGTCGGTTAGACCTATATCCTGTCTGACTTTCTCATCAACAAACTTCTTTAAATGTCTTTGTCGAATAAGCCTTTCAATCTTATCATGCAGATTGAATCAATCTTCAGTGTCATGCCCTTTCTATTTGGATGGCGTATAGAACCTCCTTCCTTGTAATATTCAATGAGGTGTAGTTGTTGAATCTCTTAATAGGAGATCGATGATCGTCCTTATGCTGTCTATGATCTTTCTACTGGGCCTTCTTTTACTCATTGTCTTCTTCTACTCATTGTCAGGATTCCCATACTTTAGCCTGTTTATGTCCTCTTAGGTCATCTACCTCTCAGTGAGGTCAAGTAGCTCTTCCATCAATCTTGATCTCTCTCTAACCAGTGCATTGGCATATTCCTTGTGTATGAGACTAAGGAACAACACATCGTTCAAGAATTCAATCCGGGGACTGTCGATTTTCAACACTTCGGTGTTAAATCTAGGTGTGTTACAAAAAAAAAGTGAAACTGAAAGAACTGAACGAAAATCGAAAAAACCAAACCAACGGTTCGGCTCGATTTTTTATTTTTCATTTAAAAAAAAAATTGGTTTTTGGTTTTTTTTGGTTTTTTTATTTGGTTAACCGAAACCGAACAAAAAATAAAAAAAACTGGTTCGGTTTGGTTAACCGAACCGAAAAAACCAAAACTCTTTTTATTTTTTTTATATACAAAATTTTATTATTCAATCACTACTAGTTTTAGTTTTATTTCCCATTTTTTATTAAATTTTTTAAGTCTAAGATAAATAAATATAAATTTTTAAATATGTAAATGTTAATGCATTTAAATTTTTTTGAGATAAATAATTTTTTTTTTGATAAGGTGAAATAATTGAGAAAAAAAGAAGTAAATAACATATCAAAATAGTTTTTAAAAACCCTATGTTTTATAAATAATATAGATATTAATATATGACATATAAAAATATGAATAGTTATGATACAAAGAGAAAAAAAATGATATTTTTTTCTAAACTGAAATGGTACAATTGCATAATTTTTTTATTATATGAACTAATACACGTTACATATAAAAAAATAGATGATTATGATTTAAACAACAAAAAATGTTATGTTAAAAGAAAATTAATTAATTAATTAAACTTATATATATATATATTATAGGGTATGTTGATGAGTAAAATTGAAATTTCAACTTAAATTGCAAACTAAGGGATAAGGGATTGAATCCTATTCGGTTATTCCTATGGTAGTACTAGTAGTACATTGCATATGCCGACCAATAAAGATTTTATCTATATTATTATAAAAACAAAGACCACTTTGTATTTAAAATAGAAGTTATTTTTGTTCATTTACATAATTTTTGCTTTTAATTATTTCAACAATAAAAATTGACAATATAGTTTAAAGGATAAACTGGAGAATTCAACATAAAAAAGATAGTTTGGATACAAATTTTATCAATATTTCATAATTATCTTTTAGAAATGCTAATTTAATAAGGTTATAATTGTATTTTTTTACAAAATTTATAAATTCGCAATCTGTATTATGATGTGATTGGATCAATTAGCTATTTAATTTTAGTAGATTGAGTTTAAGATTTAATTCGCTATTCAATCTTAGCAGTTAAGTTTTGAATATACAAAAATCGCATGCATCTGCCTTGGCAATTATAAGCTAGCAATTTTAGCATACTAAAATTTTTATAACATAAAATAATTAAAATATTTATTTATCTTCTTAAATTTATAATATTTTAAATGTATTTGTTTAGAATAGATAAATTATAATTTTATCAAAAAAAATATTTTCAATATAGAAAAAAAAGTAATCTAAATCAATATTTTCAATATACTTTTATCAAATAAATTTTTTGGTACTAAAAGAATTAGTTACCCAATTCAAAATTTTAATTAAACTAACTTACTTTTATCAAACAAACTTTTATAACACTTTCTTGGTAATTTTTTTTTCCAGTTCGGTTTCGGTTTTAATCGAAACCGAACCGATTTGTTTGGTTAAGAATCAAAACCGAACCGAAATTGTTCGGTTTGGTTTTGGAAAAACTGTAATTTTTAGTTAATACCCCTAGTTGAATCTAGTGAAAAGATCCCAAAGAGATTCTTCGTCATTCTATTTCACTGTATGCAAATGAGTGTGGGGGAGTTTAGCTTTCCTTCGGCTGGCAAAGTGGTGGAGAAATTTGTTGCAAAGTTGGTCATAAGAAAAAATGGACGCTGGCTCCGACTTAACAAACCAATTGAGTGTTATGCCCTGTAATATAGTGGCCAACATTTTTGCATGAATATACTTGTTGTGCCCATGGAGCTACATAATGTGCTCGAACTGGAGCAAATGCTCATTTGGGTCGGCTGAGCCATCATATTGGGGCAGATTAGTGGAAACTTTTGCATCGACGACTATGCACCAGTCGATTGTCTCTTGGATAAATGGTGATTTTCGCCAGCGGTGAAGTCGGGGTGCACTATCATGCGGGGGATTCTTTCCGTGTTTCTCCTTAAAATCTCCTTGAGGCATTTGTTTAGTTGCTGGACCTAGTGTGACACTTTTTCCCACTCATCTCAATCAACCTATGATATATTTTTGTTCAGTTGTGGTTTCTGTCGCTCAATTCTATCGTGCTGCTGGGCTGAAGTCATATGTAGCTCTAGGATTCAATAATCAAAGCATAAAAAATGCTAAAGTAACTAGGCTACACAAAAAGATAAGGATCTTAACATGCCATATATTCAGATTTGGTATGAGGATTACCTTGATTTTCACAAAATCAAAGAAATTTGGAAGAAGATCTCAACTCCTTAAAAACTATCTCCCAGCAGTATAGCAGAATCTGAGCGACTTTTGCCCAACCAAACGAACTCCAATTTGAGTGAAACTTGAACCAGTAGATCACCAACATCTTGATGATGCTCTAGTAAAAATTTCACATCAAAATAATTCCAGCAATGTCTCTAATAGATGCTCAAAATATTTTACATGAATAGAGGATCTCCAAAAGGCTAGCAATTCAATTGTCTTACCTCTAATGAAAAGATCCACACACCAATGCACAATCCAATTTTTCTCAATGTTAGTTGGAGAACAAAGAGAAGAATTCAAGGATGAAGGCTTGATTTGGAGGTAGGAGATGAAGAAAAGTGAAGTTTCAACACATGAAACAACACTTGGGAAATTGGAGAGAAAATGAGAGAATCTAATCTTAGATCTAGATTGCTTGCAATTCACATGCTAGTGGCTGCTCTTTCTCTCTCTATATCTATATATAGAGGGAAGGGAGGTGTTATGCCAAGATGGCATCATGCTTTCCTCAAGTTGGCGCCAACTTGCTTGCAAGTTGGCAAGCAAGTAGTGTGTAGATTTTGTCTGCATTTGAATTTCATTTGAAATCTTCATTTCAACTTATGAAATGTTATCCAAATAAATTCCAATGCCACACCAAATGAACTCTTCATTTGAATTTTTCCTCTGAAATTAATTCTTCATTTTAATTAAATTAAATACTTTAATTTAATTAATTAACCTTTGACTTAACTCTTAAGTCAATTTGCTTAACTATTTAAGCTAGTCATTATTAACTTAACTCCTTAAGTTAACTTGACCAATTAATAGTCATATGGCACCAAATAATTAACTCCTTATTTAGTTGGTCTTAATTTAACTCCTTAAATTAATTAGATCAATTTAACAATTAAATTGATCAAGCTAAAATGACTACAAATTGCATCAACTGTCTATCTCCAAAACGGTCATCAAGAAATTTTTCTAACTCTTAGAAAATTCCCTTCATCAAGTAAGATTTGCAATTAGCTTTCGTGTGTGACCCATTAGGTTCTACCATTCATTGGACATGAGCTCACAACTCTTTGTGACTTATGGAATATCAAATATTCATATCAATTTAAACTCTTTTAAAGTAATAACTCAATTCAATTAATCTCCATTAATTGAAGAGTACCCAATCTTTGTTGTTGATGTCTAACCTCAAGCCTATGGAGCCCAACTAATTAGCTGAAATAAATGCTTTTGGAGAATCATTCTAGCTTTATGGTACCATGCAAATACAATCCTTTAATCTCTTATCTCATAAAAGAGGCCTAGGGCAAGATATTTGTCAGCTCCATAATAGCCTTGATTCTATGTTTATATTCCCAATGTTCGATTCCCTTTTATGACCTCATCTTTGGAAAACTCTTTTTTTTTGAATTGTCATACTATCGTGTGCAAGAATTTCTTGGAATTGATCATTACAGAATATATAGGAGATGTACTTGCCTTTTATAACGATGAGGAGTCAAATCCTATTTTGGATCTCACAAACCTCCATGTCTAAGTAGCTCATACCTAACCTCCACCTGAATGCTCGCTAAGTGGTCAAGGAAGATTCAAAGCAAGAGGACCTAAATACAAAGTTACCATGGATCTTCAGGTCAAGGGACTAATTATATGCACTAACATAAGCTGGAGAACATACCACTACTGACTTGCCACTATGGCTATCTAGTGGATTCTCCGGACGGACCTTCAATGAACTTGTGCTCTAACAAGCACCCATATCTCATATGGCTTGCTAATGAAATAGAGTAATATCCAACTCTTGGATTTATGTATTGATAGTGCATGTCTATCTTAATCTTAGAAGTCCTGTCTCGTAAGTTCCTATGATTTAGAATATTTAAGATCACGATTGTGTAAGACTTATTTCATGATCATCGAGTGTACTGACCAAGTCTTGTACTCTTGTGTGATCTAAGGGCTTCAACCAAATGCCAATGAAGTAAATATAAGCCCAAGATGAATATGGTTATTTAGTGAATATTATTCAATCAAGATTGTATCACAAGTGAAATAGTTTACTTGCCAATCTAATTGGCTTGCGGGCACTATTCCAACAATCTCCCACTTGCCCTAAAGCCAATTTCCCATAGTCTTAAGACCTATCTTCTCAAGATGTCCTTCAAAGACCTTTTGTATTTAGGGGTTAAGATAGTGTTTCTGTTGTATTTTCTTCTGAGGCAACCGTTTCCACTCAAATGTCACCTCTATCAAACGATATCACATATCAAATGATAACGCATTTATATGTGTTTAAATCACTGATTAGATCTTGGCTTAAGTCCTAAGTTATCTTCAAAAGACAACCATAGGCTCATGAACGTTGGGCACTACATCCAACTCTTGGATGAAGTTTCTATCCAAACACCTTTCTTTGCTGTTTCCAAAACCATAATGTATTTCGCTTCTATAGTTGAATCGGTTGTGGTGTCTTTTTTGGAGCTTTTCCAACTCACCGTGCTGCCATTGAGGCAAAATATAAATCTAGAAGTGGATTTTAGGTCATTTACATCGAATTGAAAACTAGAATCTGAAAACTCCATGAGTTTCAATTCTCCATTGCTATATACCAAAAATAAGTTTCAATTCTCCATTGCTATATACCAAAAATAAGTCCTTAGTCCTTCTCAAGTACTTAAGGATTGTTTTAATAGCCTTCCAGTGACATTAATCGGGGTTGGATTGGAAATGACTCATAACATTTAGAGTGTGTGCTACATCCGGTACTGTACATTGAATGGCATACATTATGCTCCCAATAGCGGATGCATAAGGTATGTGGGACATTCTTTATCTCTCGTCGTCAGTCTAAGGGGCCGTAGACTTGAAGAGACAAATGCCATGTCCTATAAGGAGGAATCCCTTCTTAGATTCTTCCATACTAAATCTCTTTAGTATCTTGTCTATGTACGGGGTTTGGGAAAGCCCCAACATCCTCCTCGATCTATCTCTATAGATATATATTCTTAATACGTAGGATGCTTCTCCCAAATCCTTCATGGAGAATATATTGAGTAGATAACCATATTTTAGTACACTCTAACATTTTTAATGAGAAGAATGTCATTGACATAAAGCACAATGAACTGTATACTGCTCATGCTAGCCTTCTTGTACACATAAGGTTCATACATATGTTTGACCAAGTCAAACGATTTGACTGCCTTATCAAAATATATGTTCTAACTTGGGATAGCTGTTTGATTCCATAAATGGATCTCTCGAGTTTGCAAACTTTTTGCTCATTCCCTTTAGATGTAAAACCTTGTGGTTGCTTCATATGAATTTTTTCTTCAATGTTTCCATTGAGGAGAACAATTTTTACATCCATTTGCCATATCTCATAGTCATAATATGCGACTATGGCAAGTAAAATCCTAATGGACTTAGACATTATGATCGGTGAAAAGGTTTCCTCGAAATCGATATTAGGTCTTTAAATGTAACCTTTTTCCACTACTTATGCTTTAAAGGACATTATCTCTCCATCGACGCCTAGCTTTTGCTTATAGATCCACTTGCAACCAACGGGAACTATTCCCTCAGGTGGATCTCCCAAAGTCCATACTTTATTGCAGTATATGAAGTCCATTTCGGATTCATGGCATCAAGCCAATGTCCCGAGTCTATGTCCAACACAACTTCTTTATAGGTTTTTGGATTGCTATCCAATTAGGCCGTCTCATGAAGGAATCTGAACCTTTTGGATTGCTTCTTGATTCAGTCCGACCTTCTTAGAGGTTGTGTTTAGGGCTCTTATTGATAATTTGTTTCCACCGCTTGTGGGATTTGATGATCATCTTGAACTTCATCAAGTTTAACAACAACGCCATTTCTATCTAATAAAAATTGCTTTTTCAAAAGATAGGTGTTCCTCGAAACAAACACCTTTTGTTCTGAGGGATCATAAAGGTAATAACGCAAAGACTCTCTTCGGTATCCCACAAACTTGCACAAGGTGGATCTAGTATCCAACTTGTCTCCCACTAGTCACTTGTTGTAAGCGGGAGACCCCCAAACCTTAAGATAATAGTAATAGGGTGCTTTGCCTCACAACATCTCATGTGGTATTTTTAGCATCGACTTTGAAGGTACTACATTTAGTTACTTTGCCACTATTTCTAATGCGTATCCCCAAAAGGATATAGGCATATCGGAAGAGCTCATCATGGAGCGCACCATGTCTAACAAGGTACGGTTTCTCCTTTCAGCTACTCTATTGTGTTAGGGTGTGCCGAGTGGAGTCCATTGAGAGAAAATCCATTCTCCTTTAGATAACCTAAGAATTCGGTACTTATGTATTCTTCTCCTCGATCCAATTGAAGAGCTTTAATATTAAGTCCCTTTTTGCTTTTCTACTTCATTCCTATACACTTTGAACTTTTCAAAGGCTTCAGACTTATACTTCATAAGATACACATATCCGAACTGAGAATGATAATCGGTGAATATGATAAAGTAAGAATAGTCTCCTTTCACACTAACTCTTGGTGGCCCACAAACATCCATATGGATCAAATCTAAAAGACTTGTGGTTCGCTCCGTTTGTCTCACAAAAGGAGCCTTGGTCATTTTTCCTTTTAAATAAGACTCATAAGTAGGAAGGTCCTCAATGCTACTAATATTTAGTGCTTTGAGAGCTTCTAACTTGTTCATCCTATTCTTAGAGATTTGTCTAAGTCTTGCATGCCATAGGATGACATCTTCTTAGTTATCTAATTTTCTTTTACTTGATTGAATGTGCATCAGTGATGTTTGAGAATCCAAAAATGTATAATCCTTTGTTAAGTGTACTATGAGCAACTAAAGAACCTATTCTTTGATGCCTTCAATCTCCCATTTGATGTAGAAGGATCAAATCCTTCACTATCCAAAATGGGAATTGAAATAATGTTTTCAACAATATATGGTACATAATAACAAGGGTTCAATACAAGTATGGAGTTCTCTAAGTCTAACTTATAATATGCCTTTGGCTTTGGCCACAACTTTTGCTCCTTTGCCAAGGCGGTGGATCATATCCCTATCAATTAGATTTATTCTTCTTTCTACTCTTTGTAACAAATTACAAAGATAAGAATTACATGTGATATCATATATCCATAAGAAAGAATTTATCCTTAAATGCACTTCAATAAAGTATATACCCCTCTCAAGGGTTGCAAGGTATTCCTTGCAATACCGCTTCCGATGGCCTTTCTGCCAAAGTAGAAACAAGTAATATCGACTATATCTTTTATAATCTTCTTGACTCCTTCAAATGCCTTTAATGGTTGCCTTCCTTTAGATGAAGAACTTTTCTTCCTTTTACCTCAATTTCTAGCACCCCTAGGGCCCATAGACTTGGAAAAGGAAGCAAGCATTAATGGCATGCCCTTGTCATGGTAGTCTCTGTCTAGATCAAGACTTTGATCAATAAAACTTAGTGAGGATGTGAGGATCAAATCCTCATAGAGATTATTTTCCATCACTATATTCAAGTTGAAAAGTTTCTCCAATCCTAATCATGTTTAGACCATAGTTGATGACACATGACTTCACATTCATTCTAGCTTGAAAAATCTCCTTTGACAACATGAACTTCTCATACCTTGTTTGCTTTACAACTATTGTAAACTTGAACCAAGGTATTATTCATGTATCCTTGAGATTTTTGAAGTTTGTAGATGCCATTACGAGACAATAGGATAGGACTATCCAAAACCTAATTCCTGAACATTCACGTGTCTCTTGATCTCCATTAATCCCATGGGATTAGGAACACCATGGTATAGGACATTAATCCCTTTCTAGGAATCTAGAATAGTTTTGAGGTCAAGTCAAATACGAAAGTTTAGCCCAGTTGGTTTATTGGTTTCCAAAATAACGTTGAGCGGATTTTTAGCTATTTTGAGATTTTGCAAATAATCAAAGGCAAAAAAGAGAATATAAGCATGTGATTGAATATTGATATTGGAAAAATGTTCATGGTCTTTCAAGTATGTTTTTCTCCCACTGTTTTATCAAATTCTTCACCCCTAGAAGAATTTGAGAAATCTCATTCCTAGTGAGAATCAAGACCCTAAGGACTTGTAGCGACCCACGACTCGTGAGACATCCACAAACAATCGAAAGGTAAACAACTTTTTGCTAATTGCATCTCATGCAACTCTTGATATATTTTGCCTCACTTTTTATGTAGATCTATGACTCATGAGACATCTACATTACTAGGTGTTAGGTTGGGCCTACCAATCAAACTTTGATTTGATATCATTCAACGTCATCCTAAAACTTGTGTGCCAATGCATGGGAAACATCAAATCAAAGGTGCATCATATGCTAAGTATATGGTCATAGCTTTTCACCATAAGTGTGACCCACAACTCGTGAGATATCACACAAATGTGGCAGCATCGTCATGTCACATACTATTGGTAGAAGGCATGAATTAATTAAAATAAAATTCCTTTTAATTTGTGTCCATTTTGACTTAATATTTGAAAGCACTTAGACATTCTAAGTGGAGAAATTTTCTTACTTGCAAAGATCTCATCATTTTATCTTCTTATTTAGGTTTTCTATGTCCTAACCATGCATCTCATACATCAATAGGATATGGAAAACATAAATAAGTAAATGCGCTTAGTATACTCCTAAGGTGGGATGACCATAAGCCTAACCAAGTGGTGCACTTAGAGCCATGTGTGCACCACCTGGTTGATTTTAAGTGGATTGATAAAATCTAGCTATTACATGAGTGTATCCCTATACATTCATGGGTCTTCATGCCTCCAATGGTCTTCTTTGCTCCTTGTAACATTTACATGAGAAAGAAATCTTCACTTAGTGATTCTACTCTCATAACATTTACAAAATAGAAATTAAGAGGCATGCAAGCCCTAATTTAATACAACCCTTTTCAACAACTTAAAACAAACAAAATCAATATTAAAGGCTCATGATCATCCCCATTCATTCATTATCCATTCAACAATTAAATGAATAATAAATAAATCAAGAATTGACATTCAATTCCAACAATTAAATGCTTATCTCATAAACAATTAATTGGTCAAGCAAAAATAAGCATAACATTTATACATCTCATTCTTGCACCTAATTGAAGATCAACTTTAACAAGATTTTAAAAGCAATAAAAAATGTCAAACATAATTTTGAGAACTTACACAACACTTGTGCATCTATCTTGTATGATTTAGGTCACTTTTGGTCAACAAAAGAACGTAAAATAAGGATCAAAACTCCCCAAACCCGTGATTGGGCACTGCTTCCCCTGCCTGGGAGCATGATCGTGCGGCAGGGTGTGCCCGCTGCTTGGTCACTGCTTGGTCGAGTGTAGTAGCTTGCCTTGTTTTGAGGTTTGGTCTAAAAGTCAATTTTGGCTCAACTTTTGCGCACCAAAAAATTTAGGACACCTCCTAAACACTAAATCACACATTATAGATGAATTTTTAGATCCAAAAAACCTTTTAAAAAATGAAAATTCAAGTGCTCAAACATGTTTCAAAAATCAAGTTTAAGTGAGAATTTCTATTCTCGAAAAATCTCCAATAAACTCCAATCAAATTGGACCTAAAAATGACCAAAGCAACTTAGGGCCAAATTTAACATACTATATCAACATATAACATCAACTAATGCTAAATCAAAAATGAATTAAAACATACTAATCACATGAATTAACACTTAAAACACATATTAGCATGCTTTTAATTCATCAAGGAAAGATGCCACACGCAACATCATCCAAACACTCCAACCCATAAGTTGGATCAAGTATTTGGAAAATTTGATCAATTCATCACATGAATGAATCAATCAAAAATCTAAATCATAGCATGAATTAGGCTCCGATACCACTTGAAGTCACATGTAGCACTAGGATCCAATAATCAAAGCATAAAAAATGCTAAAGAAACTAAGCTATACATGAAGACAAGGATCTAAACATGCCACATATTCAGATTTGGTATGAGGATTACCTTGATTTTCACAAAATCAAAGAAATTTGGAAAAAGAACTCAACTCCTTGAAAATTGTCTCCCAGCTGCACAGCGGAATCTTAGCAACTTTTTCCTAATCAAACGAACTCCGATTTGAGTAAAACTAGGGCCATTAGATCACCAACATCTTAATGATGCTCCAGTAAAAATTTCACCTCAAAGTAATTCCGGAAAGGTCTCCAATAGACGCTCCAAAAATTCTGCTTGAACAGAAAATCTCCAAAAGGCTAGCAATCCAATTGTCTTGCCTCTAATGAAAAGGTCCAAACACCAATGGAAATATGAGGGCTTGATTTGGAGATAGGAGATGAAGAAAAGTGAAGCTTCAACACATGAGGCAACACTTGGAAAATTGGAGGGAAAATGAGAGAATCTAATCTTAGATCTAGATTGCTTGCAATTCTCATGCTAGTGGCTGCCCCTTTCTATCTCTATATCTATATATAGAGGGAAGGGAGGTGTGATCACACTTTCCTCAAGTTGACACCAACTCACTTGCAAGTTGGCAAGTAAGTGGCACGTAAATTTTGTGTGCATTTGAATTTCATTTGGAATCTTTATTTCACTTCATGAAATGTCATCTAAATAAATTCTAATGTCACACCAAATGAATTCTTCATTTGAATATTTCCTCTGAAATTAATTCTTCATTTTAATTAAATTAAATACTTTAATTTAATTAATTAACCTTTGACTTAACTCTTAAGTCAATTTGCTTAAATCTTTAAGTAAGTCATTGTTAACTTAACTCTTTAAGTTAATTTGACCAATTAATAGTCATATGGCACCAAATAATTAACTCCATAATTAATTGATCTGAATATAACTCCTTAAATTTATTAGATCAATTTAACAATTAAATTGATCAAGCCAAAATGACTACAAATTGCATAAACCATCTATCTCCAAAAATGGTCATCAAAGAATCTTCCTAACTCTTAGAAAATTCCCTTCATCAAGTAAGATTTGCAATTGGCTTTTGTGTGTGACCCATTAGATTCTACCATTCATTGGACATGGGCTCACAACTTTTTGTGACTTATAGAATATCAAATATTTACATTAGTTTAAACTCCTTTAAACTAATGACTAAATTTAATTAATCTCTATTAATTGAAGAGTGTCCAATCTCCATGGTCGATGTCCAACCTCAAGCCCATGGAGCCCAACTAATTGGCTGAAATGAATACTTTTGGAAAACCATTCTAGCTCTACGCGTACCATGCAAATACTGCCATTCTGTCTGCTATCTCTCAAAAGAGGCCTAGGACAAGATATTTGTCGGCTCCCTAATAACTTTGAATCTATATTTCTATTCTCAATGTTCGATTCCCGTTTATGACCTCATTTCAAAAAACTCATTTTCCAAATTATCATACTACCATGCGCAATGATTTTTTGGATTCGATCATTATAGAATTCATAGGAGATATACTCTCCCTACACAATGATGAGGAGTCGGATCCTATAATGGATCTCATATCTAAGTAGCTCATACCTAATCTCCACTCGAATAACCGGCCTAAGTGGTCAAGGAAGAGTTAAAGCATAAGGATCTAAACTTAAGGTTACCATGGATCCTCAGGTCAAATGACTAATTACATGCATTAGTGTGAGCTGGAGAACTTACCATTACTGACTTACCACTATGGCTATCTAGTGGATTCTCCAAGCGAGTCTTCAGTGAACTTGATCTCTAGCAAGCACCAACTAACATGCACCCATATCTCATATAGCTTGCTCATGAAATGGAGCAATATCCAACTCTTCGGTTTATGCACCGATAGTGCAACTCCATCCAAATCTTTGATGCCCTACTAATAAGATCCAATGAGTTGGAAGAATTAAGATCACAACTGTGTAAAACTTATTTCATGATCATCACCGAATGTACTGACCAAGTCCCGTAGAATTATGTGATCTAAGGCCTTTAACCAAATGCCAGTGAAATAAATATAAGCATAAGATGAAGATGGCCATTCAATGAGTATTATTCATTTAAGATTGTTTCACTAGTGAAATATTTACATGCTAATCTAATTGGCTTGCGGGGCACTATTCCAACATGGGCTTAAATGGGCTTAGCAAGGTGATCCACAGAATCAGCTACTTCTTCACGGGGATATGAGCGAGTCTCTTCCCGTGGGAATTGACCTGGATTATCCTCACGCCAAATAGAGAGGTGTCTTGTCTCTTGTCTATCCCTATTGTCCTTTGGGAGCCTTTCTTAATGTTGTGAAGGGTGAGGGGTAGCATTGGTGGCTGGTCGATGCTAGTTATGCTTGTTAAGGGCAACTGGCAATTGAGTTGAAATCTGAGTTGATATCTATTCACTAATTAACTATATAAGTTGGGTCATAGTCAAAGTTACCACTTGTTCTAGCTAGGAACTGGGTGCAGCCACATTTTGTTCTTGTTGGGGATAAGTAGGAGAGGTCAAAGACCTTCTAGTCTCCTTTCTTTCTGAAATGGCTCGCCTTATGTTTACCATTTTCTTTGGTTACGGACTCTAGAACCTACATACGACCCAAATGATGATGACATGATCTGTTTGTCAGGGGATTGGGCTCCGGCCTAGTATAGTCAACTGAAAAATATATTAGCATTGGATGATGTTATACGATCGGGTCGAGTCCTGCAACCAATAGTACACATTATACTAGTTGAGGGGCCCTATGTTAAGATACTCCGATGCTCAAGTCAATGTAAAGTCGACTAGAAAGCAGAGTAGTAGAGTGAGGGATAAAGAATAATGAGCATACCTTGCTGAAGGGTTGTAACGGGGTATTTATAATATCTCTTGAGAAGTTAACATGTCTATCATGTCCTTGCCCATGCAGAGAGGGCCTTTGTTCTTGCCTGAGAACTTTTAGGTCTTCTTCTTTCTGAAGCTTCTCCAAGTGGCGCCTCTTCCTTCTCTTCAGGATATAGAGGAGATCTACGCATTTAATGTCAAGGCAGAATTGTGGTACAGTTGAGGGACGCACAATAAATATGGAGGCACTCCGCTTGTCAACGTATTTAATGCAGCAGGGTGGTGGTTGTAGTGTATTCAATGCGACTGTGACTGGTAGTGTGAGACTGCTTTAAGTTTCTCCGATCGACCTCCTAGAGTCAAGGTGTTCCCTTGTTTGCCAGTCATCTAGCCATGCTCTAGTCGATATAACAGGACTTTCTTGGGTTTGAAGGCCTCTGGCTGGTGGCCTAATGATCATTCTTGAGATGATCAACCTCACTTGGGTCGACTGAAAGGATGCTAGTGTGTTGGGCTGGTGAAATGGCCCAATGAGGATTTGGGCCTAGTTGATCACTTGGTCAACTGTTAGTGGGCTGAGCCTATTGAGCTATCCCATATCAATAAGAAAAATAATATAAATATTATAAAATACATGCATTTTCAAGAAAAAATTAATTTTAATTCACAAAGAGAATGATTTTATAGAGATGGAGAAAAAAATGATATGGTTATTCTATTTTTAAATAGTAAATCATATGGTTAAATTATTTTTAATGTAAATTATTATTGGAGATTTTAGCTTATGCAAGACATGTTAATTATATTGTGTTGACAAGTGAACTTATATGCCTAGTTATACAAACAAACACACACACACATATATATGTGTGTGTGTGTGTGTGTCTATAATTATTTATAAAATAAAATTTGAGAAAGTAAATGACAAATGTTAAAAGAAACCGTAAGACAATGTACTAAGAGTACAAAAATTAATATAAAAGTTACATATATATCGAATATTTATCAAAATTAAGTATGGAGCTATAAAAGATGAATTAATATAATCTTTTTACATTAGTATCAAAATAAATATTGATAGAATATTATATATGTAAATATATATGTTGACATAGGTAAAAGGAATAAAATTAACAATACAATAAGGAATTACAAAATTATACATTAATATAGGGAGTTATAAAAATTAATATAGAAAGTTACATATATAATGTTGACATGAAAAAAAGATGAATATGAAAATATGTTATAGGGAGTTGCATATATTATATATAGAATATATTTACATAGCACAAATGAATAAACTAACTTATCAATATCATCGCCACGTAAAAAATATATTTAAAATAGGATTGAACATCATTTTACTTTATATATATTAGATTAGATGTGAGAGGTATGTCACAAGTTATACTTTGTTGGACCTTATCAGATTAGAAGCAAACAACAAGTTCAACCTAACATCCCGTGAACTTCTTAGGTCGTGATTGATATGTAGGAATCAAATTAGGTATAAAATTATTTTAGGAATAAAATAAAAATAGAAAAGGAATGATGTTGGTATAACTTATCCCCTACTTGATATGTACAAGGAATGAGATATGAATTGAATCGCCACTCTTTATTTGATTTCATTCTCATGATTGGTAATTAGCAATGATTACTAGTTGGAATGAAACTTTTTAAATGGCTAAATTGCCTTTTTATAGAAAATTATCAAAATAAAAATATTTATTAGTAAATATTTTTTATATATTATAGAAAATTTTTTGTGGAATAAGTCTATAATTATGTAGTTTTGATATCATTTTTAACAGTATTCGAATTACATCAGTAAATATATGCATTTTATATCTTATCACTATATTATATACGTTAGGCAAAAAAATATAAACATAATTCTTTAATTATAACTTAACAAGCTCTTATGGACTTTTTGATAAAATATAGTTAGAAGATATAAAATATCTCATTATTGAAGTGCTCAGTCTTTTTGTTATACGGCTAGAATGCCTTTACTGTACTCTAAATTTAATTTCAAGATTCATTGAAAAAATCCACGACTCTTCATTTATTAGTTTTGTATTTAGTTTTTAATCATTCAAAGATATGTAAATATAATTAATATTTTGAATTATATATGTACTTTATTAAGCATGGACCAAGTCATAGATGCTTTTACTTTTTTATTATAAAATTGAGAGGCATATAATTATTCTTATTTTATTATTTATCATTTTTATAATAATTTATACATAAAATTTAATATTTTTATAATATTACGATGCTACACAGAAATGGAGTGAGGTCTTTCTCAGTAAATAGAAGAAAGTTAATTTGTTTTCTCTAGAACACGTGTAGAGATTCTTTGCTCTTGAAAGTTCTCGGAATTTCGCGATTCTTTGCAAATGATTTCTTGTGCCCAAGTTCTTTTTAGGACTTAGCGTGTATAATTTTTTTCTTGGTGAACTTAGTGCTATTAGGTTTCCTACCCTTTTTCATTAGCTTAATTTCTTCTTGGGTTCTCAGATCATTTTATTTAATTAATTACTTTAGTTCATTGGGCCTTTTTTAATTCTTTTACCAAATTGCCTTTCTAGTCTTAGTTTTCATATCACTAAACCCCCTATTTTTAATTTGAAAATTTATTTTTATGTTGAAAATAAGTCTAGATTATAATATTTATCTTATCTTATTATGTTAAAATAAGGTTTATTATTTGGCTTATTTGACTTAGTTGCTTAAAGTATGTATTCGCGAGTGCCCAACTTTTGTCTAAGTTGACCTACTAGGTTTCAAAGTTTGCAGGATCATCAAGAAATTATCTATGGGGTGGTTTTTATCAAAACCCAAAGACCTAGCAAAAACTTTCACTGGATTGAGGAGAGAGAAAAAAGAAGGAAGCTCTTGAGAGGAGTATTGAGATGGGTCATCGAGGCAACTTCTTTCTTTAATTGCTTCATAACTTCCCTGCATTATTGTGCTTTTGCCTTGACCCTTTTGTTTGCAATATTTTCCCCAACTTCTTTGAGTCAGTAAAAGTTTTTAAGGTCCTATTGAGTTAAAACATGTCTAAGAGTAAGTCCAGTTTTGAGTCAAACTCTAGGAAGAAGTCAAGAAATAGTCAAGTGGGGAGGTAGTGGTGAAGCTGCCATCACCGAGTCACCATCGGCCGACTGGGCGGCCAATGAATCTATGCCAATCTAGGAATTGCATGGCACTTACTTGATTGTTTTTATGCCAATCAGAATAAGTCTATCTTATTTTGACTAAGGGTTTCTCTTGGGCACCTACGGGGCATGTCTCTCTGGCACTTGGGTTAGGTGCTTTGAGGGCGTTGGCCACAGGTAGCTGGTTACCAGCAGTTGCAGGGGTGGTCCTCCTTGTGGTGTTCTAGCATATTCTATGTTTATGGATCCTTTATTAGGTGCATCATTAGATTGAATCTTACAAAATTTCTGTAAGCCTCAGAAATTACACAGTAGGCGCATAGTTCATAAGTTGTTTTTCTTGTTAGAGTTTGAGTCTACAGCAAAGGGTTCTTCTAATGAGGTGCCTAAAGATTCTTTTATTATCGATAATAGATTTGCTAGAGTAGTGGATGTTAGTGCTAACTTTAGCAAAAAGAGTTAGATGCTTTGAGACATAGGATATGTGTCACTGATGGGTTTGGGTTTGTTCTTCCTTCACCTAGAGATGATATGGTATCACTCTCTAAGGGTATTTCACTATTTTTAGTAGTTACTTTACTTGCGGGTTCTCGTTACCTCTAGAGGGTACATAGTAGAGAGTGCTGCAGGGAGGCGTCACTAGATGGCATTGTTCAAACCCCCAAGGCTAGTGGTCGATTGAGGCACACGCTCTATTATTTTCGTGATGCCACTACCTACTACCATTAATGAGCCTGAGGTGGTGCTTTTTGGCCTACTGGCAAGCATATAGTGGACCAACTACTTATCCATAGATAGCTTGCCCTTTTTATATTATTGAGGGTAAGGGACTTTCTCCTATAGTTTATGCTTGAGTTGTGGCATAGATTCTCAATAGGGTGTAGAAAAGATTGCTTCAATGTTGATCATATACAAGGCGTGGTGAGTAAGTATGATCAAAGAAAGTTGGAGTTATACTTCTCTTCTCAATTGTTGAGATAGTTGCAAGAGATTTTGCATGGGTAAATATTTTTCTCAACACTTAGTTTATTTTCATCGTCCTTTCTTTCTTCATAGTAGTGTATAGATCTTTAATTTTGCTTTTTGTGCATTTTGAGTGCAGGGTTGGAAATTAGTGAAGCATATTTCCATTAAGTAGAGGGGTTATGGCAATGGTGACTCCTCTTGAGGAGAAAGCCACCAAATCAGCTCGGTAGCAGAGTGAAAAAGAGAATGAGGTAACGAAGTTGTAGAAAGAATATGAGCAGCTAAAGATGTGATATGCTAATGAGGTAAAGACCGAAAAATAGTTTTTGGAGTTTTCGATTAGAAATGTGCTCATTAGTGCTACTCGCAAGGATGCAATCAAAGAGTTCAAGGTTCTAATGAATTCTTTGAGGTTATTGATGTGAGGAAGTTGAAGTAGAGGCGACGGTGATCTATGAATAGAGCATCCAAGCTGTTGTCGTATTTTGATGGAGACTGGGTAATACTCTACCATGGACTTGCTGATGTTGTACCTCGCCATTCCAATCAACCTTCCTACTGAGGAACATGGAACGACTCCTGAGGTTGGTGCAAAAGCTATGGTGGAAGACCCAGTTGAGGCCTCTTTGTAGGAGAAGAAATATTTCTTTAGGATCGGACTAGTGAATAGGAGTCTTTGCTTTTTGTTTAGTACTTGATACTACTTAACATTTTTAGCTAGCTTAAGTATTGTTTCGACTGATTTTGGATTTTGTTATTCCTTTTGGAGGCCAAGTATTGACCATATATTTTTTTCGTCATCGTGAGTGTTTGCTTCCTTATGCTTTTCTTTTGCTTATTCATGTTTGTTCAGTTACTTGGCCAAATAAGTGACATTTAAGTGATATCATAATTCTTTTTTTTTCTTTGCATTATGTAAACTTAATTATTTTTGCTATATTGGGGGTGTACCTATGAATCTTTGTATTTTGTGCGCGGGTTTGCCTACGTGAAGCAATTATGGTGGATCCTAGCAAGAAAATAAACCATAACATCATTTTGCCTAGGTGTTAGGGGTCAGGCTACGTTGAAGTACCAGGTGCCAATGTAGGGCCTCTATTAATTGTTCACTAGAGCCTATCTTGGGGGCCTATCTCAACTGTCTGTGTGGGATGCCTAAGTGTTGAGTGTCCATCGGGTGCTTGACTTAGGTGCCGATGCTAAGTATCCATTGGGCGCTTGACTTGGGTGCTCGTACTAGGTGCCCAGCTTAGATGCTCGCGCTGGGTATCTATCTTAGTATCTGGTTGGAAGCTACTGGGCACCCGATTGGGCATTTATTGAAAGCCTATTTTGGGTGCCCAATAACTAGTTCGATTGTGACACTGTACACTCGGCCTCTCTCTCTATCTCCCCCCCTCTCTTTCTCCCTCCCCCTTATTGGAAACATATTGGTTTTCCCTAAAGTTATTGAGAGTCTCTACGGTCGAGTTTTTGGCATTTAGTTGGATACTTAGAGAAACGCTTGATAGACTTATGTTTTTTTGAGCTTCTATTGATTGTTATTGATGTGAGTTCAATGCATGATAAGATCATATGAGGAAGGTATAGATTTACTTTTTTATTAAGCTTTATGTCAAGTCCTTGTGAATAGCTGCTGTTGACTCGTATAGAGCATTGCACAAGAAGATAAGTGAGTTTTATTAATGAGGCTTTTATCATGATAAACAGTTGATCAAAGTTAATTTGTTGCATGCCTCACTGGTGAGGTCATTTTGCAACGCTTAGTCTTTGATATTAACTTAAACTGGATGCCTCATTGGTGAGGTTTCATTGTGATACTTAATAGTTCATTAGGAGTATAGTTGTACGCCTTGTTGGCAAGGGCTTAGAAACTAAATATCATGAAGATGTTATGTAGAGGATCTTATTTTAAAGGTATTAATTCATTTAGTAGTCGCAATAGTGAAGTTTGAGGTAACATCTTAGGCGAGCCTCATTCATGAGGCCTTACAGAATCATTATAATTAAGATTAGTGCATGGTCCATACACCATTAGGAGGGTTCAATAATTGATATGAGGAGTACATCTATATACCTCTTAGGAGACTTCGTTGTAGGCTTATGCTGAATTGATTAAGTAAGCATGTGTTACTTTTTGAAAATGTTGATACATTGCCGTGAGGATTCAAGATGGACTTTTTTGCTCAGTTATCACATGCCTCCCAGAGGGCAATACAGTTAAATTAATTCAAGAGTTACCACCTACCCAGAGGAATTACAATGGGCATGTTTTGGGTTGGCAATCACGTGTCTTCTAGAGGAGGCTTATGCCAGCAACCACGTCCTCGGAGGGCCATATATTGAGATTATGCTTATAGGTGGCGACCACATACTCTATGAGCAACCTTGTAGTGGGATTATGCCAATGTGTCTTCAAGAGTGCTATGCACAGCGGTGTGTGAGCATTTCAAATAAGTTAAGTTATAGTCGTAGATATTGGCATTATGAAAAATTACATTTATTTAAGAAAATAGTATCAACACAGAGGTTCCATTCCCAAGTGAGCAGGCTTTATTCAAATCAGAATAAAAAATCAACTTCTTACTTGGAAAAAAAAAATGCTTTAGAGCAAATATGAAATACTGAATCAAAAATTATTCTAAGGAAAACAAGTAATAACAGAGACCGGCACAGGCGACGTGTGCAAGTAGTACATCGTGAATATCTCCAGGATGTTGGTATTTTGCAACACACTTTTACGCTTATTTCTCTTCTTGATGCTTTGTAGTTCCTTAATTTGATCTGTTTTGGAAGCAGAGCTCTCGATGCTCTTTACAGTATTGGTGTAGCACTCTCTAGTTGCACTTCGATCTCAAATAGCATTTCTAATTCCACTTAGCATGGGAAATTTTAACTTCATATGGCACGTCGAAATAACTGCTTGGAATTCGTTCAACGTAGGTCTCTTTAATACCACATTATATATAGATGGAGTCTTGATTACTAAGAACCTTAACATGTTTACTCCTCGCTTTGGGTGAGTACCTAGAGAAAGGGCTAGTAGTACTTCTCCTAGTGTTTCCACTACGTCACCCGTGAATCGCACCAGGGGATACTAATTTTCTGCCACTGTGTGTTATCTACTCCTAACTGGAAGAATGCGTCGTGAAACAAGATATCTACCGATCTACTATTGTTTACAAATATTTTCTGTATACCTAAAAATTAACGAGGGATACATAGATCACTGATGCATTATTGTGGTGTCCTCACCCTAGCTCCATATCTTTTTCTCCAAAGGTGATGTTGGGTGTTAGTGGATGTACCTCGAATATTCCCAAGATAGGATCAACAGCATGAGCTTGTGCTTGTCTTGCGCTCGCAGTAGCACTTTTTTAGTATTGGTGGAGTCTCCGTCAATCAGTCTTCCTAAGATTATTGAGACGGCACCAGTTGTATGGAGGTTTTCAAGGTTGTGTTGGTGTTGATGGTCCTTAGGATCCAAGTGGTCATCATGTTATTGTCGACGATTTTCACTCATATTTGTCAGAGGGCTCTTTTTAGGACTAGACGACATCTGCGCCATATACTCCTTGAGATGTCCTCTCTAAGTCAATTTTTCAATTTCACCACTCAGGTGTCTGCATTTTTCTATGAGCATGCTAGCTATTATGGTAGAAATGACATAAATTATCTAACTTTGACTTCTTTGGATCTTCTGTTGTTTTCTAAGGAGGTTGTTAAATGAGATAGCATTGTAATGCTACTATCAGAATTTCCACCATAGGAACAGTAAGTGGCATGTATGTAGTGTGCACACAATGAGGGCTACGTAAACAATCTCCTTGTTTCTTGCTATTATCACTTCCTTCATCACGCAGCTTGTGCATATGGGCTTCTAGGCAGTTGAAGTTTTCGTAATCCTGATGTACTTCTCAGCATGCATTAGAAGCTTTTTTAGAATAGCAGGAGGTTTCTTAGAATTCAACTCCCATAATTTCAAGTCTTTCAAGCTTTGATGGATGATGCCGGGTAAGAGTTCTTGGCCCATACGACGGATTTGATTGACTACTTGGACAAAACGGTCAAGGTAAGTTCTTGTAAATGGATAATTTTTGAGTAATTTAAAAGCGACACATGTGAAATATTTAAAATTTTCTATTTATGTTTTGGGATTTGTTATATTTAATTCCAAAAGATAAATAGTTGGTTTTTAATTAACATTGTAGTATTTATTTTATGCTCAAATTAGATATTGACGAGTGTCAAAATAAAGTGTCATATCCAATCAAATCAAGTTATGTGGCCTAGCAATTTTGGGCTAACCAAATTGCAGCATGTGGCATATCTATGTACATGGACCAATCAAATCAAATTATGTAATATTATCTCTTGATATTTGATATTATTTCATTGAAGAGATAACTATAAAATATGTTCAAGTCAATCTAGGAGTCTCTCATTAGACATCTATATAAAGGGGGTGATTAATAGTCATTCCACACAACAATATCGGCAACAACAAACAACAACACAAGTCCTAGCAAGTGAGAGAAACTTTGAAAGAACTCAATAATTCTTTTAAGCAACTTTAAGGAGATCCACGACATTCAAGGCGATCTTCGCAGAGCTCATCTATTTTGCCATTTGATTTGGGATTACAGTGCAAAGCCCTTGAATTGACGTTATTTTTCTCAAATAAAATTCAAGGAGATCTACGGCATTCAAGGTTTTCCTCGCAGAGCTCCTATATTTTGGCATTTGATTCGAGATTATGGTGCAAAGCCCTTGAATTGGCATTATTTCAAATCAAAGTCAAAGAGATTCATAGTGTTCAAAGCATTTATCATGGAGCTCATCAAATTCCAAGATCATCTTTAGAAGGGAAAAATCAGAGTATGATTTTAGAGATTGAATTCACAATTAATAAGTTTCAATTTCATTTTATTTGTATGATTTTTCCTATCTTGTAATTTTTGTTTTTGTAGACAAAAAAGTTGCGCTAATCGCTACCTCTTATCTTGTCCCTTAATCAAATTGAAGCATAAAATGGCCGCCAACAAGACAACAACACTAAAAATTACTATCTCAAATTCCTTAAGTACTGGAGCAAGAAGTGTTGGTGTTACTACAAAAAGTATGTCCAAAATGCTACAATCATCTTTAGAAGTGGCTCCTTCACTTGAAATTATGGAAAAGGCATTGCCGTATACTATTGATACCAATAAAGGTGGTGGAGAATCAAAGGAAGAATCAACATCATCTACTCCTCACTCGACATCAAGTTCCTCAAGCATGGCAACGGTGATGGTGGTAAGTGCTACAACTTTGAAGGAACTAATTGCTAATTTGACGAAGGCTATTGAAGGACTTGCAAAGCATGTCCAAGAGCAAGACTCCTAAATCTCTAAATTAGTGAATAAGGTGGACAATATTGATACCAATAATGTGGTGGAGAAATAAATTGAAGCTCAAGATGAAGGCAAAATATCTACAAAGAAGTAACCAATAGAAAAGATGAGTAGTTTTTAATAGAAGAGTTGCAAGTTTTCGCTGATGGACTAATTCTATTGACAAACTGAAGGACTTTTTCATGGGAATTATGAAAGAGAAGCTTGAGGGAATTTCTAAGTCATTTATGACTTATTCCAAGCTATATACTCAAAGGATTGATGATTTGAAAATGCCAATTAGATACCAAACCCCAAAGTTTCAGTAATTTGATGGTAAAGGTAATCCAAAGCAGCATGTAGCTTTTTTATTAAGACCTACAATAATGTTGGGACATATGGAGATCACCTAGTCAAGCAGTTTATTGAATCTTTGAAGGGTAATGCTTTTAATTAGTACACTAGCCTAGAGGTGGGCCCAATTGATAGCTAGGGGCAATTGGAGCAAAAATCTCTCAATCTCTTCTATAGCACTCGAAGGATGGTGAGTATGATTGAATTCACTAATTCTCGCCAGTGGTAAGAAGAACCAGACATTAACTACGTCATTTGCTAGAGAAATTTAAGTCTTAATTACAAAGATCAATTATCTGAGGCATCAACCATTGAGATTTGCATTCAAGGGATACATTGGGGACTTTGATATATCTTCCAAGGAACTTAGCCACATACATTTAAAGAGTTAGCTACTCGAGCCCATGGTATGGACTTAAGCATGTCTGCTAGCAAAATTGAGGGGCTGCCAGTTCAAGAGCCTCTCAAGTCAATGGAAAAACAAGAATTCAAGAAAGAGGGCAAACTTCTTTCCAAGACTCCAAGTAAAAAAGCTATAATGGTGAATGTAATACCCATCAGATTTCGTGAAAAGGCAGATATCATAAATGATGAAAAGAAAGACGTTTTCTAAAGAAGAAGACAAAGAAAATTGACTTTGAAAGAGATATAGGCTAAGATGTACCCATTTCTCGACTCTGATGTCTCTAAAATATTTGATGATTTGCTAAATTCAAATCTCATTGAATTTGTATGCAATGAAGCAACCTGAAGAAGCTGGAAAATTGATGACCCAAAATATTGCGAGTACCATCGGGTTGATGGGTCACCCAATCCACGACTGCTTTGTATTCAAAGATAAAATGATGCAGTTAGTTCAACAAGGGAAAATCTCATTTGAGGAGGATAATGCAGCCTCAGGTCTTGCTACTATCGAGATTGAAAATCATAAAGTTGCAAAAAAGGATGTACTTGGTGATGGTGAAAATCTGATCATGATAGTAAAATTGTATGTAAGTGAAGAAAAGATCCTTCTAGTGAAGCATGTCTTATCTGATTTAGAGAACCATGAGATGACTGAGGAGTTCATGTTAGCAATGATTTTCACTGACGAGGATTTGTTGCTTGGCTCTAAACCCCATAATAGGCCAATATTTGTATCTGGCTATGTTCATGAGCAGAAAATAAATAGAATTTTGATTGAGGCTTTGCAGTCAATATCTTGCCATTGTGTGTAATGAGGGACTTAGGAATCTCCACGGATGAACTAACAAACAGTCATCCGTTGATCCAAGGATTCAATCAAGGGGCCAAAATACTCTTGGACTAATAAGGATACAACTATTGATGGATGATACATTGTCAACTACATTCTTTCATGTTATAGATGCCAAGACATCATATAATATGCTTTTAGGCCGACCTTGGTTACATGAAAATGGTGTAGTTCCCTCCATTTGGCATAAATGCTTCAAGTATTATCATCAAGGTATGGTGAAGAAAATGCTTGGGGATAGCAAACCTTTCACTGAAGCTAATTGCACTTAGCCGATGCCAAACACTACATCGTAGATATAAAGACTGTCAAAGCCAAAGGACAAGAAGAATTCAAGTAGCAAGATGATCCTAATGGAGGAACTAAGATTAAAAACTTGGCTTTCCTCTAACCAAACTTCATGTAAAGAAGCCATCTCTTTAGCACCAAAAGGGTTTGTTTGCCTAACTCAAAAAGTTGAGAAGGAACTAGGAGAATCCATGTGGCTTCAAAATGAGAATTGCCTTGATTTAAAAGCTTATAAACTTCTTTTCAAGGCTAGATATAATCCACGAGAAAGTTTTATTTTGGGGATTCTCCCTCCTGAGGTTACTGGTAAGCAAATGTATGGACTTAATGCTACCCAAAAGACGATGAAGAAAATGGGCATGCTATTCAAAGCTCTCGAATGGGACTTGAATTTGTTTCCCAAAATCCTATTCACATTGTGATTAGAAGTGCCAGCAACAATCATATAGTTGGAGAGGAATTTTCCTCAACAAATGATAGTTTCAATGAAAATGGGAAGAAAATCCAGTAAATCTCAATTTTCGATAGACTCAAAAAGTGTAGGCATAAAATAACCTATAATCAAAGACTGAATATATCTAAAATTCTAAAGTACTTGAAGCGGAATGGTAAGATGCATAAGCTTAGGAGTTTGATTCCTTCATGCATGAGGTATCATATTATTTTAAGTATATCATGTGACAAAGTCTTAAAGATTAATCTACAAATTGCTGCCTTCACACAAACTCAAAAGATATCATGTGATCATCTTTTCAAGAAATTCTCCAAGCTTATCAGTAGTGGTTACATAAGTGAGAAAGATATCATCATGTAGACAATCCATATAAGAAAAAGGAATGGACAAACAAGGACATGTATGGAATTCAAGAAAACTGAGCCCGTGGAAGGAGATATTGCGCCAACGTACCATATTACTTTGAGTGAAGAATTTTTTATGGAAGAAAAAGATGTTGAAACTGCCTTTCCTAAGTTTGAAGAAGGTGTTAAGGCTATTGTTGATAAATTGAAAGAGATTAATTTGGGTGATGCCAATGTCCCTCGACCTATCTACATTAGTGCTTTGTTGACCACTGAGGAAAAAGAAGTGTATGTTGAATTGTTACACGAATTCAAGGATGTGTTTGCATGGTCATACAATGAAATGCCTGGATTAGATCTAAAGGCGCGGTCCATTATTTATAAGTAAAGAAAGGAACTCATCCAGTCAAATAAGCTCAACATTGGTTTCATCTTGAATTAGTTTCTTTGATTGAAGTAGAAGTGAACAAGCTCCTCGAGGTTGGGTTCGTTCCAAAACTCAAGTATCTAACATGAATCTCTAGCATTGTCCCAATAAGAAAGAAAAATGGACAAATTCGAGTTTTCATCGACTTTAGGGACATGAATGGTGCATGTCTTAAGGATGATTTTCCATTACCCATTGCAGAACTCATGATTGATGCTACCACAGGGCATGAAGTACTATCATTTATGGATGGATCATCTGGGTAAAATGCGCATGTCAATTGGTAGCATTTCGTACTCCCAAGAGAATATATTGCTATAGAATAATGCCATTTGGATTGAAAAATACTGGTGCCACATATAAAAAAGCCACATAGAAGATCTTCAACAATATGCTTCACAAGAGCAATGAATGTTATGTTGATGATCTAGTTGTCAAGTCCAAATGGCGAAAAGATCACTTCTAAGATTTGAGATAAGTTTTTGACCGCTTGAGAAAATATCAACTTAAAATGAACCCATTAAAGTGTGTATTTGGTGTTACATCCGAAAAGTTCCTAGGATTCATTGTTCATTGTCGAGGCATGGAAATCGAGCAAGCAATGATTGATGCAATTTTGAAAATGCTTGAACCTTAAGATATCCATGAACTCAAAAGCCTGTAAGGAAAGCTAGTTTATCTTTGAAGATTCATATCAAACTTAGCTAGTAGATGTCAACCATTTAGTTGTCACATCAAGAAAGGCATTTTGTTTAAATAGAATAAAGCTTGTAGTAATGCTTTTAAGAGCATAAAAACTTATCTAGTGAAGCCTCCTATGTTGGTCACACCAGTAACTAGATGCCTACTGATCTTTTATATCGTTGCTCAATAAGGTTCCTTTAGAGCTTTACTAGTGCAAGAGATGATGAAGAAAATAAAATACCTTGTACTACTTGAGCAGAATGATGACGCTAAATGAGTTGAAGTATTTGTGGATTGAAAACAATATGTTTGGCTCTAATTTTGTAATCCAAAAGCTAAAGCATTATTTTCAGGCTCATACTGTCCGTCTAGTCTCAAAAGCAAATTCACTAAAATATGTCATGTCAAGGCTTATCCTCTTTGATGGACTCGCAAGACGGTACCTTCAGTTGCAGCAATTTGAAATTATCTATGTTCTGTAGAATGCAGCAAAAGGACAAATTTTGGTGGACTTCTTGGCTGATCTCTTTATCCCTGCTAAGTGGGAGTTATTTGATGATCTACCTGATGAAGATGTCTTGGTGGTTGAAATTACACCTTCTTGGAATATGTACTTGAATGGAGCATCCTACAGAGAAGGAGTTGGTGCTAGAGTAGTATTCATCACAACTAATGACGAAGGATTACCATACTTATTCACCTTAACTAAAATTGTTCCAATAATGCTGTTGAATATCAAGCTCTTATCCTTGGGTTGGAGATGGCGATTGACATAAAATTGTTACACCTTAAAGTCTATGGAGATTCTAAGTTGGTATTCAATCAGTTGCTTTGGATGATATGAAGCCAAGAAACCTAAATTACTTCCATACTTTAATTGCACCAAAAGACTTATTAGGTGGCTTAGGGATGTAGAAATTGAACATGTGCTAAGGAAAGAGAACAAACAAGTCGATGTGTTAACTAAATTGGCCTCTACACTTGCCATGCCTAAAAATGAAGTGCGTATTCCAATATATAAGAGTTAGATTGTACCACCAACTTTTGAGGATAGAGATTGCAAAGAAAATAAAAGCCATGTTGTTCAAGTATTTGAGATAGAGAAAGAAGATTGACGCCAGCCACTTGTGAATTATCTGAAGTAGGAGAAGTTATCGATGATCCTTGCCAAAGAATTGATATTCGACATTGTGTGGCTCACTTCATATATTACAAAGGTGTACTTTATAGGCGATCTTTCAATCGAATTTTCTTGCGGTGTTTCGGTGATGAAAAAGCCATTCGAACTATGGAAGAAGCTTATTCTGGAGTTTACGGTGCTCTCTAGTCATGTCCAAATTTATATTTTTGGATAAAAAGAATGGGCTACTACTAGCCAATAATGGTAGAAGATTGCATACTTTATGCACAAAGATGTTAAGGTTTTAATTTCATGCAAATCTTATTCACCCGCTCGAGCAATTGCATCCGACTGTTGCATTGTGGCCATTTAATGCTTTGGGTTTAGATGTGGTTAGACCCATGACAAAGTCTTTTGTTGGACACTTGTATATATTAGTTGCAACATATTATTTCTCTAAGTAGGTTGAAGTAGTACCCCTCAAAGAATTAAAGAAGAAAAATGTTGCTGACTTTATCTGCATCAATATCATCTATTACTAGAGGGTTTCTCGATACATAATCATTGATAATGGAAAGCCCTTTTGAAATAGTCTAATAGACAAACTTTGCCAGAAGTTCAATTTTAATTGGAGAAAGTCTTCCATGTACTATGCTGCTGCTAATGGTCTAGTTGAAGCATTTAATAAGGCTTTCTATAATTTGCTAAAGAATGTAGTCTCAAAGTCAGAGAGAGATTAACACGAAAGAATCGAAGAAGCTTTATAGGCATATCAAACTACTTATAAAACACCTACACAAGCAACTCCGTATTTATTAGTTTATGGTATTGAAGTCATCTTACCTTTAGGGCAGCAAATTCCATCATTTAGGATATCCATACAAGTAGTATTGATTGGGAAAAAAATGCATGCTACGTCTTAAGGAATTGGAGGCCCTTGATGAGAAAAGGTCATAAGCAAAACAAGGACTTGAGTGTTATCAAACTCAGCTCCCCAGGGCATTTAACAAGAAGGTGCGATAATAATCTCTTCAAGTTAGGGATTTGGTGCTTGTTGTGAGAAGGCCCGTCATCACTACTAATTGGACTAGGAATAAGTTCATATCAAAATAGGATGGTCTTTATATTGTCAAAGAAGTCTATACAAATGGTGCATATAAATTGGCTGCTGAAGATGGATTAAGAGTTGGCCTAATAAATGGGAAGTTCTTAAAATGCTACTACATATAAAGTTGAGAGATTAGTCTTTGACGCACAAGTTTAAACAGCATATTACTCCTTATCTGCTTGAGTATAAATTGCAAACAATATCCACCAAAGATAGTGCACGTGGTTAAACTGCTAACTTATCCCACTAAAAGTATTTTATGTGGTTAAAATATTAAATGCTCCACCTAGTCCGAGGTGTTTAAGCAATGGATACTCTGGCCCGTATGAGTATAAACTGTGAATGGTATCCACTAAAAAGGATGCTTTCTTTAAACTACGTTATGACTTGATCCCTTTATTAGGTACATGTGTAGCTTAAATATTTTCTAAGTTTAGTCATGAATTTATTTTGAATTATATTTTCCCTTATTTCATTGAAAAAAAAAGTAATTTAGTTGTCTTTATTTGTCTATTTTAAGTTTCTGAATTTATTCATTAGTTTGTTTTGAGTTTGTTTTAAGTTATATTGAGAGAGAGAGAGAGAGAGAGAGAGAGAGAGAGAGTAGTTTAGATGTCTTTATTAGCTTGTTTTGAGTTTTTTTGAATTTGTTCATTACTTTGTTTTGAGTTTGTTTTAAGCCATGTTGAGTTAAAAAAAAAAGTATTTTAATTGTCTTTATTAGTTTGTTTTGAGTTTTTGAATTTATTCATTAGTTTGTTGAGTAAAAAAAAGTAGTTTAGTTGTTTTTATTAGTTTGTTTTAAGTTTTTGAATTTATTTATTAGTTTGTTTTAGTAAAAAAAAAAAAAAAGTAGTTTAGTTGTTTTTGTTAGTTTGTTTTGAGTTTGAGTTTTTGAATTAATTCATTAGTTTGTTATATTAAGTTAAAAATAAAAATAAAAAGTAGTTGAGTTGGATTTTTCTAGTTTTTTTTTTAAAGTTATGTTGAGTAACGAAAAAAGTAGATTAGATGTCTTTTTGAATTTATTTACTAGTATGTTCTGAGTTATATTTAGTTTTTTTTTAAAAAAAAAAACTCAAAAGATTGCAAGATGGAAAAGAAAAAAAAATTCTATTATGTAATCTGAAAAATAGATGTAGCAGAGTTCATAACAAAAGCAAGAAAAGAAAAAGAAAGAGCAAAAAGTTCTAAAAAACTCTTAAGCAAACGGACTCAAGTTCTTCCATTCTTCTTTGGTGGCCTCCAAGTGTTCCATTGAAGTTTTTAAATTCTCAGCCACTTTATCACTCAATGGAGGTGTACTCTTGATAGTAGCAATTTCCTCTTTAATCTCATGAACTTCGACTTATGCACTTTGAAGAAGTTGTTGTTGGCATTTCAATGATAAAGTCAAATTCTTATTGCATTCCTTCAAATTCTAAGCTCCTTCTTAACACATTGTAGCTCCTCTTGGGTAGATTGGATTTGATTCATTTCTTTGCTTTCTCTAGCTTGGGCATCATGGACACGACTTTTGGCCTTATCTATTTGTTGTGCAAGAAGCTCATTAGATGCTTTCTCAAAAGATGCTGACTTTGCCTTATCATAAGTAGCGGCCTTGTCGAAAAATACTTGCAATAATTTTTCCACATTGGACATGTCAAGTTTGTTGAAGCCCCCATTTGATTCAAGCACAAATTGAACACTATCTTTGATGGATGAGATGGAATCAAGTAGCGTATTTACTATTATCGCACGAAGGCCATCCCACAGCATTTGAAGATACTCTTTTTAATAATTATGTACAAGTTTCTTATCCTCAAATACTGAATTGGAGCACAATGAGGTGATTGTTTAGCTTTCACCCTATTGAGTGCCTTGTTTTGTATTATTTCATCAATTAGACGACCTATGGCCAACAAGTTAGGTCTTATGATTGATCTTTGGCTACCTTAGGATGCCTTGAGTACCCCATTTTGTATTATTTCATCAATTAGAGTGCCTATGGCCAACAAGTAGGTCTTATGATTGATCTTTGGCTACCTTACGATGCCTTATCTTCATTAACATTAATGATTTCTTTTTCCAACTAAAGTGTCACATAATTTTAAGTTAGCAAATAACCAAAAAGAGACTTATTTTTAAGAAAAAAAGAAGATAATCTTTGTGGTAAAGTTCTCCATTAGCGAGTGATCACTTGGCTTTGGAGATTTGGAACCCCTTTTAAGCCTTTTCCAATGGCAATCTACATCACTACTACTGTTCACTTTAAATGATAAGGACTCCTTTTCTTTTCTACTGGAGGCTCGATGTTTTCTAAGTTGGAAGGGTTTTGAATATTTTTAGCAAGTGGACTATCATCTTTATCATGACCTTTGTCTTTAAGGAAAATTTTGATTGGCTTCAAGTTGATCAATCTTGCAATGTTTTTCTCAAAGTAATCTCTATGAATTTTAGCCACCACTTCTTGTAGTCATTCGAAAAAAATCTTTTTGCATTTGGGGCCATACAAAAAAACCATGCTTTAGAAATAGACAATGTGCAAATTGTATAGGTGCCAACAGCAAAGTCGTTCATCCAAAGGGATTGTGTGGATGTTATGAGCAAGAATCCCAGGAACGTCTTGATAATATCCAAATTGATGATTGAAGTGATGAGGACTATAAGGTTCATTAATAAAGTGGTCACCTTGCTGCAAAGAAAGATAATTCGAGCGAATGGCAATGAAGTAGTTTTGCTCCATTTCTCTAGCATTCCCATTATCAACATATGAAAATTCCTTGTCTTTTGTAATCATGGTGCAAGTCCAAGAAACAAAATCTCCTTTATGAATTCTCTTATGCGCCTCCTTTAGGTCATAGTAATTTGCGCCCCCATCACCATAAAAGTTTGCCATTTTGGGGCCATATACTCCTTGCCAAACTTGATAATGTGTTTTGAAGAAATGCACTAACCAAGCATAGATAAAGTGGATGGGGAAGAAGAATGGACATGACTTGGCCTTAGGGAACTTGAAGTTTTATTTAAACCATTATAGATGGTGGCTAAAACTATAATTGGAAGACTTACTTCCTACCATTGGCATTGATGCATGCTATCTTGAAGGTATTATGGCGTATTAAATTAACATCATTGGTAGGAGAAATGAATGAGTAGAGCTAACAAACCAAATATGCTGCTAAGTAGGTTTCTTCTCTTAAGTTCCTATGAATTCCAAGCTTCAAAAATAATATCTTCTCTCTAGTGGACCATTCTCCATGAATACCAAAATCGCCAAGAGGATTGTTAGTTGATTTAAGGTGGACCACCTTTTTCTCCTTATGTGGTGGTGGTTGATGGTACTTTGTGGCTTTCTTAGATCAATACTTCACCTATTTCTCCATAGTAACTTGAGAAAGCTGACCTCCATTGGTGCTCATTTGAAGTGAATGATAAGCCTAAAATAAGTACTTCCAAGAATGGGAATAAACCAACTTCCTATCTCATCAACACGGGTGCTTCCTTGGGACTAGAAATCACTTCATCACAAAGAGTCCCTTAAATCATAGAGAGGCCTGCAAGGGTGTGCAAATCCCATAGCAATATGGATAATTCTCCGAAGGAAGTTAGAAAAGTGTTTGTAAGTGGACATCATGCATTGCAAAATGATTTAATAATCTAAGAATTTCAATCATATGTAAACAAGGAAGCGTATACTGGGTCATACACTGGTGTAGCGATCGACTTGTGTTTGCATTAGCTGAGGATGTCCTTAGTCCACTTCTAGTATCCTTTGATGTCGTGGAATTTGCCATCAAATTGAAGAATGTCTTCCCATTTAGCTTGGCCCTCAGTAATATTGCAACCCAATGTTAGCAAAAGAATTAGTTCGTTTGATTGTTGATGATGAATTAGTTCATTTGGAGGACAATGGTGAGTTGCCCTTAAAGCCACACCTTATTTCATCTCCTATGTCCATTCCTCTGTATAAAGTGAATTAGTCAGCCTTGGCCACTTTGCTAAGTATCTACCAATAAGGGGAACACGAATAGCCAAAAGTGTGCCTTTTCCATAGATTAATTCTCTTCATTAAGGATAATCAAGTGTTGCACTTCGGTGATGGATGAAACATCTTTAAAGTAAACCATTGTGCAATATGCTAAGATAAAAAAAAGAGGTTTACCAAGTTGTTAAGAAAAAAAAAAGAAGAAGAAAAGATGACATCCTAAGAAGATTAATATTTATAAAAGAACTCAAGTATTATGAAGAATGAAAGAAAGCCAAATAATTGTGTTCATTCCTAATGCTTAAGTAAGTTGATGGAGAACTCAATACCAATACAACGATAGTAGTGTATGTTCATAGAGTCATTTTATCAAATATGGAGTTGGCATAAACAAAGTAGTGAATGAAAAAAAAATGAAAAGAGAAAAAGAATATGTAACCGGACCGAACAAATTCCCAACAATTAATGGAGCAAATTTCTAATATTGCTACTATGTGGGCTTAAGCTCTTGATGAAGTTCTTTTATAGGTGTTTGTTAGGGCTTATTTTTAAGTCCTTGACTCCTAGTTAAAATCAATTTCTGGAGTCACAAGAATTTGTGGAAATTTTGTAAATCTTGGATTGCCTGGAGATACAACACTGTTTTTCTATGAAGTGGAGTTTAAGCTTTAATCAAATTCAAGGAATAACAGTTCAACAAGAAAAGGAATGTTTCTTTGTGTAGGAAAAGAGTACTCTATCAGTGAGTATTCAATTAAAATTTCATTCCATAAATTCAAAAGGTTGGAGTCAAGCACATATTATCGAAGTTAACTAAAACACCTATTCCTACTACAAGTGCAAGTCTAATGTGGCTATTTCAATCATGCATCTATATATATGTGCCGTGGCTATTTTAAATACCTGTTGTTGATGTGATTATGATCACCTTTTAAGAATAAATGCACCAAGTGAATTTTAAGGTTGGATGAGCTACCTAACCACTTGAAAAATGCAGAAATATAACTACAGAGTTTTATTTATTTATATATTTTGATGGGTCTCTTGAACCCGTTAAACATTTTCTTAAAATTAATATAGTGAGGCTCGTGACTCTCTTTGAGGCAACACTAGTATTGTTTCTATAATTCTCGATATTCAAACAAAGAAACATGAAGCATGGAACTAATCCTTTAAAGGAGATTCTTAAATAATTCAAGTCTCGACTCATTTGTAAATCATTAATAAATTCCTCATCAAGTTTTTAAGTGGGGACATTTGTAGATGGATAACTTTTGAGCAATTGAAAATTGACATGTGTGAAATACTATGCTAATTATTAATTTAAAATTCTCTAGTTATATTTTGAGATTTATTAAATTTAATTTCAAAAGTTAAATAGTTGGTTTTAATTAATGATCTTAGTATTTATTTTATCCTCAAATCAGATATTACAAGTTAAAAAAAAAATGTCATAGCCAATCAAATCAAGTTGTGTGGCCTAGTAATTTTGGGCTAACAAAATTGCGATATGTGGCATATCTATGTACGTGGACAAATCAAATAAAATTATGTGATGTTGTCTCTTAATGTTTGATATTATCTCATTGAAAAGATAACTATCAAAAAAGTTAAGTCAATATGGGAGTCTCCTATTAAACATCTATGTAAAGGGGGTGATCAAAGCGTATTCCATACAACAACAGTAGCAACAAACACAAACACAAGTCCTAGCAAATGAGAGAAACTTTGAAGGAGTTCAACAATTCTCTCAAGCAAATTCAAGAAAGTCCACAGCGTTCAAGGCATTGTTCGGCGGAGCTCATATATTTTGGTATTTGATTTGAGATTACAATATAAAGCCCTTGAATTAGCATTATTTTTCTCAAATCAAATTCAAGGAGATCCCAACATTCAAGGCGTTCTTCATGGAGCTCATATATTTTAGCATTTGATTCGAGATTAAGGTGCGAATTGACGTTATTTCAAATCAAACTCAAAGAGATCCATGGTGTTCAAGACATACAACATGGAGCTCATCAAATTTCAAGATCATCTTTGGAAGGGAAGAATCAAAGGATTAGATTAGAGATTGAATCCACAATTAATAAGTTTCAATTTCATTTTACTTGGACAATTTTTCTTGTCTTGTAATTTTTATTTTTGCAGACAAAAAATTTGTGCTTATAGTCCTCAGAGACTCTCTATCCTTTGCTTTATGGTAAAAAAAGTAAGCCGCCATTTGATAAAGAAGTTCTAGAGGAAACACTGCGCTAACACCTCCCATCTAAAGATGGATCTAGCGGGAATCTAGTTAAACCATGTCAGAGCATGTTTTGTGAGGGTGGTGCAGAAGAGCTTGCAGTATGTGGTATGTGGCCCCGTTCAAGTTATGGAGCTTTATCTTCACTAAAAAGTTGTCTAAGTATTTTTTAAGGTCTGTAACGCCATCAAACTTTAATAATTAAGCTATCTTTGTTTCAAGAAGGAGTGCTTCTACCAAGATGGCCGAAGAGAAAAATCTGCACCTCGAGAGAGTGACAACTAGAGAATGATATTAGCTCTATGCTTTTCCTAATAGATGTGACACCAAGCAATGTGTTTGGGCTCTAGTAATCGCAAGCAGAAGTCAGGCAAAATATGCTGGAGCGAAAGCTTGTCTTCTTGTTTGGGTAAAGGAGGAAGATGTGTCACATCCAGAGTTACTTCTTCTTTTAGTTCTCTCTGGGGAAGATAAAGCCCCCGGTTCTGGTGAGAGGATTGCTGCAGCTCTGGGGGATGACGCTTCTTAACATATTGGGCAACAGCCTTGGCCACGGCTTGGGCAGTGATGTTCTTCAGTAGGATCTTCAATGCCTCCTAGGTTATAGGCTGAATAGGATTCTAAAAGGAGGTCCCTGCTGGGTAAACATCTCTGCTAGTGCAGGTTGTATGTTAGGAGCTAGCTTCGTTACTAGTTAAGGTGGTGCTCAGGTTGGTGAGTCTCTACATTATACAATATTGAGACCACCTGGTTACTAGAGTCACGAGCTCTTGATCTATCTGTATCCTCAGTATTCTTACTTAATTCTTTAGAGTTTTCCGATGCTAAAATGATACTGCACGAAAATAGAATGTTGTCATTTTCAGTAGACAGCAAAAAGTTGGTTCATTTTCTTTGAAATGCATGCAAAGAGATTCTTTGCTCTTGAACATTTGCGATTCTTTGCAAATGATTTCTTGTGCCCAACTTCATTTTGGAACTTAATATTTAAAGTTTCTTTTGGTAGGTCTAAGGCCATTAGAGTTTTGCAACTCTTTTTCATGGGCTCAATTTGTCCGTGGGCTTTTTGGCCCTTTGATTTAATTAATTGATTTAGTTCATTGGGCCTCTTTTAGTTCTTTTACCAAATTACCCTTGTAGTCTTAATTTTTCATATTAATTACTGGAAAAATATGTGAGTAAAATATATAATTAAAGAACACATAGCAATCAAATAAATTGGAACATAATATCAAATATTTACACAATGATTTTTTTCGTAAAATATAAGCTTATCCACAATGGACTAGGGATAGTTAAACCCATAGGAAGGAAGGAAATAACTAAATCCATACTTTTGGAAATGAGGATTTATATGGGAATTGGAATTATTATCTCTAAATTATACCAAGTATGAGTTTAAGTATGGACTTGGTAATACCCATTCCATTCTCTTCTCATTCTACATGCCAATCATACCATTAGTTGTATAGATTTTAAATTAAAACTCAAAGTAAAAATAAAAGGATGGAAAATTTTTATAGGTCGGATTCAATTAATTATATAGTAAATGTATTATCAAACCAATAGCATTCATACAATCTAAATCTCCTTATTGATAATTAGACGAAAGAAAGAGCTTTCATTTCATTAATTTATTTTCTCTCTATTAAGATGGGTATTGTTATGTGAAACTTGATTGCTATTTTTCTATGTTCTTCCCTTTCCAAAATACTTCTATCCATATATATCATTTCTATTTTTTGAGTAGAAAAAAAAAATTAGAATTCTCAACTTTTAGGATGTCTAAATGATGAAATATTTTTAGGAACAAGCAAATTAAAATGATTTTTGTCTTTAGTTCCAGTTATTTTCTAAAGTGTCAAAAATATAAAAATATATTTAATTACACAGACCCTTTGAATTTTGGGTGATTAAAAAAAAAATGATTCCTAAGTATTGAGAAATTATAATCACCCTCTAACATTTACCTCTGTCTTTTGTTTTTCAAAAATCATTAGCTGTAATTGAGGAAAATGACGACATCAATAGAAATTTTTTGAAAATTCAAAAATGCCCTTATGGTACTATTTAACTTATTTATTGAGATGAAAGTATCATTGAACCTATTTGTGATATTTTTAAATTTATAAGGGTTTCTTTAGTATTAATGTGGATAATTAAGACTACAAGGGCAAATTAGTAAAAGAATAAAAAAAGACCAAATGAAGTAAAGCAATTAATTAAATAAAAAAGGCTACAGAGCCCAAGAACAATTAAGCCCATGAAGAAGGATAACAAAATTCTAATGGAACTAAGCCTATCAAGAAAAAATTATGAAAACTAAGTCCCTAAGAGAACTTGGGTATAAGAAATTATTTTCAAAATTCTCTTGCCCTTTTCATGCTAGTGAGGAAAAAGGTTTGTTTCATTACAAACTAAGTCGGAGTTGTGGTATTAACGCGCACTAAGATGTAGATGAGACTACTTTTAGCGTTAATAGCTTGCAAGATGATGTAAGTGAGTACGACTAGGGAAATTGGAGATATTCTTTTCTTCCCAATTGACTGAGTTTGCTGGTGGAGACTTTGCTTGTGTATATGTTTGTCTTCCCATTTAGTTTATTTAGATTGTATGTTTTTCTTGTAGTCGTGCTTAATCATTTGCTCATTATGTTTATTTTTTTTAGGTTTAGGCTTGGAACTTGATTGTGTAGATGTCTCATCAAGTAAGGGGTTGCAGCAGTAATAGTACAACTTAAGGTAGAGGTCACAAGGTTCTCTTAGCAGCAATCTCAGAAAGAGGAATAGTTCACAAAGTTATTGAAAGAGCATGAGAAGCTAAAAGTGGGTTGTGTGAAAGAGGTGAAGACCAAGAGAAAATTTCTAGAGTCTTCTACAGGGAAGACGCCAATCACCACTTCTTGGGAAGATACAGTGCAAGAGTTCAAAGCTTTTGGTAAGTTTTTTGAAGAGGTTAAGGCAGAGCCAATAATGGTCAATAAGCAGACCATTCAGGTTTATAATAGGTGCTTAGCGAGATTGGGTAATGCCTAGTTGAGGATTTACTGTTGCTTGATCCCAACATTCTAGTCGAACTTTCTACTGGAGCATTTGTGTGGCCCTAAAGGCTAGCATTGATGCTATGTTAGAGGATCCAACGGATGTAGCTCCCCAGGCGTAGATGAAGACCTAGAATATAAGTTTTGATTTGTTCTTTTTTTTATTTGTTAGGGACTACTTCATGTTTTTTTCCTTTTGCATAAGTCATATGATAGCTAGTTTTCTATTTTTTTATTTTTTTTAATTTTAGGAGGCCAAGTGTTGTCCAGACATTTTGTGCATGCCTTGATGTTGCATAATTTGTATTGATTTACATACTTAGTCATTTGGACCATTTTTTTTGTATTTTCACGCTCTCAACTCCAATTGCAGCGTAGCGTGGGCAAATGAGTACTTGTTCAAGCCTCTCTTCTTCTCTCTCTTTTTTAACTCTTTTGCGGGACTTTGTCATGATAAAAAAAGGTGATGAAAGAACTTGACTATGATCCTCACTGGAGGGGGTCTCACCACAAGTTTAATTCCTATGAGCCTCCCTTGGAAGGTCTTATCGTAGTTGTTGAATGTTATGAGTAGGCTTGACTATAAGTCCTGCTTGAAGGGTCTTATGACATGTTTAATTTCTATGAGCCCAGCTTAGAGGGTCTTATTACAGGTTTAATTTCTAAGAGCCCGATTTTAGGGGGTTGCTAGAGTAGTTGTAGTTGTTATTATATATACGTTTGCGAGTAAAGACATAGTTGTTGACACGTTTGTGGTTCGCTTGGGGTGTCTTATAGTGGTCTTGCGTCACTCTTTGTGGTCTTATAGTGGTATTGCACCAAGTACCTCTCTTGGAGGTCTTATAGTAGTCTTTTGCCACGCGCTTTACTTAGCAGGTCTTATAGTGGTCTTTTGCCATGCGCCCCGCTTAGCGAGTCTTATAGTGGTCTTTTGCCATGCTCTCCGCTTAGGGGTTCTTATAGAAGTCTTTTGCCTCTTATAGTGGACTTCATCATACACTTACTTAGGGGTCTTATAATGGTCTTAACCAAGTTCCCCGCTTTGAGGTCCTTTAGTAGTGCTAATGACGTTTTCATGCTGATTTTATTGTAAAGTCGAGTATATTGCAATACACTTTGTGCGTCCACTATCATGCAATTATAATAGACTGTGTGCCTCGAGGGTCTTACCGCATTATATGTTGTTCTTCACGGCCATTGTTTATTAAACATACCTGTGATGTAATGTAAAAAATAATTCATTAAACTAATCAAAAGAAACAAAGATATTGTTCTTGGTCTAGGTCAGCTTTTTATTCACTAGTCATTGAAGCAACTCCTAATTAATTAGAGCGACACTTAAGCACTTAAAATGAAAAACTCTAAATACTAGCACAATTTTGAAAGGAATAAAAAAAGAACTTGTAAAGCTAATAATGGTGTGTTCAATTATTTTGAGAAGTAGCTCTTATCTTAGTTCGAGATTGAAGTTGCTGATAGAAAGCCTCTCCTTGGTTGACATTCACCTGAGGTGTGATCATGTATCCAATTGACTTCTTCTCAAGTAGACTATCTTCCGACAATAGTATTGCATTAACATTAGCTTCTTATATTATGCCTTTGCCTTTGTCTTTCATTTGTTGTCTCGACCTACCCTTGCACAATTTGGATCGATAGTAGGGACCTTTATTTTCTTTAGGCTACCATAACACTCCCTGACAGTGCATTGGTCACCAGTAGCTTCACCTGTTCCACTTAGCTATAGAAAACTTCATCTTCATATAAGTTGATACTGTTACTCGAAATAGGTTCAGAGCTTCCAAGTATGATGTTATATGCCGCCATGGTCTTAACAACTAAGAATCTTTCCATTTTTGTAACTCACCTAGCATAAATGCCTAGGGGAGGAGGAAAGAGATTTCTACGGGCAAGAAAAAAAGAACTTGTAAAGCCAATAATGGTGTGCTCAGTTATTCTAGGGAGTAGCTCTTATCTTAGTTCGATATTAAGGTTTGTTGATAGAAAACCTCTCCTTGGTTGACACTAACCTAAGGTGTTATCATGCATCTAATTGACCTCTTCTCAAGTGGACTGTCTTCTGACAATAGTATTGTATTAACATTGGCTTCTTATACTATGCCTTTACCATTGTCTCTGATTTGTTATCTCAACCTACTTCTACGCAATCTGGATCAGCAGTAGGGACCTTTACTGTTTTTAGGCTGGCATAACACTCCCTGACGGTGCACTAGGGTCGCAAAACTTCGAGAACATTCAAGAGCAAAGAATCTCTCTGCATGTGCTCCAAAGAAAATGAACAAACATACTGCTAAAGGAGCAGCAACATCATAAGGCCCAAAGAACCTGCCTACTATCGACATCATCTTGATGATCTTTGGAGTACCTTCAGGAGGTGACTCATCAAATGCAACAAAGGCATCGGTGCGAGCAGTGAGATTAGACTCAAGTTCACTCGATTTACCCTGTATTAAGGATATATGAATTGTGTCCTTTATTCCTTAACATCACATTTGAGAGGAAAACCTAGAGCCCACATCTGGTGAACACAATGATGTCTTGGTGATCTCTACCTTTCTCATTAACTTCTGGGCGAAGAAAATTTTGGTGCATAGTGGCAGCTTGGCAGATAATCTTTTACAATACATTCTCCAACTTGGAGTAGACAATGCTCAACTATAAAAGATCAAAACTCCCTTGATAAGATTTACTAGTGAAACAGTAGAAGTGCCCATAGAAATCTCTTTCCCCCTTCCTTAGGCATTTATGCTAGGTGAGTTACAAAAATGGTAAGATTCTTAGTTGTTCAGACCCTGTCAGCACATAAGATCATACTTGAAAGGTCTGAACTTATTTCTAGTATTAGTATCAACTTACCACTTGAAGATGAAGTTTCCTATAGCCGAGTGGAACAAGTGAAAATACTGTGACTAGTGTTAGAAATAGTGCCCGGCAAGCCAATGATTTTGGCTTTGTAAAACTATTTTCTAAAGAGACAATCTTGATTGAATGATATCTTACATATGGCCACATTCATCTTATGCATTATATTACTTCACTGACATTTGGATGAAGTCCTTAGATCACACATGACTACGGGACTTGGTCAGTTCACTGGGTGGTGATCATGGAATAAATCTTACACGGTCGTGATTTTAAATATTCCAAGTCATAGGATCTTACGAGACGGGACATCTAAGATCCGGACAAACTTGCACTAACGATGCATAAATCCAAAGAGTTGGATATTGCTCCGTTCCATGAGCAACTGTATATGATACGAGTGCATGTTAGTGGGTGCTTGTTAGAGAACAAGGCACTGAAGACCCACCGGAGACTCCACTAGGTAGCCGTAGTGGCAAGCTCTCCTGCTTACGCTAGTGCATATAAATTAGTCCTTTGACATGAGGATCCATTATAACCTTGTATCCGGTCTCATGCTTTGACTTATCCCTGGTCACCCAGCGGGCTGTTCGGGGTATGATTGGGTATGAGCTACTTGGCATGGAGGTTTATGAGATCCAAGATGGAATCCGACTCCTCGCTTTTGTGAAGGGCGAGTACATCTCCTATGCATTCTATAATGATCATATTCTAGAAATCCTTGCGCAAGGTGGTATGACAGTTTGGGAAAAGAGTTTTCCAAAAGATAAGGTCATACATTGGAATTGAACATTTAGAATAGAAGCATAGAATCGAGACTATTAGGGAGCCAAAAAATATCTTGCCCTAGGCCTCTTTCATGGAGATAGGAGACGGAAGGACCGTATTTGCATGGAACACGTAGAGCTTTAAAAGGTTCATACAGAGATATTCATTTCGACCAATTAGTTGGGCTCCATGGGCTTGAGGTTGGACATCGACCATGGATATTAGGTACTCTTCAATTGATAGAGATCGATTGAATCGAGTCGACTAGTTTAAAAGGAGTTTTAAACTAGAATGAATATTTGATATTCAAAAGTCACAAGGAGTTGTGAGCCTATGTCCGATGAATGGTTGAACCCAATGGGTCACACACAAAAGCCTTGAACTTTTCTAAGTGGTGAAAGAAGTATTTCTAAGTGTTAGAAAAATACATCCCTCTTAAGGGACCGATTTTGAGAGAGAGATTTCAAGATCAATTATGGCTTGATTGATTTAAGTGTTAAATTGATCAACTAATTTAAGGAGTTAAATTAGGCAAATAATTAAGGAGTTGATTATTTGAGCCACATTGATAGTTGAATAATTGAAATTGACTTAAAGACTTAAGTTAACTAAAGAAAACTTAAAGAGTTAAGTTTGCTTGATTTAATTATTAAATCAAGTTGAATTAATTAAATTAATTGGATTAATTTAATTAATAGGAGAATATATTATTAGAGGGAAGAATTCAAATACGATTTGAATTAATTGGAATTGGATTCCAATTAAACAAGTTGGCAAGACCACATGATAATGGAATTACCAACTTACAATTATGCCCTTGGAATTTTCGGTCCCCCCCTTAGCATGGGAGGTGTGATGCCACCTCTCACACCTCTATATAAGGGGAGGTGGAGTGGCTGAAAATCAGTCCAGATTCATTAGCCAAAATTTTGAATTTTGCAAGCTAAATTTTTCCTCCAAAATTCTCTCAAAAGTTAGTAGAGATCTAACTACCATCCATTCTCTCTGTCACTCAAAAACCTCCTTCTTCACCAAAAAACTCCAGATCTGCTCCAGCTAAAGATCTGGACATTCTAGGATTGCTTTAAGGTGTGTGGACTTGCATTGGAGGTGACCACAAGTGAGGCCACTCAATTCCCGAAAAGGTTTCTGCAGAACAGTCCACTTCATGATTTTTTCCTAGAGCGATCCGATGGATATTTGAGCCAATTTTTTCACAGAATATCTGAATTTGAGTTAGATTTCTGGAGAATTTTTCCTCATTTCATTTGGATGTCGGAATTAGAAGATATTCTCCTTTTTCTCCGCTGTGCCAGAAACTGCCGGAAATCTGTGATAGGAAGAATCATCCATCATCTCCTTGGATTTTGAGCGATTCAGGTTGGTATTCTCTGATTAATCCATTTATGTTGTATGATATATGCCTGGAGATGTTGCTTTGGATCGATATTTGCTATTTAATTTTGAATTTGTTTGGCTTATCTCGGCCATAGCACTTTCACTAGTGCACCGTCAGGGAGTGTTATGCCAGCCTAAAAACAGTAAAGGTCCCTACTGCTGATCCAGATTGCGTAGAAGTAGGTTGAGATAACAAATCAGAGACAATGGTAAAGGCATAGTATAAGAAGCCAATGTTAATACAATACTATTGTCAGAAGACAGTCCACTTGAGAAGAGGTCAATTAGATGCATGATAACACCTTAGGTGAGTGTCAACCAAGGAGAGGTTTTCTATCAACAAACCTTAATATCGAACTAAGATAAGAGCTACTCCCTAGAATAACTGAGCACACCATTATTGGCTTTACAAGTTCTTTTTTTCTTGCCCGTAGAAATCTCTTTCCTCCTCCCCTAGGCATTTATGCTAGGTGAGTTACAAAAATGGAAAGATTCTTAGTTGTTAAGACCATGGCGGCATATAACATCATACTTGGAAGGTCTGAACCTATTTCGAGTAGCAGTATCAACTTATATGAAGATGAAGTTTTCTATAGCTAAGTGGAACAGGTGAAGCTACTGGTGACCAATGCACTGTCAGGGAGTGTTATGGTAGCCTAAAGAAAATAAAGGTCCCTACTATCGATCCAAATTGTGCAAGGGTAGGTCGAGACAACAAATGAAAGACAAAGGCAAAGGCATAATATAAGAAGCTAATGTTAATGCAATACTATTGTCGGAAGATAGTCTACTTGAGAAGAAGTCAATTGGATACATGATCACACCTCAGGTGAATGTCAACCAAGGAGAGGCTTTCTATCAGCAACTTCAATCTCGAACTAAGATAAGAGCTACTTCTCAAAATAATTGAACACATCATTATTAGCTTTACAAGTTCTTTTTTTATTCCTTTCAAAATTGTGCTAGTATTTAGAGTTTTTCATTTTAAGTGCTTAAGTGTCGCTCTAATTAATTAGGAGTTGCTTCAATGACTAGTGAATAAAAAGCTGACCTAGACCAAGAACAATATCTTTGTTTCTTTTGATTAGTTTAATGAATTATTTTTTACATTACATCACAGGTATGTTTAATAAACAATGGCCGTGAAGAACAACATATAATGCGGTAAGACCCTCGAGGCACACAGTCTATTATAATTGCATGATAGTGGACGCACAAAGTGTATTGCAATATACTCGACTTTACAATAAAATCAGCATGAAAACGTCATTAGCACTACTAAAGGACCTCAAAGCGGGGAACTTGGTTAAGACCATTATAAGACCCCTAAGTAAGTGTATGATGAAGTCCACTATAAGAGGCAAAAGACTTCTATAAGAACCCCTAAGCGGAGAGCATGGCAAAAGACCACTATAAGACTCGCTAAGCGGGGCGCATGGCAAAAGACCACTATAAGACCTGCTAAGTAAAGCGCGTGGCAAAAGACTACTATAAGACCTCCAAGAGAGGTACTTGGTGCAATACCACTATAAGACCACAAAGAGTGACGCAAGACCACTATAAGACACCCCAAGCGAACCACAAACGTGTCAACAACTATGTCTTTACTCGCAAACGTATATATAATAACAACTACAACTACTCTAGCAACCCCCTAAAATCGGGCTCTTAGAAATTAAACCTGTAATAAGACCCTCTAAGCTGGGCTCATAGAAATTAAACATGTCATAAGACCCTTCAAGCAGGACTTATAGTCAAGCCTACTCATAACATTCAACAACTACGATAAGACCTTCCAAGGGAGGCTCATAGGAATTAAACTTGTGGTGAGACCCCCTCCAGTGAGGATCATAGTCAAGTTCTTTCATCACCTTTTTTTATCATGACAAAGTCCCGCAAAAGAGTTAAAAAAGAGAGAGAAGAAGAGAGGCTTGAACAAGTACTCATTTGCCCACGCTACGCTGCAATTGGAGTTGAGAGCGTGAAAATACAAAAAAAATGGTCCAAATGACTAAGTATGTAAATCAATACAAATTATGCAACATCAAGGCATGCACAAAATGTCTGGACAACACTTGGCCTCCTAAAATTAAAAAAAATAAAAAAATAGAAAACTAGCTATCATATGACTTATGCAAAAGGAAAAAAACATGAAGTAGTCCCTAACAAATAAAAAAAAGAACAAATCAAAACTTATATTCTAGGTCTTCATCTACGCCTGGGGAGCTACATCCGTTGGATCCTCTAACATAGCATCAATGCTAGCCTTTAGGGCCACACAAATGCTCCAGTAGAAAGTTCGACTAGAATGTTGGGATCAAGCAACAGTAAATCCTCAACTAGGCATTACCCAATCTCGCTAAGCACCTATTATAAACCTGAATGGTCTGCTTATTGACCATTATTGGCTCTGCCTTAACCTCTTCAAAAAACTTACCAAAAGCTTTGAACTCTTGCACTGTATCTTCCCAAGAAGTGGTGATTGGCGTCTTCCCTGTAGAAGACTCTAGAAATTTTCTCTTGGTCTTCACCTCTTTCACACAACCCACTTTTAGCTTCTCATGCTCTTTCAATAACTTTGTGAACTATTCCTCTTTCTGAGATTGCTGCTAAGAGAACCTTGTGACCTCTACCTTAAGTTGTACTATTACTGCTGCAACCCCTTACTTGATGAGACATCTACACAATCAAGTTCCAAGCCTAAACCTAAAAAAAATAAACATAATGAGCAAATGATTAAGCACGACTACAAGAAAAACATACAATCTAAATAAACTAAATGGGAAGACAAACATATACACAAGCAAAGTCTCCACCAGCAAACTCAGTCAATTGGGAAGAAAAGAATATCTCCAATTTCCCTAGTCGTACTCACTTACATCATCTTGCAAGCTATTAACGCTAAAAGTAGTCTCATCTACATCTTAGTGCGCGTTAATACCACAACTCCGACTTAGTTTGTAATGAAACAAACCTTTTTCCTCACTAGCATGAAAAGGGCAAGAGAATTTTAGACAAGTACCTCTGATGACTGATTCTCACGCACATTTACCATCTAGCCTGAATATCACCACCTTAGAACCATTACTTGCATCAGCCTGACACACCAGAAAAGAAGTAGAGCATGAAACTCACTTGAGTGCCGTCGTATGTCCCAATTCTCCATCGACCCTTGTAGCATGGATCCTTGGCAAGTTAATCTTCTTACTTGCCAAGAACAAGAAAATTAAATTAAGCATAACAATTTAATAAATAATCCATAAAAAAATATAAATACTAAGGAGAATCTGAGAAAGCAGTAACAAGTATGCGTACAAGAGCAATCGACACAAAATAAACAAAGTATCTTGAAGGAACATGTAAGTAATATCAAAGAAAGAAACGAATGATCCCGTCTACTTGAAGTGCAGGTGAATACAAAGCAATTAGCACGACGCCTCCTAAAAGATAACAAGATAAGGGGACCTGAAGAATCTTGACTTAATAAAAGGTTGAGTTATTTCAAATTTTAGTAGTGAAAAATAAATTAAATACTTCATTAAAATTTAATAAAATTAAATAAGGCAAGGTAAATTGAAAAAAATATAACTTACGTTATATTTTTAATATGAAAATTAAAATTTTAAATTGAAAGTAGAAGATTTGATTATATGGCAAATTAAGTCTCTAGGGACAAAAAAGTAAAAATTAATTAAAATGATTCAATTGAATAAATAATAAGTAAAGCAAAATGCTAGAGAGTCCAACGTATTAAGCCCAAGATGCACATTTAGACCCAAATGGGCTACAACCCACTAAGCATTTAATCATTACAATTTACACATACTAACACATGGGTTTGATAAATATTAACTCTTATAAAACTTGCATCATTAATAAGTTTTAAATACTAGAACAATATATGCATGTAAAAAAAATACCCATTAATACTCGAAAAAACCTCGTCATTCCCCTTCCCCCCAAAACTTTTTAGTGACATGAAAATAGTCCTTTGAGATTAATAGTTAAACTGTTGATTGATTTAAACAATTTTAAGATAATGATGACTTTTATTAGAAAAGGATTAACACAAATTTCCAAATAGCAAAAAAAGATCTGTGATATTTATTGGTGTATGGGCATTTTAATATTAAAGTTAATGTAAATGTCCTTACATATTACTCCATTGATGATGATAAAATGATGACATTATGGTGGAGATTAGTGGAGTAGTGAAGAGTTTCTCATTATTCTTTAGTAGTGCAGTGAAGGATCTTTCCTTTACTCTTCTTCAATTCACATTTGTAGCCACTAACATCATTTTTTATGCCTGTCCAATGCCATTAATTCCTCAATTTATTTGCCACCCTCCATGTTCCTATGTGTAACCCTAGTTTAATTATCCACTATTTCTCATTTATATTATGGAAGTCATCCACACATATAAATAGGAGCCATTTCTTCCTTTTTGGTCATTTGCAAAAATTCTTACAACTATTAAATTTCACACACTAAAAGAGAGTTATACTAGTTAAAGGAAAGTGTTCTTGTGGTGGAGCTTTGAACTCAAAAGCTTGTCTAGAGTTTTTTGAGCTACACGATGTTGTTAGGTTGTTGTATTTTGGAGGAGACAACTTAAGAGTATTACTACTTGACTAGTAACCAATTTCTACTGTAGTAGGCTTGAATTTCCTTAAAGAGAGTGAGATATCTGCACCTCAATCTGAAGATTATTCTATATTTTTTCAACTGTAATTATACTTTCACTAATAATTTTAAGGAGATTCATATGGCTACAGTTGAAAAACCAATGGATATCAACATGGGAGATCTCAACAAGCCATTTTGCTTTAATGGCACTCACTTCAAGAGGTGGAAGGGTAAAGTTGTTTTTTACTTGAGTCTTCTTAATGTTTCTTATGTTCTTATTGAGAAAGACCCAAACAAGATAGATGATACCAACATGAATGATAAGGAATACGCTATCCACCAAGAGAATGTAGAGAACTATAATAATGATTCATTGAAGTGCTGGCATTATCTTCTTAACTATCTATCTGATAATATTTATGATTATTATGATAGAACTTACTCTACTGCAAAGAAAATTTGGAAAGCTTTGCAGAGTAAAAATGATACAGAGGAAGTAGGTGCGAAAAATATGCTGCTAGCAGATTTTTTTGGTTTCAAATAGTGGTCAATAAATCAGTGGTAGACCAAGCTCAAGATTTTTTTATGATAGTAAGAGAGCTTAGGTCGGAGGACATCAAAATTGGAGATAACCTTGTTGTTTGTGGCATAATTGACAAACTTCCAACTTCTTGGAAGGAATTTCAAAAAAATATGTGCCACGAACAAAAGGAAACATCTCTTAACACTTTGATAATACGGATTCACATGGAGGAAGAAGCAAGAGGCCAAGATACACTTATGCAGTCGGTTGAGAGAACTTCATAACCCATCACTATGAAAGTAAATTTAGTTTCTTCAAATAATGTTGCACCCAACTCTCACAAAAATACCTACTTGAAGCCAAAAAAGAAAAATCATAAAAATGGTAAATCTCCCAAGAAGAATAATGGTCACAATAACCAAGCACAATATCAACATCAAAATTCGAAAATATGTTATGTTTGTGGCAAAAATGGGCATATTGCTCGATTTTGCAAATATTGGAGAAGTGAACCTGCTCTGCAAGCTAACGTAACTGAGGAGCCACTTGTGGTGGTGATAACTGACATAAACATGGTGGAAAGTGTTGATGGGTGGTGGGCGGATTCTGGTGCAAACCACCGTGTCTGCTATGACAAAGACTGGTTTAAAGTGTATACTCCATTTGAAAAGCCTAGAACTATTATATGTGGTGATTCTCATACCATTCAACTGCTTGGAATAGGAGAAGTTGAGTTGAAATTCACCTCAGGAAAGGTGCTAACTTTGAAAGATGTGTTTTATACTCCTTCCATGAGGAAGAATTTGTGTTTAGTTTTTTACTCAACAAGGCTAGCTTCAAGTGGATTATTGAGTCTGATTAATATGTAATTACTAAAAATGGTGTTTTATAGGAAAAAGGGATATGCATGTGATGGGATGTTCAAGCTAAGCATTGAGATGAATAAAGTACCTTATAGTTCTGTGTACTTGCTCTCTTCTACTAATTTTTGGCATGCTTGTTTACATCATATAATTAACCGTTATATGGGAATCATGAGTAATTTAGGATTAATTCCAATCATTAAAAAAGATTTTGAAAAATGTGAGGCTTGTAGCAAAGCAAAGATTACTAAGAGACCTCATCCTAGTGTTGAAAGAAAAACTGAATTGTTAGAGTTGATTCATAGTTATGTTTGTTAACTTGGAGAAACTTTAACTCGTGGGGGAATTGATATTTTGTTACTTTTATTGATGATTTCTCTAAATACTCATTTGATGAAGAATAAAAGTGATGTGTTTGAGAAGTTTAAAGATTACCTTCATGGGGTGGAAAATCAATTTGGTAAGAAAATAGAAAGAGTTGGAAGTGATAGAGGTCGAGAATATGATTTCAATGAGTTTAATTCTTTTGTAAATCACTAGAAATAATTCATGAAGTTATTTTCCCTTATTCTCACGTATCTAATGGTGTGGCTGAAAGGAAAAATAGAACTTTGGTTGAATTGGCAAATGCCATGCTTATTGAGTCAAGTGCATCTTTGAATCTTTGGGGTAGCTTGTTATGTGTTAAATAGGGTGCCACATGAAAAGTCTAAAGTAACCTCTTTTGAACTATGGATAGGTCATAAGCCAAACTTGAGATATTTGAGAGTTTGGGGTTGTTTAGCTTATATAAGGCTAACATATCCTAAAATTCCAAAGTTGGGAGTAAAAGTTACCACTTGTGCTTTTCTTGGTTATGCTTCTAATAGTATAGCCTAAAGATTTTTAAATCTTGATGATAATGTGATTTTTGAATTAGGTGATGCTATTTTTCATGAAGAAAAGTTTCTATTTAATTCTAAAAATAGTGGGGGTCAAAGAAAAAATGAAAATATTTTATCTCTACTTAGATCTTCTACTTCAAATTTGAGAAAAGAAAATAATAATGATTTTCAACTAAGAAGAAGTAAAATGGCTAGAGTAGAAAAAGATTCTGGTCCTGACTTTTACATTTTTAATGTTGACAATGACCTACTGAATTTACAAGACACTTTATCTTCACCTGATGCTATTTTTTGGAAAGAGGCTGTAAATGATGAGATGGAATTGCAAATTTCTAATAAAACTTGAAAATTAGTTGATTTACCTCCTAGTTGTAAAATAATTGGTTGTAAATGGGTCCTCAGGAAAAAAATTAAAACCGGATAGGCCTATTGATAAATATAAGTCTAGATTAGTTGCTAAAGGTTTCAAGCAACCAGAAGGCCTAGAATTGTTTGACACTTATTCTCCAGTTACTAAAGTAACATCCATTAGACTTTTGATTGTTGTTGCTACAATTTTTGATTTACAGATACATCAAATGGATATAAAAACTGCATTTTTAAATGGAGACTTAAATGAAGAGATTTACATGGATCAACCCGAAGGTTTTACAAAAGCAGGCCAAGAAAACAAAGTGTGTAAATTGACTAAATCCTTATACGGCTTGAGACAGGCACCTAAGTAGTGGCATGAGAAGTGTGATTCCTATATGATTGAGAATTCAAATGAGCGTGACAAATGCATTTTTCATAAGTCATTGAATAATTCACATGTATTGTTTGCCTATATGTTGATGATTTATTGATCTTTGGCTCTAATTTGCATGTTGTTAAAGAGACTAAAAGCATGCTTAGTAGCCACTTTGACATGAAGGATCTTGGTGAGGCAAACTTTATATTGGGTATAAAAATTACAAAAATATGTGATGGTATTTTCATTGACCAGTCACATTATGTTGAGAAAATTTTGACAAAAAATCCAATTTTATTGATTGCAAGCATGTTACAACTCCTTTTGATTTGAAGTGCTCACTTATTTCCTGTTAAAAGTGATGATGATGTAATAAAACAAAAGGAGTATGCTACTTTAATTGGAAGTTTGAGATATGCAACTGATTTTACTCGGCCTGATATTGCATATGCAATAGGAGTACTTAGTAGGTTTACAAGCAAGCCAGGTATTGAACATTGGCATGCTATAACAAGAGTTATGAGATATTTACTTGGTATAAAAACATATGGTTTATTTTATAAAAAATACCCTGTTATACTTGAAGGCTTTTCTGATGCAGATTGGAACAGTTTATCAGATGATTCTTGTTCTACCACTAGTTATATTTTTACTTTGGGTGGTGGTGTTATTTGTTGAAAATCAAAAAAGCAAACTATTATTGCTATCTCTACCATGGAGGCTGAGCTTATTGCTTTAGCTTCAGCTAGTAAAGAGGCTAATTGGTTAAGAGATTTACTATTCAAAATACCTTATTTTGAAAAACCAATTCCTCCAATATTAATTCATTGTGATAGCATCACTGCAATTGGCAGAGTACAAAACCGTTACTATAACGGTAAATCCATATCTATAAGGAGGAAACACAGTATTGTGAGATCTTACTTAATAAATGGTACCACTAATATCAATTATGTGAGATCTTGTGATGATCTTGCAGATCCATTGACTAAGGCCTTAGCAAGAGAAAGGGTCTGTAGCACATCGAGAGATGGGGTTGAAGCCCATAAAGTCATAAGTCATATATGAGGTAACCCAACTTGGGGACTAGATATTCTATAACCAGGTTCAATGGGAGAAACAAATCATATGATGACTTGTTATAAAATGCACTATTATATTTATTTGTTTCCTTGTCCCTATGATGTGAGTACATTTATCTTGTAATGATATGATGAGGATGAGTTTATTAACTCTTAATAAAAATCTATAGCTCTTATGAGTGAGGTGTTAGAGTTACAAAAGCACTCTTGATAGATTTCACCTATGTGAGTGTGGAAGTAGCTCGCTTCCTATGAGAATTGAGCTTATTCTCAAAAACACTCATGAAATCCAGGATAGCAAAAGGCCATAATGTGCTGGCCAATAAAGCTTATGTCAACACCTTGACTATTATGTGTAGGCAGTGATACTTTATTTCCCTTAAGCAGTCATAGTTCAAGTCTAAGACCACTATTGGCTCCGGAGTAGAGGTTGCTGTTTTACTAAGTGGAGGTTCAATGCAGAGCACACCTTTATTATGCATAGTAGTCTCCCTTCAATTGGTATACTCTATTTTAATATTGAAATGGGTGGGGGAATGTTCGTATATGAGCATTTTAATATTAAAGTTAATGTAAATGTCCTTACCTATTACTCCACTGATGATGATAAAAGGATGACATTATGGTGGAGATTAGTGAAGTAGTGTAGAGTCCCTCATTATTCTTTAGTAGTGCAGTAAATTGTCTACCCTTTACTCTTCTTCAATTCACATTTATAGCCACTAATACAATTTTTTTGTCTTTCCAATGCCACGAATTCCTCAATTTATTTGTCACCCTCTATGTTCCTATGTATAACCTCTAGTTTAATTATCCACTACTTCTTATTTATATTATGGAGGTCCTCCACACTTATAAATAGGAGCCATTTCTTCCTTTTTGGTCACTTTCAAGAATTTTTACAACTATTATATTTCATACACTAAAAGAGAGTTATACTAGTTAAATGAAGGTGTTCTTGTCATGGAGCTTTGAACTCAAAAGTTTGTCCAAAGTTTTTTGAGTTACATGATGTTGTTGGGCTCTGGAGGGGACGACTGGACCAATAACTAATTTCTACTGCAGTGGGCTTGAATCTCCTTAACAAGAGTGAGATGTCCTCGCATCAGCTTGAAGATTATTTTATATTTTTTCAACTGTAATTGTACTTTCACTAATAATATGTACATTTTGGAAAGTCAATGGGCCTTACCTCTATTTTCATTTTTTTCCCTTATAATAGTTCCATCTAATATTTTGAAAATCGAATTGGACCGATCGATTGGATCGATTGAATCAGTTACTGGAGGCTAATCTGGTCCGATTGAAACTTAAAAATTGAGGAGCTACAAAATCGATTAAAATTGATCAAAAATCGGTTTAACTGGTAGTGGTTCAACCAGTACCGATTCGCCACCAGTTCACTTATTTTTCTATTTTTTTTAAAATTTAAAAATTAAAATTTTTTGAAGGATAAAGAGTATAAAAATAAAAAGAGGAATTATGAGTTGAACATGATTATGATGACTAAAGATTTTGGACAAGTAGCCTTTTAAAACATAAATATATTTTCTTGAAATTTAATAAAGTAGTAGTTATATATGGATGCTTATGTCTAATTTGCTATTTTATTTTGTTTAATCTCTTTAAAATTATATTGAATATTTAGTGTGAAAAAACTTATTTTTATTTGAATTTGAAGCATGAAGTTGACGATTACTTAAATTAATATTAAATATTCTTTTAATTAAATTATTTATTTGTAGTTGACTAATTGTGAAATATTTTTTTTTTAAAGAACAACCTAAAAATGAGTAAGAATAAAAAAATTTTGAATAATATTTTTCCTATATTATTGAAATTTTTATCTTTTTATTAATATTAAAATATTATCTATATCTATATCTATTTTATTAATAAAGCACCTACCCCAATTTGGTTTGTTTTCATTGATGCACCTAAGATGCCCTCATTGCTTTTCTTTAATATTCATAACTACAGTCTACAACTTATATAGTAACCACCATTTACAACTTACATATTCTTTACATGTAATTATCATCTTATCATAATTTGTTGTGTTATTATACTAAAAAACTAAATAAATACCAAATGTTACTAAAAAACTAATATTGTACTAAAAATAAATATTCATTTTATTTAATGTATGTTATAAAAATTTTAGCACATACATTGAATGTGCCACAATTGCTAGTATATATTTATAAAATTAAACATAATTATGATATCATTATGATGTTACATCAGCTGAACTTATAGAATCAATAACCAGTAACCAGTAGGGGTGTTCACGGTTTGTTTGGTTTGATTTTGGAAAAAATCTCAACCGAACCAAATCAATTGGTTTTGGTATAAGACCAACCATTCTGTTCGGTTCAATATAGAGAAGAGAATCGAACCGAACCAAACAAAGCCAATCAAATTCGATTTGGTTTGGTTCAATTTTTCGATTTTTCTTTTTCTTCTTTCCATTGGGTTGGGTTTGGGCTTGGGTGGAAAAGAAATATATAAAAAGTTTAGGGAATTTTTTGTCAAAAAATATAAAAATAAGAGTATGATAATATTTTAGTAATATATGATCGGTTCAGTTTGATTTTGACTGTGCCAAACAAAAATCGAACCAAACCATTTGATATTTTTCAATTTAAAAAATAAATAAAAATAATTTAATCAATTTTTTTTTATTTTCAACTTTTTGGATCGATTTAATAAATTTTGTTCGGATTGATTCAATTTTAAACACTCCTAATAACCTATAATATTACTGATTCTTGGTCCAGTCCGATTTTAAAAACATTAGTTCCATCTATTTATACAGTTGCAAAAGAAGTCTCTTAAACATGACAACAATAAAACTATAAGAAAATTACATCGCTATCCCCAAAATATTGAAACACAAGTGCACTATCAGAAAAGCTTGTCTTAAACATGACCACAATAACTCATGACGGAAAAAGGAAAAAAAATTAAGAATATTCACGCATACATTACTATGAATACCCATGTTCATAGCAACTCCCATCACATGGCGCTTTCCCAGTTTCCCTGAAAATCTGATAATTTCTGGTTCACAACGCTCTCACTTCCCCTGCATTCACACATATAAATACAAAATACGCACCCCAATTGGCTTTAACTTCAACAAGAATTGTAGAGGGTTGGACGGATGACGTCAGTTTCTTGCGTAGCCTCCATTTCCGCAGCTTCTTCACAATCTAGAGGAGCCCTCTTTGCCGCCTTTCATGGGAACCCCCATTCTGTCAAATTCTTTTATCCTCGGTTGGTTTTCTCTCTCTCTCTCTCTCTCTCTCTATATATATATATATATATATATATAGATGTTATTTTATCGGAATTTTGTGTTCGAAATTTCTAATTTTATGTGTTCTTTGAGGTAGATTATAGGGAATTTGGATTGGATAGATGTGTGAATTGTTTTTGCTTCAGTTTGGAAATTGCAAAAGGTGAAGAAATGAAGTTAGATCAGTTGATATTTTTCTTCATTGGCTTTTCTTGTTGCCCCAGTTGCTTGCTGATATTTGTTAAGAAAAGTAGTTGTTTGCTATACAAGCGATATGAAAACTTGATTTTAATTGTTGCTCTGGTTGCTTGATGATATAGGTTATAAGAGTAGGGGCTGTGTGCTATATAAACCATTCGAAAACATGATTTAAATGGGAATAATTGGTGTTCCAAAGGAGGATACTGGTTGCTGGTGTATGCAGCTCTCTACGTATTGCTGTTAGAGTAATAGCGAACTGGTTTTGTTAGCGTTGCTGTCGACTATGGATTCCTAGACGGGTTGCCAACCCAGAAGAGAATTCCACCACCTGAGTGAGTTGCTCAAGCTCAACTAAGTGTGTGTGTGTGCAATGACTATGTGAGTGTGGAGGAAAAGAATTGAAAGGAAAGGTGGAAAATAAACAAATAACTTAGCATTAATATTATGATGATTACATCGCGGAAAGCATGAGCTATTTAAAGAAGGAAAAGTTGAACTAATCTGCCATTAAGACCCTAATGATCAATTAACGGAAACTAAGCTTGCCACGATTCACCATCCAACTATTCCGGTGGATTGCTGAGATTCGCTAGAAATGGCGTTGTTCTTACTAACGGGGACGATGTCATTTAACAATTATTTATCATATTAGCTATAACTCGAAACGGCATCGTTTCAAGGCAGGACTTAGAAAAACAAAGAAAAAGAAGAATGCATTTTTTTGGTAGTTTCAAAGTCGTGACATGGCCCTCCCCTTCTTTTAGTCTTGACCCCAAGACTCCAACTGAGGAAATTTCACAATGATGCTGTAATGTTCTTCGTAGGTGGCCACTTCCTCTAGTAAGTGTGCCCATTTAATGAGAAGTTGTGTTACTGGTGCATTTTTCTTGTTGACTAGTCGGGAGTGAGGATTGATGCTGGTTGAAGAAGTGCTTTTCCATCTAAATCAAAAGGTGGTAGCACACCAGTGACTCGTTAAGTTGATCCAATCTTCCTTTTTAGTATTGAGATGTGAAAGACAGGATGAATCTTGGTATCTTCTGGTAGTTTGAGTTTGTAGGCAACCTCCCCTATCTTCTCAACGACTTGAAAGGGCCCAGCATATTTAGGACTAAGTTTCCAGACTCTACTGTTTCTCACGGATAGCTGACGATACAGCTTGAGCTTGAAATATTCATATTCCCCAACTTGCAACTGAACTTTAGAGTGGTGGCGTTTAGCTAGCTGCTTCATCCGTTCTTGAGCCTTGGTCAACTGATGTTTGAGGTAGTGAATGATTTGCTGTTTGTCCTTCATGAACTAGTCAACTCTTTCAGCTGTTGGTTGGTAATAAGCATCCAGGTTAAGTTAAGTCCATAAAGGGCTTCAAGTGGAGTCATGGCAATGGTGGTATGGTAGTTAGTGTTGTACCAAAGTTCTGCCATGGCTAGCCAGCGGACCCACTTTTTTGGGGATGCACCACACATGCTTCTGAGGTAATTCTCCAGATATTGGTTAACCCTTTTGCTTTGCCCGTTGGTCTATGGGTGATAGGTAGTACTGAGGTGTTGTTGAACTCCCAGTGCATTGAGTAACTCTTTCCAAAATGTGCTGGTGAAGACTTTATCGCTATTTGTGACAATGCTGCAAGGAAGTCCATGTAATTTGTAAATGTGATCTAAAAAGACATGTGCAATGTGTGAAGCAGTGTAAGGATAAAAGAGTGCTACAAAATGTGCATATTTTGTGAGCCTATCAACAACCACCCAAATGGCATCCTTCCCTTCTGATCTGAATTAGGCAATTGGGCAATACAATCCATAGTAAAATGCTTCCAAGCTTGCTTGAGAACTGGTAATGGCTGCAGTAATTCAGGGGTCTTCACATTTTGATGTTTGCTCAGTTGGCAAGTGTGGCATTCGGTGACTTTTATGCACCAAGCCAAACATCCCAAGCTACAAAAAGATGCTCTTGAGCCTTTGTATAGTCCCTTAGGATGCCGCAATGCCCTCCTGTATTAGAAGAATGCATGAACTAAACCACTTTATCCCTCAAATCAGTAGAGCTTCCTACATATAATCTCCTCTTGAACTTGATAATGCCATCTTTGTACTGATAGTAAGACAAGTTGTATGGATACAACAAGTTTTCTGTTATCACCTCTTGAGCTACCGTATCTCCCTGGTAACTGCCCTTTACCTCCTCCATCCACAGTAGCTGAATAGTGGTGAGAGCTTGGCAAGTACCCTCCTCTACATCCCTTTGAGATAAGGCATCAGCTGTTGCGTTTTCTGACCCCTTTTTATACTTAATGACATAGGTAAATCTAAGGAGTTTGGTAAGGTATTTATGCTGAAGAGGTGTGGAGATTTTCTATTCTAGCAAATGTTTGAGGCTTTTTTGATATGTTTGGATAATGAATTGGCTGTGAAGCAAGTAAGGTCTCTATTTCTCCATTGCTGAGACTAATGGTAGTAGCTCTTTTTCATAGACAGAAAGCCCTAAAGCTTTGGGTCCTACGGCCTTGCTAAAATATGCAATTGGGTGCTTCTCCTGCATTAACACAGCCCCAAGTCCAGAATAACAAGCATCAGTTTCAAGAATAAAGGCTTTTTCAAAGCTTGGCAGCTGCAAAATGGGTGTAGAAATCATAAGGGATTTGAGTGTGAGAAAAGCTTGTTGAGCCCCCTCGGTCCACTCCCTTCTTAGTTAATTCAATAAGTGGCTTAGTAATAATCCCATAATGCCTTATGAACTTTTTATAGTACCCGGTCAAGCCTAAAAACCCTCTAAGTGCTTTTACTATTTTAGGGGTAGGCCAATCACTAGTAGCTTTAATCTTTTTAGGATCCATCTCAACGCTTTGCCCACTAATGATGTGAACTGGGTATTCTACCCTATCTTGTCCAAATGAACATTTGGAGTACTTGGAAAACAACTAGTGCTGTGTCAGTTTATCAAAGACAAGCTCTAAGTGCACTTTATGCTCACTAAGTGTTTTGCTATAGACCAAGGTGTCATTGAAGAATACTAACAAAAAGTCCCTAAGGTAGTCTTTAAAAACGGAATTCATGAGTGACTGGAATGTGGCAGGAGCATTTGTAAGCCCAAAGGGCATCATCTTAAGTTCATAAAGCCTAGAAGTATTCACAAAAGCTATTTTGGGTATGTCTAAAAGACTCATTCTAATCTTATGGTAGCCGGCCCTTAGGTCTATCTTGGAAAAGATTGTGGCTCCACTCAATTCATCTAACAGTTCATCGATGAAAGGTATAGGAAAGCTATCCGTAATTGTGAGAGAGTTTATCTTCCTATAGTTGACACAAAACCTCCAAGACCCATCTTTCTTTTTAACTAAGAGGACTGGAGGAGAAAAGGGGCTACTGCTTGGTTAAATGATGCCTTGCTTGAGCATTTCTGCCTCTGGCCTTTCTATCTCATATCTTTGGATATACTGGTATCTATGAGGGTGCTGCTTGTAAGGTTCGACCCTAGGTTTAAGTGGTATTTTATGGTCATGGCTCCTAGAGGGTGGCAAACTGGTTGGTTCTATGGAAAGATGCCCATATTTTTCTAGCAAAGGGCGCAACTCTTGGATCCTTTTGAAGTTTTAACCTCTCCTACAACTGAGACCATGCATAGACAACTAATCAAAGGCCCTATCTTTTTGTTAAGCATTTTATGGAGCTGTTTCCCAGTGATCATCCTCAAGGATGCCTTAGAAGTAGCTCCTTCAAGGGTGACTATCCGGTCCTTATGCTTAAATTGGATGCTTGGTTTGTTGAAGCGAAAGGTTATTGGTCCTATTTTTCTTAAGATGTCCACCCCTAGAACCATATCACATCCACCTAGATCTAGCAACTTTACAGAAGCAGTGAACCTACACCCACCCATTTCCCAGCTGAACCTTGGGCACCTAGAGTTACATTGCAACCTATCCCCATCTGCTATAGTAACTAGTATGGCCTGTGTGTACTCTACTTAACAGTTAAGTTCCCTAGCAGCAGGGTCAAGAAAGCTATGAGTACTACCTGTATCTATTAAAATAGTGATCTGAAGGTTACCTACTCTCCCTAAGAGCTTGATTGTGGTAAGTAGGATCTGACCTGCTATGGTGCTTACAGAAATGTACAGGGGTTTTTCTGGTTCTACAAGCTCAGTGTTGGAATTTTTTTTCTGGCTCCTCTTCACCTAAGATGACAAACAATCTTTTGCATTTGTGCCCTAAGTGGTAGACTTCATCATAGTTAAAACACAAGCCCTTCTTCTTCCTTGCTTCCATTTCTTCTGGACTTAGTTTCTTTATGGGTGGATATCAAGATGTTTTCTCAGGGGTGACCTTAGTATTACAACTCTCTAGTTTCTAGTTTTTTTGATTCACAGTAGTGGTGAGCTTTGAGCTTTCAGTGCCCTTCAAAGCTTCCACCAGAATCTCTTGTTTTTTGGCCAAATTAATAGCACTAGATAGTGAAGTGGGATTAAGCATTTCCACCATCTGGCTCATTTCTTCTTTTAGGCCACTTTTCACAAAGTATTCTTCAAACAAAGACGTATTCATGCTAATCATGAAAGCCCTCGATTCCTCAAATTTCACGCATATTCAGCCATTGAACCCTCTTGCCTAAGCTTATTAAACTGACCTATGAGGTTTTCCTCCCTATTGAATGAAAAACGTTGGATTACCATCTCAGTGAACTTATCCCAGCCTATGTATTCCCTACCCTCCACGTAGTCTAGGTACCAGCTATCCGCTAGATCCTCCATATGCATAGCTGCCAACAAAAATTTTTCATGGTCAGACATAGGATGAAACATAAAGTACTTTGCGCATTTCCTAATCTACCTCCTGGGGTTTTCTCTTGTGAACCTGGGGAACTCAACTTTGGAGGGTTTCAGGGAAGGGTGGGATTTTTTTGTGGGTTTGATAATTGGGGAAGATAAGGGAATTCCAGCATCGCCTTTGGGTCTGAGACTCAGCTGGGATAGGGACACATCGGCTGGTTCATTGTCGTTGCCATTGTTCAGCAGCTCCATTTTCTTCATTTCTTGGTCATCGCCTCCAATTACTGCTTCAATTCCATCTGACTCGCCATTAGAGGCTGGCTATTCTCCTTCAATTTGGCCATCTGCTGCTCCAATGCCTCTGCTCGGTTGTTATTGTTCTTCTTTATTTCAGAACCCAGTCCAGGAAAGTTGCTCCGATGCCACTTGTTGTAGTCGACTATGGATTCCCAGAAGGATTGCCAACCCATAAAAGAATTCTGCCACCTGAGTGAGTTGCTCAACTAAGATTGTGTGTGTGCAGTGAATATGTGAGTGTAGAAGAAAAAAATTGAAAGGAAAGGTGGAAAAGAAACAAAGGACTTAGCATTAATATTCTGGTGATTACATCACAAAAAACATGAGCTATTTAAAGAAGGAAAAGTTGAACTAATCTGCCATTAAGGCCCTAATGATCAGCTAATGGAAACTAAGCTTTCCACGTGTCATCATCCAGCTATTCTGGTGGTTTGCTGAGATTTGCTAGAAACAGCAGCGTTCTTATTAACGGGGATGACATCGTTTAACAATTATTTATCATATTAGCTATAACTCGAAACGGCATCGTTTCAAGGCAGGACTTAGGAAAAGAAGGAAAAAGAAGAATGCGTTTTTCTGGTAGTTTCAAAGTCGTGACAGTTAGTATTCTTGAACAACAGATATATTCTATTGAGCAGTAGTTCTTTTATGAGTACACCATTTGGAGACACTTCTTTATTTGGGATTATGGCAGCAATATTGAACTTTCCTTGCTTACTTCAATAGGTTAGTTGTTGAATAATTTACTAGATCAGTTTAGATACTCTGGTTGGCTGTGCTAAGTCTATTGTGATAATTAAGGTACCACACGCCTCTTGTAAAGTTCAAGGCTGTTTTGTCAAGGTGCTTTGGATTTATCTTTGATTTTAACTCTAAAGAGCCTATTTTGATTCATGGCAAGCATATTATTAGCTATATTACAATAGGTCCTATTATAAAATTGCAATTATACTCGTCCCATATTTTCATGAAGGTAGCTTATTGAAGTTACAATACTCTCCCTAATGAATGTGTATGCATGCATCACTTTTTTGTTTCTATGCCTTGCTTTGGGAGTATATTTCAGGGCATATGACCTAAAATTCAGTTGGGATCAGATGCAGCAGGCCATCTGTTCACAATTGTAGGATATTTGACCAACTGAAGACGTGCGACCAAGGTCCACACATGAACCAACATAGCCAAACAGCTACAGATAACTAAACAAACAATTGCTATATGTTGATAGGCAAAAGGATTAGCAAGACATGGCTAATGGTTCATTAATGGATACAGGCAGTAAGCCACCTTCAAAAAAAGCTGCCCACTTTTTAAAGCTGAACTGCGATCAACCAACTTGCCAAAGTTGCCAATATAATGTATAACATTGAGGGTTTATGATAAAACCTTGGTGGCACGAGTGCTTTTATTATCAATTTACAGCAATTATTTACCTTGCATCTGCCGGTTTTTGTAATGTCATATCTTTTTCAATGATAAATCATTGATAGTTCTGTTTAATTGGTTGACATTATTGTGATGATGATGACAGCAAGTCCTTTTAATCATATTTATTTATATCACTTTTGGGCATCTTGTAGATCATGCAGGGTTGGTGTAAAGTGCAGTTATGCTGACCCTGGCGTTCAGGAGAATCCTAAAGCCGGTACGATTGATGTTGTGGCTGATATTAAGACTGAGCGAGTATGACCATGAGATTAATCTCATTGCTCTTTTTCAGATTAAAACATGCAGCTCTCATAACTTTGTAAAGTAACTGTCACTTGCCTATTTTATTACCAGATTGTAGTATTAGGAGGCAATGGCTTTGTGGGTTCTGCAATATGCAAGGCTGCAGTATCAAAGGGTATAGAGGTCATTAGTCTTAGCAGGTGCAAGAATATCTTTCCAAGGAGCTGAATAATGATTTCTCTTTTATTATGACAGTAAAATCCCATGTTTAAGTTCTCATACCAAATTATTCTTGATAGAATAAATCTCCATAATATGATTGATGGCATCAGACTGGGAGTCACAGTTTTTTCTGTGATGATGTCATTGATAGATTCTGAACTTTATCTGTTAACAGGTCAGGCCGGACTTCTTACTCGGGCTCATGGGTAGATCAGGTTACTTGGCTGACAGGCAGGTTCATTTTTCACCGTATCATCAGTATAAATTGCATGTTAATCATAGTCACTGACAGGTTAATGCTCTCACTGAAGTTTTCAAGAAATTAGTAATATATAAACAATAATTCGGTTTTGGGTGAGCTTTTCTTATATAAATGTGGCAATATGTTGTATTACTTTAAGGAGCTAAATCTATGGCCAGAAAGATTTTTTTTTGTTTATGAGGATAATGACTGGTTCCTGATCTATGGCTAGAAAGTTGTTTTCATATTGGTTATTGACTACTTTCTGAATATTGATTTTTGTTTTGAATCTTAAATAATCATAAAAGGTAACAAAAGCTTCAAATTAATTTTTAATTTATAAAATTTCAGAGTTTACTCTCAGAAGTGGACTAGATAAGTGATGGTCAATTATCAGTCAAAATTTATTAGTTTCTGTATGTGTTTACATATATCAGTGATATGATAGAGGAAGACATTTGGTGCTTAAATTTCCCATAGAGCCATCGTTTTTCAAGTATTAAGCTGCAGCTATTTATAAAGACTAAATTTGAGCCAAACCTTAAAACCATTTTTGGAGAAGCTTATCATCAGGCAACAAAACTCTGGTGGTTAAAATAAGTAATTTGTGTAACTTATGCAGTGTGATAGAGGATGAATGCCTTCTGGTTATTATCTGTTCTTTGGCAATTCTAGTTGTTCTTTGGGTGGCAGAAAAATCAAAAACTCACTCAATTAAGTACATCCCTTATATGCATACATCAGACTATTGCTCAATTTAGGAAATATCAAATTCTTTGTCAGTCAAGGAAAAGGGTTTTGTTTCCCCACGAACAGTCTATAAGAATGATATCTAGCCCCCCTCACACAAAAAAAAATGTCAATGACTAAATCTTGGAAAGGCTTCTGCACTACCTATGTGCATTTGCTTATCCTCAGATAATTTCTGCTTTCTTCTAAAATTTATTATGGACATATATGTTAAATATGGAAAACTTTGAAGTCCAAAAATAATCCAGAATTAAGATTTTAGCATGTGATTGTGAATGATTATTAGCTCAGGGCTGGTTGAAAAGTTTTGGCTACGTTTGATTTATCTTGGGCTGTTTTGAGGAAATTGTTTTGGGAAATATATTTTGCTATTTTGTTTCAGAATGTCTGAAAATAAAAGAATGTTTGGTTTTATTTTTGGTAATGTGTCAATCAAACTTTTATATTAATATATGATACTATTATAGTTGTATTGTAATTGGAAAGTTTAGGTTTATATTAAAATAATGATTGAAAGATGTACATCTATAGATATTCATCGATGTAATGATTTGAAATAATTAGGATATTTATAAATATTTTCAGAAAAATAAGATGTATTTTATGGTAAATGTTTGGTTTCAGTTTTGGGGGGCAATAAAAATATTTTGGAAAAACAAATCCAAACATAGCAATTTCTTGCGAATGATTTCCCCCTCTTCAATTTCTCTTTGGGGCTTAGTTTTTATATTTTATTTCTTAATGAGCTAGGGCCTATTAGGATTTTGATGCCCTTCTTGATGTGCTTAATCAATTGGGCTCTCCGGCCTTTTTATTTAATTATTCTTCTTTGATCTATTGGACCGTTTTTAGTCCTTTTATCCATTTGCCCTTGTGAACTTAATAAATAGTATCGACTACAACAAATCAACGATTCCCTAGCTACCACTGTAGATTTCTTGATAAATTATGGCAAACTATTATTAGGTTAGAGCTGCTTTAGCAATAACTACGGACATGACAAGAATCACCATAATAAATGTAAAAATCAACACTTTTGAGTTTCAACTTTCAAAGTTCTTGAATTCTTAAGAAGAATTTGCAAGTTTTCCAATTACTACTAACTGGTTGGCCTAAAGTTAACATGTGCCAGTTTTTTTCACCTTAGAGGTAATTTTTCTATATTTTAATTATTGATAAAACATAATGGCAAAGTGGACGCCATGATCCCATATACAAGATGTAAATACTCCATCTTTAAACTCATGTCACTCAGGTGCTGGAGAATAATCCTTTAAAAATCAACACAACAAGGTTTGGTGTAAAACCAAAGAACAGCAATAAAAGTAACTGCAACAACCACAAGGACAGCTGCAATAATGATAATAAAATTAGAATTGTAGGCATTTTTCCCTTATAATGATAGTGGGAATCAGCTGCCACTACTGTTCACATATGCTCTGGGTAAAGCCATTAGGGCACGAGCAACAGCCTAAAAACCTTCCCTTATTACTTTCCATCTAAATAACCAAAATGATGAATGGATCTTGCAGGAGATGTTCTCTATGCAAATTGGGATGAAGTACTTGCTGGAGCTACAGCAGTTGTTTCTACACTTGGAGGTTTTGGCAATGAGGAACAGATGCTAAGGATTAATGGCGAGGCCAATATCGTGTCTGTAAATGCTGCTAAAGAATTTGGTGAGGATTTGTGATTTTGTTTGCTGTTTTTCAACCAAAAGGGGATCACTTATAGGAACTTATTCAATGTTCTGAAGTTATCAACTGATTGTTTTGGTAATTTATAAGAAATCATCAACTTGTGTTCAAGTCAATGCATGCTGCCTTTGATGTTTTGCATGTATTTTGTCTGGATATATTTTCATAATGTATGCTAGATATCTACCCATAACCTACCCATCATCATCTTTGAGTGCCAAAGTCATGGTTCAAGGATCATGGCCAGTAAATCTTGTTACAAAAAGATGCATCAAGTTAATGCTATTGGTTTGGCCTCCTGAAATTTCTAGTGCCACATTCATTTGCTTTCCCATTTCTCTCGGGCCTAACTTGAATGGAGAAATACGAGACTACACAAAGAAGATTATAATTAAAAGCTGCATTTTATGGTCAGAACAAAAAACTTGGCTGAGTTGATTTCAGTTCCTCTGGAATTTCTTCTGAGCTGATTCCTCTAGTCTGGGCAATGAAATGAAATAAAATAATTACACTCACCTGTATCTTGTGATAGCTTACTGAAATTTAATTTTACTTTGCTATTCTCATCATACAATATTCATTTTAACAGCTCACATGCACAACTAAGTCAAGATCCCAAGATATCATATGATTCATATCAGAGACATGATGAAGCAACATTCTATATTTGCTATTGACATGTACAGCGAAGGACTGGATGCATCCCATCAAGAATCAGATGCTTTACATCTGCTATTTTTCTTCCTTTTCCTTTATGTTCTTATTTTGTGAGTCAGGCAGATTTCATGGTGAAGCTTAACAAAAAAAAGGTTCAATTAGAAAGGTCATGCCTTTAGTTATTAAGTCACCATGTCAGCACTATCTTTTCAATTTTACCTGCCATCTGTTTGCCTTTTTATGTATTAAATTTCTACCTTAATGACATATGCCACAATCAATTATTTCTTTTCATTTTTCTGCAGGTATCCCCAAGTTCATATTGATCTCTGTTCATGATTATAACCTGCCATCATTTCTACTCTCGACGGGCTACTTCACTGGTAAAAGGAAAGCTGAATCTGAGGTTCTGTCCAAATATCCAAGTTCAGGTACTTGGGAGTTGCCTTATTTTTTTTTCTGTTGGTTTTGCACATATCTTATTGTTGTGGTATCATTGTTTCTGGGGGCAAAGGGTGCAACTTGCAAGTATCTCAAAATAAGGGTGAAATAATAAGTCTGAAAATTGGGTTTGATGATGAATGCTCACAACTTAAAACTGATTCTGTTTCTTTTTCTTTTTGGTGTTGTGCTTGTTCTATTATGATACTTGTGTAGTTCTTGTGGTAGGTTATTTGAATGATAGGGGATTAGAATATGTACATGCAAAACTGTGGGATGTCCAATTCTTTCATCTTGCTTATTGAATATTTGCCCTTGTATTTCCGCCTTTGTAATAGGGGTGCAAACAAGTCAAGTTCAAGTCGGGTTTTGAAAGACTTTTGAGCTTAAGCTCAGCCAGCTTGTAAAGTTGACCTTGAGTTTGAGCTCATTCTCCAGATAAAATATATTTAAATTCATTTGAATTTTTTAAAATTATTTTAAATAGTATTCTTATTCTTTCACCATCCTTATCATCATCACTATCATTATGTATTATTAGTGAAAGTAATATATAACTATTTTTATGCCTTGACTGATTTATTTCTTGCTGGGTGCACATAAAGATCTAATTGTTCAGTTTGGACTTTTAGTTTCTTCTCTTGACACCCCCACTTTTGTTCAACTTCAAACACAGGAGTTGTGTTGAGGCCAGGTTTGATATATGGGAAGAGGAAAGTTGATGGATTTGAGATCCCTCTGGATTTGATTGGGGAGCCATTAGAGAAATTTCTGAATATTGTAGAGAACTTCACAAAACCATTGAACTCTCTGCCTGCTTCTGATTTACTTTTGGTACCTCCAGTGAACGTAGATGATCTTGCATATGCTGTCGTGAAAGCTGTTGTTGATGATGATTTCTTTGGCGTTTTCACAGTTGAGCAAATCAAGGAAGCAGCAGCTGCAGTGTAGGTGTGAAATTAAATAGGTTTTTATGAATCCAACATTGTTTGTGCCTAGTGAATTAAGACAGATACTCTATTCTTGGCTATATACTCAACCTGCATTTATGTACCTTCGACACTTTCTTGATACTAGGAGTTACACCCGTTGTCCATTGACAAATATATGGATTTTTTTTTTGCCCCCCAATATACACGCACTTAAAGAGTTTATTAGATTCGAACACCCGACTTCACTTTATACATGAAACTAAATAACTAATGTCATTGAACCAAAGGTTACTCATGAATTTATGAAAGAAGTAGAAAACTACAAGTATATTTATTGTCTTAATGGTTGTAATTAGCATATATAGTTAATGAAGCATAATCATCCATCTTTTAGAAAAAGGAAGGGCAAATTGCATTAATAGTTATTACAATTTAGATTTTGTAGACCGTGAATATATGATTCCTAAATTTAGTTTTATCCATATTAGCCCTTTAAATTTCTTCTCAATGGTTTCGTTTATTTATTTAATTATATTTATTTTTGGCTTGCTAGAAAAGTAGTCAAGTGCTTGATGAATGTCATTTTGTAGTCGTTAAAATAGAGTTTTGAAGTTCTCTACTCTTCAACTTTCACTTTATTCTCTAAGTTTTAATATAGTTTATTTTTCTATATATATAAACATATTAGCTTGTGCTCAGTATGATACATCGAAATAATTTTAATATTAAAATAATTTATTTTATAATAATATTTATTTTACTTCATGTGATTAAAAAAATGAATTGTAATAATTTTTAGTTTTCATAGAAAAAATCTATTTCTCTAATATTTCAATTAAAGATATTATATTTGGAAATAATTTGTACTTAAATAAGTTGTTGGATATAAAAAATTGCTAATTGATTTTATCAATTATACAAAAAATTTTAGAATGATAAAATTTAAAAAATATATAAAAGAATTAAGAAAATAAAAATAAAATGGAATATTTTACTAAATACGCCTTTTAAAGTGGATTTATATATATATATTTATACTTATATATTTTTCTATGATAAATAAGCAAATGATTCATTTTACGTATAAAGCTTTTTTTGTATGATTTCTTAATAATGTGGAAGTTACAACTACAATTTCTCATGACATTTGAGATTTTTAAATGTTAAATACTTTTTGTTAAAGAGTAAATATATAACCTCTTTGTACTTTATCTATGAAAATAACTTATAGTAGGTTATTATTTGATAACTAATTTAATAAGTAGTTAGTAACATGCAACTTTTATAAACTAAAATATCTCTTAATATTTCATATAGCTCTGATAAGAAAAAATACTATTATTTATATATGTAGTTATTTTATTATTTTTGAAATTATCAAATAACATATATTATGTACATGAATAAAATAATAAGTGAATTTTCAATATTCAATTCAAAATAAAATATTAATCTTGTAAGTTTCTTTTATAAGTATATAAAAATATATGTATAATTAAATGGATGCTTACTTTCAGTCAAACTATTTTGATCTAATATCTATACTCCATGTAAAAATATTTTTTATGAATTATTATAAGCAAAAATGTTAAAATAAATGTACACAATATAATTAAAAATTCTGTAAACTAAATATATTGAAAAATATAAAAATTGGTATCATTTTCTATTTAAGTGGTCATTTATCAAGCTTTTGGAAATTTCACTATGTCAACTATATATATGTCCTGTATAAAACAATTTATTTCAATTAATTGAAAATGAGTTCTCCGTTATTATATTGCTAAAAAATTATGATTTAAATTAATAATATAAAATAAAGTTAAGAGTTTATAGTTGCTGTAGGAAGGAACTTTGTATATTTGAAATAAATTCTTCAAATTAAATTATTTGTTATATTCTATATATATAATTTTATCTAAAAATATTATTATAAAAGTAGTTAAATTTTAAGGACTTTGATAAATTGAGGACTTATATACCAATTAATATAATTATTCATTTCTCAAACTTTTGACTCTTTAATAGAGAAGTGATGATTTAATATTTTACATAAATATTTGTCTATTTTTTTCATAAGTAACAGACATGTTGTAAAATTTTTAAGTAAGTCATGATATTAAGAGATAATTATGATTGTTAAGTATTTTAATTTTATATTTGAAAATTATATTTAATATAAATTATATAAAAGTGTTATATATATATATTATTTAAATTCTAAGTTGTCTAGAAAATTTAATTAAGAATTAAAAATAATTTTTATGATAAAATGATTGAATTTTTTTTATTTATTTAATACTTTTTGATTAGCAATAATTGAGTGTTGCATTACCTCAACTAAAAATAAAGTGATTAAATTTATATAAATACAAAAGAATTTATTAAATATGAAATTTGATTGTTGTTTTGAAATAACTTAGTCATCAACTACTTTATTTGGATAAATTTTTAACCTTTTTCATATAAAAATGTATAACTAAATTAAAAAGCAAAATTATCTAACTCTTTAAATGAAAAATAATGTAATATTTACTAAAGCTCATATCTATTAGATTTTTATTACTTCGTATATCCATTTAATTTTTGATAGTTAATATTATTAAAGTGAATATAAATTACTACATATGAAATATATCAATTATATAAAAGGTATATATTTAGCAATAAAATTTTGATTTCTACATGTATATACATAATTTTTTAATAAAAAAATTATTTATTGAAAGAGAAATAATATAATTTTTTTAGAAAAATATTATGAATAGGTGAAGATTCAACCAATCAAAATAAACTTATCAAGGCATATGATATTATATACAAAAAATGAAATTCTTTCTTATATGCACATAATTAAAAATGGTTAAATTAAGTGCTAATAAATTTAATAAACGTTGCATAGAAAAATATATAGTATTTCTTCATTCAAAAAACTGAAATAATTTCAACAACCTAATAAAATTGCAATATTTTTAAATATTTAAAAAAATCACATTATTCAAGGTACATTACTCAAATATGTAGTATACTATTATATACAATTTTTTTTAATCTATCTAACTATCTATCTATCTACCTATATATATATATATATATATGAAGTGAGGATACAATTAAAATAATAGTAAAAATAAAAATTCAATATCAAAGATAAATATGAACATGCAAAATATTGAAAATAGTATTGCAAATGAATATATAAAATATAATAATTGAAATAAAAATTGCTACATGCTGATGTTTTTAAGTATTAGAAATATTACAATTCTAGTTGGCCATAAAAACTTTAATTTTAAATAAATATTGATAAAATAATAAAATAATAACATTGATAAAATATTTAAATATATTAGAAGGGTATCTAATTAATTCAGAATGAAAACAAAATAAAAACAATATAAAGATGTGTTATAAAAAAAGAATCAAAAACTTTTTATGGAGTAAACTTTAAATTAAAAAGAAAAAAGAAACATCGTTATGTTATGCTAATTGGGAAAAATGGTCTTACGATTAAAAATATAGAATTGTAGTATGAATAATGTATAAATAAAGTGTGAAAAAAATAATTGTAGAATAACAAAGTTTATATATAAAACAAATGGAATATTTATATGTTAATCTTGTGATAAATTAGATTTATAAGATAGAATTTTGTGATAAGAGTATTTAATATGGTGCTTATAAATTATTTTTTAAATTATTAACTTATTCAATCAAATAAAAATATAATTATAGATATTTTAAAATTATCTTATAAGATAAAAATTTGTACTGTAATTTTGGATAAATACAATATGTTATTTTAGTTATAATAGATAAATTGGTTGTATTAAAATAAAAATATAAAAGTAAATAAACAACCAATGAAAGATTTTCAATTGAATTAAAAAATTCAAAATTTTAAGAATTTGACATTTGGCCAAAATTACACAATTAGATAAACATAGAACTATGCTATATATATATAATACTAGCATTATCCCCTATTTTGAAAAATAGGAATTGCGAAATCAAGAAATGGATTGGTCGGATATTAGGGCTCGAAAAAAATAAATGAAAAGGACTTAATTGCAAGGAAATTAGAATTTTTGGGGTCAATCCGTAATTTAAGAAAACCTAATTGAACTAAATTGAAAAGTTTTGGGGTTGCATGGTATATATTCTTGGTCAAAGGGGTCAATATTAGGCACTAACCTAGTCTTGGGGTTGGAATGAAGGCACTCAAAATCTTGGAGGACCTACTTGGACCTGGGAAGAAACTTTGGGGATTAAATTATAATTTCCAAAAATAAATTTTTATATAGCAAATCTTTCCCCCATTTTCTCCATTCTTCTCCTCGCACACCATTTTCACCTTCACCGGTGATTAGGGGTGTAAATGAGATGAGACTATTCGCGAATAGTTCGGGCTCGGCTCTAACTTAAACGAGCCGAGCCCAAGCTCGCCAGTCAAACAAGCCGATCCAAGCTCAATAGTATTTGGCTCGACAGGCTCACGAGCCTAAACGAGCTTTTTATTAATAATAATAATAATAATAATAATAATAATAATAATAATAATAATAATAATAATAATAATATGATGTTTATTATTATAAATTTTATTTCAAGCCTAAACGGGCTTGAGCTCATTCGAGCTTATACGAATCGAGCCTTATCGAGCCGAGCCTGAGCCCGAGCCTATTCTGACGAGCCGAGCTCGAGCTCGATTGTTTAGGCTCAGTCGAGCCCGAGCCTGAGCCCGAGCTCATGAATCAGTAAACGAGCCGAGCTCGAGCCTAGTAGGCTCGGGCTCGGCTCGGCTCAGCCCGTTTACACCCCTATCGGTGATTCTCTTTGGCAGCCCCAGAATCACGGAACCCACCCAACCAAAACCTTTCTCTTATCACTAGGAGCATGAGGATACCACATGCAAATCCTCTCTTTGGCGAATCACCGAGCATCTCTCCGGCCAAAGATGGGTTCCTCAACTCCGGCGGCGATGGGTTTCTCAACTCCGGCGGCGATGGGTTCCTCAATTCCGGCGATTGAAACTTGGGTGTGAGTAGTGGATATTGATGGGTTTAGCTCAAGGAGCATCCCGGTACCTCCAATTTGGTGAACGGGCCGATGGATGACGAGAATTAGGAGTGGTGGCATGCGGTAGCGAGTGGTGTTGCAGCAGCTTTAAGGCTGCAATTAACCTCCAATTCGGCGGCGAAAGGTAAAATTGACCTGGGCATCTTGTTATTTGAGTTGAAAGATGCCTAACGGTGGCGGTGGTGGCAGTGAGTGTTTCTAGCGGCGGTAGCCGACAGCGATGGCACTGTGGTGTTGTTAGGATAGAATGTTCTTCTTGTCTCGGTGGTTGTGGTGGTGTCCTTAGTTTGTAATTTCGAGGTTTTGGTTAAGAGATCTTGGGTAATGATCAAATTTGGATTTAAGATTTGTACCCTTTTCCATTGTGAACATTGTAATTATGCCAAGATTGAGGATTATGGTACACTTGGTATATATATGTATATGTTTCCCATGCAAGAAGTATTGTATAGTTAGTGGACCCAGACATGTCATGTTATATGCCAAACATGGACTAAATAAGTTTGTTAAGTGATTAAACTTTAATTCATGGATTTAAGACCTAAGTGGCATTGATTGGGATTAACATGAAGGAATTAAGCTATTATTGTGGTTTTAGGAGGATATTATGATAATGATTATGTAATTAAGGACTAGATTGCATGCCATTATTGGAACTAATACAAAACCTCATGACTATTTCTGAAATTATCAGCTTAATTAGAACACTTTGTATTAATAGTACCTGTTGAATCTCAATTATCATGTTGATCGATAGGTTAGTGATTTTAGAATGCTAATGGTGTAATTTTAGAAGACTATTAGAGTTGAATAGGGATTTTGACTATGAATGTACTCTTTTGATTAGGTGGGGAAGAAGTGGGTCCTGCTGACCAATAGATTGTTGACTGTGATTGCCTTTTTCTAAAATTACTAAGGTGAGGGTCTGTCATTCTAGGCTTGATCATACTTATCTACTATTGTGGAATGACCCCTGTGAGGGTTCAACTTGATTGTGTACTGTACTTGCTCTTGATTGTTGAAATCGTACTTGCTTGAGTTCCTTGTGTTTATCGATTCATATACCCTTGTGAGGGTTCAACATGACCTTCTTCTAACAAATATATGAGTTTTGCTTGTGAAATCTTTGATTGCCTTGAATTCTTGAGTTATTTGTTATATGTTCCATAAACCCCTATGAGGGTTTGTTTAATGATTCTTGCTTCTGATATTGTTCAGCACAATCTGTGGCCTTATCAGTATAGTTGAATCTATCTAGTCTCGTACCTTGTTATATTCATGTTCATTGCTTTAAAGGTTAAATTCTTATCTGTTGGCATTATATTCTATCAACCCATGGGAAGACATGGGTGGTTTTCAACTCTTGGGACACCATAGGCGATTTTCAACTAATGGGACGCCATGGGCGGTTTTCACCCGGAGGGACACCACGGTGGTTGGGCTCGGGCATAGGTTCGAAAGACGATCAGACAGGATGGACCGACGGAGACATATCTTTCGGCTAGTACCCACCAATGATCTTGACTTACAAGTAGCTAGAGGTAGCGAACTGTGACTGACGGGATCCGACATGTGGTCTACCATGCCATATAAACAAATTATTACTTGTCGATCTGAGTGCTCGAACAGTGGAGCGATAAGGAAATCTTATTTATGCTATACCAATGCCCAGTACTAGCAATTATAAATTGATCTGGGATTAATAAGGTTGGAATGACCAATAATCTATTAAATTTGACATTATGCTTGCTATGTACATTGTTGATCCATATTAAAAAATTCTTGCTTGTTGCTGAATTGTTTAATGATTGTTATATCTCAATAGCTTTTCTTTGAATCCTATCATTTTCTTTTCCCTCCCTAAGTCCTTAGGACATACTCTCATGTACTATTTTGATTTTTTGAGACAGGAATAGGTGATGAACTCGGACCTCTGGCTTGGACATAAACATATTTTGTAATAAATCAAGTGTTTGAATGTATATATGGAATCATTTGAATGTTAAGTTTGAATTTTGAGATGTTGTGATATGTCAGGATCAACAATGTATATGTTTTGTTGAGTGTTAAGGAATGAACCATGGCATGTATTTAGTATTTTGTCAAGGTCTGTTTAAGGCGAAGTCTGTTGCTATCTTTGATAAGTTCTGAAAAATTTTCTTCTGGGCTCAACATTTGTTTATGGCTTATTATTTAAGATTGAACTGAGTGGTGTCTCAGGTTAGCTGCTATCCCGAGATTGGGCGTTACATATTGAATTATAGATATAATTAAAAATAACAATATAAAAATAAAACTATTGCAATAAAGGGTCAAGTAATTAGTAAAATTAAATATTACCCCAATATGTCAAAATTTAGTATTTAGAAGCTTGGAATATATAAAGATATCAAAGAATATGAAATCTTATATACATGATGACATGAAAAATTAATTTCAAATTATTTAGTAAGAAGGTAAAAAAGAAAAAAATTCAAAACTTTAAAAGATAAAAGCTTGTTAATATGATTATATAATTTATTAAAAATATTATGCAACCAAAAACTAATAAATAGTTGCATTAAGAAATACAAATATATGAGAAAGATAGAGCACAAGATTGATGACTTAAAAATTGTTGGAATAAACTTAAAATTATAATACTTTAAGATTACTTTAGACTTAAAAAACAATGAGTATATATTAAGTTGAAACTTAAAATATAAAGAATTAGATAATATATAGGTTGTAAAAAACTTAAATATCTTATCTAATTGTAATTTTTTTATTAAAAATCAATTAAGTCAAGATAAAACTATGATAGTAAAGATTAAAAATTAAAAAAATCCAAACAAATCTATAACATAATTATAAAGTTAAAATCAATATTACAATATAGGTTAATAAGAAACTTCTTAATTTGACCCATAGCTTAGTTATCGAATAATTAAGTGAAGAAAAGGGTTTGACATTAGTAAAACAAAGTTAAAATAATAGTCAATTGATGAAGTAATTATAAACTCAAAATTAATTTTAAAATAAAAATTAATGAGAGGATATGAGGACGGAATTAGAATGTAAAAAGAAAATATGAAAAAAAATTATTATGTTTATTCTCAAACTTTGTATAAATATAATTGGATTTCTTCATAATATATTGCGCAAATAGTAGGAAAAAAAGGTAAATAACAAAAGGACTCTTTTGTTATTAACCTTTTAAGCAAATCAAAATTTAAAAAAAATAAAAAAATAAAATGAGGTATATGTTTTGATGGATTAAATTATACTCAGTGTAATAAACTTAAAAAAATAATGAGTTTATTTTCTATTGATACAAATATCCGATATTTTTTTCAAATAGATCAATAAAGATTTAAAAATATATACTGATGAAGTAGGCTATAAATTTTTTAAGAAGAGTTGAATTAGACGTATTTATACATGCATAATTACATATATATGAATACAAAAAAAAAAATAAAAAAATAAAAGACGTACGTTTAAAATTATAAATATTAAAAAAGTTAAACACATTTTAGAAATATTAAATCGAAAGAATAGATTATATCCTATAAAATTATAAATTAGATAAATAAAAAAATTTGAAAATAAAATATAAAAATTTACAAATAAATTGATGCTTGATTCAAAGAATGAGTGAAAGGATACTAAATGAATAACAATTAAAATAAAATGGAAATTATATGCAATAATCTATCAATGGTTGAAGAGAAAAATGTAACTAATAAAAATAAAACAAAGTTAGAAAATATTAAGAACAATTAATATATCTCATCTTGTAAAATTTTAAAATTAAATGAATAAAAAAAATTTAAGAATAAAAATTAAAATTAAATAAATAAATTGATAACTTAAACTAAGTAATAAACAAAAAGATATAAAAGCCTATAAATTTGATAACAAATAAAAGTTAAGTGATAGATGTAACACCCCAAAATTTGGTATTTTGGGAAAAATAAGGATTTCGAAATCAAGATATTGGTTGGTCCAATTTTAGGTCTCGGAAAAAATAAATAAGGACTTAATTGCATGAAGATTGAAAGTTTGGGGTCGAATCGTAATTTGAGGAAAATTTGATTGACCAACGTTTTGAGGTTTTGTGGGTCAAAGTGAGAATATTATTGGTCAAATGGGGCAATGTGAGGTACTAATTAGTCTGGGGGACTAAAATTGAAGATGGTTGATTTCTGGAGGACTCAATTGGAAGCTGGCTTAAAGATTTGCAGGTCAAAACCTAAATTTTGAAAGTACTACATTTATATATTTAGTAAATTCAACCCATGATTTCTTCATTTTCTTCCCCATGCAACTGATCCTTCTCTCTCTCCAGCGATCTCTTTCTAACGATTGAATCTTAGTAAATTTGGTATCAATCTCTTCCTCTCTGAACAAGGAACACATTCATACCTTTTTCTTGCAAAACTCACCAGTATAGCGACTAGAACTTGAGTCTGAAGCCACAGTCACGGTGGAGGTGGTGGCGCGACTTTGCCGGCGATGGAACCTGAGTTCTGGGTGGAGGGTTTGGTAGTGCTCAGCTCAGAGAACAACACATAGCTTTTAATTGAGTTTTGGCTTGGTGTCGAAAAAGGAATTGGAAGAAAACCATGTGGTGATGCAATGGGTTCAAGGCTATAATTGGACTTCAATTCAATGACGATTGGTAAAATTGAGTTGGGTTTTTGGTTTGTTGAGTTGAAAGGCATCTTTTGGTGGTAGTGCTGGCTATTTTTGGCAGAGGTGCTGGCTATTTTTGGCAGAGGTGCATGGTGGCGTCAGCGAGATAGATTCTTCAACTTGACACGAAGATCGTAGGGGTGAAGTTAGTTTGTGGTTTTGACATCTCGATAAGAAGTTTTAGGTAATGATTGGGAAATTGGGTTTAAGTTTTGTACCGTTAAATTCTTGTGATTCTTGTATTTTGGAAGCATTGTTAAGAAATGTGTATGGAATGATGGAAATAGACATGCACGGACTTTATATGAGTTAGTGGACCTGAATTTGTATTTTATATGTTATATTTTGGTTAATTAAGTTAATTAAATGATTAAATCCTAATTTTGTGGATTTGAGACCTAAGTGGTAAAATTGGGTTATTAAGGATAATTGGACTATTATTATTGATTTAGTATACCGTTGCAAGGTTAATTTGGTAATTAAGGACCTAATTATATTCCTGTGTTACGGTATATTTAGCGTTTTCTATAACGATGACATCGATCGAACCCTAACTACTGTATTGAGAGGATTATTATCAATTTTAGAATATTATTCGTATAATTGTGATTATAGGGTCTTTTGAGGATTTTGATTGTGAACATATTCTTTTGGATTAGGTGACGAAGAAGTGGGTCCCGCGGACCATTAGGTGGTGATTGCAGTTTTCTGAGACTATAGAGGTAAGGGTCTGCCAATCTGGCACTTGAATAAATCTATTTGTAGATTGTGCTAAACCTCTGAGAGGGTTAAACTGATTTCTGTATTGTACTGCATCTTGATTATTGACATCTGTGAATTGCTTGAGATCTCGATTGTTATTCATAAATTGATGTGTATAACCTTGCGAGGGTTATTCTATTGACTGTCTTCTAATAGGAGCTTAGTTTGTATATTCTAGCGCCCAAAACTCTCATCCGTTACCTATTATCATTCTGTTACCTGACCGTTCTATTATTTGTTATCATTCTGTTATCTGACCATTCTGTTATTGATTAATGTTCTGTTATCTAATCATTCTGTTATCCGTTATTGTTCTATTATCAGATTATTCTATTATCGGTTACTATTATGTTATCTGACCGTGCTGTTATCAGTTACTGTTTGGTTATCTATTTATTTGATGGCATTTTGCCCAGTACTAAGTCGTCATACTTGGGTAAGTTATGTACCAAGCCATTATGCTTGGGTAAGTTATGTATGTACCAAGCCATCATGCTTGGGTAAGTTATATACCAAGCCATCATGCTTGGGTAAGTTTGTACCAAGCCATTATGCTTGGGTAAGTTTGTACCAGGCCATTATGCTTGGGTAAGTTTGTACCAGGCCGTCATGCTTGGGAAAGTTTGTACCAGGCTGTCACGCTTGGGTAAGTTTAGTTTGACTGGAATAAGGAACATCTAGTATACATGTCATGTTCTGATTTGTTGGTTGTATATGTTATTCGAGTCTGTTCTACTTTGACTGTATCCTGTAAGTTTGTACCAAGCTGTCATGCTTGGGTAAGTTTGTACCAGGTAGTCATACTTGGGTAAATTCAGACTGACTGGAATAAGGAGCATCTGGACACATGCTTTGTTTTGATATGTTGAATTACATTGGTTAATCGAGTCTGTTTTACCTAACTGTATCCTGATTGCCTGTAATCTGATGCGTTTGTAACCTGATCCTAATTGCATGTAATATGATCCTGACTGTAACCTCTTGGTATGTTCATGTTCTGACTATTAATTGATGATTTATTCAGTTGATTCTTCCTTGACAGATCCCTACTGCTTGTTGTTAAAATTTATCACTCACTAAGTCCTTTGGACTTACCTCCGGTATTATTCATGTTTTTCCCAGACAGGGATTAGGTGATGGGCTTGGACTGTAGGTTGGATCGGCGAATGTATTTTCTAATAGAATAGATGTTTGCATATGCTTATGGGTACACTTGGACATTTTGTTATAACTTAGAGACGTTGTGATATGTTAGGTTTAAATTAAATATTTGCAGTATGTATGTATTATGTCGAATGTTATGGGATCAGTTATGACATCAGTTATGGCATGGATATAGTACTTTGTCGAGATCTGTCTAAGTTGAAGCTTGTTGCTGTCTTCGAAGAGTTTTGAAAAATTTTCTTATAGGCCTACTGATTGTCTTTTGGGTTAGATTTAAGACTGAATTGATAACATTTCAGCTTAGGGGTTATCCTGAGTGGGGTGCTACAATAGACTTTATTTATAATTGAAAAGAAAATTATAGGCATTAAAATTAAAAAAAATCACATTCATCATGTAAAATATCTAAATTAAACAAACAAAAACGAAATAAAAAAGTGAACAATAAAATCAAGAAAACAATAAATAATATGAAGAATGAAACAATGACACACATAAAGAGATAGATGGAAAAACGCTAGAAATTGATAATGTTAATGAAATGACTTTAGAAATACTCTACATATAGTGGAATAGATATAAAATAGTTATTAGAGATAAGAGAAAAATTATGAAAAGATTATCAAACTATAGAGTTCAAATAATCAAGAAATCTTCCACATATTGAGAGTAAACATGAAAGAGATTTTGTAGATAAAATGCAATCATTTTTAAGTGTTAGAGATAAATACAGAATGATTTATTCCAATTAAAAAAATAATTTTAAAAACCTAGATATCTTTAAATTGAATAAAAAATATTCAAAATTAATAATCAACAACCAACGAATTTTTTTTAATTTAATTAAAAAACTTAAAATTTTAAAATTTTAGAACTTGATCAAAATTACATAATTATGGATCCCACACTGTTGTGCTATGTATAATAGTGTGTGTGCGTGTGTATACAGAGAGAGAGAGAGAGATAAAACTAGAGTAATAAGTTTTAAAATAAGTAAAATGAATAATTATCTATTGTTTTTGAAAAATATACTACAATAGAAAATTAAGGAATATAATAAAAGTTAGCGCATAATGTGTAATTTTATAACTGTACATTGACCATTTTACCACTAAAAATTAAGGGTGTAAATGGATATTAAACGAATCGGATACACTGTTTTCATATTCGTATTCGTTTAACTTTTTGAATATTCGGATATAGATACAGATTTGATGATTTTTGAAAAATGATATCCGAATTGGTATATGTTGGATATCGATCAAATTCGGATATATCCGTATTCGATTATAATTATTCAAATTTATTCATATTTTATTAAACTTATCCGTATTCAAATTATATTTTTATATTCATATTTGATGATAATTATTTAGATATCTATTTACAAATATTCAAATACGTGAATCTATGAACCTATAAAAAATATATATTTTAATTAATAGAAGGAACTATATAATTTCATTAACAAAAAAAAAGCAACCAAACAAATAACATAATTTTTAATTAATAATTGACTTTATAATTGATTATTAGTACTTATTAACAATAATAATGGCATTTAAGTATATTAATTATAAAGTCAGCCAATAATAATTATGTTGATTAACTTTATTCTTCAATTTTTGCTCTATATTACAATAATTTTTTAAATTTATTATTTTTTCTTCCCAATTCTTCAATTATAATTTTTATATATACGTATATAAATTATGATATTTTTATTTAAAAATATAGATAATATATTATTTAATAAATATATATTCACAGCGGATATTAAAGGGATCATATATGCATTTACCATAACCCTATCCATTTATAATCGGATATCTAGTAATTGAATATGGATAATATATACTTTAAACAGATGTGGATAAATTTTGTATAAATGAATACAAATGCGAACGGTAAATGAATTTTCCAATATCCATTTACAGCCTTACTAAAAATAGTATGCAATCCGCATGTTACTGTTTCCCGGTAAAGAACTACTGATAAGTGATTTTTTTAAAATTTGATCATAATAAAACCAAAATTTTGAATTCAAGGCTGTAAGTTACACTAAACTTAAGTTTAGTCTTATCTGCCCACAAAGAAAATAAATAATAATAGTATAATTAGTTAGTTGCAATTATAATGCGTGTATCTGTTTTATGTTGTTATAGTTGGATCATTCAAGTGTTACATATATATAGATTGAGTGTCATTTGTCATGTTTAAATTCAAGTAACGTTGGTTGATTTCAGACGAATATAATAATACAGACTAAAACTTTTTATTTACATACATACATACCACCATTTAATTTCCTAGCTATTATACTTAAATTAAAGATGAACTAAAATATCTGATTTATTTTGCCAGTCTAATGGTTAATTAAAGTGGCTAAATCTTATTTTACTGATTGTTGTGCATCAAGTTTGGACTTTGAGTTTCATTAGCAATAAAGAAAATTTTAGCCACACAAATTTGCCACAAGCTTTCGTATCTTCAGCTTCAGCAAGCGGTACCAGTTGTGGGGGGGAGTTGAGTTCCGCAGGGATCTTCAAATTTGGGTATCTGGATTTGGGGAAATTTTTTCCCGCAACGGAGATGGTGCTGGGTTATGAAAACACCTTGAAATTAATTTGGGGATAGAATGGGAATCATACTCTCCACTCCATGTGATGCGGCTGAAAATTTAGGGTTAAGATCTCGAACTCAAATTTCCGAAATTGTCCCTATTTTGAACCTCGACCTTAACTCGGATCCTGATCCGCACGAGTGATTATGGTACTCCGACCTGACTACAAGAACGCATGTTAGGCTAGCTGAAATTGCCCTCAACTAAGGCCCTTCGATACCTAAGTTAGTCTTGGAGCTGAGGTGATTAATAATGGGCTCAAAGGTAATGTAAGAGCTCAAGAGAGAATGAGCCCAAAAAAAAATATATGACCTAACACTGTGCGTTTCTTCACTTTTATAGGTGTCAAACTATCATTGTCTGCATGGATTGAGGTGGCGGATTACTGTGCATCAGATCATCAGTTGATCAACGACCACAATTCAGGTTATGATTCAGACCCCAGTCGGGCTCATCCGGGTCATGACCCGACTCGGGCAAAAGGACGCGAATCCTGTCATGTTTGGGCATTTTGGATAAAACCCATGGACAGAGTGGTCTTTTGCCATATCTTCATTAATTACCACCATTGTTAATTCCCCCACTTTCTATATGTATTAGTTCATTTCTTTGCTATGGGGAATGGACTTATGCACTAATGAAAGTAGGTGTGGATCCATCCCAGCCATCCGACTAGGCGCTCCCAATCTGGACTGTTGATGTTGCCTCGATAAGCGAAACATCTCATCACACATCTATAAATACCCTAGGACTACCTACAACTTCATTTCATTTCCCTCTCTACATGCTTCCTCATGCCCAGCCAAACCTCGAACTAAAGCCTCCTTTCCCTCCATCGAGATCTTGATTCTATAGGTCTGTTTTTTAATAATGAGCTCGAGCTCCAGTTCCTCCTCTGAAAAGACTCGCAGCCTCAGTCAATTAGGGTCAGGCGAAAGTATCTCCCCCTCTTTGGGTTCCGAGGATATGACCTCATTCCATATTATTCCTTTCCAGGGCTTGACCCCGTCCTCGTCGTCTGCCGCTTCGTGAGATCCTGAGCCCGAGGTAGGTTCTCCTTCTGCTAATCCTCTATCCGCAATGGGGGGAGAACCTTCTGAGGATCTGAATACTACGAAGTACATTATTGCCACATCCCTATAGCTAACCATCATCCCAAAGCTGGGATCCCTCATAATCTCGGAGGTGAGGTCTAAGTTCTTCATACTTCCTGAATATGAAATTATTTTTCCAAATAAATCGGATTGGATGCATCTCCCCCCAAATGGTTGTGCCACTTTCTCAGTAAGCATGCTAGAAGGGGGTCTAAGATTCCTGATTCCCGATCCCATAGAGAACATCCTCCTTGGCTTAGATATTTGCCCAGCCCAGTTGATCCTAATGCCATAAGGCACATTCTTTGTTTTTTGATCGTAATCTCTCACTTCGGGGTCAAACCATCTTTTGTACATTTCTGGTCTTTATACTCAATAATGACCTCGACCCAAACTGGGGAACGCTGGTTTTACTACCTTATCGCGTGAATCATGTGTAAATTTTTAAATAAAGTCTCTACTTCCCTAGGTCCTTGGAATGAACGTTTTCTTTTTATCCAAGCTCTTCTCAATCACCTATGGTGGTTCAGGTCTAACTAGAGGCACAACAAACCCAAAATCTCTATGTATGTCGAGGTCACTTGGAGTCAGAATTTTGTAGATTCCCTGACTGGTCACTTATACAAGGTTGGCGAACTCTTGAAAGAGGAGGTTCTCAAGATTGATGACCTCTCGCCAGCCGACATCTAAGTTTATAGAACCTTCTAAGACAGTTCTTGCTATTATCAATTCCTTTATCTTCTTAGTAAACTTATTGAGCTTGAGGTCTAAATCTCTTTTTTTTTTTTTTATCTTTTTGATTTTGTTTAAGTCATATCAAGCAAAAATCTACGCATAATCAACAAAATAAAGACCCAAAAAGAAGCATTGATAGCGAAGGCTCAATCATCTGGGCTCGTGTTAGCCTTTACTTCCCTCGTTATCGCCTCAACCCTAAGCCAACCCTCTAGCGCACTAATTCAACTGACAGAGGTGGAGCAGCCCTCACCAATTACTCAAGTCCCCACAACTAAGGTCACCATCCCAGTTCTCGAGGTCGCTCCAGCAGCGAAAGATGCTCTCAAGAGCAAGGGGAAGAAACACAAACACAACTCCAAGAGCAAAAGCCCGAAACTCCCATCCCTAAGCCATTTTAGTAGAAGCAAGGGCAAGTGCTCCAGCAGGGGCCACTTGGAGAAAAAGGCGTGATCTGAGCCCAACCTTACCTTCGCATCACCTCACGATCTCGATGTCATTGCACCCCGTGAGGCCTTGCTGTGTGATGCACGTAAGAGTTGCAAGACTACCAATACAACATGTACCAATAACTCTTCACGTCTATCTTTGATCCCCAATTGGAATATCACATACCAAAGCTCAGTACTTTGATCTTGAGCTGGAGGGATCTCCTTTGAGCTTTATAAAGGATGTTTGATGACCTAGGATCAAGCCCTCCTGGCCCCCGTGAACTTTGCCAAGATCAAGGAACATGGTGCCTATACCATGATGCAAGTAAGTCTTTTATTGCTTTTCCTTTCATACTTGTGAATTTCCTTTTGAACATCACTTACCTCTAAACTCAAAATCTTTCTTGCAGGGAATAACCTATATGCACCAGCTTGCCTTGCAGGTTCTATTGGAGAAGCCGCTTCATGACCCGAGATAATGAGGTTATGGAGCTTAAAATGGCCAAAGAAGAACTCGAGGCCAATCTAAAATCAACCTAGGAGTCTATTGATGGTGAGCTCGCCTCATATGGAGAGAAATTGGCAGATCGGGATCGAAAGATTAAGGATATGGAGCAGAAGTTATAAAAAATGAAGAAATCTTTAGCCTCGGAGAAGGAGATGTCTTATGAAGAGGGATGCGCGAAGGGTCGCAAGGAGTTCGAGAACTCTTCTAAATTCAAGGAGTTGATCCAGAATACCAGAATGGATAGAGGTCGAGCCTTTCGGAGGTTTGGTACGTTTGAGTCTATGGTGGAGGAAAAGGCAGCGGAGTATGCCTACATAAGTTTCTTGAAGTGCCAGGCTCAGCAGAAGAAGCTAGGCGGGATCGTAGAGGGGTTCAACTTTAAATAGCCAGATCCTACCAAAGATGTAAACTTGAAAGATTATCCCACTGGTGGCCTTGAGGGCGAAGAAGAGGAACTGAAGATGAGTTCACCTTCCTCACTCTGGAGAAGGAGGTAGAGGCCCTTTTTCCTATAGCTGAAGAGGGCGAGATCTAGCTTGCGTCTCCTACTGGTGCTAGGGGTTAAACATAGCGAGATTTGATCTCGCAGACTTGTAGTTTCGTAGTGGTAATTTAGTTAGTTTTTTTTTCTTGTAGGTTTAAGGCCCTTTTGATTCGTTTCTCTTGCATTGTAAGCCTGAACCAATAAACCTATCTAACTGAACTTTTATCTAATGGAGTACAATTTCCTTTGCTCAATTGTTCTATTCCGCGTTCATATCTAAATTTCTTTGCTTTGAGGCTTTTTTCAAGAAAATTTTTGCACAAATGCCTGAGCTTTTATTTAGCGCCATATTAGATCCTGATTCCACTGACTTGGGATCTTCTTGGCATAAGGATCTTGCTCAAATCCTGTACAAGATCTTGATACCATTGGCTTGTGATATTCTTGGCATAAGGATCTTGCTCAGGTCCTATGCAAGATCTCGATCCCATTGACTTGGGATCTTCTTGGCGTAAGGATCTTGCTTGAATGCTATGCAGGATCACAATCCCATTGACTTGGGATCTTTTGGCATAAAGATCTTGCCCAGATTCTATACAAGATCTCAATCCCATTAACTTGGGATCTCCTTGGCATGAGTATCTTGCTCATATTCTATGCAAGATCACAATCCCATTGACTTAGGATCTTCTTGACATGAGGATCTTGCTTAGATCCAATGCAAGATCACAATCCCATTAACTTTGGATCTTCTTGGCATGAGGATCTTGCTAAGATCCTATGCAAGATCACGATCCCATTGACTTGGGATCCTCTGGCATAAAGATCTTGTTATCTTTTACAAGATCTCGATCTCATTGACTTGCGATCTCTTTGGTGCAAAGATCTTGCTCAGATCCTATACAAGATCACGATCCCATTAACTTGGGATCCTCTTTACTTTGTTAAACTATTATATTGAAAAGGAACACAGACAATATCGAATAGAGGGTAAATTCTTGCAATTTAGTAAAATAAGATTAGCATGATAGAACGCGCATCACAAAGAGTACTAGCCACATATTAGCTTTACAAAATTCACTTCTCTTTCTCCTTAGCATCTTTTAGCATGTATGATCCCTGTTTGGTGACCTTGACTATCTGGTAAGGTTACTCACAGTTAGGGTCTAACTTTCCCCTCATGTTTTGAGACCTCAACCTTCTTCAAGACCCAGTCTCCTACCTAGAAGTTCCTTTGCTGGATTTTTTTATTGTAGTGCCTCGCTATAATATTTTTGTATTCTTGAATTTTGACATAGGCTCGGTCTCTTTTTTCCTCAACTACCTCTAACTTGATTGCCTTGCTTTACTATTGATCTCTGGGTTATACTCTAACATCTACTTGGTGGGCTCACCTATTTCTGTTGGCATCACAACCTCCCCCCTGTATACCAAGCTGCATAGGGTCTCGCCAGTCGCTGCTTTATAAGTAGTGTGAAGCGTCCACATGAACCCTTGGAGTTTGTCAGCTCATCGTCATTTTGCCTCCGTTAAGCGAGCTTTGAGGCCTTTTAAAAGGTCACGATAAGTTACCTCTGTCTGGCCATTTGCCTTCGGGTTCCCCACGGATGTGAATTGTTGCTTAATCTTGAGCTCTTTAGACCAGTTTGTTATCTTCTTTCCATTAAACTGAGTCCCGTTATCAAAAATCAAGACCCTAAGGATCCCGAACCTGTATATGATGTTCTTCAAAAGAAAGTTGATGACCTCTTTATTAGTAACCTTAACTAATGCCTCTACTTCCACCCATTTACTGAAATACTCGAATGCTACTATCATAAACCTTTTTTGGCCCCTAGTAGGCGGGAAAGAGCCCAATATATCGATCATCCATTAGTCAAATGGACACGATGAGAGAATCGACTCCGTCAGGTTAGCATAGAATTGGCATTTCTCAGATTAATTCACCAAGACTGCCGCGTCCTAATTTATAGTGGGCTAGAAATAACCTTGTCTAATGGTTTTCAAAGCCAAAGACCTCTCTTCTAAGTAATTTCCACAACTTCCTTAATGGATCTCTCTCATCACATAACAAGCCCTCTCGAGTCCTAAGCATTTTAGCAATGGCCCTTCCACAGACCTCTTATGTAGTTCCCCATTAACCATGGTGAACTAATTTGCCCTAAAAGCTTTCCTTCTCGCGTCTCTCGGGTCCTCTAGCAAGACCCCACTATTATGTATCTAACCAAGTTATCTTTCCAAGTTGCTCCCATTTTTGTCTGCATTATCGCTTCTTTCTCAAAAGCATCACTCTCAAACTCAGATCGTTCAGCTACTAGCAGAGTGATTGATATGCTTCGAGTTCATTTGGTTGAATTGGAAAACTTAGCCAAAGCGTCAGCCTTTTCATTCTCCTCCCTTGGGATCTGCCACACTTGGCAAAATATAAACCTCACTATGAGCTCCTTTACCTTTTATAGGTATTCCGTCATAGATTTTTCTCGGGTCTCAAATGTTTATTCAATTTGAAGCGCCACAAGCTGCGAATCAGTATAGATATTCAACTTTTTAATGTTCATGCGCTTTGATGCCTTCAATGCTATGACCATTGCCTCATACTCGGCCTCATTATTAGCGATCCCAAAGGCTAACTTAACTGTGAACTCAAGCTCCACGGACCCAGGTCCTTTGAAGAAAATTTTGTCTCCTCCAACTTGGGAAGTGGCTGATCCGTCGACATACATCATCCAAGTTTCTTTATTCGGCTCGGGGTCATGCCCAACCATCTCAACCACAAATTCTTGAATCTACGCTTTTATGGCGCTCTTGCTTTGATACTTTAGGTTGAATTCTCCCAATTCCACTGCCCACTTAACCAGTCTTCCAAAAACATCCGGCTTAGCAAGAATATGTTTCAATGGATGTTTAGTCAGAATAACAATTCCATGAGATTAGAAATAGGGCTTCAATTTTCTTCTTGTCACCTCAAAAGCTAAAGCCAGCTTCTCGATTTCCATGTATCTATTTTCAGCTCTTTGTAATACCTTGCTCACGTAATAGATTGGTTTGTGAACCGTGTTCTCCTCCAAAACTAACACTAAGCTCACTGCATGCTCTGAGGTTGCTAAGTACAAGTATAAGGGCTCCCTAAAGATAGGTTTTACCAATAAAGGAGGTGAAGCCAAATATTCCTTGAGGTTTTGAAATGCTTTCTCACATTCATTATCTTACTGGAAGTTCCTTATGTTCCTCAAAACTTTAAAGAAAGGTAAACTTTTATCTGCCGACCTCGAGATGAATCGGTTTAAAGATGCTATCCTCCAACTTAGTTTCTGAACGTCATTCATCGACTTGAGCAAGCTCATGTCGAGTATTGCCTTAATCTTTTTGGGGTTAGCTTCTATCATACGTTCACTAACCAAGTATCCCAGTAACTTCCCACCTTAGACCCCGAAGGTGCACTTAGTCAGGTTAAGTTTCATCTTATATATCATCATGATGGTGAAGGCCTCTTCTAAATGTGTCAAGTTATCAAGTTTATTCAGGATCTTAACCAACATATCATCTACATAAACCTCTATACTTAGCCCAATTAGGTCCTTAGACATTTTGTTCACCAACCTCTGGTAAGTTGCCCCGATGTTCTTTAACCCGAAGGGCATCATATTGTAAAAGAATATTCCTTTTTCAGTGACAAAGGTTATCTTATCTCTATCCTTTTCTACTATGAAAAATTGATGATACCCTTGAAAGGTATCCATCATGTAAAACAAAGCACAGCCTGTTGTTGAATCTACCAGCACATCAATATGAGGCAAGGGACAAGGGTCATTTGGATAAGCCTTGTTTAGGTTTGAATAGTCCGTGCACATCCTCTACCTTCCCTTTGTCTTTGACACAACCACCACATTCGAGAGCCATCTCGTGAATTGGATCTCCACGATGTATCCCACTTCCAAAAGCTTGTTAGCTTAATCTTCTATGATTTGATTCTTCATCACCCCATGGTTTCTTTTCTTTTGTTGAATGGGTCTTAGTTGGGGATCGACATTCAGTTTATGCACTATCACTCAAGGTCTATCCCTTCAAAATCAGAAGGCTTCCAAGCAAAGACATCAGCATTCTTTCTTAAGAATTCAATGGTTAAGAGTTCCAATTCCGGGGTCATGTGGGTCTCGATGCTCATCATCTTACTCGAGCCCCCGGGTACTAACTCGATCTCTTTAGACCCACATGATGGTTCTATTATGCACTTATCCATTCACCTTTTCTTGTTCTCTTCTTGAGGGCTCAAGTTAGCAACGTCTTTGATCGTGGTGGCGATCACTTTCTTCCCTTTCGACCTCGAGCCCTTTGCCTTGAGCCTTTTTTTAGAGACAAGTGATAGAACTCTCTCACTTCTTTTTGGTCACAACACACCTCTCTCCTATCCCTCATTTTTGTTGGGAACTTCATTTTCAAGTGTAAAATTGAGACCACCGCCTGGAATTGGTTCAATCAAGGTCTTTCGAAGTCACATTATACACAAATGGGGCATCCACTACTAAGAACCTCAGCATGAGCATCCTTCGATAGGGCTCCATCCCCAAGGAGACTGGGAGGTCGATAGTGCCCACTAGCGTGACCTTAGCCCATCCAAATCCTGTCAAGGGCGTATAGGCTGGTCTAATCCTCATAAGTGTGAGCTCTATTTTCTTTAGGACCTTAAGAAATATTATGTCCACGGAGCTCCTATTGTCCACCAAGACCTTATGCACGGAGAAATTAGTTATGTCCATCGTGATAACCATGGGGTCGTTTTGCGGTCCAACAACCCCTTGAGAGTCCCTGACATGCTTCTTTCTCGCGCTGTGAGAGTCTTTCGAGGTTGGACCTCCTGCTATCATATATATAACCCCTCGCCTTGGCAAGTTATCCACGACAAGGTCATTTTCAACTTCCTTGCCCCTCTTCTCCATGCCGCAGGACCGATTTCTCTTCTTCACTGTCTCTCATTTGGGCTCTCATTCTTTGGACTTGAACTCCTTAGCAAGGAACTCTTTTAGGTACCCTTGCTTAATGTGCCTCTCTACTTCATCTTTCAACTAAATGCAATCCTCAGTGTCATGTCCTTGATCCTTGTGAAAACAATAATACTTGTTCAAGTTCCATCTTGTTGGCATATCTCGGATCTGTCTTGGCCACTGCAATATCTTAGACCCATCAATGGCCATAAGCACATGGGACCTCTCATGGTGTTGAGTGGGGCATAATGATTATCCTTTCATGGTGGAGAGTGATGGCAATCTTTTTCAGATCGAGGTTTGTGAGATCCCTGATCTTTTTCAGATCTTTGAGGAGTATTCTTGGACCATTCATGGTCTTTCATGGCATTGATCTTTTCCTTATGGATATAACATTAAGCCATCTCCATCAATTGCTCCATGTCTTCTAGAGGTTCCCTAGCAAGAGCTGAAGCTAAAGGTCCCTTCTTAAGCCCGTGAATAAGGGTGCTAGTAGTCATATCAATACGTAGATCTTGCACCTTAAGCATCTCGTTGTTAAACCTATTCACGAACCCCGTCAGGGTCTCATCTTCCCTCTGCCTTATGGTGAACAGATAGCTGGTAGACCTCTTAGACTTTTTCTAACTAGCAAATTGGTATAAATATTTCCTTATGAGCTCGTCATAAGACACAATCATTCTAGGGACCTGACCCATAAACCAGTCCTGAGCTTTCCTACTCAACGTTGTCACGTAGATTTTGGAGTTCATGGCATCTGACTGTCTGTACAAGTTCATGATACTTTCAAAACTGGTGACATGTTCCTTCGGGTCTTTGCTTTCATTGTATTTCAGAAAATCTAGAAGCTTAAAATGTGAGACTATTGACTCAGCCAATACTTCGGCGAAAAATAACAAGTTCTTTTTCTGCAGTACCAAGGTCCATTTCTTCTTGTGTTTATTTATTCAATTGTTCAACCTGGTTATTGATCTCATTGACCTCTTCTCTTGAGAGAGACATCTGGGGTCTTTCGTGATAAGGATCATTCTGATTAAATGTAAGCAACTCCAACCTAGACGCCTCTTCTCTCTTATAAATATTAGGTGGGTAACTCGACCATCCTGCAACTTTGCTTTCTATCTCCTTCAAATCTGCCATCTCCGCTCCTCTCGAAATCCTTAGACCTTGCACTCCCTCGACCAGCGAAGGACCTGATCTCCTGTCTTGGAATAGAGGTTGATTTACCTATGGTAGGGTCACTTGAACAAGAGGAGCCACCACGGCTCGGGTTCTAAGTTCGTACTCATCCCAAAGCCTTTGGCTCATTTCAAAAACCAACCGCTCTCGATCCCCTCTGCTCAATTGCATAGTCTGAGCTTCACAGGGGTCTTGTGCTCGTCCTTCCTGCCCAACTTTTGATTGGGTGCCTTGAGGTATTATGACAGTTAGGGGCATGGGTGACATAGGTGAGATTGGAGGTGATGGGGATATAGACGATATAAGGATTGGAGTGTCCATCATTCGTGTCGGAGTTCTATCCATAACTAACTACTAGCTCTTGCTATCGATGAATCAAATCAGGTTCCCAGAGACGATGCCAACTGATGCGGCTCAAAATCTAGGGTCAATACCTTGAACTCGATTTCCCAAAGTTATTCCTGTTTTGGACCTCGACCTCGACCCGGATCCGGATCCGCACGAGTGATTATGGATCTCCGACCTGACCACAAGAATGCACATTTGGCTAGCTGAGATCGCTCTCAGTTAAGGCCCTTCGATGCCTAAGTTAGTCTTAGAGCTAAGGTGATTAATAATGGGCTCAAAGGGAATGTAAGAGCTCGAGAGAGAATGAGTTAAAAAAAAATATATGACCTAGTGCTGTGCGTTTCTCCCTTTTATAGGTGCCAAACTGTCATTGTCTGTACGGATTGAGATGGCAGGTTTCTGTGCGTCAGATCCTCGGTTGATCAATGGCCCATAAGATAAGTCATGATCTAGACCCGGGTCAGGCTCATCTGGGTTATGACCCGACCAGGGTAAACGGACGCGAATCTTGTCTTGTTTGTGCATTTTGGATAAAACCCAGGGACAGAGTGATCTTTTTCCATATCTTCATTAATTACCACCATTACCATGGGGTTTCCATCCTCATTAAATAATTTAGATGCCCTTAATTGTATTTACATATACATATATATAATCTTTTTTGACCTTTTCAGTAATCTCATTTAAAATTTAAGAATCTATGAATCATAAAATAAAAATATAAAAATATATATAATCTAAATTTAATTTCTATTCTTTAATCTTAATTTTTGTTCCTCAATTCTAATTCCTATTTCTAACTTCTAACCCACCCGCACCCGGATGCAATCCCTACATAAAAAGTTCTAGAGAAGTTAATTACAAAGGACGATTTTATTTTTTTTTAAATCTAACCTTTGTAAAATTTGTTGAAATTGTAAGAAGTTTATATTATCTCAATTTGAAAATTTTTAAAAAGAAAGGTTAAAGATAAAAAATATGTGATGTCAATTTTGTCTAATGATGTTTAAGTGGTAAGAAAAGCTCTTGTCCAAGCACTATTTTCTTGGTTTAAATATTTTATTTCATTTCCTATTCCATCTCCTATTTCATTTTGTTAATATATGACACGTGAATTAAATATTTTTTATAAAATTAATTGATTCAAAGTTAGATACACTTGGCATAAATATAACAAGTTAAAATAGGAGATAGAATAGGGAACGGAATAGAGGATCCAAAGTCATATGTTCTACTCTACCAAATTAGATACCACAAGTCTTCTCATTTTCTTTTTTTTTTTAGGGATAATTACAGTGATTTATCCTAAAGTTTAGAGTAATTACATGTATATTCCCATAGTTTTGAAAATCACAATCACCTTGCATGTCATCAACGGACGTCTGGAAAATGTAAAATAATTACATTGTGATTAATGATCTGAAAAGAATTCAAAATATTCGAAAATATTCCTCTATTATATTAATATAAAGATATATAATTATATATTTATATATACATATACACATGTACATTCATAATTATACTACTTGCGCGATGCTGAGTTGCTGGGTAGATGTGTCATGTTCGCTTAATTGATCACATGATTTCTTAAAAAATTAGAAAATTATCAATATAGTAAAAAAATAGAAAAATTGAAAATCTAATACATTAAATCCATTCCATTCACTTGAATATTGTTTAGTGATTTAATTAAATTACAGTCAAATGAAAGAGTATGCAAATAGAGAGTCTGCCGCCAACTCTCTATTTTCTTCACTGTACTATCTTTCATCATCATCATCATCATCATCTTCTTCTTCTTCTTCTTCTTCTTCTTCTTCTTCTTGTGTCTAATAAGATTAGTGTTTTGTTCCTAACAATAATATATATATATATATATATATATGGGAGAAGTAATTTAATTCTAATAGGACTCTAATTGTTTTCCTTCTAGAACAAAGATAATCCTATTATAGTTCTAGTATCTTCACTATTAATTCCTAAGCTTCAATAATTCAACTCCTTGCTTTAATATAATATCAATTCAAGTAGAATTATAATTTATATTCCCCTAAATATGGAATATATATAAGATACAAAATAATAGTTATCATTATTTGGCCATGAGATAATTTGATTTTAACTTTTCTAATTTCTAATGAAATCTATTCTATGCCTTACTATTACTTTAATTGATATACTAAATAAAGTAAAATAAATAAGATAAAATAATCAATTAAATACAAAGTAAAATTCTAAGGCATTACACTCTATAACTTATTCTAGTATTTATATATTTCTTATTAAAAAGCTAATTTGTGTTTCTATATATTGGTTCCAGCATTGCATGGTTCATATTGATAAATATTATATTTCTTCTTTGAATTATACATTTCCTAAATTCATATCATAATAATTATTTTTCTTACTATGTATATTATTCATTTTAAAACTCCCTATTTAATTTTGATAAATACTACATATATATCTTAATATATACGTATCTCTTTATATTAATCTTGACAAATTAAATTCTAATAAGTTTGTAAATATATATCTCATAATTAATGATGTTTGTCAAGTCACTTTTAATTGTGATCAATATTTGACTTTAATTTAGACAAAGTTAATAATATTACCTCATGTCATAACTTTTTCTTAATTTTTTTTTAATTTTAACCCTTTAGTTAAACAAAAGTAAAGGGAAAATAATTATTTATGGGAAACAGAAAGTAATGCAGCTTGGAGAAAAGTTAATTTAGAAATGGAAATTGCAAAATAAGTTCTTATGTTTAGGGAGTTTTAAATTATGATAATTTAATTTTCGTTTGTAAGACACAACATTTATAGCAATTAAGTCTATAATAGTAGCATAATTAAGTTTGTAATATTACACTTGAAATATTAGAGATGAATTTTGAACTTAATATTATTGAGAGGAAAAACCCGTGATTAAGCAATCTTCATTTATAAAACATAGTATTTCTAAAAATAAAATTTATAATATGAGCACAAGAAGTATAGAAATGAATGTAAAGTCTATAGTATTAACAGAGAACATATAAAAATGATATTTGCAAATTACTAATAGTTTAATTTTTATTTGTAAGACATAACATATGCAAAAACTAAGTCTATAATATTAGCCTAGCTAGGCTTACAATATCACAAAACATCCAAAATAAATTTTGGAATTTATATTATTAGAAAAATTAGTTGCGATCATGTAATTTGAATTCATAAAACGCAATATTTCTAACAACAAAATTTATAATATAAGCACAAGAAGTATAAAAATAACTATTAAGTCTATAATATCAACAAAAAAAGTATAAAAATGAGTTTTGCAAGTTACAAATTTTCATATTACCTGTTCATCAATGAGCACATCTTTGATATCTTTTAGGTTGTTCAATGATTGTCGTGGTGACATTTTTTATTCTACCAAAACTTTTGCTATCCAACTTTTTAGCATTAGATTAATGTCTTTAATATAATATATTTGCCGACTCATATTGTCAATATGCAATAGCAAAGTAGTAGACAAATTATAGCTTAATCATAATAGTTATATGCAATAACAAAATACTCAAAAAAGTTATGATGTAGCAAACTAAATTTAGATATTCACCATTTTTCAAGCTCCACCCATTCATAAATTTCTTTATACACTATATTTTTAGTGTACTGTTGAGGTTCTGTTCTTTCAATTGTTGGCTTTATAAGAGTTTTGATTTAGATATTTACCAATTTTTTTGCATTTCTTGCATGAGATAAAACAACATATAATTGTCAGTGGGAAAATACAGGTTCTGGAGGATAAACACCAAGAAAATCAAGTTCTTGGCCTTTTGCTTTGTTTGTTGTCATCGCAAAACATGGTCGCACATGGTATTGGATTCTTTGAAAGTTTATTGGACATTTTTGCTTGTCAGCATATTCTAAGGAATGCGTGGTATACAAAAATCCTTTCTTTTGAAATCATGTGTATTTCAGCTCCTATAAAGTTTTTTCTCAATATCTTACGTATTAATCTCATTCCATTAGAGAGTACTTCAATGGGACTTAATTTTGAAGCAACATAATAGGACAATTCTCTTTTAAAATTAATTCATGTGGTGGCAATCCACTTGCATATATACTATTAAAGTAATCTTCATATTGTCCTTGGTTTTGTGCATCACAAGCTTTATTAGGACTTATATAATATTTAGCTTTAGAAGGTACTTTTTGGATAAGAATATTATTTATTTCATTTAAACAATCATTCTTAGGTGTTAGTATAACTCTATTGACTAAACAATATAGACCATCGATAGAAGACTGAATTGAAGGGAAATCAATATTAATGAAGTTATCCAAAGAATATTTACTATCAACAAAGGTGATGAAAATATCCTTAGTAATATGTATATTATATTCACAATCATATGGTTATCTACCATCACCAACTCCAAGTAAGAACGAGGTAGGCAATGGATCTTCCTGTGCTCTATTAATGTTCACATCTAATTTAAATTTCTTCAATTTTGTCCAAATAGAAGATGCGACAAAACTTTCTTTAATCATATGTTGGCTTGTTCCTTGTGGTACTATAGGTAATGTTTGCCAAATATCACCTCCAAAAATAATTATTTTTCCACTAAAAAGCATACTTGGAAAGTCCATAATATCTCGCAATAATTTATCAAATGCCTAAATTGGTTTTCTATTTTCTATAGAAGCCTCGTCCCAAATAATGAGTTTTGCAAGTACTATCATTTTTGTTAAACCAAATTGTTCGACAATTTTTGCATTGGGATTTTCTTCAATTTTTAATGGCAACTTAAATCTAAAATGTGCAATTCAACTGGCAGGTAAGAGATATGCTACAACTCTAGATATTGCTACAACTAAAGCTATATCTCTTTTGGATCTAACATATGCAACCAGAGCTCGATACAGAAATGATTTTCCTATTCCTCCATGTCCATTGATAGAAAAGGCTCCAGACTTATTTTTATTAACTTTCTGAATTGATGCTCTAAGAGCCTGGCTCTATTTCTCATTCAATTTAGTTATTGCTAGTAAGTCATCAACTGAGATACATATACTTTTTTCACAGGCAAGTTCTCTATAAAATTTTCCTCTTCAATTAGCCTTTCACAATTTGGTGATAATGAAAATTTGGATATTGATTTACTCATATTAAGAAGAAAATCATCAATTGAGCTAAGAGTTTTCATTGTAGATTTCTATCTCTATATATTTTTCTTTCCTAAAAAAGTCTTCAGATAGTGAGACGTAAAATTTATTCCATAATGCTTTGAGGTTTGGAGGCACACAATTTACTAAAAAAATTGCAAATAGTGTTCTCAAACTTAATGTCATTTGATAATGAGCAGCTTCATCAAGACATTGTTCAGCAGATGTATCTGACTAAATGAATCCTCTATATAGTGCAACTGAATGGAATATAATAAATAATTACTTGTCAATTGAAAGAAAAGATTGATATGAGTGTGGTGCCCTCACATTCATAAATAGAATCTTTAAAAGATAACGCTCTCCTATGATTGGATCAACAACTGGCGATCTTCACACGATAGTTTTTTACCCCACAATTTCCATCTTTTACTTTCTGCTCCCAGACAAAATATTCAGGAAATTCTTCATATAAAAGGTTGAGTCTTTTGGCATTGGATTATTTGTATTCGCCCAAAATAATTCTATTTGCATTTTTCCACTCAAGAAATGATTTGATACAATTTGATCTAAAGTTCTCTTTTCTCCAAAGGTTACATATTTTTCATTTGGCAAATGCACTGCTAATACCAATTACAGGAGGATATAACTCGATCAATTCACATCCAAATATTCTCCAATATGCTTCAACTAAAGACATCCATCTTCCTTTTTAGAATTCTTTAATGTCATCTATTGCTACAATAAATGCAGGGCTAACTATATTGTATGAAATTCTATCATGCCTTTTATAAATACTTTTGTACATGTATTTGACTAACTTGATATCTGAACATACTTCTACATTAATGTGACAATCAAATTTCACAAGTGAATATGAACAATAAGGAACAACATATCTATTATCTAAACAAACACCTCTAACAATAGTTCTTCTTCCATTGTTTCTTCTTCTATAAGCAGGATAACAATTTTGTCCATGAGTAGTAAGATCACAGAATGGTTTTGGAAACCTATTTTTGCATTTTTCTTCTCTTATGCAAACATTCTTAGGGTTAGAATCTCCACAAAGACCATGCGTCATATTAGATATTACTAAGGATTATAGAAATAGATGTATATAATAAGGAATTTCAGCACTTATAATTTCATTATATATATCTGGGGTTGTTACCTTATGTTGATCTTTTAATTTTAACTAGTGTGTATGCGCTAATCCTCTTTTTTATATTCAACAACATAGCCATATTAAACGACCTCCCCAAAAAGCTTATTTTTCTTACGATTTTATCTTTCAATTCTTCAAGTTTTGCTCAAAAAAACATGGGCAACTAATTCAGGCCTATCATTCGCTTCCTCGATTGTCAATAGTTCATTTTGGATTTCTTTCCAACATGGATTGCATGTCATAGTTAAAAATAAATCAGGTTCCATCTTATAAAAATCTAGTCATTGTGTCTCTAATTTAATGTAAAAATCAATCCCATATTGCTGACCAGTTCTCCCAAGGTAAATTATTGAATTGAATTTATTATCTCTTATTTGGGCTCTGTAGCATGTAAACTCTCGACATGATACATTTTGTCATTTCTTCCTATTTTGTTGGTATACTGCACAATTAAAAAAAAGAACAAATTAGTGTATTTTATAGCAACAAATAAACAACAGATGATGATTTTTCTTAAGTAATATTAGTTAATCAATATTTCAAAAAGATAAAAATACAAACCTTGTCCTTCCATTTGTAATATATCATCAGCTGACTAACCTAATGTTGGCTTCACAAGATTTATACCTTTGCATACAAACATTTTATTCATCGATTGTTCAATTTATTCTATGCTAGTATGCTATGCAAAATCTCCATATGGAAATAACAAAGGATATTGCAGCGGGTTATAACATCCATAATAATATTCAATTGAACAAATTTCATTGCCTCGAGTTTACACTATAATATCTCTTTCAATGCATCATAAACAATTTCCATATCCTGAGAATCATCAATAGTTTCATCCCAAATTGTAGCAATCCGTTCCTTGGTAAATTATGAGTTCTTATATCTAACCTTGGATGACAATGCAAAACAATAGAATGATTTTCCAAATTATCCCAAGACCGAAGATGCTTGAATACCTTAATGTAAGGATTGTCAACTAAAGCTTTAAGCAAAATATCAAGAATTTCGGATTCTAATTCATATTCTTTAGGAACTTCAGTATTGATATCATCAGTTGTATCAAGAAAGAATAATTGTAGTCGTTATGGTAATTTGAAAGAAGAATTTAACGGATTCAGCTTATGACAAACCTTACTATTAACTTTAACAATGTACACTCTCTGATTATTCCAACAATACTGAGGATCAATTTTCATGTCAATATAAGTCAAAACAAAGTTGCTTTTATAAGTCCTCGCATTTCTTCAAAAGCTACTACCAGTAGTTGATCTATCCATAACAAATAAGTCATATAATATTGGATTAGTTACCATACGAGCTAATGACACCCGACCACCATAGCAAGAAAACCTTATAGTTTCTCTGTGAATGCGATAAGCACAACAATACATGCAATTAGGCAATGGGGGCAATTTCCCATGCATGAGTGAGAGATGTGAGAATCTCAAAAACTAATTATGCCCATAATGGATGACGAATGTTGAGTAGATGACCACACCGTATGTGTCACTTCTTTCATTTGGCATTTCTGAAAATGAGATATCTAAATTTTAGTGGAATAAATACTCTGATTGTAACTAAAATAAAAATCCTCTAAAAGTATTACTTAACAATAATTACTATAAATAAATAAATACATACCACTAAAATTTGCTGTATTTTGAAATAATTCAGTTGGTTCTAAAGTCTGAACATTAGCAAACATTGAAGTATAAGAAGCACTAAATTCAAAGGAATGGAGACTATTATAATATTGCCCATCTTATTCCAAATCTTTCTCTTTCTCCTTACTATTACTATAATGCCCCCACTTAGGACAGCACCTAAGTTGAGGCGCCACTCAATTCAATCTTAAATTGAACTTACATATCAATCAATAGTCCATAATCAAATGTTTCAAGCTTATCAGAAATAGCAGTGTTTTCCAACTTGAACAAACCTGTCATAAGATAATAAATTCAAACCTTAAACAATCCTGTAACATACAACACATATGCTAAATACATGCTACAAAATCTCAAATTCAACTTATTAGAAGTAGCGAAATTTCGAACTTAACGGACTCGTCAACTGACTAAATAAATGCCATGATTCACATTCTTACATAACAAAATATTTACATTCCTTAAGTCAACCACATCAACATAATATATCACAGCGTCTTGAGTCCATGCTTAGCAATCCGATAATTTCCATATATATATTCAATACCTGATTTATTACAAAACATTCATGTCATGCCTAGAATCCAATACTTCACTTAATCCCTGTCTGAGAGAATGAAAATAAACGAGGGTAAGTCCAAAGGACTTATTGAGGGAGAAGAAAACAATAAGATGCGAAGGAAAACTATTGAGATACAACAATCAACAATAAAATTCGGTAATAAGCAAGACTTTTTGATAGGAATAAAATTCGGTAATAAGCAAGACTTTTCAATAGAAACAACATTCGGTAATAAGCAAGAATTTTTAACATGATCAAAGAGTACATGACATACATGATATCGAACTTGATAGATTGTTGGTCATTCTGACCTTATTACTCCTGAATCAAATTATAATTTGCAAGTACCCAACATCGGTATAATATAAATAAGATTTCCTTATCGCTCCACTACTTGAGCACTCAACTCAGCGGGTAACAACTTGATGATATGGCATCGCCTGTCACATGCCAGATCCCGTCACTCACAGTTCGTTACCTCCAACTACCTGTAAGTTAGGATCGTAGCTGGGTACTAGCCGTAAGACCTGTGTCCGTCGGTCCATTCCGTCCGACTGTCTTTTGGACCTAGTTCCTGGGCCCAAACCTCCCGTGGCGTCCCTCTAGGTGAAACCACCCATGGCATCCCATAGGATGAAAAGATATAATGCCAACAGATAAGAATTTAACCTTTGAAGTAATAAACAAGAGTATAACCAAATAAAGTCTGGAAGAGGTCTAGTATTAAAATTCAGAGGTGCTAATGGGGATAGACTCAAGAAGAGCCCCTACTAGACATGCCTTGTCGACTAGTGTGGCTCTTTGCTCTGTAACAGACACAAGAAGAGCCCCCCACTGGACATGCCTTGTCAACCAATATGACTATTTGCTCTGGAGCAGACTCAGGAGGGCCCCCCACTAGATAGGCCTTTTCAACTAGTGTGGCTCTTTGCTCTGCCCGGCACATATTTTTTTATAGTACTGACCGAATAAGATATTTGAAAGGGTCAAGATGTTCAACGTTCAATTGCCAACATGGCAGAATAATTTAACATTTTTGCCAACAAGGCAATCAATAATACACGTGAACAAACAAAATGTTTGTAAGAAACTAACAAGTATACTGGCCAACAAGGCCATTTGGGTATATAAATCCAAGCATTCTGTTGAGATTGGCTTTCAAACAGAGTTTACAAGTTCAGAGAAATTGATAGAGTTCGATTGAAAAAAACTTATTTTCAAGAAAATACGAAAAAATACCAAACAGTTGGATTTCGCCGCCATTTGGCCAAAAAATCAAAATCCCGCCACAAACGCTGCCGCGCCTTTCCACCTCAATTTTGCTCTCTTCGGTGATCTGTTTCCAAAATTAAACCTACATGTATGATCCCCAAGCTGAACCCAACAAAACCTATAGTTCAAACCCAAGCTTCAGTTGTCGGAACGGAGAAACCCATCACTACCACCAAGGTTGCGAATTCGAGCTCTAGTTCCGGCCACCTCATTAGTTTGTTTTAGGGGAAAATGATATTTTTGAGTTCCTTGTGAGGGGAGAAGATTGATACCAAATTTGAGGGGTATCCATCTCCAGAGATTGGTGGCCAGTGAGATGGTGGTTCACAATGCTTGGTGAAGAAGAAAGGAAGAATAGGGGGGGAGGAATGCAAAATCCACTATTTGTAGATTGAATCTTTCCTTATGCACAAATTGATACCCAAACCTTTAAGCCAACTTCCAATTAAGTCCTCAAAAGTTATTTCATCTTCAATTTCAGTCCCAAACTTAGTTAGTGCCCTATTTTGGCCCATTAGACTAAGAATTATTCCACGCAAACCCCCAAAATTTTTAAGCATTGCTCAATCAAGTTTTTGCAAATTGCAAATTGACCCCAAAGATTTCAAAATTCTTGCAATTAAGTCCTTTTTAGTTTATTTTTTAGCTCTAAAATCTAATCAACAAATATCTTCATCTCTAAATCCTTATTTTCCCAAAATACCGAATTTAGGGATGTTACACTCCTCTCCCCTTAGAAGAATCTGGTCCCAGATTCTCATCGTGTAATTTGGACTGCACTTATTTCTGCAATCCCATTTGTTGTATTAATTTCAGCACAACACTCATTCTTAAAGCTTTATTGTGCTTCTGCATCGAGTAAGTGAGCCATTCCAGCTCTTCGGCATCAAGACATTGGGCACTACTTCGCCTTTTTGAGTGATAGGTGATGTAAGATCGTAGTCTTCTAGAATTTCCATCCAACACGCTGTCTCATGTTCAGGACTTCATTCCAGTTAAATGGTTGACCTTTCTGAGTTAATTTAGTCAACATGTCAGGTATTTTTAGAAAAGTCTTGCATGATCTTCATTAATAGCCAACAAGACCTAGAAAACTACAAACTTCTTTCATATTTTTCAGTCTCTTCTAGTTGATTATCGCCTCTGTGTTAGAGGGATCAACCTTCACCCCATCTTGGGATATGATATGCCCAAGAAAAGCCACTTTCTTTATCCAAAATCCGCACTTACTAAACTTTGCTTACAACAAATGCTCTCTCAAGGTTCTGAGAACCATGTTTAAGTACTTTGCGTAGTCTTTTCTAATTTTGAACTGGTTGTATTCCTGCTTGAGCTCTAGCTTCGAGAAGATTCTTGTTTCCCCAATATCTCAACCATAGATCATTTCAATACTTATGATTCTTTATGAGGCCACAAAACCGCTACGGCCACAACGACTATTTATACTACAAGTTCACACTTATATACTAGTTACCTTAAGGTGTAGTCGTGTTCAACTTACATACTTGATACATTAAGAAATAGTCAAGTTCAAACTTAATAGGCTAACCTTCATACTAAGTCATACATTCCCAAGGCGTAGGAGTTTATTCTCGTATATCCAAATTTCCTCAATTCTAGGCAATTTAAGATTCCCAACAAGGTCATTATAGATTGCTCATAGCAATACGGGCAATTCTATCTATGTATCGTATCACATCCCTAGCTTCGACTTTAAACAAACCTTGAGACACCATCAACTCTACCAACTCCTCCAAGCTTCTAAGAATGAAAGAAGGATTATATGAAAATAAACCAAACTTGTAGATATACAAGTTTTAAGCAATCTACAATATACGACAAGATCCTACAGATATCCTACAGTATGCAAACTTATCTCCCAAATATTGACTGATCAAATTCATCTTAAATCCTTGAATCAAGCAGGAACTTCCTAATACGCAAAGTACCTAAAACTCATACTCAAACAAACATAATCAAAAGTTCAATCACAAATCCCAATGATGTCAAATGCCTGGGTCATCGATAAACCTAGTCTCTAATACATCCATCAATTTCAGTTACAACAATCATTCCTATGTTAACCTAGGTCATCAAAACCTAGGCTCGAATATCTTTTAACTCATTCATATCTTAAGCATTTCTAAAGTGAAGCTTAACTCTACTATCCAAGAGTTCTATATCCGAGGATTATATTCTAGTGTTGCTCGGGCTTTCCAAACCCAAGCTCTGATACCACCTCTGTGGCACCCCCACTTGGGACAACACCTAAGCTGAGGAGCCACTCCAGTTCAGACCTAAATATTAATCCATAAATAAGCAATACAGTTAATATCCCATCAGAAATGTTTTTTCAAAACTTATCAGAGATATATAGCAGCGGAATTCAAACTTAAACAACCTCATCAAAATACTAAGTACACACCATCAAAGGTCTCATAATATCTAACATAATATTTACATGCCTTAAGTCATAATTCCATTTTACATATCAAAACATTTCTAAGATAAAGCTTAGTATTCAAGCAAAAACATATGCATATACAGACATCTATTCTATTTCAAAATTTCATTCATCGATCCAAGGCTAAAATCTAAGTCCATTACCTAATCCTGTATGAGAAAATCAAAGATAAACGAGGGGTAAGTCTAAAGGACTTAGTGAGGGGTAATTGTAATCACATGCAATGGGGATCTATCGAGGACGAATCAACTCAACAGATAATAGTTTAACAGTTCAAACAGAAACATATCAGGATATAGTTTAACGATCAGGACAGTCTTATACCAATCAAAACTAACTAAACTTACCCAATCAAAACTAACTAAACTTACCCAATCAAAACTAACTAAACTTACCCAATCAAACCGAACTAAACATACGCAATCAAACTGAACTAAACTTACCTAATCAAATCGAACTTAACTTACCCAGGCATGACAACCGGGTACAAAACTTACCCAAGTATATCAACTTGGTACAAAACTTACTTTAGCATATCAGAACAAACTTATACTAATCAAACCGAACTTACCCAGACATAATCACCTAGTACAAAACTTATCCTAGCGTAACAACCTAGGACAAAGTTACCCGAGCGTGACAACCAAGTACAAACTTACCCGAGTGTGACAACCAAGTACAAGCTTACCCAAGCATAACAACCTGGAACAATGTTACCCAAGCATGAAAACCAAGTACAAACTTACCCGAGTGTGTCAACTTGGTGCAAACTTACCCAAGCGTGAAAACCTGGTACAAAACTTACCCAAGCATAACAACCCGGAACAATGTTACCCAAGCATGAAAACCAAGTGCAAACTTATCCGAGTGTGTCAACCTGGTGCAAACTTACCCAAGCGTGAAAACCTGGTACAAAACTTACCCAAGCATAGCTTGGTACATAACTTATCCAGGTATATCAGGTTGGTATATAACTTACCCAGGCATATCAGCTTGGTACATAACTTAACTAGGCATATCAGCTTGGTAACTAACTTATCGTTGACAGAATAAACCAATGATATACCAATCGAACTAACTTACCCAAGCATAGCAGCTTGGTACATAAAAAATTACTGACAGAATGAATCAATAGCATACCAATTAGACTTAGCCAGATCAATAAGAATGAACATATGCGAACATGTTGAATCAAACAAATCAATACCAATAGACAATGAGAGTTCTGGGCGCCATAACGGACAAGAACAAATTCATCAGAGTATAAGCAAGCAATAACCCTCACAAGGGTATACGAGTCAATAAACAGATAACAAACAAGAACTCAATCAAATACAGATTTCAATAAACACGAGTAGGTACAGTACAAGCACATCTAAACCTCACAGGGGTTTTTTCACAAGAACAAATAGATATATTCAAAGCCAAATTGGCAGACCTTCACCTCCGTAGTCTCATAAATGATGTCGCCAACTACTGACCTGCGGGACCTACTTCTTCGTCACCTAACCAAAATAGTATATTTATAGTAGAAAATCCTCGTTCGACCATATAATATCAATTACAAACAACAGTCTAAAATCAATACTTAATCGGCTAAATCGATAGCCTCAATAAAGACATGCTAATAGCGACGATCTCATTAAAGAAATATATAATTAGGTCCTAAATCATCCAATTGATCATCCCACGGCATACTGAATCAATAACGATGGTCCAATGTCCCTTAAAAATCCTAATTTATCTCAAATTTATCACATGATAATACAAATTCAAGTTTACTAAACTTATAATGGTACATGCATGACCCAAATCTTGGTTTTATATCATCTCAATTAACCCAATTATCGCCACTTAAGTTCCAAATTCATAAAATGAGGGTTTCTCCACCTAATTAACTTAATTATCAAGATTATTATGCGATATGACAAAAATTCAGATCCATTGGCTTATGCAATTCTATGCATGTCTCAATATTTTCAATCAAATTGTATGTATTCCTCATTTATACAATGCACCGTAGGGTTTGGAGGCATACACATACACATGCATACAACTTTAACACAAGTTTCTCGTTTTTACCTAATATCTTTTTATCGAAGCTTCGAATTCCCGATCAGCTTGCATGTATGTAATCACCGCGATGAGATGACCAAACTGTTCCATCGCCACCACCGTGCCTGCGCCATCCACCGTTGCGCTGCCACCGAAGATGGCCAACGACACCACCAAAATGTTCCTCTCAGCTCAACTAACAAGAGCCCTCAAATAATTTTAGATTTCGCCGCCATTGGGCCGGTCAATTAGCCGGAAAACCAAAATCCAGCCACCAACGCCGTCGTGCCTTTCCATCTCAATTTCACTCGCTCTGGTGGTCCATTTTCAAAATTAAACCTACCTACATGATCCCCAAGCTGAACCTAACAAAACCCATAGTTCAAACCCAAGCTTCAGTCACATGAACGGAGAAACCCATCACCACCACCAAGGCCGGAACTTCAAGCTCTAGTTTCGGCCGCCTCATCAGTTGGTTTTAGGGAGAAAATGGTATTTTTGAGTTCTTTGTGCTGAGGAGATAAGGTTAATACCAAATTTGAGGGGTTTCCATCGTGGAGAGGGTGGCTGGTGAGAGGGTGGTTCACGATGCTTGGTGGAGAAAAAAAGGAAGAATGAGGGGGGGGAAATGCAAAATCCACTATTTATAGATTGAATCTTTTCTTATTCACATATTGACCCCCAAACCTTTAAGCCAGCTTCCAATTAAGTCCTCAAAAGTTATTTCACCTTCAATTTCAGTCCCAAACTTAGTTAGTGCCCTATTTTGGCCCCTTAGACCAAAAATTATTCCATGCAAACCCGGCCCCAAAATTTTTAAGGATTGTTCAATCAAGTTTCTGCAAATTGCAAATTGACCCTAAAGATTTCAAAATTCTTGCAATTAAGTCCTTTCTTATTTATTTTCGAGCCCTAAAATCTGATCAACTAATATCTTCATCTCTAAATCCTTATTTTCTCAAAATACTGAATTTAGGGGTGTTACACTCCTCCCCCCTTAATCTGGTCCCTAGATTCTTATCCTGTAATTTGGACTGCACTTATTTTTGCAACCTCATTCGCTGTATTAATTTCAACACAACACCCATTCTTAGGCTTTCTTATGTTTCTGCATCTAGCAAGTGAGCCATTCTAGCCCTTCGGCATCAAGGCATTAGCCACTACTTCGCCTTTTTGAGTGATAGGTGATGGAAGAATCGCAGTCTTCTAGAAATTCCATCTAACATGCTGTCTCATGTTCAAGTCTTCATTCCAGTCAAATAATTGACCTTTCTAAGTTAATTAAGTCAACATGTCAACTATTTTTAGAAAAGTCCTGTACCGATCCAAGGCTGAAATCCAAGTCCATCACCTAATCTTGTTTGAGAAAATCAAAGATAAACAGGGGGTAAGTCCAAAGGACTTAGTGAGTGATAATTGTAGTCACATGCAATGGGGATTGTCAAGGACGAATCAACTCAACCGATCATAGTTTAATAGTTCAAACAGAAACATATTAGGATACAGTTTAACGATCAGTACAGTCTTATACTAATCAAACCGAACTAAACTTACCCAACCAAACCGAACTAAACTTACCTAATCAAACAGAACTAAACATACCCAATCAAACTGAACTAACTTACCGAGGCATGCAACTTGGTACAAAACTTACCTAAGTATATCGACTTGGTACAAAACTTGCCTAAGCATATCTAAATAAACTTATACAAATCAAACCGAACTTACCAAGGCATAACCACTTGGTACAAACTGACCAGTCAAATCGAACTTACCCAGGCATAACCACCTAGTACAAAACTTATCTGAGCATAACAACCTGGTACAAACTTACCCGAGCATGACAACCTGGTACAAGCTTACCCGACCGTGACAACCTAGTACAAAACTTACCCAAGCATAGCTTGGTACATAACTTACATAGGTATATCAGCTTGGAACATAACTTACCCAAGCATATCAGCTTGGTACCTAACTTATTGCTGATAGAACAAACTAATGACATACCAATCAAACTAACTTACCCAAGTGTAGCAGCTTGGTACATAACAAATTACTGACATAATAAATCAATAGCATACCAATCAAACTCAGACAGATCAACAAGAACGAACATATGTGAATAGGTCGAATTAAACGGATTAATACCAACAGACAATAAGAGTTATGGGCACCAGAACGAACAAGAACAAACTCATCAAAGTGCAAGCAAGCAATAACCCTTATAGGGATATACGAGTTAATAAACAAATAACAAACAAGAACTCAATTAAATATAGATTTCAATAAGCATGAACAGGTACAGTACAAGCACATTTAACCCTCACAGGGGTTTTTCCATAAAAACAAATAGATATATTCAAGGCCAAATTGGCAGATCCTCACCTCCGTAGTCTCAGAAATGTTGTCGCCGCCTACTGACATGTGGGACCTACTTCGTCGTCACCTAACCAAAATAGTATATTTACAGTAAAAAAATCCTCATTCGACCATATAATTGTAATTACGAAAACAACGGCCTAAAATCAATACTTAATCGACTAAATCAATAGCCTCGATAAAGACATGCTAGTAGCGCTGATCTCATTAAAGGAATATATAATTGGGTCCTAAATCATTTAATTAATATTTCCACGACATACTAAATTGATAACGATGGTCCAATATCCCTTAAAAATCCTAATTTATCTCAAATTTATCACATGATAATACAAATTTGAATTTACTAAACTTATAATGATACATGCATGATCCAAATCTTGGTTTTGTATTATCTCAATTAACCCAATTATCGCCACTTAGGTTCTAAATTCATAAAATGAGGGTTCTCCACCTAATTAACTTAATTATCAAGATTATTGCGCGATATGACAAAAATCTAGATCCATTGACTTATGTCTTCTATGCATGTCTCAATATTTTCGATCAAATAGTGCGTATTCCTCATTTATACAATACATCGTAAGGTTTGGAGACATATACATACTCATGCATACAACTTCAACACAAGTTTCTCATTTTTACTCAATATCTTTTTATCGAAACTTTGAATGCACGATCAGCTTGCATGCATGTAGTCACCGCAACAAGAAGAGCAAATTGTTCTGTCGACTTCGCCGTCTGCTGCTACGCTGCCGCCACCGGAGATGGCCAACAACACCACCAAAATGTTCCTTTTAACTCAACTAAGAAGAGCCCTCAACCAATTTTGGATTTCGCCGCCATTTGGCAAGTCAATTGGCCGAAAAATCAAAATCTCACCACCGCGCCTTTGCATCTCAATTATGTTTGCTCCGGTGGTTCGTTTCCAAAATTAAACCCACTTGCATGATCCCTAAGTTGAACACAACAAAACCCATGCTTCAGTCTCCGGAACGGAGAAACCTATCACCACCACCAAAGCTGTGACTTTGAGCTCTAATTTCGGCCGCCTCATTGGTTGGTTTTGAAGTAAAATGGTACTTTTGAGTTTCTTGTGCTGAGGAAGAAGATAGATACAAAATTTGAGGGGTTTCGTCGCTGGAGAAAGGTGGCTAGTGAGATGGTGGTTCACGGTGCTCGGTGCAGAAGAAAGGAAGAATAGGGGGAAAATGCAAAATCCACTATTTATAAATTGAATATTTCCTTATTCACAGATTGACTCCCAAACCTTTAAGCGAGCTTCCAATTATTTATCTTCAATTTCAGTCCCAAACTTAGTTAGTACCCTATCTTGGCCCCTTAGACCAAGAATTATTCCATGCAAACCCCCAAATTTTTAAGGATTGCTCAATCAAGGTTTTGCAAATTGCAAATTGACCCCAAAGATTTCAAAATTCTTGCAATTAAGTCATTTTTTATTTATTTTGGAGCCCTAAAATCCGATCAACCAATATCTTCATCTCTAAATCCTTATTTTCTCAAAATATCAAATTTAGTGGTGTTACATATATACCTACAGTCCCACCCCATCCACCCCACCCTACCTCACTGCAACCCAAGGGTCAAAGCTGCTATAACTATGACTGCTAAAGCTTGGCCAACCTTTTCCATGGCTATTAAGACTTAGCAGCCATAGTTATGGCAGCAAATCTGGCCAACCCCATAGTCCCAAGTGGCCAATTGTCTCCCTAAATTGACTCATAGTCATTGTGGTTATATACGGCATGCCCATGATAGCGCACTTCCAACGTGAATTAGTAGCTATCATGGCCACATCTGGCCATAGAAAAGTGGTTTAGATAGGCAGGTTGTCGCCGGTGGCGGTGATTGTTTGATTAATGGAGAAAAAGATGAGAAAAAAAAAAGAAAAGAAAAGAAAAGAATAATATTGGGAAAAGAATAAGGAAAAAATATTCCACATAAAGGGAAAATGTTTGGGAAAAAGAAGAAAAAATTATTGAGTAAGTAATTTAAAGTTAGGGTGAATTACGCCTATCGCCCTTGAGGTTTGGCATAATTACCAAAAGATCCTTGCTTTTTTGAAAATCACAAAAATTTCAAAGTGTGTTGTCTTCCATCAAATTAACCCAACCATGAGCTACCGATAGGGTTTTTGAAAATGTAGTTAAAAATAGCACGTGAAATTTCAAAATTACCCTTCAGCTTGAAATCTCAATTTTGACCAGGTCTTACCCTAATTTGTGGACAAAAATGCCCTTGAGGGTTGTATTGTCATATTTTGAATTTATATAAGGATTAAATAGTAATATTACTATACTATAAGGGTTTAATTGTAAAAAAAAACTTTTAAGGGATTTATATATATATATTCATATATAATACACACACACACACATATATATATATATATGCACACACCAACCACCAGTGACAAATCCAAAAATGAGAATATGGGTAGGGCCAAAAGCTATATAAACATAAAAGCTCAAATATAAATTTTATAATTTACGAACTTGGAGTACTTGATCTATATCGAAGTTGAGCACAATGATATTTTATACGATAAATTTCATCAGTAATTGAATTAATATTAGAAATTTTGTAATATCATTCTCAATATAATTAACTAAGCAATTGGCTAAAAAGTCATTTTTCATTTTATTTTTGAACATCTTTTTCATAATATTTATAGTGGGAATATTTTCTCACCTGTAGCTATTGAAAAACAATGAAAATCCAAAAAAAGTTTTTAAAAAATATTCACTTACTTTTATCTTTTTGTCTCAATCTTGTTGAAGTCAAAATTTGGTTGATCAGCAAGTTCCTTAAGGTTCTTTTTAACTAAATCCCTATAACTTTTTCTCACGCAAATAGAATAAGAATACCCTAACGGGCCTAATGTAATTCTACTCTTCATTACTTGATTGTGAATAGAAACTTAAAAAGTTTTGAGTTTACAAAATTAAAATAGGTAAAAGTTAAATTAATTAATTTTATTTTTATCACTAATTAAAAATTAGTTAATTTAATTCAATAAATGTAAATAATTAAATTTTCATTTAAGGCGCAATAAAAAAAGTTAAATATTTTAAACTTAATGGATGTTAATTAAAAAGTAATTATCTTAATTAATATTAAATTAGCTATTCTTTTAAAATCTAAATTAACTAGTACTAAAACTTTTTAAAACACACACACATACATATATATATATATATTTATATTATGCACACACACACACACAAAGTTGGGGGGGGGGGGGCAATGGCCCCTTCTTGCCCTCCTTAAATTCGTCCATGCCGACTACCCCCAACCAGGAGGCCATGGGGCTACCATGTCAACAACAACATGGCAAGCCGACGGAAGAAAAAGAGGGGTGGGGGAAGGAGTAGGATTTGTGTTTTTTTTTTTAAAAAAAAAATATTTTTTAGTTGATAAATAATTTTACTTAAAATATATATATTTAAATTTATTTACTTATTTATTTCTAGTTAATATAATTTTTAATTTTTTTTATTGTGTTTTAATTAATTAATAAATTTAACTAAATTTCATTAATTATTTTAAATATCTTTATCTTAGATATGATTATTAGTTTGATAAATATTTAATTAAATGTAAAAAAATTATCTTTTTTTAATTTCTAAATAATTCAGTTAAAATACATGTATTGCAATTTTTTTACTTATTTATTATTAGTTAATATATTTTTTTATTTTATTTATTTTAATTAATTAATAAATTTAACTAAATTTCATTAATTATTTTAAATATCTTTATCTTAGATATGATTATTAGTTTGATAAATATTTAATTAAATGTAAAAAAATTATCTTTTTTTAATTTCTAAATAATTCAGTTAAAATACATGTATTGCAATTTTTTTACTTATTTATTATTAGTTAATATATTTTTTATTTTATTTATTTTAATTAATTAATAAATTTAACTAAATTTTATTAATTACTTTAGATATATTTATTATTTGAATAAATAATTTAATTATTTTAAATATCTTATTTTAGATATGATTATTATTTTAATAAATAGTTAATTAAATTTAACTAAATTATTTTAGATATGCTTATTATTTTAATATTGTTTAATATGTAACTCAACTCCTAAATATTATTTTTGATTTAATATTATTAAATAAATTTATTCATATAAATAAATTATTTCAAATATATACTATTCAACATAATTCAAAATACTAATATGCCATAATACATACAGGGACATTCGGATCTTTTGCCATTTCACCAATTTGTAGCCTTTATTTTATTTTTTTTAATAGTTTTATTGTTTGAGCATTTTTTACTTTTCACATTTTGCATCTACCTTACATATAGGTTTGTCGATTTAGGGTTTTTTTTTTTGTATTTTTTGAAAAAACAAGGACCTTTTTGCAATTATGTCAAACCTCAGAGGTGGTTGCTGTAATTCACCCTTAAAATTATCAAATTGTTTGTATCTTTTACTTCAAATTAGAATTTTAAAATTATCTAGCATTTATAAAAATATATTGATGTCCATATATATGTAAATTTATGATGAATAGTTTTAAAATTATTAAAATCATACTAGTTTAAGAAATAATAAGTTTGTATTTTCTAAAAATATTTTTCAACTATAGTAAATTTGTATTTTAGTTAATAATTTAAAATGTTCAAATGTATAAAATGTTGTCCATAAAAACAATGTTAAAATACATCTCAATATAGATATGTATATTACTTGGCTTAACTTGTTAAAATTAAACTTAAATTAATTAAAATAAATAATAAATTTTAAATTTAATTCATAAAAACTATTAAATATATTTCCTATTGTGTCAATATTATTTAATTAAATTTATTAAACTAAACCCCTTTTTTGCTTTTGATGGTGCATGGAAACAGAGTAAGGTCTTTTTCTATAGATAGCAACACGTCAATTCATTTTCTCTGAAATGCACGTAAAGTGATCTTTTCTTCTTGAAAGTTATCTAAGTTTGTGATATTTTTCTAGTGATTTCTTATGCTCCAGTTCTCTTTAGGACCCAGTATAGTTTTAGTCTTGATGGGCCTAGACCTATTAGAGCTTTTCTATTCCTTTTGATGGCTTAGTTTGTCTTTTGGGCTCTTCGACCTTTGTACTTAGTTAAATAATTTTGGATCTGATGCCATTATTAATTAATTTCCAAATTGTCCTGGTATAGCGCCAATTTTTAGCAGTATCGTCAAGTCTCCCCAATTTTTGATAGGAAGATTTTAATTTCATATAAAAATATAGTATAAATTTAATTTTTATTTTTTATTTACATTATTAAAATAAGATAGTTAATTTAATTAATTTTCATTGATCAAATTATATGTGCATGGGCACATGCTTAAGTTTGATGAGGGACTTGGAAAAGCTCTGTATTATAATTGTCTTAGGACTTAGATGAATTTTCAAATGGAATTATAAGGATTGAAACATTAGAAAGGAGGGCCCAAATCAAGTCATGGCTAAGGTTTAATCTAGCTTTGAGAATGAGAGACATGAGGAGAATATATGGGCGCCCCCTTGGACATGTGTCTTGGCTACCAACTAAGTGCCATGTTGGGCTCCTACTAGGCACTATATCATTATATGAAATGATAGATATTTTTTGGGGAAAAAAAAGTTATCAAGAGAATAAACTAATTATCATGGGACAAAAAATAGAGCAACAAGTATGTAATAGATGCAGTAAATCACATTCACAACATCGCACTGGTGGTCTAGTGCTAGAATAGCAGTCTGGCACGATACATAATTTGGTTTGACTCTGAGTTGGTGCATATTCTTTTTAATCTGTGTGCCTGCGTTGGGCGCCTGTGTTGGCACGAGCACCAGTGTTGGGCGCTTATTGAATGCCCATAAGGGCTTTAATGATAAAATTTGGAGGCTATTCATATATCTCCAACTAAATTATCTTAAATGTTGTTGTAGTTTGTTAGGCAGTATAATAATGAAATTGTTTTGGAGGGATGTAGAGCCTTACTTTCATCATTTTTGTTGTTCATTTGTTTGAGAGGGTCATGCATTATCTTCGTGGGATTGAACACTTTGAAGGTGACAAATCAATCTTAGGTCGAAGGTGAGTGGCCATTGTTGTTTAAGTGTTGAGGTGAAAAGGGCAATATTCATGGGCTTTCTAGGAAGCTTTATAGTAGGCATATGGTAACTTAGGGAGCTACTTAAATTGGAGAATTCTTTTGTTTTTCTAAGTGTTGGGATATTGCCATATTTCTCTTTGTAAGGATTCCAGGTGGGCATCTTTGGTTTGATCATGCAGGTGCCTCTCGGATGGCAGTCTCCTAGAGTGGATTTATTCAGAAAAGTTACCATGTGCCTCCCGAGGGCCTTTAGTAGGCTTTTCTAGAGAAGTTGCCACATGTCTCTGTGGAGGGAGCCATTTAAGGACTCCAATGGAAAAGGTTTTCTTGTGGAGGGAGCCACTTTAGAACTTAGGTGGAAAAGGTTTTTCCATGGAGGGAGCCACTTTAGGACTCCAATAGAAAAGGCTTTTCCTGCAAGCTATTGTTATTTATAAAAAAGAAGTGGATACATAGAAAAACTTCATAATGCTTCATTGGAGGAGTAAAAGTCAAACAATGATAATCTCCTGAGTGAAATTGACTTTTATTCATGATGCAAATTTCATCTAAATCAACGAAAATGAAACCTTGCTTGCTAGATAGAACAACTAAAGGGGAAGAAGAAACATTGCAAGACATCTGGGAAGACATGCTTACTGGAATTGAGGGTGTTTCCTACTCATGTTGCATGGTTGAATTGCTGATAACGGTATCTGTCTCCTCTAATGTTATTTGGACATCTTCCTTAACTCTAATCCTTCATCATGTAAGTATAGGTCATCTCCATTCTTTGTGATCTGGGTTGCTTTTTAGGGTTGGTCCAAATTTAGCCCACATATTTTTTCAAGTAGTCGTGTTGAATTAAATTTTCTATCTCATATTTCCAATTGTAGTATGCCCCCGACCATGGAGAAAATTTCAGTAATTCAGGGATTTCAGCCTTTTTGGATTCTTTGCGATCTATGGAGGTCGCTTGACCAGGTCTTGTTGTTCAACGATTAGGAGTATCTTTATTCTCAAGATACTCAGAGGAGTGTATTTGAGGGTTGTTTATGGGAAACTGCATTTTTGTTCATTTAGCTTCTTATTAGTCTTAGCTAGGCATGGAAATAGACTAGGCTAGGCTTTGGCTTAAATAGGCCAGGCCTGTTATGCAAAAATGACAAGCCTAAGCCTAGCCTATTATTTATAATAGGCTTTTTTTAAGGTTAGGCTTAGCCTTTTTAATAAATTATAAAGATTTAGCCTAGCTTGAAAGCCTACCTAAAGGCCCATTTTCTACTGAAGCTTTAATTAAATCTAAACATCACATAAGTCAAAATTTTTAATAAGCGCAAACTTATAATAGACCTTGATAGGCAATAATCAAAATGATAAATAACAAATGCATAATTATGAAATTTCAAATCTAAATATAAAAAAGTATCATTTCAACAGAAAGCAATACTAAACAACATAAAGGATTCCAAAAAGGACTAATTAAAGAAATCAAATACAATTAACTATTTAATTTCATATCATTATTATTATTTTTTTATGTGAAGAAGGATAAATAAGCTAGCCTGTTATGCTTTTCAAGCTTTTAGAAGAGCCTAAGTTTAGTCTATTTAATTAAAAAGGCTACTTTTTATACCTTGACCTGGCCTTTATTAAATAGGCTAGGCCAAGTTAGGTCATCTGTAGGCTAGACCATAGGCCTCTGATGAGTAACCTGGCATATTCCCATGCTTAGTGTTGGCTCCTTCTTCTAGCACCTTGCATTTGCTGGCATCTTGAGGGATTATAGCTTCCACAATCCTAATGTACTTCTCTGCCCATGCTAAGAGCTTTTCCAAAATAGTAGGGGGTTTCCTAGTAGTGGACTCTTGGAACTTCAAGTGCTTCAGCTTCTGCTCAATGATGTTGGGCAGGAGTTCCTGGACGACATAGGGGATCTCATGTACTACTTGGATGAACCAGTTAAGGTAAGTCCTTAGGGACTTTTTATCATTTGCTTGATGGTGAACAAATAGGCTGTTGTTGTGGGGCACCTACGGTTGGAGGAAACACAATGCTAACACCTCCCATCCAATGATATATCTAACTAACATCTAGTTTAACCACATCAAGGCATGCTTAATGACTGTCATGCATAAAAACTTGCAGTATACAACTTTGTTCAAGTCGTAGAGCTTTATTCTCGCCATAAAATTATCTAAGTGCTCTAAGGTCTACAATGCCATCCTATTCTGTAATTAGACTATTTGCACTCTAAGAGAAAGTGCATCCACCAAAATGGTTGAAGAGAAAGGATTGTGTTGAGGGAAAGCGAAAGCTAAAGTGTATAGTTCTAAAGAATGTGTCTAAACTCTAATGTCAGCTATCGAGCACCAAGCAGAGTCTGCTTAGAGTAAGGGTGTGTGTCTTCTTGCTGGGGTAAAGGAGAAGAATGGCGTCATGCTCTGAGTTAGGTCTTCGCTCAGTTCTCTTCGAGGAGGAAAAAATCCTTTGACTCCGGTGCCAGGATTGCTGCAACTCTTGGGAAGTGGCGATCTTTAATGTATTGGGAGATTGCTTTAGCATAGCTTGAATAGTGGCGCTATCCAGTAGGGTCCTCAGCATCTCAAGCGTCATAGGTATAATAGGATCTCCAGAATGAGGTCCTTGCTATATAGGCATCTTTTATAGTAGAGGTCGCACTTTAGGAGTTGGATCTGACACTAGTTCAATAGTGCTTCGGGTTGGTAATTCTCCATATTCTCTAAGGCTAGGGCTACATGACTGCTAGGGTTACAAACTCTCAATCTCATGTGCATCCTCGGCATTCCTACTTCGCTCTTTAAAGTTCCCACCAACAATGCAAAAATGATGCTGGATGGAAATGGAGTAAGGTCCTTTCCAGTAAATAATAGTGTGTTGGTTCATTTTCTTCGGAGTGTGCGTATAGAGATATTTTGTTCTCAAAGTTCTCTGAGGTTGTGATTTTTTGTAAATGATTTCTTGTGCCCTCGTTCTCTCTAGAATTTGATATATATAGTTATTAGTTTTAGTTGGCTTAGGCCCATTAAGGTTCTTCTGTCCCTTTTGATGGGCTTAGCTTGTCTTTTGAGTTCTCGGGCCCTTTTACTTAGTTAATTAATTTTAGATCTGATACCACTATTAATTAATTTACAGAATTGCCCTTATAGTCAATTTTTAGTGGTATCAGTTTTATTTACTACAAGTAGGTTTTTTTTTTTTTTTGGAGATAAAATAAAGAACTTTATAGGTTAAGAGTCCAAAGACAAAGCAAAGTTTATTGCATCAATGGCAGAAATGTGAGAAAAATGTAGAGAAAAAGCATGTTTAGCTAGATGGTGGGCACACATATTACAGCTACGGTGAACATGCTTATAAATTCAATGAGTACCACTACAGTAGTAACGCCTAGCATCTGCAATTAAAGGCCCAATCGAAGATAAATTAGAATTGTTGCTCCAAAGGCCTTGAATCACTTGAGAACAATCACTTTCAATCACAACATTTGACCAAAAAGATTGGTGGGCAAGCTAACAAGCTATTCTTGCTGCCACTGCTTCTACTGCCTCAACATTCATCAAGCTAGGAATATACCGTGAAATCCAAGCTAAGCAATTGCTACCACGGTCGTGAGCCACCACGCCAATACCAACTGCATGTGGATTTTTAAATAAAGTTGCATCAAAATTTACTTTAATCTGACTATCCAAAGGAGCCAGCCACCTTTCTTCACTACCGAGCACTGAATTGGACATAGTGTGAATGTGATTTGCAGTCTGGAAATGAAGAAAAAAGGATCGAGCAAACTGAACAATATCCGGGGGGTTCCAGTGAGAAGCCTCAAATGTTAATGTATTCCTGCGGTGCCACAAGCTCCAGCAGCTAATCAAAAATTAAGCAAATTCTTCTTCTATAACAATACTATGAATTTCAAGAAACCAATCTAAAACCAAACCAGCGAATGAAAACAAAAGAATATAGGTAAATTGAGGAGAGCATAAAACTGTCTTGCAAAGTGACAGTGCAGCAAACAGTTAATAATATCCTCTTTAGCAAACTCACAAATATCAAAAAATGGGTCGTCTAAAATTCTCCTTTGACATAATATAGATTTTGTTGGGAGAATATTACAACATGCTCACCACACAAACTGACTGGCCTAGGGAGGTATTTTACAGTTCCAGATGAAACGAAAATCAGCAATATTATTTGAATTGCAAGATCCTCTATTAGCCTCTAACTGATTGTGCTTGATTGAAAGTCCAAGATAATATGCAAACCAAATAGAAAAATGACCCGAGTGAGAGTAATGCCATACAAGTTCATCTGAGTTAACACTCCTTCGCAATGGAATACGAAGAATAGCATCAGAATCAGGTCCCAAGAAGACCTCCTTAACCAACTTAAGTTCTAATCTCCAGTAGAGAAATCAATCAAATTAGAAATAAGAGCATTTGATGGAATATTTTTTGGGGGGGGAGAATACTCTTAATGAAGGTGGACAAGGCACCCATTTATCATAACAAATATGGACATTACTTCCAGAACCTATTCTCCAACGAATACTAGCACGAAGTAAAGATAAAGACTCCTAAATTCCTCTCCACGAAAAGGAAGGGTTGGACCCTATGGGAGCATGAATAACATCGCAATCCGGATAGTATCGTGCTTTAAATAACTTAGAAATAAGAGAGGTATGTTTTTTCAGTAATCGCCAACTTTGTTTAGCAAGCAACGCCATGCATAGTTATTACAGGCGGGCGCCTGGCTCGCCTGAGGTGACCAGGCGCAGCCTCGGCGCCCAGCGTCCCCTGGGCGAGGCGCCTGCAGCAAGGCGCCCATGGGCGGGCGCCTTGCTGCGCCTCTCCCAGGCGGCCCGCCTTGCTGTTAGGGCTTCAATTAAAAAAAAAAAAAATTAGAAGGAAAATTTCCAAAACAGGTCGCGACCCAGCAGAATAAAAATCTGCCTGGCCCACTCCCATACACGTTACCCACTGCACGCCGCCCCTCCCCGCCAGTTCGCCTCCACTCGCCGCCCCTCCCCACAGGTTCGCCGCCGCCGGCAGCCGCCTCCAGGTCGGTTTTTGTTATTTTTCCTCTTTTTTTTTTATTGTTTACTTTTCTGTTTTCTGTTTTTAGATCTAGAAAAAAGATTTTTAAGTTATTTATTTTTATTTAACTTGTTTTAAACTAATTTTTAATTTTTATGCTTTTTTGTTATTTTTCAAATATTGTTTATGTTTATGTTTGTATTCTTTTGACTGTTTTTACTGTTTTCATTTGTTGTATTGTTGCTTTTACTTTTTCTGAAATTATTTCAGTCTTCAGATTTTTTTTGGCTGTATTTTGTTTTTGTTTTTGTTTTTGTTTTTTTTTGCTATTTTTTTCATTTATTTTATTTTATTCATACTTTACTCTAAAATCGAATATATTATTTTACATTTACAGCTTTAAAATATGTCGTCTTCCGGTTCCGAACAAGTTTCGTCTAGAAAAGATCCATGTTGGAAATATGTGAGGTTGGAGAATCCAAAAAGTACAAATAATACTATATGTATTTTTTGTGATCAAAAATATTCTGGGGGAATATGTAGGGCAAAACAACATATAGTTGGAGGTTTTCCTAATGTGAGACAATGTGAGAAAGTCCCAGATGATATGAAGGAAGAGATTCAAAATTATATGGGCACAAAGAAGAGAACTAAAGAGCAAATAATTCTAGAAAAACAGGTTCAACAACAAAGAACTTGAGAAGAATACTTAAGAAGTATTGGTGAGGAAGGTGATAATGATGATGAAATAGAGAGTCAGGAAGTTTATCAATTGAAGAAAAAAGCAAAAGCAAATGTGAAAGGGCCAATGGATATTTTTGTAAGTCATGGCCAACAATCGACTTCGAAAGACATGAAAAAACAAAAGGATGTGAATGAGGAGGCATTGAAGGTATTGAAAGGTCAAGCACATTCAGCTATTGCAAGATGGATGTATGATGCTGGGATTGCTTTTAATGCGGTGAATTACGATAGTTTTCAGGAAATGATTGATGAGATTTTAAAGCATAGTCCTGGTTTGAAAGCTCCCAGTTTTCATGAGGTGAGAGTTCCTTTGCTGAAAAAGGAGGTTGATCAAGTGAAAAAAGTGATGGAAGATCACAAAGAAGAATGGAAAAAACATGGTTGCTCTATTCTGTCAGATGGGTGGAAGGACAAAAGAGAACGAACTTTGATTAATTTTCTCGTTAATTGTCCTAAGGGAAGCATGTTTGTAAAATCAGTTGATGCTTTTGAATATAGCAAGACAGGGGAGAAAATGTTTGAGTTGTTGAGCAATTTTGTGGAGGAAGTTGGACCAGAAAATGTTGTTCAAGTGGTTACAGATAATGCTTCAAATATGAAGCTAGCAGGTAAGAGCTATTCGATAGTTTATGTTTATCATAATTCGTATCTTTGTATTTTGTTTTCTTTTTATAATTTCTTTTTATTATTTTTCTACATTTTCTTATCTTCATAGGGAAATTATTGATGGCAAAGTATCCGACTTTATATTGGACACCATGTGCTGCACACTGTTTGGACTTGATGTTGGAGGATATATTTAAAGATAGGGACATTCGTCCAATTTTTACAAAGGCCATGCAAGTGAATAGCTATATATATAGCCGCCCCGGTGTAGTAAACTTGATGAGACAGTTTACTAATTTAGAGTTGGTTAGGCCTGCGGTGACCCGTTTTGCCACAGCATTCCTCACACTCTCAAGGTTTAATTTGGTAAAGAAAGGATTGAGAGCTATGTTTGTTTCGGATGCATGGAGTAGTAGCAAATGGGCAAAAGAGCAAAAAGGCATACAAGCAACTAAGATTGTGCTATCTATTGCATTTTAGCGAGGAACAACTAAAGCCCTTAAGATTGCTAGTCCTTTAGTCAAGGTTCTTCGGCTAGTTGATGGTGAAAAAAAACCTCCTATGGGTTACATCTACGAGGCTATGGATAGAGCAAAAGAGGCTATTGCAAAGAGTTTTGGTGGTGGTGAGGAGAAATATAGCCGATATTTTGATATCATTGATAAGAGGTGGGAAGATCAACTTCATCAACCTTTACATGCAGCTGGCTACTGCTTGAACCCAGAGTTCTTCTACTCAAATCCAAATATTGACGGTGATAAGGAGATTATATCTGGTTTCTATAAATGTCTTGAGAGATTGCTTGTAGATACACGTGCCCAAGATGTAATTCATGAAGAATTAACGCGTTACAAAAATGAAGAAGGCCTCTTTGGATATAATATGGCAAAGAGACAAAGGACCATGAGATCACCAGGTAATACCATAAACTGGATTTTTGAATATATCTTAAAAATTAGAATATGAAAATGTCAATGTTACTTTATAATTAAAGTGAGGTACTGAGGTTTTTCAATTTTCGCAGCTGATTGGTGGAGGTCTTATGGCAGTGAGACTCCAAATTTGCAGAGTTTAGCCATTAAAATTCTTAGCCTTACTTGTAGTGCATCTGGGTGTGAAAGAAATTGGAGCTTCTTTGAGCATGTAAGTTTAGTCATACAGTATTATATTTAGTTTCAATTGTAGAAAATAAAAATATTTTTTCGTATGTACTTATTCATCAATGGTATATGAAATTGATAGGTCCATAGCAAGAAGAGAAATAGGTTGGCTCAAGCTAAAATGAATGACTTGGTGTTTGTGAAATATAATAGAGCGTTGAGACGACGTTATAAACTCCGTGATAAGATTGATCCTATATCTTTGGAGGATATTGACGACAGTAATGAATGGTTGGTGGGCGAAGATGATGGAATGAGTGAAACAAATGATGATGAGATGTTTGATGATGGCCTAACATGGGAAGATGTTGCCAAAGCTTCTGGAGTTGAAGAGCCGGCATACTTTACTAGAGAGAAGAGATCATCTACTTCAAAAGCTCCAAGTTTTGATGTTAGGAAAGAAAAAGGAAAGGCGAAGATAGGCACTTCAAATACGTCTAGCACACGTTTATGCCTTATTGATGAAGCTAAAGATGATGAAGAAGAGTGTGAACCTATTCATGGTGGCCATGAAGATGATGAATTTGCATTAGATCTGAGTGGGGATGAGGATGACATATGATTATTTATTCTTATTTGACTATAGATTAGTATTTTTACAAGTTACGAATAGACTTTTGAAGTGTGAACATAGATTTTTTTAACATTATTTCTATGTCCATATGTTTTTTGTCATTTAAACCATGTTTTTTGGAATTTTTGCACTATATATATATTTTTTAAATTGTCGCCTTGTTCGCCTTTTGGTCGCCCGCCTCTCGCCCGCCTCTCGCCTCTCGCCTCTCGCCCGCCTCTCGCCTCTCGCCTTTAATAACTATGACGCCATGTTGAAAGATTGAAGATCACAAAAACCCATTCCACCTTCCCTTTTACTATGACCAAGAAGTTCCCATTTAATCCAATAAATTTTCTTAGAATGCTTAGAATCCCACCAAAAAGAAGACATCATAGATTCATTATCTAAGATAAGACATTGGGGAAGCTTGAAACAACTCATCACATAAGTTGGGATTGCTTGAACCACCAACTTTAGAAGAACTTCTTTACCTGGTGAAGATAAAGTCTTCTCACTCCATCCTTTAATTCTGTTCCAAACCCTTTGTCGAATAAATGAGAAAATCTCCTTTTTAGTTCTTCCAATCACTGACGGGAGTCCTAAGTATCATGCTTGTCAATAACACGCATACCCGAAGATTGTTGGACAATATGCTGTAAGTCAGGAGAAGTGTTTTTACTAAACATAATAGATGATTTGTCCAAGTTTACATGCTGCCCCAAAGCTTGCTCATACAAATTTAAAACATCCCGAATCGATGTAGCTGCTAGCTCTATTGCATTATAAAAAAGAAAAGTATCATCTGCAAATAACAAGTGAGAAATCCTCAGATCATTTTCTACAAATGGATATGCCAGTAATTAGGTTTTCGGCTTCTAATTTACGAAGAAAAGAGCTAAGGACCTCAATATAAAACAAGAAAAGATAAGGCGATAACGGATCAGTCTGCCATAAACCTCGTTGAGGGGAAACAAAACCAAATTTTTCACCATTAAGCACAATAGAATACCATCGTAACACATCTCATAATAAGACCTTACATGATTTGCAAATCCAAGCTTTAATAAGACCTTACATGAAAAAACCCATTCAACTTTATCGTAAGCCTTACTCATATCTAATTTAATAGCCATTTTCCCAGTTCTCCCTCGGGTTGCCTTATGCAGATAATTGTTGATCTCAATAACAACAAGAACATTATCAGTGATGTGCCTTGAAGTAATTAATGCAGATCCATAAAAGGCTTTAACCTATTCGTGATCAACTTTGAAGCTATCTTGTAAGATACATTGCATAGGCTAATGGGGCGAAATTGACTGATCAATTTGGGCTTACTAACCTTGGGAATCAGCACAATATGCATGTAATTATGCTTTGAAATGCAGCTGCCATATCTAGAAACCCAAGTACGAAAGAGACGAATTCGTGCTTCACTATCATCTAAAATCGTTGATAGAAAAGTGGTGGCATGCCATCAGGTCCTGGCAACCACCATGGCAGCAGTCACTTGCTACCATGGCAGCCATCATGGCAGCAGCAATTGCCATGGCATGTGTTCGTTGCTGCCCATGGCAAATGCTATTGCCATGGGCAGCTGCTGCCGACCGACCATGGTCGGCAACAAAGGGAAATAGGGTGTTGGGGGAAGAAAAAGGGTGTGGGGGTGGTGGGGTGTATTTTAGGTTTTAGAATATAATATTTATTTTTATTAACAAATTAAAAACTTAATTACAATATATAATTTTTATCTATTTATTTTCAATCAATAAAGTATTTTAAATTTTTTATTTTATTTTTAATTAGATATATTCATTATTTAAATAATTTATTTACTTTAGATATGATTATTATTTTAATAATTCATTTGGTTAAATTATTTCATATATGTTTATTATTTTAATATTATATAATATGTAATTAATTAATAAATATATTTTCCATTTAATATAATTAAATCAATTAAATTATGTATATAAATTATTTTAGATATTTTTCACTATTTAATATTTTTTTAAATTTTAAATTTTTATTATTTTTTTAATTAATTAATTACTAGTGTGTTAGATATTAATTTTTTTCATTTTTTATTTTTATTAATAAATAAATTGAACTAAATTTAATTATGTTATTTTAGACGTGTTTTTATTTTAATATTATAGAATATATAATTTAAAATTATTAAAATTATGGTTATATAAGATAATAGATTTAATTTTATTTTTTAATATTTTATTTATTTTATTTCTTAATTAATAAGTAATTCAACTTAATTTAATTAAATTATTTTAATTATAACTATTATTTTGATATCACTAATCACTATGTAATCTAAAATTATAAAAGCTATTCTATGTAAGAGATGAATTTAATATTTATTTTTTTAATTTTTTACTTATTTTCTTTTTTAATTAATAAATAGTTTAATTAAACTTAATTAGATTATTTAACTTAAATGTAAAGATTATTCAGTATTTATGAAATTTTACTAATAATAAAATATATTTCAATTTATTATGTGTAATTTAAATAATGTTAAAATTACATCCTTGTAGTATGAAAAATATTACAAATAGGTCCAAGGGTAATTTTGTCTTACAAGTAACTACAACAGTAACTAGGGAGCATTTTTGGATTTTCATGCAAAAAGTTTGATGACATCAACATTTTTTTGGACGAAAGCTAACAGATTTTCAAAAATGTAAGACGGAGCAAAACCTCAAGGGGTATTTGTAATTTCATCAAACCTTTGGGTTTTTGGGTAAATAGGTCAAACCTCAAGGGGTTATTTGTAATTAACCCTAAAAACTATTATCATGACTTTTATTATTCTTTTGGGATTCTTAGGAGTGTTATAAATGTAAGATGGCCAGTTGTTAACCTTTTTGACATTGTTATTATTACGCTATAATTGAAATATTATGATAACGAAACAAATTCATTTTAATATGAAGAATTTAAACACATCATGAACAAGTATACAAACAAAATAAGAAATAAAAAGTTTTTCAAAGCACCAAATGCTATGAATGTAAAATTTTAAAGATTTATACCCCCATAAAATATAAAATATAAGAAATAGAAGCAAATGCATTCTTATCTCAATTGATCAGCATCTTGAGGGTATTTAGGGGTTTACAATAAATTTTTCGGCAGGCATCAACTATTTCCTCAATGATGGTTAACAACTTATGCGATTTATAAGAAAGCAACAAATGTCAATGGCGTATTTTAGGGGTACAATTGAGCTGAGTTTGGAAGACTTTTCAGGCTTGAGCTCGAACTCAAAATATTGTAATTTGACTCTCGAACTCGACGAGTTTTGTTTTTTTGAGCTCAAAATTTGACTCGATGAAATTTTGAGCTCGACTCCATAAAGCTCAAAATTTTTAATAAGCTCTAAATTACTGCAAGCTCGAGTTCGAGCTTGAGCTTAAAAATTTTAATTTAATAAAATGATAAAAAGTAGTAATCAAAATTTATAAGACATAGCATTCATAATTCATCATAAACATCACAAATCATCACAAACAAGCTTACCAAAGTCGCAAACCATCATAAGTTTACATCACAAGTACCATATTATCAAATTAAATATAGGAAAAATTACTAAAATCCCCTTAAAATAAATTTTCATACCTAAAAAACCCATAAAATAAATTTTCAATCTAGGAAACCCATTTCACAAATTTTGTATTCCAAAAAGTCCAACAATTAACTTTTACTCTATTCTTGGACAAAATTACCCTTAAATATCTTACATTAGAAATTTTTTCATTTATCAAAATTAATTCTTTTTAACTCTATTTGTAATAAAAATTAGAAAGTTATTTTATGAATTTAAAAAAAATAGTCTTTTTATTTAGTTCATTTGATTTTAGAATTTATAAGCATTTCTATTGTAATTTATACATATATGTATATGTATATATATATTTAAATTGAAAAAAATATATTTCTTCAAAAAATTTAGTTTGTTAAACTTAAAATCATCATTGATAGAAATAAATTCCAAAAATTAAAAAAAAAATCTATTAAAAAGCTAATTCATTAAGTTTCTAAATTTAATAAGTTAAGGATAATTTAAAGAATTTAATAAATTAAGGGCGACATAGTCAAAAAAATTAGTTGTTGGGTCTTTTGGAGTGAAAAGTTGATGGAATAGGTAGGGCTGTAAATAAATACTCAAAAATTCATTTACCTTTCTCATTCATATCCATTTATATAAAATTTATCCGCATCCGTTTAAAGCGGATATTATCCGTATTCGATTAGTAGATATTCAATTATAAATGGATACCAATATGGTAAATGCATATCCGATCAGTTTAATATCCGATCCGAATACATATTTATTAAATAATATATTATTTATATTTTTCAATAGAAATCTCATAATCCATATATGTATATATATAAATTTTAATTGAAGAATTGGGAAGTAAAAAGAATAAATTTAAAAAATTATTGTAAAATAGAGAAAAAAAATTGAAGAATAAAGTTAATCAACATGATTATTGTTGGTTGACTTTATAATTAATATACTTAAATACCATTATTATTATTATTATTATTATTATTATTATTAAGTACTAATAACAATTATAAAATTAATTATTAATTAGAAATTATGCTATTTGTTTAATTGCTTTTGTTTTAATGAAAATATATGGTTCCTTTTATTAATTAAAATATGTATTTATTATAGATTCATATATTTGGATATTCGTAAATCGATATCTAAATAATTATCATTGAATATGAATATAAAATAATAATTCGAATACGGATAAGTTTGATAAAATATGAATGCATCTAAATAATTATAATCGAATACGAATATATCCGAATCCGACGGATACGAATTTGGATATCATTTTTAAATATCCGTCAAATCCGTATCCGTATCCGAATATCCAAAAATTTAAATGGATACGAATATAAAAACAGTGTATCCGATCCGTTTAATATCCGTTTACACCCCTATGAATAGGCATTTGAGTATGGAAAATATTTTAATGGGTTTTTTAGATATAAAAATATATTTTGAGGAGTTTTTAGTAATTTTCCCTTAAATATATAATCCGAGCATTGATGAACTAGTATCTTTATTTTATTTTTGGCTTCTTGCTTAAAACTTAGGCAACAAAAAAAAAAAAAAACAACAACAACAACAAAACAAACACTTGAAGATTCCTCATATCAATTGAAAATGTCATAAAAATTTGTAAGTCTTTCTCTTTCACAATGTCGAATGGTCCACTGGTATTGTAAGGTCAATAATATCTTCCATGGCAAATATAAAAAAGAATATTATAAACAAAGAAAAAACAACACTATCACAAAAAATAATTCAAACTCAAACAAGTTGCACAAATAATTTTCACCTTTAAAATGGTAAACTTTGCTGCTTATGTAACTTTCAAAAGCACCAACTTAATTCTATCACCAAATTCAATTGCTTAAGTAGAAAATTCCATGAATGAATTAGAGCATTTTCGAAAAGAAAATTCTGAAATGGAGTGAAACATCTCTTTTTAAACAATTACTAGAAGATGGATGAAACATTCACTAGCGGGACGGTTGGTGATCCAATAATAGTAAAGTGGGCATGAATTTGGAATATTTAATATTTAGTTTTCGGGTTAAGTTTAACTAAATCAAGCAGGTAAAGTATCTTAACAAAAATGAACTTAGCAACTGAGTCTTTCACTAGGAGGCATTTCACTCCTTTGATATCGAAACTCCTTTCTCACAGGTCGAACTATAAAACAAAAGCAAGTTAGTTTATTATGTCGCTTAATTTTAGGCATATCTAACAGAAAAACATACTTTTAACACCTTAGGAAAAATGATATGATTCATAAATAAACATCTGAAGAACAATGGTATAAAATATTGAATAGGATTTTCGCTTTAAAAGGCTAGGAACATACAAACCATATGATCATTGAAGTGGAGATAATAGAGAAAAGTCTAATAAACATTGAAGAACAATGTACACAACAATTAAAAATAGCTAAGAGAAAATCACTTACGTTCGGAGGACAGGTATTGTTGTTTCCTAGCACGCCAAAACAAATTATATTTAATCTCAACTTCACCACAAGGAGAACTCTCACAAAAACTAGAAAGTTAAAGAGCTCAAGGATCAAGCAACATACCAAGCCTACCGTTGCCTCTGAATGCATCATATTAGTCCCCAACTTTATACAAGCCATCTCTATATAATGCCTACAAGGAAAAGAATCTTCCCTAAAATAATTCTAGACTAGTGAAATCAAATTTGAGCAAGCAAAAAACAACAAAATCTATAGAAACCCAATTCACATAAACTCTAACTAAAAGTTTCTATACAAGATATATTAGAGAAATCACAAATGTTGCAAAAATCCAACTAATAAAGACTATGATTAATGCAGCAAAATGTTTGACAAATCCTAAAAGGAGTTTATTCCCTCTCCATTCTATGTCCCTTGAAATCAGTCCGTATGATAACTCACCCAAAAATCTTATATTCACCATCAACCACAGGTGCTACAAAGAACATATGCTAGGGAGTAAAGATAATCTATTTATATTTCATAAATTTTTAACAACTAAGAACATAAACATTCCAAGATATGAAAACATGCTACGCAGCTGAACAATCATTCATTTGATATCTATCAATAAAATAAGAAATAAGAATTAATTCAGCTTTATCACAAACATTAACCTTTGCTATGGGCATCACCAACAGGAAGAATGACTTTAATTCCTTTAGATTGTTTTTGGAAATTAACAAGCAAAGACAATATCAAATTATTAGAAAGAGTTATAAAAAAATAAATTGAATAGTAATTAAATATTTTACGTCAGGTTTTTTTTTAACTCCAAAGTGCTTGCACAACAAATCTCCCCACACATTATTGCTTGAATTGTATCATATGATAGTGAGGCACGATAATGGTCAATCGCTCTAATACCAGCACTAAATGAAGCCTCTAAGGCAACAATGGTCATAGGAATGGCTAAAATATCTCTAGTCATCGCTGACTATACAGTATGAATATTCCACCATTGAAGAACATCAAACTTGACTTCACCTTTTCCTTTATCTATGTAGACATTTTCTTCAAGCTAAATATCAAGTTCTAACTTTTCTAGTCCAATAGTTTGAACGTCTCACAAATAGTCATGAAAATCATTCCAACTACCACTTGATTGGACACCAAACCCCTTTTTACTGGAGTGAACATTGTGTTGATTACGTCCACCTCTACTACTCATTGTGGCCACCATACTCTACAACGTATCCATTGAAAAGATCACGTAATGTTTTCAAAACTTTCTTCTAATTTTCATTGGCAGCATAATCTAAATAGAGCTTGGGAATGCAAAAATTGGGAAGATGCATTTTGCATCTTGAGTCCAAAACAACAGCAATGGACATTAACAAGTAGCATTCTCCCCAATATTTGTCAAATTTCAATTTCATCTTTGTAGCCATATCCCTAATGAATAGATCCACTTACTCTGAATTATTATCCAAAGACACCTTCACTCGATATAATTCATTAAGAAAGATGTTAGATGTTGGATAATTACTGCTGGAAAAAACATGTGTAGACTCCCAAAATACACCCAGCATTGAGCAAAGCTTTTCAATTTTGCTCCAATCTTGTTTACTATGGCATGTTTCATATTCTATATCCATTTCCTTGAACCTTGGGAAAACATCTCTAAACTTGTAAGCAACATCCAACATTTCATATGTTGAGTCCATCATGTCTTGCAACAATCGATCAACTTTCTATCCGGGAGATTTAGTTGTTTAACAATCTCTCCAAATGTTCTCAGCCTATTATCTGATCTTCTCACAAACTCAACACTATCTTGAACAACATCAACAATCTCCTTGATCTCATTAATACCATCCTAGGCTATTAGGTTCAAGATATGCGCACAACACCTCATATGAAACAATTGCCTATCACAAGGCAATTCTTCTTCAATGACTAAGCAAAAGTCTTCAAGTTCCTAACTGCAACATCATTGCTACTGGCATTGTCAACTGAGATAGAATATACCTTGCTTTGAATTCCCCATTCCTTTAAACAACGCCAAATATGATTAGCAATCTGAACTCCTCCGCGATGGGGCGGAATGTCAACAAAATTCAGCACGCATTTTTGCAAATGCCAATTATGATCAATCCAACGCCTAGTAACAACCATATATTCAATCTTTTGGCTTTTAGATTTCCAACAATTAGTAGTCAAACTGATTTTATTCAGATCCTCCAGAAGATTTGTCAATTTCTTCCTCTCCATTTCATAACTCCATTGCAGCACTTATTCAATGTTTCTCATAACATTCTTTTCCAATTAGGATTTGCATATTTTTCAACGTAAAATTGAAGCATTCTTCCTCCACAACTATAAATTGATGCTCATGCATAAGTACCTAGTTGGATATTGACTCCTTTATTTTTTCCATGTCAAACTTCCCATCATGTAATGCAAGATATTGAAAAGAACATGAATCCAACTCTACTAGCTAGTAGAACCCCAAGTTGTTGCTATCTCATTTTTTCTTTTTCTTTAGCAACTCTAGCTCTTTAATAGGCACTACAACCAACCAAATGCCTTGACAATTGACTTGTTGGAGTAGACTTACATTTCCTAAACAATTTATTACAGTGGATGCACTAATTTTTCATAAGCTTATCTATAGGTCTGTAGCATCTTTGTAATCAGACTAAACAGCAGACTTCTTTTAACTCTTAGGCTTTTGGAGCAAGCCATCCTCATCCTCCTGCTCTTCTATGTTAGTTTGATTTATGGGGTCTGAAAGGTTTGTTGCTGCATTCTCATGAAGCTCTTCTTCATGTGTTTGCTTTTCAATGTCATCTATTGTCACCTCAAGAGTTTCCCCCAAATTTGCCATCATAATACTAGTAGAATCTTCTTCAGAGAAAGATATAAGCAGTGTAGAAGATTCATCTTGATGGCCAGAAAATATATATGCAAAAACAAGTAACAACAAGGATCAATTTCATGGCACATGCATACTATATTCAAGGCAAATCAGAATTAGAAACTTGGTGGCATTGTCATCTATATATTACTAAATCACAAGCTAAAACACCTCAAATTGCTCTGCTAGTATTTTTAGTATTCATCTTGCAAATTAATTGATAATTTTTAGTGGTGTGCGGGCTAAGCGATTAAGCATTCTCCCACTAAATTATAAATATAAATAAGAAAGAAACAAAACATTGGTAAAGAAATACAAAAGCTGAAGTACCAAAAACAAACAAAATATGTGGACATATCATGATTCATAGAAACTCCTATCCAAATCCATCCTTATCAATTTTTACGAAAAACATCTTAAATACTACTTTACATTAAAGCAGCTAATCTTAGATTTACCAGAAAGCCACCTGAGTTTATTACTAATCAAATTCAAATTTAGAGTAAGAAACATTATAAAAAATAAAAATACGAGGCTCTCTTTTTTAGCCCCCAAAGTCTCAAGTGTAAATCATTATTTTTCTCCAATCTCAACTCCCATGAAAACTTATCCTTGCTTAATTTATCTCTACACAATATTTTGACACATTTTTCACACAAACACCCACTTTCATATACCACAATCAACTCCATCATCCTAGATTTCTTAATAAAACTCCAAAAAATCGTAGAACCCATTGTATTGTTTGATTATGGATTGGTCAATCGAAGCATAACTTTAAGCCTAAAATCACTTGAAGCATTCAAACCCTCAAAATTTCAAATAGATTAGTAAAAATAATAGAACCCATCAAAGAAATCTTTGAAAAAGTATTTAAAATGCAAACCCACATATATTTAGAAAGGGGAAATTCTATTTACCAGATTTTATCACGTCGAAAGGAGGTGGGTCACTAGGGAAACGCGGTTAGAAGACTTAGAATTTCAACTGATGAGTGATGAGGTAAAAACTATCAATGGCCGCCGTTGGGGTCCTGGGGATGGTAAGAGTTCGAGGAATGTTAGGACTCAAGAGACTTAGCTCAATTGCTCGAAGAGCATCCAGAATCGAGAGACTTCAATATATATAGTATTTCAATGGACATAGTGGAGGGTGGCCAACAACAGTGATTGTGGTAGGTGGTGCGAGGCGCCGACGCGATGTTTGTGGGTGGGCAAGCAATGAGCTAACTTTAAAATTTGAATGTTCATTTTGTTTTGAATTCATTTTGTTGTCTTTTTAATTTTAGTTTTTAATTTTTTTGGATTTAGAATTAATAATATATATACATATATTAATAAAATAAAATAAGATAATATATTAAAATTATATATGACTTGCAAGCCTCAAACCTAGATATAAATAGCTTGAAATCGGCTCGAGGTAAAACTCAAACTCGATTGAACTCGACTCGAGCTTGAGTTGCTTCGAGCTCACGCCAAGCCGACCAACTTTTGTGATCATTTGTGTATTTATTTTATCATTCTGGTATAATTTAATTTCCATTATTATTTTTATATATACACAAGGTTCAAAACAATTAAATTGAAAGCAAGAACAAAGCAATGGATAAATAATTCCACTGGTGTTGCCAAACAATTAAATTGAAAGCAAGAACCAAGTCAATGGATAAATAATTCCACTTGTGTTGCCAATTTATTTATCCCACAATTTGTATATGTAAAAACGGGCTGATTGAATAATTACAAGCCTATGTATTTTTTATCATTCAATCCAAACGAATGCTAAAATAATAAAATAACTGTATCCCATCTTTATCCTACCAACCAAACTAGCCTTCAGAGTATTTGGATTCAAAGGTTTTCCAAATATTTTTTTTGGTAAATGGGGCAAATCTTGTCAGGTTTCGGAAATTAACTCTACTAATGATTTCCTCAAAAGCAAAATGTAGGATCCAGCATAACCACCTTACCGATTACTTAGCACTCTGCTGGTTTTATACATCTCATTTCACCAAAATGATTGGAATACAGAGACAATGTCAGCATACCAAACAATGAAAATCACATTTTTCTCAAACAATATGTTCTCCATTAACATATATGTTTCAAGATTGCTTTAACTGAATCGTATTTCCTCAAGTTGCCAAGAGAAAATACCAAGCTCTTCATTGCACATACACAGAATGCCCCCCTGGAGACCATGGTACCTCTGCCTAACATTGACGCCTCAAAGGCCTTAACCGTGTTTTCTCTTTTCTAAAGACTGCTCAGAAAGATACCTGGATTGCGATGCAAAATAAGACCCCGTAAGTTCTTGATAAAGATAGAAGATAAATTAAGTGAAACTGCCGAAGTGCCACAAGAACTGCAATTTTTTAGGGACAAAAACAGCGGGGAATGCTTTGGGCACACAGAAGATCAGCAATGATCAGAATCAATTTAAAAATTTTCAATAGCAAAGTTGATTCAAGCTTTCATGAAGATAACTATTCTCAAGTCTAGGGTAATAATTACCTTTATCCACTCGTATTAAAAAGCTAGAGAAATCTATGTATTCCCCTAAAAACTACATCCATATTTTGGGACATGGCATTGGTTAAACAAACTCGATTATTATGTTCACATGATTTACGATTTTATGAAGCGTTTCTCTTCCATCTGTGGATTTCATTTCTTCCTTACAGCGTAATTCCCTGTGTCAAAGAAAAATCAACAATCTTTTCTTTTGTAAAAGAAAAATATATAAATGATCAAAGATTCTCCAAACACAATAATTAGTCTCACAGCTTCGCTGCTGCTTTAATGATTCAGCCATTTAAACTGCAACAATTCTTCAGGCTAATAAACAGGTATTAGATTACATGCTCTTCAATCCATGTGGTAATGTAAATTGGGAATTACCAACAAACAGCTTTCATTACAGATACATCAAACAGAATTATGTGCATGGATCATGGTATGATCAGACAAGAAAGAATGTAATCATAGCAGAGCATGGAATACTGCCTTATTTATTTTTGCACACAAATCCGACCCCAATATTACTACTTCCATTTGAAACAGTTGTTTGTCGAGCAAAGGAAAAGCATTTTGAAATTCATATATAGAATATTGAGACTATTAATACTCACTTTCCAGTATAAAAGCCTGCAGAATACCAAGCATTTAGAACCACATCAAGATCTGTAGCAGGCTTGGTGCTTTCAGCAAAATGACCTATTTCCATCCCGAGCTGTTTGTCCTTTCCTGAAATTCAATGAAGACATCCAAGTACACTTATTAGGGATCATACAGTAAGCTAAGAAGAGTTTTCTCTTTTACTTTATCAGTATCACTTATGAAACCAAAACATCAAAAAATAAAATTTCAAGCTCAGAAAGTATGTCAGTTAGTGCATAAGACAAGAAGTCCTGTTGAAATGGTGAAATGCTATATTCTCAAGAACCTAAAGCATGTCTAGCTATACACAATCAGAAATAAGATAGCATTAATTTCTCCATAACAAGATTGCCAGGTCTTGGATCGAACCAGTGTCACAGGGGCAGAATGAATGAATAGAAAATCACTTGCATTCATAATTTGTATTATATTGTAGAAACAGACAATATGCAAGAAGCCTCAGAGAAAGATGGTACTCAAAATTCCCTTTCCTTTATTGTTTCTGCTATTTCCTTTCAGGCTTATCTGCGGTTCAGATCGTGGGAAGTTAGATTATAAGCTTATGCTTTTGACTTATATCTTAGTCAGGCATATCAACTGAAACAATTTGGTGAATTTATGAGCTATCAACATTCTTTTGGATGCAGTCATCTCTTTCTATAAGTCAGTTCCAAAACCCAATAAATTTCGTGAGCTGCAGAGTATAGCAACTGAAAATAGACATCTAAGTTCAATATGAATACAAAAAGAGAGAGAAATTTTATACCAAGTTTCTACCTTTTGTAGGTTCTGTTTTAGGAAATATTAAAACTCAACTTCGAGAAGACTATTGCCATATCATGAATTTGATAAATCATCCCAAGCAACTAAACAGTAAGATATATAGGCACAAGTAAAAAAAAAAATTACCTTAATACAAAAACTTGAATGGACTGCAAAACGAAAAATATAATGGAGATACAATAAAAAGCAAAGAGATAACTAAGGGAAAATTTTCATACATAATTTCGAGTTTGGATGACAAGAAAGAATGATTGGCACTGCATATCTCCCTAATGTGTTGTAATATTGCATTAGTGGTTTATACTAAAGATCTCTCATATTTGATGGAGAAACAACTAATATTTTATAGCGAACAACATATCAGGATTCAGGACAACCTCCTACTAATCTATTTCTCTTCAGCTTATTACTGGTAGCTAAAATGACTTCGGGCACTGCAGTTGGAGTAACATCTTTTTACAGGTCACAAAATTTCTTAAACCAAGCTAATTAGAACAGATAAACTATGAAGAAGTTGAAGATAGCATATCATTAATGTTTGGCTGATCACAGATCATTAAGAGAAAAGACTATCGGTGATTCCTTTTAAGGTAATAGAAAAAGGCATTTGCTGTTGTCATTTGGAATTGCTTTTACCAGCTTTTCTTTTGAAACTGAAATGTTATGTGATTGAATGCATTGCCATGCAGGTAAAGAAAACCATTGTTTTTTGTCTCTCTCTTGAAAAGACATACACTAGCTTACTACCACTCAACCTATATTTGCAGATGGAGCATAGTTTCATCTGTAGTGCTCCTGAGACCTCAGACAATCGGACCAAATAGCTGCCTCCATTCCTTTTATTATTGAGTTTGGTTTCGTTGGAGGAGATTTCTTAAACTGGAATCTACTATATCCATAAGATGCGATTAATCAAGGGTAAGTTGTGAGTTGTGACCCAAGAGGGAGGAACTTTGCCATTTATCTGTTACTCTGTCCATTTGAACTCCTAAAATTGCATATACTAGATTTGGTCATTGCTCTGAAAAAATGCCTATCAGTACTCTGTTAGTCCACCCTATAGAGAATTTAAAGACCATGCCCCCCATTTACACCCAACGAGTGGGAAAAATTGGCAGATGCATGAAAACCTGGCTAGACAGCTCACCTCCATTTGCTTCCTTCGATAATGAAGATAGTGCTCTTTCAGCAGCAGCCATTGCTGTTTTAACAAAGTCAGGATCATCCGGAAGCATGGAATTCCCATGCTTAGAACCTTCTGAAATAGCATCACAGCATTTATCAGTACAAGCACCACCTGAACAAGAAGCGGGTAATGAATTGCATGGAACAACCCAATTTTGACAGCCATATGGACAGCAACAGGCAACGCTGTTGTAAGCTTGAGGAATGGAGGCTTGGTACTCTTCAGAAGTAGATGTCATATAACTAGGATTTTGATAATTCCAATTGCTGTATTGGTTAAGTTGCTGGAGAATCTTCTGCCTCTGATCCTCAAGCTCATAATATTTGTTCACCAACTGGCTATATTCTTCTGGACTATTTGAATACCATGTTGCCTCATTTTGACTTTTTACATCAGATGAGATTGTATGTTTCCCAGGGGCACCTGATTTTGCGGCAGGATTCTCATTGGTGGGTGGAAGGTTACCATTTTGAATATTGGAAGAGCCTACACATTTTGCAGACTCCAAAGGAGAATTTTGCTTGGTTTGTGAGGTATCATGAGTCTCTCCAATTCTGGAAGTGGTTTCTAATGCAGCACAAGGGTTTGCATCATCCGTTACATGCCTTCATCAACATCAAAGTAATAAAAATGTGAGCATCAGCATGTTATAATTACAAGCTTTTCAATTACATTGTTATTTAAGATATAAAACAATATGCCTATGCTAGCATCCTAGTGCTTTTCACATGCAAAAGGAAAAACAATGCAGAATATACATGGAACTTCGATGTTAAGAGCACGAGCCCAGGACAAAAATTTTATTTCAAGGAAACAGAGGGGTGTATTCCAATTATTAAGTGAAAATGTTATTTTTCTGTCGCTCCACAGCATCCAAAATATGCTCATGGAAAAGTTTTCTGATACTATCCTTCTACTTTATATTTAGGCAAACAAACTAATATGATCAATTTGCATTAGCTGGTTTCTGCAGCCATCCAATAAGTTGAAAAATGTCCAAACCAAAAAGATTACCAGCATAAATATACCACATTTACTGGATGTTTACTAATTAATATTTCCTATTAGTTGAATTTCACAATTATACCCCATAGTGGTCCTACTTCCTAGCCCTATCTGTTCCCATGAAATTCAAAAACACCAATACTCTCATATGAATCATCCATTTTCTAATTGAACCCTAATTTCAATATTCTAAGTAAAAAGATACAGGAAACAATATACTAGATGTTTTGAAAGTAATTAGAGCTTTACTGCAAGAACCAAAACGAGATAGCCACAAACTGTTTCCAGCCCACATAGTATTGTAATCTCATTTTTCTTTAAATAAGATACCCATAATCCTTTCCCTGACAGAGTTGGTACTTCTATGGAAGTGGAACAACCAAATTATTTTCTAAATGCAAAATCATTTCTCTCCATGCGTCAATTCAACACTCTACTTGTTCACATCCAATCATAAAGTGCATAGCCAATTCTTCTGCTCACCCCGCTTATCTGCTTAAAACAACATTACGACATTACTTGCACTAACTAATATATTACCAGCTGCTTTACAAATCAATGCAGAAAATTTTACAGATTTAGACACAAAAAGAAATAAATAAAAACAAATAACAAATAACAAATAAATAAACAATTAGAAACAAATATTAGCATTCAGGAATTTACTCAGCGTAGGAGCGAAATTCATTGCTTCCATTATCAGCTTGAGCAGGAGGTAAATTTTCCACTGTATTGGTAACGGACTTCTCTTCCGCGGTCGAACCACTTATCCCATGCATCATCTGAAAAACAATTGGATTGAAACAGAGGATTAATAGAAGCTGACAAAAGATACGTCTATAGACGCAGTACGTGTACATATACGGATAAGTGTTGCCTTGTATTTGGAAATGGCGTGGTCGAAGGCTTTGATGAGAGCAGAATCGTCCCAGAGGTCCCCCTCTTTCCCCATTGTTTGCCTCTGAATTTCTGTATTCGAAGTTGCTAAAAGCTAAAACCCTTCTTTTGATGGGGGAATTAGGGATTTTGGTTGTTTAGGAACTTAATTAAAAATATTCAATTATATTTTCATTTTATGAGTCAGTGTCCGCCCATCACTTTTCTAATTTGAACTCCTCATTTTAAGTTTGTCTTTCAAATTTACTCCCCAACCATCTAAATTAACGAAAATATCCTTATTTTAGCTATTTTTTGTTTTTTAATTTTCATGATTGATAACAATCTCTCCATCCATCTCTCTCGTCTCTTCTCTCTTTTTCACTGGAATGCGTGACTTTCCCCATTTTCTTTTCTACCATCACCCACAATATATCAACATGAAGAAAGTATAATTTATATCTATTTTTATACGATCAAATAGCATTTTAGCCTTTCATCACTTTATAGCAGTTTCTTTTTTTATTTTTTGAGCTTACGAAATGTTGGCTGGTAAAAAGAGCCTCGAATTTAATTGTTTGAGAGTTGTATGTACAATAATAACCTTTGTATCATGTCAATTTGTGAAAACATGAGTCCATGGAGTTGTATTTCTAACTCGGAAAAAAATAGTATGTAAAAGGAAGCAATGTTTGGCATGAGGCGATCCCATGTTTTCTTTGTTTGTTAGAATCTTATCTTTACAAATTTTCCCTCCTTACTGTTTTTTTTTTTTTTTTTTGTCTTCTTTTGAGTAATTAGCTTTATGGGATTTTAGATCTTGTGTTTGTAATAGTGTAAATGTATCTATAAATTGGTGACTGCAGGTAAAGTTTTGAACTTTGGGTTGCTTTAGAAAAATGGTGTCATTTTAGTGGAATTGTGAGATTTTCAATGAAGTATTTGCCTGGAAAAAAGTTAGTTTGATAGATCACATGCTTGTATAAATCATTTTTCACAATTATGTTGTTTTCAGATTTTTGATAAACATATAATGTCAGTGCTGCTGCAATTTTTTCAAGGAAACATTTGTTGAATTATATTATAGGTGCCATTCCTTGTGGGCTTGGGCAGTATGAAGTAATATTGGACTATTGTTGACTTTAGTTATCTGATACTCAATTGTTAAATAAAAGTACTTTGAATTTGCATTTAAATACTTGATTTTTGTATGCATGTACTTCAAAACCAAAAAGTTGTACTTTTTTTACATAAACAATACTGCGTAGGAGTGTTTTTATAGTCACTTGTCAAATGACCTAAGTAAATTCCAACATAAGAAAGCCAAAATCACTACACTTAGGAAAGGGAAGTATCAATTGAACAGTAGCTAAAATGTATAAAACCAATACCACATAATAGAAATATAATACCTCATTTCAGCAAAGCAATACTTCATTTTTATATGTAAATATTTAACTTCAGAAGATAAATACCTCCTCTTCAGCATCTAATACTGTATTGGAGTGATTATATACTTATTAGTCGTATAGCCTAATTTGCCTCAATTTATTTGTGAAACAACACATAAAACCATCCAAAAACAATAAAATTATGTATTCTCCAATTGATGGTTTGGGATAATCATGTGTTCAAATGGTTAGAAATACAATTATTAGTATAAAACACTAATATCGATGATAAAACGTTTCATTTGGATGCCAATATTGTAGGAAAAGTAGAGTTTTGTAGATATATCAATATAATAAGGTCCAAAATAATTAAATTAGACGATGTTTAAAATGTATAAAATTGATATTACAAATCAGAGGATAGTTCCTCGTTGAAGCAAAATAAATACGTTATTTATTTAACGTTATACTTGATTACTAAAAAGAAACTTTCATCTTAAAAACGTAGTACCTCAACATAGTGTTCCAATACTACAACATAGTACCACTTATATTATCCTTTCAAGCTAGTGTACACCAAAATTATAGGTGGTAAATTTATCATTTTTTATATCAATGTTGTAGCACAAATAAGGTCTCATGACTATATTTGTCCTAGGACTAAAAAATCATTTCATGATGGTCAAACAATGACTTAAATTAAATTAACATAATTCCAAATGTATTTAAAACTATACCATATTTTAGGAAAGTAATACCTTATTTGTCAAATTCAATACTTCATTATAGAAAGATTATACATTTTTTCTAGTATATAATACTTGAATCTAAAAATATTAGACTAGATTTTCATAATCCAGTATGTCTCTAGATTTTTTTATACTCCCTTTTTTCTTTTAACCGAATTTACCTCAATTCAATGGGTAAAACAACACTAAGAATTTCTAATACAATAAAATTATGTTTTCTTTAAGTAATAGACATAATAACACGAGTTCAAATGGATGAGAAGACAATTGCTTACATCCAACCACTTATGTCTTCATTCATACTATAGAAAGCATCAATGTATGTGGTAAAGTATCATTTCAACATTACGATCAAAATATTACAATGTCTCATGATTATATATGTTCTAAGACTATGAAATCATGGTTTGGTAGTCAAATAATAACTTAAATAATTAAATTCAACATGTTTTCTAATGTATTGAGAATAATACTGCATACGATGAAAACAATACCATTTTTTTCAATTCTAGTACTTGATTATGGATATATTATACTAGATTTCCATAATTAAGTACGTCTTTTGAGTATTTTTATACTCTATTTTCTATTGGTTGAATTTATCTCAATTTGACTTGTGGAACAACATATAAGACCATCTAATAAAATCATGTTTTCTTCAACATAATCTCTTATATACTAAAAATGATATTGTAAATCAACAAAAAAGTACCATCTTTTTGGATTTTAATACAGGATCTTTGCATTTTTATATTGAATTTGCCATGCTTTGTACTTATTTGGTGTGTTTTTATACTTACTTTTCCTTTGAGCCAATTAACCTCAATTTGATGCGTAAAACAACACGTAAGATCCATAATACAATGAAATCATGGGGTTTTTTTTCAAATAATAGTTGTGATAATAGTTGTGCAAATGGTTGAGTTTGCACAAATACCCATATCCAGCCACTTGTATTCTCATTCATATTAGTGTAAACTATTGGTCTGTGAGGCAAATGTATCCTTCCAACACTACCATCAAAAGCTAATGAATCTCTCATGATTGAATCAGTCCTAGCATTGATAAATCATGATTTCATAATCATGCAATGGCTTAACTAGTTAAATTCAACTTGATCCCTCCTTGACTAAGAATATTAGTACAAATTGACAAAAAGACCTATTTTTTGAGAATTTTGCACTTGATATTTGCAATTAAACCGAGTTTGCCTTGTTCTATACTTGTTTGACATATTTTTGTACTTACTTTTCTTTGGCCCAATTTACCTCAATTCCATGTGTGAAACAACACATAAGGCCCTTTAATATAATCAAAACATGTTTTCTTTAAATAATAGTCGTGATAATACGTGTGAAAATGGTTGGGAACACAAATCCACATCCAACCATTTGTATTCTCATTCATACTATTGTAAATCATTGTTGTATGAGGTAAATATATCTTTCCAGCACTACCATCGAAAGTCAATGAACCTCTTGACTATATCAGTCCTAGGAATAATAAATCATTATTTAACAATCATGCAATGGTCAATCTAGTTAAATTCAACCTAATCTCTTATGTACTAAAAAAGGTATTGCAAATCGAAAAAATAGTACCGATATTTTTGTATTTTAATACTAGACCTTTGCATTTTGTACTGAATTTGCCTTGTTCTATATTTATTTGGCATACTTTTATATTTACTTTTCCTTTAGCTGAATTTACCTCAATTTGATATGTGATACAATACATAAGACCATCTAATACAATAAAATCGTGTTTTCTTTATGTAATAGTCTTGATAGTACGTGTGTAAATAATTGGAACACAAAGACCTACATTCAACGAATTGTGTTGTCATTCATACTAATGTAAACTATTGGCGAATGAAGCAAATGTATCATTCTAGCACCACCATCAAAAGCCAATAAACCTATCATGACTAAATCAGTTCTAGGATTGATAAATCATGATTTCATAATCATGTAATAGCTTAACTTGTTAAATTCAACTTGATTGCTCATTGACTAAGAATAATACTGCAATTGACAAAAAAATATCTATTTTTGGGAACTTTGTACTTTATATTTGCAATTTTGTACCGTGTTCGCCCTATTCTGTACTTGTTTGGCGTGTTTTTGTACGTACTTTTTCTTTGGCCCAATTTACCTCAATTCCATGCATGAAACAACACATAAAACCCTCTAATACAATAAAATCATGTTTTTTCTCAAATAATAGTTGTGATAGTACATGTGAAAATGGTTGGGAACATAAATATGCACATCCAGCCACTTGTGTTATTATTCATACTAGTGTAAATCATTGTTGTATGAGCTAAATATATCCTTCTTGCACCACTATTGAAAGCCCATGACTATATTAGTCTTAGGACTAATAAATTATGGTTTGATAATCATACAATGGCTAAATTTAGCTTAATCTCTTATATACTAAAATTGATACTGCAAATTGATAAAAAAAAAAATACCAAGTTTGGATATTTTTATACTGGATCTTTACATTTTCATACTAAATTTGCCTTGTTCTATACTTATTTGACATGTTTATTTGCTTTTTCTTTGGCCCAATTTATCCCAATTCAATGCATGAAACAATGCATAAGATCCTCTAATATAATAAAATCATATTTTCTTCACGTAATGTCATGTACGTGTGTAAATAGTTGACAACATAAATGGTATGTGTGCAAATAGTTGGGAACATGCAACATATAAAATTATGCAAGAGTTTTTGTATTGATATAGTCATGAGAGGTTAATTGATTTTTGATAGTGGTGTTAGAATGATACATTTACCTCATGCATTAATGGTTTATACTAGTATGAATGAGAATGCAACTGGTTGGATGTGGCTATTTATGTTCCCAACCATTTGCGCACATACTATCACGATCATTGTTTGAAGAAAATAAGATTTTAGTGCATTAGATGGTCTTATATATTATTTCATCCATCGAATTAAGGTATACTCAATCAAAGGAAAAGAAAGTATAAGAACACGCCAAATACGTACAGAATGGAGACGAATTAAGTACAAATTTTGGAAAATTAAATACAAAAAACTAAGGTATGGATTGGTTGCGTTTTTATCTCATTTTCTGTTTTCATCATTTTAGAATATGTTTTTATTTTATCATTGTTTTGCATATGGAAATGAAAATGTGACTGGATAAGAATTGTGAAAATTTTGAAAAAAGGTAGATTGAAAATAATATTTTAATGTAATAGTATTGAATATTTTAATATAATAATATTAATCATTATTGTTTAATTGATTGTGGGCCCCTTTGTCTTGAGAAGATAGAAAAAGAAATAATTAGTTAATAAGTTAGTGGATGATGATGTGATGAAATATTAGTATTACATTTTGTGTGGGTCCCATTATTTTGGAATGATAGAAAAAATTAATATTTAATTAGTTAGTGAATTTTAATTATTTTTAAATTAGTAGGTATTATAAATTATAAAAATGGTACAAACAATTGCATTTTTTATTTTCAAAATAGTGCAAAATGAGAAATTGTTCTAGAATACAAATAATTCGGCTCTAAAACAATGGTACTTTTTTCTCTATTTATAGTATCATTCTTCGTACATAAGGGATTAAGATGAATTTGTCTTGATTTGGCCATTGCATGATTATTAAATCATGATTTATTATTCCTTAGATTAATATAGTCATGATAGGTTAATTGGTTCTCGATGGTGGTGTTGAAAGAAAATATTTACCTCACTAATCAATAGTTTATACTAGTATGTGATGATGTTATGAACAATTTGATGGTATTTTGGGCTGTGATCTAATCTAATTGACTAGGTGGGAGGTCAAGACAAAGGTTTGTTAGTATAGTTGGGTCGAATACTGCAACCAATAGCACACCTCAAGCTAGCCGAGGTGCCATTGGCTAAGACACTCTGATGCTTAAGTCAGTACTTAGTCGACTTGAGGATAGGGCAGCAGAGTGAGGGCTTTTAGTAATAATGAGCATACCTTATTGAAAGGTGGCAATAAGGTATTTATAGCCTTTTTGGAGAGGTTAATATGTCAATGATGCCCTTGCATATACAGATAAGGCTTTTGTCTTTATCTGAGGACCCTTAGGTCTTTTCCCTTTTATGTACTATTCCAGGTGGCACCTCCTCTAGCTCTACAGGACATGGCAGTACGAATGGGGCGCGCACTACCCTGGTGCTACAGAAAGGTGGTACTGGAGGGTATACCGCAATTAATGTAGAGGCACGTTGCTTATCAGAGCATTTAATGCAACAGATAGGTGGCTGCAGTATATCCAGTGAGACTAAGTCCAGTGGCATAGAGCTTTTCTTATCGACCTCCTAGGGTCAAGATGTGTCATCATTTGTGAGTCATCTGTGCACGCTCCGATTAAGGCGCTAGAACTCTGTTGGATTCAAATGTCTTCCTAGCTAAGTGCTGAACGACCATTCTCGAGATGGTCGACCATACTTTGGTCGATCGGGTAAGGTGTTGACACTTATGCTAACGGAATGGCCCAATGAAGTTGCGCTTGGTCGATCACTAATGGGCTAGGCCTGACGACCAATTGGGTTGCCATATGTTATATTTCTTGCCCAGTCGAGTTTTAGTGGGTTAGGCTTGTTGGGCTGCTATCCCATATCACGAGTCCCCCCACTCCCGAGTCCTGATCGAGATGATCGACGAAAAGGAACAGGAAATAGCTTACTTGAGAAATCGAAATTTGCTCGATGAGGGATGCTATGCATTGGAAATGTCTAAATTTCAAAAATCGACTAGGGTTTCAATTTATTTAATGGGGCAGTTACCTTGGGTAATGTATAAAGGCAACCAATGGATGTGCAATAATAACCCAATAGCCGATCAGATTAACTGGTTGGCTTGCCCGCAAAGCTTATAAATAGCATAGTGAAATTCTTACATTTCAAAGTTTGATAGCATCTTGAGAGGTCGAGATTGGTAATTTACCACTCCCTGCGCTAGTCGAATTTTGTTTGATCTCAGTCACTTTGTAAGTTTCCTTCACTTTTGAGCAAGTTCATTCTTCTTTTATTTCAACCATATTTTCCATAGCCAATATGTTGAGAGTGTTTGGTGTAGATAGCAATAGGGGTAGTGATAGTAAGGAGACTCAGTCGGATGTGGGTTCGACTAGGAGGGTAGATGGCTCAACTAGCGAGTTTAGTGATTCTTCTAGCGATAGCTCAAGTTCTACTAATAGTTCGAGTGATACTCGAGTCGATACTGGGGGCGGGGCTGGGCCAATTCAACCTCCCGTATCTCGTGGTCGACTATTCACACCCGACCACTATAGAAAAATCATATTTAAGATCACAAATAGAGATCTCAAACTAACTAGGCAGTTATATCACTTTCCCCCGGGGTTCAAGTTGATCATCCCTAGCTGATCATCACAAGTAGGCATTACTATGTTTGAGGATGCCCTGAAGTGTGGGCTCAGGTTTCCTTTAGCTCAATCCATAATCGACGTCCTAACTGGCCTCTAAGTCTGCATCACTTAACTTTCGCGAAATTGTTTCTCAACCCTATACAGTTTTGTTGCTCTGATGTTAATAAATGACCAACCCTAAACTTTTGCCAACTTTTGTAATCTCTTCCATATCTTGATGTCCCGAAAGTTGGCTAGCACCAAGGAATCGGTCTTTTACTACCTCACGGCCCGTCTTTATCGAAGGTTTTTGGTGACACCTTCTTCACATAGCCAAGAGTGGAAAAAATGCTACTTCTTCGTTGGAGCGCCAAATGGGTCAAGTTTAACATTCCAAAGTATTAGCTGAGGGGGCACGTCGAGTCCCGGGGAATGAGAACCCAACCTGGCCCAAAACCTTTATCCAAGATTTAACCCAGTTTGGTCAAATAGAGGAGTCTCGGTATATCGAGGAGAGGAACTTGGAGCTGGCAGGCTTATCATCTGCTCAACTAGACTTGCCAAATGATGCTTGACTAGTTAGATGCCCTTATTAACTTTTGGTGATTATTTGCTTAACTTTTTGGTCGGTCTTAACGTATTTGTTTTCTTGTGTTTTAGATTGAGAGGAAATCATGAGCTACACACACACACAAAAGCGATGGCTCGTTAGTAAAGGGCGCAAGAGTACCGCCAGGCAGTTGCTTATCAAGAGAGCTCTCCTCAGGTTGCTCTGCAGCTGCAAGCATTGCCGTTTGCTCCTCAACCGGTTCAACCAGCTCCCATCGAGGTGAGTAGCCATGCATCTCGACAAAAGAGACCTGCTATCGAGCAACCTGAGCATGCTTGAAAGAAGACTATAGTGGAGAAAGTGAAGCGAAAAGCTGGTGGGATTTCTCCATTTTGGCTTTTTCCCCAACGATAACTTATTCCTCCTGACCAAGTTCCCATCGCCTAGGTACGAGACTGACATCCCCATTCAGAACTCGACATTAATGATGACAGCGGGGTTTACTAGAGCTAGGCCCTTGAAAGTAATGATGGCTAGGCTTTTCATGTCCGACCAGAAGAAAATGCTAGAGATAAGCCAGTTGGAGGCCCTAAAGGCACTCGCCTATCACACAAATATGGTAAGTGTCTAGTCGAGTTGTTCTTCTTCTATCCAATTACTTGTTCAAATTCCTTGACCAAGCTGGTTGCTGTTATAGGTGAATCAGCTGGGCTATCACTTTTACCAAAGGTACGAGATGGCCCTCGCTGATGGGGAAGAGCTCCAGAAGGAGCAAGAAAGTGCTGAGGATATGAAGGCTCGGCTCAATTCTATGCAGTCGAGAATTGACCAGCTGACTCAGGAGGTTGAGAGAAGGATGCGCGACTATTACATATAGTGGCCAAGAAGAGCAAATTTGATGAGTTGCTACATAAGGCTAGACTGGAGGCCGAGGCCTTATACAATGTTGGTCGAATGCATAGGCATAACATTGCTACCAAGTACACTTGGGATGAATTCTTAAGGGCATTCCCGGGCATTCAAAAAGAGATTATGCAGCAGTTCATGCTATGCTCGGTATTCCAAGATGCTAGCGTTATCTTCTCGATCGACGACGCGAAGGATGCCTTTAACAAAGCTGTGAAGCAATTGGAATTCTTGGGGTATTAATTTCACCCTGAGGACAAGGCACGCTAAAACCCGCTTCAAATTGAGCAGCTCGATGATTATCCTGACCTGTCCCTAGTTGAGGAGAGCGTATTCGTAGAACGTACCGAGGCTACAACTAATCCAAGGTTGATCTAGGTAGCAGAGGAGTTCGGTTTCGCGAATGATCTTGCTAATGAAATCAAGGACGGTGGGGTCGATGTTTCTGCATATTTTTCCCTTGCTAAGCGAACATTTCTGAACGAGGAGGCTGGGCCTTCTCGACCTGCTGCCGCTATCCAGCCAGTGCCTGTTCCAGCACTTGAGCAAGAGGTCAAGGGCCCTTTACTATTATACGCGTGCCCTCTAGCGATGATCTTAACTGTGCTATCAATGAGGTAGTGGATGCCTGGGCTAAAGAAAAAGAGAGAGCTAGGTCGAGCTAAAGCCACAACTATTTTTATTTTTGTTCAGGTTTATTTTGATTGCACCCTGCGAGGCGCTTTAATAAATTGTGTAAATGACTTTTGTAATCATGTAATTGAATATTTTGATTTATAAAATGAAGTTTCTATTCACCTTTTTTGTTGACTCGCCATCCCCTTCTTTTCACTTTACTTCGTTCGAACTGATTGCATCAATAAGTAAATAACCAAACATTTCTTCCATGTATGATCGAATAGTGCAAATTAAATAAATGAATGAGAAATATTTAATTGGCTTAGAACCAAATTAGTGGTTGATTGCGAGATCGACTCATAAAGGAATAACTGGATTGGTCTACGGATATCGACCTTGACTTTGTCCATTGAAAATTAATTTTGAAATAGTCGTCACGATCGACTACGAGGTCAATTTTAAGTTGTGTTCGATGGCATAATCAATTTTAAACTATTTGTTCTTTTATCAAGTTGGGGTCAACTACGAGGTCAACTTTAAATGATTCACTCATTTATTAAATAATTGGGCTTGAAGCCGTAGCTTACATTTTGAGGTCGATATAGGGTTGGCTTTAAACGATCAACTCATTTATTATTTTGGGCTAGAACCGTAACTTGTAGTTTGAAACTAATATGTGGTCAACTACAAGGTCGATTTAAACCAATCAACTCATTTGTTAATTTGGGCTAGAAGCCATAGTTGTTGGTGAGAGTGAATAGCTGTGGAGATGTACGTCATCTTTATTGATTTGGAATCATATTAAAAAACAGTTGAATGGAGACCTTGGTCTATTTACACATAATTTTTTTTTTAGTTTACTGCATTCTATGGTCAAGAGAGCTCATTGCCATTCATATCTACTAGCCGATAAGAGTTGTGCTTTGCCACTTTGACCACCGAGTAGGGGCCTTCATATTTTGGATCGAGTTTACCGATATTTTTCAAAATTTCGACTTTCTTAAGGACAAGGTCCCCTACTTTTAAGCTTCTTGGTCGAACTTCCTTATTGTAATGTTGGGCCATCTTTCAACCTATATCTTTGCATTATTATGTATGCCTGGTGGTGCAGTTCGTCGATTATTTTGAGGTCGAATTCCTTTTCTAACTTATTCCTGACTGGGTTGTAGTGGATTACTCTAGCTGTGTGTTGTATTAATTACGTTGGAATGACTACTTCTAACTCATAGACCAGACTGTAAAGATTGTGGCTTGTGACAGTTCTAGGAATTATTCTGTATGCCCATAGCACCCCAAGGAGGGCATCTGCCCTACTCACCTTAGATCCTTCAAGTCGAGCCTTTAAGGGATTTAAGAATGTCCTATTAGTGATTTCCATTTGCCTATTTACTTGAGGGTTCCCAACCGAGGTGAAATGTTGTCGAATTCCCAGGCTTTTGCACTAGTTCCTCGTTCTCCTACTTTAGAACTACATCCCATTATATGATATTAATACTTTAGGCAAACTAAAGTGATAGATAATATTTTTCCATAAGAAACTTCTAATGGCTGTAACAGTTATCTTTGGGACCGCCTTTGCTTCGACCCACTTTGTGAAGTATTCGATTGCAACAATCATGAATTTTCTTTAAGCTATGGGTTTTAGGAAAAATTCGACTATATCTATCCCCCACTGATTGAATGGCCATGTGATCTGAACTAGTACTAAAGTTGACACAGGCTGGTGATGTATGCTTGAGTGGATTGGCAAGATGGGCATTTTCTGGCAAAGTCAATAGCATCCTTCAGCAAAGTTGGGCAAAAGTACTTATACCTAATGATTTTGTAGGCTAAAGATAGTCCTCCGGTGTGATTGCCATAGATCCCTAAATAGACTTCTTGTAAAACCTCTCGAGCTTATTCTGGTGTCAAACACCTCAATGGCAGTCCAGAAACTGATCTCCTGTAGAGTTGACCATACTCGTTGAGGGAGAACTTTGCTGTTCAACCTATGAGTCTACGCGTTTGTGCTTTATTCTTGGGTACTGTCTCTTCCCTTAGAGGTAAGCTTTTATTTCATCCTGCCAGGAGGGAGCTGCTCCTTGGATTTGCTCGACCAAGTTCTGGTTGAGACCGCCTGTGGTGGGTTTGTTGGCGACCAAACATGTGATGGTTTTATCCCTAGTTCCTTTTATCGAGCTAGAAAATTTTCACAGGGCATTTGCCCTTTCGTTTTCTGACCGAGGGACTTGGCTAAGGGTGAACTTTTTGAACTGTTGTTGCAACTTCTTGACCTCAACCAAATACTTGCTCATCGTAGCCCCCTTAGCTTCGAAGTTTCCTTCAAACTATTTTGCAACCAGCTAGGAATCAGTAATGGCTGCCAGCTGCTCGACTCCATTATCGACGACCATCCTTATACTAGCAAGAAAGGCCTCACATTTTGCTTCATTATTAGTGACGCGGTAGTCGAGTTTAATGGCAAAGTCATACTCCGCGATCTGTGGAGAGCGTAAGGAAATACCTATTCTTTCTCTTAGGGAAGTTCCTGAGCCATCAACATGCAAAGTCCACATAAGGGAGTCTTGGTCTAGTTCATTGGGCGCGTTGAGTCTTTCCACTACAAAGTCTACTAACACCTGGGCTTTTATAGTAGTTTGGGGCTAAAAGGTGATGTCGAATTCCCCTAATTTGATGGCTTACTTCGTTAACCTACCTGATATATCTGGTTTTGATAGCACTTATTTCAACAGTTGATTAACCAAGACAACAATAGAGTGGGATTGAAAGTAAGGCCTTAATTTCCTGGCTGCAATGACAAAAGCAAAAGCGAACTTTACGATCTCCAGGTAGTTGTGTTCTAGGCCATGCAATACTTTGCTACTGTAGTATACAAGTCGGTGGGTGCCATGTCTGGTGGAGACCAAAACTGAACTAATTGTTGCTAATGTGACTGCAAGATAAATATGTAAAACCTCTCTAACCTCGAGCTTAGCTAGCATCGACAGTGCTGACAGGTACTGTTTCAATTCTACCAAGGCCTAGTCATATTACTCTATCCACTGGACCTTTCGCGCATTCCTAAGAATTTTGAAGAAAGGTAAGCTTTTGTTAACTAGTCGAGCAATGAAATGCCTTAGAGCTATGATCATGCCGACCAAATGCTACACGTCTCTAACTATTCGAAAAGGTAAGATGTCTTGCTCTTTTTTTATTTTGAAAATCATGTCATCAACGTAGACCTCCATGGTCCTCTCAATCTCACTCTTGAACATAAAGCACACAAACTTTTGGTAGGTTGCACCTACATTTTTTAGCCTAAAAGGCATGACCAAAAAATAGTATACACCATTGGGGACCACAAAAGAAGTCTTTTCCCTGTCCTCAGAAGGCATAAAAATTTGATAATAGCCTTGGACAAGTAGTAGAATCAACTAATAAATCTATGCAATGCAGCGGTAAGTGTTTTTAGGACAAGCTTTGTTCAAATTAGTAATGTCATTACACATTCTCCATTTTCCCTTATTCTTAGGGACAAGGACCGCATTACAAAGTCCACTAGGATATTGAATTTCTATAATGTATCATGTCTCTAAGAGCTTGTTGACCTCTTCCTCGATTATCTGGCATCTTTCAGCATTAAAGGTCCTAGTCTTCTGCTTGACTGATTGAATGAGGAGTCTATGTTTAGGTGGTGGATGATGATACTAGGGTCGATTCCCTAGAGATCAGAGGCTTTCCAGGCAAAAACATCAACATTCTTTATGAGGAAATCGACCATTAAACACTCCATGTTGTTCCCCATATTAGTTCTAATCCTTGTAGTCTAGTCGAGATTCCCAAGCTCGAGCTCGATGGTCTTGAACTCCCTGACGGGTTTGACCTTAACCTTATCTAGCTTCATTTTCTTGTTTTACTATCCTTCCTTGGGTTTCGTTACTAGGACGTCCCTCAAAAGGGTTAGTTTTAGTCAAGTCTTCTATTTGTTTACCTCGACTGAGATGGTGTAACATCACCAAGCTTATTCATATTGTAAAATAGTTCACCAGTCCCAACAGTTGTCGAAAACTTGACCTTTATATGGTAAGTCGAGATAAGAGTCTTGAAGTCATTCAATACTGATCATCCATTTATAACATTATAAGCAAAGGGTGCATCAATGACCAGGTAGTTAACCATGAGCGTTCGTCATCGGGGTGCCTCCCTAAATAAGGTAGACAGGTTTATAGACTCTTTAGGGATAGTCTTAATCCTCCGAATCCGACTAATGGGGTGCGCATAGGCTTAAAATTCATCTTTCCCATATCCATTCTCTTTAGTGTCGAGAAGAAAATTATGTTTGCGGAACTGCTATTGTCGACCAAAATTTTCCTGACCTCAAAGTTGGCTATCTCGACTAACACAACACAGGGGCAATCTAATTTATTGTCAGCGCATTTGCTCTCGAGGTGTGAGAGGTCAGAGTCAGAAAATGAGATGGGCTCTGTGCTGGTGGAGAATTATTATACTGTTTCGACTGACGATGACTTAGTCGACTCCAACCTCCTCTGATTTTATCTCCTTGCTAACTTGGAGTTCTATTTTATCAGGCCACTGGCAATAGTGTCAATTATGTCTATGAGGGGTAGGCACGGATTGATGGGTTTCTTTCCTTTATCCTATTTCTTTGAGCTAAATGATCTTTCTCTATGGGAAGTCTGGTCAGTTTGGTCTGCTTCTTGTCTGACTTTCTCATCGACATATTTCTTCAGATGTCCTTATCAAATCAGCCTCTCAATCTCATCGTCCAGATTGAAACAATCCTCTGTGTTATGGCCTTTTTACATGTGGCAGTGACAATATTTTTTGAATCTCTTCATTGCCTTAGTCTCAGTCAACTTTCTAGGCTTTTTGAGGAGGTTATCATGCTGAATGGTGAACAATACCTTCTTCCTAGCAATGTTCAATGGTGTGTAGTTGTGAAATCTTTTAATAGGAGATCTATGACCATCCTTGTGCTGTCTGTCATCTTTCTCCTTAGTTTTCTTTTTGTTAGTGTCTAGGTTCCCATATTTCAGTTTGTTCATATCCTCCTGGATCATGTACCTTTCGATGAGGTCAAGTAGCTCTTCCATTATCCTCGGCCTTTATCAGACCAGTGCATTGGTGCATTCTTTATGCCAAAGGCCTAGGAACAACACATCAATCAGAAACTCTATTTGGGGACTGTCAATCTTCAACACATCTATGTTGAATCTGGTGAAAAAATCTCGAAGGGACTCTCCCTCATTTTGTTTAATAGTGTGCAAATGAGTGTAGGGGAGTTTTGCTTTCCTTCGGCTAGCAAACTGGTGGAGGAACTTGTTGCAAAGCTGATCATATGAGTAAATCGACGCTAGCTCCAGCTTGACAAACCAGTCAAGTACAATACCTTGAAATATTGTGACTAGCATCTTTACATGGATGTACTCATTATGCCTGTGGAGCTGTATCATGTGTTTGAATTAGAGTAAGTGCTCGTTCGGATTGGGTGACCCATCCTATCTGGGTGGACCGGTTGGAACCTTGGCATCGACAGCTATACGCCCGTCAATTATCTCCTCAACAAAAGGTGACTCTCGCTCGCGATGAAGTTGGGGCGCACTGTCATAATGGGGGTTCCTCTCTGTTTTCCTCCTGAAAATCTCTTCAAGACGTCTGTTCAGTTGTTGCACTTGGTAGGACACTTCTTCCCATTCTTCTCGATCAACTTGAGATAGGTTTCTATTCATCTGAGGCCTTGGACGGTTGACCTTATCATACTGCTCAGCTCAAACAGGTTGGGCGAGATGATCTACCAAATCTGCCACTTCTTCCTGGGGGTTAGGTTAAGGTTCTTCTTGTGGGAAACGTCCTGGGCTATCCTCTCGTCGGATATGGAGACGTCTTATTTTCAGTCTACCCCTATCTTCCCTTGGGGGCCTCTTCTCGTGTTGTGAAGGTTGGGGAGTGGCACTGGTGGCTGGTCCAGGCATGGTATTGTGCTTGTTGAGAGCAGCTGATAGTTAAGTAGAAATCTTGGCTGATGTCTTATCGCTTATTAGCTGCATGTGCTGAGGCATGGTTAATGTGACTATTTGTTCTGGCTGGGAGCTAAGTCCAGCCACGTCTTGCTCTTGATGGGATCGAGGAGGAGTGGTTGGAGACATTCTGTTCTCCTTTCTCTTGAAAACAGCTCCCATTGTGTTAATCATGATATTTCTCAGTTACAGACTCAAGAACGCACAGACGACGCCAAATGATGATGTTATGAACAGTTAATAGTATTTTGGGTTGTAATCCAATCCAATCGACCAAGTGGCAGATTGAGAAAAAGGTTTATTGATATAGTTAGGTCGAGTCCTGCAACCAATAGCACACGTCAAGTTAGCCTAAGTGCCCTTGGTTAAGGCAGTCCGACGCTCAAGTTAATACTTAATTGGCTCGAAGATAGAGCAGCAGAGTGAAAGCTTTTAGTGATAACAAGCATACCTTATTGAAAAGTGGCAATGGAGTATTTATGGCCTGTTTGGAGAAGTTGATATGTCAATTATGCCCTTACGTATACATAGAGGGCTTTTGTCTTCACCTGAGGACCCTTAGGTCTTTTCCCTTTTATGTACTATTCTAGGTGGCGCCTCATCTGGCTTTATAGGACATGGCAATATAAATAGGGCGGCACTACCCTAGTGCTGCAAAGGTGGTACTAGAGGGTGCACACGTCATTAATGCGGAGGCACGCCACCTGTCAGATCATTTAATGTGGCAGAGACGTGGCCGCGACACGTCCAGTGTGACTAAGTCCAGTATCACAGAGCTGCTCTTATCGACCTCCTAAGGTCGAGATGTGTCCTCATCTGTAAGTCATATGTGCACGCTCTGGTCGAGGCGTTGGAACTCTGTTGGATTCAAATGTCTTCCTGGCTAAGAGCTGAACGACCATTCTTGAGATGGTTGACCATACTCTGGTCAATCGAGCAAGGTGTTAGCATGACTATAAATGGATATTTGAAAATTCATTTACTATTCGCATTCATATCCATTTATACAAAATTTATCCGCATCCATTTAAAGCAGATATTATTCGTATTCAGTTAGTAGATATCCGATTAAAAATGGATACGAATATGAGAAATGTGTATTTGATCCGTTTAATATCCGATCTGAATATATAGTTATTGAATAATATATTATTTATATTTTTCAATAAAAATCTCATAATCCATATATGTATATATATATATAAATTATAATTGAAGATTTGGGAAGAAAAAGATAAATTTAAAAAATTATTGTAATATAGAGACAAAAATGAAGAATAAAGTTAATCAACATTATTATTGTTGGTTGACTTTATAATTAATATACTTAAATACCATTATTATTATTAATAAGTACTAATAATCAATTATAAAGTCAATTATTAATTAGAATTATGTTATTTGTTTGATTGCTTTCATTTTAATAAAATTATATAGTTCTTTCTATTAATTAAAATATGTATTTGTTATACATTCATAGATTCACGTATTTGGACATTCATAAATAAATATCTAAATAATTATCATCAAATATGAATATAAAATAATAATTCAAATACGGATAAGTTTAATAAAATATGAATGCATTTGAATAATTATAATCGAATACAGATATATCCGAATCCGACTGATATCCGACGAATATGAATTTGGATATCATTTTTAAGTATCCTTCAAATCCATATCCGTATCCGAATATTCAAAAAGTTAAATGAATATGAATATGAAAACAGTGTATCCGATCCGTTTAATATCCGTTTACACCCCTAGGTGTTGGCAATTGTGCTGACGAAATGGCCCAAAGAGGATGGGCATGGTCGATCACTAATGGGCTGGACTTGATGGCCAATTGGGTTGTTATATGTCATATTTCTTGCCTGGTCGATTGTTAGTGGGTTGGGCCTCTTGGGCTATCCCAATCATTCGCGCAGTACTATCGCAACCATTACTTGAAGAAAACATGATTTTAGTGCAGTAGAAGGCCTATGTATTGTTTCATTCATCGAATTGAAGTAAATCTGGCAACAAAAAAAAAAATACAAAAACACGCCAAATAAGTACAAAAAGAGGCGAATGCAATACAAAACTTGAAAAAACAAGTACATAAAACTGAAAAAATAGTTTTTTTTTCTTGATTTACAGTATCATTCTTAGTACATAAGAGATTAGGTTGAATTTGTTTTAATCTGACCATTGCATGATTATTAACCCCGTGACTTATTAGTTCCATGACTGATATAGTCGGAACAGGTTCATTGATTTTCGATGATAGTGTTGAAAAGATATATACATTTACCTTATTAATCAATAGTTTATACTAGTATGAATTAGAATACAAGTGGTTGGATGTGGGTATTTGTATACCAACCATTTGCACACGTACTATCACAACCATTACTTGAAAAAAATATGATTTTATTGTATTAGAGGATCTTATGTGTTGTTTTACCCATTGAATTGAGGTAAATTCGACCAAAGATAAAACAAGTACAAAACACACCAAATAAGCATAGAACGAATTCAAAACAAAACTTGAAAAATCAAGTACATAAAACTAAAAACGTGGCATTTTTTTCTCGATTTACAACATCATTATTAATACATGAGATTAAGTCAAATTTGTCTTAATTTGGCCATTGCATGATTACTAAATACTATAACAAACACTATAGTCCCAGTGTCTAGTACTGAAATCTAGTATCTGAAAAAATCTTATACTGTAAATTGTTTTTGCCTTCTTGTGGAAAACATGCTTGTTCTGGACACCATAACCTGACTACTTGCTGTCATAATAGTGTTTCCCTTAAGTAGCTAAGCTATCTTTTCCTTTCTTGTGATAGGAAGCCATCATCATATTGTATAAGAATGCAGTAAATCACTCTCACTTTCTAACAGAATATTGCAATCCATGCTCACGATTCAGAATCGTAGCAGTTACATGCACTCGATATCCCGCTCTATCCCAAACAATGACACTAAAGAAGAATTCAAGATTATCAGTAAAGAGATCATTAGATTAATGTAATAAGAAAAATGAGTAATAAATATTATCACTCCAAATTATCTTGAAATAACAAGAAATCAATAATCTTCTATTGCCTGTCAAGTATGCAATTGCACCATCTATAATCTATTTTCCCTTGAAATCGACTAAGGGGCTTTCTAGCATATTCAACACCAACATCTCCATAGACAACAACACCACCTTTTCGTCCAACATATATAATTTGCATTAAAAAACAATAGCATGGAGTGTTCTTATGAATAAATCCAGTATTAAAATTAACTTATATAGTAATAATTGTACGTAAGTTAGGTATTTATACAAAGAGATTAAGAACTAATTATCAGACTTCAGAGTATTCAAACTCACCTCTACAGTATTGACGATTTCCTTTCCATTATCCTCGCCTATGTAACATTAGTTTTACAAAAAATTCAAAATTTAGGACTGCACATGATATGAACATACTAAAACTTAACAGTTTAGTACCAAATTTATTTGTAGGTAATACTACATTTATGCAATTGTCAATCATCAACATAAAACTACCGAAAAACGAATCACAAGATTCAAACATCCCTTAATTGACATAACATTAAAAATATTTCTAAATTTTACTTAACCAAACAACTAATGTATATTATACTTTATGTGAAGTATATACAAACTAAAACTAAACATGCATTAATTGAAATAAAGTATCAAAATAATAAATAAAAGGATCAATATCACTTCTTCAAATACGTATCTAGTTAGATTATGTTTTTTTTTCTCCTTTAAAAATCTAGGGGTGAATTGAGTATTTACTAACAAAATATTAAGTAGAATAACCAAAATTAAGTATATATCAAAATAAAACAACTATAAAATACAACAAAAAAAAAAGATAGGAAAATTCAAACAGTAAAGCAGAAAAAAATAAAAATCTAATCTGAAAATTTACCTCTTTGTCTTCAAAATTGGGGGTGAAAATGGAACCCTTCTTAGATCTTCAAGAATCGCTAAATATGGCTTCAAAAATTGAGTAGAAATAAAGAAATTGAAAAAATAAGCAGCAGGAGGAAGCCAAAAAGCATCAAAGAGAGTATGGCGCTATAGTTTCGCAGAGAGAATGCCTAAAGAGTCGAGGGAAAATTGTTGAGAGAAAAAACGTGAGAGGGAGGAGTAAATTGAAGAGAAATTGTGTTTGAAGAGAGATGGTTAGGCATTTTTGTGATTTTATTATAACTTAGGATTATTTTTGTCTTTTTGACTGAAGAAGGGAGTGAACTCAAAAGCCAAAATTTGAATGGGGAGTGTAGAGTGAAAAAAACAAAACTAGGGATGAACCCTAAAATGAGAGTAGGTTTGACTACTTTTTTCTAGGGATGATAATGGGTCGGATCTGGGGTGGGTTTGGCAAAACCCAAGACCCATCCCATCAAGATTTTTATAAACCCAAGCCCCGCTCTGCCCCACCTCAAACCCTTATCTAGCGAATTGGACCCGTTAGACCTATTTAAAATATTTTAAAAAAATAAAAATATTTCTTTAAAAAAAATAATATCACCATAACTTCATAATATGAGAAAATAATATTATTAACAAAAAAATTATTATTTAAATAGTTAGATATGCATGTTTTAGTCTTTGGAAAATGATAAATTGCAAACATCATTATTACTTATATATACATATTGAATGTATAAGTTATTTATTATGATAATATTATTATTTTTATATAGAACATATATGTAATATTCACATTTTTTCAAATATATATAAATACACACCACATAAAATATACACATAATAAATAAAATTAATATATATAATATCTAGCGAGGCGAATCTCGGTTCAAAATTTAAAACCCAAGACCTGTTTATGCTTTTAAGACCTACCCCAAACAGGGTAGGTCCGGGTCTACCGAACACATTGCCATCCCTACTTTTTCTAATTAGCCATGATAAAGAGATAGTATTATTATTACTGTTATCTATGCTATTATGGGAAAATTGCTTTTTTTGTCCCAAAGTTTAATTGTGTGTATATTGTTAGTCCTAAACTTATGTCACTCAACACATTTAGTTCAAATTTCTTAATTTTTTAACACTTTTAGTCCTCCGCTCTCAATTTCCATTAAGCGTTGACGAAAACTATTAAAATAGAAAAGATTAATTACTCACAGACCTCTAAAGTTTGATCTATTTACGAAAAAACCCACAAATACTAAAAAGCATAAAATATTCATTAACTTTCATTAAAAAAATTAAAAAAATAAATTACATAAAACACCATAAGATTTGACTCATTGCAAATAAACCTAGAGAACTTATATTACTCACTAATATTTTGATTTGTTTAATATTTTTGAAGATCCGTTAGCCTCTATTAACAAATTTGATAAGGCCATTCAAAATTTTATGTGAAAAATTCAAAAATGACCTCAGATAACTGTTCTGATTATTTTTTAGACAAAAATGCCATGGACCTGTTTCTAATATTTTTCATACCATGGGATGTAATTTTAATACTATTTAAATTACTCATAATAGATATAAATATATTTTATTATTAATAAAACTTCTTAAGTATTAAGTAATCTTTAAATTTAAGTTGAATTAAAAAATAAAAATTTAACTCATAAACATATCTAAATTAATTCAAATCAAATTTAGTTAAATGTATTTATTAATTAAATAATAAAATAAGTTAAAAATTAGAAAAATTAAAATTAAAATTAAGTCCATCTATTAATTAATATAATTTTAAATTACATACTCAATAATATTAAAATAACAAATGAATCTAAAATAATTTAATTAGATTAAGTTAAATTTATTGATTACTTAAAATAAATAAATAAAATTTAAAAATAAAACAAAAATAAAAATCTATTATCTTATAACATAATTTCATAATTATAAATTATATATTTTATAATTTTAAAATAATATACATATCTAAAATAATATAGTTAAATATAAATAAGTTTATTTATTAATTAAAATAAAAAATTTAAAAATAAAAGTAAAATCTTAAACTATCATCCTAGCAGTATAATATAATTTTAAATAAGTATCTTAATAATTATAATTATTTTTATATAAATTTAAATCATTTTGGACAATGTAAATTAGTAATTTAAAATAAATAAAAATTAAATATTTTTAATAATATTAAATTAATACTCAGTGATATATAGAAATACAAATCATATTCAAAATAATTTGATTAAATTTATAAATTAGTTAAAAAAGTAAATAAGTAAAAAAATTTAAAAAAACAAAGAAAAAAAGAAAGAAAACTTAGGACTAGTTTGTTTATGTTTTCAAATTCACTTTCACTCATTTTCACTATCTGAAAATGAAGTATCAACAAATTATCATAATTTTAGGAGTATCAACAAATTATCATAATTTTTACCTATATTCCAACTCATTTTCATCTCAAAACATATTTTTCAATAACCTATATATTTTCTTCCAATAGCCTCTCTCTCTCCCTCTCTCCCTCCCCACCTACAACTTACTAAATCCTATATAATCATTATTTTTTCAACATACTATCCAAATACAAATTTATTTTTAATTCATTTTCTCTAACTGACTTTTCAAATTTTAAAAATGTTGAAAATGAAAATTGAATTTGAAAACATAAACAAACCAGCCCTTATCTTTCTCCCAACCACCACCCCTACGCCCCCTAGCTAGAACATCCTCCCCTACCCCCGCACTAGTCTGCTCCCATCCTCATCTCCGCCAGCCTATAGGCAAGTTGGTCGTGGCTAGATCTGGAGCATGGCTGTAGCCACAGAGCCAGGCCGACCGCCCGACCTACCATAGGATTCGAATTTTTGTAGGGGTGGGGGTGGGGTCGGCTGGGGCAAGTGAGATGTATGTATTTATATATATAATATGCAATTGCATATTTGCACTTATATGTAAAAATATGATATTTTGAATATATTTTTATAGAGGTTCTGTGTGATTTATTTTCTTTAGTTTTTTTATTTTTTAATTCCTTTTAATGAAGGTTAATGGATATTTTATATTTTTTTTGTATTTGCGGATTTTTTCGTAAGTAGATCAAACTTTGGCGACCTTTGAGTAATTAATCTTTTCTATTTTAACTGTTTCTGTCAACATTTAACGAAAATTGAGGGCGGAGGACTAAAATTGTTTGAAAAAATTAAGAAATTTGGACTTAATGTATTGAGTGCCATAAGTTTGGGACCAACAGTATACACATAGTTAAACTTTGGGATGAAAAAAGCAATTTTTCCATGCTATTCTAAAAAGAAACATTCTTTTGGGTCTAAATTTAAAGTTATTCTTTAATTTTTTTCAAATGTTCTTAACTTATTTTAACAATTAAAATAGATAATTTAACTTGAAAGGTAAAATTCAAAATTCCACACATGCCAATTTTACTAATATTCCAAATATATCCTTTGAACCCTCCTTCAAAAATATTTATATCTATACTATTAATAAAACAACTATCCCTCTTTTGGTGTGTTTTAGAATTATCTACCGAATATATCCTCACTTCTTTTTTCTTAATTCTAATAACTAGAAGTTATATAGTAACTACAATTTATAACGAACTTATTCATCACGCAGAATCACGTGCAACAACCACTAGTTATTATAAAAAAATAGCATTAACATAAATAGTTTGCCTCCTTTAAATGATAAGTACAAATATTCTTGAGTTTTCACCTCATTTTTAAAATCATGAACATATATTTTTTTTCCAAAAAATTTCATTCCTCCAAATATTTTTCAGTGGCCTTTTTTCATTAGATTATTATCAGAATTTCATTATTGTAATAAAATAAATAAATAAATAAATAAATATTTAATCTTCAATATTTTGGACTAATTTCAATCTTACACCTTCGTTTCTTTTGTCTTTTTCCCCTCTTCACTACAAGAAAACACTCATTCACTGACGGAAAATTTATGACGAAGAGGGTTCCATCACTGTTTGAAAACAATTGTGATGGATTTTTGATGGATTACCAATGCACTCAATAAAATGAGCAAAAATATATATTAGTCATGATTCTTGTGACGGATATGAAAACTATATATTGATATGAAGATTTCGTCATAAATTTTATAACATAAATATGATTTTTCGATTTGTGGCAAAAATTCCATCACAAAATTAGTTCTGTGACTCATTTTATTTTCATACAAACTAATTAGTGACAAAGCATATACTAACAGATTTGTGAAATAAGTCCGTCATAAATTTAATGAGATCCGTCATTCTGTGATGGTGATGGATTACGGACTTATTTTACAAATCCGTTAGTATATGCTTTGTCACTGATTAGTTTGTGATGAAAATAAAATGCGTCACATAACTAATTTTGCGATGGAATTTTTGTCACAAATCGAAAAATCATATTTAGGTTATAAAATTTGTGACGAAATCTTCATATCAATCTATAGTTTTCATATCCGCCACAAGTATCATGACTAATATATCTTTTTGCTCATTTTATTAAGTGCATTGGTAATCCATCACAATTGTTTTCAAACAGTGACGGAACCTTCTTCGTAAATTTTCTATTAGTGAAGGGTAATTTTCTTGTAGTGTTCTATTTTTTTTTTTTCCTTTTTTTATAGTTATTAATGACTGTGCCACACCATCACCATATATATAATTTTTTAAGTATTATTTATTAAAAATTAAACGCATAATTCCTAACTTAATTGCACATAATTTCTACGCACATAAACAAATAATAAATGCAAATTTCATAACGATTCTTTTCTAAAGTGTCTACTAATGTTATTAATTTATTTTAGTTAGATGAGATAGTAGTGTTTTGACAGTTCAATTTTAACTTTTTTTATCATAGGAAAATACATGTTTCCTATCTAATTCATTCATTATATAAAAGAACCATATTTTGAACAAATAAAGCATTCAATTTTAAATCCATTGAGATGGACTTTGTTATATTTTTAAAAAGAATGTGCATTATGCAACATAGCTATACTATACGTCCATTGCACTTCATAGCAACAACCACAGCTAGATTTTTAAGAACAATAAGACTTTACTTGCATAATAACTACTTCCTCTAAGGTTTTTAAAATCTATAGTACTCCTTCTTTTAGGAGAAAAAAATGTAATTCTCCGGAAAAAAAATTGTCCAAAGAACTACAGATTTATAATTTTTCGTGGGCTATAACCAAGTCATGAAACTAATCTACACTCATATGCAACAAGTCCTTCAGTTGATCAACATAGTAGCCCTCTTCCATTTTTGATTTTCTAGTTCAAACTATGTTTCATCATTTATTTCATTTCATGACTAAATGCATAGTGTATATAATTTATAAGTAAGTATTTTTAAGAAATTATTTAATATGTTTGACATGTGTTTGTAAAGTAGAATATAAGACAAAACACCATTTAAGATACACAATTTGAACTGGTCCTTTTCATCCTGCTTGCTCTCATCTCTAAATGTGACTTGTGTGACAAATGATCATGTACAGAGAATACTTGCAACTTAAAGCAAGTAAATAATATTGAAAAAAAAAATTCACTGATGACACTTAACATATGTTCACATTTTCTTTCATCTATTTTATCATTCTTGCACCCGATAATGTAAGTTCTGGGAGGAGTGTATGGATTAGAAGTTTTTTCTATTTGAGGTCGAATCAATCTAAGAGCATGACCTCGAATGGTTAGAGCACTAGGTCAAACCTATGACCAATGAAAAAGTATGTTAGGCTTATTGAGGTAGCATTCAACTAAAACCCTTCTATGCTTATGTCAGGTCAAGTAGTTGAATATAGGCAAAAGCATTGAAGCTGAGGCAAATTGAGCTAATAAAAGACATATCTGTTGCATTTATCATGTTAGGTATTTATAATAAAATAACAAAATCACCCCTAAAAATGTGCAGACTTTACTAGGGTAATAGAGGTACTATAAGTCATTTTGATGCTGCCAACCGGTAGCGCGAGAGGCCACCCAATAGGTGGGGCCAGCCTCACAATAATATTAAATACCAAAGAAAGATTTGTTTAGTGTCATTAAATATGGATGGAAATGACTGACGTTAAGTTTGTACAATATTAAATGCAGCTGCGTATGTTAGGCAAGTAAGGAGTTGATTCCCGTGGGCTCGAGCATGAGTTGGATTGTCTTAACACTCACAGGACCTAAAGAAGGCCAGATAGCAATGTAGGATAGTAAGTAGTTGACTTGAAGGTGATTAACCATGACAATTAGCTGGAGTATGGGCTGCAAAAAAATGTGAGGTCAAATTATAGAGAGTTAATAAGGTAAAGCGATGTGGTTAATTCCAAGGCACTCACACTATCGGTTATTTGGCTCTTTGAAACTGAGCCACATAAGGTTCTTTGATGAGGAACAATCTCTCTCTTATCATAAATCTCCCCATTTTATAGTCAAACTTCAAGAGATGAGAGTTAACTTTTGATCTTTTGGTTGGGTTGGGAAGTAGTAATCATCGATCAACAATAGTATAGGTTAGTCTAACACACCTTGTTGACCAACCACCTTACATTAATTTTGTAGTAATGATTGGACTAGGTGACATTATAATAGAGCCGTCTTTCACCTTGGTAATCGCAACATATGCATTGACTAACTATAAACTATTGGAGTGTATCAACAATAAAGAGATTGAGCCTAGAGAGTTTGAAAGTCAACCAAACAATGTTCCAATTTTTCTTTAGGTACACTTCTCAAAACTTTTTCTTTGTCCTTTTTTCAGTTTCTCCTATTCTCTATTTCATAATAAACAACCAATAAGATATTGAGGTTGAGAGAGTGAGCGAAGAGGCAAGGGTTGAATACGAGAGTTATAGTAGTGTCTCCAAGTTGATAGACGATTCATCATCTAATTCCAAGGATTTTGAGAAGATGGAAGCCCAATGGGTAAGGGAAGGTCGATATCATAGGGGCAAGTACTGAGGAAGCCTAAACCCTAAAAGTTAGAGAATAAGTTGGTCCCTCGCACATGATCCAGACCATTATAGCAAATCAGATCTTACATGCGGTCAAGGGAACTCAGGATGATCAAGGAGCGGTCTTTCATTCCTCTAGAGATCGAGTTGATAGCTCGAGGCCTTGAGCATAGAATGATTGACCTCCACGTATGTATCTTTCTATTCATGTGTTCACTCCTTAGTGCGGCGTGATATTTCCTATAGCTAGAGAGTTGCATGATAATTTAATCATAATCGATGTGTGTCCAAGCTAACTTCTGCTTAACTCTTATTCCTTAATCTACAGCTTCATCACCAATACGTGTATGCACTATCAAACCCTTTCTGCCACTAATTTCTTCTATTTGTTTTATTATTCGTCCTCCAAGAAATCTGGGAACTCACCCGATATGGATTTTTGCTGTTTGACCTCTCGACCAGGTCGAAAACTCCTTTGATCCCTCTTTTCTTCATATAGGTAGGATTGGAAGAAGATATTTTTTTCATGCAACCCCCACTACACTACAAGAAATATCATTTTCTCCAATAGATTATCAACAAAAATAACTTATGTTGGAAATTCTCCTAAAAATCATTATTCAAATAGGCGCGCTTATGGCGCAAACTTTTCTAATAACTTGTTTGTCATAAACGTCCGTTGTAAACTTTTTTTGACGGAATTTCGATGAATATGTCATCGAAAATTAGTAATTTTTTTCATACATTAAAATTGAATTATTACTTTTCAATGGAATTTCGATGAGTTTTTCTATCGGAAAGTATAATATTTGCACCCAAACTCAAGTTATTCTTCCTTTTCCTTTATTTCCTCCACTTCTCTCTTTCTTTTTTTTCTCTGCCTCTTTCGGCCTCTTTCCTAGTGATCGTCACTTGTTGCACTACCGTAGGCCAAAGTGCACACACCACCGGGCACGACCACTGTTATTTCTCCGCCACCACCGTGTGCACTTCCGTATTTCATCACTCCCCTCCATTTTATTTTATTTTGTATTTCTTGTTTATGATTTCACTTTGTCTTGACGTTTTATGTTTATGTAATTATAATTTTTGAAAATGAATGAGACATTATAGTTTAATTTATAAGACTTTAGGGTTTACAATTTTAATTTTGTTGAAATTAAATATTTTAGGTTAGATTTATTTTTGTAATTCTAATTCATGAATTTTATGTGTCATGTAATATGTGTATGTATTGATAATTACTGAAATTTGATATTTTAGGGTCTTGTTTGTGTAATTTAGAGTTTATTAAATTTGTACTATATGTTCAATTTATCTAATTTAGTTTTTGTTCAATTAGTGCACTTTAGATTTTAATTTAGAATTTAATCATTAAATTTGTGTACTTTAGATGAATTATGATTTAATTGACTAACTTATATTAATTTGCAATGTTATTAGTTGTTAGATTTTAGTTAAATTATGTGTGAATTACTAGTGAATTTGGATGTAGGATTATATGTATAAATATATAATTGTTCTTTGATTAATGTTTTATGATTTAAAATTATTAAATGATAAATTGTTAAATTTATGTACTTAAGGTTGATGATGTCAAGTCTTGTAAGGTTCCAGATGAGAAATAGTGGATCATTCCGTTCAACCTAAAAGAGGCGGGCTCAAGGTACCGTTGAGACAGGGGTCGAGTCCTGCAACCACAAGAAACACGTAAAGCTTGCTGAGGTGGCCCTCGGCTAAAACTCTCTGATGCTTAAATTAGAATAAATTCAATGAGAGAGAAAAGTAGTAGAATAAGGGCCAAAGTATATGGGTAAGCATACTTGAAAATCTTGCCCAATGGGATATTTATAATGTTCATAATCTCAGCAAAGAAAGAGATAGAAAAGGCCATCCACTCCCTATAGTCTAGTGAGATTTGACATGTAGGGACCTCAGAGATCTTTTTGAAGCTTGGTCAATCACCATACTTCTTGCCTGCAGAAAATATAATATGGATCTTCCACATTTAATATGGTGGTGACTAGCTAACGGCACATTCGATGTGGATAGAATGTTGGTTCAACTGTATTTAATGTGGATATGATCGATTGAGTGTGAATAGGGAATGCATTAAATACAGTTGTACCTGGGGGCAAGAGCTATTCTATCTTATAGGGGTCGATGAAGTTGGACATGTCGCTTCATGGGAAGCGTTCTCCTTCTGATGATGCCTGTCTTACAACAGATCGAGTTTACTTATCGATTAACTTGCGAGGTTGATCTTTAACTCTCTGTGGGCCAAATGCCACAGAACCGATTTAAAGGCAGTTGACTTGAACCATATCATGAATCAGTCGACCCTATGTATATCATGATTGCCTTTCATTTCTTAGTGCAACTGAGTTTGTAAAGGTTGGAAGAGAAGTAATTTTACTGGGGAAGTTTTATTGAGGAGCATGGTTTGAATTTTGAACCAAAGTTCTGGCAAACGGGAGTTACTGAATGGTTTTTGGTGGTTCCATTGTGAAAATCAGTAGGCAATTGGTGAATACGTCATTATTACCTTATAGCCAATCATTTTAACCAATTACCCTGCCCAACAATCCGCCTATAAATACATCCCTTTGACTGCCATTTTTTACTTTTATCTCTGTAATCTAGTCAATTTTGCTCTTGCTTTAGGTTACACATCTTCACCTCTGGCTAGTTTCTATTCGAGTCTCCTTTCTATTTTTCCCTTATAAGTGCTTTTCTTTCCTTTCTTTTGTGCGCTTTTGTTATTTGTTGTCCTTTCATGTTCTACTTATTCGCTAGGGTTTTATTTCATTGTGTTACTATCAATATGGTCAAAGTTGTTGAGGAAGATAAGAGTGAGACCAATGATTCTGAGATGACTAAATCATCTAGAGGCTTGGTTGGTAGTGAGGATAGTTTAGATGAGGCATTCTCTAGTGGTGAGTTTGGGAGTGGGGGTGATTCCAGTGAGGAGGGTGAGCAAAGTAATACCTCGAATGGCTCTTCCAGGGGAAAGATTCTAAGGGTTGAGGAAAATGAGGTCAATGTCCCCACTGTGGATGAGTCAGGGCTTTCTAGGTCGGCTAGTCGACCTCTAGTGTTGAGTGGAAGGTTAGTTTTGGCAAAGCATTTAGTGAAATTAGGACTGAGATAATGCGCAACGAATTAAAGTCCCTTAGTCATAAATTTCATATTCATATCGAGTTCTATTTGATAAAACCTCGATCTAGGGATTGTATGGATGATCCCCTAGAGAGATGCATAACTATTCATGAGGCTACTTTAGAGTGTGGGCTTAAGTTTCCCATTGCTTAACCGATAGTCAACCTGCTAAGCGGTCTTCGAGCGTGCCTTAATTAGCTTCTTCCAGACCCTTTCTCCATCCTATATAGTTTTGTCATTTTAATAATCATAAACAACTAGCCTCCATCTTTTGTTAATTTCTGCAACCTTTTTCCACTGCCCAATGTCCCAAAAGTCTAGTAGTTCTGAGGAGTCGGGTTTTTATTATATCACCGCCTACTCGTGTCAAAAAATCTTGGTCATTCTTTCTTCTTTCCATAGGCAGGGATGGAAAAAACAATTCTTTTTTTATTCAAGCCCCCAATGGTGGAGATTCCAATATTCCAAGGGCCTGGTTGAGGGGTAAAATAAACCTTTAAGATAATAAAAATACTACATAACGTAATACTTTCCTTCGGTATCTGATAATGTTTGGAGAGATAAAGGTTGCTAGGTTTATCAATGAGGTAGTTCTAGTGTTGGTGGGGCTATCAATTGCTTCCCTCAGGGTGCCTTCGAACACCCATTTAAGTATTTTTCTGCTTCTACTACTTTTTTTATATCTAGCGATACCAAGTTCTGATCAGGTATATGGTTGATTTTGTTTTGCAGATCAATTAATAATAGTTAACTCCTACCAGTTTGTGATGGCTAAAGGACATAAGGCCTAGCTTCAGTATGATGCTCAGGCTGCTCACTAGGAGATGACGTTTGATTATGTAGTGGTAGGGCATGACTCTTTCCCGATCCTATCTCAAGAGGATGCTATAGCTCCCAATTTCGCTTTTGGGATATAAAAAAAAAGTGCTATAGATGTTGAGAGCTCTTAATAAGCTCCCCCAGTGAAGAAGTTGATGGGGCAAAAAGCAATGGTGTTCAAAGATATAAGCGTGTCTGAGTGTTTTCAAAATATAATGAATGAGGAGTTATTTGACCTGTCGAAGCTACCAACCCTTTGGGGATCTCGGTGTGGTGGGTAATGCTTCTATGACGGATGTCGGGCCTTCAAGAGTTACCTTGCTGAATGTTCTAAAAGGTACGGAAGCTCTAAAGTTATTCTCATTTCATGCACGTGAGTTTCTTGTCAATATATGTGGCTGCTTGTTATTTGATTTCATTTTTTATAATAACTTTACTATTTGGTTTTTTAGTTCGAGCATTAGGGGTACAATTTGAATGCTAGAGTAGCATTAGGATCCATAAATCAACATTCATAAGCATGAAATAAACTAAGCTACTCAAGCTCCCAAGGACCTAAACATGCTATAGATCTAGATTAGGATGAAGAATTACCTCTTGTAGCTCAAAATCAAGGAGAAGATCAACTATCTCTCACGAGTCCAGAAACTATCTAGATCTGGCACAGCGGAAGGATACAACAATTGTCTAGGCTAAGCTGATCCAAAATTCACGAAATTAAATATGGAACACTTCCACACACAGGGTAAGCTACTGTGAAAAATTGGAGCCAAAAAGCCTTCTGGATTGCTCCATAAAAAATCTCCAACCGGAAGCTACTACAATTAGATCTACAAAATTGAGCAGGTCAATCGCCTTGCCTCTATTGAAACAATCCACACACCAAACAATCTTCCAATTTCCCCTCACTACAAGTTGGAGTTAGAGAGGAGAAAATGAGGTAAAGGGCCGATTTTCAGGTTGGGAAGAAGAAGGAATGCAAAGCTTCAACTCATGATGCAATGCATGGAGAGAGAGATTTTGGAGGGAATGCAAGAATCTAATTCTCACACTTTTCAGCAGCTTATTTTTCGAATTTTGCACGCTCTCTATATCTATATATATATAGAGGGTGGAAGGTGTGATGCTAGTTAGTTGGCATCACACCTTCCTCAAGGTGACCACCTAAGTAGCATGCCAAGTTGGCAAAATTCAAATTCAAGTCTTACTTGAATTTCAAGTGCATTTCAATTTCATTTGGAATCTAATTCCAAATTAATTAAGATGCTAATTTAAATGAACACTTCATTTAAATTTTCCCTCCAAAAAGTATTTTTCCCATTACTTTAATTTAATTAATTAGTCTTTGATTTAACTCTTAAATCAAACAAGGTTAACTCTTAAGCTTAAGTTAGTCAACTTAACTCTTTAAGTCAACTTGTCCAATTGATGGTCAATCATGGTACCAAATAATTAACTACTTAATTATTGGTCTAATTAACTCTTAAATTAGTTGATTAATTTAATACTTAAATTAATCAAACCAAAATTAACCGTCGAATTGGACCTTTGAAAATCAATCACCCAAGTGTGATTTTTCCAACACTTGGAAAATTTCTCTACCAATTTTGGAAGCTATTTGGCTTTTGTGTGTGACCCAATAGGTTCTACCATTCATTGGACATGGGCTCACAACTCTTTGTGACTTTTGAATATCTCATATTCATTTTAGTTTAAAACTCCTTTTAAACTAATCAACTCAATTCAATTAATCTCATTAATTAAAGAGTACCCAATCTCCATGGTCGATGTCCAACCTCAAGCCCATGGAGCCCAACTAATTGTCCGAAATGAATATTCTAGAGAACCGTCATAGCTCTACGCGTACCATGCAAATATGGTCATTCCGTCTCCTATCTCTCGAAAGAGGCCTAGGGTAAGAGATTTGTCGGCTCCCTAATAGCCTCAATACTATGTCTCTATTCTCAATGTTCGATTCCCTTATGTGACCTCACCTTTGGAAAACTCATTTTCCAAATTGTCACACCACCTTGCGCAAGGATTTCTTGGAATCGATCATTATAGAATACATAGGAGATGCACTCGCCCTCCACAAAAGCGAGGAGTCGGATTCCATCTTGAATCTCACAAACCTCCATGCCAAGTAGCTCGTACCCAACCTTAACCTGAAAGACCTGCTAAGTGGTCAAGGAAAAGTCAAAGCATGAGGCTGGACACAAGGTTACCATGGATCCTCAGGTCAGAGGACTAATAATATGCACTAGCGTAAGAGGGAAAATTAACCACTACCGACTTGCTACTGCGGCTATCTAGTAGATTCTCCGGAGGGTCTTCAGTACCTTGTTTTCTAACAAGTGCCTACTAACATGCACCCGTATCTCATACAGATTGCTCATAAAATGGAGCAATATCCAATTCTTGGATTTATGCATCGTTAGTGCAAGTTTGTTCGGATCTTAGATGCTCCATCTCGTAAGATCCTATAAATTGGAAGATTTGAGATCCCGACCATGTAAAACTTATTCCATGGTCATCAAACCAAGTCCCGTAGTCATGTGTGATCTAAGGGCTTCATCCGAATGCAAATGAAGTAATATGAAGCATAAGATGAAGATGGCCATATAAAAATTATCATTTAATCAAGATTATCTTACAAGGAAATAGCTTTTACAAGGCCAATCCAATTGGCTTTCCGGGCACTATTCCAACACAATATGTACTGTGGGTTCCATTCATCTTTGTTTGACCAAGCATACTAGCAAAAAAAAAACATGAGGCCTTTGAGAAAGAGTAGTCTGAGATCTCCAAGACTACTATAGACTCAATGCAGCAAGAATCGACCGACTAAGTAGGTCATGGAGAAGGACAACGTGCATCTGGCTGCAGTTATTGATAAGAGCTAGCTCGAACAGTAAGTAAAGCAGCTATAATAAGGCTGTGTAGGCATCTTATGTCGAGCACTCGAGGGGCTACCCATATTGTCAAAACACGATTCGAGACGAGTTTCTCAAGCTGCTTCCATGGATTCAAATGGAGGCTACATAGCAATTTATGTTAAGCCATGCATTCAACGATGCTAGCATTATCTTTAGACTAGAAAAGGCCAAGGATAGTTTTAATAAGGCCATGAAGTAGTTAGACACTGTAGACTACCAGGGAAGAAGGATAAGGATAGGCTTGATGTGTTTAAGGACGAGCAGCTGCAAGACAACCCAGAGGACCTCAACCTTGCCCAAGAACCTACTGCTCACTAGAACATCCCCTTGGTGACAAAAAGTTTGATTTCACCATAATTTTTGCTTATAGGATTATGGAGAAGGGGGTTGACATGACTGCATACTCTCCTCCAATCCCCTGATTCTATGAGGACGAGATTGGGTTGTCCTGGCCGCGAGACACAATCAACTTGGAGAAAAAGTAAGAGGGCCCTTGGAAGTCATGGATGTCAATGTTGCTGGGAATAATTATGATCGAACTGAGGATGAAGCTATGGTCAAGTTTCAAAAGAAAGCTACTAGTGCTGGCCGAATCTGTGTGTCGCATTTTGTTAGGGCTTGTTATGTCTACTGCTTTTCCTACTCTGTAAAAGATTTTTTGAATGCTTTTGAAGATGTTTATGAAGTTATTCTTTTGTTTAATACAAGTTGAATATGTAATCCGCAATGGATGATTGAATGTGGTAATATGTCAAATGAGAAGTCGAGATCTAATTTAATAAACTTTTTCATATAAATATAAATTAAATTGTCGAGAAGACATGATCTTGTTATACATAGAATTTTCATAAATTAATGGCATTCTAAGGTCGAGGTGGCTCATTGCCATCGATGTCTACAATCTTGTAAGAATTGTTTGTCATCACCTTAACCACTGTAAATGGTTTCTCCTAAGCAAGGTCGAGCTTGACAATATTCTTTGAGACTTCTACTTTCTTAAGCACTAGATCCTCTATTTGGAAAGTTTTGAGTCAAACGGATTTGTTATAACTTCTAACCATCAAGACTTGTAGTGTTATATCCTTACCCATGTTTGCTAAGGTTTCTTATCGAGCATCTTAAGACCAAAGAGCCTATTTGCTATATTTTTTACTAGATGATAATGGATAATTCGAGCTGTGTGATGCATTATTTCTGTAGGAGTTACAGCTTCTGACCTATAGACCAAACTATAGAAACTTTGGCTAGTCGATGTTCTTGGGTTCGTTCTATATGCCCATAAAATCGATGGAAAGACGCCTGCCTAATTTTTTTGTGCTCCTTGTAGTTGAGTTTTGATATGCTTGAGAATGGTCCTGTTGGTAACTTCGGTTTGGCCATTAGATTATGGGATGTCGACGGATGTGAAATGTTGCTTTATGCCAAGCTCCGAACTCCAATCCATCATCCTCTTACTTTGAAATTGTGTCCCATTATTTGACATAATCAACTTTGGAAGCCCGAACCGAAAAATCACATTTTTTCATAAATAACTCTTTATAGCTACATCTTTGATTTGGGACGGCTTCCACTTTGACCTATTTCATGAAGTACTTGACAACCACAATTATGTATTTTCTTTATCTGGAGGCTATGGGGAAAGGGCCAACAATATCAATGTTCCACTAATAAAAAAAACCATGTTATATTAATCAGCACCAGGGTCGAGGCTGGCTAATGGGTGACATTAGCATATAATTGATAGGACGGGCAATTTTTGGCGAAATCGACAGCTTCTTGTAACACAGTTGGCCAGAAGTATACTTGCCTCAATATTTTGTGTAAGGTTAGACCTCCTAAGTGGTTACCACAACTTCCAAAATGAATTTCTTTGAATACCTCCCACACTTCATTCGGTCTCAAACATCTCAGATGAGGTCTAGAGAAAGATTTCTTATACAGCTGTCCAATACTCATCGAGTTGAATCTTGCTGCTTGACCTCCAACCTCCAGGCCTTGACCTTGTCTTCTAAGAGCTTTCCTTCTAAAATAAATTATTTTATCGTCCTGCCAACCGGGTACTGCATTCTCAATTTTAAAGACCTACTTGTCATTGTGGCCAACCTCTATGGTTGGCTTTTCTACTATTAAAAATGTGATAGTTCTTTCCCTAGTTCCTCTTGTGGAGCTTGCAAACTTGGATAGTGCATCTGCTCTATCATTTTCTAACATAGGCACTTAGCTTAGTGTGAACCTTTTGCGTTGTTGTTGTAGCCTCCTAACTTCTGCCAAGTACTTCGACATTGCCAATTCTTTTGCTTTAAAGTTCTTGTTGAACTATTTGACGACCAAATGGGAGTCGATGATCACCACAAGGTGTTTCACACCTCTATTGATTGCCATCTTCATTTATACAATAAATACTTCGTACACTTCTTCATTGTTGGTAATAGAAAAGTTGAGTTTTAAAGCAAAGTCATATTCCTTGTCATGAGGGGAACATAGGGATATGCCTATCCCGCTGCTTATCGAGGTAGAGAATCTATCTACATGCAATGTCTAGAAGAAATCTTAGCGCTTGACCACTTTAGGGAGGTCAATATGCTTTGCAATACAGTCTACTATCACCTTCGCTTTAATGGTTGTTTGCGGCAGGAACTTGATGTCTAATTCTTCCAGTTCGATATACCATTTTGTTAATCTTCTAGAGGTGTCTAGTTTGGATAAGACCTAATTTAGAGGTTGGTTAGTCAAAATATTTATTGAATGAGACTAAAAATATAGTCTTAGCTTTCTGGCAGTGATGACAAATGCTAGAGCAAACTTCATGATCTCCTAGTAATTCTGATGATATAATACACCGGTCAATAGGTGTTACCATCGATTGATATGAGAACTAAGTTGACTTCTGCTATGGATATCGCTAAGTATAGGTAAAGTGTTTACCCGAGGGATGGCTTGGCCAGTAGGGGTGGAGTATGTAGATAAAGCTTTAGTCCTACTAGGACTCAATCACACTCTTCTATACATTGGAACTTCTTGGCTGCTCGGAGAACTTTGAAGAATGATAAGCATTTATCTGTCAATCGAGAGATGAATTGACTCAAATCCACAATTTTACTAATCGATCTTTAGTTGAGTGAGTTGGGAGGTACAATGTCTTGAATAGCCTAAATTTTCTAAGGGTTGGCCTTAATTCCTCTTTAGCTAACTATATATCCCCAAAACTTACCTCACCCGGACTCCGAACGTGCACTTACTTCGGTTGAGCTTCATCTAAAGGCCCTCAAGATCAAGAATGTGTGGTCTAAGTTAAATAGTTGACCTCTCTTTTGCTTTTAACCATCATGTCGTCCACATAAACTTTTATCATTCAGCCAATTTCATTTTTAAACATAATGTTAATCAATCTCTCGTAAGTGGCACGTGCATTTTTTAAGTCGAAGGGCACTACTGAGAAACAATACAAGCATTCGGGGACCACAAATGATGTTTTATTCCTATTTTCTAGGCCATGAAAATTTGATAGTGGCCTTGGAAGGCAACCATCATACTTAACAAATTGCACATTGCAGTTGAGTTAACTAACAAATCTATTTGACGCAAACGGGAAAAAGGATCTTTAGGGCATGCTTTATTTAAATCAGTGAAATCATTACACATTCGCCAGTTGTCCTCACTTTTAGGAACAAGAGCTACATTATAGAGCCAACTAAGTTACTGAATCTCTACAATGTATCATGCTTCTAAAAGTTTGTTAACCTCTTTTTGATAATTCAATATCTTTCTGCATTGAAACTTTCGGTCTTTTGCTTAATTAGCTTGAATTAGGGGTCGATATTGAGGTAGTATATTATGATCTAAGGTTCAATCCTTTAGAGGTCAATTGCCTTCCACGCGAAGATGTCGATGTTCCTCTGCAAAAAGTTTACAAGCATACATTCTACATTATTGTTCAAGTGTGTCCCAATTCGAGTAGTTTCACTAGGATTCCCTAGCTTGAGCTCAATGGTTTTAAACTCCTAGATCAGCTCCACTCTAGTTTCTACATACTTTCTTTTCTTCGTAGGGCCCTGGCCCAGGATAGAGTCCTTGCCTACAAACTCCATTGTTGGGATGTCATCTAAAGCTTTTAACTTAGGTGGACTCTTTTGGGCATTAGCATTAATAGAAATAGTATAACATCTTTGAGCCTCCTTAACGTTACACAATAATTATCCCACTCCAGTTGGTGTGGGAAATTTTGCCTTCATATGGTAGGTCAATACTATGGCCCTAAAGTCGTTTGGGGCTGACCTTCCAATGATTGCATTGTAAGTAAATGGTGTATCGACCACAAAGAAGTTAATCATCAAAGTTATCCTTTTTGGGGTAGAGTCATGTGATGTCCGACTTATGGATCTAACTGGCATAATCTTTGATCCTCTGAACCTAACTAACGATGTGCCAATGGGGTCATGCTTAAGCTGCTCCATATCCATCTTTTGAAGTGTTGAAGAGAAAATAACATTGGTCAAGCTGACATTGTCAATTAGGATCTTTCTAACCTCAAAATTTGTAATTTCTATAGCAACTACAAAAGGGCAGGCTAATATGTCGTTCGTCCCTTTCTCACCTAAGTGAGGGAGATTAGCCTCCGAAAATGATATTAGTTCAAAGGTTATGGAAACTTACATCACTAGATTTGTAAGCTCCATTCATGGAGCGTTGAGTCGATGTTGTACCTTTTTTTTCACAGATTTGAAGTCCCCCTGGAGGATCCTTTGGCAATTGTGTCGATTACCCCCTCTCAATTGGGGTGATCTACTTCTGCCTTCTTCTTTCTATTGTCTTCTTTTTTTAGGCTTATCGACATTTCTCTATGGAGAGTCTAGTTGAGTTGCCCTTCTTCCTTCATAGCTTTCTAATTAATATATTTCTTCAAGTGTTCTTGTTGAATGAGGTACTCGATCTCATCATGAAGTTGAAAGCAATCCTCAATATCATGGTCTTTCTGCTTGTGAAAATAGAAATACCACTTAGAGTTTTTCATATTCGGATACTCATTGAACTTTCTTAGTTTCTTGAGGATGTTGTCAGTTTGAATGGCCATTAAAACTTCTTCTTTCTAATCATGTTCAAGGGAGTATAGCGGTGGATTCGCTTGATAGGAGATTGGTGTCTATCTTTTTGCTACTTATCTTCTTTATCCTTACCCTTATCTTTTTTATCATGTCTCTACCCACCATACTTTAGTTTGTTCATATCCTCTTGGGTCGTGCAGTGCTCTATAAGGTTCAACAATTCTTCCATTATTTTTTATCTTTCTCTCACTAACGAATTGGCACACTCCTTGTGCCTAGGACGTTAATTAGGAAGATAAGAACTCTATCCTCAAATTGTTAATCTTTAAAACCTCAGTGTTAAACCTGGCGAAGAAATATCTAAGAAACTCTCCATCATTTTATTTGACTATATGGAGGTGTGAGATGAAAAGTTTAGCTTTCCTTTTGCTTGATGAAGAGAAAATAGAGGTTGACTCCAGCTTGACGAACCATTCTAGGGAAATTCCTTGGAACATGGTGACCAACATCTTGGCATGAATATGTTCATTATGGCTATGCAGTTGCACATTATGTGCTCGAACTGCAATAGGTGCTCATTTAGGTCATTGGAATTGTCATAAAGTGGCAAGCCTGCGAGGATTTAGCATTGATCCTAATGCTCTCCTCGACCATCTCATAAATAAAGGGCAATTCTCATTCTCTTTGGTGTTGAGGTATATTCTCGAGTTGTAGCTGTCTTTTGGAGTTCTGCTTGGAAATTTCTTTCAATTGTATGTTTAACTGCTGAACTTGGTAGAAGATATCTTCTCACTCCTCCCGATCTGCCTGTGATAGATCTCGACTTAGCCGGGGTATGGGGTGGTCAACCTATTTACCTTACGGGGCTCGATAAGGTTGAGCAAAATTTTTTACAGAGTCAGCAACTTCTTCTTATGGGTGTTGCCATGTTCGATCATGAGGAAAACATCCTAAAATATTCTTGCATCTACTGGCATGAAGCTAGAGCTCATCCCTTTTTTTTTCTTTTTGCGGGGGCCTTTTTTCTTGTCTGGATGAACGTGGAATGGCACTTGTGACTAGCACAACTTGATGGTTATGCTTTTGTAATGCTGCAGAGAGTTAGGCTAAAAGTTGAGTAGATATTTAGTCACCAATCATATACATAAGTTGGGAATGGTTAAGGCAGCTACTTGGTTCGATTCTAAACTTGGACTTGCCATTCCTTAGCCTATTGGAGCTGAGATGGAGGAGGGGGTGGAAAGGGTGGAGATCTTTGTTGCTATGTCTTTTAGACACAACTCGATTAGTGTTCACCATTTTCACAAGTTGCAGACTCAAGATCATGTAGACGGCGCCAAATGATGATGTCAAATTTTGTTGGCATCTAGATGAGATCGCTTTATTCGACCTGAACGAGGTCAAGCTCAAGGTATTATTGAGGAGCAAGTCGAGTCCTGCAACCACAAGAAGCACAGAGCGCTTGTTGATGTGTCTCTCGGCTAAAACCCTCAAATGCTTAAGTCAAGATAAACTTAACGAGAGGAAAAAATAGCTGAGTAAGGGAGTAAGTATATGGGTAAGTGTACCCCAAAAACTTCCCAATTGGGGATTTTATAATGTTCATCATCTTAGTAAATGGGGAAGTCAGAAAGACCATCTACTCCTTATAGTCTAGTGGGATTTAACTTACATAGAGTCCTCAAAGGTCTTTTTGAGGGTTGGTCAATCACTATACTTCTTGCTGGCTAGAAATATGGCAAAGATCTTCTATATTTAATGTGGTGATGACTGGTCAACGGCGCATTTAATGCATATATGATATTGGTTCACTACATTTAATATGGATGAGATTGATTGAGAGTGAATAGAGAATGCATTAAATGCGGTTGTGCTTGTGACAAGAGCTAGTCGACCTCATGGGAGGGGTCGGACACATTACTACCTGGAAATCTTTCTCCTTCCAGTGGTGCTTGTCTTACGGCAGGTCGAGTTTACTTATTAGTCGACCTGCGAGGTTGACGTTTAGCTCTCCATGGGCCAAATGCCACTGAACTTAATTTTGGTCTAAGACGGTCGACCCAAACCATATCATGAAGTAATCGACCCTACCCATATCAAAGGTCAATTTAGAATTTAATTGACTATTTTTTATTAGTTTGAAATCGTTTTAGTTATTAAATCTTTGTTAAATCATGTGTGTTAATTATTAGTGAATTTGGAAAGTAGGATGTAATATATATGTATAATTGTTCTTCGATTAATTTTTTAAATTTGGAAATATTTCATTGAATTAATTTGTAAATTCTTAAATTATAATATATAGGTACTTTTGTTATTGATATCCAACACTTTGGTTCGTTACTCCATTCCTTTGTTCATATTCTGCATACTGTCAGGTAAGCATGCTTTTCTTTTATGTATATTATATAGTCTAATCCTATAGAACTTTTTTGTCTTTATGAATAGTAAGCATGCACTACTATAAAATCTAGAACTAGTGGCTAGCCTAGGAAGGAGGATGAGAATTGGAGAAAGGGCTGGAGCCTTTCTATTTGTTGCTATTAGATTATTGTTTGCTTGCTTGTGCACGGATTAATAAGAAGTTGTGATATTGAATAGTTTATTTATAATGTTCTGTGATATAATGTCTTTATTTTGTGGGTTAGAAAAAAACTTAGATAGTCATAGTTATATGGGAAAATACTGCCAAAAATTTTCTTGGGGTAAAATATTATAAGGAACCTCATATAATAACTCCTAAGAGCTTAACTATTTTTAAACTTTGAATTAATAAATGTTTGAAAGGTTCTTTCTTAAAAAAATTTCAAATTTATATTTATGAAAAATATGCTTAGATCTAACAAGTAATGAAGTACTTAAATAGTTAGTTTCAAGTTATAATATAAAATCAATTAATTCTTTTTATAATCATAAAAACATGAGTCATTAATCTATCATACATTAACACTCTATTAATATGAGTAACATGATTTTTCTAATGACGTAGATAGATAATATTCCTCCACATAATCTTTAGATGTACAATAGGTTGTATCCTAGTCATGCTGGAACTAGGCAAGAGTTATTGGGCGAGGTTAAGGGATTTATTAATCGTACACATGGTTTGCCTCAATTTGCAAGAGATGGGACCATTAGGTGTCCCTGCAAAGGGAGATATGTGATTTGCCCAAGGTTACAGAATGTGGTAGTGCTCTTAGAATCCCTAGGTATGATGTCCATCATAATTAGACCAAGCAAAGTACATTTTGGGAATTGCCCTATTGAAAGGCTAACTTATTGAAACATAATTTGGATGTGATGCACATCAAGAAGAATTTTTTTGAAAATATCTTTAACATTGTCATAGACATCAAGGAAAAAACTAAAAATAATGATAAGGCTCTCTTAGACTTGAATGTGTATTGTAAGAGGCACAAGCTCGAGTTAATTCCACAGGAAAACAGGCAATGGGACAAGCCTAAGGCTAAGTAGGTCTTCACAACTGAGCAAAAGAAAATTGTATGTGAGTGGATGAAGTCATTACAAATGCCTGATAGATATTCTTCTAATCTAGTTAGGTGTGTCGACACATATGGGCATAAGATCTATAGACTAAAGAGCCATAATTGTTGTGTCTTCATGGAACAATTACTATCGACTGATTCACATAATTGCCATACCATATATAGAAGCATTTGGCCGAGCTTAGTCAGTTTTTCAGGGACTTATGTTAGACAAGATGGTTTGGACAAAATGGAGAAAAATATTCCAATAATTCTGTGCAAGTTATAAAAGATTTTTCCTCTAGCATTTTTTGATTGCATAGAGAATCTATCGATCTATTTAATAGAGAAGCAAAGAAATGGAGGGTTGGTACAATATTATTGGATGTATCCATTTGAAAGGTAAATATTATTCTTATTTGGATGCTAAATTATTGTAATTTTTTAATAATATTGAGTATATAAATTTGAAGTATTATTTATATTACACTTAGGAAGCTTGGCAAACTCAAAAAATTGTGAAGCAAAAGGAACAAGTTGAGGGATCTCTCTATGAGGCATTTGTTTGCAAAGAGACATCTAACTTTTGCTTCTTCTACTTTCAATCGTTCATATGTTCCTTATGGACAATAGTAGACTAAAATGATGATGGTGAACATAATGATTCTCCACCTCCTTTGTTTGTATTCAATCACTTTGGTCATGCCTCTGGTGCTTGGACGACTAGGTACTTAAGCGATGTCGAGCTTAAAGCTACAACAATACATGTGTTACTTAATTGTGAAGAGGTCAAGTAATACCTTGAGCAAGATATTCAATTAATTAGCTTTAATTTCAATATCCTTCAAGCTAGATACTATTTTTAATATATTCTAAAATATGATGACATAGGTATTTTGTGGAATACTTTCGCATCGATGATCAAGATATCAACATGACGATTGAAAATAAATTTGCCTATTGGTTTAAGTCATATGTAAGTATATCACTTATTTCATTATGCATGATCCGACCATTGATAGATTTGACAAAAACTTCTATTAGAACTAACACTTTATGTGATGAATGGTAGATTCATGACCCGAGCAATGGCATAATAAATTCGTACTTGCATGACTTGGGTTGGGCCCTAACAGACAAGTTAGAACATGGGACAAATACTTTGTGAATGGATTTAAGTTCCACACAGATTTATAGGTGAAGAGAGTTGATGGGGTTTGTGGTGAGGAAGACTATTAGAGGATATTGAAGGATGTGGTTGAGTTAGAATATTAAGGGAAACTTATAAGAAGGTAGTTCTATTTCATTTGGTTCGGTCCTACTCTTATCAAAGGAACTCGTATAATGTATCCAAAGTATAATATTGTTGAAGTTAGAGAAATAGGTAGGTATAAAAGGTATGACCCATTTATAATTGCCCAACAAGTGCGTCAAGTTTACAATGTCCCATATCCCCAAAAAATTAAGGATGAGGTTAGTCAGTTGGCTGTTATAAAAATGAATGCTAGAGGTAGAGTTGAAATTGAAGATTCATCAAAAATTGCTCATCAGAACGATACTCCATTGCATGTTGATGTAGTGAATTCAGATGATTTAATAGAGGACTTAGTATATCGTAATCATCCTTTAGAAGATGTCGATAAATCGATGTACAACGTGTAGATGGTATCGTTAGTGATGACGACAAAGAAAATACCAAGTCTAGCAATGATGAAGATGAATTTGATGATGATAATGAGACTAATGAATTTGAATATTCCAATGAAAATTGAATTATGTTAGCAATATATCATACTTGTTTGAACTTGTTTGTTTTGGTCTAAGAGAATGCAAGATAATAATTCATTCTGATCTAAAAGAATCCAAGATAATAATTCTACTGCCATTTTAATAAGAATGGAAGCACATCATTTTAATAGGAATGGAAGCACAACACAAAACCTTTTAAAATAAAACTAAAAATTTATAATCAAAAATATTTTTAATCGTAAATTGCAAATAATTTTGCAATAAAATACTTCCTTATTTAAAAAAGGAATTCTCCAAATAAAGTTGGCACAAAGGCTTGGTCTAATGCAAGAGCTTTGTTGGAAAAGCATGACACAAATGAGGATGTGAAATACATTGAATATTATGAGAATGAACCTAAATCTTAACATACAAGACAACTGGAATTTTCTGATGATCTCCTTGGTATGTATGGTCTTCTTTTATACTTGATCTTTTGGACTTCAAACTTCTCAAAACTCTTTTGTCTCCATTATTGTGGAATCTTTGCCTTTTGTCAGAAGTTTTGTTTTCTGCTTCAATTATGGTGGAATCTTTTGCTTTTGTCAAAAGCTTTGTTTTTTCCAGTTCTCCTTTATTTGAATTTCAAAATTTTTATTTGGAATTCGAATAGCTTTATTCTTATAGTTCAAAAAAATCTTCTTATGTTTTTTTTGAAATTAAAGCTTGTTATTTCTTTGTATTCTTTCGATCTAGATGTCCTCCCATTAGATAGTGGTGATTTTGCTTCTTGGTTAATCATTTTTTGTAATTCTGCCATCAAAGACATCATTTCCTATGGGGTGGTTGCATTAGCAATCACAATCTGCAATTGTTGCTTCATCATCTGAAATTGTTCTTGTTGTTGCTATTTTTTATCCTTCAAAATTTTTTGATGATCTCCGAACTAATTTTGTATAGTAAGAATCTTGCAATTTTCCAAGTTGGTGCCTTTCCACCATTTTATTTTTGTAGTTTTTTCAAGACATGGAATTCCTTGGTACTAAGTTATACAATACTCTAACATGAGTATCCATGGGAATTGGAATTGTGTGAAAAATAGGTAAAAGTACTGAAGTTTTGGCCAAATGGTCAGGAACCTTTACATTATCTTTGAAGCAATTGTAAAATTGCATAACTTAGGGAGGGAAAATGACTGGGTTTTCCCCAAGTTGTTCCCACCAAGAAAGAAACCAATAAAGGATTGCAGTTTGTGAAGGTTTTGTGAAATAGAGGAAATATGATAAAGAAAATTGTTCATTTTGGTAAAACAAGAACTTTCACCAAGCTTCCATATAATCCCAATAATTGTAATTTTATGGGGCAAATGGTATGGAAAAATTTCTCATCTTATAAGGATTACGCCATTCCTTTGAGGTGATTATTTTTGAAGTTTGAATTTTTTTTGAAAGAATTTTTTTGAGAGTTTTCTTTGTCAAATTTTTCGGTTACCTTAATAGATTCAGAATCTACTAAAATAGACATGTAAAACTTTATGTTTTCTTCAAATCTTTAGGAATAAAGAAGTATTACCTATTGATCAATTTTTCAGCAATCCTTTTGGGATTGGTCTCTTTGTTGACCCATTCTAGTTCAAGATAACACTCATACCAGAAGAATTATGTGGGATAAGATTCTTCTATCCTTTCTTGTGAAAAAGGTGACATAAACTTTGAGGATCCTGCTGTTTGAACCTTATATTTGTAAGTGAGAAGAGTAGTTTGAATAGGAGGGATAGTGGCCTCATCAAGAGGAGAAAATTTGTTGAAGAAATATTAGTTTGGTGGAGGAGAATTCGAAGAGAATTGGCTAAGGTTGATAATTCTTTTGCTATTGGGGTGACTGTGGTTTCGTAGTAAGGGCATAAGATTCTTTGGCAAGTTTTTTGTCGTTTGTCAAGGAAAAAGAAGATTTATCAGCTATTACCCTATAAGAACACTCACTACAACAAATTACACTTTTAGTAACAAATAATTTTGTTACCATAAAGCTAAAATTCGTTACCCAAAATATTGTAAACGAATTTTTCGTTACTTAAGTTTAGTGCCCTAAAGCCCGTCACAAAAGGTTTTAGTAACAAAATTTATGGTTCGTTACGAATGATGGACTTATGGCGACGAAATGTATCATTACCAAAATGTGATATTAGTAACAAAAAAGTGTAGTAGTTACAATAAATTTTTATAGCGTAACGAAATATTTGGTTACTAAAACATTGGCAATTTTGTTGCATTTTATTTTTTTGTTACCAATGCACAATATAATGATATTATTTATTTAATTAAGTATAATTACTAATTGTTTATGTAACAAAATATTTGGTTACAAATAGTTAAATAAAATTTTAATTCAAAAATAAGCATTTCGTTACTAATGGAATAAATAACTAAAAGTTTTGTTACTAAATGTGTGCGCATAGGCTCCTATTTGGGCTGCTTCATATGGATGGGCCATTTGACATCAGGCCTACGCCTGCCGAAGCGCCGAACTCTGGGCTCGACCTGGGCCATCGCCCACCAGCAAGAGCGCAGCAAGGCCCAGCCGCTCGCAAGCAACCTTGTTGTGCTCAACCTAGCACCCACCGGCCCACCAAGCCCTGCCCCCCTCCTCCCCGGCCACCAACACCGGCCCATCCGCAAGGCCTAGCACCCACACCGGCCCACCAAGCCCAACACCCACACCAACCCACCCGCAAGGCCCAACACCCACGCCGGCCCTCCCGAGCGTAGGACTAGCACCACACCGGCCCACCTGCAGGCCTAGCGCAAATTCCTCCCAAACTACTGGCATCATGTTTCGATCCCGTGACATGCCCACCCTCAAGCAAGCACCTAACCATCTTGGCTGCACGTTCAAAAGTTAATATTTACATTTGCTCAATTACTTATTCATCTCTTCCATATAGAGCTCTCAAGCAATTTTAGATGTTATCAAGCAAACATTATTTTATTTTTAAAAACAAAATAATAATTGCCATTTGAATAAATAAAATAAAAGTATCAAATAGTGAATTAAAAGAAATAAACAAAAAGTGTGAGATAATTATATAACATAGCTGCATGAAGCAAAGAAATTTTGTTACATATATGTATATATAAATTATTAGGTAGAGTCTTAATATTTTTGTAGAAGAGCTTATAATATAAAATACTTTATTTTAGAAATTTATAAAAAATAATTGGCATTACATATATATATATTAAAAAATTGTGAACAAAACCCTTTAAAGTAAAAAACAAAGGGCAATCTAACAAGCAAAAGTAACAATATTATTAATTCTGGCGGTTTAGAAAAATCAATGCAAAGTTATTCAATCAAGGAATGTTACACTAATCGTCGTCATTTATTATGAATTCCACAACGGTTTCAAAAAATCGCCGCTAAATGGCTAATTCAGCGGCGGTTTGGATAAATCGCTGCTTAACCACCGTCAAACTAATATTTTGCGGCGGTTGAGACAAACCGTCACAAAATATATGCCGCGATTAACCTATTTTATTGTAGTGTGTATATATATATACACTATATATGTATATAAGTTTGAATGAAAAATTATATTATATACATAGTTATAAATATTAAACATTATTTCATTCAGAATGAATAAATAGAAAAAATAGAAAAAAATAAAAGTAATTTAAATTTTATTGATAAATTTATATATATGTATATATATGTGAATAAGTATAAATGGAAAAATAAGTATAGGTGTATGAATAATTCGAAAGAAAAAAGATAAAAATAAAAATTATTTAAAATTTTATAGATAAATTTATATATATATATGTATAAAATGAGAATATATGAAATAATGAGATATTTTGATTTTGATTATTTGAAAGGTTAACAACTTTTTTTGTTATTTGCAAAATATAATATGAATATCCAATTATATTTATACAAAAATTTGAGAATTAATACAATAATTTTTTTTTTCTATATTTTATTTTACATTATAATTTCATCCTCATATTTTTTCACTAATTCATATTTTAAAATCAATTTTAAGTTTATAATTATTTTATCAATTTACTATAGTTTTAACTTTATATGACTAATGCCAAACTCTTTTCTTCACTTAATTATTCGATAACTAAGTTATGAGTCAAATTAAAAGGTTTCTATTAACTTATAGACTAATATTGATTTTAACTTTATAATTATTTTATATATTTATTTTGATTTATTTTACTTCTTTTTATCTTTACTATCATAGTTTTGTCTTAACTTAATTGATTTTTAATCAAAAATTAAAATTAAAGAAGATTGTTTTTAAAAAATAATTGGCATTACATATATATATATATATATATTAAAAAATTGTGGACAAAACCCTTTAAAGTTAAAAACAAAGAGCAATCTAATAAGTAAAAGAAACAATATTATTAATTGCGACAGTTTAGAAAAACTAGCGCAAAGTATATGGCGCGATTAACCTATTTTCTTGTGGTGTGTATATATATACACTATATATGTAAATAAGTACGAACAAAAAATTATATTATATATATATTTATAAATATTAAATATTATTTAATTCGGAATGAATAAATAGAAAAATAGATAAAAATAAAAGTAATTTAAATTTTATTGATAAATTTATAAATATGTATATTATATTTATGTGAATAAGTATAAATAGAAAAAATAAGTATAGATTTATGAATAATTATAAAGAAAAAAGATAAAAATAAAAATTATTTAAAATTTTATAGATAAATAAATATATATATATATGTGTGTGTGTGTGTGTGTGTGTGTGTGTAAAATGAGAATATATGAAATAATGAGAAATGAGGAACAATGATAAATTTATATCTATGTATAAAATGAGAATTATATGAAATAATAGAAGAGAGAAATGAGAGTAAAAAGAAAAGAAAAGAAAAGAAAATAATGAAAAAAAAAGAAAAAATAAATAAAATATGATAATAAAAAGTTATTTAAATTGAATTGTATATATGTGAAATGATTAAGGGTAAATTGATCTTTTTATATTAAAATTACGTTAAATGGGCAATAAATGTGGAGGGGGAGGCGGTGTGTATGGTTTTATAAAACATAAAGAAGCTATTTTGTATATATATATATATATTTTTTTTTTTCACATAAGGGTTTGACACTTATTTCACAAATCACATTAGGGTAAATTGCAACTAGCCCAATAAAATTATCACCATGCCCATAGTTTTCTTTTTTTTGCTAATGTAGTGTTTGGTTATATTGGAAAAATTATATTTTTGGTCTCATTGGATGGGGGGTTTGCACTTTCGGTAATTAAGTTTACACTTATAGGACCAAAACTCTAAATTTTTTAATACATTTGGGACAACACCTCAACTTCCATTAGTATTCAGGCAAAACTGTTAAATTAAAAAAAAATTAATTACCCAACAGCTCAAAATTTTGACTTATTTATAAAAATTTCACAAAATTTGAATTGCTACCCAATCAACCTTCATTAAAAAAATTTAAAAATATATAACAAAATCCTCATAAAAAACATTTATATCTCAATATAAATATATATAAAATAAATATCATATAAATATATACACATATATATATAACACCCACCCCTTCTCCCCCAACCCCTCACCACCAACCATTACCAGCGACTGCTGGGTCTGGCCATGGCCGGCTGCTGGCCATGGAAAAATGGCCAGCAGCTAGCGACCGGCCATGGCTAGGCCTGGGGTGGGGTTGGCGGGGTGGGAGGGTGGTGCTGGTTGGAAGAGGCAGGGGTGGGTGGGTGGGGGGTGTGGAAGAAGGAAGGAAAAAAAAAAAAATATATATATATATATATACTTATTCATTTATTGTTAATTAATAAATTTTAATTAAATTAATTTAAATTAAATTTTTTTACTTATGTTATTTATTTAAAATCATTACATTATTTTGTTCAAAATAATTAAAAATATTTATTTATTTAAAATTATTAAAATTATATGCTTAGGATAAAATTTTAGATTTTATTTTTATTTAAATTATTTATTTTGATTAATAAATAAATTTATTTTTTTTATTTATATACACACACATCAAGATCTCACAGAGTTCCAACTCTATATCTCCCATATTTTAACTTATTTAATTTTTATTAATTGATAAATTTAATGAAATTAGTTTAAATTAGGGCTTGTTTGTTTATGAATTGGAGCATTTTGTCAAAATATTTTAGCAATATGATTTTTTGGAAGTGGGGTTGAAGAATGTAATGGTTGTTTGTTTGAATTTTGGGTGGTAGGTGAAAAATGAATTGAGAGAAAATTATTTATTTATTTATATTTTAGAAGGGAACAAGATATCATATCAATAATTTTTTTATTGGGTTGATAGGGTGAAACAGACATTTTAAAATTACTAATGTTAGTATGATATTTTTAGATCTTATTTTTATTTTTAAATTACTTATTTTAGTTAATAAATATTTTTTTATATTTAATAAATATATTTAACTTAATATAAATAAATTATTTTAGATATGATTATTTTTTAATATTATTGAGATGTAATTTAAAAATAAAATCATATTTAATTAAGAGATGGATTTGATATTTATTTTTATTTTATAATTAATAAATATGTTTAATTAAATTTGATTAAATTACTTTACATATGTTGATAATTTTAAATTTTTATTTTTTTTAATCCAAATTTAATTAAAAGATTATTTAATATTTAAAAAAATTATTAATAAAATTATTTAAATTTATTCTGAGTAATTTAAATAATATTAAAGTTGAACCCTCATGTTACAGTTAAAAATAAGTCCAAGGGTATTTTTGTCTTAAAGATAATCAAAACAGCTTTTGAAGGACATTTTTGAATTTTAATATAAATTTTCAACCGACGTCTACAAATTTGTTAAGGATGCTAACAGTTCTTCAAATATTTAATTAAATATATGGGGATAAAAAAATAATTTTATTAAACTTATAACTATATTACTAAGTTTATATTATAATGTCGTGAGTATTTCAAAATAATTTCAAAATTTTCAACTATATTAAAGTTATACAAGTTGATCGATTTTAAAACAATTTGTGTTAATTAAGTATAGAAAATTTTCAATAAATGCACGTTCAAATTGTCCATATCGATATATTATTAGTACAGAAGATTTTAATTTTTAAAATGAAATTAATTACATGTAAAGACTAAAGTTTTTAGAATTTATAAACAATTTTTCTAAAATATTTTTGTTCAAAAACAATGTCCTAATAAATAATAACAAAAAATAGAATTAAATTTTTAACCTCCATAATAATACATCATAATTCATCTTATAATATAAGATAAAATAAATAATTTTTGTACATACTATTTATACACAAAATGGAGGGAGGAGCAAAACTTTGGAGGGCATAAAAAAATAATAAGGGAATTCATTTTTGGAGGGAAACTTATTTTTTGAAGGAAATATAATATGTAGACCAACTAATTCTTAAGAACAATTTGTTCAAGTCTATGAAAGTTAATAATCATTATATTTAATAATATACTTTAAGTTAATACTTTTTTTACACTATATTAAACCACGAAAGTTATCTTCATTTTAGTAATTTATATAGTAAAACATACACACAATTAACATATAGATATCTATAAGTTATAACAATCTTTAATTGGCCAATACAACGATTAAAATATGAAATGTAAAATTAACAGACCTAACTTCAGGGACCGTTTTCTTTTCATCAAGTATTATGGTAAACTAGATTTCTTTCTTTTCTTTTGTTATTCGGGTATGTAACCTTTAACTATTTATTTTAAGGAGTTTTAAGAATTTTTCTAAATAAATATTGTAATAAATTATAATAAAAAATTAAATTGTTAAGCACGAAAATTTATAAGTCCAAATTATATGTTATTTAACTATTTTAACTATAATAGAAAATCATTTAATAATTTAAAAAACTATATGTCAATTCATCATATAGTCTAAGATAAAAGAATTAATTTTTCTATAGATTATTTATACAAAAAAATGGAGGAGCTAAAATTTAGAGGAATCAAAAAAATGAAGAGAATTCATTATTGTTAGAGGGAATCAATTTTTAGGAAGAAATCAAGTTAAATTATTATGTCACACTAATAATAAAAACAATTATTAATATTTTTATGGGCCAAATTTTGGAGGGAATACAAAGTTGGAGGGAAAAAAAATTGCATTGCCATCCAAATTCATTAAATAAATTTATACATATGTATAAAATAAGAATATATGAAATAATGAGAAATGAGATATAATGATAAATTTATATATGTATAAAATGAGAAAATATGATGAATCTTCTTTAAATTTTATTGAAATTTATATATATATATATATGTATATATATATACTATATATGCATATAAGTATGAATAAAAAATTATATTATATATGTTTTTATAAATATTAAATATTATTTAATTTGGAATGAATAAATAAAAAAATAGATAAAATGAAAGTAATTTAAATTTTATTGATAAATTTATATATATGTATATTATATATGTGAATAAGTATAAATAGAAAAAATAAGTATAAATGTATGAATAATTAGAAAGAAAAAAGATAAAAATAAAAATTATTTAAAATTTTATAGATAAATTTATATATATATATGTATGTATAAAATGAGAATATATGAAATAATGAGAAATGAGAAACCATGATAAATTTATACATATATGTATAAAATGAGAAATATATGAAATAATGGAAGAAGAGAGAAATGAGAATAAAAAGAAAAGAAAAGAATGAAGAAAAAATAAAAGAAATGAGAAATATATGAAGTGCTGGAGGGGAAGGGTGGAGATTCTTCTTCTTCTTCTTCTTCTTCTTATTATTATTATTATTATTATTATTATTATTATTATTATTATTATTATTAATAGTATATTTGAATTCTTTATTTATATTAATTGAATAATTAAATTATTTTAGAATATTTTTTATTTTAATTTTATTATGTAATCTATAATTATATAGTTAGGATGATAGTTATTGTTTAAGTTTTATTTTGTAATATCTGAATTAATAAATAAAATATATTTATATTTAATAGAATTATTTTAGATTTATTTATCATTTTAATGTTATTATGTAATTTTGAATTATATAGATAATAGGATAGACTTAAATTTTTATTGTTTAATTTTTATTTCATTTTTAACTTAACAAATAAGGTCAACAAAATTGATTCAAATTATTAGATATTTTACTATTTTAACATTATTAAATATTTGAACTTAATGTTATTAATATGGCCTAAAGTTATAAGTTAGATTTTAAAAAAAATTTAGATGATAAATTCGTATGAAATAAAATTTTATAAATTTGAAGGATATTTGATATTTAAATTCTAATGTTTAGAATATTTTTTATTTTAATATTATTATGCTATTTATAATTATATAAGTTAGGATGACAGACTTAAAATTTTATTGTTTAAGTTTATTTTGTCATATTTGAATTAATAAATAAAATATATTTATATTTAGCATAAATATTTTAGATGTATTTATCATTTTAATATTCTTATGTAATTTTGAATTATATAGATAATAGGATAGACTTAAATTTTTATTTCATTTTTAACTTAATAAATAAAGTCAACAAAATTTATTTAAATTTTTAGATATTTTACTATTTTAACATTATTAGATATTTTAACTTAATATTATTAAAATTATATGGCCTAAAGTAATAAATTAGATTTTGAAAAAAATTTAGATGGTAAATTCGTATGAAATAAAATTTTATAAATTTGAAGGATATTTGATATTTTAAATTCTAATGTGCAAGTTTTAAATTTTTTTTTAGGACTCAATTCATTTAATTTGATAATTTAGCAAGTGGGACACATGTGTATGTGTGTTTATATATGTGAATATATATAAATATATATAAGTATATAAATATTTTTCAAGATTTATCTTTTTTATTATCTTTTTACTTTTTTCAATTTTTATGTACCTATTTTTAATTTTTTGTGCAAATATCCTTTTTCTCTTTTTTTGGTCTAGTAAAATACATGGCAAGAAGGGGTTGTCACACCACATGCCATGTAGGAGAGAGGATGTGACGTGGACCCATGTGGATCGGGCTTGCTGCAAATGAATTCGGGCTTGATTTATCCTCAAATTGCCAAAATTCAAAAGTTAGTGTACCAAAAAACAAAGTCAAAATTTGTTAGTAGGGTATAGTTACGAGACCAATTTTGCATTTTTCCTCTAGATGAAAACTCCCAATTCATTGAATAATTCACAAAAAAGTTATAAAGCCCAATATTTTAAAGAAATTGGCCCAACTAATGAATAATTCACTTCAAATTTCTTCAAACTCAATCTTTAAAATAAAACCCAGTTCAATAATAATTCACTAAAAAATTGATTAAACCCCAATTAACAAATTTCTTACATTATTGTGAAGTCCATTTCTTGAACAAAAGCCCAACCCACAAGTATTAGTAAAAATTTAATTTAATATTCGTTTATAATTAGTAACGAAAATCATTGTTACCATATGTATACAATTGATATTTGGAGGGAATGAATTTTGGAGGGAAGTTAATTAAAATTTAGTAACTAAAAACCTTGTTACAATATATTTTATTTGTAACAAATATTTTGTTGTTACAAATATATCTTCTTATATGACGGAAAATGTTATATGTAACAAAATAACATTTCCGTAACGAATAATTATTTAGTTATGAACATAAAAAATTTAAGGTAACAAATTTGAGTTAAAGGTAACAAGACTTTTACTTTGTTACTAAAGAAAATGTTATTTGTAACAAAAAATCAATTTTGTTACAATAAGTCTAACATATGTAACGGATTTTACCTTTATTACCAAAATTTTTGTTACATGAAGTGCAAATTGTTGTGGTGACTCTTGTTAGACAATTTGGGATTGAGTTTTGTGAACCTTTGATGTACTCAATATCAAAATCAAATATAGATAAAATAGCTTTCCATCTCACACAAATTTGTTTAATTTGATGCAATTTTTTTGACGTCTTTTGTCAAAAAAATTTTGGTAGATTTACAATCTACTCGTAAAAGGAACTTTTGATTTGAAAGATCATATTGAAATTTTGTAATACATAAAACGATAGAGAGAATTTCTTTCTTGATTGTTGAATAATTTTGTTGTGTTTCTTTCCAAATTCCTAAATGGTATCTTTTTATTATTATTATTATTATTATTATTATTATTATTATTATTATTATTTGCACTAGGATACCTCCATATCTTATTTCAGAGGCATTTGTCTGTACTATTTTTGGAGAGTTTTGTCTACAAATGCTTAAGTAGGGTAGTCTTTCTACTCTTGCTTTGATTTCTTCGGCAATACTAGTGTGCTCATTGATCCATGGTTTAGGATTCCTTTTTAATCTTACAAATCTTTACAAGTTTGTCGAAGGTTGGGGAAAAAATCACTTATATAATTAAGCGATCCTAAGAATCTTTGTAATTGGTTTTTTATCTTTTATTTCATTTGGGAATTTCTCTCCAAAGATGAATGATCTCTGTATAGGTGTAATTGTTCCTTTATTAACCTAGTGCCTTAAAAACCTTACATTAGTTTGGAAAAGTTTATTTTCTTAGTTGACACTAACAAGGCCATTTTGTTCAATAATTTTTATAAATTTGTGAAGATGCTTCCAATGTTGTTCAACAGATTGGCTAAAAATTAAAAACATCATCAATTTAAACAATTGTGAAGCTTATGCATGGATTAAAGATATTGTTCATTATTTTCTAGAATTCTGATGGCACATTTTTTAATCCAAATGGCATCATATTTTATTTAAATTGTCCAAATGGTATAGTAAATGTTATTTTATATCTGTCTTTTTCCTCAATTTGTATTTGTCAAAATCCTTATTTTATGTCAAATTTAGAGAAGACCTTTGCACAAGATAGTCTATTGATTAAATCCTATTTATTTGGAATTGGTTATCTTATCCATTTTAGGGCTTTGTTCAGAGGTTTATATTTTATAACTAGTCTTAGAGCACCTCTCTCTATTTCTATTTGGTTTTGTACATAGAATGTAGAGCAAGACCATAGTGATTTACTAGGCCTTATTAGTTTCTTATCGAGAAGTTCGTTAGTCTCTTTTTTGCAATAATCAAGCATCTCTTGATTCATTTGAATTGGTCTAGCTTTCGTTTTGATTTTCAATTCATCAAATGATTCTTCATAAGGTAGTGTAATTGTATGCTTTTTTTTATCCCAAAAGGCATTTGGGAGTTTAGAACATATTTGTTTTTCCATTTTTTGTTGGACTTCTTGTACCTCTTGGTGCAACTTTTTATCATTAATTTTTTCTTCAATTTTTTGATAAGAGATTCTTCTTTCAAGAAGTTGATTTGTTTTTCTTTATTTTTTGGAATTGATATATTTTGTAATAGCTTAATAATTCTTTCCCTGACTGGGAACTGAAATTTGAATAATAGTTTTTATCCTAAAATCTCACTATAAATTCCTTAAATATCTACTTTATTGGATAAAATATTTGTAAAAACAGATTTCCTAAAATAGCAGGTTTATTCAAGTTTTTGATTAGTACAAAACTAATTTTGAAACATACTTCATTGTTACAGAAATGTGCATTAGAGAGTATAATTTATTTGTAGTTTTGAAGCATCTGCAACAGAGAGTCTTTCTTTAGTTTTTTCAAAGAACTTTGTTGGTATTAGTGCTTCTTAGATACAATTCATATCTACACTGAGCGTATAAGGGCTAGTGCTTCTAGTTTATAATCTTATATTTTTATGGTTATTTTCACACACCACTTTTGATAGCTTAATTTGGTTATTGTGTTTATACATCTGTCTTCTTTTGGAGTTTTATTTCTTCTTTCAATGTTTCCTATTCGACTTTATTTTTTAGCTTTAAGATTATTATATCATGTTTTATTTCCTGATTTTCTCACTTCATTTACTGAAATTCTCTTTTAAATTTTGTTATTTCTTCTTATAATTCATTAATTGTGATTTTTTGTAGTTTTGTTTTAAACACATTTATTACTCCTTTGAACTCAAGAATTGTATGTAGGTTGGTTGACTCTTTCTTCATTTATTTCAATTTAGCTTTTTATTTGTTTCAAATACTCTTCTCTTATTTCTTCATTTGCTATATGCTGGGAGAGATTTAGGAGTTCATTTTATTTATCAATTAAAATGTCTACATTCTTGTTGCAGAAGCAAATTTCTACTTCTGAGGGGCAACTACAATCCTTCTTCTCTTAGTTAGCTTCAGAAGATGTTGAATATTATTCATCAAATTGAATTTGATTAAGATCCTCTTCATTAGATTTTTCTTCTTCATTTTCTAAGAGATTTATTTGGTCTAAAATCTTGATTAACTCTAGTTTCTGTTGTTTGCTGATTTCTAATTCATTAATCTTTTTCTCTAGCCCAGCAGGTGTTTGTGTAATGGTCAAAATTTCCACATTTATTACATTTTATTTGGGATTTTTCTTTCTTTCTATTGCTTTTCTTTGTTGAATTTCTTTGTAACTTTCTTGATTTTTGTTAGACTTCTTCTTTATCTTATAATGATGTTTATTAATGCTAGCTTGTTTTTATGTGTTTTTGGTGCCCTTAATTTTTCAAACCCAAATTATTCACACACTACAACAAAATTTTCATTTAGTGGCATTCAAAAATGTCACATTAATAGTACTATAATGGCAATTTTATTTTTAATGACATTTTTCAAAAATGTCACTTGTAGCGGTATAGCTAAAGGTATAAATATCATTAATTTATCTTTATTATGGCATTAATAAAATGCAAGAACAAATGTATTAAGTGATATTTTAAAATGTCACAAAAAATACATCAAATGATGTGTCAAAAAGCCAAAAACAATATTTTTAAATGATATTCTAACATGCCAAAAAAATACATGTAGTGACATTTTAAAAAGTCACAAAAGGTTTCTTTAAATGACCCATTAACAAACCACGAAATATACTATAGACGACAAGTCAAATTATCACCAAAAATCAATAAATGGCATGTTAAAATGTCAAAAAATATTCTTAAGTGACATGTTAACATGCCAAAGAAAATACAATAAATGACATGTGAAATAGCCACAGAAATATTCTTCAATAACATGATAACATGCCACAAAAAAAAATTCTTAAGTAACATGCTAGCATGCAACAAAAGATGCAATAAATGACATGTCAAATCATCATAAAAAATAGAACAATTGATGTATTAAATTGCCAAAAAAACATTCTTAAGTGACATGCTAACATGCCACAAAACTTGCAAAAAATGACATGTCAAATTGCCACAAAAAATTTTTTAATTGACATACTAACATGTCATAGAAAATACAATAAATGACACGCTAACATATTACAAAAACTACAATAAATTACCTATTAAATGCCACAAAAGATTTACTTAAATGACATTTTATCTTGCCACAAAAAATTAAATTAATGGCATATTAAAATGCTACAAAAAAATTATTTTGTTGACATTTTGAAATAGCATAATGTCATATATCAATTATCATTGCATTGAAAAATGCCAATAAAAAAAATACTTTTGGGATATTTTAACATGTCAAAATATTTAACTTTAGTTACGCTGCAAAATGTAAAAAGATAATTATTTATTGACATTTCAAAGTGAAAATTTTTGACATTTTACAATGCCACCCTTAAATAAGAATGCATTGCAAAAATCCTACAATATTAACTTCAAGCAACTAATAGTATCGATTTAATAAATAGACAAAAAATTAAATACTTTTAACAATACAACCACATAATTTTCTTTCTTCATATAGATTATAATCATCTTTTTATTAATTAGAAAAAATAATCAAAGGAAATATATCAATTTCATGCATTAAATGAAATAATTAAATGATTGTAGGACATTCAAAACACCACTAATAAAAAATATTACCTAAATAACTATAGTCCATCAAAACAAACAAAACTGTAAATAGTTCTACTAAAATGGTAGAATCCTAATGTACTTCAAAATTTATAGATTTTCAAAAAGAATCTAAGTCAACCATAAATATAACTATCCAAGGCTTAAAATGGTATATCTTCCAGCTAAAATAATCTGGATCATCCATAAAGGCTAGAATCCAAATCTTTTTGAATCTACATAAGTAGGAAAATAATATAAAAAATGATAATTATTATAAAATTCTAATAATCATAATTATGTAGAGCAATGATATCAATATTTAGAATACTTAAATATTTATAATGCTATTAATACATACCACAAAAGCTTTCGGCCAAGCAGTATTATATCCAACTGCTTGCCCAATACTCTTATATTGTCCATATGATCTCACTAGTCACTCGCCAGGCTTTTACAGCGACTTGTACATAAACTTATCAATAATTAGGCCCTTGCTCTTATCCACCTACTTCATTAGATGCATTTGTACTATATAACAATCCAATAGCAATTGTTTCGGTTGGCCTAATAATACTCTTCAAACAAACCATCTCACCAATCTGAAGTAAAAGAAACAAGCAGAGCTCAACAACTAAAAGGCTACATTAAAGTAACTAATAAATAAGAGTTAGGTACCACGTCATAGAAAACATATAATATAACTATTAAAGTAAATGCAAACCAATTAGTTAAAAAAAATGTTTCAAGCAAAATATTAAATAGCTACATCCCAAAATACAAGAAATGTAACACTTGTATTAAAAAAATCTAAAAAGCAGTAGTGAATCAATACTAAAAAATATAAATTTTTACCTAAAGGTTATCAAAACTACTATTAGTATCAAAAAATGCTAAAGACCAATTGCTTCTCCTCGCAACTTGCAAAATTGGTGTCAAATCATCAAGGGCATGAGAAAAAAAACTTAATACATTATTATCAAGAAATTAAAATCGAAAAAGTGATTCTTACAATAAGAAAGATTGGAACCTATGTGGAATCATTAGTGAAATCATCATGACTTGGTACTTTTAGAGATTGGGCTTTTAGTTGATCAAGCTCATCCATTAGCTCTCGATTATGCTCTTCCAAAGATTTAATAATCATATTTTGATTTGACCTAAGATTTGAGATATCATTATACACTAGTGAAGGACAAACTCCAATGCTATACATGCGAACTCGCCCATTTTTATCTTGACCCATTACTTGTGCATATGAGTCATTCCTTGATACAACTTCATTAGGTCCATCTAAATTCTCATTTTCCTTTTCTTTCATTTCAGCTTACAAAAAATCCCACATAATAATAGATAACAATTAATCATGTACATAACATGTTATTATTTAGAAAAACATCGTTATAAACATGCAATTGCATTTTTTACAAGCTCACTTTGAGTGCCATATTTCTTTGTGAAATAATGCCTAAACATTTCTGCTCGAGTGGGAGAATGCCCAAGTCAATTTTTCTACAATTATTTCATAGCATGGAGTTAAATATAGCAAACAAATATTTCTTTGAAAATAAGAAGCAATCAGAAAGGAATATATGAAAAACAAACTAACCTCTTCTCTTCTAACTCTGGCAAAACTTTTTGTACCTATCGTGTGGTTATGAACACGATGTGCATGACTAATCGGATTTCTCTTGCTTATTGTTTGTGCACAATCAGTTGACCAATACTTAATTGAGTACTCAAAATGCTCCTCATACACCCTTGGATCCTTGAACTTCATTTGCTCTTCAAAAGGCAAATCCTTTTTATAATACTTTCTTTTGAGTTGGTTCCTCCAATCTCTTAACTTTCTACCAAATTTTTGCATTGTCCAAGTCTTGGAAGAATCATGAAGGTCAAACTTGGTCTACAAAAGAAAATGAGTTATCATATCTAATTAAAACAAATAATTGGTCTCTTAAGTATCATATATAAATGAATTAAAACTAAAAAAAATTAAAAATGACAAAGTATGTTACCTTTAGAATTTTCCACATTTTCTCCTTATAATCTTGATGAAGTTTGTGCCAACTTGAATAAATGAGTGGTGCATTTTTACCATCCCTTATCAACGTTTCAATAAAGTTGGACAATTTTGTTGCATTTTTATCATCTGGTTGCCCAAATTCATTACAACCAACTTTAAGTAGTTCTTCACTTTCATGTCTACCCCAAATACCACGCATTTAGGTAAAACCTCTGCACTTTTTTTTTTAGTAGGCCTTGCATCTAAAAAAATATCATGGCATCAATAAAACTTTAAAAGATCAATGAGCTATAAATTAATTAAGATGTCAGTGTAACAAATTTCTGGTCAACTTAAATATAATATTTGCCATCATGATCAAGAGTACTTTAACACATGTAAACTAGAAAAATCACAAATATTTTTACTGCTGGGTTTAGAAAAAAATTTAAAAAAAACAAAAATATAATAAATATAAAGTACATGCACCTATATTCATATCAAGATGTCCAATAGCCATCTCTATTTCTAATTCAGCTCTTGAAGCCTCATCCAAACGAAACTGCATGTAAGGATCCATTGATTGCCTACATATAAAAAAACAATTTGTCTTTTAGATAATTCTCAATGAAAATTTTAATACAAGTAAAAATTGTTTCTACTAGCCAACTGATAATTTAAAAAGTGTATGAAGCATTCAAGTTACTAACAATGTCAAATACTAACTTCTACAATAATTTTTATTCACAACATCCAAACTTTGCATCCAAGGTCAACAACCCAAACAGAATGTGTATGTTCACTTTCAGTCTCTCTTGCACAACTTTCCGAGAAGCAGTCTAAAATAAAATAAAAAAAAACATCCAAACATATAGGCGCATGCACACACACACGTATATATATATATATATATATATAAAGATATCTATACACGTACAGAGATAAAGAGAAAAGAGAGTCAAGAAAGACTTACACCTTTGAAAACCTTGGCAAATATGCAATCTGCAATTCGAGAAGGGAAAAAAAAATGAAGAAGAAGAAGTTTTAATAAAGATTTGGGAATGGGAAAAGGGGCAGTGACAACGAGATGTGCCGGGAATAGTCATTGGGATAAAAGGGGGAAAGAGAACGGATGCAAAGGCACACCTTGATGGTAGAGGATGGGAAGAAGACTCCTATTGTTGCTGAGATTTGAGTATGTTAATTTGATTTTATATAGTTTTTCAATTTAAGTTGGTGGTACTTGGAGTGAATTTTTTGTTTGAGTGCCCATACAAATCTTTATGTATTTGAGTTTGAGTTGTACACAATCTTTAGTGAGAGTTCAAATAGTAAAATAATTGTTCTACAATCTTTTCTATTAATTTAAAATTGGATGCTTTATATACTAAAATTTTTCTTATCCCTTGTTTATATGATATGGACTTTTAGTTACCATATTTAAGGTTTCAAATTTTTTTATGTAAAATTAAATAAATGAGTACAACCAATATGATAGTTCTACATTGACTCAGAGACTTTGCTTAATGCGAAGTCTTATCTTCCTTTCTAAATTTTTTGATAATTTTTGCTTTACCAAAATATCATGCAAAATTTCTTTTAAATCTATTTTGCTGGAGAAACCTTGCTAATACCCTGCCTTGGTAATCAATATATAAAAATAAACATGAAAACTTGGATTGAGATTGAGATTCTTGGAGGCATAATGTGGAACATTTCCTTGCTTGGTTGGAGTTATTTTCTTTCAATTTCCTGATTTGCTGCTACCAGAGATGTTATGGATGATGGTAATTTTAAAAAAGAGTGGAAATTTTGGTGCAATTGACCTGGAGATTGAGTTGAAAATTGCTATGTGCATGGAAGATTGGTATATGTTTGGAGCAAACTGAAGTACACATGCTATGCTGCAACTAAGTAACTGAAAACTGTTGAAACTGAGTTTGGCATTTTGCTATGTTGTAATGTTGATCTACTTCAGTTTACTACTATGTGGGTTTATGACTGAGAGGGATGAATGTAATCTATTGATAATGAACAATACAGGACTTATGTTGCTATTAGTAAAAGAACCTGGTATGCTTTTCCTGGTTGTTGACAGGAGCTAGACTTCTATGTTTGCTGCAATTCTTAAGGTTTGCTGCTGGAATCTAATTACAGGGATGCTGCTGTTTTTGCTTGCTGATATAGAAAAAATGTGACAAGCAAATGAAGAAACTCATTCAGAAAAAATAGGCAAAATTTAGAATTTCACTACATTTGGGAGGAGAAGAGATTAAAATTGGAGACAGAGCAAAACTTGGAGTTGGCCATTATTCGATTTATATATGGTGAAGGCTCAGCAAGAAAGGATAAACTTCATCTATTAGATTATAATTTTACGAAGAAAAATGAAGGTAACAATCTCCTAAAGGGTATGTCAACCCTGTGGAATTGAGTAATGTTTCTAATAAAGGGTATGATAAAGAGGGCATATTGGCACTTTACAGAACTGCAAGACCAAGATGCATTAGTTGTTGATGAACAAGGTACTTTAGATTGAAGTCATAAAATCGGAATTAGTTAACACTGATACTTGCTGCTATGCTTCCTTTATGCATGGTGACTATGAACTCACTTCCTTGTTATATACTGGAAGATGCTGCTCTGATGAGCCTCGTTGGCATGGAGACTGTTGATGAATTTAATATTAAGTTGTTGTATCCATATATTAGAGTATAGGCTTGGGAGGTTGGCGCATCATGGTTGTGCATAGTACATAGAAATTGGCTCTATGGCTGCTGCTTTCCTGTGGCAATCTGGTGCTTTCTCAGATTTTGTTGCTCAAATTTTCTGGAAGTCTGCAAATTGCTGATCATAATGCACAAAACTTGTGTAGCTTGCTTGGACACAACAGCCGAAATGTTTGACTGTGCATGCTTGGGCACAAAGTTGAGTTGTGAAGCATGAGGCTGCTTTTAGTATGATAAATTCTGCCACTGTACATACACTAAAGAATCATTTGACTGTGCAATTGATAGCTTGGACTTGACTGGCGAAGGCTGCACTGATGGGAAGGGTTGACTTGTTTGAAGGCTCTATTACTTTCAACTTTCTATATTTAGTATAGGAAAATTTTGTGAGGGAAGAGCCTTTATTTACTTTTGCATAGTCTAGATGGAATGAATCAAAAACTTAGTTGTTTAAACAATAAGTACCTAGATTGCCCCCATACTCTTGATGCATATTGTTGGTTTGCTGAAGTCATTTCTCTGTTTCAATGTCAAACAATCTTATAAACCCGCAATTGATAGTTTTTTAAGATATTTGTATACTTCCTTGATTGGTTGGCCTCCAATATAGATTAGATTTCATACTATTTCCCAACCTAGTGCCTAATTAAAATTTCTAGAAACCCCTACCACTTTCCAAATTTGCATCTTCTCTTGTTATGTGACTTGTGGCATGATGGTTGTATTGTCTGCTCGACAACCAATAGCACATTTGATTTGCAAACTAGAGACATCACAAAGTGGTATCCAAAGAATCCTGTGCTTAGAGCCCTCACTCCACCTCTGAGAACTCTGTTTGTGTATCTTGTGAAAACTGATGTGGAGAACAGATTCTATAATAAAGAGATTATGTACATCCGAGAACCAGCCATTCCCTAGAAACTCCAAACACAGCATCATCCTCCAGCATATCCCATAAGATAGGTGTTTCCAAGGCATGAAAAACGTTTTTATCATCACTAGCTTTATAGGCCAGGGTCCAAAGCATTTGCTTCCTCCTTGCTTTATTCTAAATAAGGTAACAATCGTGCTAGCGAAGAACCAAGAAAGGAGGAAAACACAAAGCACATCCCCTTCAACCTTCCAGTAAAATGCCCAACAAAGAGATATAAAATGCAAAAAGAATATAACATAGAAGTCAAATAAAATTGCAAAAGAGGCTACTGCAATGCCACTCGAAATACTTAAAATAGAACAAGCTACCTAGTTGCATATAAGAGAGAACCCATGCAGGAAGCTTAAAGCATGCAGTCAACTGTGGCCCTTCAATCCATCAATGCTACGCAATTCTGATAATCAGTGGTAGCAAGCCAATATGCAGGCAAGCACAACTAATACTCAGTAGATGCTAAGCTAAACAAAACATTAGCACATTTACCCATCTCAATTTCAACAGGCAAGTTTTCTGCAATCAGTTTAATTCAGAAGATATTAATCCAGCAATAGATCAACCACTCTATCAAGCAAGTCAACTAATCAAAAAATGAGTTTGTGCCAAAAATAAACAAGAACTGTATCAAATTTTTAAAAAGTCAACATGAGTAACAAAGTTTTCATTCAAATCCAAGACCAAACTGATAAATGACAACACCATTGCAGTTCCTTTTTTTCATTTTTTTTTTGGCAAAGGTTACTGGTGTCGTAGTAGGAGATTAGGTGGAGACCTACCAGTTTATTAACAATTAAAAAAAAAAAACTTAGTAAGTACAAGAAATATCAATGGAAGTTGAAACACAAATCTGAAATTGTCTAATTTAATAACTCCATCGTTCCCCTCCATTTGTATCTACCCTGTTTCAGTTCAAAATTGTTCTGTTTGAATATAGCAAATCTGTAGGCTTCATCTTGAACTCCATCAAATGTCAACCTCATCCAATTCTTCATGATTCTGGAATTGCTCCCTCAATGCTTTGAACTTTAATAATGCCACTGCAGTGGCGTTGTGTAAAAATAATTTTCGTTCACTACTCAAACGAAATCGTATCACTGTGAAACTTGGTGGAAAGGTTCCCCATATCCCAATAAGCACCCCAGGAAAACAGTTTTGAGAAACTCCATTGCAGAGGTCCTCTGTTCCGTCCCTCAATGTTCTGAACTTTTGATAATGCCACTGCAGTGGCATTATGTAAAAATAATTTTCGTTCACTACTCAAAAGGAATAGTATCTCTATGAAACTTGGTGGAAAGGTTCCCCACATCCCAAGGAGCACCCCAGGAAAACAGTTTTGAGAAACTCCATTACAGAGGTCCTCTGCTCCGTCCCTCAATGTACTGGTCGTGCACAGAAATATTGCAGCAGCACTGAGCAGAATCTAGTCTCTTCAGATGGAGTATCAATCGGTGGAACCATCATTTGTCACCTAAATAATTCAAATATTTATATGAAATATAGTTCAATTGTTTATATGAGTCAATTAAGCTGCAAGGTACCAAGTGATAGGTTCATCACTCTAGCATGTGTTCTAGAAGGATAGGGCCATACAATTGATCCATCCTTGCCGCTAAGAATATATATACTTCCAAATAGTGTTGGAACAACATCAGTGTGACCATCCCCATCCACATCTCCAGTGCTGGACCTTAGGCAAACAAGTTATTGCTTACCTACTATAGACATATAGATTGAATCAATCCTATTTGGGAATGAAGATACGATAGATTACCGATGGAACAAGGCTCTTAACAAGTGTTTCCCAAATTTCTTTTCCTTATGAGACTTACGAAGAATTTCCATACATTTGACTTTTCTTGCTAACCAATAAGTCAACTTATGGAAGATATTGATCGTTTCTAGCCAACAAGCAAATGCATACCAAAAAAAGATAAATAAGAATATTATATATTATACAAGAAAGCATAAATAAGATCATCATATACTAGGAAAAGATAATCATATACACACCTTTGCGGTCCAAGACATAAAACAAGACAAAAGAAGTGCCAATCAGAATGTGCAAGTTCCCATCACCATCCTGATCAACCAATATCGGTACTCAGATCCAGTTGAGCAGTCCATTTAACTTGTTTCATGTCAAAGTTGAAAACAACAATACCACCAGCAACATATTGTCCAATATCAATACCACCTAGTTACTTCAAATCTTCTGCACTGTCATAATACCTGCAGAACTAAAAATTAATCAGCTGGATATCTGTGGGCAACTTGGCTACTTGCAGTTCACTAAGATAAGCTTGTAGCTAAAGCAGCCAGAGTTTGCCTTTTAACTTCTTAAATATCAGCAAGAAGCCTCAACATACTTTGAATCTCATATCACAAGTACATATTTCAAAAAAGTTGTGACTTGGAAAATTTAGCCCAATGTATGGGACAGCTGTGGATGCAAGTTGATAGAGAGGGGAAAAAGGAGCAACAGTACTGCCGTTGAAACTAATAATCGAGCATCAAATACCATGTAATAGATGAACATGTAATTAAATACATTATCAGACTCAACAGCAAGCAAACTAAGAGTATAGAAATTCAAATGATATTTCTAGTGCTTAGATTATTAGCATCGGATCCACTATGAAGATAACACTAAGTGAGCTTATTTGCTCATAGGAATAAACTTACTCGCGGTCAAATAAGTAGGAAGAAACAACAATCATCTCGTTGACACCATTTTTATCTATGTCTGCTATGACCTGAAGAGAATTAGAACCACAATTAACTCTGTAGTTCAAAGTAACAATAAGCTTATAATAAAGCTTCAACCATCATTGTACTTACCGCAGTGCACAAGCCATGTGCATCTATCTGAACGTAATCTTCCAATTTCTCATGTTGTGCTTCATTCCATTCCTCATCTCCCCACATGGTTTCATCAACATAATCATCGCAATCATAGTTATACTCATCAACCAGCTTATCAGTATCCCTAAACAACTCAAATGATGAATCAGCATCTGCTTCTATTTTCCACTGTTGTAGCATGAACATTCTCGTTGCCTTTAGAATCTTTAACCTCAAGAAGTCTTCTTCTTATAGGCATAACTTTTACTATCTTATCTACCAAGTATTCTGAATATACTCTACCTGCATCACCACAGATCATTGCATTAGTAAAATTCAAATACCAATTCCTAAATGCCTCAGGCTTAATAAGACATTTTTTTAATAAATTAACAACATATTCATCGTATCAGCAGCCACAAGATTTAACCTTACCTTATATCGAAATCAACAGGATAAGTTGAGTGCTTTCTAACAGATTGTTGGCTGAAACTATCAAGTGCAGCAAAACTCTCCTTTGTTCATAACTATATTTCCTCGAATAAAATAAAAAATAAAAAAAAATAACTGCATGATATACACAGATGATGGAAGACTTAGAGACTAGTGTATGAACCAGATAAATACACAAAGGATAAGAACTAACCTCCAAACTTGAGCAAACAAAGTGCCTATCACCAAATTCTCAATACAGTAGATCTTGTTCTTCTTCCTCATCAATGTTGCGTCTATCATCATTAGTATCTTCCTCACTTGATACTTGTGGTGGTGGTGCATCAACAATTTTAGGTGGCATGTTTGACCTAACCAAAGTTGTGATAGTGTTAGCCACTAGATTAGTTGCACTAAGTCCTACACTTTGTAGATATTTATCAACATTATCCAACTATTCATTTATTTCACTTATGTGGAATCTAATACTCTTAGATCTTCTCTCCTTTGCAATCTTCAAATTTCTCATCTCTTTAATACTTTACCAGTAAGAAAGAACAAGAAATAATCATGGGCTCTACCAATTAGCTCGGCTGGCCAGTTCATAGGTGGCAACATCATCCCCCCGAAAGCCTAAGAAAGAAGTTTCTAGACTAAAGAGAATTTAAAGTTGAGCTAATCTCTTCACGAGTTGTTTGGCCCCTTTCGACTATGTTTTATTTTTCAAATCTGAAACTATTTACCTGTCTCCTTAATAAAAACGGCGGCTTTTCTATTCCCAAAGCTATCATAACTGACGCAATTTCCATTCTTCTTTAATAACTCTGCAAATCCTTAGGCCACGTGTACCGTTGTGATAGACTTGGGATTATCTCCTGTTCTTTTATATAAACTAATGTCTTCTCATTTTTTCCTTCTTCTGTTTACTTATTTTGCTCACAATCTTATTTTCTTCACTGTTAAGGGTGCTTCTCTTCAACCTCCATTTAATTGAGAATGAGTTCTGGTCCAGGTTCCTCTCTTCCCTCGCTTCCTCTTTCGGTTTAATATTTGTTATTTCTATTGTGCATTTCTGCCCAAGTGTTGTAATTCTCAATTTCTATCCTGTTTGCTTGAATTATGTCTCTTTCTCCACTCTCTCCTAGTGCTCAACTTTCCCTAAGTACTCCCTTAGAAATAGATTCAGATGATTCCAATCTCAGCATGCTCTCTGAAGTTATGCATGAAGTAGAGAAAGGGATGCTTGAATTCGATGCAAATTTAGCTCAGTATCAAGTGTACCATTCCCGCATAACTCTGAAACAAGCCTTCAAACTCAGAGAAATGATGGGAATTCCCCCAGAATATAGGATCGTAGTCCCCCATTCTTTTGACCAGCCCCATCTTCCGCTTGCAGGCTTCCTTTGTTTTTACACAGAACAAATATGGGGAGGTCTCAGGTTTCCTATTCCAAAACTTTTTATCTTGATCTCGAGGGGGTTGGGCATTCCTCTTAATCAATTCGCCCCTAATTCTTTTTGATTGATGGCGGGTTTTCTCATTCAGTGCCGTCATCTCTAGATAGAGCCTACTACAGCCTTATTCCATATTCTTTTTCTGCCAAAGCCTCAATGGAAGGGTTTTTTCTATTTATAATCTAAGGAAAAAGTTCACTGCTTATCAAAATATCCCACTTCGGTCAAGCATTGGAAAGAACACTATTTTTTTATATCCTTTTTGGATTAACTCTTTATTGCTCTCTTCATTATATGTTAAGACTCTGTGGGATTCAATACCAACTTCAGTTGGAATCACTGCATCCATTCCATAAACCATGCTAAAAGGCGTCTTCCTTGTGGATCTCCGAGGGATGGTACAATAGGCCCAGAGCACACTAGGCCACTCTTCTACCCAACTGCCTCCAACACGATCCAACCTCGCTTTCAAGCTCTGCACTAGAGTACTATTCATGACTTCTGTTTGCCCGTTTGTTTGAGGATGTGCTATCGAGCTAAACCTTTGGGATATTCTCATATCTTGACACTAAGCTCTTGCTTTACTCCCTTGAAACTGCCTTCCATTAGCTGATACGAACTCGAGAGGAATTGCATACCTGCATATTATATTTTTCCATAAAAATTTTAGAACTTTCCCTTCACTAATCCTGGCTAAAGCCTCCACCTCTACCCACTTACTGAAATAGTCTACTACCACCAACAGAAACTTCTTTTGACTTGCAACCACTAGAAACTGCCCCACGATGTCCATTCCCCACTTGGCAAATGGGCATGGAGAGCTCATGGTATGCAAGGACTCTACAGGTATATGACTAATTCGGGCATTCTTCTGACATTTCTCACACTTGCGGACTAGGACTCTAGCATTAGCTCGGATAATGGGCCAAAAATATCCTGCTCTAATAACCTTGCCTGCTAGTGCCATTCCCCCGAGGTGATTCCCGGAACACCCTTCATGTGTTTCTCGAAGAATATATTTGCCTTCTTATGATAACAAACATCGTAATAATGGCTGGGAAAAAGCCCTCTTGTAGAACAATCCATCTATGAGGTAAATCGAGATGCTCGAATTCTAAGCTTGGGATCAGCATCCACCATCTCTCCCTTGAGATATTGACTAATAGGTGTTTTCCAGTCTACCTCTCTTTCTATAGCGAAGACATCAACTTCCACTCCCTGTTTATCTAGTTCTTGCATTGTCACTAAACAAGTTCCGTCCAATTTTGCCAAAAGATCAGCTCAGGCATTTTCCTCCCTAGGAATCTGAGTTATTCACAGCTCAATCAGCAAATCCCTCAATTTTGCTACTTGCTGGAGATTTGATCCATGTGCAGCTCCTTCACATCATATTGTCTTGTTGTATGCTTCACCACCAATTGAGAATCAGCATATACTTTTACCCTCTTAGCTCTTCCTTTGATAGCCATTTTAATACCCTCAATCAAAGCTATATACTCTACTTCATTGTTGGAAGCTATGAAACAAAATCTAATAGTATACTCCAGCTCGTCTCCTTCTGGGCTAATCAAGACAATTCCTGCTCCACTACCATTTACACATGATGAACCATCCACGTAAACTGACCATATATTTACCTTTCCTTGAGGTAAGACAGCATCCACCATGAAATCTACTAGAGCTTGAGCTTTAATGGCTTTCATAGGAGCATACTGGATGTCGTACTCCCCTAATTCCACCGACTACTTAACTATCCTCCATGCAGCATTTGTCTTTCCCAATGAATGTCTAAGTGTTTGATCAGTTTAGACCATAATTATGTGTGACAGAAAATATGGTCTCAACCTTCTTGCAGTAATCACCAATGCCCAGGCTAATCTTTCTATTTTGGGATATTTTAGCTCAGCAGCATGCAACAACTTGCTCATATAATAAACAGGCTTTTGGCTTAATCCTTCATCTTTCACCAAGACAGAGCTAATAACCTGTTGAGAAATTGCCAAATATAAAAAGAGAGTCTCACCAGGCAGAGACTTAGTCAACAATGGCAACTCTGCCAAGTATGCTTTCAGCTCTTCAAAGGCCTTCTGCTCTACTTCGCCCCATTCAAATTTATTGGCTTTCCTCAATATTCCAAAAAAGGACAAGCTTCTGTCTGCTGCTCAGGATATGAATCTGCTGAGAGCGACAATCCAACCGGTGAGCTTCTGCACCTCTTTTAAGCTTTGAGGAGACCGCATATTCAAGATAGCTTGTATCTTTTTCGGGATGGCCTCTATACCCTTTTCTGTCATAAGGTACCCCAAAAACTTCCCCTTTGTTACTCCAAAAACATATTTGCTAGGGTTAAATTTCATGCCATACCTTCTCAAGTTTTCCAAAGTCTCATTCAAGTCCTCTGTATGGTTAGCTCAGTAGACACTCTTCACCAACATGTCATCTATATAAACTTCTATATTCTTCCCAATCTGATCCTTAAACATTTAGTCAACCAGTTACTGATAGGTAGCACCTATATTTTTTAATCCGAAGGGCACGGCTACATAATAGTAGGTACCTCTCGATGTGATGAAGCTCACTCGCTTGCGATCCTCCGTATGAAGGGAAATCTAATGGTACCCCTACGAAACATCCATCATACTCAACAATTCACAGCCAGATGTAGAATCTACTAGTTGATCAATCCGTGTCAATGGGTAATGATCTTTGGGGCAAGCTCAGTTCAGATTTCTGAAATCTATACACATCCTCCATCTATCAACATGTTTAGGAACTAGCACTACATTGGATATCTATTCTAGGTACTGGATTTCTACTATGTGGCCAGCATCCAACAGCTCTTCTACTTTTTTCTGTATGATGAGATCTTTCTTTGGTCTGAAATCCCTTTTTCTCTGCTTTATTGGCCTGGCAAGAGGATCTATATTAAGCTTGTGCACAGCTATACTTAGCTCAATTTCTAGTTAAATCCTTTGTCGAGAAAGCAAATACATCCATATGGTCCCTCAACAACCGGGTGAGTAGAGTTGTTTGCTCCACATCAAGATACACTCCCAACATGTGGTTTTCTTTGAATCTTCTGGCACTAACTCTATGGTCATGAGCTTGCTAGCAGGCTTAAGACGGTCCTATGATTCAGCTATTTCAGGCACATTAGAATTTCCATGCCTCTGCTGATAAATTGCTTCTCCAGGCTTTCGGTCTCCTTTCTTTACTGCCTCCACGTAACACTTTTTTGTTGCATACTAATCTCCAACCACTTTCCCACCAAATTGCCAATCACATACTTTAGCTTCATGTGGTAAGGCGAAGCTATTGCCTAGAAAAACTGCAACATAGGTCTGCCAAATATAACATTATAGGCAGATAGGGGGTCAATAATTAGAAATTTTAGCAATCAATTTTTACAGTGCATCCCGAACCCAAGGAGATAGGAATAGCGATTTGCCCCGAAGGTTACACCGCTTCTCCTGTAAAACTGAACAATGTTGTTTCGACAAGCCCCATGATAGTATTACTTAACTCTATCTACTGGAGAACAACCAAAAATAAGAAGAAGATATACACTAAGCTTCATCCGTCCACAAAGATCCGAGCTACCTCATAATTAGCTATGGAAGCAGTGATGACCAGAGCATCTTGGTGACGTAGCTGCATGTCCTTAAGGTCTTCAGCCCAAACTGAATTATAGGCATCTGGTCCCCCACACTGATCGTTGCCACTTCCCTATTCTTCTAATGGATTAAGGCTCGCACTTGGGCCCTCCGAGCTCGATGAAGATCTCCTCATGTAGGTCATCTCAAGATCATGTGAATCACACCTTTGCTCGGCGGGTCCTTTTGGTCGACTTTCGTTCTAGGTTTACCTTATCCCACCTGCTCCTTATACTAAGCTTTGCCAAGTCAGCCACTTCTAGCATTGACAGCAATCTGCAAGAATTCTCCCAAGTATCCACCCCTTATCATCTTCTCCAATTCATTCATCAAATGCTCACATTCCTCTGTTATATACCCGTACTTATTATGGAATTTGCAATATTTGTCTAACCTAGGCCTCCAGGGTGCTTTGTTGGTGAAACGTGGCCATCATAATAGGTTCTTATGTTCAATGGCCTGTAGTACCTGCTCTCTTGGTATTTGAGAGGTATGTAATAATCAAACCTAGGAGCAAACTGAGCTGCTTGTGGTTGCAATGTATTCAATATTCAAGGCTATGGTATATTAGCTGGCTGAGCTCTTTAATTCGACCCAAACCATTTCCCTACCCCACCTCTTCCTTCTTATCTCTGCATTTCTACCCCAGCTCCTTTTCTTTAGCGTCACATGCCTCATCTTCATGGATGTATTTCTCCGCTCGACGTAGCAATTCATCATAACTGTCAGTTAGCATCCAGCCCAAAGATCGAAAGAATGAACTAGGCCTGAGTACCTGCGTAAAAGTACTAGCTAATAACTCCTGAGTAGCTGAAGGGTCCTCTAAAGCAGCTGTAGTGAATCTCTTAACAAAAGCCCTTAATATTTCACTCTCCCCTTACCGGAAGAAGAGTAAACTCTGAGCATTAAGGCGATAATGCTTGTTACTGGTAAATTGGTGCAAAAACTTGCAAGAGAAATCATCAAAAGTATGTATGCATCGAGAAGGTAGCTGCCCAAACTATCTTTAGGCTGCTCCTCTCAGGGTGGTTAAGAAAACTCGAGATTTTACTCCATCTGAGAATTGATATAGTAGTGCTAAATTTTCAAATTCACACAAATGATCAGCAGGATTAGAACCTCCATTATATTTTTGCATGGAAAAGGACTTATGGTTGTTTAGGAAGGGATCCAGCAGGATTGAATTCTCAAAAGGTGACTCCCTAACTCCTCAATTTTCGTCTCCCATCAACTTTTTTTTATCTCTCTTAATTCATTTCTCATGTCCTCTATTGCAGCCACGACATTGACTGGCAATCTTTTTCCTTCATGTTGTTTAATCGGGCATACAAATACTTAACTTTCAGCTACCTCTTCTTCTTCTTCTACCCTCATGTCGAAATGCTTAATTCTGCCTTTCCTGTGAAAGCTGCATATTTCTGCTCTCTCTTCTGGCTTATCTATAGGTGGTACAGCAGGTGCGACAGTAGGTTCTGGTCCCCCAAGAAAATTTCCACTTGACAATACAAAGAGTAGAGGCCTTGCCATAATAGTTCTTTGGGCCACCATTCCTGAGAGAGGTGCAATGATAGGGGAGCCTACTGCTTGACTTCTCCCCCTGGGTTGTGAGATAAAGGGAAACTACACATCTTCTACCGGCATCGATATTGGTATGGGTAGGATTCCTACTATGGATGCAAGCATAGTGACCACTGGAGGCATTGGGAAAGGCACTGGCATAGGGACATGAAATGGTATGCCAAGTGGTGGTATTCCTGGTACAAAAGGCATGGTCATCGGAAAATGTGGTATAGCAAGAAACATAACCTGCCCAACTCCTAATTTCTGGGTAGCCATGATGGGGGTGGCCACATAATACAGGAAACTCCATTGCTCAGGTGTCATTTGCCCCATACCATGGGGTATGTGGGGGAAATCCATCCCTTCTAGTGGTGGCACCTCCTCTTGTGAACTGGGCAATCCTCCCATTGGTAAAGTTTTTACCTGCTCAACCTGTGAGGTATTTATCTGCCCCTCTGCGTTTCTTCCAGACTCACTCATCTTCTCAGATCTCAACTTAAAGTTCCCACAGACAACACCAATTGATGTAAAAAATAAAATAGCACCAATACAAAAAAAATACACACCAGAACTCACACTAATTTTCTCTATCGAAAACTGAAGATTTTTCTTCTTTGAATTACAAAAGCCTCAAATACCATAGGGAACCCCACATGCTCCATCTAACTACCCCATCTCATCACTTTTAGTCCACTACTATCCATAATCTACATAAAGATAGGTTTGCATGCCATGTGTACAATGGCTTCCTCCTTATAATTCGGGCATTTTCATTAACACATACTGCTAGTTGGGGTTGAATTGAGAATCTTTTGGCTGAACTAAACTACAACATGCCGCCCAAGCCAAGCTAAAAATGTTAACCGGGCCACGTCAATAGGGAAGGACCAACTAAGGTCTTCCTTCTTGTCTATAACTCTAGCGTGTGACCAGGATTTCCATGATAGCTCGCCTCAGCAATCTTAACAACTCTCACAACTCCTCGTCAAACCGGGTCTTCTTCACAGCATGACAACTCGGCTCTTTTATCAATTATTAGGACGTCATCCCTACAGCTTAACTATTTAGTGGCTCGATTTTACACATTGGCTCAACAACTTCATGTGCTTTGTCAATTAGCTCGGCTAGCTAGTTCATAGGTGGCAACATCATTATACATTTAATTTCGATATAGATAATTTTTAGGTTAATAGTTAAAATTTAAGTATAGGGTAATAGATAATTGTTGGTACATGTTATATGGGTAATTTAAGACATAAACCCTACCCAAACCTATTGTATTATTTTTAATAAATATGAATTGGCGGAATAACTTTTGGGTCTTTGACAGGAGTAAATGTAGCTAGAGGGCTTTCAGGATTTCGACTTAATCCATTCCATGCCCCATATCTGAGAAAGAGATTTTATTATATATTGACCGTACTTGTAATTTACCTTTAGCTGGAAAGGTGCACTTTGAAATTCAATATTTTTAGGTCTTCATGACATGTTATTATACGTCAACCATGATTTGTAGGTATACTAGAAGCAATGTTAAATTTAAAATATTTAACTAATTAGCACAATTTAATTACTCATAAATTAAATCACAAGCTTTGTGGACCTACAATTAGTTGTCACTCATTAATTTTAATTAATTATTTTAATTGCTCATAAATTGAGTTGTGAGTAAGTATATTTCAAATTCTTGGAAACTCATCTAAGAGTTTGATTGAAAAAATAATAAATGAGATTAGTTAATTAACAATATTAATTCATTAACTAATTTAAGAGTTAAATAATTAATTAAGTGATTGAATTATTTTGATTTATCTTATGTAATTAAAATAAAGCTGAATTGGAGAATTAATTTACTCGACTAATTAATAGGGCTTAACATAAATTTAAGAGTTGAATCAATTGGATTTTAATTATTTTAAGGTCCAAGTTCACAAATTGGGTAAGTATTTCAAGTTGATGTAGGATATATCAAAGAGTAGGAAATATTGAAGAGATAAAGACCAATCGTACAGAGGGGAAACCAGTTATGAAGGGGACGAAGTATGTACGAACCATCAAGGAGGCGGTACTTTATAGCTTAGTTCTCAATTCCTTCAAGAATCTAATTAGACATATCCATTCAATCTTCCAAGAGAAAAAGAATTTTGTTTTCTTTTCTCTTATTTCCATCTCAATCAACTATTTTATTCTTGTATTTAGTATTTTTTGTTAACTAAGTCTATTATCAAATTTGATTTAATAGTTTAGGAGAAACTCGTGTAGATGTTGGACATGTAGACTGATACTGAAGAAGAAATACATGGACCTCTAGAATGATTTTATTTATAAGTTATATGATCGTATTTTTATCCACTACAAGAAAATATACTTTTTACTACAATATTTTTTACTTCACTAAAAATAACGTAGTAAAAAAGGATTATTTGCTATGATTTTACTATTGTAGTATAAAACTCCAAACATGTGGTAAACGTTATATTAAATATTACACTTCATCATATCGTAGCAAAAAATATACTTAGTAACTACAATTTTTATTTGAGGTGAATAATATTATACATTTACTATAATTTTACATAAACTGTAGCAAAAAATTAATGAATTAACCATACTTTTTCACTAGTGAAGTAAAAACAATGAAACTTGCGAAATTTTGAAGGCAAAGATTAAGATCTTAAATCAAAAAAATTTCACCAGAAAAGAAGAAAAATATGTTGGAACTAATGCTTAATAAATAATATTCAAGGTAAATTAAAAAATTGCTTTTAATTTTTATTATTAAAATATTAATTAATTAATTAAAAATTTTAAATTAACAAATAAAACCCCTAAGAAATTCACAACTACTCATAACGTTAATTAATAAAAGAAGAGTTAAAATAAAAAATTTCCTCTGATTTTTATTATTAAAAAATATTTGATTAATTAATCAAATACTTAATTTAGCTAACTGGCAAAGTTCCTCAAAACAATAAGAAAACCCCAAATTTGGGGGCAAAATAAATATTTGTCTCTAATAACTTTTATTATTAAAAAAAAGTTGATTAACTAATCAAATATATTTAAATTAGCTAATTGATAACAAAGTGATCATTAGCCTAGTGGCATCACTTTCACACACATAAGAATAAGGTTAAGAGTTCTAATCTTGATAAATAAAAAAGTAAACTCCCCAAATTAATTGGTTTTTACTACATTTAATTGTGGTGAAAAATAACTTAAGTACTTACTACACTTTTCAAAGTATGGCAATAAACTACTATATACTACACTTTTTTTTAACTGTAGTAAAAGATAGTGGTGTATTTGATAGCTTTTTACCACATATTAAATTTGTAGTAATTGAAGATAATTTCGTAGTAAAAATCAAGTACTACAATTAAAAAAGTGTAGCGAAGCTTTTACCTCACCCGCAATGCCTACGGCTAGAAAAGTGTAGTACAAGTGTGGTTAATAACTTTTTACTACACTTAATAACTATTTACTACACATAATTAACCATAATAAAAAGCATATTTTTTTGTAGTGATAAAAAAACATCAATAACTTACTTTTAACATGAGATCAAATATGTCATAAGTTATAATTTAAATAAGTTCAACCAATTATTTTGAACTTTCAACTACTATTTTTAAAAACAATAATTGAAGTAAAGGCAAATCATATAATTAGTCCCTAAAGTTTTATTTTAGAATCATTTTAGTCCCAAATCTTCAAAAATTCATCTTTTAGTCCCCAACATTAATATATCATTTTGCTTTAGTCCCCAAAACCATTTTTCGGCAGTTTTTGGCCAGAAAATTGACCAAGTTTGACATTTTTAAGGGCAAAATTGTCAATTTATAATTTTATGTTCCACTTTAGTCCCTATCAAGGTTTTATGTTCCAATTTAGTCCCTATATCACTTTTTCAATTTTTCTTTTTAGAAAAAATTGCATTTTACCCCCTATGAAAATGGAAAAAGGCCTTATGAATAAATAAGGGCAAAAAAACCTCCTTGTATTTGAAATTATGCACACCATTTTCCACTCCTGATTTGCTTCAATTTAACCCCAATTTTAACATATAAAGACTGTATTACCTTTAGTTATTTCATACATTTTCAATTTAATTTATTTATTTTTTAAAATATATTTTTGTATATCTTCTTTCATCCCCTTTAAATTTAAAAATTATTTTTAGTTTTGTATTTCATTTCTCTAATTTATTCGACTTTTTTATTTTTGTATATATTATATATACATATGTATAAATATATAATATATCTAGGTATATTTTTCATGTTATATGTATATATATTTATAATATATTATATATTTGTATATAATACATATTAATAAATAAATATAAATATATAAAAACACTATACAATTATATTTGTATAATAATCCCACCTACCCCTACAACCCGCACCCTCCACAACCCCCATCCCCATCCCTAATTGCCCCATCTCCACCCCACAGTGGTTGGCCATGGCAGCTACCCCCTGCAAATGGAAATTATTTTTTTTTTGGTCTTATAAGATTTCCCGACTTTTAATTTCCCTCTTCCTCATTTGGCCAAAATTGAAAAAACTATTATTTCTTTATTCGATCTCTGGGGGGCTGGGTTTAACATACCCAAGGCTGGATGAGGGGTCATATCGACATACCTGGGAACGAAACCCCAACCTAGCCTAACACTTTTATTTGGGATCTAGTTGAGTTTTAGGCAGATGGAGGCGTCGGGGTACGTCGAGGAGATAAACTTGATGTTGGTAGGCAGTACCTTCTTGATGATGCTAAATTAGGTAGATAGCCTTTGCTTATTTTTCAATTGTTGTATCTTTTCAACCTTCTAGTCGATGCTACGCATCTGGTTCTTATTGTTGTGCAAATTGAGAAGAAATTATGAATCAGACACGAGCACAAGCTCTGGCGCATGTGTAGAGGAATCAAGAGCATCGTTAGAATGCGGCAGCTCGATAAGAGGTTGCATCTCAGGCAGCACCACAAGCCGCCCTGCCTGCACTAGTAACTCCCATAACCCGAGCAGCAACTCATCCGGCTCAACCAGCTTCTGGGGCAACAAATAACCCCTTTGCTCGACAAAAAAAGCCGACGGTCGAGCAAGCAGGGCCTGCTCAAAATAAGTTCGCAGCCGACAAGGGCAAAAGCAAAGTTGGGGCACCCAGTGCACCAACTGGTTATGACCTCTTTGGGCAATGAGAAGAGGACCAGCTATTTCAGTTGCCCAAGCTGCCATCACCCCAGTTTGGTATCGACATGGCTGCTCACAATTCTTTGTCGATGCTAGTTGCGGGGTCGATTAGGGTTACACTCCTAAATGTGATGTTGGCTGGACTGTTCACATCTGACCAGAAGAAAATGATGGACCTGAGCCAGGATGGGGCGCTAAAGGCCTTGGCATACCACTCGAACATGGTAGGTGGATCATTTATTTGTTTATTTTTCATTTTGTATGTATCTTGACTAAAATTGTTTCTATCGTAGGTCAGCCAGCTGGGCTACTATTTCTACCGAAGGTCGAAGCTGGCCCTTGGTGACCACAACCAGCTCCGAGAAGGATAAGGTGATACTGAGATATTGAAGGCTCAGCTCGAATTTGCACAGTTGAGGATCGAGCAACTGGATGCACTACTCAAGAAAAAAGGACGAATAGCTTGGGCTTAAGGATACGCGACTTATGGATGTGGCATCGGAGAAAAGCAGAATGGATAAGCTACTACTGAAGGCTAATATAGATGTGTAGGCCAGCTATGATTCTAGTCGGACGCAAGGGCATAATGTTGCGATAAATTATGCTCGAGGTGAATTCTTCAAGATATTGCTGCTCATTACGAGAAGTTGTTAAGCAATTCATGCTGTGTTCAGTATTTTAGGATGCCAGCGTCATTTTCTCCATCGACGATGCAAAAGATGCTTTCGATAATACGCTTAAGCAATTGGAATATCTGGGGTATCAGATCCGCCCTGAGGATGAGGAGTGCCTTAGCCCAATTATGACTGAACAACTCGAGATGTATCCCGACCCCGACAAGAATGCCCCCAAGGAGGGGCTTGTTGTTGCTCCTCCGATCGGGCCTAGTGCTGATCTTCAAATAAGGCTTGCCGACGTGGCCAACAAATTCTCTTTTGCCAACGACTTTACGTTTGATATCCAGGACGGCAAGGTCAATACAGCTAATCTCTTTTCTCCTCTTTGATACACATTTCTCGTCGATGAGGCTAGGCCCTCCCGACCAACCCCAGTAGTCCAGCTAATCCCCGACATGGTGCCCAAGTAAAAAGTTGAAGATTCTGCGATTGTTCCCATCCCTTTTAATGATGAGCTCGATCAAATGATCGATGAAGGTAGAAGAGCCACACGAGCTAAATGGGCGAGGTCGAGCTGATGAGTTTAAGCTGTAGCTTTTATTTTGATCATTTTGGTTGCCCTTTAAGGCGCTTGTACCCTATAATCAAAAGTATTGGAGTTCAATGAATGGTATTTTTCGATCATCAATGTGTATTTAAGTTCATTTTCCTTTTAACGCCTTCATTTTTGTTGAATGCCAATTGTTAATAACCAACAACATAAAGGACTCAATCTTTAATAAGAAATCGTATAACGTAATCCCTTAATAAAAAATCCACAAGTTTGCGGTCGATTCAGAAATCGATTGGCGCAGAAGTAATTTACATCAAGCTAACCCATTTTAAGATAGGCATTGCTCTATTATCCATCGTCGACCTCTGTGTCAATTTAGACTATTTTTTTCATAATTAAACGAACAGTCTTGATGATCAATTTTTTTAATTTGTCGTTTCTCTCTCAGTGTTGTCTTCAAGTACTAGGTCGAGTTTTCAGTTGAGCGTGTTCATTGGTTTGGGCTTAGAGCTATAATTTGTTGTTAAGAGTAATTTGAGGTCGACTGCGGGGTCGATGTTAAACGATCCACTCGTTTTTGGGCTTAGGCTAAAAAGCCTTAGCTTGTTGTTTGAAACTGTCAAGTCGACTTTAAGGTCGACTGCAAATGATTAACTTGTTTGTTGACTTGGGTTGAGAAGCCTTAAAGCTGCGGTTTGAAACCATCATTATGTTGACTTTGGGGTCAACTGCAAACAATTAACTCGTTTGTTGACTTAGGCTAAGAAGCCTTGATACCTCAGTTTGAAATCGTCATTAGGTCGACTTCGGGGTTAATTGCAAATGATTAACTTAATTGTTAACTTGGACAGAAAGCCTTTGATTTTGGCCGACTGCGAGGTCGACTTTAAACGATCAATTTATTCGTTAATTTGGGCTAAGAAGTCTTGACTTAATAGTGTGAATGGGTAGCTATAGAAACAGTAGCAGTTTTTATTGATTGACAATGACACTTTAGTATAGTCAAGGGAAAACTTCAAGTCTCTTTACACATAAAACTTTTTCAAGTTCACCACGTTTCATGGCCAAGGAAGCTCCTTTCCAATCACATTTGCAAGTCAATATGCGTTGTGCTTTGCTACTTTGATCACCGAGTAAGGGCCTTCCCATTTTGGATCTAGTTTCCCCACATTCTTCGACAGTTCCACCTTTTTGAGGATAAGGTCACCTACTTTGAAGCTTTTAGTCGGACTCCATTGTTATAATGTTGTGCCATCTTCGAACTGTATCTCTGCATGGTTGTGTACACTTGCTAACAAGCTCATCGATTGTATCCAAGTCGAATTCTCTTTCAGAGTCATTCCTGATTATGTTATAGTGGATCACTCGAGCAGTGTGTTGTATTAACTTTGTTGGGGCAACTACTTCTGACCTATAGACCAAACTGTATGGGTTGTGGCTAGTATCCATTCAAGGGGTGGTTTTGTACGCCCAAAGTACCCTAAGGAGGTCGCCTGCCAAGCTTGCTCCTGTCCCTTCCAGTCGAGCTTTGAGGTAGTCTAAGATAGTTCTGTTCATAACTCCATTTGGTCGTTGGCTTGAAGGTTTCCCACTTAGTTGAAGTGCTGTCGAATCCATAGGCTTTCACACCAACTCCTCGTGCTCCTGCTCTAGAACTATGTTTCGTTATCAGAGATCAACACTTTTGGTAAATCAAAATGGCAAATAATATTCTTTCATACAAAACCTTTGATGGTCACATCGGTTATCTTCGGGACTGCTTTGGCTTCTACCTATTTGGTAAAGTATTCAATTGTGATGATCATGAACTTTTGTTGACTTGTGGTCTTCATCTATCCCCTACTAGTCGAATGGCCATGTGATCTGAACGGGCACCAGTGTTGCCGCAAGTCGGTAAAGTATATTCAAGTGGACTTAGCAAGATAGGCATTTCTTGGCGAGGTCGACTGCATCCATCAACAAAGTTAGCCAAAAGTATCCGTATCTAATGACCTTGTGGGCTAGGGATCATCCTCCTAAATGATTACCGCAGATACCCGAATGGACTTCATGTAGGACTTTGCGAGCTTGTTCTAAACTTAAACACCTCAGTGGTGGTCCAAAAATCACCCTCCTATAAAGCTGGTCATGCTCATCGAGAGCGAACTTGGTTGCTTGACCTCTGAGCCTACATGCTTGACTTTTGTCCTCGGGGAATCTACCCTACCCCTTAAATGAGCTTTTAGTTCATCCTACCAGGAGGGGGTTGGTTCTTCGATCTGCCCTACCAGGCTTTGGTCAAGAATGCCTATGGTGGGTTTGTTGGCAACAAAAAAGGTGATTGTTCTATCTCTAATTCCCTTTGTCGAGCTCATAAACTTTAACAGTGTATCCACTCACTCGTTCTCTAATCAAGGGACTTGGCTGAGGGTGAATTTCTTGAACTTCTGTTGTATTCTCTTCACCTTGGCTAAATACCTACTTATTATGGTCTCTTTGGCTTCAAAGTTTCCTTCAACCTATTCTGCAACCAGCTGAGAATCAGTGATGGCCATCAACTATTCGAACCCCCGATTTACCGCCATCCTCATACCATAAGGAGGGCCTCATATTCAGCTTCGTTGTTCATTACAGAGTAGTCGAGTTTGATTGCGAAGTCGTATTCCTAGTCTTGTAGGGAGCGTAAGGAAATGCCAATTCCTCCTTTTGAGGAAATAGTTAAAACATCCACCTGCAATGACCACAATAGGGAATCATGGTCAAGTTGGTCAGGGAGGATGAGCCTTTTAGTGAAAAAATCTACTAAAACTTGGGCTTTTATGGCAGTTCTGGGCTGAAAAGTTATGTCAAACTCCTCTAATTCGATTGCCCACTTTGTCAACCTTCATGATGTTATGGCAGTTCAGTGCTGAAAGGTTATGTATCTAGTTTTGATAATAGTTGTTTTAACGGTTGGTTTGTTAGGACCAGAATAGAGTGCGACTGGAGTAGGGTCTCAACTTCCTAGCAGCAGTGACCAAGGCGAGAGCAAATTTTTCAATCTCCAAGTAGTTGTGTTCTAAGCCTTGCAATGCTTTGTTGTTGTAGTAGACAGGTCGAAGGGTTCCTTTCATAGTGGAGACCAAAACTGAACTGATCGCTGCTGACGAGACTACCAAATAGGTGTACAAAACTTCTCCCACTTAGGGTTTAGCCAACATCAACGTTGCTGAATTTAATTCGACCAGGGCCTGGTCGTATTGTTCTGTCCATTGGAAACTTGATTTTCTCGCATTCCTTAGGATTTTAAAAAATGATAAACTTTTGTCGGCTAGTTGGGTAATAAATCGACTAGGCGCTGCACGTCCCTAACTATTCGAGAAGGTGTAATATCGAGGATGGCCTGGATTTTCTGTGGGTTTGCTTCAATACCTCTTTAGTTAACCATGTAGCCCAAAAATTTACCTCTCCTTACCCCGATTGTGAATTTGTTAGGGTTGAGCTTCAAACCAAATGCCCGTAATATTGAGAATATATGGTTGAGGTTGGTTAAGTGATTTTGTTTCTTTTTCTTTTTCTATTTTGACGATGATATTGTCAACATAGACCTCCATGGTCTTCCCAATTTTATTTTTGAACATAAAGTTTACAAGCCTCTGGTAAGTTGCACCTGTATTTTTTAGCCCGAAAGATATGACCAGAAAATAATATATCCCATTGGGGATGACGAAAGAGGTCTTATCCCTGTCCTCGAGTGCCATGAAAATTTGGTAATAACCTTAAAATGCATCCATTATACTCAACAAATCACAACCCGCAGTAGAATCTACTAATAAATCTATATGAGGTGGGGGGTAAAGATCTTTAGAGCAAGCTTTATTCAAATCAATGAAATCATTACACATTCGCCACTTTTTCTCATTTTTAGGGAGATGACTACATTACAAAGCCAACTTGGATATTGAATTTTTATAATGTATCCTGTCTCTAAAAGTTTGTTGACCTCCCATTCGATGATTTTGCATCATTCAGCATTGAAGGTTTTTGTCTTCTGCTTCACTGGTTTGAACGAGAGATCCACATTCAAGCAGTGGACGATGACACTGGGGTCGATTCCTTAGAGGTCGGAAGCCTTCCAAGCAAAAACATCAGCATTCCTTCTAAGGAAATCAACCATAAGGAACTCCATGCCACTGCCTATATCAGTGCTAATTTTGATGGTTTTGTCAGGGTTCCCTGGCTCCAGATCGATGGTTTTGAACTCTCCGACAAGCTCAACCCTGGTCTTCTCGAGTTTTCGCTTCTTGTTCGTCTGTCCCTCATCGAGTTCCACTACTAGGGCGTCCCCTGAGGGTTTCAGTTTTGGTCGAGCTTTCCATTCATTTATCTCGACCAAAATTGTATAGCATTGCCAAGCTTTCTTCATGTCGCACGGAAGTTCACCCGTCCCAGCGATAGTTAAAAACTTGATCTTCATATGATAGGTTGAGATAATGGCTCGAAAGTCATTCAGAGTTGGTCGGTCGATGATAGCATTGTAAGCGAATGGTGCGTTGGCAACCAAGTAGTTAATCACGAGAGTCCTCCACTAAGGGGCCTACCTAAATGATGTGGATAGGTTTATAGATCCTTTAGGGATGATTTTTGACCCGCCAAATTCGACTAACGGGGTGCAGACAAGCTTGAATTTTAACTTGCTCACATGCATTCTCTTCAAGGTCGACAGAAAAATGATGTTCGTAGAACTCCTATTGTCGACCAATATCTTCTTGATCTCAAAGTTTACTATTTCAACAGATATTACCAAGGGGCAATCTAGCTTGCTGTCGATCCCTTGATTCCCGATATAGGATAGGTCCACGTTAGAGAAAAAGATTGGCTCCTCACTGGTCGAAAGCTGGAAGACTATTTCGATCGAGGAGGATTTAGTCGATTCCAATCTCCGTTGGTTCTGCCTTCTAGCTGACTTCGAGTCCTCCTTAGTTGGGCCTCCCGCGATAGTGTCAATTACTCATTTGATGGGTGGGTGGGGATCGTGGGTAGGTTTCTTTCCATTATCTTCTTTCCTTAGGCTAACCAACCTTTCTCTACGGGGAGTCTGGTTGGTTACGCCTTCTTCTTGTCGGGCTCTCTTGTTGATAAACTTTTTTAGATGGCCTTGTCAAATCAGCCTTTCGATCTCATCGTGGAGGTTGAAACAATCCTCCATGTCATGGCTTTTCTGCCTTATAAAAGTGATAGTATTTCTTAGACCTTTTTATGGCTTCTGTCTCAGTCAACTTCCTGGGTTTCTTGGGGAGGTTGTCGCGCTGGATGGCGATCAGTAACTCCTTTCTCACAACATTGAGCGGGGTGTAGTTATGGAAGCATTTGATGGGAGATCGATGACCATCTTTGTGCTGTCGGTCATCCTTCTCTTTAGCCTTATTCTTGTTAGCATCAAGATTTCCATACTTAAGTTTATTCATATCTTCTTGAGTCATATAACTCTCTGTGAGGTTGAGCTGTTCTTGCATGGTTTTTGGTTGCTCCTTGACCAAAGCATTAGCGCATTCTTTGTGTCAAAGGCTTAGGAAGACCACATCGATTAGAAATTCAATCTAGGGGCTATCGATCTTCAGAACTTCAGTGTTAAACCTAGTGAAAAAATCATAGAGCGACTCTCTCTTATTCTATTTAACAGTGTGCAAATGGGTATAGAGGAGCTTCGCCTTCCTCCGACTAGCAGATTGGTGAAGGAACTTGTCACACAGCTGGTCGTAGGAGTACATCGACGCCGGTTCCAACTTCACAAACCAATCAAGCGCAATTCCTTAGAACGTGGTAACTAGCATCTTGGCATAGACATATTTGTTGTGCCCATGCAACTGCATTATGTGCTCGAATTGTAGTAAGTGCTCATTCAGGTCTATCGAGCCATCATATATGGGCAACCCATTGGAACTTTGGCATCGATAGTAATTTGTTCGTCGACTATCTCTTGTATGAATGGTGACTCCTTTTCCCGATGAAAATGGGGAGCACTATCATAATACGGGTTCCTTTTTGAGTTTCTCTTTGAAATTTCTTCGAGTCTCCATATCAGATGCTGCACTTGATGGAAAACTTCTTCCCATTCGTCCTGATCAGCCTAAGTTGCATTTTTGTTTGTCTGAGGCCTCACGCGCTTGACCTTATTGCGTTGTGGGGCTCAAAGGGATCAAACACCATGATCTATGGAGTCGGCAACTTCTTCTCAAGGGTTTTGTCAGGCTTTTTCTCTTGGGAATCGCTCGAGACTATTTTCTCATCAAGTGGGTGGTTGCTTGGCCTCCGATCGACCTCTTTCTTCCCTAGAGGGCCTTTCCTCACGCTGAGTGGGTTGAGGAGTGGCTTTAGCAGCTGGCCCGACTGAGTATTATGTCGGTTAAGGACAGTTGATAGTTGAGCTTTTACTTGAGTAGATATCTGCTCGCTTATTAGTTGCATGAGTTGTGGCATGGTCAAGGCAACCACCTGCTCTGGTTGGGAACTGGGTCCCACCATGTCTGGTTCTTGAGGTCGGGGGAGAAGGGATGGGTATCTTCTATTCTCCTCTCTTTCAGATGCGGCTCGCCTAGTGTTAATCATTTTCACAGTTGCAGACTCAGTTTCCCACAGACGGTGCCAAATGTTGAGGGTCTAAGCTATTTGATGATGGATTGGGCTAAAGTCCAGTACGATCAACCAGAAGGGAGGTCGAGTAGGGTGCTTTGTGATATGACGGGGTTAAGTCCTGCAACCAATAGCAAATGTCAGGCTAGCCGAGGTGCCCTCGGCTAAGGCACTCCGACACTTAAGTCAGTATAATCAACAAGAGAGTAGAACAGTGAAGTGAGGGCTTCTGATGTTAGAATGGCATACCTTGTGGAAAGCTGGAAATAGGGTATTTATAGCCTTCCCAATGTGGTTGATATGTCTATGATGCCCTTGTTGCACATGAAGGGCTTTTGCCCTTGCTTGATAGCTTTTAAGTCTTCTCCATATTGTGTACAATTCTTGGTGGCGCTGCCTCTAGCTACTCAAGACAAAGAGGCACACTGGAGGCGCGCACTAGCCTAGTGCAGCTGAAAAAAAGTAGTATTGTGGAGGCATGCGCCATTAATGTGGAGATACATCGCCTAATAGAGTATTTAATATGGCTGAGAGGCTGTCGCCCAAATTCGACCTCTCTGGTTGATCTAAACACTTCCGTGAGACATCACTGCAGACTCGAGTTGATAAGGTGCAATTTTGTTGTATTTGCGCCTCTTTGGTTGAAGGCCGAACGAGGCACCCCCGATGGTGATCGACCATAACTTAGTCGACAAGGCAAATACTGTCTAGTAAGGTCAAAATCCAGTTGACAATGTGGCTGGCCCAAAATCGATTGGGCCTATAAGGTAATTGGGCTGTCTCTAACCTCGTCGAGTGTTATTGGGATGGGCCCACTTGGGCCACACCATATCAAATACTATTATTATCATTGATAATATTAATCTTATTATTCTTATGATTAATTATATTAATAATAATGATAAAATTAATTTAATATTTATTAGTATCATGTACCATGCAGGGGAAGGATAGGGAAAGTGTCGGGAAGTCAAGGAGTTAAGGCCAACCATAAGAGGCGACAGCTTAGAAAAAACCAGCCATATACGCAGTGTTTTACTCGGGATCCAAAATTGTCAAGCTTAATTATAAATCTGGTTAGGCCACAAAAACACCATAAACGCCATCCACGGTTTCAGTGGGCAACACAAAGGTGCAAATCCAGATTCACAATTAAACTGCCTGTCTAGATCTTGAAACCTTCTTAACCTCTTATCCTTTCTAACATTTCCAAACACTATCCTGATACCATGAGAATTATCATACATAATTAGTATAAAGAATTATGTAGCCCAACATAGAAACAAATTAGCCTACCATTTAAGCTTAATAAATAACAACTAAAATATAAAATTTAAAGCAATAAAATTAAAAATACCTAAAAAAAAAACTTTGAAGAACTTCAATCTTCAATTATATTTAATAAAACTTTACAACAATGAAAAATTTACAAAGATGTATACAAAGGAGGGTATATGAAGCTCTAAATAGGTTCTGCCCCAAACTAATGAAGAGGCCCTTTATTTATAGGCTTTTGGGCCAGATGATAAAAAGAATAAAGAAAATTTTGCGAAATTTTTGCATTTGAATAGTACTATTACAAAAGTAACTTTATAAAAGTCTATAGTAAATTGTAGCTGGCAGGTCATTTCTGTCGGTTGGTGGATTCTTCAAATTTATTTTTGATATTATCTTTAAGAGTTTCTTTCTAACTCTCAAAAATATCTTCAACTAAAGGTTCTTCATTCTCATAAGGAACTTGAGATTCTCCAACAAGACAATTATATTAATTTTCTCCCTTTGAAGAGGTTGCCATCGACAAATTTGACTTATTATCCATCTCGACATCAAGATTTTTCATTAAATCTTTCTTCATTTCATCAATGTATGATTCTACCATTTCTTCTTTGGAGATTACTCTTTTCTTCATCTGTATTTTTCTTATAATATGCTGAAAAGGACAGGGAGATTCCTTTTGCTTTGCCTTTATCAGTTCTTGATATTTTGTAATTTTTTCTTGGATTTGATCTAATGTCTCCTGTCCATAATAAACTCATGTCTCTTTTTCTTTCAGAAGCATTTTGTTCCAAAATTTTGTAAAGAATATTCTTCTCAAGCAAGGGATATTTTGTTGAGTATGATCAATTTCAGGAGTCCACTTCCAAATCCATGGAATAGAGAATTCAATGAAGCAATACATAGGGGTCATTCCCTCAATCCATTTATTTTGATGTTCTAAATTGATAAGCTTTGGTAAAAAATTCACCCATTCTACATAGTAACCTTTAAGAGGTTCTGGAAGAATTTTTATTTATGGACCATAATTAATCTACCATTCATGAAACCAATTTGGTAGCTCTCGTTTATAAACTTCTGAGCAAACTTTAATAAACCAAGAATGTTTTCTTTTTGAATTTTCATATAATAAGGCTTTATTAAATGCCTCAATATAATCCCAAAAATTGAATTTAATTGGAGTTTTTAACTCCTGATGAAAATATTATTTTTCTCTAAGGGTACTAATTCCCCATTCTTCAGAAGATATAATCTTTTTTATTATAATTTTACTAAAATTATAAATAGATCGACTATTAGTCAGATATAAATTATTTATTTCACAAGATCCTATACTTATGAGTATATTCTTATAATGCATTCTTTGTTTATATGATCCAGTAGCATATGATGTTGTATCAAGGTACCTTTGCATTAAGGTCCATGGTTCATTCTGCCATTGTAAATCTTTGTTTCCAAAAGTAGTATTACTTCTTTGGATAAACTTTTCTCATAATGGGAAAAATCATCATTTTCTTCCTCATTAACAATATTAGCATATAAGGTATTACCTTCTTGTTGATCTTTCTATTTCTTGTATTCAAGAAACTCCTTATATAAAGGATCATTTGGGATATTTCCTGATGCAATATTGCAGCTATAAGCTTTTGTGATCCATGCTGTATTATTGTTTTTCCTCCTCTTCCTCCGGGATCATTCCTGTAAATACTCACGAGAGAGAAAGTCAGGTAGATTATTATCTAAACCCTTTTTATAATGAATAACAAAATCACATGGAGCTAAGTGAGCTTGCCATATTGCAAACATTTGTTTGAAAATATCATGTTTAAAATATTTATTAAACATATATTTTGTTGATTGGCAATTTGTTTTTATAATAAACTTTTGATTATATAAATCATCTTGAAATTTTAAGATACACTTTACTATTGCTAGAATTTCTTTTGCAATAGTAGCATAATTTTTCTGGCTATTATTCCATTTTCTAGAATAAAATCTAAATATTCTTGTTTAGAATTTGAATGTATTTGTTTTAAAATACCTCCATAACCAATATCAGATGCATCAATTTTTATAATCTTTTCCCAATTTGGATTAGCAAGCATAAGACAAGGAAGATTATTAACTTTTTGTTTAATTTTTTTAACAACTTCAGTATGCTATTCAAACCACAGTTTAGAAATCTTTTTTAACCTATCTTATAGGATTGCAGTATCTTCTGCAAGATTTTTATAATAAGGAGAAATGTAATTGAGACTTCCTAGAAATCTTTGCAATTGGGTCTTATCTATAATTTTGTCAGGGAATTTAGAAGCAAATTCTATACTTCTATTTATAGGAAAAAAAATTCCTTTTTCTATATTATGACCAAGAAATCTAATTTTTGTTTGAAAAAGACTCATTTTTGGTCTAGATATAACTAAACCATTTTGAATAATAATTTTCTTGAAAATATCAAGATGTTTAAAATGTATTTCTATAGTTTTAGAAAAAAATTAAAATATCATCAATATAGACTAATATAAATTTACTATATGGAATGAATATATCATTCATAACTTTTTGAAATTCTGAAGGAGCATTTTTTAGACCAAATTGCATAACATTCCATTCAAATTATCCTGTTGGAACATTAAAAGCATTTTTTATACATGTCTTCTTCAGCAATTTGAATTTGCCAGTATCCTGATTTCAAATCAAAATTTGAAAATATAACAGTTTCATAGAGTCTGTCAAGTAAATAAGAGGTTTATAATTAATAACAAGGCGAGGTATTCCTCTTTCTTGTTCAGAATGTTTATTAACATAAAAAGCTGTACAAGACCAAGGAGATTTAGAAGGTTTTATTAAGCCTTTTTGTAAAAGAGAATCAATTTTCTTTTTTACATAATTCTAAGTATTCAGAATTCATTTGACATGATCTAGCTTTAGTAGGAATTTTCTTTTCATCAAAATCCTCTTTATATAGAAGATTAACAATATGTTTCTTCTTATTCCAAAAAACATTTGGATGATCATTACAAATTTCTAAAGAAAATTTATTAATTATTAATTTAATTTTATCCTGTAGTTTAGGATTTTGAAGTTTTTCTTCAATAGTTAAAATATTTATTTCTTCTTTAAGAAAATTTATTTGATGATCTTTTGCTATTAACTAATCATGGATTTGATGAAGAACTCTAGTAAAAGATTCAGCTATAAACTGAAAATTTATTTCTTTTTCTTCAAAAGTTCCTATAAAACCATTTTCATTAATATATTTGATAGGAAATATTTTCTTTAAAAATGGAGTACCGAGTATAACTTTATTTGTAATATTTTTTACAAGCAGAAAGCTTGAAGGAATACAAGTATTATTTTTGCAAATATAAGCTTTAGGTAATTTATATTGAATATCTAGTTTCTGACCATTAGTAGAACTAAGAGAATGAGTAGTTTTATGAAAATACCTGATAGGAATAATTCCTTCCCGAATGCAATTTAAATCTGCTCTACTGTCCACTAAAGCAGTTAATTCTTTTTGAAATCTATTATCAATAAGTAAATTGATTTTTATAAACCACTTTTGAGATGTAATCATTTCAGGAGTATGAGGAAAGTGATCATCATTAGGAAATCTTATTATTTCATTATTTCATCAAAACTTTTATCATGAGAAGTCATAATCTTATTCTTTATTTTCTAAAATAGAAATTCTTTCATCCAGAAATTTATTTTCTTGTTTAAGATTATGAATCTCATTTTTTAAATTATTAATTTCAATAGTCAAATCTTGAAATGTAGTAGGAATTTCAATTTTTTGTCTTTGCTTTAAAAGTTTTTAACCTTCAGCCATAGTATAAGGTTCATGAGAAGTATACGTTTCTTGATTTTTATCATAATTATTAGAAGAAGTACTAGGAGTATTTTCAATTTGATCTTTAATTTTAGATCTAATTTCTGGATCTTTTATAAATTTAAAAGTTCCACTATGTTTTCACTATTTAAAACATTAATATTTAAATCATTGAATTGAGCAAGAGTTTTATACAATTTTTCATTATCACTATCTTGTTTAAAACAAGGATTTCTTTGTTGATATGAATCACAACATTCTTCTTCAGAAATATAATTCTCACTTTCTAATGCCTTTAATTCTTCAGGTGTTGAAGATTTTTCAAAATTATTTTCTAAACTTTCATCACTAGAAATATCTCCCGATTCAGAATTTAAGAGTAATTTAGAAAGAGTGTCTTTTAACTCATCATCAATATTAAGATTATTAATTTTTTTCTTCATTTTACATATATCAGCATAATGGCCTATTTTACCATATTTAAAATAGGTTCTATTTTTCTTTTCTATTCTTTCTTTCTTTCTTTTTATCTTTTTTCTATTCTCTTCTGTTTACTTCTATTAGAAGATTTTCTATATATTTTATCTTCTCTTTTCTATCGATTAGGCTTACTAGTGGATGGTTGTTCCATACCAAATTGACCACAAATTGACCTAATTGTCTTTTTATTAATTATAATAGTATCACAAATTATATTAATATATCATTAATATATTATTAAATGTTAATAATAATATCAGTATATGACTAATATTAGTATCAATTATATATACACATATATTATACACATATGTATACACACATGTACATATATTTATAAAAAAAGAAAAAAAAAAGTGACATAGGGACTAAATTGAAACATAAAACCTTAGATAGGGACTAAAGTGGAATATAAAACTATAAATTGACAACTTTGCCCTTAAAAACGTCAAACTTGGTCAATTTTCTGGCAGTTTTGGTTTGGGTACTAAAGTGAAACGATATATTAATGTTAGGAACTAAAATATGATTTTTTAAAAATTGGGGACTAAAATGATTTTAAAGTAAAACTTTAGGGACTAATTATGTGATTTGCCCTTGAAGTAATTTTATACAAAGTTTTAACCTTTAGAATGATCTTATTTTATAAGCTATGTGATCATATGTTATCGACATACATCAATAACTTACTTTTAGAATAAGATCAAATATATTATAAACTCTAAAAATATGTTATTAGTAGTAAGAATTTATAAAGTTTTTAAATAAGGTCAACAAATTATTTTTAACTTTCAACTACTATTTTTAAAAACAATAATTGAAGTAAATTTATACAAAATTTTCATCTTTCAAAACTCATACAAAATTGTGTCCACTCGCATTAGATACTTAAAAAATGAGATGCTAATGGGTAGAAGTAATATTTCAAGCAATTTTAGTACACTCAATGGCCAATGCATATATTAAAATTTTTATAGTGTAAAAAGAAAAAAAATTGTTTAGTTTCTTTTTCTATATATATTACTATGATTTTTCTTAATATCTTCAATGTATTTATTTAAAGTTTTAAGATGGATAAAATAAAAATTAAAATGAAATAAAAAAGGTAAATAATTGGAGATAAAAGATATTGGAAAGAGGGAAGAAAAGAAAAGAAAAGAAAACTACTTTGCCAGTATCTTCTGAAATGTGATTAATTTTGTCAATTCATAAAACAATACATCAATAAGGCCCTCACTTTTTTTTTATATGGTGAATATCATCATTACTTTTATTATTAAAAATAATATGTTACGTGTATTACAATTAATAAAAAATAAAATATAATTCAATGCACAAAAAATAATGAAAAAAAATCTCGCAACTCAGTTCATTGATTTTTCAAAACTAATGTTTAAGTTCGAACTCTATTTGCAAATGATCATGATTAAAAACCTTTATATTACAAACCGATGCTCATTAAATTCATTAACCAACTCAACTTATCTCATGTGAATCATTAATTTCCACCCCCATGTAGTGCATTAAAATTGAGATTGTGTTTGGATTTATTTTACCGTAATAATTTCATCCGAACAAAATAAATCTAATAAACATGTTTTTAATTTTTAATGTTATGGGTTTTAGTTCACAATGCCCCCAAATGAAACTTAAAATCTTAAAATACCCTCTATCATTCATTATTTTTTGTTTTGCAATTATCAGTCATTCATTACACAAATATAATCTTATTTGTACATTTAAAAAAATTCATTATAAATCTTAACATTATCCCATTAATCCTATAGAAAATGTCTCCCATCAAAACGAACAAAAAGATAAAAATTCATTCCAAAAAAATTTTAACCACTTTTGAACAAATGTATGTCACATTCCTACAACCTACTTCCCACATGAAAAAACAAATCCGAACATAGCCTAAGGTTAACAGTCTAGAAAGGAATAATGAGATTATGCTCATAATTCCCGGTAGGTTTTTAACTAAATCTCAATTTTTGAATAGACAAAAACACCCTTATTCTTAACAAAAATCACCGATTTTTTTATTGAATCACAAGCATGTCTGAGGCTAAATAAGTGAAAGAGTGGTCCGTAACTGAAATGAAAGGCGGTGGCCCCATTTATTTATTATTTTATACGTATTTGATTCTATTTCTTTTCTAGGGTTTGAAAAACCACAGCAGAGGAAAAAGAAGCTGGGCAAAAGAAAAATAAAAATAAAATTAATTCGACGACTCCTCTCTGTTTGTATCTATGTAAGCATCAATTTTTAAGGTTTTCAATTTGTACATCATCTTGTATTCTTTGAATTTTGTTGCGCTATGAAGCTTGAATCCTTTTTCTTTTGGTGGATGTAAAGTTCAATGGATCTGAGGTTGCAAGTAATTGTTTGTTCTTTGATTTTGGTTAAAATCGTAATTTTGCAGCCGAGGAATGATAATTTTGATTGAAATAAGAGGAGAACGATATTAATTTTTGGAGCATGTGAAAGTCAATCTTTCAAATTTTGTTACTGGCCGGGTGCTTTTTCTGGATGTGATAAATTACTTGCTTTAGTCACCTTAATTTTGGATTTTTTGGTTGGATTTGCCTTACTTTTTTGATTTTTGGTTCAATTGATTTAGATTTAGAGATATTCTTTTTACTTCAAGTTTAGAGTTTTGACTAGGTTTGCTTTAATTTTTGGGGTTTTGGTTGGATTAGTTGAGATTTAGTGTTTTTGAATTTCTGGAAAGTTTTATGCTTGGGGTGAACTGTCATTTGCCGTTACCTCTCTCGTGTTTTTTTGATCTATCTGCATGGAGTGAATTAGCAAGCGTGTACAGGTTGTTTGCATAAAATTGCATTCATTATAAGCAATTTATGTGGAGAATCATGGATCTTTAGTCAGTTGATAACTATCTAGGCAAGGTGCGTGCAATCCATATGCAATATCAGTGACTTCAGGAGTGCGACTTGCTAGAGCTGATGCCTTCTCCTCCAAGCTAAAAAATTTTGAACTTTCTTCGGGCATGAGGGCGTATGTATCACTATCTATTAGAAAGTATGATCCATTTCTCCTCACCATTTTTGTGTACAATGATGGATTTATTAACTTTGCAATTTGTGTATCCTCATCTGCATGGATTCAACAGTCTAATTTTGCATTAGCAAGTATTTTACCTAGCAGTAGAGTTTGAACCAATCATCACATTTAGACCCTGGATTCTTTGCAGTGGAGTTGCAGTTTGGTTTCTAGTTGATTTTAGGATTAATCAAACTGGACACCTCTATCAAGAGTTTTGAGTGGTTGTGAATCCGTTTAAAAAAGTCTCCTGTATTTAATTAGTCACTAATTGAAAAAATATATTCATTTCTTCAAGTGGGTTTTGGTGTGGCATCTAGAGTAGCTTGTGGTATTTTTTTGTACTAGAATTCTGATTTAATTTTGTGAAGAACCTACTATTTGAATTGTGAAAGATGGAGATGGAGATGGAGCTGATGGTGCATTATATTCAGAAGAAAGTAAAATATTCCCATCTTTTTTTAGGTGATCTGTAGGAGAAAATTAAGCTATCTGATATTGGACACTGATAATTGATAAAGAGTGAAAAAACCTACATCTCTAGTCTGCTTTAGAAATCCAAACAGCCCCATCTTAAGATGCTTCTGCTCTACTGTTGAAGTCGTAGATAATGCTGGAGCATGATATGAAATTCTTGGTAATTTTTAGTTTCATGTTTCATGATCATTCATAATATGAATATTCATGCTCATGATGCTCTCGCTCCAATTATGTTGTTAGTGTGCCTGGAGTTTTGCATATTTAATCCCTATACCTTTTGTTGTTGCCTGAGTGTGCTCATGTGGTGTGAACATGTTTAACCTTACATAGGGATTTGGTTTTCCCTAAGCAAGCTGTTCTGTCACTCACTTTCGCAAAGTAACTTTAGAAACATTGCTTAATTATAGTAGATAATTCTGTGAAAGAATGAGAAATTGAGCTGTATCTCATCAGCTTGGAAAAAAAATATGTTTTGAAGGTATTCGGTTCATGGTTTTGCAATTTCTGCAGCGAGGAGAAGCTATAAGCAGGACAATTAATTGATGAGCTTATAAAAATTAATGACAAGTCAAAGTTTATGAAGCTGTAACTCTTTTGATGTACTTGCTTAGAGATCATACTAATAAGGAAAGGTTCAAGAGGATATTGTTTAATATTTTAACCGTCAGGTACATCATCATGAATGTAGCTTGAGTTTTAAATTTTAATGACATTAGAAATTGCTTACCCTAATTTCTGGAAGAGAAAAATCCTTGGATACTAGTTATGTTCATCTGCCAACAATCTAAGGCCGATTGAGGGATGTCAAAAAGTAATTGAAAATAAATTAGGAAAAGAAAGAATAAACAAGAAGTCTAGGATCACTCATAAAAATTTAGAGGCGCCAGAATCAGGAGTCTATTGTATAACACAATCACAAGGTAGCTTCAATAGTTTGTGTTAAATGTGATTGATTGATGTCTATTGGATCCTTAAGTTCTATGTAGCTTTTATAGGCTTTGAGATAATTTCCACTTTGGCAAATAATTTGAAGAAATATACTAAGAATGCTTAACATAACTCGAAGACATATTACCATCAATTGGACACTCTGACCTAAACTACAGAAACACTGTGTAATTGTGGAAAGCCAAAGGGACCTTATCATATTCCATAACAATTGGCATATAGTAATATAAACTAAAAATAACTTTAATGAACAAACTAAATATCAATAACAGCTGCCAAGTCATGGAAGCTTGTGATTGAGGCTTGGAAGAGCTTTTGGTATTTGTTAAGTGGTTCCTGCAATTTGTCTATATTAACTATTTGTCTGTCAAGAGGTTTTAAGTTTTTTATTTTGAAATTCATTAGAAGATGAGGTAAGCAAAATATATTTGATGAGCCCATGTTTTGTCAAAACTCCTAGCTCTGTTAATATCATAGATCTTATTTTTTCTGCAATAGTTCTCTGTTTTTTATGAGGAATCTTAATCAGCCCTTAATATTTTTTGTACCTTTTGAGAGATTGAAATTATTGGGAAGTACAATTTACCCCTTGTACTATACCCTATGTAATTGTTACCCCCTGGTATAAAATCATCACTTATCCTCTCATGTTAGGTAGTTCTTAGTGTATCCATTATATGTTAATGTGGCATTGAGTTAGTGGTAAATTGGCAGGCGTGATCAATGCAGTATATGTTGGAATCTTTATGACTAAATTAGCCTTTTTGCTCATATTTAAGCTTGTAGCTTAAGTTCTCCAATATTCGAAGGATTCCTTCTTCTACCACTCTGATTGTTCAAAATATGATAAAAAATATAACCTTTCACTTTTTAGCGTGATTCTTGTCAATAATGTAATTTGTTTTCAATTCCAAGCATTTTCTTAGCAAAGTTGTAGTCATGCTCCAAATCAATGTCCTTTTACCATTAGATATTTTATTTGGAAAAAAGGGCTAATAAGAAATACAATCTCTCTTACATCATTGTATGATGCATAAATGTAATTGAGTGAACATTAAATTGCCAACCCATATTAGTGATCTGTAAAGAAATTTTAGCGTATTCCTTACAAGAACAATTCTTAGAGAACTCCACATCAACAATCATTTGTTCATATTGAAAATATTTCCACATTCAGATGTTGTATATTAGGCATGTGGTGCTATGTGGACAAAATGTGCTGAATTTTTAGAAGTGCTATATGTCAACAGCAAACTTCACATTTCAAAGGCCTAAAGAGAGTAAATCAACTTACATTGGTCAAAATGTCTTTTTGCTTTTAATTCATAATAACATAAATGATATATGCATGAATTCCTTGTGGATTATCAAAATAAAGTAAAAAATTCTTAGAGCAATTTGTTTACTGTGACTTACATTTCTTCAAGATATGTATCTAAGAATATTGGAAATTCATTCCGCAAGCACTTCATTTGTTTTTTCAACTTTACCTTCGTATCTCAATATTTAAGTAACATTGATTTATATTCAATTCATAACTTGCAATCCACAGAACAGAAAAGGAATTGAAGAAGCTACTTGTTTACTTTCTTTGTGATTTCATTCTATGCCTAGTAGTTTATTGGTTAAAGTGGAAACAAAAGGTAGGATCAATAGCTTAAACTTTGAGTGAGAATTCTATGAAATAAAATAAAAAGATAGCATATAAAATCATCATTATCAAGCAAAAAAGGAACTCATGCAATCAGAAATTAGAATAATGATGGATTAAAGAGTAAGAATTACCTAGTTAAGTTATTATTTAGGTTTTGAATGTTCAACTATTTCTTTTTCGGAATACTCCTTTAATGATCTGTATTGATCTATTTGCTTTTCCATCCGTTACTTTGAAGGTCTTAAATGTTTACTTAATGGAATTTTTATATATCTCACGATGATTTACCGAATTTGCATATTTTATTAGTCCTATTTTTGCAAATAAATTATTAATGTTAGGAGGAAATTTATTTGCATTATAACTACCACTTTGTTAAAAAATGCACATTGAATCAAAAATCAAATACAGAAACAGCGAGATTCTAGTTAAAAAGTAAACAATTTATATTATTATATTTTAAGGTCCCTATTTAAGCTTATTGCATATGGATTTTATTTGTTTCTGATTTCTGCCTATTCACCGTAAAGAAAGACTAGCAAAGAAGCAACCATATGTCAGGGAAGTAAATACACACACAAAATCTTTTAAGGATAAAATTGTAATTTGTCATTGAAATTTAATGCCTTCAGTGATCAGCTGATTTGACCGCCAAGTGTTACATAGGAGAAGCTGTATATTATTATTTAGGCAATAAGTATACCAACTATCATTTGAATTCTACTGTGATGAAATGGCTATTTCTATGAGATGTATAAGTTTCTTGTCTGATGGACAATCTACTATCTTTCCATTTCAACAAAAGATAAATGTCATACTAGGCATGTTGCTTGTGTATCCTTTTTTCATTTGAAAGGATTTGGGAGTTGACTTTGTTGCGTGCCATTATTTATAGTTGCTTTGCAATTTTAGTAATGCCACATTAGCTGCAGTGTAAAGAATGTGTCTTGCAAGGTTAGTTTCCTGCTGCGGGAATAATTTTGCTGCCAATGTTTTCTCCATTCTACCTGTCTCCCTTTTAGTTTATTGGTAATCCAAGTCGTCAACCTTTCTGTTGAAAAGCTGTGGGGCTGAAGAAGAACTCTAGGTATTGGATATAGGCTTTTTCTTAAGGTTGAAACTAAGTTTTTGAATTTAACTAGCTCAATGCTATCATCTGTTTTTGGTTAGGCATTATATTTCACAAACTATGGACTAGAAAATGTTAGCTAGGATGTCATATTTTTATTGTCATACTTAAGTGCCAGATTTTTCTCCTACAATGTTAAGTTTTTTTGAATGTTAACAGCGTAGAAAGTCAATGAGCCCCTTTTGTCTGAGAGGCATGAAAACCCCTTTTATGGTGCTGCCACTTCACTTTTTATTGACCGACTGCTGTAGAGTATTTTGGTTTCTGGTTTAATTGATTGTTTTAACTGTAGCAGATGGTAGTATGAGTCTTATTCTTGTTCTACCTGAAGTTTGTATGCAGACTTTCTGAGCGGTTGTCCTTATCTTCAGGTTTTCTCCAGTGTTGCCAATGGCTTTTCTTTTTTGAGTCAAAACCAAGAATAAGCTGTACAAAACACTTGTCTATGTGCTTTTGGCTGTGAAAAGGTAGTGAGGAATTGATCCATTAGGCAGAAATGAACACAGAGTTAGAAAAGGTATTGGATAGTCGTCGAAGTGGTGCCATTGATCTGAAGAGAAAGCAGTTAGACCAATTCACCGTCTCTTCTGGGGGAGCTACCCATGTGCTTCTTCCTCTGCGATCCTCTCCCAGTGCGTCCATCAGCAATGTTGCCAAGCGGAGAAAACTGGATGAATCCAAAAACAAATATGGAAGTTGTGCTTTTCCATCTGGAAAACGCCTGCTTAAATATTATTCGAACTTCAAGAAAAGTGAGATTCTGCATCGTTTGATGTATTATTACGATGATGAATGGAATGATTTCTCCCAGGATATAATTACATATGTCAACAAACACCTTCTTGTAAAGAAGCCTGCAGTAGAAGTGGAGGTTAATGGAAGTAAGATTTTGCTTGACTTCTTGCATATGATGCAGTTGGACATGACTACTGGTCTGCAACAGCCTATTGCTTGGATTGATGTCTCTGGAAAGTGTTTCTTCCCTGAAATAGTCAGTGATTATGATGATCAACATGGCTGTCAATATGAATTAGCTGAAGGCCATGACCATCTCGGGACTGAGCGTCAGGGGTCCAATGTTAACATTCATTTGGAAATTGAAGTGCATGGATTAGATGGTGAATCTAGTGGGGAATCCAATGCTAATGTTGAGCATGTACAATATCATGAGAATGCTGTGCTAAAAGATTCTGATGATGAAATCAATAGTTCTGCCAAAGCATCAGATGTGGAAGTTGATGAAAAATATGAGGACAATGAACAGAAGGGAGGAAACATGATTTTGGCTGTTGCTCCTGAACATGGGTCTTTGGATCTTGATGCTGTAAGGGAGATGTTTTCTAGAGCTATTAGCTCATGTGCTGCAAAAATTGTTGATATACATCGCTGTACAAGCGTTGCAATGGAAGCTCGGTTGGAACTTTTTGAAAAACAGGTTGAAATTACTAAAAGGTATCATGGGGATGCCAATGTCCAATACGCATGGCTTCCTTGTTCCAAACCAACAGTTTCAGGTATAATAAAGTATGGTGTTGGCCAGTACGAGCCCTCAAAAATTAAGCCCTTGCATGGTATGGGGATACATCTAATCCCTGCAAATGGCACTCAGATCAGGTTTGATTTTTCTACTCTTTTCTTTGCAATGATAATTCATTTGATCTTGATGATGGTCTCTTTCCATTTTCAAACAGTTGATGATGTTAATCGTAGAATAGTGTTGATGATGTTATTACATTGTGAATTGGTAAAGCGTTGGTGTTCTCTGAACTAGATGAGCTGCCACAGCTATTCCTTTTTTCCTCCCTTTTATTGTTCTTCCATTGTTTTACTGGTTAGATCAACATACTTTTGTTACTAAAATCTGTTCTAATGATATTTTATATCCGTAGTAACATCATGTGATTTTTGGTTAACTGACTTTCCCCAACATACCTGTGTGCCTGATTATTTGAAAGAGTTTGTGGTTTGCTTGATTTGCTAGTGATTGGCAATTGACCACTTAGGATGCTAAGCCATTTAATATTAGTTTCTATACTGCAAAGTAACTTGTTTCTATTTGTGAGTGCTGTATTTTTGATCTGGACTACTTGGGTGGCACTATATCTCTTGTTTTTTTCAGTATCAATTATTTTGATGTTGACGAAAATGACACACGGCATATGGTATTCTGTCGTGTTATAATGGGGAAAATGGAGCTTGTTCGCTGTGGATCAAATCAGTTCCATCCCAGTAGTGAGGACTTTGATAGCGGTGTTGATAATCTTCGAAATCCAAATCATTATGTTGTATGGAACATGAATATGAACTCTCATATCTACCCGGAATGTGTTGTTAGTTTCAAGGTGACTTCTGATGTTGAAGGTAATAGTTTGGCCTTGCATTTAGTTTCCTTTTTTTCATGGCGTATGCAGATATCTTGTTTTTATAGCTAGTTCTAGTGTTTCATATCTTTATATTGTAAGGGACTTGTACTTAGTAAAATGGTGATGAGGTTAATTAAAAATCCCCTAATCAACTGGATTTTACTCTTTCGCATTCATAATTCTAGTGGTAATGGAGAAGTTAGATGCCATTACATAATTAATTTTTGGAATTCTTTTCTCTGCGTACACTATTTAGTGCTTGATCTCTTTTTCCTTTATTGCTTCTACAGAGCCTGCAATTGGAAAGGAGAGCAGGGTTGATGTTCCCAATTTCAGTACTTGTTATGAAGCACCTCAGGCCCAGGTACAGTCTTGCTTGACAGAGTTGTCAATTGTGTTCTGTGGTTAATTGCACATGGGAGTTGCTCATATTTGTATGGCATTAAGCCTATTCTGGCTAAGAAGATAAGTATGCCCAGATATGACTGAAAGTTCTTGGGAGAAAAAGAAAAAGACCCTCAGATGCTGATTTGCTGATATCACATAGTTTTTTATGACATGAGTGTCTGAAGCGTATGATCATTGACTGCGTATATAGAATCACTTGTTTCTCTTTTCATTCTTCCCATGAAATGGGTCTAGCACAATGGCTTATTTGGTATATTGTTGGTTTTGTGCTCCTGTTCCCATCTGACTGTAGTATTGACTGGATCAGTAAAGCTGTCGGAATTGGATTAGAATATATGCTGGAATTTTGAATTGCTTACAAATCTGTTGGGTTGTTGCTTTATTACTGATATTCGGCATCATATTAATGGTAGTGAGTTGCTTGGTAAAAACTGTTGAGTTACTTTTAAATTATTTATGGAACTTTTCAAGGTTTAGTCTTTTCCCTTGTCAAATCAGTTTTTCATGTTAGGACTTAAAACAAGTGTTGGGAATGTTGCTTGAAGCTTGGAGATGGTGGCATAAGGGGTGTCTGCAGGCATTTGACCTGCAACCATGAAAAATGTGCGATAGTTTATATACAACTATTAGAGCGAATTGATTGAGCACAAAAGATGTTATGTTGTTTGAAGTATGCCCTTTCTTTGTTCCCACTTTGTGTGCTCTATTTTGATTGCATCAAGCCCTTCTGGTGAGTAATAGGGTTTCCAAGTACGTGATTGTGTGCTCTTCGTTATGGTCCGTATCTTGGACTGGGTGGCATTCCGTTCCTTGCAATTTGTTGGTCAGAGGAACCACCTTGAGGAAGCTATTATTTGATGGTCTTTGATGTTCCACAATTTTGACTTATGAAGTAATAATGATGTTATTTTGCAATCTTATTCTCAGTTTCTGTACTTATAAGTTTTTGTCACCAGGTCCTAGGTAAAACTTTTCAAGCAAGGACTCCCAAGAGCCCTTGGATGCCATTTCCTATGCTGTTTGCTGCCATTTCAAACAAAGTCACTTCTCAAAACATGGACCTTGTGAAAACCAACTATGCCCTGTTCAGGGTATGTCTATCGTCACTCTAATTCCTTTATGTTATCTACTGCCTCTAGTTTGTTGTAAATTTCAATGTGTTCCCCCCCCCCTCGCTGTTTGTCAGAATAAGAGGATGAGTCGGGATGAATTTGTGAAGAAATTGAGGCTGATTGTTGGAGATAATTTACTGAAGTCGGCAATAACAAGTCTTCAGTGCAGGGTATGGTCTCTGTGTTTTGTTCATGTAATTATCTTTTACAGTATGTCTCTATTTATCAACTGCAGTATGTCTTAATTTAACTTGTAGGCTATAATCATATGTAATGTTGTAGAATTTTTCTTGTGGGATTCAATTTCCAATATTCACTATTTGTTTCGTTTGTATTCCTTGACATAACTCTGCTGCAATTATCATGGACACTTGTCTTTCTATTTTCCCTGATGTGCTCACCTCTCCTAGCTGTGCTACTTTGATTGGTGTCCTTCCATTTCATGAATCTCTGGGAAAATTAGGTTGCCCTCCCGCCCCCTAGTGTTGGGAAGATTATCTATATTTAGTATTCTTTTTAGCATCTCTTCTATTGTTGTAACCTCAGCCTGCCGGATACTTGGGGCTACTGGCATCGTATTTGCATTGATTTTTTGAATTTATAATTTCTGTTAACATATACAGCAGTTTTGTGCATTGACACAATTTGTAGTTCTAATTAGATTTGTTATAATGCTTTCTACAGATGTCACAAGGCTCCAATGTCGAAACAGCTTGCAGCAGTTAAACATGAGTTGGAGAACGTCGAATTATTATAAAATGTGAGTGATGTTTGAAAAGTGTTTGCATGTAGTAGTGAATAGATGCTTCTGGTTTCTGTAAACTTCATACTGGTTAGGTACTTTTTTTGCTGTTCGGTTTTTACTAACTAATTATAATTGCTGGAATTGTTTTGATGTGGACAAATGGATGATTTTGTTGCTTGGTGTATTAAAAGTAGAAGTGGCATCATCATGTGTATGCATATCATACCTACAGGTGGGTTAAAGTTTTATTTCTAGGGTGCGTTAGGGAATTGATAGTAATTCTAATAAAACTATTTTTGTATTGAAATGAGATGTGAGGCTTGAACTTGAATTAAAAGCACCTAGTTTGATAGGCACAAAAAAATGTTGCCGCCCGGGGAGCCGGGGGAAATCAGGTAATGGGTATAAGATTGAAGTTTTTAGAATCAAGGGCGAGTCAAGGGTGGTGGGAAATTGGGTTATAGGTATATGATTGAAGTCTTTAGAATCAAGGGAGAGTCAGGGGTGGAGGGTCAAGTAAGTAGGTGTGTGTAGGGTGTAAGTGTCCATCTCATCTTTCTGTATTTGCATTACACGGAGCAAACACTAGCCTTTTGGGCAGGAAAGATGATGTGGAAAGAGGCAATCTTTCTTTATTTTGCGATAGGACTTTCTCTGTGTGATCTCAGGATTTTTATCCATTTTGGATGCGTGTGATAGGGCATAGATCTTATCAACAAATCAACAAGATGGCGTACAGGTAGGTGAGCTGTACTAGGTTCAAGGAAAGAAGTCTGAATTCGCCCTGTCGATTGTTGGAATGATGCGAGTTGGGCTGAGTCTCGATATAGATAGATGAAGGGCCCACAAATCTAAATAGGGGGTTAGGCATGAAGCCAATCATATAAACATTTTACATAAAAAGCTCAAAAGTCGGAGCACTCACCATTGCGAATCAATAGATTAAGGGATTTTGTCATGGTTGCGCAAGCTAATACAATGCTATGCACAATTGGATGACAAAAGCTCTCACTAAAATTGAGGTAATCAGAATACAACTGTGGAAAAAAATCTTGTTGGAGCCCTTAATTGTACTTTATGAAGTGATTTAGGTTCTATTTGCGCCCCTTGTGTGGGGTTGTCAATGAATTTGATTATAATCCGAATTCGATTTGAATTTAATGTTTTTAATTGATTAAAGTGTTTGATGTATTAGGTTTGATTATAAAGATTTATAATTCGAAATAAGTGGATTGGATATGAAACTAAGCAATCAGATTCGTTAAATATTCGAATTAGAATTTTATTACTTTTTTATTAAATAAATATTTTTATATAATATTAATAAAGATTTTAAATTAAAAATTTTACATTATGTTGGCTTAATGTCTATATTAATGTATATATATTATGCTATTCATATTGAACCTTGGTTAAAAAATGAGTGGGTTATTGAATAAAAAAAAAATTGTCAAATATAATAGAGTTAATTACCCAAACCCCTAAGGTTTGGCCTATTTACAAAAAATTCAAAGGTTTGATACTAATAACCCTTTGAGGTTTTGTTCCGTGATACATTTTTGAAAGTTCGTTAAGCTCTGTCCAAAAAAAGATAAAATGCTGACATCATCAAAAAATTTATATGAAAATTCAAAAATGACCATTGGTTACTGTTATGGTTATTTTTGAGGAAAAAAAAAAAAAAACCCTTGCACTTATTTGTAATAATGTTAAGACTATAAGGTTTATTTGTTGATTTTTTGTAAAGCATTGCAATTGGCAGTTTGAAATTTTTTTCAATAATTTTGAATTGTTTAATATGTGATTTTACATTTAAACATATAATTTTTTATCCCCTTAAGTTGTACTATACAACATTACTTTTACCCCTTTAGAAAAATAAAAAGCTTACATAAGTTGAACAACCCAATCATTTTATAAATAAAAATTAAGAAACATTGCAAATACTACCCTTCCCCCTCCCTCGACTTTGAATAAAACTATGTAACATGGTAGAAAGAAAGACTAAAATTTGTGCACCAACTATAAGTACTGCAAGAGCTTTACATTTCAATTCTTAAAATATTCAAAGTTTGACAAATTCATCATTCAAATATTTACAAAATATAGTTAGAAAATTATCCACCAAGACAACAAAAACATCCATTGTAGGGTTCCAATATAGTTATAAAACAACAGATCCCAACATAGAATTTTTCACAAATTCATATTGACAAAAGAAACACAAGGATAGATTTAAGCAATATTTCCAAATTGTCCTCCACCCCCCATGTGCACATGTGCCTCAACAGATGCAGAGTTGGTTTTAGTCTTCTTTTTTTTCTTCATTTCTCTTAGAATTTCTACCAAAGGTGCGTTAGCATCAAAGTGGACAGATTTGTCACTTCTTCTCTGCAAAAAGAAAAGAAAACATTAATCAACAGGTCTTAAAAATTCAAATATTCCTCAGTATCATCAATTAGAGACTTCGAACATTCTTCCTGTGCTCAGAGGTGGACTGAGATGCCTGTTTGCAGGTCCTTTTGTTGTGCCTAAATGACTGGCAGGTGTTGCATCTAAGAGCGCATGATCTCTTACTTTGTATGACATTTGGTGCCTCACTTGGCTCTCTTCTTCTGCTCTTCTTGGGCTTACCTGGCAGCTTCTCCATTTTAGGAGGAAGAGTTTTTGTGGCTGTGGATTCAAGTCTAAAGGCCAAAAGGCAATATCCAGAATTGGATGTATCACCTCTAAGTAGGCCTTCAAGTAAATAGTCCTATAAAAGCTAATATCTGAATAAAGCTCTATCGACTCCTGTTGTGGGATATGGCTAATATAGCACGCTTGCATGCAATGCCAGAAATATCCCATTCTTTGCAATCATAGCTCTTATCATCAAGGTTGACAATGTAATGCATCCCTTTATCTAACACCTGGAACTCATATGCACTACTAATTGCCAACTAGCATGATACAACTTCCTCCTTCAAACTATTGATCTTTGAGACCACATTCTCACAGACACGGTTAGTCCACCTCTTCCTTCTCTCAAACCTCAACCTCAACCTCAACCTCAACCTAGTCATTAACTTTGTTTGAAGACCATCAAGAAGGGTTAAAATTGGTTTTGACCTCAGCTCATCTATCTAGTGGTTGAAAGATTCATAAATATTATTTGTGACATGATTATTTTTCAACCTTGAATCAAAAGCATACCTTGCCCACAGCTGAAAAGGAATTCCCATCAACCAATCATGTGCAGCCTGCCTATGCTCCATGATCTTATACATTGCCCAATTAAAACCTTGGGCATTGTAAGAACGTACAACCATCCAAAAATACTTTTTCAAAAACACTCTTGGAAAGTGTTGCCTAAAAGTGGCACAAATATGCATGCAACACTTCCAGTTTACTGCATTGAGAGCAAGTTCAGTTATAGCTTTTATGAGGCCTTACCAATAGAAAAGAAAAAGTCACCAACAATATCACAGAAACCCTTTAATTTTCTAACACATAACAAAAAAAATCCTTTAGTTAATGTTACTTTTACATTTACACCCTTAAGGTAATTTTAATACTACATTTACCCCTTTTCTGTTTGAGAAGCCTGACAAAGACTCAATCAAATTTGCATACAGAGGACATTAGTTGGAAAAGTCTACAATTTTGTAGATACATATCAAGGAAACCCTTAACTATAACAAACATAAAATGCACATTCTTCAAAAAGTTATAATCTTACCTTTACCACCTTCATATTTTACAAATGTAGCAAACAAATAGTCTAATATGTAATCATAGTACATACTTTGAAAAATCTATATATGATATACATTTACCCCCTTAAAGTTTTACAGACCTAACCAAAAAGGCATTTAAGTCAATCAAAGATAACCAATAAAACTATTTAAGTTGCAAAAAGACAACAGAATACATGAATACCTTCTGTCTATCAATCATGAAGGTCCAAGGCTTGTTAGTATCGAATCCCCCAAGCATATCCCTCAAGCACTCAATGAAAATTCCCCAACTCTCTTTGCATTCAGTTTCAACTACTGCAAATGCAATTGGAAACAACCCGTTGTTTCCATCAAGACTCACTGCTGTAGCAAAACTCCTCCATATGGCCCCTTTAGGTGACATCCATCAAATCCTAGAAAGGGCCTACAGCTATTGAGAAAACCATATCTCAAAACTTTCAATCCCATGAAGCATCTAAGTAGGTTCATGTGGTATTAAACTACTTTTAGCACCATCTTCAGACTCCACTTCTCTTTCAAATTGCAAGCTAAATACAGGACCAGGGTTCCTCCTCATCACCATCACACCATATGAAGGCAGCTGAGCATATGACTTACTGTGGTTGCCCTCAATATTAGTAAGTGCTTTTCTCTTGCCTCTGTAAAGCTACATATAAGCAGATGCAACCCCATATTTTTTCAGCTCTGTCCTGAGTCTTCTAGGCCTCATGGTGGGATTATCTCTCAACACTTCTTTCAACTTCCCAGCCATCCACTTAGCAGAAGTTTCTTTGGTGCGATCAACTCACACATGTGTGATCTAGGACTTTTGTTTTGATTGAAAATGTAACACCATTTGGCATGGTGGAGCCATGAATCCTCAAAGGGCAACCATCTGCAGCACACTTAGTAGTCATTCTACTTTTATCATTCTTGATCCTAATGATCTCAAATCCAGCTCTTATGATGCTCTTGTAATACATCTTTGAAGGCATACATATTAGAGAACACCATTCCCTTTTGAAGTTTGATTTATGATGATGAGCTTTATGGAATAGTGAATTCCTCTCTGTCCATTACAGCACCTCCCAGAGGATCATCTGAAATCTCTTCATCTGATGAGTTTTGAACCTCACAATGGTCATCTGACTAGTAGTCAGACAACTCAGAGCTTGAACCACCAACAACATTAAGCTCCTTGTTAGATTCACTTGTCTCTTTTTCATTTGAGTCTTCCTTACTTTCTTCTTCTTCATTTTCCTCACTTGACTCTGAGGAACTTGTCTATGACTCACCAGCATCATTGGAATCATCAGCTATATTATTTTCATCTTCATTCAAACCCCAGTCCTGAAAAAAAACATCAGCAGCAACCTCATTCAAGAAATCTTCAACAACCTGAAGTACATTACAATAAAAAGATAAACAATACTTCAGATTATGTATGAAGGATATATGTATGTAAAATAACTAAAATAAACTCCTCAGAGTTTACATAAACTTTCAATAAACCTCATATTGTTTACATAAATCCACAATAAATCCTATAATCTTTATGCTACTATTACAGATTTATCATTGAATTTCCTCAAACATTACAAATGCACCCTCCATATTACATATTTAATATTGCCCAGATTACTAAGTACCCCCCACCTATTTTACATATTACAGTTAAGTCCCTAATATTACAAAAATAACACTTGAAAGTGTAATTAACTTACCTTATCTGCATTTCACTTAGCTTCAATGTTCCCCTTCTCATTTTTATTCACCTTATCCCTCTCATCAACGAGGTCCTTCATTATCTCCTCACTAATCTATAACAAATAGGGAAATGTTACTAATTATATGCTACAAAACATAATAGAAAAAATATTTTGATAATTTACCTTCGCAGTGGCATCAACATTAGGAGTATCATTACCAGTTTGATGAACAACATCAAAATAGATGCTTGGTTTGTAGTCTCATGAACTTGGGAAGGTTCACCAACAGGCTCCACCATAGCCTCTGGAGGTGTAGTTACCTCAATAACTAGCTCCAACACATCTTGTGGAGCTACAGAACCCTCAGTAATAGGGTCCGCCACATCTTCTGGAGCTACAACAGCCTCACCAAGAAGCACCAGCAAGCTCTAGCACATCTTATGGAGCTACAGAACCCTTAGTAATAGGGTCCGCCACATCTTCTGGAGCTACAACAGCCTCAGCAAGAAGCACCAGCAAGCTCCAGCACATCTTGTGGAGCTACAAAACCCTCAGCCACAGGCTCCACCACATCCTTAGGAGGTTCAGCTGCCTCACCAACATGCTCAAGCACATCTTGTGGAGCTTCTAAACTCTCTGTAATAGGCTCCACAATAGGTTTAGGAGCTTTTGCACTCTCATTACTAAGCAACACCATAGTTTGTGAAGCTTGTGAATCATCATTGATGGCCTCAACACCACATTCAAAACCCTTAACAACATGCTCCTCAACAGCTTCAACAATGTTACCCTCACTTATAGGACCTCCAGACACTTATCATCAACAACCTAATACAAAGCAACATATGCAATATAATTATAAATATATCCACATGCTTCAAAAAAAACTTCAACATACACCATTAACTTTTATATATATATATATATGTATATTACATAAGCCCTCTTCATATTTCAAATAAAAAACTAATACAACCCTAACATTTATTTATATTTAAAAAAATCTAGAAAACTTACACTTTCATTCTTTTCAGTCTCAGCCCTCTTACCAAGTGGATCAACTTCTTCCCCTTTTGCCTGACTAAAACCTTCTCCACCATCAATTTTGTCAATGTTGCACCCCTCATCAACATGAGCAGCCTCCAACAACTTGTCAAATGAATGATCAATAGCCAGAGGAGGTGTCTCTTCTATTTGTATGAATGAATCTATCTGTTTCATACCTTGATTGAACTTAAACATATTCTATAGAGACCTATCATCACATACTATCATCCTTTCCCTAATACCAATATGCACCAAATCACACCTAAACATAAAAACCAAATTTTCAGAAGAAGCTAAATTCCTTAGCATATCCTCTATATCACCAATCAATTTTTCATAAGTGTATGCTTCAAGATCTATATTTTCAATCTTGAAAGTGGAGTCAAGCATATGCATAGCAAGGTCAATAGTTCCAGAACCCATATCTGTAACAAAAAATTGAAAAACACAAATTACTAAAATCAGTAAAACATTACATTTACTCCCCCTTCTACTTTTTTGATATTTACATATAATGACATCTGATTTTTTATAACAAATAGAACAATCCAACATTCTGTTACAATGAAAATCAGTCCAGTAACATCAGTTTTACCACACTATTTATCAGTAAACTGAAAGCTATCAGCATGCCTAGACTAAATCATGTTTAAAATACCGATTCAAGTTCATTTTTGGTGGAAAAACAGAAAGCCCACAAAAAATAGAAAAAACATCCATACATTATAATAAAAAATAGAGAAAATGATATTTTTAGACAAATTCTGAACAAATATATAACGTAATAACAAGATCTAACAAAAATAATAGATTTTGGAAGAAAAAATCATACCTTTCTCAAAGTTGCAAACCCTAGTTTCTTGAAGCTTCTCCCTTGAAAGTGAACTCCAATGGCTACCAATCAACGCCTATAATGGAGAGGATAATGACGGGTTTGAAAAGAAGATGGATTTTGGAAATATAGGCTGGCAATTTTTCTGGGATTTTGAGAAAATTTTCTTTCTTTCAATGAAAACGAGAAGAATGAAGAAGGCAATCATCTTCTTCTCTTCTTTATTGCCAAGACAAGGGCCTTTCGGTCATTTTCATAGGTAAGGGTCATTTTCGTCTTTGGCACATTTACATCTTTTTTGGTATTTTTTTTTCTAGCAAGGGTGAAATAGACATTTCACTAAAACCGTCCAACTTAACGGCCATTGTCAGCTCCAGGGGGTTTTTGCAATTTTCTCAAAACCTTGGACCACATTGTAAATAGGCCAAACCTCAGGGGGATCTGTGTAATTAACCCAATATAATAATACATAATAGCTTACCTATGTATTAGTTTAGGCTAATATATACTAAAAAATTATTGAAAATTCAAATATGACATAAATTCATTTGTAAATACAATATTATTATGCAATTCAAAGGAAAAAAAGAAATCGGATTGATATTTTTTTTTATTGAATTTTGGATATTCATCTGATTCAAATATGATATTGACTAACAAAGATCCTATAGGATATTAGGTCGGATTCGAATATGAATCTTGATAATCAAATTCGAATTCGGATATGATTGATCTGATCTAAATCCAACCCATTGACAACCCTACCCTTGTGCCTAGCTTGAATTAGACTTTGCATTACAAGTCCCTTGTGGACACGATGAAGAGTCCTTATGTATTGTGTTATCAACTTTATGTACAAATATTCTTATTAATATTAAATTACGGCAAATTATTTTCACGTAGAATTAGAGTATGGTTTAGCCATAGCCTAATTCTAAATTAAAGGTTTTTTTCTTTTTCGTTTCCACCACGATCAATCTCATTGGAACTTTAGTCTTCATGGTCACTATTTTAGCCAATCATGTCATGCTTGCTGTTTCAGCATCGATAAGTTTTCTTTTATCATTCAATTTTTTAATTTATTAAATACCAATTCAATTATCTTCGACAAATTTTTTTCTATGGAAAATATAGTTTCTACCTATATTAATAGGATGCGATCTTGACCATCATAGTTATTGTAGTCAACTTGTTTTGCCAACCAAATCCTGAATTTGAACATTAGAAACGTGAGGAGAAGATGATCGCACTAGGTGGTAAAAATTAGTGGCTACATATGGTATGGCATCTAAGTCGTTAAATTCGTCAATTGAAAATCAGGTTACACAACTTGAAGTATATGACTTCTGAGTGATGGTATTACTACATATATTCCGAGTGTTAAAGATACTATTAAACATCGTATTGCTTTACATCAATCAATTTCTTATTCTGACATAATTGATTTCATGTTTGCTAGTTTGCGTTGTAAATATTGTCCTTTTATAAGGGCATTCATGCTCGTCATGGTGATGCTATGCTTGATGAAGTTTGTGGGATGTTGTTAATTGGAGAACAATAGATTAAATTGGATGAAGCCAAAATTCCATTACTCCTACAGTAATTTTTGCACAGACTTCACTATCTATGCATGGTCACGGTAGAGGCCAAGGCCGAGGCCGAGGATGCAGTCCTGCTCAAAACTTACTTTCATTTGTATGTTCACAACAGAATTTTTCACCCCATCTGATAGGTTCATTCAATATTGATCAATCATAAACCATAGCTACTCATCCGATGTCTTCTCAAATTCTAACATATTTCAATTGTGGTTGTTCGGGACATGTATCTCAGTTTGTTCAAGTCCTCGATCAGGCAATGGTTCTCACATATCAGGTCATCACTTTCCAACCGTGCTAATACCTTCAACACCAAAAACCCACAATACCTTCTAAACAGTGGCACCACACACATTATCACAAGCATCTTGGAAAATCTTGCCATTCATTATGGGTATCTGGGCCTTGAGGAAGTTCAACTAGGTAATGGTTCTAAACTTTCAATTTCTTGTGTGAGGTCTACTATTGTTGGATCTAGTAGTTGTATAATTCTTTCATATGATGTCTTACATGTTCCCTTGGCAATTGAGAATTTATTTTTTGTTAATTTCTTTGTGCATGCAACAATTGTATGTTGAATTTTTCCTGATTATTTTTTGATCAAGGATTTGGAAACAAGGGGACACTCAAAGTAGTGTAGGTCTTTATCCCTCCCTCACAGCTCAACCATCTATCAATTTTGTTCATGCTACTTTGACAACTTGGCATGTCCAATTGGGCCATGCATCTATGTTTACTGTAAGAAATGTAAAAGAATCAAGTCAGATTAGTTCTTTGACTAGTATAGTACCTTATGTCATGCGTTTTTTCACTAATAAGATACATAATTTGTGTTTTAAATTTCTACTTTCCAAGCTACCAAGCCTTTGGAACTTTTTTCTTCTAATACATGATGACCCTTTCCTATTTTATCTAATGAAGGTTTTCATTATTTTTTGATTTTCTTTGATTACTATAGTAAATTTACATTGATTTATTTTCTCAAAAAAAAATTAAAAGTTCTTGGTATTTTTTATCAATCTCACAAATCAATTGAGAAAATTTTGTATTGTTCCATTAAACAATTTCAAGCCAATTGGGATGGCGGATTTTAGGCCCTCGCATACTCTTTGAAAGATAATTGAATTATTTAGCATAGGCCTTCCCCATATACACATGAACAAAATGACTGCACTGAGTGAAAACATAGACATATTGTTGAAAATGATAGGGCATTTTTACTTCATGTGAAGGCAACTTAAAAATTTTGGTCACATGCCTTTGAGTATGCAATTTATATTATTAATCAATTAGCAACTCTCAAGCTTCAACATCGGTCTCCATTGGAGGTTCTTTTCAATCATAAACGTAATTACTCCTTACATGAAGTATTTGGTTGTTTATGTTTACCTTGGTTGCGGCCCCATTCTAAAAACAAACTAGATACTTGTTCTACCTCCTATGTTTTTCTTAGTTACAGTAAAATACATAGGGGATATTAGTTTCCTGATACTTCTAAAAAATTCTATCTCACGCCATGTTATTTTTGCTGAGTAGGTCATTTTCATATGCGTCTCGTGCTTAACCTGGTTCTATTGTATAGCCTCCAAATACACTACCATCGACCATATCGTGGTACAAACATAAGAGAGTGGTGAATTATGCTTCTTCAACTTCTTATGCATAGTGGAATATCTTTAGGAATGATTGCTTCCTAATACTGTGGATTCAATCTTACAACACTTAAACAGATTATTGATTAATATGCAGTATATTAAGCAATACGTAGTGCAGTAATAAGCAGGCAATAAGTAAAGCAAGGAATAAAGAAAGTAAAGAATAGAGGGATTTAGAGAGCTTCGAGGTCAATTGATCCTACTACTCTACCTAAACTTTGCAACTTAGGATTTTGCAGAAAATTCACTATACTAATTTTTGATAGGATAGAATCAAACCTATTATTTCCAGGAGTAATCTTAATCTAGATTTTTACGGGCACAATCCTTATTCAGTCCTTTACGGTATAGAAGGATCTAACCTTGACTTTTAATGCTCAGTCAAAAACCTTGGTTTTTGAAGTTACTAAAGAATCCAACTATGGCTTTTGCGGGCTCAGTCAAAAACTTAATCCTTTATGGTACATAAGAACTAAACATTGACTTTTACAAGCACAATAAAAAACCAACATTGTATATGTTGGACAATATAAATAAAATGGGAGTTTATTTGGGCAATGCGTATCATTCAAGAAACTTTCTTAAGAACAAAAGTTTTCACACTATGTAGGTATCTTTTTGGAAATAAATTGTTCCTAGGATACAAGCCCAATTACGATCTATTCAAATATTGCACTTTAAGAATATATATCCCCCAATCACTCTTCTCAGAATTTAGGAAAAAGAACTACAAAAACTTTTTAGAGAAAGAAGATGAAAAGTTAATTTTGTCTTGCTTTTTTGCTTCTTCTTCTTTTTTTTTTTAATGATGGAACATGCATATTTATAGAAAATGCTTATGTATTTTCCCAAGAATGGTAATGTTTTGGAAGAATTTAATTTTCAAATTATTAACAAATCTATTGGGACATGTATGAAAGGTTGACAATGGTTGACAACAAACACTTCTATTCTTTTAGACACGATCATTTAAATTTATGTGTTTTGAAAATAAATAAATTCCAACATCATATGGAAAGGGCGAACCAATAACGAGTGCTTCACAAGGAAACAAATTCATTTGACATATTAACAACTTTTTATGGGATTAAGTTTAAACCTAACTTTTATATATCAAGTTTAATCGATACTCTGTTCTTCCCAAGGAAATGAATTCCTTTAGCATTATGACTTTAAGGATAAGTTTTAACCTTACAAAATGAGTACAAAGAGTAGTATGAATAAGCTCATACAAGCTTGTATAAGACCACAGAGAGCTTTAGTGAGTTAGTAGACATGATTGGAAAGTTCTCATTTCTCAAAGCTAGGAGGCTTTTCAACATTGACTTCCTCATTGATGAATATATGCAAGAAAGCACTTTTGGCATCCATCTGATAAAGAGTGAAATGTTTGTGGAACGTAAAAGCAAGTTAGCATACCAGTAGATTCTAATCTCACGACTGGTGTGAATGCCTCATCATAATCAATTCCTTCTTCTTGATTATAACCCTTAGCTACTAGTCTAGCTTTATTTCTGGAAATTTTTTCCTCATTGTTGAGCTTATTTGTGAACACCTATTTCTTTCTAATGATTGTATGGTTATCCGGTCCCTCAATAAGATTCCAAACTTTGTTCTTTTTGAGTTGTGCTAACTCATATTCAATAGTATCTACTTATGATTTAGTATTGAGGGCTTCTACAACACTTATTGGTTCGATCATTGATAGCAAAACACAACTTCCTAATTCATCTTCTTCTTATCTTGAAGATGATCTCGTTCTTACTCTATCTTTTATGCTTCATATGACTTGTGATACAGGATGGCTTGATTTCCGTATTACTGTAGCATTTGCATCAACCAATTCCTTGGATGTATTCTCTTCCGGTTACCTGAAAGAAGAGCTTTCTTTTTTCGTGGTCTCATATTCAGTCCTCACCTCCATTCTTCCTTCATTTATTGTATTAAGGGAAATATCATCTGCATCATCATTGCTCAAGTTTTACTTGGCTTCAAGAGGATTAGTTTCATCAAGAAATATATGCATTGACTTTTGAACCACTGTCTTTCTTTTGTTGGAAACCATGTAGCCTTACTATATATGGAATACCCAACAAATATTCCTTCATCAGCTTTAGGATCAAATTTGGCAATAGGATCACGATCATTTAATATAAAACACTTGCAATCAAAGACTCTGAAATATGAAATATTAGGAATTTTGCCTCTCCATAGTTCAATTGGGGTTTTGTTCAAGATAGGTGTAAGGAAAACTCTATTGGACACATAACATGCAGTATTTCACATCTTCTCTCCAAAATGATTTAGGAAAATTGTTCTCATTAATTATAGTTCTTACCATTTCAATTAACACATGATTTTTCCTTTTTATGACACCATTTTGTTGTAGGGTTCTAAGTACAGAGAAGTTATGAATGTAACCCATGTGATCACAAGAAAATATAAAGTTAAGCTCATCAAATTCAGTACTGTGATCACTTCTAATCTTGCAAATGAAATAATCTTTTTCATTTTGTAACTCTTAGTAAGAGGTGTGAAAGTATCCAATGCAACATTTTTGTTGGTAAGAAATGTTACCCATATATATCTAAAATAATCGAAAGCATACTTTTTACCTATAATAGTGCTTTTCATCATTCGACTAAAAAGGCCAAGATGTAGTAATTCCAATGAGCAAGAAGTAGTTACCATGTTCTCTGCTTTGAGCGAAGACTTTGTCTGCTTTCCTTTCTAACGTGTGTTACATAATTTGTCTTTCATGAATCTAAGCTTAGGAACTCCCTTGACAAGATTTTTTCTTAAACGTTTGGAGACGAGTTCCATGATGACATGTCCAAGTCTCACGTGCCATGTCTAGCTTGAGTCTTCTGTTGCTACTAGACACTTAATATTTTGATTTGAAAGGTTATCACAGTATGCATAGAATGAAGCACAGTAAAGATAGGTTTCTTATCTTTCAAAACAATGCACTTTTGTAGTTTTCTGTTAATGCAACAGCCAATATCTAATAGTTGACTTGTACTGAATAAGTTATGCTTCAATCTTTCAACTAGTCATACATAGTTGATAACTCTAGATGAGTCTTTTTCAACTTTTTCAATTTCGACAATTTTTTCTTTGGTATTGTCATTAAAAGTGATATGTCTTAGGTTTGCTCTATTGATCTCTAAGAACTTAGTTAGATCACCCATCATGTGTCTAGAGGCACCTTATCTAGGAACCATTTGTTTTTAGTCTTGAAGCATCCTGAAAAATCCTACATTCTAAGAGTCGTTTTCAAGTTTAGGTACCCATGTGCTCTTCGGGCCCTTGAGGCTTAATCAACGTAGATTTTGCAGTCCATTCACAATTGGCATTTTGCCCTCAATTTCTTAACTAAACATTACTTATTCGTGTGAACAGTTTTTTCATAATTGAAACAAGTAATGTGAGATCATGAAGACTTTTCTTAAAACTTCCATATTAGCCAATTCTAGATTTACCTAAATAAACATTTTGTATACCAAGCAATTTATTCAAGTTGTCTCTTCTTGTAGTAAACTTTTCAAGATTCTTTTCCAATTCATGAATTTTTCAAGAAGAGATTTTCTTCCTCAAGAGCTTTACAATCGCAATCATTTTGTCTTTCAAAGAAAGTTTTTCTTTTTGAAGAGTTTCAATCTTAGCATAAGCAGTAGTTAAAGATAGTATTAAATCACTAATTTGATCCTTTAGAGAAAGGTTCTTTGTTTGAATAAATTCTACCTCGATTTCAGAAGCATCAAGAGAAAGCATTAATTCAGTTACTCTTTTCCCAGAAACTTTGTTTTCAGTAGAAAGAACTTTAATGTTTTTCTTCAAGAAATCATTTTTTGTAGCAAGTCACTTTAAATCCTTTTTGTATTCTTTAGCAGTATGAAATTTATTCTCAAAATCCTCATTATAATTACTATCATATTCAAACTTAGAATCAGAGTGTACCCCAATGTGTGCCATAGCGTAAAGGTTTACAAATTCATTGTCAGATCCTTCCTTATCTAATTCTTCTTCATCATCGTCCCAAATAGTTGCCATAGTTTCATGTTGCTTCTTTTTTCAGAAGCTTTATTTAACTTAAGGCATTTTGGGCGAACAGGTCCAAGCTTGTGGCAACCATAACAAACAACTTGTTTTGATGATTCTAGTTGATTTTTTCCTTTCTTCTAAGCTTGTATCCTTCCACCATTTTGGAAATGTTTCTTTCTTCTGTTGAGGAATTTTATCTCCCAGTGATGGGAGAATTTTTTTTCTCATTTTCGTCATTAACATTAGTTTTTTGTTCTTCAGATTGATCCTCATTTTCTTGAATGTAATGTTTCTCTTTGTTTTGCTTTTAGCAAGTTGCTTCTTATTTAGAATCGTCATTTCATGTGATGTCAATGACTAATGTGTTAAGCCATACTCATCGTGGTGAGATCTTTTGCTGCTTGAATCGCTGTAAATTTAGGAGTCTATTCCGTAGGTAGAGTTATCAAGATTTTTCTCACTTTTTCTTCTTAAGAAAACACTTTTCCATGAGTGTTGAGGGGATTGATAATTCTAGAAATCTCAAATACATTTTCTTGATGTTTCATCTAGTTTCATCATAAACATCTCATAGTGATGTACTAAGATGGTAATTCTTTCAACGGGAACTTGAATCATGCCTTCATGAGTGACTTGCAGCAAGTCCCACATTTCCTTAGCATTTTCACATGAGCTAACTCTGTTGTATTCTTTCTAGTAAGAGAGTACACATCGATATTCTTAGCCCTGACATTTATAGAAATTTATATCTTATATTCGACATTGTATTTTATCTATGCTATATTACGTTTGCCATTTTCATCTTTCTTGGCTTGTATGTCATCTTTCTTGGCTAGTATGAAAAAACCTCTTGTAATCATCCAAAAATCACAATATTGAGATATGGTATACTTCTGCATCCTTTTCTTCCAGTTGGAATAGTCTGTTCCATTGATTAAACATGGCCTGTTTTGAGATAATCCCTTAATGTGGAATTCTATGGTGTCCATGGGTGATCTTTCACTTAGGTTGTTAAGCCTTTATACAGAGTAAACCTAATCTTATACCAATTGTGGTACATAGTTGAGTATAAGAGGGGGTGATTATGCTTCTTCAACTTTTTATACATAACAGAATATCTTAGGAATATTTGCTTCATGATCTTGTTGATTTGATACTTGCAATATTTAAACAAATTATTGATTAGTAAGCAGTGTTGTGAGCAGTAGGCAATGCAATAATCGATAAGTAAAGAGTATAGTTTGGAATAAAGCAAGTAAAGAATGCAAAGATTTGGAGAGCTTTGAGATTAATTGATTCTACTGCTCTACCTAAGCTTTGCAATTTAGGATTTTTTTTTCACTATACCTATTTCTTACAAGATAAAATCAAATCTATTAGGAAGATTTTGTCGGGAGCAATCTTAAACCAAATTTTTATGGGCGCAATTCTAACCTAAATTTTTACAAATGCAATCCTAACTCAGTCCTTTATGGTATAGAAAGACCCAACCTGGATTTTACAAATTCAATCAAAAACCTTGGTTCTTTAAGATACTGAAGAATCGAACTTTGACTTTTGTAGGCTTAGTCGAAACCTCAGACCTTTATGGTATAGGAGGATCAAAAATTGACTTTTATGGCTATAGTAAAAAATCTAACCTTTTATATGGCTAAGGTCGAATGAGTAATGGGTGCTTCACAAGGAAACAAAGTCCTTCGACACTACAACTTTTTACGGGATTAAGTTCAAGTCCAACTTTCATGGATCATGTCTAACCAATACTATATGTTTCCCAAGGAAATGAATTCCTTCAGCACCCAAACTTTATAGCTTAGTCTTAACTGTAGATCAATGCTTTCCAAGAAAATGAATTCTTTCAGCACTACGATTTTAATGATAAGTCTAACCTTACAAGATGAGTACAGAGAGTAGTATGAGTAAGCTTACACAAAGCTTGTATAACTATTTAAGCTCGGCTCCAATCTATACAAAGACAAAAATAGAGTTTAAGCGCATAAAATTGAGAGTGTTCTTGAATATTCTTGAGAGAACTTGAAATGATGAAATTGCAAGCTTGAATAATTCTTCAGCTCTCTTTCTTTTTATTTGGAGTCCACCTTGAATTATTTATTGGTCAATTAGCCGTTTATCAATGTTACTCACAAATATGGAGTTGTTCCAAGCTTCATTTTCTGGTTTAATAGACTTTACTCCCCAAGTTTTGACTTCCTATGTCTTTTATTTTCATGCAAGGATGTTGTTATTACAAAATGTGTTTTTAGGAGTAGATTTCAACATTAAATTCGAATTTGAAAATTAGTTGTTGGAGTTTTTAAGTCATTTTGGCAGGAAAATATGATCCTTCCTATGGCCTTATCCACAAGCACTATGTGATTGCTTCTCATTGACAAGAAATCATTTCTTCCTTCAATTTTTTTCTTTTGAAATTAGATCAAGTATTAATTATTGCTTGATCCTTTGCATCTAAGAAGGATTCCTCCTTGCAAAATCATTAGTACCAAAGGTTGACTTGTTATCATCAAAACTAGAGTTGGATCAAAAGGTCAACAATATCCCTTCCATTGCCTACCTCTACTGTGTCATCTTCACCATAGCCACCATTGCCCATTATCATTGAACTATCTACACCATGCCAACCACCTAATTTAGTTTCCCAATTACCTTTGATTGTGCCACTTGACACCGCAACATCATCTACATTGTCCTTACCAAATATAGGACTCTTACTGTCTCATCCTATGTACACGATCATGCCTTCTTTAAGAAATCGAGGTTTGTTACTTTTTATTGATATTACGGATTCTAATAGTGTTGCTATTACTTTTCCATAGGGAACTATTGCATCTCCATTACCACATTGCAATCATCCTATGGTGACTCGCTCTTAGACAATGTTATTAAAACCTAAATAGCCATCGTCTAGTGTTGCTATTGTTAATGAAGATGCTAAAGAAAGTACTTATTCTCAAGCTACAAAACTTTCACATTGGCGTCAAGCAATGGATGTTGAATATAGTGCTTTACGTGCAAATGAGACTTGGCAACTTGTACTTCCTATTGAAGCAAGCAATATAATCACTGGTAAATGGATATTTAAAACCAAGAGGAATCTAGATGGCATAGTAAAGCATTACAAAGCATGTTTGATGGCCAAAGTTATCATCAACAACTAGGTATTGATTTTGATGATACTTTTAACTCAGTTGTGAAACCTGCTACTCATCCGTCTTTTGATATTTATTGTCTCTTGCACATAATTGGTCGGTTACATCAGATAGGTTGTTTGCATTTTCCAACCAATTGGTTTTATTGATCTAGATAAGCCAAATTATATGTCGACCTCACAAGTCAATTTATAGACTCAAGTAGGCTCCGAGGATGTGAAACAAATGTCTCACTAGTGCATTTTGTGCTTAGGGCTTTGTTACTTCCAAAATCGTTTCTTTCTTGTATTATCTCAGTATAGATTTATTTCAATTATTTTATTTAGTTTAAGTTGAAGACATTCTAGTTATGGGTTCAAATTCCAGCTTGGTTGGACAGTTGATTTGTTACTTGTAGTAAAAGTTTGCAGTTTGCAATTTAGGCCGTTTGTCTTTCTTTTTTGGGTATTGAAGTTACTTGACGACAAAATGGCCTCTTCTTGACACAAAATAAATATAATAAGGACATCCTTTGCAAAACCTGAATGGAATCTTGCAGTATAATTTTGACTTATGCATATGTATATAGAAGCTATTGACTTCTTCTGGTACAACCTTTCATGATCAAACCTTGTATCGACAAGTTGTTGATAGTCTCCAATATCTATCTCACTTTAACCAGGCTCAATATTGCCCATGCAATTAACAAAGTTTCACAATTTATGCATAATCTTACTGAGGATCGCTAGTCTGTTGTCAAAAACATCTTGCATTATCTCAAGACAACATCTCCCAGGGATTATTTGTTTTAAAGGCTTCTTTGCATCACCTTCATTTTTTTTCTAATTCTGATTGGATGGGGTCAGTTGATGATAAGAAAGCTACTATAGGCTTTGTAATGTACCTTGGTGACAATTTGATTTCTTGAGTTTCTCAAAAGTAGCATTTTGTTTCTAGGTCCACCATAAAGGTTGAACATCATGCTTTTGCTACCGCTACTTCTTAGCTAATCTAGCTTGAAGAGTTACTAAATTAGATTGGTTTCCCATCGCCACCTCCACCAGTTTTATCGTGTGATAATTTCAGTGCAACTTACCTCACTGCTAATCTAACTTCCCATTCTTGAACTAAATTCATGGAGATTTATTTCATTTTGTGCGAGAGCGAATTAAGAACAAAGAATTGATTGCGTGATACATCAACATCCATGACCAAATTGTCGATATATTCACTAAGCTCTACTTAAGTTTCATTTTCAAGAGCTTTTTGATAAGTTAACTGTGCTAGTTGGCTTAACTCAACTTGTGGGGTAATGTAAGAGAGACAATAAATCAGTATAGATAAGTTCATTTGCAAAAAGGTCCTTGTATATAATGATATCTTGCATAGGAAAAGTTCTTATTGTATTATGACATCTTGTATAGACCTCATGTATAAATTTCTTGTTAATGTGAAAATCAAGGCAGATTATTTTCACACCTAATGGGCCTTGTTTCAAAAAGTGATCATAATCGTAAATATGCAATTCTTATATATTAAGGTGTTTTCACCAGCTTTCAAAAGTGATTTTTGACTTTTAGCATTAGAAGAATATTTTGCTAAAATATCATCAATGTTAATTTATGCTTTGGCAACGGGTTTAAAAAACAAAAATAAGTGAAAGTTTGTAACAAATTTATGATCTTCCAATACATATTAAATTTTTTTTGTCCAACTGTATTCTACCACCACCATCCAACTCATTCACCCCACAACCACCCACCCACAAGGGCTACGTACAAAACAAGTATACACGGGGGCCGCATAACAGAAAAACCGAAAGGATGGGTGGGCAAGGGGGAGGGGGAGTTAGTTAATAGAAAGGGAAGAAGAAGAAAAAGAAGAAGAAATGATGAAAAGAAGAAAAAGAAAGGAGAAAGAAGAAGATAGTGGAAAAAGAATTCAGCAGAAGGCTAAATTAATATTTTTTTTCACGTGACTCCTAATAAATATTCTCATTTCATATTTTTTTTGTCATTTTTCTAATAAATTATCAATAATCCTTCCCCTTAATATTTGACTAACAATATCTATAATTAATCACTTGTAAAAAGTATAAATACGTAGAAGCACCCACACTTCAAGAAGACAGTGGACTGAAAGATTTAAAGCTTGATATAAATGCTTAGAATAATCAAGTGTAATGAAATGCATAGGCATCAGTATCATCATCAATTTATCAAGTAAATATGGAATGAAGAAAATATTTGTTGGTGGAGATACTAGTAGCTTGCCCAGTGTTATAATAGAGGGGTCCTAGATGCATCATCAGCTCCAGTTGATGGATCCCATCCAGGAGGTTTGATATCAGGCCAATCCCCTCGGCATCCCATTATTATATACAAACTTTTTCTACCTTCAAAACAGTACTAAACTTATATCAGACAATTCATAAGCAATTGCATTCCCTTAGCTTAGATCAGTATTAAATGTATATACAACTAGAGAAACCTTTTTTTTCCTTAAACCAGAAAAATAGTGTACTATATTTCAATTAATGATCCATGGTATCAAGAATGAAATGAAATTGAAAATAAGGACAACTGGGAAAGTAAAGATTGAGAGAGAATGAAATTATGAGTTCAATAATAGCACCTGGAAGATTTCTATCGGATAAAACCAAATGTTTGAGAGCACTGAGCGAAGCTTGAGCCACAATTTTGGAGTAAGTAGGGTCCCAACCTCCAAGCTTTACTACTACTTCTGCATTAGTGTAACCTTGTAAACCATCTTGAATATTCTTCTTGGCCTTTTCTTTTGCTGACTCTTCATCTGATATCATAATTATTAACAAAAACAAACTCAGCAGGAGTGTTGCGTGTGTGTTTTCATATATATGTTGCATATTTGAACAGACAAAAGTAAAGAAATTGCTATCTTTAACACACAAACTTCATCACTGTATGGATGTTAAATATTTACTTCAGGACTGCAGTGTGTCTATTTGTCTATATTGTTTTAAGTATTAAAATGTGTTGTCCTAGTGTTTAGGGAGTGGTCAGTTTATGACATGCAGTTTATCATGTCGAATAACTTACTTTCAGTTTTTTCCATGTATTTTTAAATGTAAAGTTAATGAACCTAATAGATGATTTTCCTGTTGTTGCATTTGTAACTTTCTTCACTTCAAGTTCAAATATATTTCTTCTTTCACATACAAGCAATCTTTGATTCTCAGTTTTTCACCTTTAAAACCAACAATTGGCATCAGAGCCCTCTTCTTAAGGGATCTGTGAGTGAAATCAAATAGATATAGAGACTAGTTTCTCACCAATAGCTCCTCCTGTCTTCGATGGAGAAAACTACCATCTTTAGGCAGTAAAAATGGAGACCTACTTGGAGGCCTTGGATCTTTGGGAAGCCCTAAAGAGGATTTTCCAGGATAGCACAGATTAAAAATCACAAGGAAAGAAAAACTAGAAAATCAAAGGCCAACGCATGTCTGTTTGATGCAGTTTCAACAACTATTTTTACAAGAGTTATGTCGCTCAAAACAGCAAAAGCCATTTGGGATTACCTGAAGGGAGAGTATGCTGGAGATGAAAGGATAAAAGGCATGCAAGTGCTAAATTTAATCGGGAAATTTGAGTTGCAAAAGATGAAAGAATCAGAGACAATTAAAGAGTATTCAAACAGGTTGCTTAGTATTGTTAACAAGGTATGGTTGCTCAGCACTGAATTTTCTGATTCTAGAATTGTTGAAAAAATTCTTGTGACTGTACCTGAAAGATATGAAGCATCAATAACAACTTTAGAGAACACGAAGGATTTGTCCAAGATTACCTTGGTAGAACTGTTAAATGCTTTGCAGGCTCCAGAGCAAAGAAAGCTCATGAGATTAGATGAATTGTCGAATGGGCCTTGCCAGCCAAGCACCAAGATGGTGGAAAGAACAGAAAGAAGAAAACTATAAGAAAAATCCATCATCAAGTAGTGAGAGTGCTACATACAACCAAACCCGTAGAAGATCAAAGGGAAACTATCCTCCTTGTCAACATTGTGGTAAAAAAGGTCATCCACCATTCAGATGTTGGTGGAGACCAGATGCAAAGTGCAGCAAGTGTAATAAGCTTGGACATGAAGCTATAGTCAACAAAAACAAGTTTCCAAGACATGAAGCAAATGCCCAAGTTGCTGATGAAGATGAAGAAGATCAACTCTTTATTGCAACATGTTTCTCAACAAGGCGTTCTTCATAATGTTGGTTGATTGACAACGGCTGTACAAATCATATGACTTATGACAAGGATCTCTTCAAGGAACTAAAGCCCACTGGAATCACAAAAGTCGGGATTAGAAATGGTGGCTGCATTCTTGTAAAAGGAAAAGGGACCATATCAATCACAACAAGCTCAGGCACAAAGACGATTTCAAATGTTCTCTATGTGCCTGATATCGACCAGAATTTGCTAAGTGTAGTTCAGTTAATAGAAAAAGGATTCAAAGTGTCCTTAGAAGACTTGTACTGTCTCATCTATGATGTTACTGGACAAGAAATTTTAAGAATTAAAATGAGAGGTAAAAGCTTCTCATTTGATCCAACAGAGGAGGAGCACACAACTTATTCCAGTGAAGCCAATATCACAGAAATCTGGCACAAGAGGCTCGGTCATTGTCATCTTCAAGGGATGTTGAAAATAAAGAAGAAGGATATGATAAAAGGCCTACTGGTTCTTGCTGATTATTTGCCAAATTGTAATGCTTGTCAATTTGGTAAACAAAACAGGAACCTATTTTCTCAATCAACTTGGAAGGCCTTACAAAAGCTGCAACTAATTCACATAGATGTGGCAGGACCTCAAAGAACACCTTCAATACAAGGTAGTCTTTATTATGTTATTTTCATTGATGATTTTACACGAATGTGCTGGATTTTTTTCTTGAAATTCAAATCAGAAGTGGCTAGGGTATTTTGGAAGTTCAAGAAACTGGTGGAAAACCAAAGTGGCTGCAAAATACAAACTCTAAGGTCAAATAATGGGAAAGAATACACCTCGAGAGAATTCAATTTGTTTCGTGAGGAAACAGGTGTTGAACACCAACTCACTGCTCCTTACACTCCCCAAGAAAATGGAGTTTGTGAAAGGAGGAACAGATACATAATGGAAATGACCAGATGTTTGTTGTATGAAAAGGAGTTGCCCAAAAACTTTTGGGCAGAGGCAGCTAACACAACAGTATTTCTATAAAATTGACTTCCAACCACAACTTTAGAAGATAAAACTCCATTCGAGGCCTGGTATGGGTATAAACCTTCACTAAGCTTCCTTAAAGTATTTGGTTATGTGTGTTTTGCTCATGTTCCACGGGTCAAGCATGGCAAACTGGACAAGAAAGCAATTCCAGGTATCTTTGTGGGTTATAGTTCTGTCTCCAAAGCTTACAAAGTGTATCAGCCGCAAACAAAAAAAATGATTATCACTAGAGATATACACTTCAATGAGAATGAAAAGTGGGACTGGAACAATTCACAAAGAATTGGTGAATGCTCACAAGAATTAGAAGTTAACTTTCCAATTAAAACTTATGTGGAGTAAACAACAGACCAATGACAAAGTGAACTGGTAGATGATCCTCCAATTAGAGGTACAAGGCTACTTTCAGACATCTATCAGAGATGTAATGTGGCGATATGCGAACCTACTGGGCATGAAGAAGCTCTTAAAGATCTAAAATGGAAGAAAGCAATGGAGGAGGAGATGTCAATGATTTAGAAAAATAAAACGTGGGAGTTAGTTGAGAGACCTAAAGATAGAAAAGTCATTGGAGTGAAATGGGTGTTCAGAACAAAGCTTAATGCAGACAGCTCCATCAACAAGTACAAGGCGAGGCTTGTAGTTAAAGGGTATGCTTAGATTTTTGGTGTTGATTATTCAGACACTTTTGCTCCTATGGCTAGATTAGATACAATCAGATTGCTACTGGCCATCTCAGCCCAAAAAGGTTGGAAAGCATTCCATTTAGATGTTAAATCAGCTTTTCTAAATGGTGTATTGCAGGAAGAAATATATGTAGAGCAGCCACATGGATTTGTGAAGTAAAGTGAAGAGGATAAGGTATACTTGCTCAAAAAGGCACTCTCTATGGCCTAAAACAAGCGACTAAAGCTTGGTATAGTATGATTGATGAACATTTGTTAAGCCTGGGCTTTGTAAAAAGCTTATCTGAAGTCACTCTTTATGTTAAGCATAGGATAATAATTATCTCATAGTATGTCTCTATGTTGATGATCTTTTGGTAACAGGAAATAATGTGGGTTTGGTTGAGGAGTTTAAAGAAGAAATGATGAAGGTTTTTGCAATGACAAATCTTGGTCTTGTGACCTTTTTTCTTGGGATGGAAATCAAACAAAGCCAAAATGAGGTGTTTATTTGTCAAAAGAAGTATGCAAAGGAGATACTAAAGAAATTTCACATGGAGGAGTGCAAAGCAACAAGTACACTAATGAATCAAAAGGAGAAGCTAAGTAAGGATAATGGTGCTGATAAAGTTGATGAAGGATATTTCAGAAGTTTGATTGGGTGCCTAATGTATCTTACTGCAAGAAGGCCTGATATTCTATTTGCTGTAAGTCTTTTGTCTCGATTTATGCATTGTGCTAGTGAAATGCATTTAAAAGCAGCAAAAAGAATAGTAAGATACATCAGAGGTACTGTTGATTATGGTATTAAGTTTCAGAAGTGTCAAAACTTCAAGTTGCTTGGGTTCTCAGATAGTGACTGGGCTAGATCCATTGATGACATGAAAAGTACCTCAGGATATTATTTCGGTCTAGGTTCAGGGGTTTTCTCATGGTGTTCCAAGAAGCAAGAGATTATAGCACAATCTACTGCTGAGGCATAATTTATTGCAGTAGTAAACCAAACTTTGTGGTTGAAGAAATTTTCTGTGATCTACTTATGGAGCAACAAAATAATACAGAGATTTTTGTTGACAACCAAGCAGCAATTTCAATCTCCCACAATCCTGTGTTCCACGGGAAGACTAAGCATTTCAACATTAAGCTTTTCTTCTTGAGGGAAGCACAGAAAAATGGAGATGTAACTTTAGTTTATTGTAAATCTAAGACCAGTTGGCAGACTTGTTTACAAAACCACTTCCAGTCAGCAAGTTTGAGCTTCTACGCAAGAAAATTGGAATTTGCAGTCCCTAAAGCAAGGAGGAGTGTTAAATATTTGCTTCAGGACTGCAGTGTGTCTATTTGTCTGTATTGTTTCAGTTATTAAAATGTGTTGTCCTAGTGTTTAGGAAGTGGTTAGTTTATGACATGCAGTTTATCATGTCGAATAACTTACTTTCAGTTTTTTCTTTCAGTTTTTTCCATGTATTTTTAAATGTAAAGTTAATGAATCTAATAGATGATTTTCCTCTAGCTGCATTTGTAACTTTCTTCACTTCAAGTTCAAATATCTTTCTTCTTTCACATACAAGCAATCTTTGATTCTCAGTTTTTCACCTTTAAAACCAACAATGGATAAGTATCAAATATCTTTACCACTTAATCATTAAGATTACTTTTGCTCTTAAAATACTCAAGAGAAATAATCATTACCTGTAGCTTCAGATTGTAACAGCCAAACTGTAAATCCAGCAAAAAGATGTTGCCATTTGTTGGGCCTTCTGGCGGCACCATGTTTCCCTCCTAATGTTCCAACAATTGTTCTGGCTTGACTGTGAATACCATATTTACAAAACAATTAGGTCTACAAAACAAAGAACAAGCGAGTCAATGTGAAAAAGGTAAAGACAATTTAAAGTTTTACCTGCTAAGACTTTCTAATATAGCACCTTCTACTTCTGCGACAGCATCCGAGCCCTCTTCAGTCACCCCTGGAAAATTGATTAAACATATGTGCTATAAGATGTGATATAAGTTGTTTAAAGTAGTTTTGAGGAGTACATAGAAATTATATGGTCAGTAGCTTTGGCTGCCAAAAATAGATCTAATCTTTGATGGGTTAGGTGTCACAGTTTACTAATGTGAAAATCATTTATAAGCCATATTTTACATGGCAAATGTTCAAGTCCAATAATAGGAGAACAAAATAAGAAACCTGAACATTAATGGGAAACTTCTGATATTTTTATTCTTGACTAACTCACAATGAAACTAGATAATTTATTCTGCTGAAAGGAGAAATATTGATGCAAGATGTCAGATTTCAAAAGGGAACTGAAGATGGATGAAAAAGCATTTCCATCAAACTAGTTGCATCTCTTCTTTTTCAGTGAGTACTGCAAGTAAATGATGAATACAACTGATATTGTCATCATCTAAGACATGCATAGCTATCACACTATTTTATCTTACACCTAAGACAAATGCTTAAACATCCAATATGTACGCTGCCCAGACAAGGGGACAACTCAATTTTTGACTGAATGCTAAGACTATTATTCATCTATGTAGAGAAGTTCCCTATTGCATGACTAGGACATGTTTATTTGCATATGTCTTGAGCTTTATTACCAAATTCTGAAGAGTTAAAATGATAAACATTTTTCCTTTCTGATGTTAGAGGTACTCAATCTTGATATTGATATCTGCAAAAGCACATTGAATCCTACATCAGCCTTTCATACTATTGGAGAACTCCTGCACAAAAAAATCATAACCATTTAAGCAAGAATATTAGCTTCGGTTGCCTTTTAACTCATTGCTAATTAGTTTTGAGAGAGTGTTTTAATGAAGGACTGGAAATAAAGAGAGGCATTTGGACAAGGGTTGCGTCTATGAATCAATTCAATTAAAATTTCCCCTTATGCACGCTATACTGACATATCTTTACTCATGAGTTGTGCCGAAGCTGCATATTTATCCATGCTTCTTGATTAAACAATAGGTGAGCCACTTTTTATTCACATCTCAATAGTATCTGCAAGCGCATTGTTTTCTGTTAACCATTTTAGATCCCAAAGATTAATGAATTCCATCAGTAAAAGACAGACACTGCATCTGTGTGTGTATGTGCATGAGAGAGAGAGAGAGAGAGAGAGAGAGAGCAGAAGATGAGAGAGATTCACAAACTCTTCTACTCACATGAATCAACAGTTTGCTTGGTATATGTTTCCAAGAGTTCCTTTGTGCTGAGTGGAGTATATCTATCAACATAGAAGCAGAAAACTCTTAAGAAACATAAAGAAATACTAGTTTTAGTAGTTTCAATTTTCAACAATAAATATTTCAATATTTCAAATGCATTAAAGCAAGGAAAAAACAAGTACAGTTGGAACCAGAAATCAAGCTCAACATAGATATAAATTCTTATATTTCCTAATTCTTTGCATTCAAGATAAACTCATGATCCTATTACTGACTGGGGCTCCTAAATATTACTATGTTTAAGTAATAATCAAGAATGAGTAAGAACACAGGTAATGGTAGGAAAAATCAGAAAGCGGTAGGAAGAGAAGAATAAACATTGATTATGCATATATATGCATTAACTAACAAGTTAAATTTGTCTTTAATCCTCCACATTACAGTCCAAAGAAAACAGGGGCCCGTACCCAAGACCAACTGCTAATTCTCGAGCAATCTTTTCATTTATTTCCGTTGATTCTCCAACTAAAAAGATTGATGTCCCTTTCAACAGTTGGATGACTCATGTTGTTAAGGACTCCCAAGATTCCATCATGTCAGGCCATTTTAGTTCTGGATCTTGCTTCTTCAAGTTAACTACCAGTTGAGCATCATCTATGTACCTGTTCAAGACAGCATATTTCCAACTCAGAAATGACAAAATTGTAATGATTATAATTGGTTCAATTATCAATTATACCATATTATTTCAGAAGGCTTTATCATCCCATAGAGACTATTGGTATCCAAGAGAGTCTTTAGATATCCAGAATGCTGCACTCGAATTACCAAAGAGTTCTCACTTGTATCTACAAAGATCTCCCCAGGAGTTATGTTTTCGTCCCCCAGCTCCAGTCTCAACTCTACCTCAGATGAATCATCATAAAACTGCATTTAGTATCATTCTCATCTCACATCAGTTAAATCCAAATTTGGCTGAAAAAAACAATGTCAGAGTTAAATAAGGTAAGAAATATTAATAAACTACCAACGAAGATGAGTTTTTCAATAAATTTTCGAGGTACTCTTTGGAAATAATGTGGTAACACTTAACCTCAGAACATTCGCAAAAACCTTGGTCAGACGAGTTACATAAGACTTGATTCTGAAAACTCTATATACATAGCAGGGATGAGAATTAACACATTTAAGGAAAGAGATAAACCACAAAGAGGGAACAACATTCTGAATTTGAATTGTTTTGCACATAAAAAATCAAAGAAAGACAACTATTCCACAACTCACTAATGAAGACAATAATCTTTATAAGGTAGACACATTGTTTCTTACACTTTTCTAATTTTTTGTGGGTCAGGCAACACTAAGCAGCTTTTAGGCAGTAATAAAAATTACCTCATAATGGGTTGTATCTGTGGAGACAATTGGAATGCTGCTGCAAAGCAGTATGTGCCTACGTTTCTTGATTCTTGCAGAAGCCAAGGGAAGACATGAAGGGAATTGGGCTCCCAAAAACAAGGATTTTGGTGCTAATAGAGAGATTGAACAAGTCCAAGTCTTAGGAGAAAAAACTTGAGTTTTCACTTGGTATGTACACAACAAGCTCAGAGCAGTGGCCATTTTGGTGCTGTGCTTGTGAGCTACATTCAGAAGATAAAATATGAGGGTTTTTCCGACATACGCTATGTGGAAATTAAAGTTGCTGCAATGAAAAGATAACGAACCGTTTGGATATGATTTTATTTCATTTTATGTTTATAATATTTTTAAAAATTGAAAAGTTAGTTGTAATTTTAAAAATAAAAATAAGACTATATTTGAATGTTTTATTTAAAAATATTAATTATGATAGTGATATGGTAAATTAAGTTTTCTAGGGGTAAACACAAAAATAGACTAAAAAGGTTTAATTAATTAAATAACAAGTAAAAATAAGAGGTCAAAGAGCCTAATTAATCCAAGGTGGGTATCTAGACCCAAGTGGGTCAAAGTCCACGAAGAGATTAATCACTTACATACTATTTCCAAAAGTCAAATAGGGCATGGAAAATCATTCGCACAAAAATTGAGAACTATGACTCCACGCAACACATTTTGGAGCAAATAACCTACTTAGACTTGTTGATTTCTGAAAAAGACCTTAACTCCATTTTCAAGTAGCACCATCTTGGCGCCCTCTTTGGGAACTCTTACTTAAGGAGAAGGAATGCTAAGATGCATAAGAGGTTTAGAGCTTAAAATCCCAGTATTCCAATGATACTTCAATGTGATAATGCCAAGCGTGGCCGACTGGAGGCACCCCCACCGCTGATGACGGACGAGGCAATTGATGCATCTCTAATGTGGAAGAGAAAAGCTAAGGAGGTTGATTTTGAAGCCAGGGAAGAGCTCAAGATTATGGAGATCATCCTACACGACCCCTTCGAAGACTACTAAGGTCAAAGCCCTCATAGACCTAGATTTTGAGAAAGAGATAGTATGCTTCCTGAGGAAGAATCATGACGTCCTTGCATGGAGTGCGATAGACTTACGAAGAATCTTCTTTGACATTAATATGCACTACCTCATAGTAGACATAGGCGCATGACCAGTGAAGTAGAAGAGAGTGAACTTTGGAGTAGAAAGAAATCAAATAATCAAGCAAGAAATAGATAACATGCTAGAAGCAAAATACATCTAACCGATACAATACCTTGAGTGGCTAGGCAACGTGTTGTTGGTGTTAAAACCCAACAAGAAATAGTGAATCAATTTCACCAACCTGGATAAAGCTTGCTTGAAGGACTCGTTCCCACTCCTATGGATAGATGCACTGGTGGACTCCATGGTGGGGTGCAAGATGTTGAGCATCCTTAATGCATACTTGGGGTACAACTAGAGCAGCCTTGCCTCAGAGGATTAGGGAAATATGAGCTTTATAATAGCTCATGGTATATACTGCTACAACATAATGCCTTTTGGGCTCAAGAAGCGGGCGCTATATATCAAAGGCTATTGAATCTCATGGTCGAGGAAATGAATGGGAGAAACATGGAATATACATTAACGACATGCTTGTCAAAAGCCGTGAATAGAGAGGCCACCCCCATGACCTAAGAGAGTGTTTTGACATCCTGAGAAAGTATAATTTGCAACTGGACTAAAAAAAATGCACCTTTGGCGTATACGAAGGAAAGTTTCTAGGATATATGGTGTCATGACATGGGATCAAAGCCAACCCCTATAAAATAAAGGTAGAACTCTAAATGCCGCCTCCTTGCAACATCAAGGAAGTGCAGATGCTAAGTGGGTGCCTAGCTATTTTGAACTATTTCACTTCCTGCTCCATAGAGAAGAGACTATCGTTCTTCAAGATCTTGAGAGGAAAGAGTCGTCCAACAATCAAAGGTAGGTGAACAATGATACTTGTACTTGGCTACCACTAGAAGTAGTAGGTAATACTGCCCTAGTGTGAGAGTAAGAAAGAGAACACCAATTGGTGTGCTATCAACCAACTATTGCACTCCTGTAGGGTCCAAAGGTGAGATACTCCCCCACCGAGAAGTTGACCCTAACTGTAGTGACCAACTTTTTCAAGCTTACCACATCATAATGCTCACCAACTACCCGGCAAAAAGAATACTTAGCAGTCCAAAAGCTTTTGGAGGACTAGACAAATGGGTCATGGAGTTAAGTCAGTACAAAATCAAGCATCGTCCTTGACTTGCCACCAAATCACAAGTCGTGATTGATTTTTTAGTTCAAGGCGCAAGAGATTATGTTGGAAGCTTTCTTCCTAACTGGACCCTTTATGAGGATAGATCCTCCACTAATTCTGGCAGCAGAAAAGGGATAGTTTTGGAAAGCTCCTAAGGAGAAAAGCTCAAGAATGCAGCAATATTCAACTTCTCAGCCTTCAATAATGAAGCTGAGTGTGAGGTGATGATCACAGGAATGAAGCTGGCTTATCCAGCCAAAGCATGACGCCTACAAGCCCACGATGACTCCTAACTGGTGGTGTACCAAGTTACATGGAATTATGAAACTAATGAATACAACATGGTAAAGTACCTTAACTGAGTGGAAGCAACCGGCCAAATGTTTGAAAGCTTTACTCCCACACAAGATAGCTAACGTCTTGGTGGCCATGAAGCTGGGATATCATCTTCTTAATTTTAGATGCTTTAAATTAAGAAATCCATATAGGCACGACCCATCCATTCCTTGACTGATGAACAATGAGGACAACACCACAATGTGGATGATCTTATCATAAGATACCTGCAAGATGGTGACCATCCTAGCAACCTATAGGAGGCTTGGTGGGTGAAGATAAGAGCAACAGATTCGTGCTACCAGATGGAGACTTGTACAAGCGTGGCTTTCTGCTAACCTTACTTGAAATATCTATCACCAAGGAAGACAGAATACGTGATGAGGGAGATACATGAAGACCTCTATGAAAAATCATTTGGGAGAGAGATCCTTGGTGGCTAAAACTCATCGACAAGGGTACTTCTGGCCGACTGTGCCAAAAGACGCCCAAACATTAGTGAGGAATTGCAAACCGTATCAAGAGCACGGCCAGCTAATTCACCAACCTGGTGTGCTCTGAAAACCTTAAAGTTATAGACCTAAAAATGAATATATAATTAGAAAATGATAAAAAATATCAAAAGAATAATAATAAATGAAGTTTCCAAAATTTAATAAAATAATGTAAAAGTTAAAATTAGAGCTTATATTATACTTTTAATATGAAAATTAAATTTTCAAATTGAAAGTAGGGGCCTTGATTATATAGTAAGTTAAGTCCCTAAGAGTAAAAGTAAAAATAAACTAAAAGGCCTAATCAATTAAATAACAAGCAAAATAAAAGCCACAAAAGCCAATTAATGAAGCCCATAAAAATGGGCATCTATACCCAAATGGACTGAAGTTCATTAAATGATTAATTACTACAAATACCAACTCCTAAAATCAAATGAGACATGAAAAACTATTTGTACAGAAATGGGGAGATTGACTCTACACAACATTTTTCGGAGCAAAGAACCTAGCTAAACTTGTTGATTTATAGAAAGGACCTTAGCTCCACTTCTGAGTAGCATTATGTAGGTATATGGTAGAAAATGTAGTTTATTTATATTTTTCTATGTTTAAAAAGAATTTTTTAAAATATATATATTTCATTAACTTTGAATTGATAGTGAATATTTTATGTCAAATTAAATTTAAATTTGATTGATATGATAATGGGATGATAAACTAGGATTAGAAGATATTAAAAATAAAAATAAGGAATATTTTCTGTAAGAATTGGTAGAAATTTATCGTTTTTTAGTGCCGAAAGCAAAAAGGGGCTTGGAAATGAAAAGGTTTTGTTAGTATTTGTTTTTGAAAAATGTGATGTTTGTTTAGTTTTGCTTTAAAGGTTGTTGAAGAATATTTTGAGAGAAAATAATATATTTGAAATTGTTGAGAAAATTGAATTATTTATATTGATTATTTATGTATATATATATATATATATAATTGCATTGGTTGATATAGTTCCTATAAGAAGTATTTTGGAAGAAAAAAATTATTTTGATATTGACATGGGAGAATGTGTCAACTTTTTTGTTTATGCTTTGAAGACTAGAGTTTTATTTTGGGGAATGCAAACAAACAATGTCTAATTATTTTCACTCAACAAAAAAAAAAAGAAAAGAAAAGAGAGAGATGCGTACTTCCGTTTGGTTTTATCCACCAAATAGATTTTGATATATATACACACACACGATATAAAACAAAAGTATTATATGCTGAATTTAGAAGTGTTGTAATGAAAAGAGAACTTTTTGGTCATAAATAGAATAAAAAAGGTAACTATATACTTATTTTATTTTTTGAGAGAACATTACAATTAATTAATAAAATTCAAATATCAAATCAAGAAGATTATTCTTACAACAAGTCAATAGAATTCAATTATCAAATCAAGTAAGTGGAAGTACACAACTGCACAACCAAATGCACATAAATTGTACAAAGGACTATATTTATTTTATTCAAGAAGTAGATTTTGAATATGTATGTATACATATAACATACTATAATTTAATATAGAACAGAAATATTCAAACTATCTAAAAATTAATACATGCATGTGACCCTTAATCAATTCAATTTTATCATATGTATATTTATATGAATTACATTGAAACAACATATAATTATTGTTTTTTTAATATTCATTCACATACACTTAGGACTATTCGAATTTGAACCTTAAACCTAAATATAAACGTTATTTGGCCAAATGGCCATTGGGATGTATAATTATTAACTAACTTTGATTCAAAACATTAATACCTAATTTACTCTTTTAGATGGAATGTTGATGTAAGGGTGGGCAAATGGACGAGTTCTTTTATTTGATTTTAATATAGAAATTGAGTTGTATTGGATTTAGCCAATTTGGGGCGGAATTCAGGCTGAATCTACTCCCGTTTGAATAAATTGACCATTCGATTTATTGAAAAAGAAATTAAACAGAGGGAGGAAGGGTCAGAATGAGAATATTTATTTATCTGGAAATGCAGAAAATATTAAAATTATAGTATACTCAACGGATCAATTAATTGCTGTGAATTCTTGGGACTATAAAAAAATCTAAGTGAAATAGATAACTTCTTTTCTATTAACAATTTGACTATATTATTGTATGATATAAAATCTGTAAATTTGTTAATAGATGAGATTCAAATTGCTAACATTTCTTAGAATATAAATTAAGGATTTGCACCAGCAATTTTGTTGAATCAGCCGTCATGACAAAAATAAAATTAAATAGTAGGGATACATAAAACATAACAAAAGAAAATAAAACAAATCTATTTTACATTATTTTTTATAGACTGATAATTTCTCTCATGTATTTATCACCTGTAATGAAAAATTATATCCCCTTCTGCTTTTCTTTAATTAATATAATGCCATTACTGTAGTGACTCACTTTGCTTTCAATTTATCAACCAAATAATAACAAAAAGAAGAAGAACAAGGATAAGATATAATCAGGTTGCCTTCTATGACTTTCTTTGCAGTGATGAAATAAGAATAATCATTCTTTTTTTTTTTTATCCATAAATCCCAAAAATTCGGTTCCAAAACTCGGGACTAGGATCGGCTACCTATGATCCAAGTATCCGTTGAGTGGCTTGTGGTTCAATAGCATTAATCTCCCTTATTATGTGAAAAGTTAGGAATTTAAACCCGAATTGGCTCCTTATATGCACAAAAATGTATAGTTTGTACTTCAATTTAATTGATCATTCGATTTTAATTATAGGATAAATATTATCTTATTAAAAAAAATAAATTCATCATTGTAATTTCTAAATATATATATATATATATATCCAAGTATCCAATTATTAACCAAGTAGGAAACAAGATGAAAGTTTTCTATCCCAATCGATCGGATACCCAACCCTTAGTTTGTAAATATGTTTACTTAGTTTGCAAACCTTTGGGTATGTAAATTTATAAGTACTATAATAGAATCTATGGAGGTGCATATATATATATATATATCTATTAACTTATAGAGATATTTTATTTGACCAAGTGTGTTACTTTATATCTAAAAAAATATTTCATGTCAATATACTGAACAATATTTATATATGGGGCTATACATTAGCCCAGTGACACATGAGATAGAGATACTATATATGTTATATTAGGTTAGGGCTAAATTTTAATTTTGAATTGTCATCCACCAAACCCAAACCCCCTTGTGGGTTTGGGTTTGGGTTTGGGATTGGGATTGGGGGGTCATCCAAATATATCCATTTAATAGTCGGCCAATATGAGGCTGGCTATGGAACCCAAACCCCCCTTGTGGGTTTGGGATTGGGATTGGGGGGTCATTCAAATATATCCATTCAATAGTCAACCCAATATGAGGCTGGTTATGGACCTTCACCCTTGCCCTGGCCCTTGCCCTGGCCCATCGGTCCTTCCTATGAGTTGAAGTTTCAACTGTTTTCTTTTCTTTTTCTTTTTCAATTAATCCACCCATCCGTGTAACAATATTTCTTTTCTATTTATTTTCTATAATTAATCAGTTTGGAATATCTAAAAATTCTTTTTCTTTTTTCCTAAAATGGGTATGCATTATTCAAAATCTTGAGAGCACAAGCGCCTGATATTACATGCCCCATATACACACACTATTTATATGTCATTTTACAAAATATCCTTTGGGGTACATGTTAGGAAACCTTAGGCTATGTTCACTTGCGTTTTGGAGGAATTTTTTCAACCCTCAAAACAAACCTAAAAAGTAGGCATTCTCCAATCTTTTTTCCAAAATATCAAGGGCCTGTTCTTCTATATTTTGGGGAAAAAATTTTCAATCTCCAAAAAAATTTCAAAATGCAGGCATATTCCTCAAATTTCTCCCAAAATATTATAATTTTTTACCCCAAAAACCCTCTCACAATTTACCCAAAAAAACCTTACACCCTAAAAAGCACACCTACCTCATTTCTCACTCTATCTTTCACATCACTTATTCAATTTTCACTCACTTCACACACACACACACACACACACACACACATATACATATATGAAAATATTAAAATTTTACTACTTAAAAAATTCTAAAACTTCTGTTAACAAATTTAATTAAACTAATCATCAAGAAAATTAATTAAATTTAATAAATTATTTATTTACTAAATAATGTATTAAATTAATTAAATTACTTATTAATTAAACAATGTATTTGTTATATTTAATATTTAAGCATTGATAACTATTATATTTATTCATTTAGTAAATAATTTAAGATGTTTTAATTTGATATAATAAATAAATTAATCTTCTTTAAAACAATTAATCTTCATTAAATATTAATATTTATATTTATTTAAAATTATTATAAAAAAATTAATTATAGTGTGATATTTATTTAATTATCTATTAAGTTTAATAAATTAATATTAATACAATTAAAATAATTATCAAGAAAATTAATTAAAATTAAGTATTTTTTTTTGTTACTGAGTGATTTGTTTATTAAATAATGTATTGATTAAATAATGCATTAAATTAAATAAATAACTTATTAAATTAATTTATTTAATTATTTAAATAACTTGTTATGTATATGTTAATTATGTTTTATATTTAATGTATAATTAAATATTACGCTTATTTGTTTAATAAATAATTTAAGATGATTTAATTTTATATAATATAAAATTATTTATTTTTTTAATTTGATTAATCGTTCTTAAGTCTTATATTTGTATTTTATTTTATTTAAATAAATAACTAAGTTTTATTATACATAAATTGTAAATATTAAATAGTTAAATAATTATATTTTAAGAATAAACAAGAATTAGTACTTAATTAATGTACAATAATTAATTTTTTTAAATAAGTCGATATCAATAATTATGATATAATTATGATATCAGTCAATTTTTTATAATTAAGATATATTTATAATTTCATAAATAATTAATATTTATTAATAAATATTTCCAAATAATACATCATTTGCTAATGTTAAATTCATAAAAATATAAAATTTAAAATAAAGCATCAACTGAATTAATTACATATAATTTTATTACAACAATATATCAATTATTTCATATATATACACACATGTCATCCAATTATAAGTATACATACATATATAATATATTACATAAAAAAATTACTTTCACCTTACAAATTTAATAAAAAAGCAACTGATTTGACTTCAACGGTAAAGTTGGTCTCCTTCCAAAGTATAAAGAAACAAACAACTCATTTTCAAATTATTTTTTATATTTTTCCAAAATAAAAAGAAACACTTGGTACATTTTCCAAAATTTCGCCCAAAAATCCATTTCCCTAAATTGTTTTCTACAAAATGCCTAAAACATAGGAGAACGGAGCCCAAAATTTTATACCCAATTTAATCCCAAAAATCCCTACACCCTAAAAAATCACACCTACTCCCTCATTTTCTCACTCTACTTTTCACATCACGCATTCATTTATCACTCTCTCACATATACACACACATACATATATATATATATATACTTATTGATATGGGATAACCCAATACACTCAACGCAAAAACACTCAACCAGATAAAAGATATGACGTGGAATAGCCTAATTGGCTAACAGGCCTAGCCTATAGGTGATCAACCTGATTATCGACGAACCCAACCTCATTGGGCCTCTCTGTCAGAAAATGTATCAATATCTTGTCGAGTCGACTAGAGTATGGTCGACCAGATCGTAGAAGTTTGTTCAGCACTCAACTAGGGAGGTATTTGAATCCAATAAAGTTCCATATGTCGACCGAAGCTTGTGCTAGCGACTCACAGGCAAGCGCACCTCGACCTTAGGAGGTCGAATGAGCGCGACCACCCCTCTGCCACATTGAATGCTCCGACAGGAGGTATGCCTCCATATTAATGATGTGTGCCAGCACCAGTACCACCTTTTTGCAACGTCAGAATAGTATGTGTTGCCTGTGTACCACCATGTCCTATGGAGCTGGAGGAGGCACCACCTGGCATAGTAAACAAAATGGAAAAGATTTAGAGGTCCTCAGATGAAGACAAACACCCTTTATGTATATGCAAGGGTATCATTCACATATCAACCTCACCAAAAAGGCTATAAATACCTCATTGCCTCCCTTTAACAAGGTATGCCATTATCACTTAAAGCCTTCACTCTACTGCGCTATCTTCTAGTCGATTAAGTACTCACTTGAGCGTCGGAGTGCCCTCGGCTAATTTGACGTGTGCTATTGGTTGTTGGGCTCAATCCAGTTATATCGTCATGCCATTTTCTCTACCCTCCATCTGGTTGATTGGATTTGATCAGCCCAATATATCACCAAACAACTCATATCATCATCATTTGGCGTCGTATGTGGGAAACTTGAGTCCGTAACTGAGAAAAAATGATTAACACCAAGTGAGCTATTTCTGAGAGAGAGGAGAACAGAAGATCCCCAATCCTTCCTCATCGACCCCAATAAGAACTAGATGTGGCTGGACCCAACTTCTAGCCAGAGTAAGTAGTCACTATGACTATGCCCCAACTTATGCAGCTGATAAGCGAGAAGATATTAGCTGCCCTCAACAGGTATAACAATCAGCTTGGCCCAGCTGCTAGTGCCATTCCCCAACCTTCGCAACACGAGAAGAAGTTCCCAAGGGAAAAGAGGGGGAGACCAGAGGTTAGGTATCTCCCTAACCAATGAGAGGATAGCCCAGGGTGATTCCCAAAGGAAGAAGCTCGACCTAACCCTTGAGAAGAAGTAACTGATTCAGTAGACCACCTTGCTCGACCCGTTCGAGTCCCACAATGCGATAGGGTTGAGCAACCGCGACCTTAGATAAATAGAAACCTGTCTTAGGTGGATAGGGAAAAATGGAAAAAAGTATCCTACAAAGTGCAACAGTTGAACAGGCGTTTGGAAGAAATTTCCAGGAGGAATAATGAGAGGAACCCTCATTATGATAGGGCACCCTAACTTTGTTGGGAGCGGGAGTCGCTGGTCGAGCAAGAGATAATCGACGAGTGCATAGCTGTCGACGCCAAGGTTCATACAGGTCTGTCCAGGTATGATGATTCATCTAACCCAAACGAGCACCTATTACAATTCGAGCACATGATGCAGCTCCAAGGGCACAATGAGTACATCTATGCCAAAATGTTGTCATCACGTTCCAAGGAATCGTGCTCGACTGGTTCATCAAATTGGAGCCGGCGTTGATTTACTTGTACGATCAGCTCCGTGACAAGTTCCTCCACCAGTTTGCTAGTCGAAGGAAGGCAAAGCTCCCCCATACCCATTTGTACACAGTTAAACAGAATGAAGGAGAGACACTTCGAGACTTTTCCACCAGATTCAACATAAAGGTTCTAAAACTTGACAGTCCTCGAATTAAGTTTTTGATCAATGTGCTTTTCCTAGGTCTCCAACATAAAGAATGGCCAATGAACTGGTTCGAGAGAGACCAAGGACAATGGAAGAGTTTCTCGACCTCAAGGAAAGGTACATGACCCAAAAAGACATGAACCAACTTAAATATGGTAATCCGAACAATGATAAGAAGAAGGCTAAAGAAAAAGATGATAAACAACATAAAGATGGTCATCGATCTCCCATCAAATGCTTCCACAATTACACTTAGTTGAACACTACCAGGTAGAAGGTATTGTTCGCTATTCAGCACAACAACTTCGTTGAGAAGCCCAGGAAGTTGATGGAAACCAAGGTAATGAAAATATCTAAAAAGTATTGTTACTTCCACAAGCAGAAAGGTCATGACACATAAGACTGTTTCAATATGCATGATGAAATTTAAAGGCTGATTCGACAAGGGCACTTGAAAAAATATGTAGACAAAAGATCCTAACAAGAGATGGGCCAAATCGACCAGATTCCCCATATAAAAAGGTCAGTTAGCCCTAGGAAAGAAGATAAGGGAAAGAAGCCTGCCCATGATCCCCACCCACCCCTCAGGGGAATGACTGACACCATTGCTGGAGGCCCAATTTGAGGGGACTCCTAGTCAGCAAGAAGGCAGAATAAAAGGAGGTTGGAATCGACTAAATCTTCCCCGGTTGATACTGTATTCCAACTCTCGACCAGCACAAAACCCATTTCTTTATCTAATACCGACCTCTCACACATCGAGAACTAAGGTGTTGATAACAAGTTGGATTGCCCCCTTGTTGTATATATTGAGATAACCAACTTCGATGTCAGAAAGGTGTTGGTCGATGACGAAAACTTTACAAATATAATTTTTCTATCAACACTGAAGAGAATGAACATGGGAAAGCTAAAGTTTGAGCCTGTGCACACCCTACTGGTTGAATTTGGGGAGTCAGAGATCATCCCTGAAGGGTCTATAAACTTGTCCACTTCATTTAGAGAAGCACCTCGATGGAGAACGCTCATGGTCAACAACTTGGTTCGTTCATATGCTTCTTGCTTATAATGCCATTATCAGACGACCAGTGCTGAATGACTTCAGAGCCATAGTCTCGACCTACCACATGAAGGTCAAGTTTTCGACCACTGCTGGAACTGGTGAACTTCTTTGCAACATGAAGGAAGCTTGGCACTATTATACGATCTAAGTTGAGGTGAATGAACAAAAGGCTCGACCAAAACTAAAACCCTCGAGGGATGTCCCAGTAACAGAACCCGAGAATAGAAAGCTAAACAAGAAGAGAAAGCTTGAAGAGACCACGGTCAAGCCTGTCGGGGTGTTTAAGACCATCGAGTTCGAGCCTGAGAATCTCGACAAGACCACTAGGATTAGGACTGACCTTGGGAGCAGCATGGAGTGCCTGATGGTCGATTTCCTTAGAAAGAATATAAATGTTTTTGCTTGGAAAGTTGCCTACCTATAAGGAATCGACCCCAATATCATCGTCCACAACCTGAACGTGGACCCCTAATACAAGCCAGTCAAGCAGAAGACCAAGACCTTCAATACTGAAAGATGCCAAATCATTGAAGATGAGGTCAACAAACTTTTAGAGGCATGATACATTATAGAAATTCAATATCTAAGTTGGCTTTGTAATATAGTCCTTGTCCTTGAAAATGAGGGAAAATGGAGAATGTGTAATGACTTTGCAGATTTGAATAAAGCTTGCCCTAAAGACCCTTACCTACTGCATCGCATTTGATTTATTAGTTGATTCTACTGCTGGGTGTGATTGTTTAAGTATGATGGATGCATTCCAGGATTATTATCAAATTTTCATGGCCCCGAGGATAGGGATATAAGACTTCTTTTGTGGTCCCTAATGGTGTGTATAGTTTTCTGATCATGCCTTTTAGGCTCAAAAATGCATGTGCAACTTATCAAAGACTTGTGAACTTTATGTTCAAAAATATGATAGGCAAAACTATGGAGGTCTATGTAGACGACATGATTGTTAAAATAGAAAAAGAACAAAATCACCTAGCTGACCTTAGCCACATATTTTCAATATTGAGAGCCCCTAACAAGTGTATGCTCGGGGTGAGAGGTGGAAAGTTCTTGGGCTATACGGTTAGCTAGAGGGACATCGAAGCAAACCCACAAACGATTTAGGCAATTTTGGACATCTCACCTTCTCGAACAGTTGGAGACATCCAGCGCCTAGTCGGGGGAATTATAGCTTCGGGGCGTTTCATTGCTCGACTAGCTGAAAAAAGCCTACCATTCTTCAAAATTCTTAGGAATGTGAGGAAGTTCTAGTGGATGAAGCAATGTGACCAGGCTCTTGCTAAGCTTGAGGTTGGAGAAGTTTTGTATATTTATTTGGTAGTTTTATCAGTAGTAATCAGTTCAGTTCTGGTCTCGACCAAAGATGGCACCTACCAATATGTATACCACAGCAGCAAAGCATTACAGGGCCCAAAACACAATTACATGGAGATAAAAAAATTCACCTTGGCTCGGGTCACCGCAGCTAGGGAATTGAGACCTACTTGTTGTCTTGACCAATCAACCATTCAAATAAGTATTATCAAAGCCAGATACATTGGGAAGATTGATGAAGTGGGCCATCGAGTTAAGGGAATTTGACATTACTTTTCAGCCCCAGCACTGAACTGCTATAGAAGACCAAGTGTTAGCAGATTTTATCGTGAAAAGACTCGACCTACCCAATGAACTCGACCAAGATTCCTTTCTATGGACTTTACATGTCAATGGCTCAGCTACTTCCTTAGGAGGAGGAATATGTGTTTCTTTATGCTCTCCGCAGGCCAATGAGTATGACTTCTCTATCAAACTCGACTACCCTGTAACTAATAATGAAGTGGAATATGAGGCCTTCCTTGCTAGCATGAGGATGGCCATCGATATTAGAGTTGAGCAGCTGGCAGCTATTACTGATTCCCAGCTGGTCGCAAAGCAGTTCGAAGGAAATTTCGAAGCTAATGAGGCTAGGATAAGAAAGTATTTGGTTGAGGCCAAGAAGCTGCAACAACAGTTCAAAAAGTTCACCTTCAGCCAAGTTCCTCAATCAGAAAACAAAAGGGTAGATGCTTTGTCAAAATTTGCTAGCTCAACAAGAGGAATCGGGGACAAAACTATCACATTTTTGGTCACCGACAAACCCACCGTAGGCAATTGAGACCAGAACTTGGTTAGGTAGATCATAGAGGCAACTCCTTCCTAGCAGGATGAAATAAAAGCCTACTTAAAGAAAGGGAAAGTTCCTAAAGATAAGGCTCAAGCATGCAAATTCAGAGGTCAAACGGTGAATTCGCTTTCAACGGCCATGGTCAGCTTTATAGGAGATAAGTGTCTGGACCACTATTGAGGTATTTGATACCAAAGCAGACTTAGGAGGTCTTATAAGAATTCCATTTAAGAATCTGTGGTAATCACTTTGGAGGACGATCTTTAGCCTATAAAATCATCAGACATGGGTATTTTTGGCCAACTCTACTGAACGATGTTGTCGAGTTCACCAGAAAATGCTTATCTTGCCAGGTTCACTCCAACATACCTCACTAGCCTATGTTAATCTTGGTGCCCGTTCAAATTATGTGGTCATTCGACTAGTAGGGGATAGATATAGTCGACTCCTTCCCGAAGACCACAAGCCAAAGAAAGTTCATGATCACTGCAGTCGAATACTTCACGAAGTGGGTCGAAGCAGAGGCAGTCCTGAAGATAACCAATGCGGCCATTAAAAGTTTTGTGTGGAAAAACATTATTTGCCATTTCAGTTTGCCCAAAGTATTAATATCAGACAATGGGACGCAGATTCAGAGCAGGAGCACGAAGAGCTAGTGTGAAAGTAGGAATTCGACAACACTTCACTTCAGTCAGAAACCCTCAAGCCAATGGACAAACGAAAGTCACCAACAGAATTGTCCTATACCACATTAAAGCTCAACTCAAAGGATCCAATGCGAGTTGGGCGGACGAACTCTCTGGGGTGCTATGGGTGTATAGAACCACCTCTCGAACTACCATAGGTCACAGTCCCTACAGTCTAGTCTATGGGTCAAAAGAAATTGTTTCAACAGAATTGATACAACACACAACTCAAGTAATCAACTAAAACTGATTAAGAATAAGTCTAAAAGAGAATTCGACCTCAAAATGATCGACGGACTGTGCTAGCAGGCGTACACAACAATGCAAAGATACATGTCGAAGATGGCCCAGAATTACAACAAGGGAGTTCAACCAAGAAGCTTCAAAGTAGGCGACCTTATCATCAAAAAAGTTGAAATCTCAAAGAATATAGGTAAACTCGATTCCAAATGGGAGGGCTCGCACTTGGTGGTCATAGTAGTGAAGCACATCTCCTTCCGATTAGCGGATTTGAATAGCAATAAGCTCCCTCCCTTGACCATGGAACGAGGTGAACTTGAAGAAATTCTACGTGTAAAGAGACTAAGGTGTCCACTCGGCTATATTGAAATATGATTCCAGTTCAATAAAAACTACTTAATGTTTCTGCAACTATTCACTCAAACCGTAAACTAAGGCTTCTAGCCCAAATCGATAAACAAGTTGATCGTTTAAAGTCAATCACGCAATCGACTACAGTCCAAATTGGTCTCAAACTGTAAACTAAAGCTTCTAGCCCAAATCGATAAATGAGCTGATCGTTTAAAGTCGACCCCGCAGTCGACCACAAACCAAATCGATCTCAAATCGCAAATTGGGTTCTAGCCTAACTTGATAAATGAGTCGATCGTTTAAAGTCGACCCCGCAGTCGACCACAAACCAAATCGATCTCAAATCGCAAATTGGGTTCTAGCCTAACTTGATAAATGAGTCGATCATTTAAAGTCGACCCCGCAGTCGACCACAAACTAAATCAGCCTCAAACTGAAAACTGGCTTCTACCCCAAATTGATAAACAAGTTGATCGTTTAAAGTCGACCCCTCAGTCGACCCCAAAATTGGTTTCAACAGCAAGTTACGGCTTCAAGCCCAAACTAAACAAATTGATTATTTTGATTCAACTATGTAACACCTAATAAAATAACAAATTATTTGAAATCGACTATGTCGCTGAATGCAACCTAAAATCAACTTTGTTGTCGATAATTAGGTCACTCCACTGATATACACATTCAAATGACAACGATCGCGTCGACTAAGGCACCAAGGCTATTCGTTTGATTATGAAAACAACGACTCAAGTTAGCCGAGTAGTTGGCAACAAAGACTATTTCAAAATTTGTTTTAAATAAATCAAATTGATTTGAATATCATTAGACTTGTTCAGTTATTTTTTATAAGTCGATCTCGTAATCAACCACTAACTTGTTCAATTGTTCCTTTATAATTAAACATTATCCATTTCCTTTGCTAAGAGATTATATCATTTGACTGGCTATTTGAAGATAAAATGTTTACTTCTTTACACACTGACCTAAATAACTCAATAGAATTATGCACAAAGAGAGAGAGGGCTAGTTGATAGAGAAAATGAGCAGAAAAGTTTATTTTATAAAATTCAAACATCTGATTACATAGTTATAGAAATCATTCACATTTTCGATCAGAACAAACGCCACACAGGGCGAGTAGAGTTGAAATATTTAAAATAATAAAGACAGCTGCAGCCCTCAACTCGACCCAGCTCCTTCCCCTCCAGCTCAAAAGACTCGATCAGCTACAACTTCATCGATAGTGCAATCGAGCTCATCACTTGAAGGCACAGACACAACGGCTGCATGGCCCTCGACCTCTTGCTCATGCGCTATAACAGGCATTGGCTGAACTGCAACGACTGGTCGAGATGGCCCTGCTTGCTCAAGTAGAAAAGTACACTCAACAGGTAGAAGAAGGCATCTACGTCGACCTTGCCATCCTTAATATCGAACGTAAAGTCATTGGAAAAGTCAAATTCACTGGCCACTTGGACCACTCTGGGATGGGGAGTAGCTGCAACTCCAGCCGTGGTGTAGCATTATATCTAACCATAGGAACATTCTCTTCGCTTGGTGGGGGGTTGGGATAGTCCTCCAGTTGCTCTATTTGCATTGGATTGAGTTGTTCTCGATCTTCGGGATGAATTTGATACCCCAGGAATTCGAGTTGATTTATATCCTTCTCAGAGATCCTCTTTGCGTTGTCGATCGAGAAGACAATCTTTGCATCTTGAAATGTTGAGCACAACATGAACTGCTGCATAGCTTCTTTTCAGATCCCTAGGAACGCCCTGAAGAATTTGGTCCGAGCATAGTTCATGGTGATGTTATGCCTATGAGCTCGACTAGCATCATAATTGGCCTAAGCTTCCAATCTAGATTAAAGTTACAGTTCGTCTATCCTACTTTTCTCAACCACAACAACTGAGAACTGTGCATCTTTATCTTTGAGCTGCTTAGTCAGCTGCTTGATCCTCAATTGCACGGAGTTGAGTTGAGTCTTAGCCATCTCCACTTTACTTTACTCCTTCTGGAGCTCTTCTCAATCTCCAAAGGCCATGTTGTAAAAGTGGTAACCTAGCTGGTTGGCCCGCAACAGGAACAAGTTTAGTCGAGATGTTTGAACAGAAATTTGGGAGAAGCAAATAAAACTCGACTGACACTCACCATATTAGAGTGATATGCCAGTGCTTTCAGAGCTTCCAACTGGCTCATTTCCATCATCTTTTTCTAGTCAGACATGAAGAGTCTAGCCATCATCACCTTTAGGGGTGCGGATCCGGTCGACCCCATCGACATCATCAACCAGGAGTTGGGAACTCCAAGTTCAGTCCCAAACCTGGGTGAGGGCAAGTTCACTAGCGGAAACAGGTCGTCATCTGGACAAGTCCTGAAGAGATCGAACTCGATCGACTGGGTCGATGCCCCAACTTTTCCTTTCCCCTTATCAGCGGAAGCTATTTTTTGAGCAGGTCTAGGCTACTCATCAACAGGCCTTTTCTGATGAGGCGCGAGGCTACCCATCTTGACAGGAGCTAGTCGAGGGGGTTGTTGTTGAGGAGCTTGCATGACGGGTGGCTACACAATAACCTGAGGGGCACCCTCCCGACATGCGCTCGCCTGACGACACTTCTGTGCCCTTTATTATCATGCCATCGCCTGCTGTCTAGTGTAGTTCATTATTTCTTCTCGATTTGGAGAAACATAAGAAGAAGAGATACATCAGCATCGACCAGAAAGTTGGGCAAATAACTACCAACAGGCTAGTAAAGATATCTACCTAGTTGAGCATCTACTGGCAAATCTAGCTAGGTAGGCGATAAGCCTACCAACACCAAGTTTCTCTCATCGACATACCATGAGGCCTCCATTTGTCCAAACTAAAATAGATCCAGGTATTAGACTAGGTCGAAGTCTCATTCCTCGGCATCTCGACATGACCCCTCATCCAATCCCTAGGTATGTTAAACCTGAATCTACTCGGAGATCCAATGTAAAATTAACAGCTTTTCTACGTTTGGCTAAATGAAGAAGGAGTCACTAGGAATTTTCAACGAGGGGAGGTCGTGAAAGCCCGACTCCTTGGTACTCTTTGACTTCCAAGACATCAAAAGATGAAAGAGATTGCTAAAGTTTGCAAAGGTTGGGAGTTGGTTATGAATGTGCTTGAGAACCACAAAATTGTATAAGGTCGAGAAGCAATTTGGCAACAATTAGGTAATATAAACATGAACGCCTATTAGGAGGTCGATTATTAGTTGAGCTATCAAAAATCTAAGCGGCATCTAAAGGTATCCTTGAAAACTGTGAAGCAATTGACTGAAGGCTTATGCATCCTATCGTTGGGGCCGAGGACAATCAGCTCGAACTCTTGGGGAATATGGTAAACTGCCTAATAAGCTCGAGATCCCCCTCCGTAACTTTCGATAAAATCTCATTATAGTAGTCAGGGGTAAATAGCTGACCACTGGAAACTGGGGGTTGACTTGGCCCAGCCTCCCCCCAACAACAATGCAATTATCACTAGAACTACTAGGCGAAGTTGAACTATTGCTAGATGACTCGCTAGTCGAGCTATTCCACCCCCTAGTCGAACCCACGTCCGATCGAGTAGCCTCACTATCACTCTTTTGACTACTGTCTCCGCAAATTCATGCTTGCAAATTTAATTAAACTAATTTTCTAAACAAATTAATTAAATTTAATTAAATATTTTTATATTATCACTAAATAATGTATTTATTAAATAACGTATTAATTTATTAAATTAATTAATTAAATAACTTATCAATATCCTCTTATATTGACATAATAATCTATTTAGTTTAACAAAATAGTTTTAAATAATTATTTTGTTTATTAGTAAATAATTTTTCTAACAAATAACATATTAATTATACAATACTTTAAGTTAATTAGATAACTTATTATATTAATAAAATTAATTTGTCTAATTAACTAAATAAATTATTATATTTTTATAAATTATAATTTATATAGGTAAATATTGCATATATAATTAAATATTACATTTAAATAAGATATTATTTGTATAGTAAAATATATATTAGGTATAATTAAATAATAATCTCTGCCCATAAAACAAAGCTTGGATTGGATGCACCAAAACATACACAATTACACGAATAAAGAGTTTTCAAATTAAAAAATGCATTAGGCTAGTTTTTAGATTCCTTATTCAGAATAACACGATTACGATTAGGAGTGTCTTAAAATATTATACTTCATCTCACTTTCCCAGGAGGAGGCCGGGTAGTCATCTGGTTGACACCATGCCTATTTACAGCAGATTGGCCTTCAAAAGCTCAACATATGCTGGACCTCTATATATGCTGCAAACATGAGTAGAATCAAAAGGCAGACAACAATTGCATTAGATACGATCATCATATTATAAATACAGAGGTTCAACATATAGTCAACATATATCAAGTACTATCCATGCACTCATCCACTGATGTTTAAACTCAACTTTCTTCGCAGAAGGGATAGATGCTCCTTGCACCTGACTTTTTTCTTTCTGAAATCAGCAAAGAAAATTTACTCATCCAAGTTGAACAAAAACACTAGCAAAAAGGAATCCTACTTGAATGAGGATATGCATGTAAAAAAGTGTATTGAGCATATCTATTTTGCGTGGTGGGAGATAGAGAGAGGGGTGTTCACTTTCAAAGATTAAGAGATGAGAAAAGCAACAACTATGCCAACCAAATGAGATGCATATGTTGAGAACTAAAACACTTGAAAAGTAACATCATGATAAAGTTTATACCCAAATGGGTAGCAGAAAATGAAAGCAATCACCATTCACCATCAGTTTTTCTGACCAATCATCTAACAAGTTGTACACAAATTTTAAATATAAAAACACAAGAACCTATTCCAGAAGGCTTCTTTCATTACTGGATACTTCATTTACTTGTTGCTCAAGTGAGAAATCCAGTTCCAAGGCTTTAAAAGGACATCCTGTAGTTAGTGCTATGACTCTATGGGTTCATTTAGCAATTGTTTCCTCTAACAAGAGCGCAAATACTTTGGCTTCCCTAGTATTTGATATGTGTATCCTTGAAAAGCATAATGACTTTAGTACCCAAAATAAATGCTCCTCTAGGAAAGTACAAAATTTGCAAGATATTTACCCCATGATAACCATTCTTCATTTTCAGGATTTGCCAAGTAGATCCTCTGCTTTTCGACTGATTACTACAAACTGAAGAGGGTCTGGACATACCTACGTGAATAAAATAGGTAACGCAAACAATGAATACACAAGTAGAATAATGACACAAAATGATCCATGGTCCAACGTCCATATGGACTTTAGTGTATTAATAACTTGTAGAAGCTTACCTCCCTACAAACAGCTTTTAAACAATTGATATGTTTTGCATCTGCTTCAGCTTCAATTTGTTCATTTACAATTGACTCAATTTTTCTCAGCTCTTCAGGCTTGACAAACTTCCCTGTTATTCTAAGGATATTAGTAAACATCTGGAGCATGCCTAACTAAAAACTATAAGCTTACCATGTGAAAAGTCAAATCTCAAATTTTCAGGAAAAACAATGGAGCCTTTTAGGTCAACATGATGACCAAGGAGTTACTGCACTTATTGCATTGTCTTCTAAGGTTAAACTTTAGAAATAAACAAAAGATCTTCAATATTGGTACCTTGCAAAATTTCAATTTCCGACGGGTATGATCTGGAGAAATCAACATCTGTTTATCATAGTCAACTTGCAAAGCCCTAATAGCACAACTTATCCTTGTTACAGTGAGAAGAAGTAAACAGACACTAACACTGTATGTTGGCTAATTAACCTAATATACCATGAGTAATAAGGTCATAAACCCTGAATAATAAGAACTATCACCTTACAAATGTTGCTTTATTTCTAATATACAGTCCACCAGTATTTCCGCTAAAAGATCCAATGTGAAGAACAAATGCCACCATAGATCTGAACATTACTCATTTCAAAACCTCCATCAAAGCTTTCAGTTAATCCAATATCATATGTCTACAGGCTAGAAAAATGCATGAGTCAATCAAGCACAGTACTCCAAAATATATAAGTGTTCTCCAAGTTACATCACACAAAGGGTGATTAAGAAAGTACAGTACAACTATAATATTATTGCCACAAATGGAAAAGTTCACTAAGATTTATATCCAAAATAGAAATAATCTATGAAAGAAAATATTGCTAATATAAGTTGGAAGAGTTTATCATAATTGGTGCTTATCTTCAACTAAAAGCTGAAATGTTTTCACCAATCTTGGGGTAGATAGTTCCAACAACTTACATTTTATTTTCATTTCATTCTTGTAGTTGGGAAATGAGATTGAATTTCTTTATTAGCAAACACTGAAGCCAATTTATGTCACTCAGCTATCTCATTTAGTTCATCAACCCCAAAGATGAACTAAAAGATAATATTCTACTAAATCAACTTAAATTCCTTCACTAAATTAACTGCTACACATTTGAAGCTAAAACCAAATACATGGCATTTATGACAATTAGGATGAAATGCATTGCAGATTGATACCAAAGCAGATATTTACCTATCACTCAATCACCATGTTCAGCATAAAAGCTAGTAATCTCAAGGATTATGCCAACTTCTTCAGTAGGGGCAACAATTTCCATAAACTTACTTCCTGGCTCTTAGCACATTTTCATAATCCAGAAATCATAAGAAGAATGAAAATATCCGTAAATCTTGATTTGATAATACATTTGTATGCTTATAGAAAGAACATATCCTTTAATAATACACATTCAGGGAGGACATAGTCACACTTTCATGCATGATATGGACACAACACTATGCACATTCAACAAACTAACAAAAGAAGGTTAGATAACCAAGAAATTAATGCATACCTTGGCATGCAAGACTTGAACATATTTTCAAGAATAGAATAAACAAGTTAGTAGCTCTCAAATCATGAAATGTTAGTGAATTAGAGGATCTACGTACTTGTGAAACTTGTTTAAAATGAACAAGACCAAATCTCTTTTTATAAGACAAACGAAGTGATCCACAAGTCTATTGGATTTGATCCATATGGATGTGTGTGGGCTACTAAGTGTTAGTGCAAGAGGAGGTTATTCTTACTTTATTATCTTCACCGATGATTTTACTTAGTTCGGACATGTATATCTTATGGAGTACAATTCCAAGTTTTTAAAAGGTTGAAAGAGTATATGAATGAAGTAGAAAAGCAATTAGGACTTAGTATCAAAATTATTCAATCAGATCGAGGAGGTGAATACTTAAGTACCAAATTCTTGGGTTATCTCTTTCATAATGTAGTACCCTCAAAGTTGGTGCCAAAGATACCATATAAGATGTGGTTTTGGCAAAGCACCATCTTACCCTTATTTAAGAGTTTGGGGATCTACCGCCTACGTCAAGAGACTAGTAGGAATAAATTGTAAGCAAGATTCACTTTGTGCAAGTTTGTGGGATACCCAAAAGAGTCTTTGTGTTATTATTTCAATGATCTTTCGGAACAGAAGGTGTTTGTTTCAAGGAATACCATTTTTTAGGAAAATGAGTTTTTATTAGATTGAAAAGGCATTGTTGTTGAACATGATAAAGTTCAATATTATCATATTATCACGCAAGCAATAGAAACAAGAGACCATACATGCCTAACATACAACTTTTTAGAAGATCGAACCGAATCAAGAAGCAACCCAAAATGTCTGGATTCTTTCATGAGACGGGGCAAACATATCACCAAGGACCTATGAGGAAGCTATGTCAGACATAGATTCGAGTCATTAGCTTGAGGCCATGAAATTCGAAATAGATTTCATGTACTCTAACAAAGTATGGATTTTGGTAGATCCATCAGAGGGTATAGTACTCGTTGGTTGCAAGTGGATCTACAAGCATAAGCTAGGAGTTGATGGGGAGGTAACAACCTTTAAGGCTAGACTAGTGAAAGGTAATATTCAAAGACTCTGTATTGATTTTGAGGAAATCTTTTCAACGGTCACTATGCCTAAGTCCATAAGGACTATGCTTGCCATAGCTATTTACCACGGCTATGAAATTTGACAAATGGATGTAAAAACTGTCTTTCTCAATGAAAACATTAATGAGAAAATCTATATGGAGCAACCACAATATTTTACACCCAAAGGGAGTGAGGAAAAGATTTGCAAACTCCAATGGTTTAGTTATGGACTAAAGCACATCTTGAAGTTGGAACATACATTTTGATAAGACAGTCAAATCATTTGATTTTGTCAAAAATATATATAAACCATATGTGTATAAAAAGGCTTGTGGGAGTTCGACACAGTTTATTGTGCTTTATGTAGATGACATCCTTCTCATTGGGATTGAGAAAGAGATGTTAGAGTGTACTAAAGCATAGTTATCTTCATAATTCTCCATGAAGGATTCGGGAGAAGCATCCTTCGTATTAGGAATACGAATTTATAGGGATAGATCAAAGAGGATGTTGGGGCTCTCCCAATCAACATACATTGATAAGATACTAAAGAGACTTAGTATGGAGGAATCCAAGGGGGGATATTTACTAATGAGACATGACATTCGTCTCTCCAAGTCTTTAGCCCCTAAGACTGAGGATAAGAGAAAGAGAATGTCCCATATACCTTATGCATACGCTATTAGAAGCATAATGTATGCCGTTCAATGTACAAAGCTGGATATAGCTCGCGCTCTAAGTGTTACGAGCCTCTACCAATCTAATCCCGATGAAAGTCACTGAAAAACCATAAAAACAATCTTTAACTACTTGAGAAGAACTAAGGATTTGTTTCTGGTATATAGTAATGGAGAATTGAAACTTAAAGGATTTTCAAATTCTAATTTCTAATTTGATGAAGATGACTTTAAATCCACTTCTGGATATATATTTTGCCTTAAGAGCGGTGCTGTGAGTTGGAAGGATTCCAAACAAGACACCACGGTAGATTCCACTACTGAGATGGAATATATTATAGCGTCGGACATAGCAAGGAAGGTGTTTGGATGAAAATTTTCATCTAAGAGTTGAATTTAGTACCTAGTGTGCAATAGCTAATAGTTGTCTATTATGACAATAATGGAGCTATTGCGCAAGCAAATGAGCCAATATCTCATCAACGATCCAAGCACATTTTGAGGCAATATCACCTGATTCGAGAGATCATTGATAGAGGTGACATCAAAGTGGAGAGAGTTGCCTCGGAAGAGAACATGGTAGATCCACTGACTAAACCCTTAACATAAAAAGTGGGATATTGTTCGAATAATATCTCATAAGCAAATTGTGTTGGCTTGTATAACTGCTCCACGTAATAGTCCTGATTGAATGATATTCAATAAAATAGCTATCTTCATCTTATACGTTTATATTTTCTTCACACGCATTTGGTTGAAACCCTTAAATCATAGAAAACTACAGGACTTGGTCATGCATATGATGGTGATCATGAAACAAGTCTTTATGGTCATGATTTTAAATATTCCAAATAATAGAATCTTATGAGATAGAGCATCTAAGATTCAGATAAACTTGCACTAACGATGTATATTCTAAGGAGTTGGATATTGCTATGTTTCATGGGCAATCTATGTTAGACATGAATGTATATTAATGGGTGCTTGTTAGAGAACAAGTTCACTGAAGGCCCGCTTAGAGAATCCACTAAATAGCCGTAGTGGTAAATCGGTAGTGACAAGTTCTCTAGTTTACGATAGTGCATATAATTAGTTTTTTGACTTGAGGTTCCACAATAACCTTATATGTAGGTCCTTGTGCTTTGATTTTGCTCCGACCACATAGCAGATCACCCGGGGCTTAGGTTGGGCACAAGCTACCTAAGTATGGAGGTTGGTGAGTTCCAAAATGGGATCCGTTTCGCCCGTCAGTGAAGAATGGGTTGATCTCCTATGTATTCTAATATTATCAATTCCAAGAAATCCTTGCGTAATGTGATATGACAATTTGGAAAAAGGAGTTTTCCAAAGTTGAGGTCATAATGAGGAACTAAACATCAAGAATAGATACATAGTTATCAAGGCTATTAGGGAGCCGATAAATATCTTGCCTTAGGCCTTTTTCGGGAGATAGAAAATGGAAGGACCGTATTTACATGGCAATCATAAGTGATAATGGTTCACCTCTATGTAGTTCATTCAACCAATTCATTGGGCTCCACGAGCTTGTTGCTAGACATCGACTATGGAGATTGGATACTAATCAATTAATGGAGATTAATTGATAGAGTTATTAGTTTAAATGAGTTTAAACTAATTTGAATATTCTTAATATTCAAAATATCACAAAGAGTTGTGAGCCCATGTCTAATAGATTGGTGAACCTAATTGGTCATATATAAAAGCCTAAGAATACTCTTATTTAATAGGAGGAATTTTTATAAGGATTTAGAAAATGTATTGAGCAGTTTTTGCCTAAGGGAGAGAGAACAAGTTGGCTAATTATCAATTGGTCACTTTGACTTGATTAATTTAAGTGTTAAATTAATCAAAATAATTTATAGAATTAAATTAGACAAATTAAATTAAAGAGTTAATTTAAATGGTGGCTTGTGACAATTTAATTAGTCAAAATCAACTTAAAAAGTTAAGTTGATTTGATTAACTTAAGGGATTAACTTAAACTAATTAAATTAAAGAGTGAATTTAGTTAGCTATGGAATTTAAATTTTGGAGGAAAAATAAAATGAAAGAATCCATTTGAATTAATTGAGTTGGCATTTTTATTTATGAAATTAAAATCCAACTGAAGCTAGAATTGAACCTAGCAAGTTGGCACATGTGGGCATAGTGCGAAGGAAGTTTCCAAAAGCTTCCTATCACACTTTAAATACCCTAAGGTGGCCGGGGGTAGTTAGCTAATTCCATGCTTCCATTTTTCCTCCAAAAGATAGCACAACTCATGTGTTGAGTAACTACCTCCCTAGATTCTCTCTCTCTCTCTCCATCCCGCATCCTATCATCTTCTTCCTCCATTATATTCTAGCTTAGATTGTGAGGAATTGAAATTTTTTCCTAGGTGTGTGAATCACCATTAGAGGCTTCACACTTCGAGAGCAAAGATTTGGAGTTTGTTCGATTCATTGTGGCCGATGTTTGGAGAAAGCTTTGGACGATTTTGGAGCTATTTTTCCTCTTTATTTTCGGCCACATTGAGGCTGTTTTGGAGGTCTTTTGGTGAACAAAATTTGCTGCCTCAAGTAGCTTTTGTGGTGAAGTAGATCCTTGAAGTGGAGAGTGTTGATCTTGCTTTGGAAGAGTCCAAGGGGAAGATTTTCTTGATTACCTTGTTTTTCTTCAAAGATAATATTCTTGCTTTCAAATCCTAGTTTGTGACATGATGATTGATCCTTGGATTGGATATTTCAAGTTAATTTTGCCTGATTTTTTGTTTTAGTTATGGATCTTTGCTTATCTCCTCTCTTCATATCAGACCAATTACTCTAAGTATTTGTGCGGGTGATAGGACATATGTGATTAATAAATGCTCATTATGTTCACAACTTTGAATACATAAGGATACTTTACACTGCTACCAATGATAACTTAATTTGTTGAATGCAAGTAATTATCTTCTAACCACTTAAACACGCTTGTATCCATACCATATTAATGTTACACATGTTTTTAGTGTTTTGGTTGTTTATTCTCAAGAAATAAAGGGCAAAATATGGAACGAATGTCAAGTTCATTACTATTAGTACAAAAAATCTAGAAATCAAGTATAAATTTTCCATAATGAAGTACATACGTCCCAAAATCAAGTACAAATCTCCCTTAGTGAAGTACTAAAACAAAGATATCTCACATAATCTGTTCATGCAATTGCTGTTACATTTTCAATGGAAATCAAGTACATATTTGCCATAATGAAGTACATATGTCCTGTAATCAAGTATCAATCTCCCTCAGTGAAGTAATAAAATACAAATATTTCACAGTATCTATTCATGCAACTGCTAGTATATTTTAAGTAGAAATTAAGTACAGGTTTGCCATAATGAAGTACATATGCCCTGAAATCAAATATAAATCTCCCTCAAATAGTACTAAAACACATATCTCACACAATATGTTTACGTAACTGCTTGTACATTTTCAATGGAACCAAGTACATATTTGCCATAATGAAATATATATCTCAAAATCAAGTATAAATTTTCCTTATTGAAATACATATATCTCAAACACATTCTAATCACACATTGCTAGTACATTTTCAAATGGAAATCAAGTACATATTTGCCATAATGAAATACATATATATATATCCTAAAATCAAGTATAAATCTCCCTTGCTGAAGCACTAAAATACAAATATCTCACACATATTATGTTCATGCATTGCTAATACATTTTTAATGGAAATCAAGTATATATTTACCATAATGAAGTACACATATCCCAAAATCAAGTATAAATCTCCCTCAGTGAAGTTCTAAAAGACAGATATCATTATTTGAAAAAGAATATCACAAACAGAATATGTTCAAATAATATGTTTGAAAATACATAGTCAAAAGTAATTATCCATGATAAAGTTCAATACAATAGCTATTCAGAAATACAAAGTAATCCACAAATACATTACAGTCCAAACTTCTCCAAAATTCATCTCCTTCTTCATACCTACATCTTCGGAAAACACTCTTATTGCTGATTAAGAAAAAAAAACAAAGACAAAATAAATCATGCATCAATAAATAATTTATCAGCCTCATGCCTCAATGCATAGATTCTCCATTTGCAATTTTCATTGTTGTAAACGGCTATAATTTTTTTGCTATCATTGTTCTTGTATTGAAATGACCGCATAGTAGCCACCACATAATTCTTAAGCATAATTCTGGACTTCCCAACATCCTTGAATATTTGACCCTCTTATTTATGCAACGCCTCCATGCATCAATTAATTTGCTAACTAAAGTCCATTCATTTTAGGATGCACTGGTTGAACCAATTTCATCCTGTAATGTACCCGTTGGAGTTTAATTAAAAAAGGAACTATATAATTTCATTAAAAATGAAGCGATCAAACAAATAACATAATTTTTAATTAATAATTGATTTTATATTTGATATTAGCACTAGTAAATATTAACAAGGACATTTAATTATATTAGTAATAAATTCAACCAACAATAATTTATATTGATTAACTTTATTCTTCATTTTTTTCACTATATTACAATAATTTTTTAAATTTATTATTTTTTCTTTTCAATTCTTCAATTATAATTTATATATACATATGTGGATTATGAGATTTTTATTGAAAAATATAAATAATATGTTATTTAATAAATATATATTTGGAGCGGATATTAAGTGGATCGGATATGCGTTTACCATATCCATGTCCATATCCATTTACAATCGAATATCTAATAATCGAATACTGATAATATCCACTTTGAACAGATGCAGATAATATTTGTATAAATGGATGCAGATGCGAACAATAAACAAATTTTCAAATATCCATTTACAACCCTAGTCGTGGTGGTGGTGGGTGCGCCATCAAGCTCCCATTTTGCCATGTCAAGGTCCTCATGGTTGCACATCCTGCTCGTTTCTCTCTTCTATTTTCTTTTCAGTTTTAGGAATAATGAGGGAAGAAGTTAGGGTTTTGATGTTTGGGAATGAGGATAAGAAGGTGTTTGGTTATGTAGATAGAGAATAAGTAAAAAAAAAAAAAAAAGAAAAAAAGGAAAAATATTATATTTAAAGGGTATTTTTGCCAAATCAAATGGGTAGGGAATGATCTCTAAAATTTGTAAAAAAATAGGGAGTTCATTGTTTAAAAAAAAGGTAGGGACTGATTTTAAAAATGAAATATGCTTTTGGTGCTTTATGATAATTGAACCTTTTTTAAAAATGGACCATCAAATAATTTGGTAATATGGAAAGTGGTGAAGAACAAAATATTTTTTTTCTAACAAATTAATTCTCACACATTTTCTAATTAATCAGGTAAGGTGGAATTATATTTTTATTAAAATAAAATTGTAAAAATATATGGGAAAATTGCATGTTGTCCAAAAGGAGTGTTATAAAATATGCTATTTTTCATATAGCAGTTAGTTATTAAAAAAATAAATAAAATTTTTGAAGTTTGTTTTGGGCAAAATAATTTATAAATTTAATACATAGAATTTCTTTTTAAAATATATGACATACATTCATTTGGTAATTTGATAGTAGGTCTAGCACAAATGACTATTTTCTTTAAATCAATTCCTGCAATATTTTCAATTAAGCCGGTTTGTTGGAAATCTATTAATTTTTTTTTATAATTACGAAAGAAATTGAAAAATTATGTATTGTCCAAAATTAATTTATGAAATTCATTATTTATTTTACATCTTACTTTGTTATTGTAAAAATAAATTAATTAGTAATTTTAAAATCTTTCCTGCCAAATAAATTTGAAAATGTAATTCTATCCTTATGACTTACTTTAGAATAATTCGGATGAAGATGTAAAGAGTGTTGTGTGTTACTAAAGAAAATAAAATTTAGGCAGAATACACTAAGAAAAAGGTAATTAAAAGTATTGTTAAATGAATTGGGTAACAATAAATGATATGCAAACAATACATCCATTTCATACTGAACATATGCATAAGTTTTCACAATGCATTAAGGAATGTTGTTCCAAATTAAAATTCATACCATCGAGAACTAAATATAAGAACAAATGGAAATACATCACAAAATATTCATCCAGATCATAACGATGAGTAAAAATTAATGTCGCATAATCCAAACAAGAGTTGATATTGTAGCTGGTAGTACAACATAGTCCAAACATCATGGTCATGGGAAGCAAGCAAATGGTGACCCAATATGGTTACTATTGATGATAGAACCTCATCATTGTCCTCGATGACGATGGGAGCTAATGGTGCATCACCTCCCATCCCATCATCAATCAGGTTGTTGATTGCATGTCTGTGGGTAAAAATGTAGTGTAACTGGACATACAGAGGCTTTCCGAACATACGAAAATAGCGATGTTGGATAGTCTCATGTACAAGGTACATAAATTTTGTTTACAATACATAACGAAACATGTGTTTATATGTAGTTAAAAACAGTTCAATAAGTTATAGTGGGAACATGTGCCCAATACTGTGCATCAACACGTACCACATTTGAATGGGGATTATACTGCATCCCAAGAATAGCCATGTACTTGAGGAATGTGTCGTAGATTTGTTGAACTTTGGTTTTAACTTTTTTAACAGTCCCTTGCCTCTCGAACGACCTGGAATGATGATGTGCAATGTGGAAGCACTCATCTATCAGAACCTCTATAACTGAGATGTCTCTAGTGCTAACAACAGTTACCAACATGCTGAGTATGACAAATGCCTCCTCATTAGTCCAATGAGGATCACAAAAAATGCAGTATGTAGACTTATTTCGAGTCTACAACATCCCAATGGCATATCTTCTCATATCCTGAAGTTATAATATTAAATGACCATTCCAATAACAATAAACAAAATATATTTTACCTCAAACACTAGAATTTTCAAGTGTGAAATAATAACACGATATAACAAAAACAATAGTAAGACGTGGCATAAATGGACAGTACCCATGTAATGGTATAAGGCTTGTTTACAAAAACAACATGATGATACAACTAACGGCCCATATGAGGCATCGCAATATATAATAGTTGTTTACATATTAGTTTGTCTAATAATAGTACAATGTTATATAAATAAGCACGACCATACTACAAATAGAAAGTCCAATCCAACATTCTTACAGTACAACAACAACAACAAAGTCATAGTATAGTAATACTAGGAAAAATACCTAAGGGGAAGCCTAAAAGTATCCCAAGAAATGGATTTATGGACGCTTTCACTTTTTGAGATGCTTAGTCATAGTGTCTCATAGGTGGGCATCTTATTAACTTTCTATGACACTTGCAAGTGTACCAAAAATATTTGTTGTTGTGACATTCAAACGAGTCTCCAAATGTTCAAATTGTGACACTTCATAGCGTCACATAATGATCTTTAACTACCATGTCTATCTAATTATTTGACATTGCAAAGTGTCTTATAACACATTACAAGACACTTCATAAGTCATATAGTGATTTTCAACTACCATATTTATCTAATTATGTGATATTATAAAGTGTCTCTACAACACGTTACAAGATAATTTTACTTTATTTAAGAGACGCCACAAAGTGTCTTCAATATGGATAAAATGACAATAAAATGTTTCTTAATAAATAAGTTCTTCCAGACATTAAAAAGTGTCTCCACATATGCTCTAGTGACATTTTGTATTGTCACAACATATAAAAAAAATTCTTTAAAGATGCAATGTTGTGTCTCAAAAGGTCTATAAAGACACAATAAAGAGTCTTATAAATTAAAATATATTAGAAGCAAAAATAAAAATGCATGTGTCCCTACATATGTCTTTGAAGACACAAAAAAGTGTCACAACAAATATCACAAGTGTCTCTATACCTACAATCAAAGACACAAAAGTGTGACAAAAGATATTGCATTCCTGTAGCTTGCCACATTTATATATGTAAATTTCTTTAAGAAAACCATCCAACACAATAGATAACAAATTAACATACGAAAAGCACATAAATTCACATATTAGATAGTTTCTAAAATATTTAAACACCAAATATATTATCAACATCAATATCCATATATCGAATGAAATAAACTTCAATCAAGTGGGTCCATAAACCAAACTTCTTCATCCAAAAATATCTATTAAAGACCTAATGGCATAATAGATTTCTTTCGCCAACCACATCAATTCTACAAACTAAATTTTGAGAATAGACTTCATATCCAAACCAAAAGAGTACTCCATCATTCTTCATCCATTTTAACCTATCAAACCAAGCAAATATGAATTAGATTCAATAGGAAAATAGCAATATCCAATTATATGTAATCCAATTATGTGTAAATATAAATAAAGAAATATTACCAAATGTTGTGGCCAAGCTATAGATCTATCAATAACATCCCCCATAGTTGTGCATTCTGGTGTAGGATGGATCAACTCCTCATTACTAGAAAAAAGGTCTAATGTGACACATTTAGAAAAATGTCCAAATAATCTATCTATTGAGACACTTAATAAACATGTGTTCCAATACTCAAGTTATTTAATCTTTTATTGTGGCGCTTCCTAAAAAGCGTCTTATTAACATTTTTTATGGAGACACTTTTATAGAAAATATCACGTTTTCATAATTTTATTATGACTTTTTTTTGGAAATGTTTTATAAACACTTTTTCTAAGGACATTTTTCGAAAGTGTCATATTTAAATTTAGTAATTATATGTATATTATGACACTTATACTAAATCATCCCATAATATTTGAAATATTCTAAAATTAATTATAATTAATTATTAGTACTAATTAATATTAATAATGACATTTAGTTATAAGAATTATAAAGTCAACCAATAATAATTATGTTCATTAACTTTATTCTTCAATTTTTTCTCTATATAACAATAATTTTTAAAATTTATTCTTTGTTCTTCCTAATTCTTCAATCATAATTTATATATATATACATATATGGATTATGAGATTTTCATTGAAAAATATAAATAATATATTATTTAATAAATATATATTTGAAGTGGATATTAAATGGATTAGATTCGCATTTACCATATTTGTATCCATTTATAATCCTAATCAATACGGATAGTATCCGCTTTAAATGGATGTGGATAAATTTTATATAAACAAATACGAACGCAAATGGTAAATGGATTTTTAAATATCCATTTATAGCCCTAATGACAGGTTCTTCTTTCCACTGGCAAGAGTTGGTGAGTTCAATCATACTAATCGTCATTCGAGTGCTATAGAAGCGATTAAGGAACTTTTGTTCCAGTTGTCCCCAACTATCAATGGAGTCTGTCTCCAAATCAGTATATTAATCAAAAGCATTATCTTTTAATGATCGAATAAATTGCTTGATCAGATGATCTCCATATGTCCCAACATCATTACAAGTCTCAATGAAATGAGCCATGTACTGCTTTGGGTTGCCCTTGAATTGGTGAAACTTTGGGGCTGGTAATCGATCGACATCTTCAAGTTGTCAATCTTTTAAGTATATGGCTTGAAGTAAGTCATAGACGACTTAGAACTTTCATCAAGTTTATTTTTGATAATCTCCATGATAAACTCCTTCAATGGGTAAATGGAAATTAGTTTATCAGTAGAAACTTGTAGTTCTTTATTTGCAATCTTTTCATTTTTGGCTGATTGTTTCTTTATAAATGTTTAGCATTTGTCCTGAGCCTTAATTTGTTCCTCCACCATGCAGCTGGCATCAAGATTGTCCACTTTTCTCATTAATTAGGAGATTTGAAAGTTTCACTCTTGGACATGCTTCGTGAGTCCTTCAATAGCCCTCATCAAATTTGCAATTTGTTTCTCTAAGGTTGTAGTACTTGTTACCTTCACCATCGCCATGCTCGAGGAATTTGATGTTGAGTGGAGAATGGATGATGCAAAATTTTCCTTTAAGTCTCCACTATCTTTATTCAAATCAATAAAATGCAGCAATGCCTTTTCCACTGCAAGCGAAAGAGCCATCTCGGAATATGATTGCAACTTCTTGGACATACTTCTTGTGGTTACACCAACACTTTTTACTTCAACACTTAAGGAATTTGAGGTAGTAATTTTCAATGTTGTAGTCTCGTTGGTGGCCATTTGATACTTTAGTTTTTATGAAGGAAATGGATGAGAGGTAGAGATGGTTCCACTGGGCGTGCCAAAAATTTATAAGCGCAAATTTCTTTGTCTGCAAAAACAAAATTACAAGATAAAGAATTCATACAAATAAAATGAATTTGAAACTTATCAATTGTGGATCTAATCTCAAATCTAATTCTCTAATTCTTCCCTTCCAAATATGATCTTGAAATTTAATGAGCTCCGTAAAAAATGCCTTGAACATCGTAGATCTCCTTGAATTTGATTTGAGAACGCCAATTCAAGGGCTTCGCACCTTAATATCGAATCAAATGCCAAAAATATATGAGTTGTGTGAAGAATGCTTTAAACATCGTGGATCTCCTTGAATTTAATTTGAGGTAACATCAATTTGAGGGCTTCACACCTTAATTCGAATTAAACGCCAAATATATATGAGCTCCTCGAAGAATGCATTGAACATCATGGATCTCCTTGAATTTGGTTTGAAGAAAATAATGACAATTCGAGGACTTCACACCTTAAGCTCAAATTAAATGCCAAAGTATGATGAGCTCCACAAAAAATGTTGTGGACCTCCTTGAATTTGATTTGAAAAAAATAATGTCAATTCAAGGGCTTCACACCTTAATCTTGAATCAAACGTCAAAGTATGATGAGCTTTGCGAAGAACACCCTGACTACCGTGGATCTCCTTGAATTGCTTGAGAGAATTGTTGGGATCCTTTAAAGTTTCTTTCATTTGCTAGGATTTGTGTTGTGTATTGCATGAGCTTTATAATCACCCTATTTATATAGATGCTTGATGGGAGACTTCCAGATTGACTTAACCTTCTTTGATGGTTATCTCTTCAATAATATAATATCAAATATCTTTAATTCAATTGGTCCACAAATATAAATATGCCACATGTCGCAACTTGATTAGCTTGAGATTGCCAGGTTGCATGACTTGATTTGATCGGCTAAGACACTTTATATCTTTAACACTTATCAAAATTTGATTTGAGTATAAAATAAATACTAGAATATTAATTAAAATTAACTATTTATCTTTTTGAAATTAAATTTAATAAATCCCAAAATATAATAGAAGCTTTTAAATTGATAACTAGCATATTATTTTACATGGTCACTTTCTAATTGGCTCAAAATTAATATGCCCAAAGTTCAATTTAATGAAACTATGTAATGTAGTCTACATTAGGAGATGTATGATATGGGATAAAAGAAAAGACAAATAAATAATTGTCCTTCTCAACTAAAATGCATATCATATTTTATTTTAGCCACCCCTTTCAAAGCTGAGACACAAAATGCATTATATGCCCAACCAAATGCATGAACTCTACTATGACACCCTAATTACATGCTAGTGTAATGTAACTAAACACACCTAAGTATGAATGAAATGATTGACTACAGTTGCTTGAGAGGCAGCTACACATAATGCACAACCTAAACCAATGTCGAAGACATATTAAGTGGAATGCTCCTCATCAACAAAAATTGAATCACAACAGTAGCAGTTGCGATAAATGCCGTCAGACAGCCTATATGCTAGCAAACAGTAGCAGCACCATAAGTGGCTACTGCTCCAAGGTGAAACAAAATGAATCATGGACATAACAACATAAGGGGCGACTTATCATACACCTTGGCAACGCAATTCCACTAACCCATATCAACTCTTACAAAAGTACATTTGTCATAGTTTGACAACTTTTTCTCTTTCTACACACCTAACTACTAGGAACAAGAAGACCTTCCCAAGTTAGGAAACATGCCAAAAAATATGACTGCACATTCCTGGTACTAAAGTTGTTGCTCACAACATGGCACTCAACTTATTGAGAAACAAAATTGGACTAGGTTATCCAATTATCCCAAAAATGCCTTTGATGAATCCACGAGGGAATGACTTACTTCCCGACTCATGGCAAAAAAACCCCAAATATGGATCTATTACTAATGTAATGATAGATAACAAACACAAAACCACAAGAATAGCACAACAACAGTTTCAAGGAAAGCCAACAGCGTGTCATAACAAAAGAAACATGTTGTCTTCACATGGTAAGAGAAAGCATGAAATCAGATCAATTTAACTTAACTGCATAGGCTTAAACCCTATGAATATACTAAGGCATACCTTTTGAAATGCATGGAAAATGACAATAATGGCTTCGATTAAATTAGTACTCAGACCAGTCAAATAAGACCGACAACAATTATAAAGGCAAAAAACCAACCAAAAAAAAGAGAAAATATATGTTAAGTGAAATCCACCCTCATAGTTAATAACACTTCACATCCCTAAGCCATGAATGCAACCACAAATAACATGCTAAGTAGCAATATCATACACAAATAACACTTCAAATAATCCCTAATTCAATATTTGAGAACATTTTTCTATAAAAAAATAATATGTCAAGGACTAATTACTTTCGCATAAATAAACCAATTCAATCCTAAATCATCAATATACAATGCGGCCATATATGAAGTAGTAATAACAAAATAGCCCAAAGTCATGATAACCATACAGAATGTACAAAGGAGTGAGTGGGCTCCAATTTCATATGCAAGAATAATCTTAAATAAAGGGACTAGATGGTAGAACTGATAACTTAATCATGGAAATAAATAATAGGAAATAAAAAAAAAATTCCCAACATCTCAACTGATACATACCCAAAAAATTCCAATAGATTCATTTTTCCCCAAACTACAAAATGCCTATATAAATAGTACCATCATTTTATCAAATTCCCTAAAATTTTGCAAGATTAAGCTAACATAATACATGCAAATCCATCAAATTGCAAATAACAAGCACCAAATATTGGTCAAGTACTTTGCGATGTTTGAGGGCAAGCGAAAATTGGTAAGAGGTAACGGATTTAGACGATCTGATGGAGGATGCTGCCTCCATTTTCACACATGCAAAGCAAGGGACTTCTGTGCAAGTGTGTGCTGTGTGGTGAGGGGGTGTGTGCATCCTCAAAGCAGCATCTTAAATAGACTAGGTAAAGCAAGCAAGAATCTATAGAATCTATAGAAAGCTATAGATTAGGGCACCTAAATGCACATACAAGGCAGAAAATACTATAAATGGAAATGCCTGTATGAGGATTTCTTATAATTTTTAGGAATCTAAAGCCCTTTCTTGAAGGTTTTTCAGAAAAATTAAAAAAGGGAAGGACAATTTGTGAGGAGGATGAGAGATTTCTTGCACAGTGACACCAAAGAAGAAATGAGATAAGGAGAGAGAAACAATATTATTAGGCTTAGAGGCTGTTTCTGAGACAACTCTAAAAATTGCCCCAATGACATGCTTTAGGGACTCACATTCAAATACACCTTTGGCCCTATCTCATGTATTATAAACCAAAAATGGGGGTTTTACTCGCAGGTAATCACAACCTTAGTGGCTCTGATTAGTCCTCACGCAACATGTTAATTTGCATTATAATATTTATATGTGTAGCATTCTTTTGTTTTTGTTCAATGGATATGAACAATGTGATTTTATAGCCCCTCCTCCCTTCTCAATCCCCCCTGGCGCGCCAAGGTAAGGGGTATAGCTTATAGGAAATTAAGTTTTAAAATTTTTAATTTATTTAACTTTAATTTTTAACACTACTAAATTTTATGACCTCATTATCATTATTATTATATCATAATCTTGTATGATTTTATTACAATTTGACCATTTTATTTCTCTCATTATGTGGCCAATTATTATTGATTTTATTATTATTTGACAATAGTCAAATTGCTTTACTGTATAAAGGGTCCATCTTTTAGTCCTTTAATATAATAGTTTTGTTAACTTTATGTATTATCCTGCACAAGACTTAAGGTTCAGGCAATATGATTATGGATTGGTTCCTAGTCTCCTCATAGTCATATACTTAAGATGAGAATTTCTTTGAGTTAATAAGATTTTATCATAAAGTCATGATTATCAACAAATAAAACCTACATATAAAGAGACATCACTGCTTTAAAACAATCGCAAATATCATGATTCTTCATTGATCTAGTTTCGATTTCGTCAATATTTTATGCGGTTTATTTTATTATTTTATATGTTATAATAATATAATTTATAGAATTATGATTATGATAATTATTTCATTATATTGCTATGATTTTACATTTCATAAAAATAATGATTTTACATTCCATAAAAATAGGTGCAATTAATATTCTTCTTATAAGAATTATAATATGTCAAAAGTAATCATGATTGGCCCTTTTTTTACTTGTGAAAATATATTGAATATAAATTTTTAAAAATTATTTGTATATTTCAAATTCTAAGTTGCTGAGTAGATAATATTTAACCAAAATATAAATATAATTAAAAAACGTATACTTTAATTGACAGTAAAGTGGATATAACTTTACATTATCAATTATTTGCTTCAACATAACTTTAAATTATCAACTATTTTATTTTCATAAATCTTAAATTATTCTTGACATGGAAATGTATAGTTAAATTAAAAAGTAGCAATATCTAACCCTTCTTTGGTGAAAATTTAATATTAATATTTTTGTTTAATTAAATTATTCAACTTTAGACATACACCTATTAGATAGTCTCGAATCAGGCTAATTTGGTTGGAATGACAAAGTGGGACACAATGTTTTTATCCAATCATATAATTCGTTTGGTTGGAGTAATAATAAACATTCAAATCCATATGAATATCCAAAGCCATTTTTATATATGCAATTCCCATAAATTAATCTGCCACTACCCATAGGTTTATTTATCATGCCAGCTAAACAGTACCACAATGATAAAAAATCACACAAATTATCACATGATAAATAATCATGAGATAACTTAAAAATTCAACCAAACTAGCCCGATGTGTTTACTTTATATATCATTTTTCATCATACCAAGAGATACAAAAAAATATTTTTAATTATTACAATTATCAAAGGATAAGTTTTAAAATATGGAATATACGCATATTACATGAAAGAGTATTTTAAAATATGGAACATATGCATATTATATGAAAGAGTATCTTATTAGTAATGAATTTTAAGTTTCTAATCATATATACATAAATTTTTATAAATAATTTATATATGATTTATTTATCTATTGATAGAGAACTGAAATATCTCTTTTTATATATAAGTAAATATTCAGTTCAGTAAAATATGCATGCCAAGTATAATAAGTAAAATCCACATAAAAATATATAATTAAGTAATTGAATTGTTATTGTATTCTTTCATTAAATCTAATCAAGTAAATTTCATATGAAAAATGTATATTTTTTCTTTATTTACTTGATAAGAAATTGAATTAATTTCGATGACTTAACAAAATGATATAACTCAAAAATTTCCACTATTTTAGGCTCAACGCTCAAATATAGAACACATAAATAATCTTTTTTCATTTAGAGAAATAAAAAGCATTACGTAAAGGATAATAAAACACGAATTTAATAATGAAACACATTTTGTATTTTAGATTTATGTAATGAGATAAAATATTAAATCTATGCTTATGAATATTTTGAACTTCTATAATCAAATAAAATTTATTATTATGAATATTTAAAATTATCTCATGAGATAAAAATTAATACTGTAAATTTGGATATATATGATAAGATTTTAGTTTTATTAAAATAAAATTAAAAAGCAATTAACATATAATAAGAATCTGTTAATTTAATCAAAAAATTTAAATTTGATCAAAATTATATAATTCTAGGCAACAAAATTATGCTATATACAATGGTGTATATATCTTGGATTGTGAGATTACTAGGTTAAGAAATCAGAAATTTGTGAGGAAAACTATGACGTGCCGGGCAAGAATATCATCTTCATATATATCGCTTTCTGTATGATTATAAATTGCAAATGGAGAGTATCAGCTCCACCATCCATCCATCCATCTATCCTTATATATCCATCCAATTTTTATCTTCTGGAATGAACGAATGAAGATTATGGCGGCCTTACCCCCAACTTCAGTCTTAGCCTCTGATTGGTTCTTCATCATCATCGTCTCACTCTGCATCGCGGCCCTTCTGAAATCCATTTTCAGTCTCTTCTCTCCATTCAGTAAAAATAACAACAAAAATATTCCCCCCGGACCCCCAACCTTCCCCCTCATCGGTAACTTGATATGGCTCCGCAAGCCTATCTCCGACCTCGAATTCATCCTCCGCCGCATCAAACCCCGCTACGGTCCTCTCATCACCATAAGAATTGCCCATCGTTCCATCATATTCGTTGGCAGTCACTCCCTTGCCCACCACGCCCTCGTCTACAACGGCGCCGTCTTCTCCGATCGGCCCGCCCCGCCGCCCACCAGCAAAATCTTGAACAGACCCCAGAAAGCAATTAGCTCCTCTGCCTACGGCCCAACCTGGCGTCTCCTCCGCCGCAACCTCACCTACGAGATCCTCCATCCCTCCCGCATCAGGGCATACTCCAACTCTCGCCGCTGGGTCCTCTCTCTTCTTATCCACCGCCTCCTGGATACAGCCCAATCGGAATCCTCGGTGAGGCTGATCGATCATTTCCAGTACGCCATGTTCTGCCTACTCGTACTCATGTGCTTCGGCGACAAGCTCCAGGAGAATCAAATCAAGGAAATTGAAAACGTGCAGCGTAGACTTCTTTTGGGTTTCCGCCGTTTCAACGTCCTTAACTTCTGGCCTCGACTGGGGAAGATTCTGTTCCATAAACGCTGGAAGGAACTAATTCAAATGCGCCAAGACCAGGAAAAAGTCTTAATTCCTCTCATCAGGGCTCGCCTCAAAGCCAAACAAAAGAGGGACATCAATAAGGATAATGTTGAGCAAGGGCAAGATGATGAAGTAGTGGCATATGTGGACACGCTGGTTGATTTGCAGCTTCCCGAAGAAGACAGGAAACTTGATGAAGAGGAGATGGTGAGCCTGTGCAGTGAGTTTCTCAGCGCAGGTACCGACACCACATCCACAGCTCTACAGTGGATCATGGCCAACCTGGTCAAGTACCCCCACATCCAGGAAAAACTTTACCAAGAGATAATAAGTGTCGTTGGACGGCCCCCACAGGCTGATAGTGACGGAGAAGAGAGGACTCAGAAAGTAGTAGAGGAGGACGACTTACAGAAGATGCCATACTTGAAAGCAGTGGTGTTAGAAGCCTTGAGGCGCCATCCTCCGGGGCACTTTGTTTTGCCGCATAAGGTGACTAGCAATGTTGAGTTAGACGGGTACATGATCCCAAAAGATGCTATCGTGAATTTCATGGTGGCAGACATGGGTTGGGACCCAAATGTATGGGAGAATCCCATGGAATTCAAGCCTGAGAGGTTCTTGAAGACCAATGGGGAGGCGTTCGATATAACAGGGAGCAGAGAGATCAAAATGATGCCATTTGGTGCTGGCAGGAGAATATGTCCGGGCTATGCGTTGGCTCTGCTTCATTTGGAATATTTTGTTGCCAACTTGATTTGGTATTTTGAGTGGACATCTCTTGAAGGAGATGAAATTGATCTTTCTGAGAAGCAAGAGTTCACAACTGTCATGAAGAATCCACTGCGCGCTTGCATCTCTTCTAGAATGTAATGCCTTTTGACCAACTGGGATCCATTTTTTAGCTCATATGTCTGTGATTCACTCCAAAATGGCTCGGATGTTTACAGCATTTATAGGTCTATGTAAAATAAATAACTTGTCATGACTCATGACTGACATTATGTGCATTTTGCTGTTTAAATGGATCTGCCTTTTTTCTTTTCCTTTATTCCTACTCTTAGGTCGATTAGCATATTGCATCAGTTTCTGCTTTACTATTTGATTCTTGAATCTTGCTACCATACGTCTGCATCAGATGATAGTGTTTTTGCACTCAAAATCTGAGGATCAGGGAATTCCAGAAGGGCAACGAAGATTGTTTGTCATGTATTAGTTGAACTTGATGAACATGCCAATAGAAAAATCTGATGCTGAGGATAGTAAGATAAAGCGTAATAAGCAGAGCAGAATTAGTAAAGAAAGTCCTGACAAGGTGTCTCATAGTAGCTTTGCCAACTGGATTATATTCATAAAATTCAGGCTTGGTGGAAATTCCTTTTTCAGAAAGCACTGATGATGCTACTGTCTTGCTGAAGGCTCAGAATACTTTTTCGCAAGCTTCCAATGGAAAATACCTCTCACATGATCAAAATCCAAGAGATGTGAGAGATGATGAGCCTTCTGATTCAAAAAATGAATTGTTGGGGGGCTCAACTCACCCCTTGGGTTCATTATTGGCAACTCTATCTGATGTTTGTGGTGATCCTCCTGCAACAGCCCTGAATGCCATCAAGAAAGATGATATGAAGGTGGAAATTTATCTCTTTACTGATGACTCAGATATGGTGGAGCAAGATGTAAGAATGTGTTCTTTCTTGTCTGATAGAAAATTTATTGCATCCTACTTCATATAATTTGATAATATGGTAGATTATTATGCATCTGTGGTAGATCATTTATTTGTCTAACCACACTACCATACAAACAAATTTTTTATATTCTTGAAAATCTCTCTAGTAAATCTCAATATTTCATATGAAAGAGAACCTCAAGTATATCACCTATGTTTTTGATTGGTAATAGAAATTCCCTGAATTGTTCAGTAAACAGAAAAATGTTTCCTAGTCTTATTTTAATTGAATAAGACTGGAATTCTTGAACTTAAAGACATATACTGTATCATCTGTTTAATTTTGTACAACAGCTTTGTACATGTTTTCATGCATGTCTGATGTCTCTTGTTCACAGTTCAATTTCTTGTGCTTTATCTAGTGCAAATTGATCTTGTTGATTGAAATTGTTCTTAGATTTTTTGATGAATTTAGTACGAATACAAGAGTTGTTATTCGTTTTACTTAACTATTCCAAATACTTTTTAAATACAAAATTTCAAGGCTTGACGAGTAATATCTGAATCCATATACAGCTTTTATGTTTATAACTACTGCTGTCCACATTTGAGGTGGCATATTAGTGACTAGATTGTTGCTATTAGAATCATGTTGAGACTTATGACAACGGCTGATATTTCTGTAAGTATTTGTACATTTTGAAAAGGTTGCTCTTAAACTTTGAAGATATGAAGGTGTTTATGAGCATGTTACTTCATCATGTGTGATCATCTCATGCATAGACCATTTCTTCTCAGACACTGATTGAGGTTTTTCTCTGTTGGAAAAGTTAAAGTTTGTAATATATGTGGAGATGCAGGCTGGGAGGATTTGCTTACTATTTTCAAATAAAATAAACTAGTTTGTTGAATCTTTATGAAGAAAGAAACTATATATGTCCAATCTCTAGTAATGGTGGGACCAACCAAACCAAGATATAGTAACGTTCAACCTGACCTCAAACTCTTTCTTCCCGACCTGTTTAACTCTCTGCTGCAGTTATTTAGATGGTATTCCCAGATTGAAGAGATTCAAATCCATCGCAGAACACATGATAGAAAGATATGAACTGTTTAAAATAGAAATGGAAAAGAGATGCTTCGAATTTATCAAAATGTGAAGCCTTTTTTACATCCACATGATTTGCCAAAATGATCGGTATTGACCAATAATAAAAGAAGATCTTGGTCCCTGGTGTCCCAAGAAGGTAAGAACTCCAACCTGTTTGGTTATACAAGAACTCTTATAGAGATGATGCTAATGCTGAAGTTTCTTCTATAGTAAAGAAGTCGGAACCTGAGTCAATAGATGGGTTGCCAAAGGCCTTCAATTCTAGCAAAACAGCTTCTCTTTCTCATGAGGATTCTTTCAAGGAGCTTAGATAAGGGCAGCTTGCAGTCCTCACACCGTTCTTCCACGGATGTAGTCCGAGTTAATGATATTACGGAAGCAGCAAGCTTTGCTTCAGATCTATGAGTGCGTAATTTTAGAGGTTATATGGTGTACATTTTACATTGTCTTACTTATTTGTGGCATTGAGTGGTGTTTTATTGTGACTTCTTATGTAAGTTTGTGAATGGCTGTGGGTTTTGCCCTGACAAGCATCATAGTTTCGATGTCCCAGAATACAACAATTTCTTCCCATTTTGCAGGTACTTTCTCAAAGTCTAATTCATCTAGTTCTTTAAACTCAGAACCAGATATTAAGCTTGTAGATCAAGAAGTTATTCAGAGGTAGAAATCCGATAAGGAATATGGCTCTTTTAGTCTTAAGGAGAGTGTTGTCAGATCGGTAGGAAAATCTAGGTATTTAATGTACAAACTCCAGCCTCTCTGAAGCAAAAACCAAGATGTTATCTCCTAGGCTGTCTTACATACAGGATATGAAAAGTACAAAACAGAGGAGCCCATTTGAACATCAGCGCACATTAAGAACAGAACATCCATCAATTAATTCAGTGATAGTTACTTCTATGAGTTTCTACATCAAGAATTGATAAAAGACCGACATCCTGGAGTGAATCTTCTTCACTTACTGCCATATTTACCCACCATAGAGTAAAACCCGTACAAATTGATGGTTTACTGATACAATGTTTTAATCATTTATCAATTCAGTGGTAGTTGGTTCCTGATTTATCCAGTTTGTTAGGTACAGTTTGATCAGTGCTGTGAGTTGGTTCCTGATACAATGCTTTAATCTGTTAATCATTACCTATGCTGCTTCTACATTTTTCATTTTCTTCTTGGCCATGTGAATTTAGGAGATCGTTGATACAGCCATCGTACTCTTTGGGTTTCTTCTGCCAATGGAGTTAATGATATTGAACAAATATCTAACAAGAATAGTTTGAAGGAAGATTCTTCCCCCTGTCCTGTTGTTGCCAAAAGGCCATCTCTTAATGCTAATAAAGATGTAATGATGGACTACCTCGGCCCAGGGATTTTAAAATTTCTGGTGAGCCAATGAGGGAATATTCTGGAAGCCGCTTTCAGCAAATATCAGCAAAGTCTCCCAGATCTGAAAGTGATAACCTCAAAGCTGCTAGGTGAGGCTGTTGTGCTGAGAAAACCAGAAGTGTATCGAAAGCATAGAGCTTTCACTCAATCTGATCACTCAGCTGTTCAAACTTGGATTGTGAAGTAGCTTCTGATCAAGATCTATATCAAGTTCTGCTGGAAAGTGAAATTGTCTTCTGATCCAGAGCTCTCTTAGAGGCCTACAATATCTTGGAATTTGTCTGCTGACCCTCTTAAACAGGAGACTCTCAATAATGTGAACCAGTCCTCACTGGTTCCCATGAAGGGTCTTTCTTCCGGAGGAGCCGATGGTGTCAACATTGGCCCTTCCTCAAAAGACATGTTTGGTAATGTTCCAGCTGCAATGCCTTTGTTTTTGAAATCCTTAAAAGACCGGGAGCATGAATATACATGACAGTATGAAATCATGTTTCATTAAATATTTATTTGAAATTCTACCTGCTTATGTGTCTTGGTATTCTTCTATGTTCTTTCATCCTGAAACTAGTGTGCTTACATATGCGCTTTACGTGCAGAGGAAGTTTTGAGGTTTGTCGAAATGTTAAAATTTTTTTGGCTTATGAGATGGAATCCAAGCTCATGTATCAACATGTGCATCACGAACAAGTTTAAAGCAGAATTGTACTCCGTGGTGTTAGAGAAGTTAATATAGCACCTATCTTTTTTTCCTAAAGATCTTGATAGGTAATTTTGTGTGTGTTTTTGACATTCCATTACCACATATAATTTCTATTCATTTGTTTTGTATTACCAATTTTTTCTCTGTTTTAAGAGTCTTCATAATGTTGACGTAAGAGCTATGGCAAGATTTGCAAAGTTTTACCGGATAATATGATGAATAATGACCTTGCTCTCAGAGGAAATGTTGATGGTGTTGAGCTTGTGATATTTCCTTCCAATCAGCTTCCTGATAAATCCCAGTGTAAGTCGAACAACTTTTTTGTGCATTGTAACACCTTTCCCCGGTTTGAAAAATAGTTAGTTTCTCTAAATTTCTTCTTTTAGGGAATACCTCTTTAAGTTGCCCGTTATGAGCACCTTTACTGTGAAGTCAAATGATCAAAGTTGACATAATATTAATTATACAGGCTCAAAGCTTTTTAGGATGCTTGCTCACTATGGAACACCTTTCGCATGGTATTAGGCAGAAGCTTATTCTACGTTCTAAAATTGGGAAGAGCATGCTGGTTGAACTTGGATCAATTAATGATATGCAAGTCGATTAAAAGGTTCCCAGCTCATGCTTTTAGTGTTGATTTATGCTGCAAGAAAGTCTACAATATTTTCTTTTGGTATCATCTTGGTGTAGGGTGGAATATGTCCTTTTTTTTTTTTGACGCTTGTAGGGTGGAATACGTTAATTCTTCCTTTTTGGTGTGTTTAGAGGAAAGAAAGAAAGTAGCCTACAACACATGCCTGAGAATAGATGCATACTCAGATGATTTGTTCGTGATCTAACTCCCTGTTTGGATTTGTTTTCAAATCCATTTTCACTATTTGAAAACGAATTATTTACAAATTGCTTCCCATTTTTACTTGAATCCCAACTCATTTCTTATCTCAAAACATATATTTTGCAATAATTTATGTGTCTTCTCCCTTTATTTTCATTGTTACTATCTCTCTCCACTTATAACCTACAAAATCCTATGCAATGATTACTTTTCATACAACCTGTCCAAATATAAACTCATTTTCAACCTATTTTCTCCAACTATCTTTTCAAATTTTAAAAATGCTAAAAATAGAAAATAGAAATGATGCAAACATATACCCAAATGACCTCTAAGATGTATCTCCAGTGCTTGAAGTCTTACAAAGTTCATTATCATGATCTTGAGCTAATAGAGATTGTGGTACCAAAATAAATATCTTTTTTGGAACAGTTGGATTGTAGACTAAATTCCAGTTATGAGGTGATAGTGCAAAACAATATTGTGAAGAAATGAGGGGGTGCTTGTCAGGTGCCATTCATCTTTTAACACACACACACACACACACATTTACTTAGGAATTTTTTTTTTCGTCTTCTATGTTTGTCTAATGTTTAATTTTGTCCTATATCTCACTCAATTAAAAATTTAGTCCTATAAGTATAAAAAAACTTGCACATTTAGTTTGATTTCCTTCGAAATCTCATAAAATAGTTGGAAATGCTGATGTGTATGTTGAATTTTGTTGAATTTGGGGATTTTTCCTTAGGTGGAAAATTCCCAATTGACATGGCATTTTTTTTGTCTTGCCGGAAGAAATCTTTGCTTACTTGGATTTTTGTTAGTAATAATATTATTAATATATTAATAATAGCAGTGGTAATAATAATAATAAATTAATTTAATATTTATTAGTAATATTATTATTATTATTGGTAATAGTATAATAGTATTATTTTTGTATTAATAATATTATAATATTATTCATACTACATATTATGGATATAATTAATATTATTTTAATATAGTCTTTATTATTGATATATTACTAATCATATAATTAATAATATCAATTACAATAGTTAGGGCTAGTTTGGTTGGATTTTTAAGTTATCTCATGATTTTTTATTATCTGATAATTTGTGTGATTTTTTTTATCATTATAATATAGTTTGGTTATTTGATAAATAGACCCATAGGGGGTGGCAGGTTAATTTATCAAAGAAATTGCACATACAAGCACGTACTTTTGATATTCATGCAGGTCTGAGCATTTATTGTCATTTCAATCAAACGAATGATAAAGTGGGATAAAAATATTATATCCCTTCTTTCCCAACCAAACTAGCTCATACACTATTTATGATAATAATATATTGTTCATATATTGTTAGGTAGTATAATAATAATAATACACAATGTTTGTGTTTGTAATAATTGTACTGTGTGAGTCAGTAATAATTATAGTAAGATAGGATAGAATTTTTTATCTTTTTTCTTATTAGTCGTTATGGATTTTCTATCCGAATCTTATTGGTTGCCTAGATTACAACCAAATATCATGATGTATGTCTCCTCTCTATATAAAGAGGGCTCATTGTATCAATTGCTTAAGACGGGTAGAAAATTATAATATGTCCTGTTTATTATTCCTCCTCTTCTATCTTAGCATCCATAGGAATCTATTGATTAAGTATGCTTTGCAGTTCCCTTATGTATAGGATCATCTGCATCAGAAAAATCTTAGACTAATTATGATCTTGGAAGAAGCAAGGTTTCTTAGTAAAAAAGGGCACACCTTTTATTTGCCTATTGATTAGTGTTCTATTTGGCGGAGTCATACCTTATTAAAATACCAAGCTTTAACCTAGCATTAGAGCCATGATAGCTTGTTGCCTAGACCCTCAACTTCTTCATCTTCTTCATCTTTAACACCTAGTTCTAGTCTAAGACAATCCAATGCTTCAAAAATATATTCTTTCTATGAAATAACTTATATTCCATATTCTGAAAAAGTTCTTGTTGATCTACACGTAATCAATCTTTATAATACCTTTACTAAGCCCAGATCCTCTCTTTCTAAAACTATTAAGTCTTATTAGTCCTCCAAAAACTCAAGTTCAAGAATTTGTTCAAGCATTTGCTTTTGATTAATATCTTCTTCCAACTACAGAAAAAGAACAGTTTGCTGCTCTAGAAATCCCAGCGCATTTGCTAGAAGTATGGTTGGTAGAGAATTTTACTCATATTCATTTTGTAGTAGTCAGATTTGCATTCACATTGCATTTGCTGCTCTAGAAATCCCAGCTCATTTGCCAAAAGTATGGTTGGCAGAGAATTTTACTCATATTCATTTTGTAGCAGTCATATTTGCATTCACATTGCATGGGAGAAAATGATTACTGACGGCGTCATGAATTGCATTACTTGACTCTAGGTTTTCTGATTACCAACATGCTTGTATTGGCATAGTTGAAACCACACTTAATGCAGATACAATCCTTGTTACCATGTTCCCCAATTTCAACATGCTAATACCAGATCCTAGCTTGTGATCAGCATTAAAAGTCACATGTCTAAATATAGGGCACAGTTCCCTCTACTACAACTTACGTAGCCACTCTTTATTATCAAATGTAATATCGAGTCTAGAAGCATTCTCTCGATTTTGCTTTTCCACAAGAGATGGAAGATGCTTTGTTTATCTCAGTTGATTCCAAACATATTCCCAGTTGCACTTATGTGCCAAGACAGATCTCAAAGGAAAATCTGCTAAAGCTTGTCCTAGAAACATGGATCATGGCTTATGAGAAAAATCTCCAGGCGATAAAAGAAACTAAGCTGATCCAATCTACAGATCCATCTTTTCATAAAAATCAAGATGGAAGTGTAGAAATTCGTTTTAAAAGTAGTGATAAGTTCGGTGTCCCTAAGTGCTTCAACTCTACATTTGTAATTGAGCTCAGCATCCTAATCTATGATTTTGATGTCAATGGTTCTCCAATTTACCAAGCCATTACAACAAAAGGACATCATTATTTTGATCTTTTTTTGTAACTGTAGGTCATGCGAAAACTTAGACATTGATGATGAAGAATTTGTTCGTAATAGGAGTAAGGCCAAGAAGAAAAATATCTCTAGAAAGGAACCTAAAGTTGACACACTTGGATAATTGTTGGAAATTTTGACTATTTAGTCAAGTATGGCCCATTGACACTAGCTCCATGGCCGACTACCTGCTCAGGATGGGATGATGCTGACGATGTAGCTCCCCCTTCCCAACAAATCATGATGTTTCATCCTTCACAGCAAAGTGAATTTCCAACGGAAGAGACGACTGAGTCAATCTCTTATTGACACTTGTGGAAAATAAAAAATCCCACTACAAGAAGACTAGATGGACCTCTAGTAGTATTATCTCAAGCTGAAGCAACATTGAATTGGCAATATGAAAATACAGTAGCTCAAAATAAGTTTATGCTTACGATTGCTAAAAGCTAAGAAAGAATAGAAGAAAAAATTGACAGACAATTACTTGCATTAATCTACTCCCTTAACGATAGGATTGATAGACTCCACGAAATCTTAAGGCTGATCCAGGATTCTCAGCCGTTCCATCACAAGGAACAATAGATAAATTCTTTAAAAACCCAATTGAAATCTCTTGAAGCTTAGTACCAAAGAGATTCCATTTGGGCTTTGGGCCAAGAAAATACAGTTACAGCCTTACTAATAACGTCCCAACCTTTACATAGGCTTGAGAGTTTTAGGGAGATGTTTGGAAATTCATCCTCTTTCTTTTCTCTAGAAGAATTGCCAAAAAGACCAAACCTCAACCACCAAAAGATAAACCTGAATCTTCAAAATGAAGAAACATTGATCCATCCTCTTCCAAATCATGAGAAACCGACCAACTAGATCTTATGATGCATAGTCTCTTGACCACAAACCCACTTGTAGAGTTTTTAAAAAATGTTGTTGAAGTAGAAAACCAAAAACCACTAAGGTAATTTTCAATCATCTTTCACGACCTCCAACCTGAAAATGATTTGAAGACCTCTCTGAAGAGTTGCCTCTTCTCTTCGTGAGCCAGTAGGTTGAACAACAAGAAGAAACTATTATAGAAGATGAGCTTGAGATAACCGATCAAGATCAAGGAACGAGAGAACCATAATTTTCTAATAATAAGATGTGGTTCTCTCTTGATGATACCCCTCCATCCTAATGGAGCAACAAAATACATAAAATGACTTCTTGGTGTATCACATAGACGCCAAATTCGATAGTCCCTGGCATCATAGACGTATTCACAGCTAGAATGACATGAATTCTCGAGGAATGGTGGTATACTCTTGGGGAATGCAGACAAATCCAACTAAAAAACTTCCTAGACATTAATGCCTTCATGTATCATGCATATGTTGAATTTCTTGGAAGGATATACCACCACATTGACACTGCTTGAGAAAAGTTCTTCAAAATGTGATGTTGCTCCTTCCAGTGGAAGGATTTTATGGCACTTCAAGAATATGGCAAAAAAATACTATTGTCTTGGAGGGATGGACAATCTAAAATCTTAAGCAAGCATTTATCAACTTAATACCAGAATCTTTAGGGCAATAAGCATTACTACTACTTGAACTAAAGAGGGCCGACACTGGCAAATACCTCCCATGGAGAAATTTACCAGTTCATCCCAAGGGCATTGGAAAAGCTTTGTAACAATTGGAAATTCTTACTAGAATTCTAACAAACTGGAAAGAAGATTGGCAAGGCATGCAAAATAAGAGATCTGTTAATCAAATGTCAATCAGAAATAAAGTGCCAATGTTCTGGAAAATTAAAGAAACATTTTGGGTGCTCCATAAAATAGAAACAACAATGGATGTCTAAGAAGATAAAGACTATTCTTTCGGAAGAAATTTTCCAATACTAAGAGTGACATATGCCATATATATCACAAAATAGGTCATTAGGCAAAATAATGTCCTAACAAATAGCGAGACAGTTCTGAAGCAAATATCCTAGCTTACACAATGCAATTTGGAGAACGATGATCTGCAGTCAATATTCTCCGAAGAAGAGGAACCTTCAACACAAACAATATTTGCATTAGAAGAAAACTCAGACTCATCGTTTGCATTAGAAGAAAACTCAGACTCCGATGAGTTTTCATCCTCAGAAGAAGGTGGAATTGATCCCTTTCCTGTCTTTGGATTCCAGATTATTGTATTAGCATTATCTATACCTCTTACTCAGGTCCAGCTTATTTCAGAAAAATTTGACTTTCTAATCGCCGTTGTTAGGCTTCTTGGCATTGGAGCTTCTAGTTCCATTCTTAACCCAAAGATCCTCTTTTCCAATTTCTAGAAGCCACACCAGGAGGTTTTCTAAGTGGCAAATAGTGAAACCTTTCACAAAACTCATAAACTTGTCAAAATTTAATTTTTCCTTGAATTATTCATCACTCAAAGATTCCTTGGCTCTTCATTACCAGGAAAAGACATCATCATTGGGTTTGATATCATAAGGCATCTATAGGAAAAACAAGTTGTTCCAAAAGCTTATGGCCTCAAATTCAAATTATATTCCTCCCATTTATCAAACCACAAAGCTACTTTGCTATTGACACCATCTTTAACATTCAAGCAAGACAAATTCGCAACAAATCTGCTGATTCTCATTCTAATTTTCTCAAAAAATTCTCTCAACCACTTTGGAAAAATCCAGACTTCTTCATTTCATTACCTTGTAAAAAGGATGTCAACATCAACCCTACAAAAGCAAGTCATCCCGCCAATTGAAAATGGCCACAACAGAATGATAAATTCCCACCATAAACCAGGGCCTTTTTATTCTCCAGTCTCACAAGAGCAAATATTTTTTCAAGGTGCAATCTTAGGGTCGGATTTTGGTAGCTTGGTATTCTACTTGAAGAAAGATACAAGATTGCATTTTGCATAGCAAGCTATCATTATCAATGGATGGTTATGCCATTCGGCCTTAAAATAGCACATTCCTTATTTCAAAAGGCTATGGTCAAGATTTTTGAGCCTTTGTTTCAAAATTCCCTAATCTACATTGATGACATCCTTATCTTCTTAGAATATCTCAAGTCTCACTCGCGTCTTCTCTTTCACTTTGAAGAGTTGCTACAAAAATATGGCATCATGTTATGCTAGAAGAAAATGGTGCTTGCAGAAAATGAAATTGATTTTTTAGGCATTCACATAAAAAATGGCCAACGCTCTCTTCAGCCACACATTGCACAAGAGTTGTTCAAATTACCATATGAGCAAATCTCCAAACAACAAATTCAACAATTTTTGGGGATCATCAACTATGTAGCTGACTTCATTCCTTGCGTTACGTGCTGAAGAAAAATCCTCCTGTATGGTCTTATGCTCACACGAAGGTTGTTAAAACCATGAAGTCCATGATACAAGTTCTTGCCCTGTTACAAATACCCTCTGATGGGAAGATAATTTTGGAAACTGATGCTAGTGATACTTTTTAGGTTGTTCTTGAGGAAAAAGACGAATTTGTGGTTATAGAAGTGGAGCATTCAAACACCCCGAATAAAGTTACCATTCTACCTATAAGGAAATTCTTATTGTGAAAAGAGGAATTGAGAAATTCCAATTTCATCTTATTGGGCATCACTTCTTGGTGGAAATGGAAATGACTGCTTTCCTAAATATTCTAAGCTTCAAACCAAAGATCACACCACATAGTTAGTTGCTCAGGTAGGCTGAGTGGCTTTCTCGATACTTTGTTGAAGTCAAACACATCAAAGGAAAAAAATAATGTTATTGTAGACTTTCTCTCAAGGCCAAAACTTTATCACATCCCACATCCCCACATTCCTATAATTTGCATGATAACCTCATCAATCATCATCCATTTCATCTTTTTCTTCCTTCTCAAGCTTCCTTTCGAAAGCCTCTCCTAAAATCAATGACCTCATCTAAACTAAAATGCTACTTGTAAGGGCAAAGGAATTAATGCTGAAATACCAATCCTTAGCTAGCAGAAAGATGTTCTTCATACTCTATGGGGACTTGGTTTTCACCCCGATTACCCATTCTTTACCTTATTTAGTGTTGCCCCACCATTTCATAGGATGTTTTCAAAAGAACTCATGTGTATGCTCTAGTATTTGCTTGAATAATGAACTATCGGCATCGAATTTGCCATTGATCAATCCATACAATAGATTGCTGAATTGCACAGTCATGGTTTGATGAAGAAGAAGAAGTTCCATGTGCTAGGACATTCTTTGAATAGTTCTATCCTCTTTCATCTTAGATAAGGATGTTGAAAGTGGTTCAAGATCAACAGTACGGGAAACTTAATCATGGAACATTTGTCATCTACCTATTTACCAGGAAAAGTTGTCCTCAACTCCAAAGCAACCCATTCTTTTCCTTCGTAATGGAATATGGTGTTTTCCCATACTGTCTTAGCGAGAAGTAGTCTAAATATGGAAAGGAGATTAGAGACTTCTATAGAATCATGGCAGAACAAAATTCCACGTTACCTCTCCAAATATGGCCATCAATTGAAGAAGCACGATAGAAAGGACTTCCACTTGACTATGCTTTATGACTGCATGATGACTCCAGGGTGTATTTTGAGAAAGTTTTACACCCAGATCAAAAAGGCTACTCCAAATTGTATGTGAGGAGAATGAAAAGAATCATTCAATCAAAATTGAAGCCAACTATTAAAAACCATAGCCCCTCCCAGAGTTTATCTGCATAGTCATCTATTTTGGCAAGAGAACAAATTCCTGAAGAACGACAGGAAAAGAATAAAGCTGAGGAGGATATGGATATGATGATTGACTCACAAGACCCATATGAATTGGAGACTCAGACATTGAGGAAAGCAACAGGATTATCTACAGAACCTGAAAACCCGTTAGTACAAGAAAAATAATAGGGAAATCTTATGGGACCACTCAAGCCAAGGTTTTTAGAATAATTGAATGATTGTACTGTGTATCACTGTTTCTATTTGTAATAATTGTATTGTGTGAGTTAGCAATAATTATTGTAAGATAGGATAGGATTTCTTATCTTCATTCTTATTAGTCATTACGGATTTTCTATCCAAATCTTATTGACTGTCTAGATTATAGCCAGATATCATGATGTACCTCTCATCTCTATATAAAAAGGGGATTTTTGTATCAATTGATTAAGACTTGGGCAGGAAATAACAATATATCTTGTTTGTTATACCTCATCTTCTATCTTAGCTGCTATAAAAGTCTATTTATTAAGTATGCCCTGTAGTTGCCTTATGTATCGGATTCTCTGCATCAGAAAAATTTTAGACTAATTTTGATCTTGGAAGAAGTAAGGTTTCTTGGTAAAAAAAAGACACAACTTTCTTTTGCCTATTGATTGGTGTTCTTTTTGGCGGAGTCATACCTTACTAAGATACCAAGCTTCAACTTGGTATCAATATAATAATTTATTATATTATTAGTAATATTACTTTAATATTATTATTTATTGTTCATCTATTAAAAATAATAAATAATATTTTAACACTAATAATAATAATAATAATATATTTTATTATTATTATTATTATTATTATTATTATTATTATTATTATTATTAGTTAATATTTAATTAATTTTGGAAAATAAAAAAAATTAAACAAAAATAAAATAAGATCCCATCCCATACTCCACCTTCGATCCTCTATAGATCCCACCTGTGTGGTTGCTTGGCTAGGCGGCCCATTATCTCCAGCCGATAGGCCGAACATGGCAAGCCAGGCGAGCAGCCATGGCGTTGTTGGCTATACACACACACACACACATATATATATATATGTATGTGCATATATATGTACATGATTTAAGTAAATTATTTTAACACTATTTAGCAATTTAAAATAGTAAAATGATTTTAGAGGGAAAATGTGTGATTGGAGGGAGTTTTCCTCCCACAATGCCAACTAAGCAAAGGGTGTAAATGCCAACAAGGTAAAAAAAGGATCTTAAGCAATTGGGTGGGTGCCAACAGAGCAAAATCTTCAATTTTAAAATATTTTGTCATGCCACATCAGCATTTTTGACAAATTTTCCAATTCCAATGAAAATTGAACTAGATGTGCATATCTTTTTATACTTAATAGAACTAAAATTTTGATTGTGTAAGATATATATAAAATAAAATTAAAAATTGAGCAAATATAAAGGATGGAAATTTTTTTGGCCGCACTAGATCGAAAGTATTAGTTGGTAATACTATTGTGCCAAAAATTCAATGGTTTTCTATTCTTGGTAGCTAGGTCAGGTCTAGTTTAGGTTTGTTAATGAGTAGGATTTATTCTATTCAGGCCCAAAGAAAGTTGTAATATCCAAATTCAGGCTCAAATTTATTAAAAAAACACAATGAGTATGGGTGGGGTCTAACCACATGAATTACTAATAGACTCATACCCAACAATTATCCTTTATTTTAATACTCAAATTTAACCAATTTACCTAAAATTACATATATCAAAATGAAAAATAGACTAATGACAAACTTTCAATCTATATAAATTAAAAAAATATTTAATATTTTTTATAAAATAGTATAATTTTTCAGCCATTTACATATATTTTTTTAAATATATTATATTGAAAATGTAAAATTAATTGTTGTCTCCTAGCTGGGATATGTGTGTGTGTGTGTGTGTGTGTGTGCAATGGTGGAAGTTAATTTGTCCAACTATAATTTATTTTAAAAATAGTTATTTCACTAACTGGGATTGTTAAAATATAAATAAATTATTAAACAATATGTAAATTACTGGTAATGTTTATCTAAAATAATTCATAAATATTCATTAGGCATGAATATATGCATAGAACAAATTTAAATTTATCCAGTTCATATATTAATTTGATCTGATCATGAAATATGACTTGTAAGGTGGGATTCAAATTGAAAAAAATATTTATTAATCATAACTCGCAAAATTACATTCTAATAGATATGTTTTAAAATCAGTATTGGGCTGGAGTCCAAATTATTGTCCATTTTGATTTTCAACCAAACTCCATATTGTCTCAGACCAACACCTAGCAATTCAGAAGGGGAAAAAAATAATATTTTTTTTAATTTTTTTTATTTAATATATCAAAATTAAATGTATAAACTAATTAAATTAAATTAAATTTATATAGTAATTAAATTTAAGTAATAAATTTTGTTACCATATAGCAAAAGAATCTTTTAATACAAAAAAACAAAATAATCAAAACACTAAAAAATATGTTTCAAGAAGCTAGACCCAATGGCTTTGTCTGGATATATACATAAGATTGATAAGATTATAATGAATATTAATGATACAATAGGATTACACTGTTGAAAATAAAATAATATTATGTTTGGTGGCTAGGATTACACATTTTGAATATGTATCTATTTTATTAATCTTTTGTATGGATACAAGGATTAAATATTTTGGGCATGCAATTTACTAAAATACCCGTTGTAATAATACAGGAAAAATTGCAAAGGTAAGACCGTAACTACAGCCAAATCGCATTGTAGGACCAAAATTTGGGGTCGTAGTAAACTATGACCGAAACTCATAAAAAAAAAAAAGGTACCGCGCTCATCGCAAAACTCAATCAGCGTTGGTGATGCTCATGTGTCATTGATGTGGCGCTGGCGTGTAACAAAATCCGGTGAACTGAATCCTAGTAAGCTTGGGCCTGCTTTCATGTTGTCTGCCAACTCAATAGAAAAAAACCACGTCAATTAATTCCAAAACATAGGACCAAGTGGAAGGAAATTGTTGGCTTCTTAAGCGGGAATTAGCCAACATAAATTTCTTGTTCACAAAAGCCCTAGCTCCTGTTCGTTGTTCGCAGAGGAGAGAAGAAGAGAAACAACAATGTCATTTATTTCATCAAGTTCAAGTAATGTTGTATGCTACTGCAGTAAGAAAGCAGTCATTTGCACATCCTGGATGATGGTAATCCAAGGAGGAGATTTCTTTCTTGTGTTGATTACGAAGTGAAAGGAGGTTCAAATCTTGTGAATCTAAGGTTAGAATTAGATGTGATAATGGTTTATTTTGACCCCCCTCTCTCTCTCTCTTATAAATATATATATATATATATATTGCTTTCCAGTGGCAAGGATGTTCTTTTTTTAATTGGGAGGATCCTCCATGATGCCAAAGAGCAAATCTCATAATTCCAGGCTTGCTTCGAAGGATTAGAGCAAAAGATTCTGAAATTGCAGATTGCAGAGGTGAAGCTGAAAAAAAAAAAAAAGAAGACTTGAAGTGATGCTGGGCATGACTTGGTTAATTGTCATTTTTCACTTGTTGTGGGTGTTTTGGCTTGGTTTGGAGATGAAGACATATAAGCAGAGGATTGGAGGACCCTATAAATTTTTGCTTTGAAGAAGAAGAAGAAGTTTAATTTGTGGCTTGTTTGTGTCTATTTTTAGTTTAAGTTGCATAGTATAGATGGATGGAGATTTTCAATTGTTTCCTTGCCCATTCGTACTGATATGCATAGGACTTGTAGAATTTCATGTAATTTTTACAGCTTTATGTAAGCTTGGTTTTCAATGTTGAAGTGTCATTAAAAGAATATGGTTTTCTTTATGTTCCTAGTAGATAAATCTGTGCAAAAGGCCAAAGGTAAACAGACTTATAACATGATCATAAATTAACTTGAAAAAGTCATTCAACCGAAATAATACAATAAATACATGCACTCTGCCAAACACTAAGCCAAGGAGCAATAAAAGATATAAATAGAACATTAAAATAAAAAAGTCTAGCTTCATTAAACTGTCAAGAACTAATAGTCACATCAACGATGTAAAATTTATCAATAAAAATGCATTCATTAATCTGTCCACTTAGCAAAAACTGGCAAAATGGCTATATCCACAAAACATCAATAAAAAGGCTACCCAAAAAGAATGAAAAAATAGAATATCTCAACAATTATAGCACTCCAAAAACAGATGCACACTAAGGACTCCAACAACTCCAGAATATCCCGACAATTACAGCACTCCAACCAACAACCCTAGAAATAGAACAAAAAATCTTAATCATTTGATTGACTTGGACTACTTGCATTAGACAATCCAGAATTGATGCTTGATAGCTCTACAAACTTTTTCCCTCCTTGTTTAATGGTAGGAACAGCAGCATGAGTAATTGTGCTTCTTGACAGTTGTATAAATTGGCAACCCTGAAATGGTGGATAAGCTTTAATATTCACCCTGGAGTGTAACACCCTTGAAGGTTGTTTAGTATTCATTCCCATTTGCATCTGGTTGTACATGGAAGGGTCAAGAACAAGTCTTGGTTTAGTGGCATGATGTTGTGATGGAACTGCTTCAGTGGCATGCTGCTCAATTGGAGCTTTCTGTAGCTTTGCTTCATTTGGTGGCAAAATGAAAGTTGAGCCAACTTGGCTGGCACCTCCAGTAGCTGTTGGTACTTGGCTTGAAACATCAATTAATATCATCAGTTGAAGGATTAAACTAACTTGTCCCTTCTTTAGGGTGCTTTCCTTTCTTTCTCACCTATCAAAAATATAAAGCCACGAAATTAGCAAACAATACAAGTAACAGTATAGTAAAATGAACAAATCAAGTATTATCAAATTGAAGTAATACTTACATCCAACCTTTACCTAGGCCTCCTCATTTCATTATCACCAGATTGCTCCAAATGCACATTTTCATTAGCAGACCTCATTCTCCTACAAGTTTTAGCATTATGGCCAACCACACCATATACACTACATTTGATAGTGCTAAGTTGCTTTCTCAACTTCATTGTCTCCTTCGCTTTTGCTTTTTTATGTTTTTTGTCTTTAAGCTCATCTACTTCCATCTTCTAGCCTATGAAGGCTTACTTGCACACCTTCTAAAATTAGCTGGCAATGGTGGAATGAACATGGTCTCACCCTACAACTCATCACCAGTGATAGGCAATATAGCTGGCCTGTACACCTGCTTGTAGTTTTCAATAGAGTAACAACTATGGACATAATTTTCAGGATTCTTTCTTTTGTTAAATATGGCAGCCAAAGCATATTTACATGGAATTCCTGATAGCTGCCACCTTCTACAAGTGCAAGTCATGTTATGCAAGTCAATATAATGTTGGCTACCATCAAAGCATGAAATTTGGTAATGAGTGGCATCTGCTTTGATGGGGATGCAATCTGCTACCTTACTTGCATTCTTTTCAAGAAGCTTGGTTATTTTGGGGCAAAATGTCCCATTCCACTTTGACTCTTCTTTGTCTCTATTCTCTTGTAGCCTTTTCATCATGTACTCCCGTATCCATTCCATCATAGTCACAATAGGTTTCTCTCTAGCTTCTAAAATACAGCTATTAGAGCTTTCACACAAGTTGTTTAGCATCATATCACATTTTGGACCTTCATTGAAGTTAGAACTACTCCATTGGCTTGGTGGTTTATCATTGAACCAATCAACAACACTTGCATCTATATCTCTCATTTTTTGCATTCTTTTTTTAAACTCTCCAACTGTTGTTGCCTTGGCTGCTCTCAACAAAGCATTCTTGAATGACAAACCCCTAAAGCCAGTCTGTTTCATGTTATTATGCATGTGTCTGACACAAAATCTATGTGTTGAACTGGGGATACATTATCAAAAGCAAGTATCAATCTTTTCTGTTTATCAAACATAAATGTATACTGACTTTCATCCCTAATTTGCAAATCTTGCTTCAAAATTGGCAAGAACCATTCCCAAGTATCACCAACTCTTTATAGACCATAGCATATGAGATTAGGTAGGTGTTATTGTTTGGATCCACACCCACAGCTATCAAAAGTACTTCTCTATGGGCCTTTTCAAATGACATCTATCTATAGCAATAAAAAGCCTGCAACCAGCCCTAAACCCTTGTTTTAATGCTTCAAAGCACACATAGAACTTGCTGAATCTAGCCTCTCCATCAAATTCTTTAGTCCCCAAAATAACAGTACAGCCAGGGTTACTCTTTCTTAGCTCTGCAGCATAATCCCATAGCTTACTATACTGATAATCAGAGCTGCCCCTCAAGGATCTTAATTACTTTTTTCTTTGCTCTGTATGCTTGATCCCTAGATACATCACATCTTAATTCATTGATTGCATCTGTTCTAAAACCCTTTATGTCTCTCTTAGGGTCAGCTTTAAACTTGTGCAAGTACCTCTCACTCGGCTACCTAGTCTTCAAGTTCTTCACATTAAAGGTTTGTGCACATGAGTGGTTGGGGTTATACTTTCTCAATACAAAAGTGCTTTCATTATTCGGCTTTCTAACATTCATTCTCCATGGACAGTCCTCGATCCCACATTTATATAAACTCTATCTTTTGCACTCTTAGTTTGCTTCAATGTTTTCTTTGTCTCAATGGCATGAGATTGGATAGCTTTTTGGAATTCGGCCTTAGTGCTGAAATCATATTTATCTCAAATGTAGGATCATATATCTCCATTGGATTAAAGATAGGATGACTTTGTCACTTCTCATCATCGTCATCAGATAAGTAGTCATCAAAGTTATTATCACTGTCAACCAAATCAGGTTCAAACTTATTTTCACTTGAGTCCAACTCATTAGTGGTATTATTATCATTGTCAGCATCTAATGTCTCAGCTTCTCTTGGCCCATCATCTATATTTTCATCAAATAAACTGTCATAATCTATCAGCTTATCTTCTCCTCGTAATCACTATCAATAAGTGAATCACTGTCATTAAGCTTATATTCATCTTCATCAGGTATAGAAGGCACAGTGTCCATTGCAGCTTCATATACATCAATCAGTACATCCACATCTCTAAAAAGGCTGTCAGCATTAATGCCCCCAAAATTATCTTTATGTTGTTGCTCTTTGTCTTGAATTGGATTATGCTGATGTTTAAGTTCTTCATTTTGCGAAAAATTAGTATCATGCTCATCCAATATCTGTTCAATGCCTTTTTGTTCTATATTTTCGACATCTAACAACATCTAAATTGGTTATTTTTTCAGCAACATCCACATCAGTTGCATACTCATCATGTAGAAGTTCTTCATTTTGGAAAAAATCATTACCATGCACTTAATTATGTCTATTCAATCTCTTCTTGTTCTATATTTTCAGCATCCAAGTGGTTATTTTTTCAGCAACATCTACATCAGTTGCATACCTATCATGTTGAAGTTCTTCATTTTGCAAAAAATCATTACCATGCACCTGTGTCTGTTCAATGCCTTCTTGTTTTATATTTTCAGCATCCAAAGTGGTTATTGTTTCAGCAACATCCACATCAGTTGCGTAATCATCATCTACATCTACCACATCTGCATCCACTTGTCCAGTATGTTCATCACCTCTAGTTCCATCCACATATTTAGGTTGCATTTGAGGTTGCACTTCAGATGGAGGTTGCTATTCAATTTGAGCAACATCTTCAAATTCATTTGCTTGAGCCTCAATTTGTTCAATTTGTGGTAACACATCTTTTCCTTCATTCTCCTGCTGCATGTTAGGGTCAACTGGAGATATGTACTTAGCATCAACATATACCAGCATCTCAACCTTTGCATTACTAAACTCAAGAGCATAATTATGTATCCTACTATCGGAGTTTAACAACTTAAAACCAGTTCTCAGCCTAACACAGTACCTTCTCTTAACCCCTAAACCATTTATGTCTTTGGAAAACTCATCTAAGTTCAAGTTAGACATATGCTTGCTCTCCACGTAATCAAACTTCACAAGATGCCCTCCAATGTTGTCACCCTTTGGGAAAATCAAAAATTTTCCACCATAATACATTGCAATTGTAAGGCTCTGTGAAATGGGATCTGTTGGTGAATAAAATTATTGATGTATAAGATACATGCAGGAAAAAAAAAGGTAAGTGCAGAAAACCCTAAATACTACTGTTATGTTAGAAATACAATCATACTTCAATCTAGTAGGCCCGTCTTGCACCCAAAAATAAGGGCAAACAAAAAATTGGAGGGGATCGCGTGCAAAATACATAAAATAAATGAAAATTATTTTTAAAATGCAAATGAGGACCATTGGTATAGAAATGTCAACAAAAGCAGGACAACATGAAGAGGACAAACAAAGTAATTTGACATATGACACTATAACTGACAAAATACGGTCTAAAACACAACTAAACACATTATTAAAGTCATATCATCATATAAAATTGCATAATCAGTAACAAATCAAAAAATTTAAAGGGAATCACTTACGGTATAATGGGGGTGGAAAGTTAATATTTCACTGCAAACGCTTGAATACCACTTTTTTTTTTACTTTTCGCTGCTTACAAATGCATGGGTTCTCCAATGCTACAATTTTTATTTCAGATTTTGCAACAAAAATTAGAAAATGGATGAGAGGGGAGTGTGAATCGAAAGGGAGTTTAGGGATTTAGGGTTTTGATTTGGCGGTTTATTCTTTTTGTCCAATAATTGCCTTCCACTTGGTCTTGTGTGTTGGATTTAATTGACGTGGTGTTTTTTTGTTGAGTTGGTGGACAACGTGGAAGATGGCCTAAGCTTACTAGGATTCAACTCACTAGATTTTGTTACACTTCAACGACATGCGAGCATCATCGATGCTGACTGAATTTTTCGATTAGCGTGGTACCTTTTTTCTTCCTTAATTTTTATGAGTTTTGGTCCTAGTTTACTACGACCCCAAATTTTGGTCCTAGAATGTGATTTGGCTATAATTAACTTTTACAATTTTCCCTAATAATACAAGTCCATGTGATAAAATATTGTTTTAAGGGTAATATTGTCAGATTTTATGAGTTTACATGGGTACACTTGTTAAACAACTAGCTTCTTTTTCCCAGTATGATATTAGATTTACACAATTTCGGTCAGATTAGGGAGATTATTTATGAATTATTGAAGGGATTGTGGACCAAGCCTTTTATATCTATTATGGGCTTATTTCACCAAAACCAACTACTTGATGATGATTGATATTATAATCTATCAAGCTTCATCCACAAATACAAACATGCCCAATGGTAATTAGGTTGTGTAGGGGTAGGATAGGGTATTGTGTTTTATTCATTGTGTACTTTTTTTTATATACATCGCACATTATCAGAAGTCCGTTAGAATTCGAACTCCTAAACCTCCCACATAATGTGGGATATTTGTGCCGTTGGGCCGCAGGCCACTCGACTATTCATTGTGTATTTTAGGGTAGGATATATAACACATAGGATTTTATCAATTTGGTAATTAGTGTATTGACACTCCTAGTCTGGTGATGTGAGGTCATCTGATTTAGAATTTAGAATTTTCATCAGCATTTAGTTTGACTCCTGCCCCTTGTTTTAATTTCCATTCTTCATTTTGTATTATCCCTTGCATGGTTGCCTTGTCTACAGGCACTAATCTGATGCCTGTAGGCTGCAGCAATGAGGCATCCATGAGTTATAGTAGTTGGTCAAAATCAAAATCAAGTCAAGTTAAAAAATGGATACAGATTTATTTATACACTCACACACACATAGATATATATAATTCCTGCTTTTTATTTTAAACTATGGAGAAATCGATCTTTGTATTTGATTAATGAAACCCCATATTAAGTTGAAATTTTCAAATAATAAAGTAGTTATTATTATTCTTGATCGAACTCTTGTCTCATCTAAATTTTATAAAGTTATTTACATGTATTAGCTGTTGCATTCATGAACATTTTTAGTTTTTAATTTTGAAAAATTGGATGATTATTATAAAGAATTCAGATTGTATAACAATTTCAAAATTAATTAAACTACATGTAAATTATAGAAAAAGTGAAGAAAAGTGACCAGTTGATTCAAACTACACCTATTTACCTCTGTCCAATTAACTAGCATATTTGTAATATATTATTTGTTGCATAACAAATTCACAATTCACATCTAGCTATATATATATATATATATAAATTGTTGATTTGGGAGTGAGGAGAGTGGGGATACCTGATCGAGACCATACCATCTTTGTCTCTCTTACAACAATTTCTGCCTCTTATTACTATGTATATACATAAAACGGTCTCCGATCCTTCCTGTCTCCGCCTGCCCGGCATTCATGGCGGCCTCTTCTATACATCTCCTAGTCACATTACATTTTTTACTTATCCAACTCTACAAAGTACAAACTAAGAAAACCAACCAAAAAAAATGACAACATATATATATGTACAATAAATTTCAATCTTTAATTTGTAATTATTTCCTAAGGGAAGGGATAATTTGCTAATTTAATTTCTTGAGATAATTGCAAATACTCCCTATGTGAAATGTTTCATAGGCAATTATACCTTTATGTAATTCTAATTATAGTCAAAGGCATTTAGGCTCTTGCTGGCCAATAGTGTTGTACGTCCACCCCTTGTGTGATTAGTATTTGTATTTTACCCTTTTTTGTATTCCCACGAGATAATTGCAAAAAACCCCTTGTGAAATGTCTCAAAGGAAATTACCCCCTGTGTAACTTTAATTGTCAAAAACCCCTTGTGCTATATAGTCAAAGGCATTTAGACCCTTGTTGGCCAATAGTATTATGCACGCGCCCCTTGTGTGATTAGTATTTGTATTTAACAATTGAAAAGTCATTTTTATCATTTTAAAACCTTTTTCCAATTAAAAATTTGGGAGATTCTCATGTTAGTAAGTCCTAATTTTCAATAGGTAAGTTCTTGAAGAAATAGTGAAAAAAGGAGCAATAAAAATCGTGCGATCAAATAGGAGCATTTTCACCAAAAAATAATTAGTCAATGGGTGAATGGATGTGAGGTGTGGTGAGCAACTGAATTGTAATATGAGGACGACTTTTATTTTCATAACTTGGGGGGTTTTGACAATTCAAAATAACACAGGGAGAGTTTTTGCAATTTAACTCTTAATTTCTTTCCACCTTTTTCAACTTTTGTAAAATTAAGATTGGAATCAATTAATCCCTCGGTCCACACAAAAACACACTCTTATTGAATTATAACTATGTCTCAAATGTCCAAAAAGGCATCACCGTTAGTGACTAATTTTCTGGAAAGGCAATTTTATTTTGCAATAGCAGAAAAAATATATATTGTCTGGAACATATGTTGTCACATTTCACATAAGAAGATAATTAACAGACATATTGAATGCGGCGGCCGCCTCTCATGTGTGCACACTTCCCATTTTCATTTTTCTTAGAAAACGAAAATAAACAGCTATTAATTTCTTCTTTATTTTTATATATTTTTATTCTTAAAATATTTTTTTAAACATACTTTTACACTTTCTTTTTATCTATTACACCATTTTTTTACTCTTATTTGCACGACTTTTGATATAAAAATATAGCAATATTTGAATACATTTCATTTTCAACCCTATATAATCATATCATTTTAGATAAAAACAATCAACAACATTTCATTTAAAATTTAAACTCATAACTAACTTTTCACTTTTTAAAACAGAAAATAGAAAATGACTTTGAAAATATATCCAAATCAAACGGGCTCTAAATTCTTGTATATATATATGTGTATGTGTGTAGATCTCATAAAATTATGAGTTTTCGTGCCCCTAATAAAATTCTGACTAGCTACCAAAATATTTCGAGGGCAAAAAAGTAATTTAAGCCTGCATATGGAGCATTATTTTCAACTGTCTGTCTGTGGGGCAGCATTAGCCATCAGTTCAGCCTCAACTTTCTTTGTTGGTGCAAAAGTACCTTGAGCATTGCAAAAAGCCCTGAAAAAATACAAGTCACACTCATAGGTCGCTGTCCCCAAACAGGCCCTTAAGATTCTGGCTAGTGTTCTCTCCCAGACCATTAGAGGAGCCATCACGATCATGGCACGTGGCATGGTTGGCGGGTCGAGGATGAATACTGAATGATAATGTACTGATGGTGTAATAATTTGACAATATTATTATTGTTGGCTTTCAGTACTGCTCCACCCACTGCTTAGTGCTTAATTACTGATCATCATAGATTGCTTTCTGCTGCACTGCAGTCTGCATGCATGAGGGCCATAAATAAGCAGTAATTGTTAGGTACAAAATTTAGACTACTGGCTAGTTTTATCAAGGCTTTGTTCACTAGCATTTTGGGAAATTTTTTCCCAACTTCTAAAATAATCCCCAAAAATATACACATTCTCCAATTATTTTTCCAAAACACAAAAAATTTATACCCAAAAAATTCTCAGAATTCAATCTCAAAAAGACCTTATACACTACTCTAGCCTACCTTGACCCTACCTAACACTCAAGTATATATATATATATATATACACACACCATCAAAGTATATATATATATATATACACATTACATAAAAAAAAATAATTTCTTCCTACAAACCCAACAAAAAAGTAAATGATTTGACATCTACAGTAAAATTTGTCCCCCCACCAAAACATTAACAAACAAACAACTCATTCTCGATCTATTTTTCCAAAACATAAACAAACACTTGAAATTTTTTTCAAGTTTTCTCCCAAAAACTCATTCTCCCAAATTTTTTTCTAGAAATTGGCCAAAATGCTAGTGAACAAGCCCCAAGATTTTCATCAAAGTGCATCATAAAATTTTTACTTCTGCAAATTGCGGTAACTCAAATTTTACATTCGTGAATTTAATTATGTTTCAATTTGATACATAAATGATAAAGAAAAGATAAATCAATTTTTACTTTTTTTTGTATTGGCTAAAAATTTCTCTCTTCTTCCCCAGAAACTTGACATTCAGTCTTTGCCATCTTTCTCGTTAGATGAAGCTTAGTCTTTTTCTTCATTCGGTCGCCATAGGATGAGGTTGAGTTTTTTTCTTCTTCCTATTGTTGCCAACAATAGTTCAGAAGATAAAAAAGATCCATTTCTCTACGTTTCCACTTGATATAACAACATTTTCAAACCTAAATTATGAAGAATTAAAAAAGGGTAATTTCAAGAAAACAAGCTAAACCCTCTTATGGGCTCTATAGATATATATTATATATATATATATATTTCTTATTTTAAATAACTCAAAAATGAAAGCATCCAAACATGATGGAATGAAAGTGTTTGGTGAAGCTGAGTGCATAACATCTTCCAGTTAAACTAGGTTAAGATCACTGTGACTTTGGGGATGTTTGGTCCATTCAAATCCCACTTGGATTCATTGCCATTAACTCAGAAAGTGTCTCAATGCTAATTTTATGGCTTTGAAAATCCAACACAACACATGCGCATGGTGACGGATTTGAACCATGCTAACTACAACGAGGACATCGCGTTTTGAAGGAGGGATGTTTTTAATGCCCCAAATAATAATAATAAATTGATTTACTATTATTAGCGGACTGTTATTTTTAAAATTATGCTTATAAGTTACAAGTGGAATATAAAGTGGTGTGTTAATCATGAAATAATGGGGGAATATGGAGTAATAGCCTATTTATTCAATTATATATAAAGGTGCACTTATTTAAGAATGAGAAGAGTGGTGCATTATTGATGGATAGTGAGAGTTAATTTATAAGTTACAAAGTTGCCAATATATATGTTGGAACTATGTGGAAACATACATATCTTATGAGTAGAAAATGTCAGAAGAGGAAGAGAAAGTATTGGAGAAAGAATTAGGAGAGGAAGATTCTTGAAGGGTGTTTTTACTTAGTTTTATAAGAATTTGCAAGATGAGTGTTTTACATATTTTTAAGGTTTGAAATGCTCACAATCCTTAACATGAGAATATGTTTTGCATAGCCATGTTGACTGTAACACTTTGTTACATGATATAAAATCTATGTGATACGAATCTTTGAATATGCCGACTCGAAACTAAGTTCGAATACTTTGTGATTTTGATATGGCGGAGGTTTGTCCACCAATTTTTGGATGTTATAATCTCATGGTCTTGTTAATTATGAGTTACTTTGAATATATTGCATCTTAAATATATGTAAAAAAATTTCTGGGCTTTCGAGCTCATTCTTTTTGTTGACATTTTCAGATATGGAGGAGAATTGGCAAGGTAAAGAGATAAGGAACAACTTTCAAGTTGTAGTCTTTTTATTGATTGATTTGTATATAAATTTTTTTTTTTTATTAAGTTGGGGCGCCCCAAATGATTATTTATTTATTTAATATAACTATCACAATCGTTGCACATATGATCTCCCATGTGAGCAAGGCCAAAAGTTTCATATAGCACAAAATGTTGTTCTTGAGAAAAACTTACTAGATAGTTTTACATATTCTGACATAACTTAAAAGTATCATAGGTCTTGTAATGAAGTAACATAGACTCATCAATATGATAATAAAGAAATTTCAACTAGAAAATTTCCCTTGTCTCTTGGCTTCACTAATTCTCTTCTGCATCTGAAATGTCAACAAAAAGAGTGAGCTTGGAAGCCCAGCAAGTATTTTAAATATGTTTATGATGAGAAATATTCAAAATAACTTAAGTAACTTATAACATTACCATGAGACCATAACACCCAAAAATCGGTGGACAAACCACCGCCATATCAAAATTCACAAAGTATTCAAAACTAGTTTTGAGTCGACATATTCAAAGATTTGTATCGCATAGATTTCATGTCATATAGCAAAGTGTTATAGTCAACATGGCTATGCAAAACATATTCTCATATTAAGAATTGTGAACATTTCAAACCTCAAACATATGTAAAACACTTACATTCCAAATTCTTATAAAACTAAATAAAAACACCCTTCAAGAATCTTCCTCCCTAATTCTTTCTCCAATACTCTCTCTTCCTCCTCTAATATTTTCTAACCTCATAAGATGTGTATGTTTCCACATATTCCCAACATATATATAGGTAATTTTGTAACTTACAAATTAATTCCCATTATCCTTCAATAATACACCACTCTTCTCATTTTTAAATAGGATGGACCTCTACATATGCTTGCATAAATAGGCTATTACTCCATATTCCTCCACTATTTCATGATTAATACCCACTATCTTCCTCATTCTTAAGTGATACCACTTCATATTCCACTTGTAACTTATAACCATAACTTCAAGAATAAAAGTCTACTAATTGTCATCACTAAATTGGTTTAGAAATTAATTTATTATTAATATAATTATCTTTATATGGTTATTACATTCTTCCCCCCTTCAAATGAGTTTAGCCCTCTAAACTCAACATAGCTTGAGTTTCAAAGAGTTTGGGATACTTGCTCCTCATGTCTTCTTCTGGCTCCCAAGTAGCTTCTCTTATACTGTAATTATGCGTCTCAAAACTTGTTCCTTCCTATCGGCTATACAAATTGGATGCTCACCATATGTCAAATCCCTTCTAATTTGGAAGGGTTCATGATTCAGGACATGACTGGATTGGGGACATACTTTCGTAACATAGAAACATGAAACACATTATGTACTCCTGACAATACTAGCGGTAATGCAAGTCTATAAGCAAGCTTTCCAACTTTTTCCAAGATTTCAAACAGCCCCATAAATTGAGGGCTTAATTTTCCACGAATTCCAAATATTAACACACCTTTTGTAGGGGAGACCTTGAGAAAAACATGCTCTCCCAAAGTGCTTGTTTTTATATATGTTTAAGGTTTGAAATGTTCACAATCCTTAATATGAGAATACGTTTCGCATAGACATATTGACTATAGCGCTTTGCTATATGATACGAAATCTCTGCGATACGAATCTTTGAATAAGCTGGCTCGAAACTAGTTTCGAATAATTTGTGAATTTTGATATGGCGGTGGTTTGTCCATCGATTTTTGGGTGTTATAGTCTCATGGTAATGTTATAAGTTACTTAAGTTATTTTGAATATTTCTCATCATAAACATATTTAAAATACTTGATGGGCTTCCAAGCTCACTCTTTTTGTTGACATTTCAAACGCAAAAGAGAATTAGGGAAGTCAAGAGACAAGGGAAATTTTCTAGTTGAAGTTTCTTTATTATCATATTGACGAGTCTATGTTACTTCATTACAAGACCTATGATACTTTTATGTCAGAATATGTATAACTATTAATAAAATAAAATAAAATATTTATACATAAATCAAATCAATAAAAAGACTGCAACTTGAAAGTTGTTCCTTATCTCTTGACCTTGCCAATTCTCCTCGATATTTGAAAATATCAACAAAAAGAGTGAGCTCGAAAGCCCAGCAAGCATTTTACATATATTTAAGATGCAAAATATTCAAAATAACTTATAATTAACATGACCATGAGACTATAACACCCAAAATCCGGTGGACAAACCACTGCCATATCAAAATCACAAAGTATTCGAAGCTAGTTTCGAGCCGGCATATTCAAAGATTCGTGTCTCATAAATTTCATATCATATAGCAAAGCAGTATAGTCAACATGGTTATGCAAAATATATTCTCATATTAAAGATTGTGAACATTTCAAACCTTAAACATATATAAAACACTTACCTTGCAAATTTTTATAAATGTGATAACTTATCTTTAGCATCTTGTACTGCATCACAGTAATTCTATACTCATTTATGTATAATTTAATTTGCCTCGATTTATTTGTGAATCAACATATAAGACCATTCAAAAATAATAAAATCATATTTTCTTCAAGTAATAGTTGGGACACGCACGTGTTCAAATGGTTAGGAATACCACTACTAGTGTAAAATACTATTGTATGTGTGAAATAATTCATTTGGACGTCAACGTTATATGGAAAAATAGGGGTTCGTGGTTGTACCAACATAGCAAGGTCTAAAATTGTTAAATTGCGCAATGCCTAAAATTTATAAAACTAATATTGCATAACAGAAAGGTAATATCTCGTTTTACCAAAAATGGTACTTCACTTTGATTGATAAATACTCAACTCTAGAAATGTAATACTTTATATTTAGGATTTTGTACTGCATTATAATAATTCTATACTTATTCATGTATGACTTAACTTGCTTCAATTTATTGGTTAATCAACACTAAGACCATCAAAAAATAATAATTCATATTTTTTTTCAAGTATTGATTGGGATATACACATGCTTAAATAGTTAGAAGTACAACAACTAATGTAAACTATTATTGTATGCGGTAAAATAATTCATTTAGATGTCAACGTTGTAGGGGATAGCCTAATTAACCTCAATTTTGCAGATGAAGCAATATATTAGACCATCCCAAACATTCAAAATATGTTTTCGTTTATAAATAATGGGATACACGTGTTCAAATAGTGAATGCTTGAGTTTTATATATGCGTAATTCAAAACTAATTTCAAAATGCTTGCACCTTTTAATAATATGCTCAGAAATAGGTTTGCAATGGTGGCGTTGTATCCTTAGCACAATCTTATTAGCTATTTTTTCTTTCACGTTGAAAACCATATTCTAAAAAATAATGCTATTTTTGTCAAATTCAGTACTTGACTTTGAATATATTATACTGGACATTTATAATCTAGTACGCATTTGGAGTCTTTTTATACTCATTTTTCCTTTGAGAAAATTTATCTCAATTTGATGGGTGAAACAACATATAAGACCATCTAATACAATAAAATCATATTTTCTTAAAGTAATGGTCGTGATAGGTTTAAATGGTTGTGAAGACAACTGCTTGCACCCAACCACTTTTATTCTCATTTATACTAGTACAATGTATTGATGTATGTGGGAAATATATCATTTTAACATCATCATAAGAAATCAAGCAATGTCTCATGAATCTATTAGTCATAGAACCAAGAAATCATGGTTTGATAATCATACAATGACTCAAATAATTAAATTCAACTTAATTTCTTATGTATTAAGAATGGTACTATATATTGAGAAAATAATACCATTATTTCTATTCCAGTACTTGATTCTTAATATATTATACTTGATTTTCCTAATCGATATGTTTTGGAGTGTTCTTATACTTATTTTTCCTTTATTTGAATTTACTTCAATTTGATGGATGAAACAAGATATAAGACCGTCTAATATAATAAAATTATATTTTCTTCAAGTAATGGTCGTGATAGTATATGTGCTAATAGTTGAGAACACAACTACCCACGTCTAACCACTTGTGTTTTCATTTATGCTAGTGCAAACCATTAGTGTATGAGGTAAATGGATCCTTCCGACACCACTATTGAAAGCCAATAAACTTATTATGACTATATAATTCCTATGACTAATAAATCTTGGTTTGATAATCATACAATAACTAGATTAAGACAAATTCAACTTAATCTCTAATGTACTAAGAATGATATTGCAAATTGATAAAAAAAATACCAAAATTTGGGATTTTTTTACTCTATCTGTACAACTTTCTTCTGAATTTGCCCTTGTTCTTTACTTATCGTGCATGTTTTTTTATTGGCTTTTTTTGGGCTGAATTTATCTCAATTTGATGAATGAAACAACACATAAGACCCTATAATGCAATAAAATCATGTTTTCTTGAAGTAATGATTGTGACAGTACTCACGCAAATAGTTGGGAACACAAATACCCATATCCAACTACTTGTGTTCTCGTTCATGCTAGCGTAAACTATTGGTGTATGAGGTAAATGATCCTTCTGATAGCACTAACGGAAGTCAATGAACTAACAAATCATGGTTTGATAAACATGTAATGGCTAAATCAAGACACACTCAACTTAATCTCTAATGTACTAAGAATGATGCTGTAAATCGACAAAAGAATATCAAAATTTGAGATTTTTATGCTTCATCTTTGCAATTTTGTACTGAATTCTCCTTTGTTCGGTACTTATTTTGTGTGTTTTTATACTTGTTTTTCCTTTGATTGCTTTTCATGGCCGATTTTGGTACTTTGATTGAGCAACCACTGAGCTATGTTTTCTCCTCATTTTCAGCCAACAACTTGTTGTTTTGGTGGTGAAAGAATGTGCAAAAATTGCTGAATTTTGGAGGCTTTGAATTGGAGAAATTGGATTAAGGTGGTGGAGCTTGTTGATCTTCAAGGTGATTTTTAGCTTTCAAGTCCTAATTTATGGCATGTAGTTAGATCCTTGGGATGTAGATGATTAGTTTAATTTTACCTCTTTTTGGTTTAATTTTATGGATCCTAATCTATCCCCTACCTTCAAGTGGTATCGGAGCCATTTTATGCCTAAATTAGGATTTTAGTGAATTAATTCATGTGATGGATTGATTCTAGATCTCTAAATACTTGATTCAATTGATAATTTTGAGTGTTTGGGGGATTTTGCATGTGGCTCTTATTGTGTTGAATTGAAATATGTCAATATGTGTTAAAGTGTTATTTCATATGTTGGCATGAGTTTTGATTCAAATCTTATGATGTTAAATGTTGATTTAGCATTAGATGGTGTTTATATGGTGATATAGCATGTTCATTATAGCTTTGATGTGTTTTGGCTATTTGTGGGTCTAATTAGATTGGAGTTAATTGGAGATTTTAGGATAATGTTGATTTTTACTTAGATTTGATTTTTGAAGTACTTTAAACACTTGAATTTCCAATTTTAAAAGTGTTTGAAATCTGGAAATTTGTCAAAAGTTTTGTGAATTTGAGTTATAGAAGTGTCTATAAGTTTTGAAGCACAAAATGAGCACAAAATAGGCCTTGGCATCATTCTAGGCGGTCGTTGGCTAAGCTACCGCCCTGTTGCCAATGCCTAGCCCAACAGCAAGCGCACTTGCTGCATGGCTGCATGGGCATGTTAGGTAGCGGTTGGCCAGGCTGCTTTGGGATGGCCTAGAAGCTTTGTTTTGTGTAATTTTGTGCTTTTAACTTCTTTAATTCATGTAATTTTGATGCACAAAAGTTGTGCAATTGTTTCAAAATAATGTTGGACATTTTTGCTAGCTTCTAAAGTTAAGTTTAAGTTAATCTTCAATTTGGTGCAAAAATGAGATGCATAAAGAGCTATGCTTATTTTTGCCTATTAATTAATTGTTTATGAGATAAGCATTTAATTAGATGGATTGATTGTCAATTCTTGTTTATTGTTTATTTAATTGTTGAATGGATGATAAATGTATGAGAGATAATCATGAACCTTTAAATTGGTTTTATTTGTTTCAAAGTTGTTTGAAAGGGTTATATTAAGTGGGGCTTGCATACCTCTTGAATTTTTACCTTATTATTGTAATGAGAGTAGAACTCTAGGGGTGAGGATTTCTTTTCTCTTATAAAATGTTGCAAAGAGATAAAGAGGCGAAGAGGATCAAGGAGGCTTGAAGACCCTTGAATGTATGGGATACATTTATGTAATAGATATGATTTAATCAACCCACTTAAAGTCAACTAAATAGTGCACCTATGGCTCTAATTGTACCACTTGGTTAAGGCTCATGTTTATCTCACTCTAGGAGCATGCTAGGCGCATTTACTTACTTATGCTTTTCTTTATCCTATTGATGTATGAGATGCATGGTTAGGAAATCAAGAACCTAAATAAGAAGATAAAATTGACGAGATCTTTGAAAGTAAGAAAAATCCCTCAACTTAGAAAAGTCTAGGTTTAACATAACATTAAGTCAAATTGAATACAAACTAAAAATGAGTTTTAATTAATCCAAGCCTTCTACTAATGAAAAGTACCATGAGATGCTACCCTCATTTAGTGTTGGCTCACTAGTCGTGGGACATTTTATTAGAGGAAAGCTATGACTACTTCCTCGGCATATGATGCACTTTAATTTGAAACTCACAATAACATTGTCTCACAAGTCGTGCAATGTCATAGTGGAGTTTACAATTAAAGATTGATTGGTAGATACAGTTTAACACCTAGTAGTGTAGATGTCGAATAAGTTGTGGCCTACACGAAAAGTGAGGCAAAACAAATCAAAGGTTGCATAGAGATGCAATTATTAATAGTTACTTAACTTAGGATCATTTGTGGATGTCTCACGGATCATGGGTTCACCAATGATGCCTTTGGATCTTGATTCTCACTAGAAAATATGATTTTTCAAATTTCTTAGAGGGTGAGGAATTTGATAAAATAGTGGGAGAAAAACATGCTTGAAAGTCCATAAACATGTTTTCAAATATCAAATTCAATCATAAGCTTATATTCTCTTTCTTGCTTTTGTAGATTTTTGAGATTTCAATCAATGGCAAAGAATCCATTTGGTGTTATCTTGGAAACCAATAAACTCACCGGGCCTAACTTCCGCAATTGGTTAAGGAACCTCAAAGTTATTCTTGACTCCGAAAAGAGAACTTATGTCCTTACTAAAAGTCCACCAGATACCGTTAGAGGTGACACTGATAATAAGGTTTGTGAAGCATTCAAAAAATAGGTAGAAGATGATCTTCAAACCCGTTGCCTTATGATGGTGTCAATTTCCAATGAGCTCCAAAAATCTCATGAAAACATAAAGAGTGTTTCTGAAATACATTTGCACATACAAGAGTTGTACAAGGTGCAATTTAGACATGAATGTAACATGCTGTCTAGATAGCTCTTTAGGACAAGAATGATTAAAGAGGTTAATATCCATTACCATGGCCTTAAGATGATCGGTCTCATTGAGAAGTTTGCTTAATTGGACGTGGTCATGGACAATGACCTTTATGTGGATCTGATCCTCCAATCATTACCAAGCTTATTTGACTGATTTGTTATGAATTTCAACATGTCAAAATAAGAGGTTACGATTAACGATTGGTTATATATTGGTAACAACCAAGTCGATGATGAAAAAGAATAAACCTTTGATGCTTGCATCATCCTCCAAGTCTAAAGGCACTAGGAGCAAGAAGAAGGGAGGTAAGTAGAAGAAATGTTCTTCTTTGAAAAGGAAGTAACTATTAAAGCCATATGGAGGAGTTAAGAAGAAAAGAAGAAAGGATAAGAAGAATGTCACATGTTTCTATTATGGCAAAACAGAGCATTGGAAGCGCAACTGCAAGGAGTAAGTCCACTTAATGATAAATTCTTTTTTCTTAGGTATTTGATACCATATGTGGTTCTCACTTTTATGGGGAATGGAAAGAAAAATGACACTCAGTGATGGGGATATGATCCTCCACCTAAGCAATGGCGCAAAGGTTGCAGCCAAAGTTGAAGGCATAGTCAAGTTGGACTTAGGGAATTCTTACATTGTATTAGATCCTTGCTTTTATGTACTCAATTTTGTTAAGAAAACATCATTTCAATTCCTATCCTAGATTTCGAAGGAAATGATTTTTCAATCAGTGATGATAAATTGAAAGTAATAAAGGAAGGTTCTTTAATTGCATGTAGTACTTTAAACAATGGATTATACATATTAGATTTCTAACAATCACTTATGTACATTTAAAGAAATAAAACAAAGTTAGATAACTAAGAAAATGCCTATCTTTGGCATTCGAGACTTGGACATATTTCCAAGAATAGGATGAACAAGATAGAAGCCCTCAAAGCACTAAATGTTAGTGGTATAGAGGATATTCCTAGCTACTTGTAAATCTTGTTTAAAAGGAAAAATGACCAAGACTTTTTTTGTAGGACAAACGGAGCGTTCCACAAGTCCTTTGGATTTGATTTATGTGGACATATGTGAGCTACTAAGAGCTAGTGCAAGAAGAGGCTATTCTTACTTCATTACCTTCATCAATGATCACATTTGATTCGGACATGTATATTTTATAAAGTATAAGTTCGAAGCTTTTGAAAAGTTTAAAGAACATAGGAATGAAGTAGAAAAACAACAAGGACTTAGTATTAAAACTCTTCAATTGGATCAAGAAGAGGAATACGTAAGTACTGAGTTCTTGGGTTATCTTAAAGAGAATGAGATTATCTCACAATGGATTCCACCTGACACACCCCAACATAATGGAGTAGCTGAAAGGAGAAATCGCACCTTGTTAGACATGGTGCGTTCTATGATGAGCTTCACTGATTTACCTATCTCCTTTTGAGGATTCACCTTAAACACGACGGCGAAGATACTAAACATAGTACCTTTAAAGTCGGTGCCAAAGACACCACATGAGACATGGTATGATAAATCACCATCTTATTCTTATCTAAAAGTTTGGGGGTCTCCTACATACGTCAAGAGACTAGTGGGAGACAAATTGGATACGAGATCCACTTTGTGAAAGTTTGTCGAATACCCAAAAGAGTCTTTAGGTTATTATTTTTGTGATCCCTCGGAACAAATGATGTTTGTTTCAAGAAATGCCACATTTTTAGAAAAGGAGTTTGTATTGGATAGAAAAGGCGTTGCCATTGAAGTTTATAAAGTTCAAGTCGATCATATTATCCCACAAGCAATAGGAACAAAAGAGCATCCTAAGCCTCATACACAACCTCTTAGCAGGTCAGATCGAATTAAGAAGCAACTCGAAAAGTTCGGATTCCTTCATGAGATAAGGCAAACAGATAGTGATCCAAAGGCTTATGAGGAATTTATGTCGGACATAGATTCGGGATATTGGCTTAAGGCCATGAAATCCGAAATGGATTCCATGTATTCCAACAAAATATGAAGTTTGGTAGATCTACTAGAGGGTATAGTACCTGTTGGTTGCAAGTGGATCTACAAGTGTAAGTTAGGAGTTGTTGAAGAGGTGACAATCTTCAAGGCTAGACTAGTGGCAAAAGGTTATACTCAAAGACTGGGTATTGGCTTTGAGAAAACCTTTTCACCAGTTGCTATGCCTAAGTCCATTAGGATTATGGTTGCCATAGCCGCTTACTATGCTATGAAATATGGCAAACGGATGTAAAGACGTTTTTTCTCAATATAAACATTAAAGAAACAATCTATATACAGCAACCACAAGGTTTTACATCCAAATGGAGTGAGCAAAAGGTTTGTAAACTCTAAGGTGGTGATTGGCATGCAGGAATGGAATAAGGTGGAAATGGAAAGACTTTAGGAATGGAATGAAGTTGGGAAAGGAATTATGTTAGTATAGTTTATCCTAGGGGTGTTTCGCGGTTCGGTTTGGATCGGTTTTGGGACAAAAGTCAACCGATCCAAACTATATAATGTATATTGGATCGGTTTGGATCGGTTTGACTTTTATTGTAAATCCGATCCAATCCAATCCAATCCATTTTAAATCGGTTTGGATTGGATCGGTTAATCGGTTTTTCAATTTAAATATTTAATTGAAATATTTGACAAATTACTATTGATAAGTAAACTAATTTAATCAATCAATTTATAAATTTTATTTAGCTATCATATCACACTAATCTTGTGGACTTAAGTTATATTATGTAAGAACATACAACTATAAAGTTATAAGTCCACAATAATTATCCCTATATATTTGATTTTTGAAAGTGAAAAAATCCTAAATTTAGTTTATTTTAATTTATTTGTGTATTTTACAATTAAGATATATATTTTTTATATTATTAGTATATAATTTTGGTTCGGTTTGGATTGGATCGGTTTTTTAGATTAAAACCGAAAACCGATCCAATCCAATCGGTTTTAAGAAAACAAATCCAATTCAATCCAAAAAAGTTCGGTTTTGATCGGTTTTCGGTTTTTTGGATCGGTTCGTCGGTTTTTTTTGGATTGGATTGGATTTGAACACCCCTAGTTTATCCTATGATTAGTATATACAAGGAATGAGAAAGGAATGAAATCATCATTCCTTCTTGATTCCATTCTAATGATTGGTAAATAGGAATGACCAGTAGGAATGTGATCAATTTTTTAAATGACCAAATTATTCTTTTGTAAAAAAATTATTAAAATAAAAGTATTTATTAGTAAAATATTTTTTTTATATAATATCATAGATATTTTTTTAGAAAGCCTATAATTATGCAATTTTAATATCACTTTTAATGTTATTCGAATTACATCAGTAAATATATGCATTTTATATGTGAACAACAAGTTATATATGTTTACACAAAAAAAGTATAAACACTATTCTTTTAAAATTATAATTTAGCAAGCTCTTTCGAATTTTTTGATAAAATATAATTATAAAATTATAAAATATTTTATAACTAGAGTGCTTAACTTTTTTGTGATAAGGTTAGAATGATTTATTGTGCCTTTTTATAAGTTTAATTTGAAGAGATGTTGATAGAATGGACAACTCTTCATTTATTAGTTTTGCATGTATTTTTTAATCATTCAAAGATGTGCGGAAATAAATAATATTTCAAACTATATATATTTCATTAGCAAGTACAAAGTCAATCATATTTCTACTTTTTTTATTATTTATTATTTTTATTTTTACAATAATTTATAATAATCTAATAATTTCTATAATATTACTAAAAAATATATGAATAAAATATATAATTAACTAAAAAGACATAGCAGTCAAATAAGTTGTAATATAATATCAAATATTTACAAAGTAAAGATTTCTTTTCTTAAATATAAAAGTATTTTGTTAAATTTTAGAGTGTAATTCTGTTAATATAAATATATATATATTTATATATATTCATTCCCGATAGATTGGGAGTAGCTAAACCCATGGGAGTGGAAGGGAATGGCTAAACCCATAATTTTGGGAATGGTCACTCAGACGGGAATGGACATTCCCATCTCTAAATTGTACAAATCATGGGTTTGGGAATGGACTTCAGAATGCCCATTCCATTCTTACCATATTCCTGCATACCAATCATACCATAAAGGTTCATCTATGGACTAAAGCAAGCATCCCAAAGTTGAAACGTACATTTTGATAAGATAATCAAATCGTTTAGAATCCTTTATACTAAATTTTTTGATTAATATAAGGTTGGGAATTGGTTTCCCATAAACTATTGTGTCCCTTTGTTATTTTGTTGCGTGCTTTAATGTTTATGATACTGCTTTGCTTGATCAAACATTGCATGACTTGAACACTTGCACTAGATATAGTGCTTAGGCAGGCAGACTAGGCCCTTAGCAGGACTAAGGCATACAGGGGATAAGTCAAACTTGGCATAAAATTTGGGCCAAAAATTAGACCTATGACACTTAGACAAATGATGCAAACTCTATGATGTGGAGGATTCCACGAATGATGTAAAGACAACACTGTGCATTAGATGGTGCTCTTTAGAATTGAGTTTACTAAGATATCCCTCCTAAAGATTTCTACTTGGAGTTTAAGGGCCTGTTCATTTCGTTTTCAACTCTCATTTTTATTTCTATTACTATTTGAAAATTGGAAGCCTACTTCTATTCATTTTCACTCAAACTATTCCTTATTTTCGTTTTTAATGTTCTTTTAAATCTACCCCATTATCTTATTATCACATCAAGTAAATTTAAATTTGATTTGGTATAAAGTACCCATTATCATTGTAAAATTAATAAAATATACACATGTTTTAAAAAAAAAAAAATTTAAATATAAAAATATATGAATAAACTAAGTTTTTATCCCTATACCTACCTTAATTATTACTTCCCAAAAATATTCAAATAAAATTTCTTTTTCATTTTCAAACTATAACTACTTTTTCAACTTTTTCAAATGCATGAAAATAAAAATGAACTTTGGAAATAAAACCAAACGGGCCCTAAATTGCAAATAAGTACGAAAATTCTCTATCTTATGATAGTGCACATAATTATTCCTAATACTTGAGGTTCAAAGGTAGGTTTGTGCATGGTTGCTTATATTTTGATACAGTCATTTATCACGTAGCAAGTCATATGGTTTTTATGTTAGGTGTAAAATCACTATATATGTGGAGGTTTATGAGGACCAATAAAGAATATCCTATATTTTCTTATTATTGTTAGTATAGAAATCCTTGGCAAAGACGTGGCATGACATTCAAGAAAGAGTTCTTAAATAAATCACATAAAACTAACACATGAAGAAAGAATTAGTAAATAGTATTGATGTTGTTAGGTTGTGTCAATGGAATGCCCAAATTTTAATCCTCAATTGAAAAATTAAATAATAGATGGATTGTATTTGTATGGTACTTATATGGGATAATGCATGTTACTTCACCCATTGAGTACACCTCGTGACTTGCTGCTAGACATCGACCATCACTATAAAAAACTCATCTAGACTGATAGAATTTTCTTATGGATTTTTGATAGAACGATAGATTTTTGATGGATTTCCAATGGAACTTTTTGCATTAGAGAAAGCCTCATCGAGAATGCATTTCTGATGCCTTTTCAATAGAAAATTCCATCAAAAAAATTTCCACGAAATTACGATGCTTTTTATATGGACTTTAGACCATTGAAACCAATTCAATTTTCATCAAGTTATCGACTGAAAAATCCATCAAAAAATTTCCATCAGACTTCTATCGAATTTATGATGGAAATTACATTTTTTAAATATTTTTTTTCTTTTTTTTCGATGAAATTATGAGACATTTCTGTTGAAATCTTAATTTTTATTAATAAATTTACTTTCAATTTTTGATGGAAGTTCCTTGAATTTTCATAAAAAAATTAATTTTTTAAAATAAATCTTAAACTTTTATTTGATTAACCTATTGATACATCATGTATATAAAATAACATAAACATACAAAACAACAACATTATGAATAAATAGAAACAATAATTTAAAAAAAATGTCATTTTATAAATACAAATCTTAGAAAGTAACAATTCTTAATTACAAAAAATAAAAATAAAAAAAATGATCCTATCTACTGGCCAACAACACCACCAAACTCGAAATAGTCATCAGCATCGCAATGCTAATCCTACTAGGTGCCATGCTGATGATAAACTCCCTGCTAATGCGCTTGAAGTTGTTGCTTGTAGGGTTGGGTTGAGAGAAGGGATAGAAGTGGTGTAGAGGATTTGGGCAGAGTATCCTTCTGCATGCCTCTGCATGACCAGCTAAGCAATAATATCCTGCATTGCACTTAATCGCTTATTAAATATGGTCTCGCATATCCTGAATTTGGGCCTCCAAATAGGCTATAGATGACACAGTCGGTGGCTCATCTCGAGTCACACTATTGGAGGAGGGCGATGCTAATAGCTCAACTTGTAACCCTCTCCCTTCTTGTTGGGGCTACCTACAGTTTGCGTCCAGAAATTAGCTAGAGACTGTTGGATCTCTGCACTGCTCCTAACACCTTTTGGGTGAGCTAGGTCTGTAGTGCCTACTGGAAGCTCTCATGTAAGATAAAAATTAAATATATAAATACACTATAATATAATTGAAACAAGTATTTGTCATATGTAAAAAACTTACACCAGTTTTCCTTGCCATCTTGTCTATCTAGCTCCTATTGGACCATCTCTTGTGGGTACGTACAAAAATTTTCTCCACTGTCGGCGGCCTCTGCAACTCCCAAACCTATATACAGAAGCAGAATTAGCATAAGTGTGTCATAGATACAAAAGAAAATTTGATAGAATCTTTGATGAAATCGATCTTACCCAAAAAAACATGAACTCAACAATCAAGTAAACAATTAGCAGATTATCTATCGAAAGGGCATCAATCCTTTTCCATCAACTAGTTAATGAAAAGAAAATAAGAAGGACACCAACCCTTCTCCATCAACCATGACATGGAAAAATTATAAACATTAGTCAATTTAACAAATATTAAGAATGTAAAGTAAGTTTACTAAAGATTAAATGTTAGGAAACTTACTAAACTCTCGACATGTGTCCCGACAGATATACTTCCTCCAGTATAGAGGGATCCATAGGTCTCAAAAGCTCAGTTCTTCTTGGCCTGTATGGACTTCTTCTAAAATCTTGGGATTACTTGTACAGGCATAGGGCATCCCAACTATCCTCACCAATCCACTCTGGCCTCTTGCCTATGTTTCGGGCATCGTCATATATTTTACTTAATCGGTGATCCTCTTTAGTATCAAACGCCCTCTGTATATGGCCTTCGTACAGGGGGTCCCAACAAATATATCTCTATGAAAGAAAAGGAAATAATTTAGTGTACTTTCAATATACAGACATACTTATTTGTAAAAGTAAATAATTAATAACATGTATATACCTTCCATTTCCTAAACATCAAATCTTGAAGGGCCTAGGGGATATTCGATCAAGTCGTACAAAGCTCATGTACCTTGCTCTTGATCACTCTCATCAAAAACGTGGTACCATCTAGTAATGGCGTATGCCGGCATAAAATCCTTAACATCAATACATAAGTATTAAACCAACAATATTTATCTACCAAGAACATAATAAAATAACATTTATATTATAATCAATTCAACTTACCCACAACATCCCTTGGGATGCAAGTACACCCTGCCAAAATTGTGGGATAGGGGCTTTGATTCCTTCACCCAAAGTCTGGCCTAATAAGAAATCACCTGCTGCTGCTGTAGAAGGATGGAGTGGAACAACAACAGATGGCCAAGTGTCAAGCGGAGTAAAGGATGGTGAGGGAGTATCTGTAGTGACATGGATAGTGGCTGAGACAGGTACTACTATTGTAAGGGTGGGTGTGGCACACGGTATGTGGATGACCTCACAGTAATTGAGGAAGACATGGGTGATGGTGATGAAGAGGAAGAAGGTGAAAGAGTGCGGAGATGTACGGGAGGAAAATGTAGGGTGGGTATAAACTGATGACTAGTCGACATGGTGGGAGAGTGGTCTACTAGGTCATGTGTCTAAGAGGTCGAGGAAATGCCCCTACCTCGGCTAAAACCCCAAGCTCAGCCGGTGATGGGAAGGCAGATACCTAACCAGTCTGTCATCTATAAAACAAAAACAAACTGCACATATAGACAATAATATTATTATGATAAATTAATTAACTATATATGTGAAATGCATAAAAACAGTTAATAACTAAACTTATCTAAATACATGTTAGTTTTGATAGATGTTTTAATTGAATATATAATTCTTTAGATAAATTCTTCAGTCTTTTTATCTACAAGGATTCAGTCCATTGACGTTCCAATCCTGGATTTGTCTGTCATTTACATAAACATGTCCAGATAGACAAAAAGACTGAAACTCTATGTGATGAATGATAAGTTTTTGACAGAAATTTTTGGTGTTCCAATTATTTCTCATGTGAAAAGTTATATGATTATTAGTTTTGAGAAAAATCATCGTGTTTAACATAAAGAATTACCACTTAATTGATGGTTTCATTAGATGGTATTTAACTTTGAGAATTGAAATACAGGCTTATCAAATTTTGTTCAATTTTACCATGGAGCAAGAAATTTCTAGTTCTAACATTAACTTAGTTCTATTTTTTACTCAGTTTAACCAAATTGAACCGATATTTTTAGTTTTTGGTTTGGTTTCGATTATCAATTCAAAGATTTATGGTTTATGATTCAACAATTACTTAGGATCTATAGAGAAGTTTTATGCTCCGTAGAACACTTACAAGTTTTTGTGGAACTTTATGCTTCAAGATCACTTAAAATCTCCAGATGAGTTTTAGACTTTGTGATTCACTTATAACTTTTTATGGGGCTTTATGCTTTGAGGATCGCTTAGGATTTCTAGCAAACATTTACACTCTAAAGATCACTTAAGATCTTAGGCGAAGCTTTTAGTTTTAGGAATCAATTAAAATTTTTTAGGGACCTTTATGATCCATTGAGTTGGCATGATGATTTCAATAGGTATGTGGTGACCCTTGTTTTTATCTTCCTTTTCACAATTTATTTGTTGTGAAAGACTTCCCTAAGGAAAGTCACCATGGTCTCCCCATAAGGAGGCCATCCCTTTATTAGGGTATTAAATATTAACTTTGAGGCACGCAACCCTTCCTTAGTACCATTTTATCTTTCCATTCCTTGATAGATGGCTTTGCATTGAAAAAAATGTCCATGTATCCCTTCCCTGAAAGAAAGTTCACTTGGCTCTAGATAATGAGTCCTTAGGAAAGTTTACTTTAGGGAAGGATTTGACATGCATTAGTGTACAATGATCACATTAATTTGAATAATTTTCTACTTTTATATGCAGATGAGTATGATTTCATATTACTTTTGAGAAGTGATCAAATATTCCTTCTCCAAGGTATTTCATTGGATTTAATAGTACATTCATTATTCTTTTGTACCAGCTACTATAGAGGCTGTGAGAAGTTATCAGCTACCAGCTAGCAAATTTACTTCTAAATTTTATGCTCGAGGGAGGCATATGCCTTGATAGACCTTCAAGTCACCCAGGAGAGGCATACGTTGAGGCATTGTTGGTCAACTAAAGAGCTTGGCTCCTAGGTATTATTAAATAGGGTTCCATAAAAGTGTTACTCCTTGAAAATTTTTGACACAGTTTCCTTTATAACTATAACAATCCAAATTTTTTCTAGAGTAAATAGCATATACCCCCCAACATATAGGGTCATGTGTACTTTGCCCCCTAATCGTTGCAAATGTGCAAAACGATTACCTAATATTTGCTAAATGTGTTTCATTTTCCAACGGAATATTCCAGCGAAGATGCTGAAATACTTTGAGTATGTTGCACTTTACCTTCTCAACTTTGACAAAATGTGCATTTAACAACCTAATCATTTTAAAATATCGCACTTCTATCATTAGAATTTTATTTTTGTGGAATAAAGTAAAACATTTGATAAAAAATATTATCACGCACTAGTCACTTGTTAATATATAGACAGTTAAATCAATTTGACCTATCATATAATTTTAGATTAATTTTATAATTATATTTTACTTAGTTTATATGTATGAGATGATTAAAACTAATTTTAAAAGTATACTTTAATTGATTTTTATATCAATATAACAATATGCATATTTATTATCAAATGATATTTAAATATTTGTAATTTAAATAGAGTAATAAATGATAGAGATGATATTGATACTAGAATCTACATAATTTGTTGCCAATATTCGTCTGACCAGTGTCACATATCTTATTGTTATTCAAATTAAAACCCTAAACCACGTATACTCTTAATTAATCAAATAAGCATAAATTTATGAGTACACTATAAAAATCATTTCGTAATAGAACCCCCAAAATTATTTTTTGTTATCTTATACACATCAATTTAGGAAAATATTTACCATTAAGTTGGTTCATACATTTTAGATAACTCATTGATTAAACTGGTGATATGTTGACAATTAACATATGATAATAATTTTTGGCAAAATATTTCACTTTATTCCACCAAAATAAGAATTTAATGCTAAAGATAATATTTTAAAATACTTTAGGTAGCTAAATATAATTTTTTTAAAACATCAAGGGGCAAAGTGCAACAACTTCCAAATATATCACCGGAAAGTTGGAACATGGGATATTTAAGCATATTTAGCAAAGGTTGGGTATTTGTTCTACACGCCTGCAATGGTTGGGGAGTAAAATGCAAATGACCCTATACGTTAGGGGATTGTTTGCTATTTATCCTTTTTTCTAACCCACAGAGGAAAAATATATATCCAAGAACATTAATATAATTAAACAATTAACTACCACAACCCTTTATTACTCCATACACATGCAAACAAACAATATTCCAACAGCAACAAATGGGAGCTTCCACCCCTTCCCCCAATTTCCATCCTCCAACCTGAACTATTTATTCTAGATTCTATACCTAACACATGCTTACTATTCATACATACATAAGATTTCTATCAGATTGGGACATATAGATAAAAAATAAAAAGCACACTTACCTAAAAATATGCAGAATATGGACAATTGAGGGAACGAACGAAGAAAAGTGCTGGATATCAATGATGAAGGTACCTATATATTACAATTAGAAAGAATAGATACAACTTAATTTAATGAAATATTTCTAAGTAGTTAATTTATGGGATGTGATAACTAAAAAGATTTCAAATTAATATAAAATAGTTAATTAAATTCTAAATTGACCTTAAAGATACATAAACATAATAATTGAATATTAAATTGAAGAAACACTTAATTAAACAAACCGAACATGTAATTCAAATTTAATAAACTCTAAATGAAACAATTGAGTCCCTAAAATATCAAAACTTCAATAATTATAAATACACACACGTAACACCTAAAATTAATGAATTGAAATTACAAAAAAATAAAAATAAAAATAAAAATTAAGTTCCAAATTAATATCTAATTTTTGCAAAATTAAAACTATAAATCTTAGTGCCTCAATCAGTTTCAACAATTATAAATACGTAAACATAAATCATCAAATTTAATAAGTACTAGCTTTATATATAAGAATTATTTATTATCAAAATTTATTAATTAATATATTCCTATTAATTAGTATACCTTACCTAAAATTTGATAACTGTTAAGATTTCAAATTAAAATAAATTCAATAATTGAATCCTATTGACCTTAAATCAAACAAATTGAACATATATATATATATTACAAATTTAATCAATACTAATCTCATCCATAAATTAAGCCCTTGATATAATTTATATTCAAAACATAATTAAGTTTCAAATATAATAAAATTGAAAAACCATGCATTGTAACACATAGTTCATAAAATTTAAACAAAATAAATCCTAACCCCAAAATTCATAAAAATTGAACAAATAAACAAATACATGCACATAATACATCAAAATTAATCAAATAAATCATCAAAGTTAATTTAATAAATCATAAATAATAATTTTAAATTAAAAAAATGATGGACGACGAAAATGACGGTGACCGTGCGATGTGGTGGCAGTGAACAGGTGCGGCACAGTGGTGCAAGGTGAACGGCGGCTAGCGGTGGCACGATTAATGGAGATCGCCGATGGTGGGAGAGGAAAAAGGAGGTAAAGAACAAAGAGAGGATGAGAGAAAATGAAGAAGAAAGAAAAGAAAGGAGGAAGAAAAAGAGCTCGCAATTTTTTAACTTTCTGAATGAATTTGAACGGACTTTCATTAAAAATTCCCTAAAAAATTTAATAGTTTTAATTTTAAAAAAAAAAATTGTGCCAATTTTCGCACTGTTTTTGTTGAAAAAAAATTTCAATGGAATTTTCATGCGGATATGTCGTCGGAAAGTTTCGCACCAAAAGGGCGCCAAAAATTGCCAGTTTTTTGCCGCTTTTAGGTGGATTTTTGATGACCCTCCATTTTGTCAGAAATCGACTGCAATTCCCTTGAAATTTTAGTGATTTTTTGTAGTGCATGAGTAGTGATAAGCTTAAAATAAGGAGTTTACTTTAAGAATTATAAATAATTTTTTTTTAATTATTTATAAATTAAATTGCAAGGATTTGCCAAACAAGACTAGCTAATTAGTGAACTTAAGAGATCATACAGCAAGACTAGCCCATGTCACTTAAGAAAATGATCTATTGATATGAGTTGTCAATTACAATGGATCGATTTAAAGAGTTAAATTGATTCAACTGAATAAAAGAATTTATCTAATTAACTCATGAGATGACCTGCCTAATGATGGAGAAACAATTCATTAATAAAACTAATCAATTCTTGAATAGAGTATTCAATTTAAAGGTTTGATCAAATTAAGGAGTTAAATTGATCCAACTGAATAAAAAATATTTTTATTTAATTAAGTTCATGGCCTAGAGTTAACCTTGATTAAGACCAACTAGTTGATTTCCGCATGCAGAATTAATTAATTGAAGAGTTCAATTAATTATTCAAGATCACTTGGATTTTTTAATTCAGAATTATAAATCCTAGTCTTTTAATCCAATTTTACAACAGAGTTAAAAGAGATATTTTCTACGACTAATAGTAGATTGACAATTGGCAAAGCTACTGTAGCTTGACAACTAGCAAAGCTGTAGTTAAAAGAGACATGTGCAAGTTTTAATGGTGGAAGACAATTGCATGCCCGTTGGTGGTTCGAAGGAGTTCCTCCAATTTAAGAGATATTTTAGCAGAACTTATCTTGGAGATAACCACCATTCACTTATCTTCCATCCTATATAAATAAAAAATAAGCCACTGCTCTCTAAAGTGATGAAATACTCGTTTTAAATATCTTGCACAAAATTTCTAATTACTCTCCTTACCACATTCTCTTGAAAGTTTTCTCTACCATTTTTAAGAGCCATTGCAATTCTTCGAAATAGCATAAAAGCAATACCAAAAAAAAAAAAAAAAAGTTAACGACAAAATAATAAGTGACAATACAAAAATTGTCATTAATTATATAATTAGGTGACAAAATTTTGTTTTGTCACTTTAATAATTTTTATAAACTAAATAGTGACAATAATAGTATTTAAGTTATCACCATTGACAATTAGTGATACCTTATGGTGACAACTTAGTGACAATAGAAATCTTGCCATGAATTCTAGTAGCAATTTTTATTATCACTAAATTGTCACTAATTGTTAATGGTGACAACTTAAAACATTAATTAGTTTTTGTCACTAATAAGTCATGTTGTGACAAAAATAAATAAATTATTGTTACTTAAAAATATCACTAGTGATAAAATAAAAGTTTTTCTTTACTTAATACATATCATTAGTGACAATTTTTATATTGTCAATAATATAACATTTTTTTTAAAGTGAAGAAACTTCAAATGGACATTTGGCGTATGGATATGCCACTAGATGCCCTGTGCTTGGAGTGCTTTATGTGGATCATCTACTTCTTGAAGGGATTTTGAATTGAGATCCTCCATTTAAAATTCAAGAAGACAAAAGAAGGAGGTATATATAGGATTTGCACTGTATTAGGCATTATTTCTTGGAAGGTCGTAGATATTGGCTCTAGACATTCGAAGGGGTTTTTGGATTTGAAAAGAAAAATAGGAAAGAAAGAAGAAGATTGGAAGAGTATTTCAAGAACGAAATCTTGAAGCATTTCTTGCGGGTGTAACGTGGTTCAAGTTCTTCGACTTCGACCTCGACCCGGACTACCAAATATAACCCTGGTTGTGACCTTGATCTCGACTCAGAACCGCACAAGTGTATTTTGGATCTCTGACCTGACTACACGAAAATACGTTAGGCTAGCTGAGATCGCCCTCAGCTAAGGCCCTCTGATGCCGAAATTAGTGAGGTGATCAAATGAGCACAACGTAAAGAGAAGAATTTAAGTGATAGTTAATGGTGATAGCTTGACTTGGCACTGTGCTGGGCTTGCTTTTTATAGATAATGGACTGTCCTTTCTATATGGATCGAGCTGGCGCTGTATTGCGCATTAGATCCTCGATTGTTCAACGGTCCACTGTGTGGGTCATGACCTGTATCGGGTCGGGTTCATGTGGGTCACGACCCTACTTGAATAAAAAAGACACAGATCTTGTCCTGTTTGGGCATTTTAACTAAAGTATAGGGGCAGGGTGGTCTTTTCATCTATTCCCATTAATAATTACCATCATTAACTCCCCCACTTCAAAAGTGTATTGATTCTCGTTCTTGTTAGGGGAACTGAACCTATACACTTATAGAAATAGGTGTTGACTCGGCCTAACTGTTTGATCAAGCCCCTTCAATCTGGGCCATTGATGCCGCCTCGATAAGTGAACCGTCACACCCTCTTCCCATAAATACCCCAGGACTGCTCCATAACTTCATTCTGCTTCTCTCTCTATATTGTTTTCGCTCACTTCGACAGACCCCGAACCCTAGCTTTTCGCTATCTGACCAAGATTTCGACTCCCTAGGTTTGTCTTCTTCTTTATAATAATGATCTAGAGTTCGAGTTTAAGTTCCTCCTCAAAAAGGACTCGCAGCCCTAATCAATTGGGGTCGAATGCAAGTGTTTCCCCTTCCTCATGTTCTGAGGGTGTGACCTCGCTTCAGATAATTCTTTTCTCTGGTTCGACCCTAGCCCCCCTTCCTCTTGATTCCCAAGATCCCGAACCCCAATCAGGTTCTAACCTGACCGATTTTTCCTCCGCCTTGGTGGATGAATCCGCTAAGGATCCTGAGACAAAAAAGTATGTCCTCTCCACATCTCATTGGCTAGTAATAGTTCCCAACCTAGGGTCTTTAATGGTCACTGAGGTCAAGTCGCGATTCTTTATTCCCTTTGAGTACGAAATAATTTTCCCCAATAACTCGAATCGGATGCATCTCTCCCCTGCCGGTTGCACCACCTTTTCAATAGGAATGCTGGAGGGGGATTTCAGATTCCCTATCCCCGATCCCATTGAGAATATCTTGTTAGGGCTAGACGTTTGCCCAACCCAACTCATCCCCAACGCAATAAGACATATCATCTGCTTCTTCATCATAATAACTTACCTCAGGGTCGAGCCTTCCTTTGTTCACTTTTGATCGCTTTACTCAATAACGAACTCGACCCGATCTAGGAAGCACGGGTTTTACTATATCAACGTAAGGCCCTTATGCAAGTTTGTAGATAAGGTTCCTTCCTCCTTAATCCCATGGAAGGAGAAGTTTATTTTTATTCGAGCCCTCGCCAATCATCCTTAGTGGTTTCGATCTGACTGGAGGCACAGTAAGCCTAAACCCTCCGTGTCGAATGAGGTTACTTAGGGAGAGGATTTCATAGATACCCTGACTACCCCCATGTATAAGGCTAGTGAACTTTTGAAAGAGGAGGTCCTCAAGATTGTTGGCCTCACGCCAGCTAACATTCGAGTTCAAAGGACTCTTGAAGATGGTCTTTTCCTCCATTTAAGCTTTTTCTCCCTTTTCCCACCCCATTTTTCTTTTATTAGGATCGTGATCTAACCCTTCTTCTATTTTGTTTCAGTCACGTCGAGCAAGAATCTTCACATCATCAACAAAATAAAAGCCCTAATGAGGCCTTAATGGCTAAGGCTCAATCATCGGGGCTTATTTATGCTCCCACAACCTCCATCCAGCTTTCGACCTCAAGTTAGCCCTCAAGTGCTCTCGCTCACATGGTTAAGATGGAATAGCCCTCTCCAATTAACCAAGTCGCCAAGCTCGAGGTCGCTCGTTCGGATCCGGACCCTTTCCCAGCCACCAAAGATACTTCACCGGGCAAAGAAAAAAGGAGCAAACAAGGGTCCAAGAGCAAGATCCCAAAGCTCTCCTCGCCTATCCATTCAGGCACAAGTTTATTTGAGAAGTCTAATGGCAAGGGATCTAGTAATAGTTACTTAGAAAAGAAGGCGTAAGTCGAATCTATTCTCACTTCACCTTGTGACCTTAATGTTATTGCCCACCGCGAGAGCCTACTAAATGATGCATGTAAGAGCTACAAGACCATCAACTCGACCTTCCCTAGTGATTCCTCGCATCCAACTCTGATCCCAAATTGGGAAATTATAGATCAAAGCTTCGTGCTGCGATCTCGATCTAGGGAGACCTTATTCGAGCTAAACAAGAGGTGTCTGATGACACAAGATCGGGCTCTGCTTGCTGCAGTGAATTTCACCAGGCTAGAGGAACATGGCTCCCACACCCTGATATAGGTGCACTCTGAATATCTCCCAATGTTACTCTTAAAAGTTCCCCATCTGTTTGAGCTCACAACTAATGTCGCTCTTTTCTTTTATAAGGGATCACATATATGCATTAGCTATCTCTGCAATGTGCCTATTGGAGAAGTTGCTTCATGATCCGGGACATGGAGGTCATGGAGCTCAAGGAAGCCAAGGAGGAGCTTGAGGCCAATTTGAAGTCAACCCAGCAGTCCATCAACAGTAAGCTTGCATTGCATAAAGAGGAGTTGGCAGATCGGGATCAAAAGGTCAAGGACCCAGAACAAAAGTTGTCGAATCGGAGAAAAATGCACCACACAAGCTAGGTTGCTCGAAGGGGTGTACATAATTCGAGGGCTCATCCGAGTTTAAGGAGCTGATCTAAAAAGCTAGGATGGATGGAGCCCGAGCTTTCAGGAAGTTAGGCATGTTTGAGTCCATAGTCGAGGAGAAGTCTGCGAAATACTCCTACATGAGCTTTATAAAGTGTCAAGCCCAACTGAAGAAATTGGGTGAGATCATTGAGGGCTTTGATTTAGACCAACTTGACCCAACCAAGGACGCTGATTTGAAAGATTATCCATCCAGTAGGCTCCCCAAAGAAAAAGAGCCTGGGGACGAGTTCGCATTCCTAGCCAAAGAGGTCGAGGCACCTCTCTTGGCCGCTGAGGAATATGAGATTCCCTCCGAGGCTCATGCTTTTCAAGATGCCGCAGCGGAAGCTAGGGACCTGGCATAGCGAGATTTGTGCACTTGTAGTTATTTGTTATTTATTTTTATTTTTTTTGTTCGAGTTCCCCCTCACCCCCATCATTGCATTATGAGCTCAAACTACAAAATTAATGTAATTATCATGGTTTAATGAAATACGAGATTCATTTTGAGTTTGCTTTAAATACTAAAACTTATGCATTCATCGTTTAAGCATAGGGGCTCCTCCATCATATTGTGCCTTTGAACCTCGGCTTGATCTTGTACACGATCTTGATCCCAATATCTTACTCAGATACCGTTAGGATCCCGACCCCAGTCTTTTATCCAGATCCTGTACAAAATCCTAATCCCATTGACTTAGGAACTATTCTTGAGTCACGGGTCTTGTCCAGATCTGATGTAGGATTTTGATCCTGTTGACTGGGATCTTCCTGCCATTAGGATCTTGCATAGGTCCTATTTAAGAACTCGATCCCATTGACTTGGGATCTTTCTACCGTTAGGATCTTGCATAGGTCTTCTATAAGAACTCGATCCCATTGACTTGGAATCTTCTTATGGTTAGGATCTTGCGCAGATCCTATATAAGAACTCGATCCCATTGACTTGTGATCTTCTTGTGGTTAGGATCTTGTGCAAATCTTATATGGGAACTCGATCTCATTGACTTGGGATCTTCTTATGGTTAGGATCTTGTGTAGATCTTATATGAAAACCCGATCCCATTGACTCGGGATATTCTAGTGGTTAGGATCTTACGTAGATCCCATATGAGAACTTGATCCTATTAACTTAGGATTTTCTTATGGTTAGGATCTTGCGCAGATCCTATATGAGAACTTGATCCAATTAATTTAGGATCTTTTGGGATGTAGCACAAGCATCATTACGCAAATGGTAAATTTGCAGTATTAATTAAAGAGAAATTTACTTAATTGAAATGCATTACAAAAGGTATTAGCCGTATATTGGCTTTGCAGGGTTCATTGCAACTTCAAACATAAAATTTTTCATATTCTATGATCTCGGTAACTCCTTTCCCTTAACGTCCTCTAGCCTGTACGACCCTTGCCTGGTCACCTTAACCACTTTGTATGGTCCCTCCCAATTTGGGTCTAGCTTCCCCACATGTTTTGAGACTTCCATCTTTTTCAAGACCCAGTCCCCTACTCGGAAGCTTCTCTGTTGAACTTTCTTGTTGTATTACCTTGCCATGATGTTCTTCTATTCTTGGATTTTGACATAAGTCCTGTACCTTTTTTCCTTTATTACCTCTAACTCGAACTCTTTGACCTCATGGTTACTTTCTGGCTCATACTTCAAGACTCTCCATGTGGGTTCACCAATTTCTGCTGGGATCACAGCTTCTGCCCCATACACCAAACAACATAGGGTCTCTCTTATCGCAATTTTAGGAGTGGTGTGATACGCCCACAAGACCCATTGGAGCTTGTTGGCCCACCCACTTTTTGCCTCATCTAATCGAGCCTTGAGGCCTTTTAGGAGGTCCTGATTGGTCACTTCTATCTGGCCTTTTGGTTTCGGGTTCCCAACTGAAGTGAACCTCTACCCAATTTTGAGTTCCTTACACCATTCTATTATTTTCTTCCCATTGAACTGAGTTCTATTGTTTGAGATCAAGACCCTGGGGATCCCAAACCGGCATATAATGTTCTTCCAAAGAAAGCTCATGACCTCATATTCGGTGACCTTTACTAATGCCTCCGCTTCTACCCACTTATTGAAATATTCGACGGCCATTATCACAGACCTCTCATGTCACTGTGTCGATAGAAATAGATCCAGAATATCGATCCCCCATTGATTAAAAAGATACGATATGAAAATCAGTTCCATTGGAACGGCGGGTCGATGGTCAAGGTTGGAATGGAACTGGCATTTCTCACATTTTTTTACCAGGGTTGCTATATCTTGATTCATAGTAGGCCAAAAGTAGCTTTGCCTGAGGGTATTTAGTTCCAAAGATCTCCCTCCTATGTAGTTCCCACAACTGCCCTTGTGGATTTCTCGTATCACATATTGAGCCCTTTTGGTTCCCAGGCACTTCAATAGTGGCCTTTTAATAGATCTCTTATATAGTTCCCCATTGACCAGGGCGAATCGGTTCGCTTTGAAGGCTAACCTCCTTGCTTCCGCTGGGTCCTCAAGCAAAGTCCCATTCGTCAAGTACTAAACCAGGTCATTTTTCCAAGCCGCATCTTCCTCTATCTACATCATCGCCTCTTTTATAGAGGCATCGTTCTCTAATTCAGAACGATCCGCAACCAGCAGGGTTATGGTTGTGTTTCTAGTTCCTATGGTTGAACTGTCAAACTTAGCCAAAGCATCCGCTCTACCATTTTCCTCCCTGGGGATTTGTTGTACTTGACAAAATTTAAATCCTGACATAAGCGCCTTCACCTTTCCCAGGTATTCAGTCATAGACTTTTCCCGAGTCTCAAATGTTCCTTCAATTTGAAGCACCACGAGCTATGAATCAGTATAAACATTTAACCTCCTGACATCTGTGCTCTTTGCTACCTTCAATACTATGATTATAGCCTCATACTCAGCCTCGCTGTTGGTGACCCCGAAGGCTAGCTTGACCGAGAACTCGAGCTTCACGTGTTTGGGTCCCCTAAAGAAAATTCCAGCTCCCCTACATCGAGACGTGGCGGACCCATCAACATACTTCATCCACGTTTCTATTCTGGGTTCGGGGTCTTGTACTACCATCTCGACCACGAAGTCAGCCAAGACCTGGGCTTTCATGGAACTCCTACGTCGGTACTCTATGTCGAACTCCCCCAGTTCTATAGCCTACTTGATCAGTCTCCTGAGGCATCGGGCTTGGCAAGGACCTATTTCAATAGATGGTTAGTCAAGATAATAATTTTATGAGATTGGAAATAAGGCTTCACTTCCTTGTTGTCATTACTGGGGCTAGAGCCAACTTCTCGACATCCAAGTATCTGCCTTCTGCCCCTTTCAACACTTTGCTCACACAATACATAGGCTTGTGAACTAAGTTTTCCTCCCGAACCAACACCAAGTTGGCCGCATATTCTGATGTGCCCAAATAGAAGCATAGGGGCTCCCTGAGAATAGCCCTTACTAACATAGGTGGCGAGGCCAGGTACTCCTTGAGGTCTTGAAATGCTTTCTCACATGCACTATCCCATTGAAAGTTCCTCATATGCCTCAGAATTTTGAAAAATGGCAAACTCTTATCAGTTGATCTCGAGATGAACTAGTTTAAGGATATGACCTTGTCAATCAACTTCTGCATATCCTTTACTGATTTAGGTGAGCTCATATCAGTTATAGCTTTAATCTTCTCCAGGTTGGCGTCTATCTTGCACTTGCTAACCAAGTATCCCAGGAATTTCCTTCCTTTGACCCCGAAGGTGCATTTGGATAGGTTGAGCTTCATCTTGTACTGCCTCATAATAGTAAAAGCTTCCTCTAAATGTATTAAGTGGTCGGGCTCATTCTAGCTTTTAACCAGCATGTCATCCACATATACCTCCATAGTTACCCGGATATGGTCCTTGAACATCTTGTTTACCAACTTCTGGTAGGTGGCTCCTGTATTCTTCAGCCCGAATGGCATAACGTTATAACAAAAGATCCCCATTTTAGTTACGAAGGTCGTCTTATCTCGGTCTTTTTCTACCATAAAAATTTGGTGGTATCCTTGGAAAGCATCCATCATTCTAAGGAGGGCACAACCTGTAGTGGAGTCCACTAGTATATCAATCCGAGGTAAAGGATAGAAATCTTTTGGGTAGGCCTTGTTCAGGTCTAAGTAGTCCATGCACATTCTCCATATTCCTTCTATCTTTGGCACAACCACTACAATCGAAAGCCACTTTGTGAACTGGATCTCGACGACATATCCCGTTTCCAATAGTTTGTTCACTTCTTCCTCTATGATCTGATTTTTCATCCCCCCATGGCTCCTCTTTTTCTGTTGGACAGGTCTAACTTAGGGGTCTACGTTCAGCCTGTGCATTATCACCTCAAGGTCTATCCCCTCGAAATCGAGGGTTTTCAGACGAAGACATCCGTATTTTTCCTCAGAAATTCGATAGTTAGGAGTTCCAATTCTGGAGTCATGTAGTACCAATTTTCGTTGTCTTGCTCGGGTCTCCTAGCACTAACTCAATGTCCTTGACCGTGCTTGTGGGTTCAATTCTGCATTCCTCTACTTATCTTTTCTTATTTTCTTCTTGGGGTTTCAAATTTGTGATGTCCTCGACAGAAGTCACGATGGCCTTCTTACCTTTTGACCCCGACCCTGAGCCTTCTCATTTCAACTCCGAAGCCTCAGTTTTGAGCCTATTTTTTAGAGACATTTGGTAACATTCCTTTGCTTCTTTTTGGTCATAGCTTACTTTTCCAATTTCTCGACTTTCTGGAAATTTTATTTTGAGGTGGAAAGTTGAGACTATTGCTTGGAATTGGTTCAAACCGGGTCTTCCCAAGACCACATTGTACGCAAATGGGGCATCATCCACTAGGAATTTAAGCATAAGTGTCCTCTAGGAAGACTCCATTCCTAAAGAGATCGGGAGGTCGATAGTTTCGATTAGCGTTACTTCAGCTCCTCCAAATCCTATTAAGGGTGTGTAGATTGGCAAAATTCTCACAAGCGTGAGCTCTATCTTCTTTAAGACCTCCAAAAATATTATGTCCATAGAACTCCCATTATCTACTTAGACCTTATGCACAGAAAGTTTGCTATGTCGATGGTAATGACCATGGGGTCATTTTGGGGTCCAACGACCCCTTGGGAGTCCCTGCCATCGAAAGTAATGATGGTTTGGTTAGCAATATGCATCACGGTATTCATTTTTTTCTGGCATACCTGGTTTCTAATTAATCCGACATGTTTTTTCCTCGCACTATGGGAATCTCTAAATGTGGGGCCTCCTACTATCATAAATATGACCCCTCGTCGGGGTAAATTGTCTCCAATAGGATCATCTGCTATCTTCTTACCCTTCTTTTCCCTGCTGCAGGATCTACTGTGGGTTTGGGATCAATTCCTCTTTTTCCCTTGTTCCCCATTCAAGCTCGCGCCCTTTGGTCCTGAACTCCTTAGCGATGACCTCCTTCCAGTATCCTTGTCTGATGAGCTTCTCTACTTCGTCTTTAAGCTGGATGCAATCTTCAATGTCATGACCCCAATCCTTATGGAAATGGTAATACTTGTTCAAGTTTCGTCTTGCCGGTGTATCTTGCATCTTCTGGGGCCACTGCTATATCTTTGATCCCTCAATGGCCATAAGTACATGGGATCTCGTGGTGTTAAGAGGGGCATAATGGTTGTACTTCCATAGAGGAGAGTGATGGCAATCTTTTTCAGATCGAGTCTTGTGAAGCCCTTGATCTTTTTTAGATCTTCGGGGGGTACTTTTGGACCACTCATGGTCCTTCATGGTGTTGATCTCCTCCTTATGAATGTAATGTTGAGCTACTTCCATCAATCATTCCATATCCTCTGGGGGCTTCCTAGCAAGAGCCGAGGCCAGGGGTCCTTTCTTGAGCCCATTAATGATAATGCTTGTTATCATGTCAATGCGTAAGTTTTGCACTTCCAGCATCTCGTTGTGAACCTATTCATGAACCCCCTCATGTTCTCGTATTCTTTTTGCTGTATAGTAAATAAGTAAGTGACGGACCTCTTGGACTTCCTCTTGCTAGCAAATTAGTACAGAAACTTTTGTATGAGCTTATCATAAGATACTATCATTCCTGGGACCTGCCCCATAAGCCATTTTTGAACTCTCCCGCTCAGCGTTATTACAAAAATTCTGGAATTCATAGCATTTGATTGTCCATACAAGTTCATGCTGTTCTCAAAAGCTGTTACATGTTCCTATGGATCCTGGTTTCCATCATACTTAGGTAAGTGAGGGAGTTTAAAGTGTGAGGCCACTGACTCAACCAATATCTCAGCGCAGAATGGTGAGTTCTTTTTTTGCAATGCTGAGGTCCTTTTCCTCTTAAGTTCATATATTTTTTTGCTCAATTTCTCGACCTGGTCACTGATCTCATTGACCTCCTCCTTAGAGAGTGAAGGTTGGGGTCTCTTGAGTGCGAGGTCATCCCTGTTCAATATCAATGGCTCCATCATTGATCCTTTGTCTCTCCGGTTAACATTTGGCAGGTAATTTTCCCTTCTTGCTGCCTTGCTCCCCACTTCGTCAGAATCTGCCATCTCCTCGCCCCTTGAAATCCTCAAACCATGTACCCCTTCAGCCAGTGAAGAACCCGATCTCCTCTCCTGAAACAGTGGTCGGTTCACAGCACTGGGGCTGTCCAAAAATACGTTATTACCTCTGCCCGACTCCTGCGCTCGTGTTCATCCCAAGATCGTTGGCTTATCTCAGAGACCAACTACTCTAGGTCATTCCTGTTGATTTGCACGATTTGAGTTCTACTGGGGTCTAGTGCCAAAGTTCCCTACCTCGTTCCAGTTTGGATGTCTTACGACATTGCGATGGGTGGCGCGGGAGGAGAAGTGGCATCGGTGTTGATGGGGATACAGGAGATATAGGGATGGGAATATCTATAGTTCGTTCAAGAGTTTTATCCATTACTAATAGCTAACTCTTGCAACTAATAAATCAAGTCAGAATTCCCACAGACGGTGCCAACTGATGCGGCTCGAGTTTCTGGACTTCGACCTCGCCCCGAACTACCAAATATAACCCTGGCTGCGACCTTGACTCGACCCAAAATAGCACAAGTGTATTTTGGATCTCTGACCTGACCACACGAGAACATATTTGGCTAGCTAAGATCGCCTTCAGCTAAGGCCCTTTGATACCTAAGTTAGTGAGGTAATCCAATGAGCACAAGGTAAAAGAGAAAAATTTAAGTGATAGTCAATAGTGATAGCTTGACCTGGCACTGTGCTGGGCTTGCTTCTTATAGGTAATGCACTCTCATTTCTGTACAGATTGAGCTAGCGCTGTATTGCGCGTTAGATCCTTAATTGATCAACGGTCCGCCGCGCAGATCATGACCCATACCGAGTCGGGTTCATTCGGGTCATGACCCGACCTGAATAAAAAAGACGCAGATCTTGTCCTGTTTGGGCATTTTAACTAAAGTATAAGGGCAGGGTGGTCCTTTCATATGGTCCTATTAACAATTACCATCAGCAGGTATATAGGCTTTAGAAATTTTTAAGGGCCATCTTAAGAATATAAAATATATTACAAGGAACCAAACTCTCCGCCTCAACCCATACCTCAATGTATTCATTTCATTTACCCTTAAATTAAGAACAATAAAAGTACTCTAGTATTTTATCTAATTTTAATTTTTTGTGTCGAAGGTGGGAATCTTTGAGTTGTATGTATTTTCTCGATTGAGAACCCATGTACATTACCATATATGGTGTTAGAATTTTGGCACTTAAATCAATTAATTTGTCTCATTGAAGAGATGTTGTTAGTGTAGCCAAGTGCCAAAATTAATGAGTATTGAATGAGAAAATTGAGTTAAAGAGTGAGCTATGAGACATGGGAGTGGGCGGATAGTGTATCATAATAATCCAATAATAATAATTGTTATTTTAAATTTTAGGTTTTGAGACCGAAACTAATTATTCCAACAGTCATGTCTAATTTTCGTAAAGAGTTGCAACCAATGCCTTATGAAATTTAAAATAAAGGTCACAACATTTATTTAGTCTGACTGAACAAGGGACAAGTCTTATAAGAATAGGCACTTAAGTCCTATAAATATAGGTGTTGTCTTGTGTCATTCATTGAAAAATTCATGTATGCATTCTAGCATTCTTTCATTCTAGGCATTCATTCTCACATACATACATACATACATACATATTTTCATTAAGAATAGAGGTTCAAGTTAGCTCGGTTTGCAGGTTCAACAAATAATAGTACCACATTTGGCTATTTAGAGTCGTTATATCTTGGAAGACTATAGTACCTCGGTTGTAAGGCATTTGCTCACATTCAAGGTGGTAACCAAACCTACACCACAAGCTCTCTGGATAAGAGAAAATAAATCTTTCAAAACCAAAATATTTAATTCCCACAAATGACATCCATCAACAGTTTAACTTGTCACCAAAGTATCATAAATCAAATTTAATTTAATTTAATTTTTTTCAAAACCTACTTGTCATATCCACATCAGTAAGTCAGCAGGCTACAATCCATATACCTGAAGATTTTGAAAACAGTTTAGTCTATTTTCGTTGCTCCTTCTTATCTGGGGTAAAGAACAGGAGGAAATAATACAAATAATATAAGTCCGAATGACTTAGTGAGTTATTTATGACAGATTAGGGCCATTATATAGAGTGATAACAATTTCATGAGTACTAAATCAACAAAAAATAAAAGACACTATAATTGATAATAAATCAATAACATTTTAGCAAAACCTGTTGGTGGTGGTTCTCCTACCCTATCCCTTCACTTTCGAAAACACGAAAATTCTTATCCCTCCAATTTCGAGTGATCAGCTTGAATGTTAACCAAACAATTAGCATGGCTAACTAAATGCCTTATCCCCTCATAGAAAGCCACCTCCAATTGGCTATGAGGCCAGATTGTAATCAATAGAGTATCAGTTGGAGATCAATCACCATAGGTCTGTTTTGCCCGACCATCTCTTAAAGCTGATCCCAAGGCCCACCCCCAAGGTATCTAATAATCAGTATAGTAGAAGCATCCAACAATATTTCCCTTAACACGTCAATTCGCCATGATAAATAGTAATCAGATAATCAACATCATACTCATTTTTCCAGGTAATAGTCATGGAGATAACGGAAAATCACATTCTGAAATCTTTTTTCAGTTTTTCCAACACAATCGTCAATTTTAGGTAAAACAACATAAATCTTGATCAACTAAAACCATAATTAGTGTAAATGGGCGATGCGTGGTAGGATTTCACAAATCATTTACTTTTTCAAAACTTGTGAAAACATGATACTTGGTTTAGGGATTTCAACAACTCGAGATGGATAGAGAATTCAATTAATAATGGTCTAACTACCAAGGGCAAAGAAGAAGAGAAGTTCAAATAGGCTGTCAAGCAGCTTACTTTCCCAAAAACTTGTGTAAACATGATTGGATTGAATCGTTCATGCCGAAAATTCAACACCTCAAGATAGATATGGGAATTGAATAAAAATGGCTCAATAATCATGTGGTAAAGAAGAACGGAAGCACAAACCGACTGTCAAGATTAACACAAGAATAAAGATCAAAATAGCTCAGGCAAACAACAATCTTCAGCAAGGAAAGAATCAAGCATTAATGATATAGTTACTAATATATATACACACACACACACACACACATATAAGATAAGATAAGAATTTATATTAGGGCAGACTTGGATTTTAAATAATGATGGCTCCAAAATTACAGGTAAGAAGGTATGTTTAGACAGACTATCAGACACAACATAAGAGCCAAAGAGTAGCACATGACGAGCAAGTAACAATTATTGAATCTTCACACAACCTAAGTCAAGCAACAAAGATATAATAGCAAATACATATGTTCTTTCCCCAACAAGAAAATCTAGTACAAACTCACCTGGAAAATGCAGAGGAATTCCTAGTTGTATAGATGCTTAGGTCCTGGCTTCCTAGTTAAATCGAGAACTGTCATAAGATAACCCGAGTTACCATCCAATTAATCCTCTAAATCTTAAGTATAGTAAATGTCTTTATTAAACTCAAGGTTATTCTGACATAATTTCGTTAGTCTCTATTTCATATCTAAATGCTTAAGACAATTAGATGTCGTAATTCTTAACTAATCAGTTGATGAATAGATTCCTAATACGATCTATATCATTTTGGTCTCGTTCAGGGTTCCAATATTCAATAGGTATTTGTTGCTGTAACATTCAAGTTCAATTATATCTCGTCTCAAATGACCTCAATCTTTCAAATGCATAGATACTCTCAGTATTACAAGACTTTACTTACTTGAGCCCAATCATTCCCATTTTTATTATCTTTAACTTCTAACCATCTTAATAGCTTTACATGCTCGGGCTAACCCAATCCTCAAGTTACCCAGCCCAGTTTATGAATGTTTTATTTTATTTTATTCCATAAGCATGACCTTGTAATATGCTTGATTGTCTTACTCCAATACTTCGAATTCAGTTATAGGTTATCAGACATAATTCGTGAGTGACAATCCCCAACAAACTCCATTCATCATTTATCTCAACTTAAAGTTACATAACAAGGATCCTAGTTCCTAAATTAATTATGTTTTACAAGTCTATTAGATCCAAGTTAGATCTCGTTCTTACATTTATAAAGCTTAATCTTTAAGCTTAACTATATTTTATTCACAACATACTATAATATCGAGTTTAAGAATATAATTTTAAATCAATCGTTCTTAATTACCAAATTTAGAATTATAATCAGTTTTGTTCAATACTTACAAAATTAATCATCATCTCAAATGATACTACATTTCAATAATCTTAATTTGATAATATTGAATTAGAATTTGTAATAATCAATCGAATCAACATTCGACATGAAATTTATCGATTTGGATTGAATCGAGATCCAATCTCAAGCTAGGAATAGTCCATATGAGTCCAAAATTTAAATCTATGCTAACTGCCCCAGAACAGCTGTACACACCGCCGCCAGACCGCCACGCGGCACCACCAGACCCCAATTCATTGTAGACAAAGGTGGAGGCCACCACCACCATCAGGTGCGCCATGTCTAGGTAAATAAAACCCCTAAATAAAATTTTCAATTCATTGCTGTTTGGCCAGCCAATTTGGCCATCAACCACCCCAAACCCTAATTCGCCTTTGTCAACTGCCATATCCAATTTCTCCACCGCTACTGGCCTTCTCATCAAATTGACGCCACAACAGGCTTACCTATGGTACTCTGACTAAAACCCCTCAAGACTCATCTCGATTCCACTGCCGCCACCGTATCTCCATTGTCGCCTTTGATTTCCCGGCAATGCCTTTGGTGTTTTTGGTATGAATTTTCTCACCATGACAAAAGAGAGCTTTCTATGGAGTTATTTCGGGTTTGCTAGTCATTTTTTGGTCGTTTGCTCATCGGGTGGGTTGGGGTAGATTTTGTAAATTTAGTTAAATTTTGTTCTTAATTGTATATATATAAACAATTTTTCAACCTTTTACAAATTGTCCCCAAAACTTTTTGACCAAATTCAATTGCACTCAAAACTTCTAATCACCTTGCAAATTGACCCCAAAATTAAATTCAATCCTTGAAGTTTTATTTGTTGCACATTGACCCCAGACATTATTATAGGCAATAAGTCCAAATTAATTTATTTTAAAGTCCTTAAAATTTTAATCTTCTCACATTGACCCTTAATATTTCTGATTTGGTGCAATTAGATTCCAAATTTAATTAATATTCGGTCCCTTTGATTTTTAATATTTATATTCAGGCCTTAATTGATCTAATTAGTGATTTGATTATCATTTAATTCCTCAATTTAAAAGGTATTTCATCGAAACTGAGATTTATATTTATCTTATTTAAATTTTATTATGAATTCAAAATTCGAGATGTTACACTCTCCCCCCTTAAGAGAATTGGTTCTCATCTAAACTATGAAAGATCTAGTAGTGTCATCACTTACCATCTTACTATTCCCAAGGATAATTTTGTTGGGAGTCCCTATTTCTTTTAATCCAAGTGGTTCTACATATTCTTTCTCCTATCTCAAAGTGATTCTTACTTGTCTTAGAAAACTGGAAATCCTTCTTATTGGGAATCACTATTGTGAGTTTCTTCATCTACTCACACTCACTTGAGCTTTTCATATTTCTTCCTATGATTGGAATTGCCTTCCATATCCCATGTCCAGCAAGATCATTTATTTCTATGTTTTGAGTCTTTACAATGTATGTGCGATCATTCGCTCGTGACCCCATATTCATTTCAGGGCATAGGCGTATCTGATATTTTCTTGACTTTCCCAAAGAAAGGTAAAGATAGTGCCAAGATTAATCCATCTCTTTAATTTTCAAAATTCTCTACACATATTCATTTATTAAAGATTAGCCCATTTTTAATTATTTTAATCAGTAGATCTACGAACTTAGGAAGATCATCATATTTGACACGAATTGTCAAAGCCTAAGAAACCTTTATTTCTGACATTCTTCAATCTTATTTAGCTTATTGTGGTCCTGACTTTGGTATGATCAAATTCTATTTCCTCTTAAGGAATCATGTGCCTCGCAATGCCTCAATTCTAAATAGAACTTCACATTTGCAATTTGGATATATAATTTCATTCCTATCATTCTTTTGATTCAAATGATTATACTTAGATAGCATACTATAATCCATATTTTACCAGGAAATTCCAGTAGTCCACAAGGGTGATTTTATTTTAGTGAGGCAACCCAAAGCAACAAGTCATATATCCTTAATGGGATAATTCTACTTTCAAGATTTAAGTTATTTTAGGTACCTATAATCTATTTTTTATAATTTATTATTTGGTGGGTGCACAGATGCATAGAACAATTCTATACATGCTCTAAGGGGAATAATAACTAGCTTAAGCTAATCCTCTTCTTTATTTCATAAGATCTTTCCATACCTTTCCTCATGTATTAAGATCGCCAATTCTTCTTATTTAAGTGAGTCAACATATCCACCACCTAGCAAAAACCTTGAATACAACTATGATATTAACGAGCAGAACCTAAAGGGCTTTGTATTTCTAACATATCTCTTGTTCGTTTTTAATAGTCTAAAAATCTTAGTTTTAGTAGGTCACTCTGCTATTTCTCATGAGGCTACACACCTTTAAATGTACCTTTTTTTTTCCCAATTGATACTCAGTTTATTAACTTAACATATAATTGGTATTCTTGTAGGTATTTATAACACCAAATGTAAATGCAATATGACTCTTCACTCGATTCCAAGTTCACCAAATGTCCTTAATAAAATCAGAAATTGATTCAATAAATCAAAATATCCTATTTATCATATCTGCAAATGTTGCAGAAGCCTAACCACCTAAATGACATTGTTTCAGTCCATAGTACCTATATTACGAATAAGATGTAATTCCTAGTGTACTTTTTACACAATCTTCTAAATAAGAGCATTCTCAGCTGAGTTCAACCTTAAATAAACTATACACCCTTATACTAAGCCAAGTGGTTTGCGTGGGGTAAGGTATTATTTCAATCTTCATAACTTAAGATCCTAGCTTTCAGTTGTCAATATTTGCTCAAGGTTTCTCATTTTCAGATGTAGATCTTTATTTTTCATTTGCATGTCTTATATCTTTAGATTTCAATAACTGATTGGGTCTCATCAAAATAATAACCCTCATCCTTCACCAAATCCTTCCGGATTATGATTCCATCAACAACTCCTTTTATCCCATTATTTCCATTCAACTCCTCCAAAACCTTCTTCATGGATTTTTGCACTCCTACTTGGTATTTTCCTTTAAGATTCCAACACTAACTATAGATGTCTTCTGCATTCCTTAACAATTGCATCTTTATAGACAACCTTTCTCTTATTTTATTTACTGTCATCTTGTAATCATACCAATGAGCTTTCCCATTAGTAATGAACTAATTTTCGCAGGCGTTCAAATCATACCCACATATACTACTAGTCATCCTTATCTTAAAAGATTTCCTTATGAGAAATATTCCCTCTTCCTCTTTCAAATTCCATAATGTAATTACACTAATCAATCCCATTGTTGAAATATTAATTCTTTTGGGATAACAATATCATATGGATCTCAACTATATGTATAAACCAAAATACTACTTATCCCAAAATGGTCCTTTGTTGGTCAAGCTCTATTATGACAAATATACTTGCACAACAATGTAATACTAAAAGTATTATTCCACTAGATGTTAATGATGTTATATGCTTGACATTTCAAGGCTAACGAACTAGATACTGGTTGGCCACTCCAACACCAATCCTTTACTCATTTGATATCAAGCATTATCCCAAATGTTCACATCCTAGCCAGATTTTGATGTCAACCTTAGCCTCTATTAATCTCAATGTTCCATATCCTAGGAGATTCGAGTGATCAACATCCCAGTTCCCTAAATAGCCATATCATTTAAGTCACAATGCACTTTTATGTCCAAAGTAAAAGTCCGGAAAGATCTTTTACTCATCAAATTCAACTTAGTCTGAAATGATCATTAGCTTACATATGGGTTAAAATATGCTCAAACAAATTCGTACCCAATGTAAGTCCTAAAGAGTATTATTCCTTTCAAACATAAAAGTTACCTACTCGATACCTTAGGAGTTATGGATTATATACTGGTCAGCTGCCCAATCATAATCCTTCACATCTTTTAGATCACACATTATCCCAAAAATTCATGTCCTAATCAAATTTCTGAGTCACACTTAATCTCCACTAACCAAAACTTTCATATTTCAAGGATCATATCCTGGCGTAGCTTAGGTTTTCAAACCCAAGCTCTAATATCACCTCTGTAGTGCCCCAACTGGGAGGTACCTGCTCTCGTTTGAGGTGGTAACATAACCTATACCACAAGCTTTCTGGATAGGAGAAAATAAATCTTTCAAAACCAAAATATTTAATTCCCACAAATGACATCTATCAACAATTTAACTTGTCACCAAAGTATTATAAATCACATTTAATTTAATTTAATTTTTTTCAAAACCTACATGCTATATCCACATCAGCAAGTAAATAGGCTACAATATGTATACCTGCAGATTCATTGGGCTCGTTGCCTTTTGTGCCTCATGGTTTAGTCTATTTTCGTCGCTCATTCTTATCTGAGGTAAAGAATAGAAGGAAACAGTACAAACGATGTAAGTTCGAATGAATTAGTGAGTTATTAACGACAGAGTAGCACCATTATACAAAGTGATAACAATTCCATAAGTACTAAATCAACAAAAAATAAAGCATATTGTAATTGATATAAATCAATAATATTTTAGCAAAACCTCATGTTAGTGATTCTTCTACCTTGTTTCTTCACTTTCGAAAACATAAAAATTCTTATCCCTCTAATTCCTAGTGATCGACTCGAATAGTTAACCAAACAGTAGACATGGCTAGCTACATGCCTTATCCCCTTATAGACACCTACCTCCATTTGGCTATAAGGCCATATTGTAATCAGTAATGTATCAGTTGGAGATCAGTCACCGTCAGTCCGTTTTGCCCAACCATCTCCTAAAGTCGATCCTAGGGCCAACCCACAAAGGTATCAAATAATCAACATAGTATAAGCATCCAACAATATTTCACTTAACACATCAATTTGCCATGATAAATAGTAATTAGATAATCAACATCAGACTCATTTCTCTAGGTAATAGTCATAGAGATAACAAAAAATCACATTTCAAAATCTTTTTTCAATTTTCCAACACAATCATCAATTTTAGGTAAAACAACATAAATTATGATCAACCAAAACCATAATTAGTGTAAATGGGCAATGCGTGGTAGGATTTCACAAATCGTTTACTTTTTCAAGACTGATGGAAACATGATATTAGGTTCAGGGATTTCAAAAACTCGAGATAGATAGGGAACTCAATTAACAATGGTCTAACAACCAGGGGCAAAGAAGAAGAGAAGTTCAAATAGGCTGCCAAGTAGTTTACTTTCCCAAAAACTTATGTAAACATAATTCGATTGAATTGTTCGAGCCGAAAATTCAACACCTCAAGATGGATAAGGGAATCGAATAAAAATAGCTCAAGAATTATGCAGTAAGGAAGAACGAAAGCACAAACCAACTATCAAGATTAACATAAGAATTGAAGATCAAAATAGCATAAGCGAACAACAATCTTCAACAAAGAAAAAAAAATGAAGCATTAATGATATATTTACTAATATATAAATATATAAACACATAAGATAAGAATTTATATCATGGCAGAGTTGGATTTTAAATAATGATGGCTCTAAAATTATAGACAAGAAGGACAGTTTAGACAGACTATCAGATACAATAGAAGAGCCAAAGAATAACATATGACGAGCAATTAACAATTATTGAATCTCGACACAACCAAAGTCAAGCAACAAAGATATAATAGTAAATATATATGTTCTTTCCCCATCAAGGAAATCTAGTACAAACTCACTTGGAAAAATCAGAGGAATCCTTAGTTGTATGGACGCTCAGGTCCTGGCTTCCTAGTCAATTCAGGAATTGTCATAAGATAATTCGAGTTATCATCCTTTTAATCCTCTAAATCTTAAGTATAAGTATAGTTGATATCTTTATCAAACTCCAAGTTATTCTAACATAATTTCGTTAGTCTCTATTTCATATCTAAATGCTTAAGACGATTAGATGTGGTAATCCTTAACTAATCAATTTATGAATGGATTACTGATACGATCTATATCATTGTGGTCTCATTTAGGGTTCTAATATTTAATAGGTATTTGTTGCTATAACACTCAAGCTCAACTATATCTCATCTCAAATGACCTTATTCTTTTACATACATAGATACTCTCAGTATTACAAGACTTTACTTACTTGACTCCAACCATTCCCATTTTTATTATCTTAAAGTTCTAACCATCTTAATAGTTTTATATGCTCGGGCTAACTCAATGCTCAAGTTACCCAGCCTAGTTTATGAATGTTTTACTCTATTTTATTCCATAAGCATGGCCTTGCAATATACTTGATTGTTTTGTTATGAGACTTTGAATTCAGTTACAGGTTATCAGACATAATTCGTGAGTGACTATCCCCAAAACTCCATTTATCACCTTTCTCATCTTACAATTACGCAACAAGGATCCAAGTTCCTAAATTAATTGGGTTTTATTAGTCTATTAGATCCAAGTTGGATAATCCTTTCTCGTTCTAACATTTATATAGCTTAATCTTTTAAATTAAGCTAAACTATATTTTATTCACAACATACTATATTGTCGAGTTTAAGAATATGATTTTAAATCACTCATTCTTAATTACCAAACTTAGAATTATAATCAATTTTGTTCAAGATTTAAAAAATTGATCATCATCTCAAATAATACAACATTCAATAATCTTAATTTGATAAATATTGAATTAAAATTTGTAAAAATCAATTGAATTAACATTGGATATGAAATTTACCCAATTGGATTGAATCAAGATCCAATCTCAAGCTAGGAATAATCCAGACGAGTTTGGAATTTAAATCTATATTGACTGCCCAAGAGCCGCCGCACACGTCGCCACCGAAAGTAGAGGCCTCCACCACCACCAGGTGTGCCTCGTTGAGGCGAACAAAACCCCCCAATAAATTTTTTGATTCATCACCATTTTGCCCGCTAATTTGGCCATAAACTACCCTGAAACCCTACCCACAGCCGTCAATCACCATCTCCAATTTCTCCGCCACCGCCGGCCTTTTCTATGAATTGACACCACAACAGGCTTACCCATGGTACTTCAACTAAAACCCCTAAAGAGTCATCTCAATTCTACTGATGTGCATCCACCGTCGTGCTCGATTTCCCACCGATTCTGTTGGTGGTTCTAGGTGTTTTTGGTATGAATTTGTTCGCCATGGCAAGAGGGAGCTTCCTATGGAGTTAATTTTGGGTTTCCTGGCCATTTTTCGGTCGTTTGCTCGTCGGGTGGGGTTGGGGTAGTTTTTTAAATTTAGTTAAATTTCATCCTTAATTGTGTGTCTATGTATATATAAATGATTTTCCAGCCTCCTACAAATTGACCCTAAAACTTTTTGACCGACTTTAGTTGGGCTCAAAACTTCTAACCGCCTTACAAATTCACCCTAAAATTATTAATTCAGTCCTTAAAGTTTTATTTGTTGCACATTGACCCCGGACATTATTAATTATAGGTAATAAGTCTGAGTTAATTTATTTTACAGCCTTTAAACTTTTAATCTTCTTACATTAACCCCTAATATTTCTGATTTGGTGCAATTAGATCCTAAATTTAATTAATATTCAACCCCTTTGATTTTTAGTATTTATATTCAGGTCTTAATTGACCCAATTAGCCATTTTTTTTATGATTTAATTCCTCAATTTAAAAGGTATTTCATTGAAACTTAGATTTATATTTATCTTATTTAAATTTTATTACGAAATTCAAAATTTGAGATGTTATAAAGGTTGTTGTCGGCAGTCCTCAGGTACCAGTAGGAGGCAAATAAAACCTTAAGGAAGCTGTGTCTGTGCAGGCGTTGACTCACCATTATTCTATTCGTTGGTTTTGTACTCGAATTTGCTACTGGTTTTACTTTTTTTTCTATCATTGTTCCCTAATTTGTTCATTTGAAATATATCACATTAGAACATATTTGATTTGTTTATTTGTTTTTTGTGTCAAATTTTGTGCTACTATATTATATGCGATACACTAATCTACGCACTTAATTTTACAACAAACTTAATGTTTTACTTTTTCCTCTCTATATATGCATATAATTAAGTAGCATATCCATGTGTGCTTTAAAATCCTTGCCCAATTTTTAATTCTAAATTAAATCCAAACCTCTGTTTCAATTCTTAATCTTTGACGGGATTACGCATTGCATTTGGATTTTGTATGAGGTTGTAATTGATAGGCAATTATTGTGTCCCCTGAAAGCATCTTCTCTCTCCATGAAATGTTTTTTCCATTTTTTACCTTAGGATGCAATCTGTTTCATTAAATAATTTTGAGGAAATTTTGTATGTAGTACCTGTCTTAGTACGTATCCTAATAATTTGTAATATTATCCGGTTGAATTGATACTTGGCTTCAATTAAAGTTCTATTCCATTAGAACGCTACTATAATTTCAGCACACACGCACACACACACACACATATATATGTTTTGAAGTATTAATTTTCTACCTTGGTTTTGAATCCTTTGGAAACTAATAAATCTCCATTTTCGCATATTGCTTTGTCTAAATTGGTTGCACAACATATATTTTGTTGCACTATATAATGTATAAATTTAAATTTCTGTTTGATTAAATTTGCAGAACTAATATTTAACTTTCCAGAATTAATATTTAATTTTCTATCTGATGACTAAGTTGAACATCCGGTAACATATTTAAATTCTAAAAATTTGGTATCTCTTGTCATACCTTGTCACTTCAGTGATAACAATTTTTTACCAAAAGTTTGATATTGCTATTTTAGAAATACACAATGGCTACAAGCAATGATGCACCAAATATTCCTAATGAGCTCAACGTGGTGGGCATTGGTAATAGAACAATGAATGCTCATGTTGTGTTGCCACCGGTAGCCGCTGCTCCTACTCCTATTGCAGTTGGACAAACGGAGAAACCAGAAAAATTCAACGAAAAAGATTTCAAGACATGGCAACAAAAATTGATGTTTTATCTCACCATACTAAACCTTGAGAGGTTCTTGTGGGTAGAACGTCCTGCATCGAGGGAAAATCCGGATATGTAAATCGTATGAGTTGTTGATGCATGGAATCATAGGAATTTCCTATGAAAGAATTACATGCTCTATGAGTTGGATATTGCATTATATAATGTTTACAACTCGATAGCTACAACAAAAGAACTTTGGGAATCACTTGAGAAAAAGTACAAGACGGAGGATGCCGGCACAAAGAAATTTGTTGTTGGTAAGTTTCTTGAGTTTACCATGATGGATTCAAAATATGTGATGTCTCAGGTGAATGAGTATCAAATGATACTACACGAGTTGGCTGCCGATGGAATAATTCTTGATGAGGTATTCCAAGTGGCAGTGTTGATAGAGAAATTGCCCCCGGATGGAAGGATTTCAAAAATTAGCTCAAGCACAAGTGCAAAGAAATGAACCTTGAGGACTTGATTCTAAGACTGAGAATAGAGAAAGAAAATCGACTTCCTAAGAAGAGAAGTGATGGCATGCTTATGAGAGCAAAGTGGATATAATGGAGCAAGGGCCATCAAATAAGCGAAAAAGAGACTCGTCCGACCAAAAAATTGAGAAAAAGAAAAAAATATTCGAGGACAATAGTTATGTTTGTGGTAAACTAAGACATAAGGCTAAAGACTACTAGAATTGTCAATAAAGAGGGACTCATGAGAAAGGTGGGCATTCAGAAAGGAAAAAGACTGCCTATGCAAACATGACTGAGGTGGACAATCTCTCAGATGGTGTCAATGACTTGAACTTATTGCCACGATTTCTAAGGTGAATCTAGCAGAAAATCCTAAGCAGTGGTGGGTGAACACTGGGGCCACTTGACATGTGTGCTCAGATAAAAGCTTGTTTTCTACATATGAGAATGCCAAGAATGAAAACTTGTTCATGGTAAACTCCTCATATTCCAAAGTACATGGAGTTGGAAAGATGTCACTCAAAATGGCTTCTTAAATGGAGCTAACTCTCAACAGCGTACTTCATGTGCCAGACATAAGGGGAAATTTAGTGTCGAGTCCTATGCTTAGGAAAAATGGTTTTACACTAGGTTTTGTATTCGACAAGTTTGTACTTACTAAAAATGGTGTGTACGTCGGAAAAAGGCTTTTTGTGTGATAGGCTTTTTGAAATGAATATAATGACCATCACACCCAAGAATGTACCAAAAGATGTTACTATTAGAAATAAAGTAAGCTCGGCTTACTTGTTGGAGTCTTTAGATTTATGGCATCATAGATTAGGACATGTAAATTTTGGTACTTTAAGCAAACTAACTAAAAGCGACAGTTTAACTAAGTTGGATCTTGACACAAAATCTAAGTGTGAAGTTTGCGTTGAGGTAAAAATGATAAAAATTCCTTTTAAGGCTATTAGAGAAAAGCACTGAACCATTAAACTTAGTTCACATCAACATATGTAATTTAAAAATTGTGCAATTAACAGGAGGAAAAAAATATTTTATAACCTTTATAGATGATTGCATGAAATATTATCATGTTTATTCACTTTCAAGCAAGGATGAAGCAATTGAAGTGTTTAAACATTACAAAAATGAAGTTGAGAATCCACTTAGGTTGAAAGTAAAAACACTTAGAAGTGATAGAGGTGGTGAATATGTTCACCCCTTTGAAAAGTTTTGTACTAAACATGGAATAATCCACGAACAACACCTTATGCACCACAATCAAATGGTACTACTGAGCACAAAAATCAAACTTTAAATGAAATGATGAATGCATTACTAATTAATGCAGGGGTACCTCAAAACATATAGGGCGAGGTAGTGTTGACTGCAAATCATTTACTTAATAAGATACTCCACAAGAAATTACAAAAAGTGCTATATGAGGCATGGAAAGGACAACCACCATCTTATCAATATTTTCGAGTGTGGGGGTGTCTAGCTAAAGTAGGAATGACACCTCATAAAATGTCAGAATAGGACCAAAGACAATTGATGAGGTATTTATAGGTTATGCACAACATAGTGCTGCCTATCAGTTCCTTGTACATAAATTTGATATTGACGACATACAAGTCAATACGATAATCAAGTCAAGGAACGCAAGCTTTTTTCAAGAAATATTTTTCTGGAAAAAGGGAGAAGGATGAGTAATATTTAAAAGACCTCGAGAAGTTCAAGAGTCAAGTAAAGAGAACATTGAGTTGAGACGTAGCAAAAGAGCTAGAATGGCTAAATCATTTGGGTCCGATTTCTTGATTCACATATTAGAAAGTGAACCGCAGATGTTTACTAAAGCTATGACAACTCTTGAAGCTCCTTTGTGGAAGGAAGCGGTAAATAGTGAAATAGATACCATCATACATAATCATATTTGGGAACTAGTAGATTTACCTCCTGAAAATAAAACCTTTGGGGTGTAAATGAATTTTCAAGAGGAAAATGAAAGTTGATGGTACTATAGATAAGTATAAGGCAAGACTAGTAGTCAAGGGATACTGATAGAAAGAAGGGCTTGACTACTTTGATACATACTTTTCGATGACTCGAATAACTTCAGTTCGATTATTAATTGCCTTCACTGCTATTAATAATCTTGAAATCCATCAAATGGATGTAAAAATGACATTCCTAATTGGTGGCCTCAATGAGGAGATTTACATGGAACAACCTAAGGGGTTTGTAGTTCTAGGCCAAGAGAAGGTATGTAAATTAATTAAAACATTGTAAGGTTTAAAACAAGTATCTAAACATTGGCATCTAAAATTTGGTCAAGTCTTGATGGCCAATGGCTTCAAGATTAATGAGTGTGACAAGTGTGTCTATATTATAGGTACGTCAATTGAATATGTCATTGTATGTTTATATGTAGATAATATGTTAATTATGGGAAGTAATAGTGACATAATCAAAGAGACAAAGAAATTGCTCAATCGCTATTTCGATATGAAAGATATGGGTCTCACTGATGTCATACTTGGTATTAAAATTGTAAGAACACCTGATGGGATAGCATTAACACAGTCTCACTATATTAAGAAAGTATTACAAAAGTTTTTAGATCCCGCTAGTAGCCCTGTGAAAACACCGATAAATATAAACCAATAGCTTACCAAGAACAAAGGTGAAGGAAAAGCTCAAGTGGAGTACCCAGGTATAATTAAAAGCCTCATGTATACAACAAACAACACGAGGCCAGATATTACATATGTAGTTAGTAAGCTAAGCAGATATACAAGCAACCCTAGACAAGAGCATTGGAATGCTATTGTTAAAGTATTGAGGTACTTAAAACACACCACAAAGTATGGTTTGCACTATACCAAATATCCCGCTGTAATTAAAGGTTATAGCAATGCCAATTGGATATCTGACTAAAACAAGTCCAAATCTATGAGTGTATAAGTACTCACTCTAGGTAGGGCTGCCATATCGTGGACATCGTCGAAGAAAATTTGCATAGCTAGATCAACGATGAAATTAGAGTTCATTATGTTGGATAAAGTAGGTAAGGATAGCCAATTTTTGGAAAACATTCCAAATTAGCTAAAACCCATTCCAGCAATTTGTATCCACTGTGATAGCTAATGTGCCATTGGAAGAGTTTTGACATATACGAAAGAGATATAACACCGTTAGACAATTGCTCTCTAATGAAGTTATCTCAATTGACTATGTGAAGTCTAAAGATAACTTTGCGGATCCGCTAAATAAAGGTGTAAATAGAGAGAAAGCAAATAAATCATCAGCAAGAATGGGATTGAAGCCTTTAAATAATTAAGTCACTGTAACCGGAACCTACATATGTGATTGGAGATTCCATGAAGTAGGTTCACAGGGAAAACAAGTTATGCAACTGTAGCTCGACGTGGAAGTAGTGTGGGAGGGCCACAAACCTTTAGCCCATTCCGTTGATGAGTAGACAGTGCATCCGATAAAAGTTCTAGGTTAAGCATTGCTTCTAATGGCTTTCATATCTTGATTTTCGAGTAGGGTTCCATCAAGAACCTCTTAATGAGAAGTCACCTATACAAATAGAGATTGGGCCGATCCTATGAGAATTTTTAAAGCTAAATTCTCAGAGTCGTACTCATGAATACGAAGAATTCTTCAGGGCCGAAATGAGCACAACAATTAAACCATAAAACTGACTATTTAGTGGTGTTATATGCAGCATCGTTGTCTTGGTGTACACAAAGGCCGAATAGTTCAAAACATCACGTTCATTGGTTGGCAAGTGTACCTGATAGTGCTCACTAAGGAAGGTTCAAAGCCAAAAGGTACCTCTTCTGATGCAATATCACTTGAGCTGAACCAATATCATGCATATACATCCATGAGCATGTTTGTCAGAGTATTTGCTCATTCATGTGGGGATTATTAGAATTTTGGCACTTAAGATTAATTTATCTCATTGAGGAGATGTTGTTAGTGTAGTTAAGTGCCAAAATTAATAAGTACTGATGAGCAAATTAAGTTAAAGAGCGAGCTATGAGGTATGGGATTGGATGGATAGTGTAAATAATAATCCAGAAATAATAATTATTATTATTTTATATAATTATTATTATGATTATTTTAAATTTCAGATTTCAAGATTGAAATTAATTATTCCAACAGTCATGTTTAATTTTCCTAAAAAGTTGCAATACATGTCTTATGAAATTTAAAATAAAGGTCACAACATTTGTTTAGTTTGACAAAACTAGGGACATGTCTTATAGGAATAGGTATTTAAGTTCTATAAATACAGGTGCTGTCTTGTGTCATTTCATCAGAAAATTCATACGAACATTCTAGCACTCGAGCATTCTAGGCATTCATTCTCACATATATACATAAACATTTTCATTAAGTATAGAGGTTCAATTCAGTTCGATTTAGAGGTTCAGCCGATAGGAGTGTTGCCTTTGGCTGTTCAGAGTCAATGTATCTTGGGATGTTGTCCGTCGGTAGTCCTCAAGTACCAATGGGAGGCAGATAAACCCTTAAGGAAACTGCATTTGTGCAAGCCTTGACTCACCGTCATTCTATTCGTTGATTTTGTACTCAAATTTGCTATATGCAATACACTGATCTACGCACTTAATTTTACAACATATGGTATGTAGATATCATAATACATGAAACAGTGAAAATAAACATTCTTGCATAGACTAGAACCTCGGCAGATTCTTGAAAACGGCTCATGCTTCATTGGATACAACTTATTAATCCATCCCACACCAAACAACATTTCGGGTGGCCATCGACTTGGTGAGAGATCCTAGCATAACGACTATCCACCACTTAGTTAGGTCCATTATATATATTAAGGCTTAATGATCATTAGTCTTCTCTTTTTGAAAAGAAAATAGATTTATGGATGGAGTCAAATATGTATATCTAAATATGAAAGCATTTAATTGGAGGAGAAAAATCAATATATTTCAAATATCAAACTAGGATTAATTCGAATAGAATTAAAGTATTAAGATGAACTCTTGTGTAGTGCCAACTTAAAAGCTATAAATAGTTATGACTTTTAAAAGATATAGAAAAATGAAATCAACATATAATGTATTTAAATATTTATGCTTCAACCGGTTGAAAGAGGAAATTTCTTGGTCTCTACCGGCATGCCCCTTTCCTTAAAGAAGCTTTTAAGAGATTTAAAGTAGCTAGCAGCCAATGTCATTAGAGGATTAAGGATGAGTGTAATTCCTATAGAGAATGTCAAAAAGCTCAATCTATATGCATATATATATTCTTTCTCAAAACTTTTCTTTTTGTTATAATTCCCGTTTCCCTTGCTTCATACTCTTTTTCAGTCCCTTTACCAGTCCATGATGTTTATACTTTTTCCTTCATTTCCCTTGATAAGGTTCATAAAAAAGAGTAAAGGACGTCAAAATGATCAGGAAGAAATATATACATATATATATATGTATAGAGAGAGAGAAAGAGAGAGAGAGAGAGAGAGAGAGAGAGAGAGCCCAAACTCCCTTTTTTCTTTTTCTTTTTTTTTTTTTGAAAACTAAAATGAGAAAATATAGACTATATTTCTTCTTAATTAATTTAACAATAGTTAATTAATACCCTCTAATTGACTCCCTCTATCAAACTTTTTTCCTTGCCTCTTCTTTCTAAGTGCATAAGAGTACAAAATCAAGTAGATTTTTCATATTTACTTAGGAATATAGCAAAGTTGATTTGAATATGATAACTTTGACAGCAAGCACATGCCTTTTTTTTCTTTCTTTTGTTTGCTTTCTGTCTTTTTTGTCTCCTTGTCTTTCGTTAGCTCTCTTCCTTTTCCTTTTCTTTTTTGCTCCCCTTTTCTTTCTTTTTTTCTTTTCAATATCCCCTCTGATTTCCCTCAGTGGGCACCTGATTCTCTTCTCCAGAGATGTAATGATTTCAATATGAGTAGTAAAATTAATAATGCCAAACACAAAATTTTCACTGTGACCTCCCCAGAGTGAACTCCAAATTAGGCTTCTTTGGGCTTGTCTCTAATACACAAGCACTTGATGAGCTCACTTCTGATATTCTGTCCTTCTGCATGCAGTACATATATATACATGAGTTTGTATGTGTGTGTAAAACACGCAGTAATACACTCACACAAACACATCAATGACTGCAGCATAGCATAGTATAGCAAGAATGTGTGAATATATATTGTGGAGTAATTATTTTCCATGTGATGCTACAGAAATACTGCTTTGTATTGCTTTGCTATGCTGTTCTGTCTTCCCATTTCCAGGCTACTACAATTATTCCCTAAGATGATGTTTCTTCCTATTGTACCCCATGTGGGAAAAAACATGAACCCCAAAACAAGAAACTAATCCATAAATGAGAGGTTTACCATAAAAGGGGGCCTTTCTCATCAGAAAATTGAGAATTTGCATCATCAGGCACTAATAAACAACCACCCTTTGACAAAAATTAATTATCTCTAGGCCCCATAATATGTTGTCCACATATCATAAGAGTAACTAGTCATGAAGCCTAAGATTTAATGTGCCATGCATGAATACTAGAAGGATATTGCAAGGACAAAATTGGAAAAGTTCTTATATTTATGCAGATTGTATAACAATGTCAATGTGCCAAGTTGAGGATGAACCGCGCACGTCAACATAGGGATCTATACATACATAGCAAGCAATATAATTTTTTTTTTTTTTTTTTTCATTTATATGCACATACACTAAGATTCCATTAAATTCGAATAACTAAACTCACATTTGATATTTTAAATTGCCACCTGCTTGCCATAGCACTAACATAACTTTTTTCTTAATTATTGTTTGATATTTATGACTTCCTATCAATTATGGGGATAATTTCAAACCTTTTTTTGTTACCTTGACTTGTGATAATTTTTATTGAAATAATTGGTTCTCATCAAGTGGTTCAAGTACGAGGTATGATATACTAGTAAAGTGGAATTAGTAGTGCGTTGCCCTCGTGTTGTTGCACCCTTTTGCAAAAGCTACTAAAAGAAATTTTATCATTTTCCTAGGAAGAAAGCTATCTACTAAAAGAAAAATTATCATTTTCTAGGAAGATCATCTTTTCTTGCTTTTACTAACTTTTCTCTCCTTGTCTCTCTCTCTCTCTCGCAAAGGGAGATGAGAGAGAGAGGGAAAGAGGAAGGGAGGTTGGAAATGACCCCCCTAGCTTTAATTAATTAGAGAAAGCTTTCCGTTTTTTAGCTTTGACATACGGACATATATATGTATAAGCATGAAGGGGCACTTTAGTAATTTGAGTTGGAGTTCAAAAGTGAACCTCAAGAGATTGTATGTCTCTGGGTCTCCCATGCAACCAAGCTTCCCTGCTGCAAAATCAGTGCATTTTTTTCAGTGTATAATTCCAATAAGTGGAAGCCAAGCGATGCATATTGCATGCACAAGGAAAAATATTAAATTAAACAAAAGAAGCAACACTAAGAGAGAAAGCAATCTTTTTACTGTCTTATTTATACTTCTCCCCACCGTTGTTCTGTCCTCGCTACAAAAGTAGGGATAAAACTCACACATGTGACATCCCGTTGCATATTAACCATAAAAAATTATACATATAGACATATATATATATATATATATAAAGGCTTCAAGAAAGTCTCTAGCTAATGTGCATATGAAGCCTTTTGCGCAAATATTTCTACATTTGGGTCCATAAGATTGGCCCTATCTGAACCCACAAAATCCAAGAGAAAGAGATATGTCCATTTATAGGTTGATTTCTTCAACTGGGATTTTATGATATGAAAATCTTTCTTATATTCTATTTCTCTTCTATATTTCTTTTTGAAGTCTGAGCAGCCGTCAAAGAGATTCAATAATTTTTCCCGTGATGGATAATAGACGATAGAAAAGCAATAATACATCCAATCTAGTTTGATCATTATTAAATTATTTAAAAAAAAAAAAATAGTTTTTATTACATCTAATCTAATCTCTCATGATCTAACAATTTTGAAAGAATCGAAAATATTACACTTTGTCCGTTCAGAAAAGTCACCTAAAGTTATCATCCAATATTCCTCTTTTTTCCCCGGCCCACACAAATTTCTATGCATTTTCATGTTCATTAGTAATGGGTTGAATCATGAAATTATCTCTGGTAGCTATTTTAATAAATGAAAGTGGTTAAATTATTGATCTTTGAATTCAAATTAAAGTTGGAATACACTTATATAAGTTACTCCCTACATTAAAGACCATTCAAAGTCTAGAATTTATACCTTAGATCGCTCTCTCTAAATTCTCCCACCCACCACAGATGCAATTATTGTGGCCTGGCCGGGCCTGGTTAATGTCATTTTGTATATATATACATACATATATGTATGGAGTTATGCATGCAGGTAGGTTAAGTTTGAATAAAATCTAGAAAATATATAACCTCCAGGCTCCAATGTTAAGGTACAACACGCTTAGCCTGCATCATATCATCGCGCGCTGTTAATGTGCTACAATTGGAATAATAATGTGCTATAATTCTCACTATTTAAATGTATATAAAAACACTCAATATAAGTCAAAATTTTGCCCAATTTGCCTGTAAGATTAATCTCTTTAATTAATATAAAAGGTACCTACATGTTGAAAATACATTCCTATATGTAGTAAGATACTCTGGGCACCTCGGCCATTTACGTTTAGTTTAATGTAGGTATGAAATGAGGCAGAGATGGAGACCACACCCGAGAAAAATTATGGGCGGCCGGAAGCTTTTTTAGGCAAGGGGAAACAGAAATCCAACGTAATTAATTATAACACCTAGTCTAACTTCAGATTATCCTAAATTTAATGCTATTTTTGTCTCTTTTACAGAGCACCACAAGGTGTACAGTATATACTGTAGGAAACCCCAGGAACTCGTCAAGATATATAAACGAAAAGGATAACCATAAAGACCATATAAATATATATATATATATATGTAGGGCTAAATAATTAAAGTGGCACATATCATTATCATTATTATTGTATCTTGGAATTCTTTAGAAATTAACTAAACGAAGAATGGTAAGAAGACAAGGATAAATTAACGCTAATTAATACACTAACAGATATGAGGACAAAGTAGATAGTGGCTAATTATATTGTCCGATTTAAACCGATGGAGCAGTAGAATTGGCAATGGGTTAATTACCTGGAGGAATTGCTCCACAGAACATTGTAATTCTTGTCATTATTAGTCATACAGCTAATTTGTGTTCCCTGTTGGACCACTGATACTTCAGATTTCTGAGAATTTTGAATGTCAAACAGCAAATCATCCGAAGTATCCCCGGAAGACCCATTTTCAAATAAATCCGATTGCCCTAAAAATTAAATATGCACCAAAAAAGAAGAAAAAAAACTTTGAAAATTATTAAAAAAGAAAAGAAGTTGAATATTCAAGTTATCAAGAAATTAGCCAGAAATATGGAACCTGAAGTAGCTGCAGCTCTATCTGTCGACTTCACTGTTCGGTACATCTGGCATACAAAAACGATAAAATTAAAACTAAATTATAATAAAAAATTTGAAATATTAAATATTTTTAAATAAACACGAGTGATAAAGATAGAAAAGTACATTTCAGTAAATGATAAACAAACTATTGATATGTGCCCAATGTACATACAAACACATGCATGTTCATGTATATTTCTAGCTATCTATCTATCTATCTATATATATATATATATAGTTTATCGAGGTTAAATTAACCATGGTTTGTCAAAGGGAGTTTCCTCAACCCAAAGACATGCAGATATCATTGTGTCATGATAGTGTTTCTGTACTTTTTTCTCTTCTTTCTACCCACTTGCCTCAGGAAAAATAGGTAATTTCTTCGGGGGCCGGGGGAAAAAAAATCTGGTAAGGAAAAAACACTACTGTTGACACTGTGTGTCTGTGTGTGTACTTGTCTTGAACTGTTTTCAACTCCTTGTGCTTTGTCTTACTACTATGATTTTCTTAACATTTCTTGATCAATTTTACTCTCTCTCTCTCTCTCTGCGCGCCTGCTAGGCCTATTTACCCTTTAATATTTATGGTTCATTCTTCCAGGCAAAAACGCTGGCTTGATAGCCTGCAGAACCCTCAGATCTGGTACAAAAAAGAAGTGCTGAGGATTTTAAGAGACCCCCTACTGCAGGCGAAACAAGAAACAGAAAAAATAAAAATAATTGAGCTAACAGCTAGCATTGGAATTTGAAACTTTGTATGCGTGTTAGATGCCTTCCAAAATTTCCTCCAAAGACACCGTTTTTATTTCTTTTTTTCATTTTAATGTAACAACTTCAAGTTCTTTATAAACTGCTGATACAAAAAATAAAGAAATTTTTCTGATAAGGAGGAAAAAGAAGAGCCCAATAGTTTACCTGTAAATGGGACTTAACGTGTGCTAAGGTTAGATCTTTGACATCCATGAGCTCAAGAACTGACTTGGGTGTAGCTCCTATACATACATATGCACACAACATTAGCATATATATATGTATATGTAGACATACAGCTAGCAATAATAGCTTATTCAATCAGATTTTTCCATATTAAATTAAACAAAATACTAGGATGATGTAGATAATCATATAAAGATATATACAGTCAGAGACGAAGCCAATAGAGGGCTCACCAGGAGTTTTACATGTAAATTACATATAATTAAAAAAGATTTTACTCCCTTCAAATTTAAAAATTACACTCTTATGTGATTAAAAATATCCATTTCAAACCCCACCCCACCCCACCCCAACCCAACCCAAAGAAAAGGTAAAAAAAAAAAAATAATAAAGAAAAAAAGAATTCTTGCTTCATTTCTTGGTGTGCGGATATATGATATATGGCCCAAAAAATAGGGGAAAAAAAGGAAAAACAGAAGACATTGAAAGAAACTGAAGCCTACTTTCATGGCCGCCCAAAAGCTCCACAGCATGAACAAAACGAGCATGAAGGGTAGTAGTCCACCTCATCCGGGGGGCCCTCATGCTCCTTTTGGCCGGAAACCTAGCTAGAAACCGCGGTCTGATTAGTCCTTGAGAGTGATAAGGAGCTGTTGATGGAGAGTTAATACTGTTGTTAGTAGCTGGAGTAGAAAATGGCATTGACGCATTATTATTGTGATTAACAGAAAATGGGAAAGGCTGAGAAGGTGTTTGGTAGACAGGAATTCCACTAATAGGCCTCAAGAAGTTATGTTCTTGGCTGAGCCCGTGGTGGGGCTGGTGGAGGGATTGGAGAAAATGGGCGGCGGAGCCGTGGTGGAGGAGGTGGTGGTGGAGCTGATGATTGGGAGAGCTGATGCTGTTGGGGTGGTCTGAAAGTGAAGCCCTTGTGGGATTGGTTAAGGAGAGGTCGAAACGGCTATCGGCCGCCATTGAAGAGATGGAGTTTCTCGAGTCCAGGGCTCTTTTCCAAAACCCCAAATCCATTTCATCTTCGTGAGTTCTTCTCCATGTTGATGAGGGTTTGCTGTTTGGTGGGCTGATTTGGAGGGAAAGGTCTGGTTGTGCTGGAAAAAGCTCCATCTTTTTAGGGAAAGAAAATTTTCTTGTTTCTTGTGCTGGTCTGCTTTTGCTCCAAACCCTTTTCTTGTTTTTGGTTCCTATGGAAATTCCTATGCTCTTGGTCTTCTTTTTTTGTTGCTGTGTGTAGGTATAGTATGAATTTTATTGCTCTTGTTCTTGCTGTCTTTTGTAGTTTTGGTGTTACGAGAGGATTGGGAGCTGAATTTTCAGGAGGGGGACAAGATTTCTGGGCTTGAGATGGAGTTTTGATGATAATTGAGAGGAGTGATTGCTGAGATTTGTGAGGTTGAGAGAGAAAGAGGGAGAGGAGAGGAGAGGAAGAGAGAGAAGTGACAAGGTTTTATTGCTCTTGTTCTTGCTGTCTTTTGTAGTTTTGGTGTTACGAGAGGATTGGGAGCTGAATTTTCAGGAGGGGGACAAGATCTGGGCTTGAGATGGAGTTTTGATGATAATTGAGAGGAGTGATTGCTGAGATTTTTGAGGTTGAGAGAGAAAGAGGAAGAGAGAGAAGTGACAAGGTATGAAGGGAATGGTGGTTTCTTTCGTGTGAAGTATATGTGAGAAAGTGACACTTGAAGGGCTATTTGGAGAAGGGGAGAGTGGGGTGTTGGGTAGTAGGTCGGAACGGGTGAGGTCCAACCTAAATTAATTATATACCCAGCACATTATACTTATATTACGATTGATATTCAGTATAATAACCATACATTCATTTTGTATGATATGTTTGAATAAATAATTAAATTTAAAAATATATTATAAAATTTGATTGAATTCAGTGTTCCTTTGTAATCAAGACTGGTAATAACCAAACAAGATAAAAGAATCCAACTCAAGCGTTATGATATAAGAATCAAGATTGGTAATCTGTTACAAACATGAAGGCCCAATCGCATCAAGATATTGTTCTGTCAACACATATTTGGTAGGGGGTTTGTCTTTGAACAAATGTGACTCCAAAGGTAAGAGAGGGGGAATAGCATATAAACTATTCCAAATCACTAAATTCCTTTAATGTAGAACATATATAATAGGGTAGCATTAAACACTTTAATCTCCTTTACAATTTTATTGAAAAAAATTATATCTTATCTTTTGGTTTCTAATTGAATTATTAATATTATTCTTTTTTCTAAATGTATTCTAAGATTTGTCTATTTCAATTCATCTTACTACACATAATTAAGTAATGATTAATCAATCAACATGATTTTTTTTATCCTTTCAAATGATAATTCAAGCTTATAATTACATCAAACAAAATGGAGGAGGAGCACAATAACAAATTGTTGCAAGATGAGTGCATTAACACTTATCCAATAACTACTTGAGTTTGATAAACTCGATTTGAATAAGAAATTTTGACATGAGGGGCGTTGGTTAGGTGGAATCCCATCTCTAATTGAGTTTGATAAACTCGATTCAAATAAGAATTTTTTGACACGAGGGGTGTTTGGTTATGTGAAATCCCACCTCTAATTGAGTTTGATAAACTCGATTTGAACAAGAAATTTTCCAACCCGGGTTGTGTTTGGTTGTATGGAGCCTGGAGGTGGGGTAAGGACGAGAGGGGGTTAAAAGATGGGAGGAAAGGAAAAGTAAGTTTTGAGAGGTAGAGGTTGATTCTTTTTCACTCTCTTCTTTTGTAATTTCCAAGTACCCTTTGGGAGAGGAAAAAGGAAATTCTAGTTTAAGCTTTTAACGTGTGTATTTGTCCCTCAACAACTCATACTTCCCTTTCAGCCTTTCTAACCAAATACTCTTCACTGATACACAAGCAAATGGTTTGGTATCACATACTCCACAAACCCTAAATAAATTTCAACAATTTTTTATTATTATTACGATTAATGCATAAGATCCTACGTACACAATTTTCCATGCCCCTAATGTCCATATAATTACCTAATCATTACATCTCAACTTAGAGAGGTGATAAGACCTAAGCAATTGGTCATAAATAGCCCTAGTTTCTATATAACCTGAACATCACATAGTAAAATTACCTATTAATCCCTAAACTTTGGCCCTTCACAAATTTGGTCCTTCTAGATTGTCAGCCCTCACTATAAATAAATAAAGGAAAAAAAAACAAAAAAAACATAATTTTAGTGGCAAAATAATAAGTGACAACGTAAAAATCATCACTAATGACATGTATTAAGTTACAATAACTTTTATTTTATCTGTAATGATGTTTTTTAAATGTCAATAGTTTTTGTTCTGTCAAATATGGTTCAATAGTAACAGAATCAATATTTTAAGTAGTTTCCATTGATAATTAATTTGTGATACCCCTATAGTGACAATCTAGTAACAATAAAATTTGTCAGTACTATAATTTATGATAAAATTTTCATTGTCAGTAGGTTGTCACCATAGATATGTAACTATTGCTAATGGTGACAACTTGAACGCTCTTTTTGTCACTATTGAGTTTATGAAAATTATTAAGGTTACAAAACAAAATATTTTATCATTTAATATATGTATAATTAGTGATAACTTTTATCTTATCACTTGTTATCTTATTACTAACTATATAGTGTCTACTAATTTTGTTTTTGGAAATTTGATTTGTGCTAAACTTGTAAATACCAAAAAATATGTAAAACGCTGGTCTCCAACCACTATAAGATTTTACTAATGAAAAATTTATAGCGAAGAGGGTTCTGACACAATTTGAAGACAATTTGTGGTGGATTACTATGAATTTAAAAAATTGAGCAAAACTATATACTAGTAAAATGATATGTGAGATGGAGATGAAGAATATAAATTGATACGAAGAATCCGTCACAAATTTTATAATTCCAAATATAATTCTACAATCTGCAATGAAAATTCTATCAGAAAATTAGTGATGTTATGCACTCTGTTTTCGTCACAAAACTAATAAATGACAAAGCATATATTAATGAATCTGTCATAAATTTAATGAAATCTATCATTTTGTGAAGAATTTATTTCACAAATTCATTAGTATATGCTTCGTCATTTAATAGTTTAATTTATGACTAAAATAAAGTGCATCACAAAACAAATTATGTGCTAGGATTTTTGTCATAAATCAAAAAATCATATTTAGTGTTATGAATTTTGTGACGGACTCTTTGTATCAATATATACTTTTCATATCCATTATAATATATCAATATATAGTCTTTATATCTTTGCTCATCTTTTTAAGTCCGTTAATAATATATCAAAAATTCATAATAATTATCTTTGAACTGTGATGAAATCCTCATCATCACAAACTTTCTGTTAATGAAGAGATATTTCTTATAGCGAACTTATTATAATACCGATAGGATAAGTAAGTCAGGCGAAGTTAGTCTTTTTTTTCTAAAGTCCATTTTGGTTTTTCTCTTCATGTCAGAATTTTTTGCTAGTAAATTTTAGTACACTGACCGGTCTCAGAAATAAAATAAAAAACTCACCATTAGTGCGTCTAATTTCTCCTGTACAGATTACCAATTACCAACGAAAATGGTACAAGGTTAAAAAAGTCTATACCATATTTTAGTATAATGTTTCAAAAGTGGGCAAGTATTTATCTTTAAGTTGACGGTGCGGATTAATTTTCACAAAGATGCAACTATCTTTTTCAATTTTTGAAGCAGTCTTTTTGCATTATGGACTTTACAACCTAAGACCTTTTCTTATCCAACAGTGTAATAAATGTCCTTAAATTTCGCGCTGCTTAAAGTAATCCATTTCACTGCTTTACTTATTTGCACCTTTTTGCTTTTGTATCACACCTGCACTGAAATCATCCCATAATTTTTTTAAGAAAGAAAAAGGAAATATAATTATTTTTGTTTTGCCCCACCATTTGGGGCAATTTTTCCTTTGAGGGAATATTAAATTAATATGAATTACTTCATTTAAATTTTATATTAGATCAAAGTATTAATTTTAAGTAGATTAAAATTCATACCTGTTAGTCATTGGTCATCTAAAACAAATTAAAAAGACTATAATGAAAATGTATGTGTCACATTCAAGTTAATATTCATATAATTATACTATTAAAATAAAATATAAAAATTAACAACAAAATAATAGATGCCAGCACAAGAGTTATCATTAATTTCAAATAAATATTCAGTGAAAAGAATTTTAATTTCATCATAATTATAATTTTAAGAAACTTAATAGAGATAAAAACTGCTTCAAATGTAGCTATTGACCAATCAGTAAAATATCTATAATAACAACTTAGTGATCATAAAAAGTTTATTAAAATAGGTTTTGATAAAATTTTCATTATCACTGTACATGTATCACTACTTGTCAATAATGATAATTTAAAACATTTGTTTTTGCCACTATTAAACTATATTGCAATAAATTAAAGTAAAAATTATTATCACTTAAAAACTATCAATAGTGATATTATAAAAATCATTATCACTAAATATATTTTTAGTGGCAATTTTTAAATTATCACGTAATTATTATTTTGTCATTAATATTATATATATATATATGTTTGTAGTATGACTTTAAGATAAAAAATTAATTGACGCAAGTAATATCATATCTATAAGCGATTAATTTAATTAATCTTATTTGATCCAAACTGAGTGGCTAATTATATAATGAGTGTATTTACATTTTTTAATTTTGGTTTATTTGAAAATGATTGAATACTAATGCATGGATTAAGCAAATCAAATAACATTTTTGTATGTCCAGTGGCTTGTAGTCCAGTAGCATCAATCTCCCCCATTATGTGGAGGTCTCGTGTTTGACCTAAACGGGCGTCATTGTGCATGTGCATATGATTGATTGTATAAGTTGTACTTTAATTTACTTGATTTAATAATAGGATAATATTAAATTTCTTTAATTTATTTGATTTGATAATAGGATAATATTGACTTATTGTAAAAATAAATTTCGTCATTTGTAATGTTATTTCAAATAAAATAAAATAAAATAAACAACACTTTTGTATTAATATAAAAATAGTCATTGAAACCAGTTAGTAGAAAATAGGCATCAACACATCTGCTATTAAGGCAAATACAAAGCGGCAACTTTTACTTTAGGTGTACGTTGTGTCTCAATTTCATCGATATATAAATATGAAATAGATAATAAATTAAATATAAAAATAATAAATTAGAATAAAATTGAATCAATTGATAGTTTACATTTGCGGTGCGAATAGAAAAAGAACTTATTAGTTAGATCTAAAAAGTGTGAGATTTCTCTCAATTTCAAATTTTAATCTCACAAAATTCATCTCCCTCGTTTCGTTTAATCACTTAAAAACTCAAACTGATTGCCCTCAAAGCGTTTCCCACGCTAAAAAATTAGTCCAACGTAAAAAGACCCCTATATAATATGCCTTGGTTGAATGATGTCAAAAAAAAAACTGAACTATGTGTCAAAAACATACCTCGAGGTGCCGCGGCACCCACTTTCTGCTTGTTGGGAGCCGAAACGCCCAGCATACTATTTCAGTTCGGTGCTCCACTCCTCTTTTTCTTGTGTGTTCTAAAAGTTCAAGACACATTCTAAACAATCTCCACCTTGTCTTGTGCTCTCAAACTCTTTCATCAATCCCATAAGAGACACTAAACTTCAATCAAATCCAAAACAATGCTTGAACTTAATCATCGAAATAGACTTGGTCAACATATCCATTGGACTATTCAGTGTCTCGACCTTCTCAACTGAAATAACACCTTAAGATATAACATTCGGAATAAAATGATACCTGACATCAATGTGCTTTGTCCTCTCATGGTATATTTGATTGTTTGACAAGTGTATAATACTCTGACTGTCACAGAACATTGTAATCATTCCAAACTCCGGACCTATATCAACAAACAACCCCTTCAGCCAAATTTCTTCCTTAACACCCTTCAGCTACAACCATACACACTGCTCCAATAGTGCATAATGCAACTAAAGCTTTCCATATTGCCTTCCAACTGACAGCAAAGCCAGACATACAAGACACATAACCTATCATCGATCTCCTTGTATCCACATCTCCGGTAGAATCTGCATTCATATAACCAACTAATCTAGTAGCAGAGTCAAGTTGGCTATACCTCAAATAGCTAGGGTAAATTTTAATTTTGTGCGCATAAGTCAGGCCTATTTTAATTTTGGTCCCAATCCTTATCAGTTTTGCATATTGCATTCAATAAGTGCTTTTTTCTTTTAATTTGAGGACTCAAAAAAGCTTCCATCCAGAAATTAACGGAACAACTCACATGCCACTCACGTAGCTATTAAATTGTGCTTTTGTTGGTCCCATAAGTTAGGCCCGTTTGGGTTTTTGGTCCCAATAAAAGTTTCCATAGATTTTTGCAGAAGAAGAAAGAAAAATGGCTACAAGTGAAGGTGCCATTTATTTTTGTGGTACACCATCTCCATTGAAAATCTCATGGACAGATGAAAATTTAGATAGGAAGTTTCATAGTTGTGCTTTCACAAATAACAAGTGTGGTTTCTTTGCCTGGAAAAACCCTCAAATGTGTGAAAGAACAACATAAGTGATATTTAGGTTGCTTAGGATGTTGAATGTAATGAAGAAAAAGTTGTTAAGACTTAAAAAAAAAAAAACTATGTTGCTTTACCTGTTGGTGGTTTCTTGGTTGATGGTTCTTCACTTTGTTGGGACCAAAATTCAAATAGATATAGCTTATGAGACCAAAAAAAACACTAATTTAATGGCCACATGAGTGACACGTGATTGGCTTTATTAGCTATTGGATGTAAAGTTGTTTTGGTCCTTCAATTGCAAAAAAAAAAAAAAAAAAATCACTTATTGGATGCAATGTACAAAAGTCATAAAGAATGAGACCAAAATCCAAATGGGTTTAACTTATGGGACCAAAAATGAAATTTAACCTCTCAAATACCTCATAATCTATTTTATGACCTACCAATACATCTTTCTAGGCTTGTGCATGTATCCACATTGACTATAGGTCAAATGTTCAGCCTAGTGCAAACCATGGTATTCATCAAGCTACCAATTGCACTAGCATAGGCCACTCGAAATATGTGCTCCTCCTCTTCTTAGTATTGGGAGAACTAAGAACTTGAAATAAGATGTAAGAAGTGTTCTAGCTTGGACTAATTCATCCTAAATTGCTCAAGTGCTTTCTCAATATATTTTTATAGAGAAAAGATAATACCCCAGAGTATCTTATCTCTAATGATCTCCATATCCAATATCCTCTTAGTTGTATGCAAATCCTTTATAACAAATTCTCTCAATTGAGGATTTAATAGTTGATTTCGGATATGTTGTTAGAGGTAATCAGCATATCATTAACATAATGCAACAAATCTTTATCCTCCATTGAAATCATATCCCTTATATACAGTAATATAGTAACTAAGTACATAGAATTTAAGCAAAGAACATAGTAGGACCAAATTTTGGTCTTTATCAACAAATTCCACATCAATATTACCCAAATTTAAGATTATTTCGTTGTAATAATGTATATGTTGTTCAATAGGTGTGTCTTCTTTCATCTTGGGTGTATACAAACGTTGCTTCAGATATAAACAACTTGTGAAGGGCTTTGTCATGTATAAGCTTTCAAACTTCAACCACAAACCAACTGGTGTTTTCTCCTCAGCAACCTCTCTTACTTCAACCACAGACCAACTGGTGTTTTCTCCTCAGCAACCTCTCTTAGAACAGTACTTCAATAAAACCAATGAATCAAAAGCATAACTATAATTCATCTTTTCTTTCTGTAAAACTGTATCTAGTAGAAGTTCTAACCCTTTAGCATGTTCTGAAAACCTATCAACCTAAAAGCATTTGCATATTCAGTTTCCATAAGACAGTAATTTTCCCATTGAATTTCTCCATATCATATTTCATGCTGGATATTCTCTATGGCCAAACTAGCTTTGACACCAGTTTTTTATGCCCTAATATAACCAATAGATGTAGAAATATGAAATAGACAAGAAATCAAATACAAAAAATAATAAATCACAACAAAATTTAACATGGTTTTTGCTTTAATTGACGGCTTACATGGTACAAAAAGAAAATAATTATTAATCAGATTTAGGAATAAAGAGATTTCTCGATTTTATATCTCAATCTCCCAATACCCATCTCCCTCATTTCATTTAATCACTCAAAAACCACATTCAAAATTAATTCCATGCAAAAACACTCGATATAATGCCTAGATTGAATAGTTTCATGAAAAATAGAATATCATGAAAAACATAACTAAGTGTTAAAAATATGCCTTAGGGCTGCATCACCCACTTTACTTGTTGTTTTCCCTTTTTTTGGTATACGTATTGTATTTGCAGTTAAGCATAATTGCTTGGTAGTCTACTTGTTATTTTTGGCGTAGGTCTTGAACTTGGTGGTGCAGATGTCCAATCAAGTGGAGGGGACGGCAGCTATCAGATCCAAGCTTAAGGAAGAAGCCATGAGACTTGCTTAGAAGAAAGAGCAAAAAAGTTGAAGAGTTCGCAAAGCTACTAAAGAGTCCACTGCTAGGAATGCGCTTCTCACTATTATGTGAGATGAAGCATTTAAAGAATTCAAAGGCTCTCAAAATTCTTTAAAGTGGTTGAAGCGGAGGCCATAGTGATATACGAGTAGACTATCTAGGGTGGTAGACGCTTGCTACTTCATCTCACTATTCCTATTACCTCCTACTAGGGCGATTGTCTGATCATCAAAGGCCACACTGAGGCCATGGTGGAGGATCTAATTGGTATGGTTCCACAGTCAACAAAGTAGGAGTTAAACTAGAAGTTAGTTTTTTCCTTTTCTTTTTCTATTAAGGATGACTTTGTTTTCAATTCCCTTCAATAGTATGCTAGTTAGTTTTTTTTATAGCCAAGTATAGCCGAGCATCATTGATATTTTCATAATATGATACTTTTAAAAGTTACATCTTTTCATATAGAGATTTCTGCAGTTTTTGTGCTTTTTTCATACTTGACTGTGTGGTGTGGATGATCACATGACTTATGTTTTCCTTGATTTTTTATGTTGTTTGTGCTTTGTTGTGTTTCTACACTTCTATGTCTTTTTGCCCACTTCTTTAAACATTGTTATAATAATAAGTGGTCGCAAGCCCTCCATGGGATATCTTATAGCAATGTTATTGCTATTGATGCACCCCCTTGGGGGTCTTAGGGTAGTGTTGCAGTTGTGCCACCCTTTTAAGAGTCTTAGCATAGTTTTGTAGCTATGCACCCCCTTGTGAGTCTTAGATAATGTTATTATTATGTGTTCCCTTCGAGGTTTTAGCATAGTATTGTTGTTGGGCACCCCCTTAAGGGTGTTCGGTTGGTCGATGTTGCTAGGCACCTCCTTGAGGGTTCTTAGAATGAGCTTTATTGTTGTGTGTGCCCTTCGGAGTCTTGGAGTAGGCTTTGTTGCTATGCACCCTTAGGGGTCTTCTGGTAGGCTTTGTTGTTGTGCGTGCCCTTGGTGGTCTTAATAGTTGGCATTGTGTGTTTGCCATGTGCTCTCTTTGGTATCTTATAATGGGCTTTCTATGTTTGCCACACACTCTCTTAAGAGTCTTATAGTGGTGATAATGTCATTTACTATGTGCTCTATTTGGGGTCTTATAGTAGTGCTAATGCAGTCTGCACATGCCCCTTTGGGGTATTATGGTGGTGTTGTAGCTTACTCATTGATCATTATGTGGAGTTGTTCTCATTGTTCTGGTTTAGGATTGCTTCATTTATTTTTTGTGTGTGTGCCTCTTGGGGCTTATTGTAAATGAGTTGTTTCAATTGTTCAGCAGAAAAAGACAAACATATAAAAAATGTCAAAACATTTTATTAAAGTAGCAAAAAAAAAAAAAAAAAATCTCTTAAATTTGGATGGTCATTTATTCATGATGAAATGAAAAATTCACCTAAGTTACTGCAAGTGCAAATTCCAATAATAAATAGAAAACATAATTTGCTAGAATGAATAACTTATTAGAAGGCAATTCTAACGTACCTCAGGGGGCACAACTATTGAAGTCAGGGGCTCTTTTGGTTTCTACAATGTTGGTTATGTTGCTGATGATGGTATCTTCCTCTACAACAGTTACTCATGTTGCAATCTTTCACTTCTCTAACTTTTCCCTTTAGGGATCACTTTCCAGCATGAGTGTAGCAATAACATTTGTTTCTAAGGTCAAACCTTTGCCTTTGCCTCGCAAATCGCTCCAGCAGCCCTCTTTGAAGTTGTTGGGGGTTGCAGAAAGTAGTTTTACGCCTTTTAGAATGTTGACATAGCATCCCCTTGTAGTGCATAGGTCGCTAATTGCCTACACGGTTCCACTAGAAATAGGGAACTTCATCTTCAAGTGGCAAGTTGAAACTACTGGTTAGAAAAGGTTCAAAGTAGGCCTCTCAAGTATAATATTGTAAGAATGTGGGGCCTTGACCACCAAGAACTTCATCGTCTTTGTGACTATTTGAGGATGCGTGCCCAAGGAAAAGGGGAGAGAAATCTCTCAAAGCACTACTATAGTCTCGCTAGTAAATCCCACTAAAAGGGTGTTGATTTTTGACAATTGGGCATTGTCTACACCAAGCTGGAAGATAGTGTCATGGAAAATGATGTCTAATTAGCTCCCTATGTTTAACAAGATTTTTTTCACCTAAAAATTGACGAAGGAGGCTGAGATCATAAGAACTTCATTGTGTCAATCTCACTTCATCTCCATATCTTTCTCACTAAAAGTAATGCTGGGAAACATGAAACGCATTTCATATGTGCCCACTTTTAGCTCCAGAAGACCCTTCCTCATAATGGAGGACTCTTGAGATTACTAACACGATGCTTGTAGTAGGCAAGTTGTGTGTCTTGTGCTAGCTGTGCTTTCTCTCGACTATAGTTGTTCACTGATTGAGCTCTTGCAGTCTCCATCTTTTTTTAGCCTAGATCACTCCTTGGGACTGCCCTGCCTCTTGGCCTCAAACTCTTTCAGCTTCTTGCATTGGATCATACATTTAATCTCATCTTTCAAACTCTAGCACTCCTCTGTGTTATGTCCTCAGTCATAGTAGAAATGGCACTACTTCTCAGATTTTTGCCTCCTAGGGTTGTTTCCCATCTTTGAGGGGTACTGGATCAAACCTTATTGTTCTGTGACAACTAGTATATCCGCCCTGGAAACATTTAGGGGAATGTATCTGGATAAAGATCTCTGAGGGTTATGTAAGTGATCCTCATAATTCTTCATCCAATGGGGCCATTACTTTCTCGATTCGAATTTATTTTTTCACTTGGATGAGGAGTTCCTCCAAGGTAGTGGGTGGCTTCCTTATTATAGATTTTTAGAATTTTCTACGTTTCAAGTTTTGTTGAATAATGTTAGGCAAGAGCTCTTAGCTGACTTATGGGATCTTATGAACTACCTGGACAAACTAATTAATTTAGTCCCTCAAGGTTTCTCTATTTTTCCACTTGATGCTAAACATGTAAGCTATTGTGTTGGGGTACTTGTGGTTGATAGAGAAGTTATGGGGCAAGTGTTGCACCAGTTGCTCCCTACCAGCGATGGATCCAACTTGTATTTGATTGAACCAAGTTATTGCGCACTTGATAAGTGTGGTGCAGAATACCTTGGAGTAAGCAGCTTCCCTCAAGTCGTAGAGCTCTATTCTTGCCAGAATATTTCTAAGTGCTTTTGAAGGTGATATGTGTTTTTGTACTCCAGAAGATTGGTGATCTTTGTGCTGAGGGAACAGCTCCACCAAAATAGTTGGGAGAAAGGAGCTACATCCCAAGAGAGGAACAACCAAGGGAACATATTTATTTCTTTCATTTCGTGAGCAATGGAGGGACAACAGATTGAGTCGGAACTCAAGTTGTGGTAGGCAATCACTACAATTGATCAAATCAAAAGAAAGAATGTACGAACTTGTTGTAGTGGCAGAGAGGCAGTACTTTGTTCTTTGCTCACCTTATGTTTCATCCTCTCTAAGGATGATGATGCTTTTGGGCTATGGCTAGAGGATTGGGCTTGCTCGTACAAATGATGCTCATCAGCATAGTAAGCCAATACCTTGGTCGCAACCTGTGCGAAGGCCTTCTCCACTAGTGCTAGTAATGTTTCTTGTATCATCTACAACATTGGTCCTCTAGGAAGTGGAGCTTGCTGCTCAAGCGTCACATTTGGTGGTGAGTGTGCATCAGATGTTGGCTCCATTATCGAATTGTGTTGCGTTTCATGTGGGTTATTCTCTATGTTATTGTCTTGTGGTGTCAAAGTCTTGAGCTCTGGACCTTGTTTGCATCTTCAATGTTCCTTACAGGTGATGCCAAGATGATGTTACATGGAAATAGAGTCGAGATCCTTTTTAGAAATCAATAAGATGTGTTGGGTTTTCGCTCCTAGAATGTGCTTGCATAAAGTCGGAGGTCAAGTTAGCAAACGATCTGTTAGATGTCTTTTTGGTTAGAGAGTTGGTGCATTTTGGCCCACTTGGGTTTGAGTGTCCATCTTGGTAGATTTAATTTGTTAGGCTCCCTGGCCCTTTTCTAATTTATTTGTTTATAGCATTAAGCCTCTTATTTATTTTTTATTTTATTGCCCTTGAGGTCTTATTTTACCTTATTACTAATTAATGCATGACTTAAGATCAATAAATTACATACCAAAAATGCAAAAAATGGTAAGTATTGAGCTGGCTTTTCTCAAACTTTCATGATCCTTAATCACTACAAAAAAAATATAATATTAATAATAATAATTAAATGATAATATAAAAATTATCACTAATTATATGTATTACATGAAAAAATATTTTTTTTCAATTGTTAATGATAACTTTTAAGTATAATAATTTTTATTTTGCCACAATATAATTTAATAGTAAAAATATTAGCATTTTAAGTTGCCATTATTGGCATTAGTCATATGTGAATAGCAACAATCATGTGACAGTAAAAATTGTCGCGATTATTTGTGATATAATTTTTATTGTCACTATATTTTCTCTATAAATATGTTGCTAATTGTTAATAGTAACAATTTTAAAAATAATTTTAATCATTATTAATTTTCCAAAAATTATTTTCGTGATAAAATAATTTTTTTTTGTCGGTTACATTACCAAAAATCTAATTATCCATTTTCAAAAAATTGCTACAAAGAAATAGATATAAATTTTATTAACAAATGTAATTTTTATAAATAACAATCAACAAAAATGTTAATTATCACTCTGCCTTGTTCTTTAGAAGCACAATAGAATAGTTATGCACTACTTATAGAAAAATTAATCTATACATATATAAAGAACAATCATCAATTACGGATTGGTTCTAGTGAGTGTTAACCACAAGAGCATCTACTTTAAATTTGGTTAGTTCAATTATATTATAACCAAGATTACAAATTTTAATGTCAGATACGAATTGATTATAGTTGATGTGTTAATTTTTTGTGGTGTTAATATTATATTCATCAACAAGCTGACCATATAATTCAATATATTATTCCAAACTTTCTTTTTTCTTATATTTAATGCCCACTTACTGAAAAATTAGTTTTAATACTTTGGAAATAGTATCAACACCAGCCAATAATTATATATAATTATCATGAAAATCCATAAAATTCTTGTAATAATTTTGGCAATGTTTGGTTATGTTATTTGTGTGATTTTAATATGTGTTTTGGGAGAATGAATGTTGAAAATGAGATTAGATATGTGAAAGTTGTATTGGGGAATGTAATGAATTTTTGGTTATATTTTGGGAAATAGTTATAAAAATTTATTTTGAAGAGCTTTGTTATGTTTGTTATGTTTGTTTATGTTTTGGGAGAAGACATTTTTTTACTGTAGCAATCAAATGAATGTTTTTTTGTTAGATTTTTAGGGTAAAATGGAATTGAGTATTTTTTTTTTATTGTAAGAATAATAATAATAAAATATATATAATACATATATGATTTATATATATATGTATATATTGAAAAATGAAGAAGTTTTGACGATAATGAAGGATAAGAAAGAGTATTTTGAATTAAGTATTTTGGAGAGAAAATGAGTGTATGTTTGATAATGTTTCCCAAAAAAAAAAAAATTATTCTAGGAAAACATGACCAAACACTCCCTTTGTTTTTAGTTCCAAATTGTACTATCCACATTCCCTATGTGGCCAAAAAGAAAAAAAAAGAAAAAAAGGAAAAAAAGAAAAGAAGAAAAGAAGAAAAAGAAGAAGAAAAGGAAAAGAGAAACTAAAAAGGACAGTACAAGTTACCACAATGTTGTATATAGGACCAGGCATTTTATTCACAAATAATTAGCTAGCCGTCCATTAAATTTCTCTGGTACAATTCCAACTGTGTCCCCTCTAAAATGCCTGGTCCTATTCTCACACACACGCATATATGTGTGTGTGTGTATTCTTTTCATGCTTTTAAGAAATGCTGTACAAGAGGCATAAAATAATAAAAGGTAGTTGATATGGAGGTTTTTTATTTATGATAAATTTAAATATTTATATTATTAATAGAGTGTCTATCCCTTCATTGGTGTATTTTTGAGTACTTTTCTAAAGTATTCTCATTTTTATTTTTTATCACCATAACTATAGAACAACTACCACCCCATTTCTAGGGGTGTAAATGAGTCGAGCTAAGCCCGAGCCTGCTAGGCTCAGGCTCGGCTCGTTTACTGATTCATGAGCTTGAGCTCGAGCTCGACTCGTCAGAATAGGCTCAGGCTCGGCTCGTTAAGGCTAGATAAGGCTCGATTCGTATAAATTTGGATGAGATTGCTCTAACTCGATAAGGTTCGATTCGTAAAAGTTCGGATGAGCTCGAGCCTGTTTAGACTTGAAACAAAATTTATAATAATAAACACCATATTATTATTATTATTATGTAATAAAAAACTCATTTAGGCTCGCGAGCCTGTCGAGCCAAATACTATTGAGCTTGGCTCGGCTTGTTTGACTGGCGAGCTTCTGCTCGGCTCGTTTAAGTTCGAGACGAATTCGAGCTTTTATCGAGCCGAGCCCGAACTATTCGCGAATAGTCTCATCTCATTTACACCCCTACCCATTTCTACCCCATTACTACTATTTAGTTTCACAATAATTCATAAATATTATATATATTTTTATTTCTCTATATTTTTTTTCAATTTTTCTACAATTATATTATTTTTTATTTATATTATTTTATTAATAGTTACACACGTATTGAGTGTACCTCAACCACTAACTATTATTAAATAACTGTTCGGGTCGGAGAATTTCAAGGCTAGGAAAGTATCTGTGTATTTATAATAAATACTCGGGTGGAGGAATTTTAAGGAGAAGAAACAATAAATGTTAATAATGAATTTCCTTTCAATATTGTTTGCCTCAGACAATTATTTGTGCTACCTTTTCAATTTTTCCGGCGTAATTGAGCTAATTTATTGAGTTTGTTGAGACTGTGTCCACGTATAAATTTTGATTATACATTTTAGATAAACCTAGTGTTCTGAATTTATTTATTTTTTCTTTTCATTGATGATGATCGTGCTAATTATGGAGGTTTAGTCATATTCAAATATTATTTCTTCAACAAACATTAGACATTAGTGGAGAATTTGATTATTATCATCAACTTTTTGTATAGGAAATGATGATTATTTGTCTTTTTTTAAACCCATCGTGGATATTATAATAATACCTAATTTTGCCTGTATTGAAAGAGTTGAGAGACTTAATTCAATTAATAAAGTATACATACTTCATCTCTCACCAGCTGAGATGTTTTTTTATAAGTACAAAATTTCTTACATATATATACCAATAAGATAATATCTTGATACAATTAGAATTTCATTTCCAACAACAAAACTAATTTTCATCAAATATAAATATATATATTTAGTTTTTTGCCAAGTAGATTTTAGCCTGATAACATTAATCATACACATAAAGTATAAAATTAGGAATTAAAATTTCACAGGCTCTTGACATACATATATATAAATAATATGTGTATATATATATAGTTCTTTTTCTAGATATTTTCGTACCTTCTTGTATTTTTGTTTACGTGTCGGTGCATTTTGTTGGCAAAAAAGTTATGCATATGGGCTACTCTGTATGTTGGAGGGCAATGTATTGATTAACAATACATCATTCATTCAAGAAAATTTTTAATCATGTTTAAAATATATTTTGAAATTTAATTTATGTTTAAGGTATGTCTATTTCTATTTTTTTTTGGTTCATTTTTTAATTTACGATATAGGTATGTTTGGTCATGCTTTGGTGATGTTTGGATTTTATGTTTTGGGGAAATAAATTTAGGGAGTGGGATTGAGGAGCATGAAAGTGGTATTGGATGATTTAATGGATTCTTGTTTATATATTGGGAAAATAGGTGGAAATATTTTGAGGAGTTTTGATATGTTTGTTTATATTTTCGAAGGGGATATTTTTTGCTATCCTGATTAAATCAATGCCTTTTTATTAAATATTTACGTATATGTAAGAGTAGGGGGTTTCGGGAGTTTTAGGGAAAGAAAAATAGAGAGCAATCTGGGATATTTTTCCAATTCATTTGGAATCACAATTGACTGTAATACAAATTTGTTTTGGTAAAATACAACCAAATATTAGTATATATTGTATAATCATATCTACATGCACACTCACACATTTCATATATATGTATGTGTAGGAAAGTAAACATGTGCAAATAACATATATATATGTGTGTGTGTGTGTGTGTGTGTGTGTGTGTGTGTGGTTAATAAATAAAAATATGAGGCTGATAGATAATTTTTTCTTTTCTTGGTTCTTACATGTCCTCTAGTTTCTTAAAGAAAAGTGAATATCATTCGATATCAAAATTTAATTAAATAAGTCATTAAATCCTGATTAATTAATATAATCAATAGTTTTAAGGGCAACTTAATTAAAAATATCTAAACTAACTTTCCATTTGGTATTTAGTCCTCACCCAAGCATTTCTTATTTTCAACTCCCCATGTGAAATTTGAGTTTAGCCTTCACTCTCCAATCACTTAAAATGATGGAAATGTCCTCCTTTAATGTATATTTTTTTTCCTTTATTCCTAAACCCTGATGTCCAAACAGCTTGTCTTCCTCTCTCTTTCTTATTTGTTTTTTGTTTATCTCCCGCGGTGGAACACAATGCTTTTCTCTCCTTTTTATTTTTTTTATTTTCTACAATCGGCTATAACATATTAACAAGAAGTAAGCCTACTTTGTCCGATACCCATCTCTCTCTCTCTCTCTCTCTCTCTCTCTCCACCCTCCTATCTATTTTTTGTTCATCATCTCGCGGCGAAAGGAAGCTTCTTTCTCCTTTTTTTTATTTCCTACAATTGGCTACAACATACTAGCAAGAAACAGGCCTACTTTCTCTCCATTGTCACATGGTAAAGCAATAGTGTAATCTTTGGCGAGTAGCAGTTATTTTAATTTATTTTTTTTTAGCCTGAAAATATCAGGTAGTGAGGAAAAACCTCAAATTCAACTTTGAGGGACTTGTATGTATAATGAGAAACTATATATCATGTCCATTTTTGAGATCATGACTTTAATAAGACCTTAGCCAAGACGTAGAAGGACACAAAGATTTCTATATCAAATTGATATTCGGGCATTGAGGTGTAGGCGGTGTGGTAGATCTGGCATAACCATCATATATGCAAAGAAGCTACGACTAACTACAATAGCTTGACTTTGCTGATGTATTTGCTTACCATTGCGTTGCATATGCATGCTTGTTATACATTCTTGTCATTACTGTGTAACTAGTATCTTTTTTTATTCATTATTAATCTGCAAAAAAAGGGTGTATGAAATGGATACAATCAATATAAGAAGGACTGTACGGTGCTTAGAGACCAGAGATAGCTGCTAATTTTTTCCTTTTTGAAGCACATGTTATATTTAGAGTATTTAGACTGTTATGTAATAATATTAGTTGATTTTTTGTTGGGATGTTTGGTATTGCTTGTAATGTAATGTATATCACTTTTTGTTTACAATAATAGTGGATATTCAAAAAAAGTACCCAATTTAGGCACTTATGTACTTCATAAATGTGTTTATGTACTGAAACTCCACTTGTTGTGTATTTACAATTAGGGCTTCTGTACTTCCTTTTACAAATATTGATTTTAACCTCAATTTAATGTGTGGAGCAACTCAATAAAATATAGTACGTGTTGGAATGTTTGGCATTGCACTTGCTTTTACAAAAAATGATTTTAACCTCAATTCAATATGTGGAGTAACCCAATAAAACATAGTGCGTGTTGAAATGTTTAGTATTGCATGTAGTGCAATGTATCACGTTTTTTAGATACGCTACCAAATCTATTGGATACCTTAAATGTAGATAAAACTGTCGTTTCATGTTAAAAATGATATTGGATGTGCGAAAAAAGAACCCATTTTAGGTACTTATGTACTTCAAACATCCGTTTATATATTGAAACTGCACTTGTTGTGTACTTAATCAACACTTTTGTACTTTCTTTTACAAAGAACAATTTTAACCTCAATTCAATGTGTGGAATAACCCAATAAAACATAATACATGTTGGAATGTTTGGTATTTCATGTAGTACAACGTATCACATTTTTTAGATACGTTACTAAGTCTATTGGATACCTTAAATGCAAATAAAAATACCATTTTCTAATAAAAATGATATTGGATATGCGGAAAAAAGTACGCAATAAATTTTTTTGATCATACTTCATGGTCTAATGATCATAAAATGGACAGATTAGGCAGAATGGGGAACGTTCCCTCAAGCGCTAAGAATGATACTAAAAATCTAGAAAAAAGTATCCAGTTTTTGGCACTATGTACTTGGGGACAGGGTTTATGTACTCAATTTATATATGTTGTATAGTTGTGCTAAGGAATTCAGTATTTGATTTTGCAAAGGCTAATTTTAACCTCAATCGACACATGAAACAACACATTGGTGACCTCATAACTTCAAATGCATGATTTGTCGAATATGTGGTCGTGATAGTATGTGTTGGAATGGTCGAAAACACAAAGACCCACATTCCACCACTTGTGGTACTATTCCTCCTAGTATAAAGCACTAGCGCATTAAGAAAATAAATCAAAACTCGTGCAATGGCCAGATTAGGCCGAACGGAGAATGATCCCTTATGCACTCAGAATGATATTGAAAATCCAAAAAAAAAAAAAAAAAAGTACCCTATTTCGGCACTTATGTACTTTGAGACGGGTTTTATGTACTCACTTTGACTATGTTGTGTACTTGTAGTCAAGAATTCTGTACTTACTTTTCTAAAAGTTTTAACCTTAATTTGACACGTGGAACAACATATTGGTGACCCTATTACATCATATGCATGATTTGTTGAATAAATCGTCATCATAGCACGTGTTGGAATGCTTGGGAACACAAAGACCCATATCTACCACTTTTAGTGTCACTCCTACTAGTATAAAGCACTAGCGCGTGAGGAAAATGAATCACAATGGCATCCCCCCCCCTACACCACCTAACTTATCGTCACTAAATGAGTCATGGGGTGCAATAATTCATGGTCTTATTGTCGTGCAATGGTCAGATTAGGCCGAACGGAGACCGATCCCTTATGTGCTTAGAATGATACTGATAATCTAGAAAAAAATACTCAATTTCAGCACTTATGTACTTTGGGACGGGGTTTAAGTACTCACTTTGACTATGTTGTGTACTTGTGGTCAGGGATTATGTACTTGCTTTTTCAAAAGCCCATTTTAACTTCAATTTGACAAGTGGAACAACACACTAGTGACCCAACAATATCATATGCATGATTTGTTGAATAAATGGTTGTCATAACATGTGTTGGAATGGTTGGGAATGCAAAGACCCATATCCCACCACTTCTAGTGTCATTCCTACTAGTACAAAGCATTGACGCATGAGGCAAATGAATCAAATGACACCCTCCTACGCCAACGAACGTATCATCACAACTGGGCTCAGAATAATATTGAAATTTTGAAAAAAAAAAAAAGTACCCAGTTTCAGTACTTATGTACTTGGGGACAAGGTTTATGTACTCATTTTGAATATGTTATGTACTTGTGATGAAGGGTTCTGTACTTAAAATTTTTCATTTTTCTCATGAATTCTGATTGTTCTATACGTCTTTTATGTCTTATATTTTTGCTTTTATACTGATTTTTGTATATATTATCATTTTTTAGAATATGGTACTACGTAACATGTAACATGTGTCATTTCCTAAAGTTGTATGCAGCCTCCCTCTATGCATAAAGTTGCCATTATAAAATTATATGCAGCCTTTCCCCATGCATGCAACCCAACAGAAGATAGATCATCAACGTAAGGGATGACAAAATAAGGTGTGCAGTAGTTGCTCATTGGAAACAAAATACAAGTAAAAACAAAAAGTATATACAGCCTAACAAAATCTTCAATATCCTGATTTCTATGTCTATCCACAAATTCTTGTTAACCTTTTAAATATTTGTACACAGTTAACATTCAAAAGTTTTTTCGAAAACAAGCGATCAACAATGTCTGACTTCATCTTTAGATCGACTTCCATACGTCGCCCCACATGAGATAAGCTCAACACTAAATAAAATTCTTGCCCCCGAAAAGGAATTTTGATATCTTCACCGAAGACAAATGAAGTTGTTCGTACATTGAATCGTCTTATGAGCTTGAGTTCAATTGAAGCTATAGTAATTCAATTGTGGCATACTGTAAAATATGTAGAATGGGGTTTCTTTAAGGGTCTGTCTGTGTTGGAACCTAACCAACTCCTTCATTGTTGTATAAAAATAAGCCGGGGAGCAATGAAAATATGTTTCTGATTCCACTACTGTAAATACAGAAATCATGTAAATAAATACTATAAACATCTCCATATATACTCCATATATACTTACATTTAACATTTTCATACTGAAAATGTAAACAAAAAATATTAAAATAAAGTACGTCTGTACTAAATATACATGCATACAGTACTGAATAAATTAATGCTATGTTTTTCTTCATGAAGAATAGGAAACAACTAAACATGATGTGAACCTTTCAAACAAACCATATTTTGAATATAAGCCCCAAAAATTGCATAGCCAATATACCCTATATTAATCCTATTGTAAACCAACTCAATCATTACAAAATTAAGGTAATGTTTAACTCAAAACAACTTATATAACATTTAAAACATAAAACTTAAGTACAAATTACACTAAATTAGGTTTGAACAACAAAATAATACGGTTTCTGAATACTATTCATTTTAGTACACAAAATACTACCTCTACGTACAAAAAATATGAACTTAAGTGCATTTTCATTAAAAATGCGTATATAAACAGAGATTTTCAAATATATTTTACAAACATATCACAAAAATAGTTACATACCCGACATTTTAATAGAAAAATACCTTTCCTAATCTGATGGAAGTGTGCGAAATGAAATAAAATCGATGGAACAATAGAAAAAGATGAAAAGGCATACGGGAATGCTTCAGACACCAGACAAGAGTCTTCAAAAGGCAATCTATAGTGAATGGGTGTTTCAATACAAGAGAGAAATTGGAGGGAAATGGAGAAGAATGGATTGATCTTATGGTTAAAAAAAAGAAGAGAAAATGAGTAAGAAACATGTATGCGATTTCCATCCATTTTAGCAACAGAGAGATGGGCGGCCATTCTTGGTAATTTTGTGTTCAAGTAGAGGTTCGTCTAGTAATTTTACAAGTGCAAGGGAGTGATTGCTAAATTAAAAGTGAGATTAGGGAGTTAAAACTCAATTTTTTTATGTGGGGATTGAACACAAAATTAAATGTGGGTTTAGAGATTTTAAGCTAATTAATCGTAGTTCTAAATCTAGAACATGTATTCAAGAAACAGGATATTATTAAATCTAGTTTATATATTAATATAAGCACAAGTCCTATAAACAAATAATTTAGATATGGATAGAGGCACATGACCCGTACTCTTATGTTTTCAAACCAAGCATCTCTAGAAAATCTACCTAATTAAGTTTCATTGTAATAAGTAGTACAAGTTAATAACATCCAATCAGTGTCCAGTGCTCCCCACCTAAACAGGCCTAGTGATTAGAAAACCATTTTGAGTCAAACTCAAACATTAATTAATAATATTAACATCCAAATAATGCTATAGCCCACAAAGCTACAAATGTAGCATTGAAGTTGTGATACTATAATTCTCCATACCAGATTATAAAACAAATTTCTTGCTATGTTATTTTATATTTATGATGTTTTGGACTTATTGAAATCCAGGAGGATCTATTGTTAAAATTATGAAATAATAGTAAAGTAATGCAATGTAAATTGACAACAAGATTTAACGTGGTTCGGCGATGTGCCTAATCCATCTAACAAAGAAAAGGAATTTTATTGATCTCAAATCAAAGTGCAAGTACAAACTTGAATCCCATAAATCTCATGAGAACACCTAACACCCTCGTTCTAAACTCCATCTTGAGAAATTTACTCAAAAGCAGTAAAGAAGCCCTTGTGTTATGTCTGTGATTACTTTTTCCTGGAAGAAAACTGATATTCATACCCAAAAAGTAAAGCCCAAAGCCCGTGTGCTTGCGCTGTGCATTGGGGTACACATGGCTTGCACCCCAGTGTAAGAGTTCTATTTCTGCTATAAAATTAAGCAGAAAGTTTGCACCCCAGTGCGAAGTTACTTTTCACCACGCGAAGTTACCATTCACATCGCACCAGGGCGTGCTCCAATGCCCATTTCACCAGCTCGACTCCGTTTCACTCCATATCTACCGGTTCTCATCAATTTAGCCCAAATTTCAAGGAAAAATCAACAATCTCTACCTTGACTTGAAATTCATCATCCTTCTTCTTTGTCCTTGCCCCTAAAGGGCCTATCACCTGAGTCTACAAACATTAACCAAATCCAAGCAATGATCGAATTTGATTTCTGGAATAGCCTTAGTCAACATGTCTACCGGATTATCCATAGTTCCAACCTTGTCCACTTGAATGACACCTTGAGACACCATATCCCGGATAAAGTGATATCTTATGTCAATGTGCTTTGTTCTCCCATGAAAGGCTTGATTTTTTAACAAGTGTATGGCACTCTAACTATCACAAAATATAGAAGTAATCTCAAAATCCATACCTATATTCTCAATCAACCCTTTTAGCCAAATACCTTTCTTCACGCCTTCAGCTAAAGCCATGTACTTAGTTTTTGTTGTGGACAATGCAATTGATGATTGCAAAGTCACCTTCCAACTTACTGTAACACATACCCAGTTATAGATCTTTTGCTGTCCAAATCTCATGCATAACCTGCATCCACATAGCTAATAATTCTAGCAGTAGAATTCGATTAACTATATCTCAAGCATCTGTCTATAGAGGCTCTTAAATACCTCATGATCCATTTCATAACTTGTCAATAGGTCTTTCATGGCTTGTGCATATACCTGCTCACAACACTAACTACATTTAAAATGTCTGGCCTAGTACACACCATGGCGTACATCAAGCTACCAACTGCACTAGCATATGGCATATTAGGCATGTGCTCTACCTCCTCCTCAATACTCGATGATAGATTTGATGAGAGCTTGAAATGATCTACAAGTGGCATACTAACTGGCTTAAACTTATCCATCCCAAATCGCTCAAGTACTTTCTTAATGTAATGTTGTTGAAACAAGTAAAACATTACTGCATGTCTGTCCCGAATGATCTCCATGCCCACTATCTTCTTTGCACTGCCCAAATCCTTCATTTCAAATTCTTCACTTAACTGGGCTTTTAATTGGTTAATCTCAGATATGTTTCTAGAGGCAATCAACATATCATCACCGTACAACAACAAATATATGAAAAGGCTATCACTACAAATTTTATAATATACGCAACAGTCAAATTTGCTTCTTGTATATCCTATCTTGGTAATAAAAGCATCAAACCTTTTATACCACTATCTGATACATTATTTCAAGCCATATAGACCTCTTCAAAAGAAATGCTTGATTTTGTTTCCCGAAAACATTGAATCCCTCTAGTTGGCTCACGTAGATTTGTTCATGCAACTCACTATGCAGAAACATTGTTTTCACATCCATATGCTCTAGCAACAATCAAACATAGCAACTATGGAAAGTAAAAGACGAATGGAAGTATGTTTTACAACTGGGGAGAATACTTGATGAAAGTCAACTCCCTCTCTCTGAGTAAAGCCCTTAGCAACCAATCGTGCTTTGTATCTAGCATCTTCAATCTTGGGAATCCCTTCCTTCTTCTTGTAGATCCATTTGCAACCTACAATCTTCTGCCCTTTAGGTACATCAACTAGCTCTCATGTGCTATTTTTTGTGTAGAAACTCTATCTCTTCACTCATAGCTACAACCCATTTATCCAAATCTGGCTAGGAAATTGCCTCTTTATATGAGACTAGATCATCTCCTATGAACTCCTCGACTGAACTCAAAGCATAAGCTACCAGATTTGAGTAAGCAAACCGTTGTGGTGGTTTGATCTGCCACTTCTCCCTATCCCAAGCCAAGCAATAATTTTGAAGTGGTTCATTTTTCTAGTGTTGATTAGGTGATAGTGCGCTCTCACCAGCTTCATCTACCACATTTTATTTCCCCTTTGAAACTTGTAGAGTGTCAACTTCAAACTCCACTTTCTCCTTAATGCCCTATTGACTGCTTTTAGGCTACTTCGCCTTCTTTATCATTGCAAAGTCATTAAATGTCACGTCTCTGCTGATAATTATTTTGGAGCACTTGTCATCATTACACCACAAACAATAACCTTTGACTCCATCTGCATAGCCTAGAAATATGCACTTTCTCGCCCTAGGCTCAAGCTTTCTGTTCCAGACATGAGCATAGGCTGGACACCCAAATACTCTTAGATTTGAGTAATCAACAAGAGACCTGGACCAAACTTCTATTGATGTCTAGCAGTCCAAAGTAGTTGATGATGACCTATTCGCCAAATAACACGTAATGTTAATAGCTTCTGCCCAAAAATTCTTGGACAATTCGGCATTAAAGAGTATGCATTTAGCTCTTTTCAAGATACTCCTGTTCATCCGTTCTGTAACTCCATTCTGCTATGGTGTATGTACAATTGTGCAATGCCTCATAATTTCTTCCTTATCGCAGAATTCCTAAAATTTCTTATTGCAAAACTCTAATTCATTGTTAGTCCTCAAGAGCTTGATCTCCTTTTCTGTCTACTTCTCAATTAAGGTCTTCCATTGCTTGAAGTTGACAAACACCTCATCCTTATGCTTTAGCATGTACACCCATAATCTCGATGAGAAATCATCAATGAATGTCAGCATGTACCTAGCACCTCCCTTTGAAGGAACCTGAGAAGACCCTCAAAGATCTAAGTAACTGTAATTCAAGGTGCCCTTGGCCTTGTGAACTGCAGTGCCGAATTTCACCCTGTGTTGCTTGCCAAGCACATACTACTCGCAGAAATTCAATTCTCCAGTCTTATCTCCACAAAGCAAACCTCGTTTGCTCAGTTCTGACATCCCCTTCTCACTCGTATACCTAAGCCGCATATGCCACAATCTCATAGTATCATTGACTTATGAAGAAACCACTACAGTACCAGAAATCGTGTTTCCCTGCAATATATAAAGGTCATTCCACTTGTCTCCCTTGATGATAAGTAATGCACCTTTGGAAACCCTCAGAACTCCATCTCGAGCTTTGTACTCACAATCAGCGATATCAGATTTTTCTTTAAATTTGGAACATGACACACATCTGTTGGGGTCCTTACTATGCCATCATGCATTCTATAACTGAGATAATTCCTACAACCTTGCAAAAAGCATCATTTCCCATAAGTACTTTACCACCATCATATTTCTTATATGTGGTAAACCAATTTCTCGTGGGCACATATGGTAGGAACAACCACTATCCAAAATCCATTTAAAGCTTAGAATAGTTTCAGCAATGTTGAGAACAAGCCCACCATCAGACTCATCCTCAACAATTCCTGCGACATCATCCCATTTTCTATCAGAAGTTTCACCTGCATCATTCGTCTTTCCTTGTTCCGGACAATTTTGTTTCCAATGCCCCTTTCCACAGCACCTAAAACACTTGTCACTATTTCTAAGCTTGGTTCAGGACTTCGATCGGCCTCTACTCTTTCTCCTTTCTGTTGGTCTCTCTTTTGCCACCAATCCTTCTCCACTTCACCATCATTGCTGCTCAAGATATGTTTTCTCAATTCGTTGGAATTCAATGAGGCATTCACATCCTCCATTAAAATTGTATCCCTCCCGTACAACAAAGTAGTAACCAAGTACTCAAAAGATTTAGACAGAGAACATAAGATAATCAATGCTTGGTCTTTATCTTCAATTTTAACATCTATACTAGCAAGATCCAAAATCACCTTATTGAAAAAATCAATATGCTAAGTAATAGATGTACCTTCCTTCATTCTTAATGTGTATAACCGCTGTTTCAAATACAGCCAATTTGTCAGGAACTTCGTAATATATAGACTTTCCAGCTTCTTCCATAAATTCGCCGGCGTACTTTCTGTGGCGACTTCTCTCAGTATGTTATCCGCCAATGATAACACTAGAGTAACATAAGCTTTCACCATGAACTCGTCCTTCTCCTCATCTGTCAGCATTTTCGGCAAGGAATCTCTGCCCTTTAACACTCTCTATAAACTTTATTGATAGAAGAGGGCGTGAATCTTCATCGTCCATAGCCCAAAGTCATTCTTCCCATCGAATTTCTCTATCTCATACTTCATGCCTAACATCTGATACAACCTACTCTGATACCAATTTGTTGGAACTCAAGAGGATCTATTGCGAAAACTATGAAATAACAGTAAAGTAATTCGATGGAATATGACAACAAGATTTAAAGTAGTTCGGCTATGTGCCTAATCCACCTGATAAAGAAAAGAAATTTTATTGATCTCAAATCAAAGTGCAAGTACAAACTTGAATCCCACAAATCTCACGAGACCGACTAACACCCTCGTTCTAAACTCTGTCTTGAGAAATTTACTCAAAAGCAGTAAAGAAGCCCTTGTGTTATGTCCATGATTACTTTTTCCCAGAAGAAAACTGATATTTATACCCAAAAAACTTGCACCCTGGTGCAAAAATACTGTTCACTATGCAAAGTTACTGTTCACCACACGTCAGGGTGTGCTCCAATGCCCATTTCACCAGCTTGACTCCGTTTCGCTCCACTTCTACCAATTCTCATCAATTTAGTCCAAATTTCAAAGTAAAATCAACAGGACTAAATCATGATTCCACCTTAGTTCTCACTAAATTAAAGGAATGATTTTAAGTTAATTTTCAGTACGAATAATGCATAAATAATATGTTACACTTGCGATGAGTATGACTACAGATTGATATCTAATAGTTACTTGTAATCTTAATATGATAAATTTATAATTGTGATTATATTTAATTTTTCGATAGAACAAATTTCAATTTATTGTTAACAAAGATAACAATTATTATTATATAAAATACGAAAAATAAAATCTAACAACATAGAAATCTACTAAAAATGTTTTTAGTGGATATAGTTAAGCTTGAGTTCAAATATAATCTCGTGCCACCCCACTTTCATTATTTCTGGCAAATTAATTCCACTCATAATTTAGGGTTGTTAATGGGTCAGATTTTAATTCGAATTCAATTTGAATTTTAAGATTTTTAATTAATTAAAATATTCAATAAATTATAGTCTATTATAAATATTTATAATTCAAAATAAATGGACTTGATATGGAATTAAGTAATACAATCCGTTAAAATTCAAATTTGAACTTAAACAACTTTTTGTTAAATTAATACTCTTATAGATTATATTAATAGACTTTTAAATAAAATATTTATAATATATTGGCCTAATATCTATATTAATATTTATGTTATTTTATTGATATTGAGCTTCAGTCTAAAAATAAGAGGGATACTGATAAAGAAAAGAAAAAAATATCAAATATAATAATGTATGATACTTTACCTGTAAATTAATATAATATAAAATAAGAGCTTATCATCTAAATATTTAATTTTTGAGCTAATATATAATAAAAAAGCTGTCAAAAACTCAAATTCAATGCAAATTACTTTGCAAATACAATACTTTTTTATGCAATTCAAAAAAATATATTAAATTCGATCAGTTTTTTTTAGGATTTTAAATATCCCTCAAATTCAAATATAACACTTATTCGATTCAAATGTTAGCCTTTGAGAGCTCTAATCACACGCAGGCGGCAGGACAAACAAAGCTTTAATGACTTAAAGTACGAGCATGAAAGTTTCCTTTGGTTATTCAACTTTTCTTTTTCTTTTTTGTTGCCTTAATTTTTGAGCCACTCATGGGCCATGACCCATATAAGGCTATTTCTCTATCTAGATGGATAGACTTGGGGGCCCAACCAGCCCCCCTCCCTCTCCTCTTTATTCAACAAACGGTCAAATACTCAACCAACATCTTTTAATATGGCTTATGATCCATGAATACCCATTTATTAATTAGCTTGCGGGTACGGGGTTTCCACCCGATCCACATTGGTTGTCCTCATTTACACCCATTCAAAATGACTTTCAATTTTTAATCATTACTTTTGACAAATAGAAGTTAAAAATGCATAAAGTATTCCGAAATGTTTGGTTATGTTTTTTATAAAATTTTATTATGTATTTATTATGTGTTTTGAGAGAATAAATTATTGAAAAATATGAAGAAAATTTTTTTTTGGTATATTTGTTTATGCTTTGGGGGAGATAATTTTTATTGTAGCAGTTAAATCAATATCTTTTATTGAATTTTTGTGGTGAAAAATGAATTGAGTGATTCTTTTAATGTTAGAATAATAATAAAATATATAAGATATATATATAATATGTATGTATATATTAAAAAATGTATGTTTTAGAGGAAAAAATGAGAACATGTTTGATTATATTTCCCCAAAATAATATTATTTTGGGGAAACATAACCAAACATTGCCTTCGTCTTTTTACTCTACATAAAGTTTTGTTCCAATTTAATTAAGAGTATTACGATGAGACACAGAATAAAAAATCAATTCACATTAAAAACATATACTGTTTTCCATGACTTAAGGCCAAAAGGCAATTAGATGTGAAAGTAAACCCCCCCCCCCCCAAAAAAAATAAAAAATAATAAAATAAACAACAAACAAACAAACAAACAAACTACCCTAAAATGTTAATCAATATTTTCTCCGCAAAATATTAATTACAAGTTATTTAGAGGGTGTTTGGCTAAACTAATTCAAAAAAAATTATAAGCTCCTACATCTTATAAGATGTTTTTGAAATTTGTGTTTGGATAAAATAAGATTTTAGAGCTTATAAGATGTGAGTAATATCAATTTTGTAATTAATATACTTAAAATTAAGGGAGCTTATTATGATTTTAAAAATAAGTTAGGAACTCTTTATTTTTTTTAAAAGAGCTAATAAACTCATAACATCTTATTTTATAAGCATATAAGCTCTTTTTTTTAAAAAAATTACCAAACACTTTTTTATATTTTATAAGTCCTCAAATATCTTATAAGATATTTTGAGGAGTTTATAAGCTCACCAAAACACTCTCTTATTTTTAATATCTTAATAAGCTCTCTTAATTTTAGTTATATTAATTATAAAATCTTCAACACTAACACCTTATAAGCTCCAAAATCTTGTTTTATTTAAAAAATTATTTTTTAGAAAAATCTAGCATCTGATAAGTTTAAAAAATATCTTATAAGATGTAGGAACTTATAAGGCTTTCTAAATAAATTTGGTCAAACACTCTCAAAACTTGAATGACGTATATATTTATTTGTGTGTGTTTCACAACTATCTCCCACACGCCAACAATAAAATTGATATCCCTTATTTGAGATAACTACTCTAAGAAAATTAGATAATCACTACAACAATATTTTAACAAAATTAATTTTATAGTTATGGCTAAAAATTATAAATATAAGTTTTCATAGCAAATGTGATTTGTTTAAAAAATAATAAGCAACAACAATTTTAGATATCAATCCTAATTTTATTAGTTGGAAGAACAACATATTAACTATGTATTATTGATAGAAAAAATGGCATATATAACAAAAATATAACTATTAGGCATGGATTGATCATAGTGAGAGTTAGCTATTAGAGTATTTATTTTGAATTTGACTACATTAGTTTCATAGTTAAAACTATGAATTGTTAGCATTAGCTATAGATTAATCGTAGTTGGTGCCTTAGTTTTTTGTAGTGAATAAATAGTTATATGTCAGGCGCCTTTGAGTTTGGGGTTGCCTAGCATGGGAATTCCCCTTACCTCTTGGGATCATCTTTCATTTATGGTTCCCAATTGGAGTTGTTGTTTTGTTGATACGTATGTACTTCTCAGCTCAGATTAAGATCTCCTCCGAAGTGGCCAGAGGGTCACTCATTATGAATTCCTTGAATCAAGTTTTCTTGTATGATGCTTGGCAAGAATCAAGATTGAGGTGGGGAATCTAATGTGCTGCCTAAATGAAACTCTTGTAGTCCTTTTCCTTCTGCTCTATGGTGAATGAGTAGGTGTCCATCTTAAATTGATAGAGAAGTTGTGTAGGGGTAAGCCCTTCTAGTTTTATGAAGGTTCTAGTATACAGTTGATTGATCTAGTTCAGGGTGCACTTCGCTAGGGTAATTCCGACGACCTTATCGTAAGTTACCTCACTTAGGTTGTACAACTCCATACATGCCATATTGTTAGTTAAATGTTATTGGTGTCTCCAATTTCATCAAATTTTGGGAGGTTGGTGACCTGAGATCCATGGTGGGGTAGTGGCAACTGGGCCATCTATTGAGTTGTGAGGTAGCCATGGGACCACTTCCTTTACTGATTAGGTCACCTCATTTCCTTTTCTCGATGCCCAGGGGCGGTCACCTTGTGGGTGATGTTGTGTTGCATACTAGGCCATCGCTTTCATTGTCCCTATACTGAGGCATCTTCTGCTAATGCCATTAAGGCTTTCTGAGTGACTTGTAAAATCGATCCTCATGAGCAATCATGATAATCTATCCTCTAGGATGCGACGCTTGTGGTTCTATGTGGAACTCCAACACTAGGGCACCTTGGGTGCATGCTCGGCCATCAATGGGGGTTGCATGCGTTGGGGCACCATAGTGGCACTAGAGTCTTGATTCTAGATCTTATTTGCATCCTTAGCATTTGGTAATTAAGTCAAGAAGTAATTCGTATAAACTGTGCTAAATGATGATGCACATAATTGGAACTGAAGATCTTTAATGAAATTATTATGTTGTAGATTTCTACTTTAAGATGCGCCCATATAGAGATAGTGCTCGAGTTAATTAATATGTCATTTAATGCCTGTTTTAGCTGTTGGAATCGGTATTTATATTAGCCGAGTCCTCAATGAATCGAGCCTATTAAGCTTAGTGGCCTACCTAAGAGAGCTCAGTAGAGCATCCCATCAAGTTATATTTATCCTTTTATTGTAATTTTACTTATGTGTCCTTAGGGCATAAGTGGAGTACGTCAATATATATACCCGAGAAATTTATGATTCACTAGAGATTATCAAAATAATGGTCTTACAAATTCATTATAGAAATAGGGAAAATTACTTAATAAATTTTAAAACTAATTTTTATATTAAAAAAATACTTAAAATATTTTTCAATTCAAAAGTTTCATTCAACCAACTTTTCTTATGAAGCTTTTATTATAGTACTTTAAAATTTAATAATTTTTTGGCTAAACTACCATTAATAACTTAATAATGAATTAAGTATATTTTTAGTTCTATTTTGGCCAGTTGATGGATCATATCAATTTTAATTTTAATTTTGAATTTGAAGTTTTTTACATTTTTCTTGCATCTTCTTAAAAATAGAAAGGTTCTATTTATTTTGAGTTAGCTAACATATTCAAAACTTCATACTTAAAAATTCAAAATTTCTATTATTTATATAGAATAATTAACATTTAATATTCAAAAAAATGAATTTATCATTATACGATATTTCAATTTGAAAATAAAATCATACACAAACATAATATATATATATATATATCAAAATAAGAAATTAATTCATGAATTTATTAACTATATAAAAGAATCTAAAAGAAATTACATAACAATATTAGTGTTTGTTTAAGGAAAGCAGGCTAGAAAAAGTGTTTGTTGTCATGGCAAGGATTTCTTGGTAACATGGCACAATGGATCACCATAATGTAATAGACAAAGGTTCCCATTGTGTGCTAGGGTAGCATCTGCTCATAATCGGCTGGTGGCAGGTTGGCTATGTGGGTAGACAATACGACGTACAACATTAAGTAGTTCAGTAGTAACTAATTCTAAGTACACACTGAGTGATTCGAGGTTTAATTGTGATAAGACTTTGAGATTGAAGTACATGTATTAAGGATCACATTGGTAGAAACAATGTGCTAATCTAAGGTCTAGGTGTCGGGATAATGGGAGGTGCATTCCTCATCCTTTTAACATCCTCAACTCTTATAAGGTTTTTATTTTTTAAGCTTATTATACAAGGGAAAGGGTGTTAGACCACTTAGTAACCTTTATGTCCCAACTATATCTTGAGAATGTTTGAATAGGCACACCATAGTTGGGTTACGGATAATCTTGAATTGGTTTGGCGCTCAACCCAACTCTGTCGAATGCACTATGCACCATCGAGCAAATGTGGTGTATACCTAAGCTAATGATGGACATTCATGAAGGTTTTTATTTACACATCAGATGTTATCGGGCATCTTGTTAGCAATCTATAAGTTGTTGTGTTTAGATATATAGGCCGAGCATCGTGTGAGTTGCTAAGATAATGTCTAAATGTTGTGTATAGGGCACTGGGGCAATGCATACTCAAGCAAAGCGACATTTTTTAATGAAAAAGACATCACCATACATCGAAACTTAAGATCAATATGCACACAGGTCTGGCGACAAGTTTGGCACACATATCAGATGTGTGTTATACAATAATGACATATGGGTTAGTGACATGCTGACTAAGTAGATGACTAGCAAACTATCGAGATATCTCGATGGCATGCCAAACAAGTGACATATGAAAACAGTCCGAGCATGTACCACATGTTTAGGTGCAGTTGGGCTGTCAAGATCCCAAAAACCTATTCTACATAGCGTGCTGAGCTGTTACTGAACATGAAGCCTTGCTCAATTACAACACGTGATTGGTTCATTTCTTCTAGCAATTGAGGGATGTTCACTATAGCTACTCCATGGTCTTATAATACATGCCACAGACATTTCAAACTATATAGGATATGTGCAAGTTCTAGGCTTTCCTTTTATTTATTATTGTGGAAATAATTATATATTGTGGAAGTGTTTTTGTAAATTTGTACAGTGTTTATATTTGCATCTTCTTGTTTATTTTTGATGTATTTTTAGCTTACACTTTTATCAAAATCAAATAAAAAACAAACACGGATGTGTGACAATGATGGTAAGCTCATTAATTAGTATGCCATTAGGCCGCATATTGCGTAAACAACAAAAATTTTAAGAATGCCAATGAACACAAGTAATGGGATTTTCTTACTTGTTGTGTTCTAGCTTCTTTTCATAAAGTTTATTGGAAGACTACTAGTGTCCTGCTCTTCGGATTACTCTTTCAATCTGCAGGATTAGATGACGAGTCCATATAGAAGAGCAGACCATGAGGGACGGTCTGTCAAAAGGCAATAAGAAGTAAGAAATCAAGAAAAATTACTCTAATGATAAGGAATGGCAGTAAAACCTATTGGAATAGTGCCATGTGGCTAACTAGATTGGTATGTAAACTATTACACTTGTGATACAATCTTGATTAAATAATATTCATTATAAATGGCCATCTTCATCTTATGCTTATTTTACTTTACTAGCATTTAGTTGAAGCATTTAGATCACACAAGACTACGGGACTTGTTCACTCACTTGGTGGTGATCATGAAATAAGTCTTACACAGTCGTGATCTTAGAATATTCCAAGTCATAGATCTTATGAGATATGACATCTAAGATTTGGATAGACTTGCACTAACAATGCATAAATCCAAGGGTCGAATATTACTCCATTTCATGAGCAAATCATGTTAGATATAAGTGCATGTTAGTAGGTGCTTGTTAGAGAACAAGTTAACTGAAGGCCCACTCGGAGAATCACTAGATAGCTGTCGTGGCAAGTCTATAGTGGCAAAATTTTCAGCTTACGCTAGTGCATATAATTAGTCATTTAACCTGAGGATCCATGGTAACCTTGTGTTTAGGTCCTCATGCTTTGACTCTTCCTTGACCACTTCACGAGTCTTTTGGGTTGAGATTGGGCATGAGCTACTTAGACATTGAGGTTTGTGAGATCTAAGATGGGATTAGTTTCCCCATCATTGAGAAGGGCGAGTGTATCTCCTATGTATTCTATAATAATCAATTTCAAGAAATTCTTGCACAAGGTAGCATGATAATTTGGAAAAGGAGTTTTCCAAAGATAAGGTCATAAAGGGGAATCGAACATTGAGAATAGAAATATAGTTATCAAGGCTATTAGGGAGTCGACAAATATCTTCCCTAAGCCTCTTTTAAAAGATAGGAGATAGAAAGACCGTATTTGCATGGCAAGCATAAAGCTAGAATAGTTCTCCAAAAGAATATTCATTTTAGCCAATTAGTTGGGCTCGATAGGCTTGAGGTTGGATATTGACCATGGAGATTGTGTACTTTTCAATTAATGAAGATTAATTAAATTGAGTCGTTAGTTTAAAGCAGTTAAACTAATGTGAATATTTTGATATTTTAAATATCACAAGAGTTGTGAGCCCATGCCCAATGAATGGTAGAACCTAATGGGTCATACACAAAAGCCAATTGAAAATCCTATTTGATGAATGGAATTTTCTAAGAGTTAGAAAATTCCACTTAACCGATTTTTAAGAAGGGAAACAGTTGACTAATTTTTTTTTTTTTTTATTTTTTGTTATTTTAGTTTGATCAACTTAATTGTCAAATTGATCTAAATAATTTAAGGAGTTAAATTAGACCTATTAAATTAAGGAGTTAATTTAATTTGTGCCACATGACTATCAATTGGTCAATTTAACTTAAGGAGTTAAGTTAACACATTCTAGCTTAAGGAGTTAAGCTAATTGACTTAAAGAGTTAAGTCAAGACCAATTAACTAAATTAAGGGGTTAATTTAATTAATGTGAAGAATTAATTTTGGAGGGGAATTCAAATTGAAAGAGAACATTTGGAGTGCATTTGAATTTATTTGAATGACATTTCATGAGATGAAATAAAGATTCCAAATAAAATTTAAATGTAACTGAAATTAAGAATTTCACACATGCAACTTGCTTGCAAGTTGGCACCAACCTCATGGGAGGTGTGATGCCAACTTGCATCACACCTCCACTCCTATAAATAGGAGAAAGGTGGCCAGCCATGAGGTCTTGCATGATCTAATTGTTAGATTCCATTTTTTTCTTCACTTTTGTGTGATTCATTCATGAGTTGATGCTTCACACTTTTCTTCATCCACCCTCTATAAAATCCGGCCTTTATCTCCCTCATCTCTATTTAGTTTTTCAGCTGATCTAGGAGTGATTTAGATTTGCCATTGGTGTGTGGATCTTATCATTAGAGGCTAGACATTTGGATAGCTAAGCTTTTGGAGATCTATTGCAAGGGCAGAAACTTTGGAGCCTTGTTTCCAGACCTTGTCGGATTCAATTGTTGCTGAATTTTTTATTGGCGATTCACCAAGGTGTTGGGGAAGTTGTGTCCAAATTATAGCAATTTTAGAGGTGGTTTGATTAGGCAATCACTGTCGACTTGCTGTTGCCCCACTGGAAGACGGCTTAGAAAAGTTCAAGTGTTCTTCCCCTCTACGTTGGACCTTTGAGCAATCAAGGTAATCCTTCATCCAAATATGAATTTGAAGCATGATTAGATCCTTGGTCTCAAGTGTAGCCTAGTAAATTTAGCTATTTTGTACTTTATTTGTTGGATCCTAGTGCTACACTTGACTTTAAGTGGTATCAGAGCCTTTTTTCATGCTTTAATTTGGATTTTTGATTGATTAATTCATGTGATGAATTGATCTAAATCTCCAAATACTTGATCCAATTCATGGATTGGAATGTTTGGATGATGATGCTTATGGCTCCTTTGTTGATGAATTAAAATTATGCTAATATGTGTTTTAAGAGTTAATTCATGTGCTAATTCATGTTTTGATTCGTAGTTGCTAATGTTAAATGTTGATTTAGCACTGGATGATCTTATATGTTGATATAGCATGTTAAATTTGGCCTTAAGGTGTTTTCGTCATTTTTGGATCTAATTTGATTGGAGTTATGTTGGAGGTTTTTGAAGAATTTTGATTCTTACTTAAACTTGAAGTTTGAAGCATGTTTGAACTCTTGAAATTTCATTTTTAAAAGGTGTTTTGAATCTGGAATTTCATCTATAATGTGTGATTTAGTATCTAGGAGGTTTCCTAAATTTTTTGGTGCACAAAAGTTGAGCCAAAAATGACTTAACTCGGTCCTAACCCCAAAACATGAGAGTTGCCACGCCTGGCCAGGGGCTGGCCACGCAGTGGGTGTGCCTGCTGCGCGGTTGTGTGCCCAGGCTAGGGAGCAGTCCCTTGTTGTGGTTGGGATGAGTTTTGAGCTAATTTTTGTGTTCCTTTTGTGAACAAAATTAAACTAAATCATACGTCATAGATGCACAAGTATTGTGCAAGTTCTCAAAATTATGTTTGATATTTTTCAATACTTTTAGAAGCTTGTTCAAGTTAATCTCGAATTTTTTGCAAAAATGAGATGCATAATTGTTATTCTTATTTTTGCTTGGTCAATTAATTGTTTATGAGTTAAGCATTTAATTATTGGAATTGAATGTCAATTCTTGATTATTTATTGTCCATTTAATTGTTGAATGGATGATGAATGAATAGGATCATGAGCCTTTAATACTGATTTTATTTGTTTAAAATTGTTGAAAAGAGTAGTATTAAATCGAGGCTTGCATACCTCTTAATTTCTATCTTGTAAATGTTATGAGAGTAGAATCACTAGAAGTGATGATTTCTTTCTCATGTAAATGTTGCAAGGAGCAACGAAAGACCATTGGAGGCATGAAGACCTATGAATGTCTGGGAATATATTTATGTAATAGCTAGATTTAATCAACCCACTTAAAATCAACTAAGTGGTGCAGTTTTAGCTCTAAGTGCACCACTTAGTTAAGATTCATGGCCATCCCACCCTAGGAGCATATTAGGCACATTTACTTATTTATGTTTTTCATATCCTATTGATGCATGAGATGCATGGTTAGGACATAGAAAACCTAAATAAGAAGATAAAATTGATGAAATCTTGGCAAGCAAGAAAATCCTTCCACTTCGAAAGTCTAAGTGTTTTCAAATATTAAGTTAAAATGAGTACAAATTAAAAGGAGTTTTAATTAATCCATGCCTACTACCAATAGTATGTGACATGAAAATGCTACTATCTTTTGTGTGATGGCTACAAGGCATGGGTCACACTTAAAGTGGAAGGCTGTGATCACATACTTAGCATTTGATGCACCTTTGATTTCATGCTTCCCATGCATTGGCACATGAGGCGTAGGATGTCATGAAGGGGTCCTCAATCAAAGTTTGATTGGCAGGTCCGACTTAACACCTAGTAATGTGGAGGTCGTCCATCAAGGGGATCTACATGAAAAGTGAGGCAAAATATATCAAGGGTTGTATATAAATACAATTAGCAAAAGTTACTTATCATTCGATTGTTTGTGGATGGCACACCAGGCATAGGTCCACTTACAAGTCCCTAGGACCTTGATTCTCACTAGAAAATAAGATTTCCCAAATTCTTCTAGGGGGTGAAGAATTTGATAAAATAGTAGGAGAAAAACATGTTTGAAAGACCATGAACATGTTTTCAATATCAATATTCAATCATATGCTTATAATCTCTTTTTCGCATTTTGTAGATTTTTGAAATCTCAAACTTAAAATGGCTAAAAATACACTCAATGTTATTTTAGAAACCAATAAGCTAATCGGGCCAAACTTCCACAATTAGTTGAGAAACCTCAAGATTATTCTAGATTCCGAAAAGAGAACTTATGTGCTTAATCAAAGCCTGCCGAACATCATTGGCAATGATGCCACCGATAGGGGCACGTGAATTGTTTGCAAAGTTGATCTATGAACAAGATGAATAATGAAGGCTTCTATCTCTAATGAGCTACGAAAGTCTGATGAGCATATGAAACATGCAAGTGAGATTTACTTACATCTACAAGAGTTGTGTGGTGTTCAAACAAAACATGAAAGATTCTCATTGTCTAAAGAGCTCTTTAGGATAAGAATGAATGAGGGCACAAATGTCCATGATCACGGGCTAAAGATAATTGGGCTTATTGAGAAGCTAGGTCAATAGATGTAATTATGGACAATGAACTCTATGTGGGTTTGATCCTTCAATCATGGCCTATCTCATTCGACCAATTCATTATGAACTTCAACATGTCCAGGTAACAAGTGATGATCAACGAATTGGTCAACATGTTGGTGACCGCCTAGGCGACAATGAAGAAAGACAAGCCTCTTATGCTTGCTTTCTCTTCCATGTCTAAGGGCCGGGCTAATAGCAATTTACCCCCCTATATTTTAAAAAATAGGCAATTTACCCCCTATGAAAAATAAATATTCAATATACCTCCCTATGTTTTAAAAAACTACGCACATCGCCTCCTTCTTGTCATTTACTGTCCATTTAACATAATTTTAATATGAAAAGACTAATTTACCTTTAATCATTTAATATATTTTCAATTCAATTTAAATAACCTTTCATTATCATTTTTTTTCTTTCATTCTTTTCTTTTCTATTTATTTCTCATTTCGCTTTTCTTCCATTATTTCATATATTTCTCATTTTATACATCTATATAAATTGATCGTTATTTCATATATTCTCATTTTAAACATATATAAATTTATTTATAAAATTAAAATCGCTTTTATTTTTATTTTATCAATTATATTCATCTCTTTATACAAATATTTTTATTTTTAAATTTTAAAACTATTTTTTAATTTTTTTATTTTCATCCTTCTAATTCATTCTTTTTTTGTTTATATATATTATACAATAAATATATAATATATAATATAATAAACATAAATATATTTATAAATAAACATTTTATATTATATTTTATACCCCAACCCCAACCCCATCCCCATCCCCACTACACCCCACCCCATCCTATCTTTACCTGCCAACGGCCATGGCTGCCCCTCTGCGAGCAACGCTTCCATGGCCGCTGCTCGCAAGGCTTAGTGGCCATGGAGGCCGCCTCTACGAGCGACCAGGCCTCTATGGCTGTTGCAAACGCGGAGCTCGCACGGGCTGAGCGATCATGAAGGTCGCCCCTCGCAGGGGCTGAGTGGGCAGGCCTCCATGGCTGCTGCAAATGCAGCACCCATGGCCAGCGCCGTTCACACGGGCCGAGCGGCCATGGAGGTCGGCTCTGCGGGCGGCTGCCGGCGGCTGATGGAGGGATAGTGATATATATAACGCGCCTCCATTTGCTTGCTCGTTAGCGGCTTTAGTTTTCAATAAAGGACTTTTAGGTTTTTCTAATAAGATAGAAAGGGCTTTTTCATTAGGATGGGCAAGGCTAGTTTGGAACCCTATGTATACAATATATAAAAAAGGCCTTTCCTTTCAAATGACAATTGCCTTTTCTTGCAGCAAGGGCATTACACGAAAGCAAACTGCCCCCGCCCGATCAAGTACCAGTTGCTTTGCTGATAGGCCCACTTAGTTTAGGAGGCATTGTCCCTCAGTTCTTACCAACCTCCAGTATGTAATCGGCATCTTGCTAGCTATAACTCGATCGAATAAGAATTATTGATTCCCTCCACAGCCCTTTCTAAACCGCCTTGTCTTAGTCATGTTCTTGTCCTTGTAGTTCTTTCTCGGGAAGTTTTGCCCTAATTCTTTCTGTATGGAGCCATTGTTTCCCTTCATCACGTCCCTTACTTCCTTTATAGAGAGCATCTCCCATAAAGGCCTAGCCCAACGTATACTAGGAAGGGGTCTCCTGCAGTATCCATCGGCCAGCTGTTAACACACCGAATAGACTTTCAAGAGACGATGGCCGCCGTGTCGTAGCCTTGACATCCCCTATGAAAGGGCGGTTGGAAGTTCAGGTGCTATGTATGGCAGATCCGTTGACTAGTCCCCTAATCTAATAAGAGCTCCTTTTTCAATTCCTCCTAGTCCTTGGATCTAACTTCCATGATAATCCCCTTCTTCCTTCCGTAGCTCCAACATCACTCTGGAGCGGCCATGGAGGCCGCCTCTGCGGGCGGCTATCGGCAGTGGGGCTGCCAGCAGTCGATGGGGGGATAGTGATATATATAATATATATACACATATATATACTTGTATATAATATATACATATATATACACATATATATAATATATTTTGTACATATATATATTTTTTAAAAATAATATGATTTGATCTAGACTGTTGAATTTTTAAAAGAAGATCCAACGGTTGATGAATAAGGGCATAATTATCTTTTTATATAGAAAAATTGAAGCCCAAATGCATGCACGGGTGCGTGTCCTACACCCATACTCTCAGGGGAGTTCGTTGCACGATTTTTTAAAATATGAGGGTGTTCTTTGTCTATTTTTTTTCACAGGGAGGCAATTTGCCTATTTTTTTTAACACAGGGGGGTTATTTGTAAAAATCCCTCTAAGGGCCCCAGAGGTCCTAAAAAGGGAGGTAAAAGGAGGAAGAGTTCTTTCTCTAAGGGAAAGCAACCCTTGAAGAGTTCCGAGGGAATCAAGAAAAAGAAAGAGGCTAAAATCGATGCTACTTGTTTCCATTGCGGTGAAAAAGAACATTGGAAAAAGAGTTGCAAGGCTTACCTTAGCCCCATTGAGAAGGTTATGTACTTTATTGAAGTGAACTTAACGACAAATTCTTCCTTATGGATATTTGATACCGCATGTAGTTGTCACCTTTGTAATTCATTATAGGGGATGAAAAGAAGAAGGAGTCTTAATGAAGGGGATATGATCCTCTGCCTTGGAAATAGAGCAAAGGTTGCAGCTATGGTTGAAGGCGTAGTCAAGTTAGACATGGGGAATTCTTGCATTGTACTTGATCTTTGTTATTATGTACCCAGTCTTGTTAAGAATATTATTTCTATTCCTATTTTGGATAATGAAGGATATGATTTTTCTATATCTAATGGGATGTTGAAAGCATTAAAGAATAGTTCTTTAATTGCACTAGTTATAATAAATAACATATTATATATATTGGATTCTCAACCTTCATTGATGCGCATTCAATCCAGTAAAAGAAAATTAGATAACGAAGAAGATGCCATCTTGTGGCACGCAAGACTTGGACATATCTCTAAAAATAGGATGAACAAGTTAGAAGCTCTCAAAACGCTAAATGTTAGTGGCATTGAGAATCTTCCTACTTGTGAATCTTGTTTAAAAGAAAAAATGACCAAGGCGCCTTTTGTGGGACAATTAGAGTGAACCACAAGTCCTTTAGATTTGATCCAAACGAATGTTTGTGGCGAGAGGATGCTATTATTTCTTCATCACCTTTACTGATGATCATACTCAATTCGAACATGTATATCTTATGACGTGCAAGTCCGAAACCTTTAAAAAGTTCAAAGAGTGTAGAAATGAATTAGAAAAGCAAAAGGGACTAAGTATTAAAGCTCTTCGATCGAATCATCGAGAAGAATACTTAAGTATTGAATTCTTAGATTATCTAAAGGAGAATGAGATTTTCTCTCAATGGCTCCACCCGGCACATCCCAACACAATGGAGTAGCTAAAAGGGAAACCATACCTTATTAGACATGGCTTGTTCCATGTTGAGCTTTTCGATGTGTCTATATCATTTTGGGGATACGCTTTACTTATGGCGGCGAAGCTACTAAATATAATACCTTCAAAGTTAATGCCAAAAACACCGCATGAGTTATGGTATGGCATAGCATAGCACCCTCTTACACTTTTCTAAGAGTTTGGGGGTCTCCTGCTCATGTTGAGTAGTTAGTGGAGGACAAGTTGGATAGTAGATCTATGTTGTGCAAGTTTGTGGGATACCCAAGAGAGTCTTTGGGTTATTATTTTTATGATCCCTCGAGACAAAAGGTGCTTGTTTCGAGGAATGCCTACTTTTGGAAAAGGAGTTTCTATTAGATAGGATAGGCGTTGTTGTTTAACTTGATGAAGTTCAAGATGATCAACAAATTCCACAAGCGCTAGAAACAAGTGAACATCAAGAGCCTTACACAAAACCTCTAAAAAGGTCAGACTGAATCAAGAAATAATCCAAAAGGTTCAGATTTCTTCATGAGACAGGCTAATTGGATAGTGATTTGAAAACCTATGAGGAAACTGTGTTGACATTGATTCAAGACATTAGCTTGATGCCATGAAATTTGAAATAGACTCCATGTACTCCAACAAAGTATGGACCTTGGTAGATCCACCAAAGAGAATAGTTCTCGTTGGTTACGAATGGATTTATAAGCAAAAGCTAGGATTCAATGGAGAGGTAATGTCCTTTAAGGCACGACTAGTGGCAAAAGGTTACACTCAAAGACCCAGAATTGATTTTAAGAAAACCTTTTTCACCGGTCGCTATGCCTAAGTCTATTAGGATTTTACTTTGCATAATCACATATTATGACTATGAGATATGGAAAATGGATGTGAAAACTACTTTCCTGAATGGAAACATTGAAGAAGAAATCTATATAGAGCAACCACAAGGTTTTACATCCAAAGAGAGTGAGCAAATGTTTGAGAACTCGAGAGATCCATTTATAGACTCAAATAGGCATCCCAAAGTTAGAACATACGTTTTGATAAGACAGTCAAATCGTTTAGCTTTGTAAAAAATGTGTATAAACCCTGTGTATACAAAAAAGCTAGTGGGAGTAATATAAAGTTTATTATGCTTTATGTCGATGACATTCTTTTCATTGGGAATGAGAGAGCAATGTTAGAGTGTACTAAAGCATGGTTATCCACTCAATTCTCCATGAAGGATTTGAGAGAAGCATCATACATATTAGGAATACGTATCTATAGAGATAGATCAAGGAGAAAAGTAGGGGTTTCCCAAATATTATACATTAACAAGATACTAAAGATGTTTAGTATGGAAGAATGCAATAAGGGATTTCTTTCTATGGGATGCGGTCTTCTTCTCTCCAAGTCTATGGCCCCTAAGATGAACAACGAGAGACATAAAATATCCCACATACCTTATACATTTGTCATAGGGAGCATAATGTATGCCGTTCAATGTACAAGGCCAGATATAGAAGGCGCTCTAAGTGTTACGATTTGCTTTCAATCCGACCCCAATGAATTGTCACTAGATGGTTGTTAAAGTAATCCTTAAGTACCTGAAAATGACTAAGGATTTATTTTTGGTATATAGTAATAGAGAATTGAAATTTGAAGGGTTTTCGGATTCTAGTTTCCAATCCAATGTAGATGACCTAAAATCCACTTCTTGATTAATATTTTGCCTCAATAGCAGCGCGGTGAGTTGGACGAGTTCTAAACAAGACACCATGATCGATTCAACCATAGAGGCGGAATATATTGCAGTTTCAAAAGCTGCAAAGAAAGGTGTCTGGATGAAAAACTTCATCAAAAAGTTGGAAGTAGTGCCTAGCATTGCTGAGCTAGTTATTGTCTTCTATGACAATAATAGGGCAGTAGCGCAAGCTAAAGAGCCAAGATCTCATCAATGATCCAAGCATATTTTGAGGCGATATTATCTTATCTAGGAGATCATTAATAGAAGCGACATCCGAATGAAGAGGGTTGCCTCAGAAGAGAATATAACAGATCCATTGACTAAACCCCCAACGCAAAGATCTTTGAAAGATATTTTGGGAAGATTTATCTTAAGACTATGGGGAATTAGCTTTAGGACAAGTGGGAGATTGTTGGAATAGTGCCCCGCAACTAATTAGATTGGCATGTAAACTATTTCACTTGTGATACAATTTTGATTGAATGATATTCATTACAAATGGCCATCTTCATCTTTTGCTTATTTTACTTCAATGGCATTTGGTTGAAGCCCTTAAATCACACAAGACTATGAAACTTAGTCACGCATTGGTTGGTGATCATGAAACAAGTCTTACATGGTCGTGATCTTAAAATATTCTAAATCATAGAATCTTATGAGACATGGCATTTGAGATTCTGATAGACTTGCACTAACGATACATAAACCCAAGGGTTGGATATTGTTCCATTTCATGAGCAAACCATGTTAGAATTAGGTGTATGTTAATGTGTGATTGTTAGAGAACACGTTCACCGAAGGCCCGCCCGAAGAATCCACTAGATAGCCATAGTAGCAAGTCGATAATGGCAAATTCTCCAACTTACGCTAGTGTATATAATTAGTCCTTTGACCTAAGGATCCATGGTAATCTTGTGTTTAGGTCATCATGCTTTGGCTCTTCCTTAAACACTTCGTGGGTCTTTCGGGTTGAGATTAGGTATGAGCTACATAAACATGGAGATTTGTGAAATCCAAGATGGGATCCATTTCCTCATTGTTGTGAAGGATGAGTACATCTCTTATGTATTCTATAATGATCGATTCCAAGAAATTTTTGCGGAAGGTAGTATGACAATTTGGAAAAGAAGTTTTTCAAAGTTGAGGTCATAAAGGGGAATCGAATATTGAGAATAGAAACATAGTTATCGAGGCTATAAGAGGGCCGGAAAATATCTTGCCCTAAGCCTCTTTCGGGAGATAGGAGATGAAAGGACCGTATTTGCATGGCAAGCATAAAACTACAATGGTTCTCCAAAAGTATATTCATTTCAACCAATTAGTTGGGCTCCACAGGCTTGAGGTTGGACATTGACCATAGAGTTGAGTACTCTTCAATTAATGGAGATTAATTGAATTGAGTCATTAGTTTAAAAGAGTTTAAACCAACATGAATATTTCGATATTCTAAATATCACAAGAATTGTGAGCCCCTGTCCAATGAATAGTAGAATCTAATAGGTCACACATGAAAGTCAATTGTGAAATTATGGTGGTTTGCCTATTTTTCAAATAATATCAGTGTGAATAAAGATAATATTAAGTCATAAGAATCAATAAAGTAGTTGAAAGATCAATTCCTACCCTAGAATACTTTGGGAATTGTGAGAGAGTCCCTGCAAATTGAAACAAACAAATGCAATATAAAATTACATAAAATGTTCTGACTCACTAATGCTTGACTTAAGAAAGATGTCCAGAGAGAATAAATAGTTCAACTTTATGTCCGAATTGCAAGCTTAGGCCCACATCAAAATTAGGAGAAAAGCAGCAGGGGTTTGTTAGCAACAACATTTGTTGTTGCTCTTGCAAACCTATTGCTGGATTTCTATGTTATTATGGACTCGATCTTGAATGCAAAAAGAAAGACTTTGAGAAAAAGAGAAAGAATATAGGCAAGATGGTGAAATGTGGCAAGTTTTAAAGAGGTGATTATCACTAAGTTGAAAGAAGTGCAACCTTTGTGGGTTAGATGAGGAAAGGATGTCAGACCAATAACAGAGATCACCAGATGTGAGATTGACTGTAACCTGGCAAGTTGAATGCTTTGTTGCAAAGGGCAATAGTGGTCCTTCTCATGTGAATCCTTGCGGTTGCTTAGCACACTTTAGTAAAGGCCCCTAACTTGAAAAGGTTTGATGTGCATAAAGATAAATGTGAATTTGTAGAGAGGTGATGTCTATGATAGACTCTGATGCCATTCATAGTTTCATTGCAAAATGGATGTTTAGAAATCGAACCATATTCTAGCAAATTAAAGTAGTAAATTATAAAGGTAAAGTGATCAAAGATGCCTGCAACACCTCTTCAACTATAGTTTCATGGCATAGGTATTGTAATTTGATGGTTGTTGACATCTTTGATGTCATCCTTGGGAAAGGGTTCCTAGTGATGGTCAAGGGGTGTATTTGGATAGGCTATTGATAATAGATGAGATTTGCCCGTTATTTATAAAAGGTGTGTACATTACAAAGACTAGTGGTTAGTTGACAAAAATTAGGGTTACTGCTAGCCACATAATTGAAGGTAGAATGAAAGAATGCAGTGACATACCTCGTTGTGTTGGTTGAGGTCAAACTTTATATATTTCAAGAGATGCCAAATTTGTTACCTAAGTTACTAAAGGAGTTTAAGGATGTAATGCCTCGAGAAGCTTTTTAGAAAGCTGCCATCTAGATGAGTTATTTATCACAAAATTAAATTACAATGGGTGTAAGGCCTATTACAATTACTTCATAGGATAAGCCCAAAGGACTTGGTGGAATTTCGAACATAGGTGGACGAGTTGTTGGAGGCCAAAGTGGTTTTTCCATCCAAGGCTTCCTATGGTTCCCCAATGTTATTCCTAGAAGAAACAAGATGGTTTTGTTGAGGATGTGCACGGATTACAAAGTATTGAATTAGATAACCATATAAAAAGGTGCACAATTTCAATTGTTCTTGATTGGTTTGATAAGTTTTTGAAGGCATGTTTTATACCAAAATTGATATGAGATCAAGATATTAGCAAGTTTGTATTGTTACCAGAGATGAGGGTAAGATAGCGTGTGTCACAAAATATGGCTACTATGAGTTGTTGCTAATATCATTAGTTTAACCGATGCCCCTGTTATATTTATTAATTTAATGAATGATGCGTTATATGACTTTTTATATTGATTTGTTATATTTATTTGGATGATGTCGTAATTTATTTGAGTCCCTTGAGAACCATTTGTGCATTTGAAACTTATATTCAAAAATTACGAGAGTACAAACTCTACATAAAGAAAGCGAAATGGGAGTTTGCAGAAAAGAAATCACATTCTTTGATCACATCATAAGCCAAGAAAAGTAAGATGCAGACGAGGAAGATACAAGCAATTGTGGATGGCCTGTCCTATCTAAGATGATCATAATAAGATTGTTTTTTATATTGACCAATTACCATCGATGGTTTATCAAAGACTGCTTAATGATTTTGAGTACTTCAAGAGATTTACTAAAGAAAGACCAAAAACAGAAATAGATTGTGGCATGTAAAAGTACTTTTATATTATTGAAACAAGCTATTATTTCCAAGCTAGTAGTAAAACTCTAAGAGTTTGACAAGTTATTTGAAGTGAATGTAGATGCTTCCAATTAGAGATTAGTAGAGTATTAGTAAAGAACAAACATTCAAGCACCTTAAAGTCGTAAGCTGAAAGATGCTGAGCTGCTGCATGATATACATGAAAAAATATGATAGTGATTATACATTGCATTGATGTATGGAGATACTATTACTTTGGTGATTAATTTCAATATTGTGTCTAATACTGTGGCCAATACATACTTCCAGATAGAGAAGAAAATGATAGCTGAGCAGGCTCATTGACAGGAATTCCTAGGGAAATTTGACTTTTAACATATACACCAACCCAACAAGCACAAGCAAATACCTTGAGTTAGAAGACGAAAGCTTTGTTGCCCTTGAGTCAAACCTCTTGGAATAGATCCTAGAGGTGTTCCAAAACTGATAAAGTTTGAAAATATTAATTAAATATATATTAGGTTACTATATGCCAAAGATGGCAGGGTTTACATGCTAGGTGGCCTTTTGAGAAGATAAATGCTAAAGGGAATCCATGACTCATAGTGAGCTAGCATCTAGGTACTAAGAAAATGATTGCTCTTCTATCCTACCCGTATAGCTGTCCAAAGATAGAGGAAGATGTAGAGGCCTATATAAAGACTTATCTTATATTCCAATCTTCATAGACATTATATTATGACTTTTTTTAAGATAAATTGGTTTCGTTTCTATTTTTGATAGATCTTCGAAGTATGGAATTTTAATGTTACACCTAATGCTTATTTGGCCGAGATCATAGTAAGAAAACCAAAGAGTAAAATACTTATCCACTGGAAAAGAGAGATCAATCTTGATGCTACTTAGGAGCATGATGTAAACTTGCAGGAGTTTGAGAGTAAAGTTGATGAGTATTGGGCGGTTAAAGGATCTCTATCTCCTATCTTCTAGCAAGCGACAAGTATTGACATGGTGCAACATAATTTTGGCAATCTTAGTCTATCATAGGTTTCTTGGGTGCACATGGCACAACGAAATCAAACTAATGTGACAAATAAAAGATCAATGTTGTGTGTTGGAGAAGCATTGGTTGACGACCCATTAAGTCGCATGGCACATTGAATAATAGGTCATCAAGTAGTTAAATAGGTACCAACCGTGGGCACACATCGAGTTATTTGGAACTCAATTTGATATAAGACTTGAAGATTGAAATTATGTCTGGGGATCACATTAGTGCAAAAAATAAGCGGACTTGAAGTCTAAATATTAACATAAGGGGAGATGCGTTCCTCAAACTTTCGTCATTCACTATTGTCGCAAGGCTTTTATTTTTTAAATTACTTATAAGATGGAAGGTTGTTGGAGACCCAACCCCTCTAGCGACCCTTGGGGTGACTCTTGTTTGCCAGCCATGACTCAAGAAGGTCCAAGCAAATGCAAAATAGTTAGGTTGAAGGTTATTTTAGGTCAATGAGAATCTAGCCTAACTCGATTGGGTGGGCAACCCATGTCTTTTTAGGTAGATGCAATGGTGACCATGTTGTATGCATTGGGCATCGATGAGCACTATTTGGGCATTATGTTGGCTATCTTTAGGTTGTTGTTGAGTTTAGACATGATGAGTTGGGCATCATATGAGTTTCTTAGATTATGGCTAGGTGTTATGCGTAGAGTGCCAAGCTAACGTCCACACTTGGGTGAGACAAAGTCAACTAATGACAAAGACAATCAATACGCATAGGAACATAAGATTGGCATATATATGGAATTTATAGTAAGACATGGTTTGCACATTAGACATGTGGTGCGAGCAATAGTAACACGATAGTTAGTTGAGATGCAGACATCTCGACAGCATGCTAGACAAGTGACCTATGACAAATATCTATGCATATGCATGTATATGGAAACAATTGTGGTTGTCTTGGCCTAAGCAAAATGTCTTCCGACATAGTATATTGAGGATGTTGCTGTATAGGGATGCAAACGAATGGAATTAGCTCGTGAGCTTTACGAGTTGGCTCGAAAAATATTCGAGCTCGAGTTCGAAGATTGAGCTTGAGCCAAATAATTCTTTTTTGTAGGTTAATGAGCCTGAATTTTAAAAAAAAAAATATTTTTAACATATAAAGATTATAATAATACATTAATTTATTATATATTCTAAAATAATTTCATTTTTTGGGCTCTAGTTTGAGCTCGAACTCAAGCCTACAACTTAATTACAAGGTCGAGCTTAACAAATTGAGCCAAGCCCAAACAAGAGCTCAAGCCGAACTTGAGCCCCAATTTCCTGAGCTTGTCAAGCTCGAGCTTAGTTCATTTTATTCAAGCTTGAGTTTAAGCCCCAAAAAGATAGTAAAAACTCGACTTGATTCGGCTCATTTGCATTCTCACTGCTATATAAGAAGGCCTACCATATGGTGGTATAAGGTTTTCCCATTTTTCTTAGCAGTTGAGGATATATTTGCACTTGTTTTCTTTGTTTTATGTATCTACCAAAGACCTAATCAATTATATAGGTTGTGTGCATTGTGTAGGCCTTAAGTTTTTTCTTATACTAATTATTGTGGGAATAATATAAGAGGTTGAAAGTGTTTTATAAATCTGTGCAATGATTACACTTAAGTGTTGTGTGCTTTAGATGAGTGCTTAACCTGATTTTTACTACTCTCAAACAAGCAAAAATGAAGTTTTTGAGGATGACGACAGGGTAATTAATCGGTATGCCATTTGATTGCAGAGTGTGAAGAGCATTTAGTATAAACTTCAGTGAAAATCTTCCACTGTGACTGCCACTGGAGGAACTAATCTAATAAGAACCTAAATCCATATGTTCAAAAATTTCAAATAATTTTTTTTCTTTATGATTTTATAAATAAAATATACAACATTTATGACTCTAAAAACGAAATGTATTTTACTTTCCTACTATTATTATTATTATTTTTTTTTTACAATGTTAAAAAAAATAGTTAAAATGAAAAGGAAAGGAGTGCAATAACATATCAATAGCAATAATTATCGCGAACTATTGTTTTTATTTTCACCAGTAAATAATTACAATATCTTTTAAATAAAATATAATATATAAAGCAATCATTGTCAATAATATATTGGAAGATGGATTATTATTATTTTTTTCCTGGTTTTTATTTTCCCTCTATCTTTCGTTGTAGGGGCAAAGACATCACAAATATAAAACTTGGGGTGGGGGTTGAGGGGCGGGGGGCTATGTTTAATTTTACTACTTCCAACTCTATATATTTTCTTGAGTTGAAATTTCATAGGTTCCCCGCAGCATTGGAAGCAACGTTACGCACAGAAGTTTTGCAGTAAATTAAATAATAACTCAATTGTGTTTATATTTGGATTTTAGTGAAAAAATAGCAAGAAAGTAATTTGTTGCGGCGATCAACATGGAACAGATCAGAAGCTGACAATATATATATATATATATATATTGGTTTGTGTGGGGAAAATGGAATTCTTCCGACATCATCAATTAAAACATTGATCGGATTAGTTAATCGTATTTAATTTGGCCACATATAATATAACGTGCATCAATGTCAACTATTCCTCCCTCGTAATGCGGATTAATTTATTAAGATAAACTCATTCAGACAATTTATATGTAATAAATTAATAATGGAAGAAATGTGGGTTGGAAGTATATATATACATATGCATTTGGTGATATACTAAATCATCAACTTAATCAATATGAACTTTCCTAATTAAGCCAAAGAAGGGCCTCCACGAATCCCACTTTAATAAACTCCTTTTCTATTTTTCTTTTTAAACACTAGTCGTCATGAAAATTAAGCTCGTCCCTATATGAATAAAACAGTTCTTGATTATTTTGGAAGCATAATGAGGAGAAAAAAATTGTAGATACTAAAATTTAAATGCAATGGTGGGAAAAATTACAGACCACTTATAAGATTATTTTTATAAATTAAAATTTAATATAATAGCATAAAAATCACTATTATGAATAAAAAAGGACTTTTCATTTTATATAGTATAAATATGGTAGTGATCAAGTATATTATTTTATTATAATATCGATAATTAATTAAATGAATAATCATGCTATGAAGCTCATAATAAACCACAAAATATATATATATATATATATATATAGGTAATTAAATAGCCGCATTTCTAGTCCTATTTAAAACTAATATCTTATAATTATAGAATTTTAAGGCAACCCCGACCATAGACCTATTAATGACACCATAAAGGCATTCTCAAGATGTTAGATGTCTGTGGCAATTTAATTAGTGATTTGCAACTAATTTAGTCAATTTTGACTTTTCCTCAAATGTGGTTTTCATATAAATCACGTGATGGCGCCAATAAATAGTTATATGCATAATGTGAATGTGAAACTTATAATAAAATTCAAGTTTGCAACTAACTAAATAAATCAACCCAATAATTGATTAACAATGAAAGACGCAATTGTACCAACGCCAAAAAGATTAGTCACTATCTTTGACAATTTTCTCTGTTGGCGAAAAGTACACATGACAAACACACCCATGTGTGTGTGTGTGTGTGTGTGTGTGAAACATGTTAATTTACTTATACCCAAAACTCTTGTTTCTTGAGCCCCAAAAATGACGGTGAAAAAGTTGTAACTGTAAACAACAAAAAATAGCTAGCTGTCTATGCACCCATTGAGATCAAATTATATAACAAAAATTTCTACCATTTTTTAAAGAGCAAGCTTTAACATATATAATATACACACCGTTAGTGCAATAAATAAATATTCAAAAATTTATTTATTTTTTACATTCGTATTCGTTTATACAAAATTTATTCGCATCCATTTAAAGCGAATATTATATATATATATATATGGTAAATGCGTATCCGATCCGTTTAATATCCTATCTGAATATACATTTATTAAATAATATATTATTTATATTTTTTTAATAAAAATCTCATAATCCATATATATATATTTATAATTGAAGAATTGGGAAGAAAAAAGAATAAATTTAAAAAATTATTGTAATATAAAAAAAATTGAAGAATAAAGTTAATCAACATAATTATTGTTGGTTAACTTTATACTTAATATATGTAAATATCATTATTATTATTTATAAATACTAATAATTAATTATAAAGTCAAATATTAAGTAGAAATTATGCTATTTGTTTGATTGCTTTGGTTTTAATGAAATCATATAGTTCCTTCTATTAATTAAAATATGTATTTGTTATAGGTTCATAGATTCACCTATTTGGATATTTGTAAATGAATATCTAAATAATTATAATCGAATATGAATATAAAACAATAATTTGAACACAGATAAGTTTAATAAAATATGAATACATCTGAATAATTATAATTGAATACGAATATATCCGAATCCGATCGATATTTAACGGATACGAATTTGAATATCATTTTTACATATCCGTCAAATTAGTATCCATATCTGAATATTCGAAAAGTTAAATGGATACGAATATGAAACAGTGTATCCAATCCGTTTATTATCTGTTTACACCCCTACGCACCATATATATTGTTTCTATTGGTTACCAAAATACCCTACATGTGTGTATATTCTAATTACATAAAATATTACCTAATTCCTGTTTTTAATAATGAAAGTCGCGCATTATGAGGTCTTGATTTCCAATTTAATTATAATTCTATGTTGTAGCAAATTGATTGACAATAATTGTCAATTCACTGTTGATTAAACTTAAGGTGCAATAAAGAATTTACTGTTTACTCAAAAGAAAAAAATATATAAAATAAATAACTTGTCTTTGTGCTCAATAGTAGAAATAACCACAAACTATTAATTAACAACAACTAGCAAATCATTTATTGCAACAGAAATATTTTCTAATAATTAAAGCAAATTTGTAGCTAGGAGATCGGAAGTAGAGAATGCAAAATTTTTACTTTTTAATTACTTTCATAATCTCTTTCTGCCAAATTAGAAAATGTTAGAAATTGAAATTTTCTTATCCTTTGCGATTTATAGTACTGATGGCAAAAGGTTTGTTCTTCTTCAATGACAATATAGCAAACTTCTTTATGTTATTCATTGAATATCACCGAAATTCCCCTATTAATGGGTAGGATATTATTCTACTCTAGTCTAAAAAATTATGTCCAAACTCATACCTAAATCTATACTTATTAAAAATAGTGCAATGAATTTAGGAAGGATCTATACCCTAAATTATACATCCATATATCCTATATCCAAAAAGTACCGGTTACTCCATACTCAATTTAACCTATTAACATAAAAATTATCCATGTTGAAATTAAATGTATATAAATGACAAATTTCTAATCTATATCAAATTTAAAATATTTATTAATTTTGATATAATAATACATTTTCTAAACTATTTACATATGTTTGCTTAAATATATTATACAACGAAGCACCACTTGAAAAAAGAATGGAAAGAATAAAATTAGAGAGAGAGAGAGAGAGAGAGAGAGAGAGAGACATATTTAGATAAAATAGTAGAAAGATATAACACAATAAGGAAGAAAGGCGAGAAAAAAAGTATTAAATATTGTTTACTTCTGTTTATTGACTATACATGATACTGTACAAAAATAAAGTTTGGGTCCTTTTCAAAAATCAACAAGTTGAGTTGCGTTTCTATTCATGGAATGCACTTGCATAAAGTCAAAGCTCGAATTTACAAATAATTGCTTAGATTTTTTTTTGGCTTTAGAAGTTGGTAATATATTGACTAAGTCCTCAATGGCCTTCAACCCACTTAGATTTGAGTGTCATCTTGTCGAGCTTAATTTAATGGACCCATTGACCCATTATTTATTTATTTATTTAAGATTTTTATTTATTTCTTACTTTTTAACCCTTAGCTTATTTTTCCATATCATCAAGCCCTTGCTTCAATTTAGAAATTTAAATTTTCATATTGAAAGTATACCTTAATGGTTGATTTTATTTTGCCTTCTCTTAATAATTAATTTCATTATTTTATATTAGTTTACCTTCAATTTAATTTGGGATAATTTAAGTAAATTAATAATTGAATAATTAAGAGACTTGTAAGCCTCTTTTGCTTGTTGCCTTCGACACATGGCATTTCGTTAACGACATGCGCTCTTCATGAGTCTTGACACTATTGACAATTTTCCGCACAAGTCTTTGAGGTTTTTCTCAAATTGACCAATATTTGGGAAGGAGTCATTTTAGGGGATTTGTCATTTGCAAGAGTTATCCCACTTGAGAGGGAATATTATGAGGTAATAAGAATAGTCATGTAGTCGATCCATACAACGATGGGGTCAATGAAAGAATCATTTAAGTCGGTGGAGGCAATAAACTTAGATGTGGTCCCATCTTTTGTTGGGAACTACCATGGGGCCATTCCTTTTTAGTTGGTGGTCGTTCGAGCAGCTCTAACACCATGGCACCTACCACTTTGGGTGGTAGTATCGGTGTTAGAGTTGCATAGGTCCATAGGGGTTGTATCTTTGTCAATATCTAAGCATTTCCTATATTTGGGAGCTACATTGGGACCCATGTTGGTTATTTTAGATGGTTAAGTGTAGGCTTGATGCTGCTTTAGTATATTTGCTCAAATGTTAGACTTCACATTTTTGCCATAGATGGTTAGGTAATTTTTTGTATTCTTATTCTATCTTCTGTTAAGCTGGACATCCTACTTTTTCATATGTAGGGTCTGATGGTTTGTGATTTTTGTATTCTTTTGATGAGATGATTTTCTCATGAGACCTCTTAAGGTCCTTCACTAAGTTGCGTTGCTTTGAGAGCCCTTCGGGATCTCTTATTGAGATATATTTTCATGTTCCTTCTTAAGGTCCTTATCATGAAGACATCAATTTGCGAGCATTTTTGGAGGGTCCTATTGCTAATATGTTATTTCATGTGCCTAGAGCTTATTGCATAGTGAGGTGAGGGTATTATCACCAAAGAGTTTTGTTACTCACCTAAAGCTCCTATTGAAGTATTGTGCTTTATAAATGGCCTAGAATTTTTTAATCCAACTCTAGGCTCCAAAAATTATCTTTGACCTTTGATGGAGTTTCACACTCCACAAAAATCTTGGAGTTTTTTCATGGAGCTTTACACTTTGGATATCCCCTAGAATTGCTAGTCGAGCTATGCTCTTTGTGAATAACTTAAAAAAAAATTGTGGAGCTTTGCACTCTAAGGATCACTTTAGATCCCTAGCAGAGCTATGCACTCCATGAATGACTTAGAATTTTTTTGGATTTTACCTGTCCTCACTATTTCCTTCTATTTCTTTAATGCTCATTAACCAAGTAGTTTTTGCCTTGAGGTTTCTTTAATGAGACAAGAGAGCAAGTCTAGTGCAGACAACACACTGAAGTAAGTATAAAGAAGCGAAAGTAGATGGGAGATCGTCATCCAATGTCGCTAACTCGGAGGTTAATATATCTCGTCTCAAGGCGAGCGGGATTAGAGGCCACTCAATAGGTGGTTGAGGCTTGGAGGCTTCCCAATTAGAAGTCAATCCTAGGATAAGCCGCCCAATTCTTGGCTCCTTGAGCGTAGCTATTTGAGTTGCTTGGGGGCTACTCAGGGTCTCCAACAAAGTGTTGCGCTCTACAAATACTTCAGAATTTGGTGGAGCTTTGCACTACAAGGATTACTCGAGATCTTGGGTAGAGCTTTATGCTTCTTGAGTTAATTAGAATCTTTCATAGAGCTTTATGCTTTGCAATTGCCTTGAATTCTTTCGCAAAGCTTTACGCTCTAAAGATCTCTTAAAATTGCTTACACTCCATAGATCTCTAAAGTTATCTTATAGAGCTAAGTTGTTTTGGGAGCCCCTTAGGGTCTCTTACAGAGGTGTTTATCTAGGAGACTTTTGAGGTCTTCTATTAAGTTGTGTCGCTTTGTGCGCCCCTTGGGGTCTTCGACGTAGGTGCTTTTTTGTTTTCAAGTCCCTTAGGTTCTTTCTATTGGAATACTTTATTTGTGAGCCTCTTTGAGGGTCCTATCATGGAGATGTTCTCTTTGTGATTCCCCCTTATGAGTCTTATATATGGGTTGGCGATCTTAAGGTTTTACTACAGGATATCTACTGGAATATCTTCTCCAAGCCGTGATTTTTCAATAGACGTGATTTTTGAAAACTTTCTTGGGGTGTTATAGCAAATTTTATTTCTGTGCACTTATCGAAGGCTGTCCCTCAAGCCATGGCAGAGAATCCATTACAACAACTCCGCAGGAAATTGAGTTGGAGTTACTAAGTCTTATTATTTTTTTTCTTTTGTTAAGGACTACTTTATTTTTAGTTTCCTTTAGTGATATGTTAGGCATTATTTGCTATTTGAGCATTCTGACTATCTTATACTTTGTTTTTCTTTTACGGATGGTTGAGTGATCTGTAGCTCTTTTTTGCACTTGATTGATGGGATGAGTGCATGGTTTTACTTGGCTTGATTTTCTTAAACTCCTTATTCCTTATTGCTTTTTTTTTTTTTCCCTCCTCTTTACTTTTTTGCATGAGCTTCTAGACTTTGATGCAAGAAAGCATGATTGCATGCCCCTTGTGGGGTCCTACAACGAACTTGAATTTTATGAGCCTTTCTTGGTGGTCTTTCTATAGCATTTGTGGTCAAATTGCCCCCTTGGGAGTCTTAACATAGTGTTAGTTGCTGATGTGCCGCCTTCGAGGTTTTCTTGTGATTGATAGTTGCTAATGTGTCCATTAGATTTATTTTGTTGTTCATTGTCAACCTTGGGGATCTTAACGTAGTCGTTGTTGCTCGTGCCCCCCTTAGGAATGTTACTGCAGTCGTTTTTGATGCGTGCCCCCTCAGGATCTCTAGCATATTTCATTACTACATGGTTTGGGGGTTTTATAGTAGTCTTTATTACTGCGAACCCCCCTGGGGTCTTATATCAATTTTTGTAGTTTGGCACCCTTGGGAGTTTTATAATAGTCTTTTGTTATTGGACGTCCCCTTGAAGGTCTAATAATAATCTTTTTTTTTTTTATCACGCACCCCCTTGAGAGTCTTATAGTGATCTTTTTCTTGTTTTCCATGCGTCTTCTTGGGGGGTTTTGTGGTGGTGTTGATGTGATCTGCAATATGCCCCCTTGGGGGTTTTATAGTGGTGCTGATGTATTTGGCCACATCCCCTCTTGAAAGTCTTATCATAGTGCTGATGTCATTCACTATGCACCCTCTTAAGGGTCTTACAATGATGGTGAGGTCATTCATTATGTTCCCCCTAAAGGGTTTGGTAGTAGTGTTAATGTTGCTCGCCATACATGCACTTTGAGGTTTTGTAATAGTTTTTTTATTTTTGTGGAGGAAACTACATAAGATCTTTGGTGAAGAATGATGTTCCATGAAAGAAGCCGCTTGGGTGCTCCTACAAAGATATTGTCCTTCAAGAGGCTAGGATGTAGAAAATAGACAAATTATTAAGGAGGAATCAAAATACTTCATTAAAGCTTAAAATGATATTTGTCATCTCCTAAGTTCGGGTAGACTTTATTGATAATAGAGATGCATGATCTAGGACTGACTATCAAGAATTAATCTAACTTTCCTATGAGAAGCTAGTTTAATCAATAGAAATTTACAGAGATTTTTGGAGGCAAATCGTTGCACCTTAATGAACATGCTTGTCGAGATGTGTGGCACTCCTAGCCATAAGAGTTTCTTTTCTTTTAATGTTATGTAGCTTCCATGTGCCTTTGTTTAGGCTCTCTATCATTAGAGAGGTCTTCCTTATCTTGCATCAACCTTGGTGATGGGTCATGAAGTTATAATTTTCCCCTCTACTACATTTTCAACTAAGAGGCTTATCAACCATACTTGTGCACCTCACGCCTTTGACCTCCTGATCTTGTGCACCTCCCAGATATGTTCGATACTTTCAACTATGGGAATACTCTAGTGTTTGTCCATGGCTTCCATGAACTTCAAGAATCTCTGAAATCATTACTTGCCAATTGACTTCTATGCTGGCAACTAAGTTAGTTGATGTCTCCTTGGAAAGTCTGGGAGGAATCTGGGGTACCTTAGATTGGGTGGCTAAGTCAGAGCTTGGGTAAGCATCCCACCAGTTAGGTCTTGCTTTGTGTCCTTTTTATCTATCCCTTTGTCTTCAGAATTCCATCTCCATATTTGGATGTGCCTACCGATTACTTAGGGCTATTTTTACCCCTTCAGGCATTTCTCTATCTTTGAGCTCGTATTTCTTTACTTATTTTTTGAGCTCAAAATTACATGGACGCCGAGAAGTTCTCCCTCGGTTTGGTTAAGGCAACACAGTAGTTGAGGCATTACTTTCAATCACACGGTATCATAATCTTGACCAACCAATCCCTTAAAAATATACTAACCAAACCAAACTCCTTAAGGCAACTCACGAAGTGGGCTATTGAGCTTGGAGATTTTGACTTTAGGTATGAACCAAGAACAATTATCAAGGCCCAGGTGTTGGCAAACTTTCTAGCAAAACGCATCGAGCCAACCGATGAAGGAATGAAATATCTTTCCCATGGACTTCGCATGTTGATGGTAGCACAACAACATTGAGAGGGGGAATGGAAGTCTTACTTTGCGCACTTGACATCACAGAGATAGAGTTCACGATAAAAATGAACTTCCCTATGACTAATAATGAGATCGAATATAAGGCCCTCATCATCAGAATGAAAATGGCCCTTTGGCAAAGGATTCAATAGCTAGAAGCATTAACTGATTCACAATTAGTTGTAGACCAACTCAACAACACCAATGAAGCTAAAAGACCTTAATAACGAAGTATCTAACGATAATTCAAAATTTACAGCAAGATTTCCAGTTATTCTCCTTTAGCCAAATACCCAAGTCAGAGAATAACAGAGCGGACTCATTCTCCAAGCTTGCCAGTTAGACCCTAGGCACTTGTCAAAGGACGATCACTCTTTTGGTAAAAGATTCTCCTTCCATATTAGAGGTTAAGCTCTATCTATCAATGATCTTAGCAGTTGAGGAATCAACTGCAAGTTGGCAAGATGAGATTATCGAGTAGCTTCATCTTGGCGAGCTATCTGAAGATAAGGGAATAGCCCACCGTATATGAATTAGACCGTTGAGGTATGCTCTGGATGAAGATGGCTGGCTCTTCAAGAAATACCTTTTGGGACCACCACTTTTCTATCTAAACCCGACCTAAGTAAAGAAAATACTAGTTGAAAACCATTCGAGAGGTAGGGCCTCAGCTCATAAAGTACTTAGACACGGGTGTTTCTAGTAGACATTGAGCAAAGGTACTATCAATTTCACTCTTAAGTGTGAATCCTATCAATTCCATGCCAATACTCCATACCAACCAGTCGCACTGATGATAGGCATCGGAATCTCGTAGTCGTTCAACTAGTAGGGTATCAATATCGTCAAACTATTTTCCCCAACCACCGGCCAATGGAAATATCTTATTGTGGTCGTCAAATATTTTACCAAATGGACAGAAGCTAAAGTAGTAGCTAAAATAATCGATGCTATAGTTTGAGCCTTCATCTAAAAGAATATCTTATGAGCTCCTGAGATCATTCATATCCGATAATAGCACCCAGTTTCCAAGAGGAAAATCATCATATAGTGCCAAGACCTAGGAATTCAGCCACATTTCATGTCAGTTGGCAACCCTCAAAGTAATAGAAGTGACGAATAAAACTATCATTGACCATATTAAGAAAAGATTGTGGGGAGCACAAGAAAAAATGGACAGATGATCTCCCTCAGGTACTATATGCTTATTACATGACCATAAGATTAGCAATAAGTGAGACACCATATAGTCTGGTATATAGGTCAGATGTCGTGCTCCCGATTAAAATCGCTAAGAAAATAACAAGAGTACTAAGTTACAAGCTAGAAATAAATGGAGAAACTATAGCCCTAGAGCTTGATATGCTCAAATAGAAGAGATGGCAGTCTTACCTCAAGATCTAGCACTACAAGGGTCAGATGCCCAAGGTATATAACAAGAAACTTAAACCTTAGAGTTTCAAGGTCGATGACCCTGTTCTAGAGTGGTTAATGGACTAATGGTAGCAGAAGTATCACCTGGGGTAGCAGAAGGACCAACATTAGTAGAATCAACCACTAAGCTTGGAAAATGGGGAGCAAAGGTTGATAGCCTAGCTGGGTTGACTCCTGCAGTGGATGGCTCTTAGGCTGGAAGGAGGTCAACATTCTTTAAGGCAACATCAATGATTTCTTGTACAATAGGCATCAAAAATTCAGACTCAAGCTCGGCATCAACTCGTCGAAGTCAACCCCCAGAGTTTTTAGTTGGACAATAGCTTGATCAGACCCAGACTCCTGGTTATTCACCTCCATGATGCAGCAGCAGTCGTCGAACACCAAACTCCATACAAACTTTTTGAAGAGCTTCTCGAGGAAAAAATATAGGCCTTTATCAACTCATCATTTGCAACTAACCTCCTATCTCCAAGGCCCTTATAGTAGTACTTATCTTAGGCCTCTAGGACCTCTCTCTAGAGTTCGAGCACCTTAGTGAGCTTGCTATTCTCAACTGTGATGATTGTCACCTTCTAGTCATCATCGGCCTTCTCATGCCTTAGTTCCTCAAAAAAGTCTTATAAGACCTTAGGTTCTGGACTTTCTCTCTAAAGGCCTAGATCATGTCCCCACGCCCTCAAATCGCTTTTTCAAAGTATTGCAATTTGAAAAAGTATAGTTGTACCGATGGAAAAAGTTCCATCCGAGTTGGCTCATCCGCAAGGCCAAAAAATCAATTAGGAGATCGAAGTAAGATATTCACAAAAACTCAAAGCAGACCCTTACCATGTTGGCATGATAGCCAGCTGCTTCAAAACTTTTCTAGCCTCGACGGATGATATTTTCTCCTAATCAAGCTCGAATATGCCCACTTGCATATGGACCAAAACGGTATTGCCCTGGCTTCCCTCATCCATCACAGAGGCATTATTCCTGATGCTACTATGATCAAACCCAAAGCCCATCTCTTCGAATGTCTCCACCAAATGGGTTTGCTAGTAGATTCTTTGGCGTCTCAAGTACAAGGGCAAGGTTGAGGGAGAGCGGCTCGTGACTCCAATTGCAAGAGCTTTCTTGAAAGGTAAGTCCTTTCCTTTTGTCTTTGGCGATTAGTTTTTTGGCGGAGACGCCACCAACACTGCTCCCTCTAATAGGCACTTCAACCTTGTTGTCAGCATAGAGTGAATGTTGTTTACAAACCCCCACTAGTACTTTGTGGTTGAGGGGTTTGCTGAGGTCAACTAAGTAGTGCGATAGGGAAATAACTGACAATTATAACCTCGACTTCGTAGGTCCATCCATGGTGGCAAAGTAGCTGGAGTGGATAACAATGAGCTTCTTATCTCTGGCAGACATTATTAATCTTCAACCTGCAAATAAAAAAAGAGAGGGATTGATCAAAAATGCAACAAGAAATAAATAAGAGATCGAGAAGGGGATAAAAGTATCTATCGAGCTGGCAGGTTAGAATCACGACCAACCAAGTTGGAGATAGGTTGGATAAAGCTATCATAGGTTTGATCACAAATTTAAAGGCATCGATAGGACCCTCCTCGATTAGGTGTTGGACAAACCTATTATCTTAAGATGGTAGACCAAGTCCGCTCAAATTAATCTTAACTAACGTCCACCACATTGAGCTCGCATACTTCGCTCTCAGGAGCCCTCACATAGAACTATTTACTTTTCCAGAATTTCTCATAGGAAAAAGAGTTAGGGTTTAAGACTTTCCTACCAGATTGGGTAGTGATATAATGAAAACCCATGTCCGACGTGGTGGTTGATTTGCTTGACGAAGGCTAGTGAAAGAGGTAGGCAAAATTAGTAAAGGATGGCTATTGCTGATAGCCTCTCATAACAATGATGAAACATAGATCAATGAAAAAGAGTTTGGGACCTATTAGATTGGGCACACTCCGTTGTCATTAAGTATAGCCCTGACCTCTTGCGTAAGGAAAACCTAAGACCGCATTGCAGGGCAACGTCGTAAGCAGCAATGTAGTTCTCGAGGGCTTTGAGCATGCATTTGTGAGGTTCAGGTCAAATAGATCAAATTCAAGGGGGATATTAAATTAGCTTCAAGTGTATTTGAGCTCGTCCATTTTGATGGTGGACATAGTTTTGATATGTGAGGCTAAGGTTTTGTAAAAGCTTTATTTTCAGGCACGGGTCAAAGGCCTGGCCTCTAGATTAATTGTGGGGACTGCCCTACCTGAACTAACTTCTCCACTAGCCTAAGTGAACCGACATCAAGAAGGCTGACCAAGCCCTTGCCCCTTAAGTCCTGTAAGTCAGGCCTCACCTCATCAGCTAATGCCTCTGCAAACTTTCCCAACTTCTCCCTTTATATCGACCTCGGCAAAACTCTTCTAGTTCGAATTGGTACTATTGGTATGTTCAGAATCATAGGTACTAGGTTCACCCTCGATCCAAACTCCACTATGCCTTTTGACCCTCCCGATCTCACTATCCCTCACGGAACTCATCAAAGAGTAATAAAAGAAAAAGGAAAAAAGAGAAGTGGTCGAACGTAAAGAGGGAAAATGAGAATTACGTACAAATCGCTGGCTCTAAGTACGTAGAAAACTCAATCTGATGCTCAATATTCAACCTAGTGCAGAGAGCGTTATGAGAGTTCTGGGAGCATGAGAAGTAAAAGTCACCGTGCGCAAAATATATAGTTCATGCCTCAGGGCATGCAAACTATTGCATGGTAACCGACTGTCAAAGCATTAAATAGCCGGTTACTGGTTACAGGGACCGTACACCTTCCAAAACTAGCGATTGAAAGACTCTCGAGCTCTCGACCTTCTCTAAAGAGTGTGGGGACTTATGATATGTAAGAAAAATCGACAATGATTTTGACCTCACAAAAAGATGAAAGCATCAGAGGTCCACAGTCATCCCTAGCCTGATCGGATATGTATGAATCACCACAAGAATCAAACTTTGACTCGAGTGGTGAAAACGAAGTGTTAACAAATTAATTGGCGGTCAGAGGTTCGAGCATTAATTGTGGAGTAGGGCTGACGTAAGATGAGATTCATTGTATTTAATGTTGTCCCCCGAAAGCGCCATCTGCATTAAATGCAGAGACATACGCAGTGCCATTCTCTACAATTTTTGAGTACTATTCACAAAAGGTACATCACCCTAGTTGGGAATGCAAAAAGACCACATCTACCCTATAGAGAAGGACACGAGTATCATTTAGAGTAGGGTAGAAGTGTAAATTTACCTCTATCTTGGCAACTATAAATCTCCGAATCAAGAATTGGATTCAGGTACACAACATTTACACTTACTTAGCCCTTACTATCTATCTCTTCCTACTTAATCAGCTCGATACTGACTTAAGCATTGAAGGGCTTCAGCTGATGGCATCTTGTAGAGCCTAACATTTGCTCTGTTGCAGGTCAACCCACCTAACTCAAAGAGTTCAACCCCGAATCTCTTTAATAGTTTCCCTTCTTCATAAAAATCGACTTCATCAAACACCATTATGAGACCCTTATAGGGGCACTGATAAACACCAAAGACCATTATAAGACCTCCAAGGGGCATGTGGCAAACACAAAAGACCACTATAAGACCCCTAAGTGGGTGCGTGGCAAAAAAAAAAAAAAAACACATTATAAGAACCCCAAAAGGGTGCATGGCAAAACAAAGACCATTATAACATCCCAAGGGGGCATAGGCGAAACAAAGACTGGCCCCAAAGAGGTGCATAGCAATAAAGACTACTATAAGACCCCAAGGGTGTGCATAGTAACAAAGCTTGGTATAAGACCCCTAACAAGTTGTGCATCAATCACGACTATAGCAACAGTCATAAGGGAATACACAGCAGCAACATTATGCTAACACCCAAAGGGGGCCTGCTGCGACAATGACTATAGCAACACCTCAAGGGTGCTACTGCAACAACACTATGCTAAGACCCCTAAGAAAGTGTAGCACAAAAATAATATGCTAAGAAAAATCAATAAATGATATGATAAGAATCCGTGGGGTTTATCAACAATAATAGCATTATGGTAAGAACCGCATGAAGGGGCTCAATAAAATTAAGTCTTAGTGAAAATACTAAGGGGGCTCACTGCCACTTCTCATTGCAATAAAGTCTAAAGAAATAGACGAAAAAGCAAAAAAGTGCAGTGACCCAACAAAGCGCAAATAGCATAAAAAGATCAAGGAAACTATGAATAATGTGATCATCCAAACAATCAAGTATACAAAGAAGCGCGAAAGCTATTTAAACCTCCATAAAAAAGAAGTAATGTCTAATAGTATCATAACTAACTAGCATACTACTGAAGGGAACTAGAAATAAAGTAGTCCTCAACAAAAAAGAAAACGAAAAAACCAACTCCTACTCTACTGATTGTAAAGCCGTAGTAGTTGGATCCTCCATCATGGCCTCAGTGCTAGCTTCTAATGATCTACCAACCACCCAGTAGGAAGGTGGAAGGAAATAATAGGGTCAAGTAGCAACAAGTCCTCTAGAGGGTACCGCTCAATCTCGCTAAGCACATGGTGACAATCTTGGATATCTTGCTTGTATATCACGTTGGCCTCTACTTGAACTACTTCAAGAAATTTATTAGAGGCTTTGAATTCTTTGATAGCCTTCTCTCATATAGTAGACATATGCGCCTTCCCAACATAAGACTCCAAAAACTTTCTCCCAATCTTCACCACCCTAACGTACTATTCCATCAACTACTCGTGCTCCTTCAGCAGCGTCACAAATACTTTAACTTTCTCCTATTTTTCTAGGATAAGTCCTATGGCATCCTCCTTAAGCTTGGCTATCATAAATGCAGTTCCCTCTGCTCGAGTAGACATCTGCATTACCAAGTTGAAGATCTACTCCAAAAATAGCAAGTAAAGTACTCAAAGAATTATGCTTGATCACAAATACGCTATTAAAGCGAAATAAGCTAAGTAAAAAAGAGAAACACTTATCCATGCTAAGCCTCTAACAATAAGTTCTACTAACTACAAAGAGGAAAAGATTTCTAACTCCCTTTGATTGTACTTATTAACTCCATCTCTGAAGGCTATCAATATTAAAAGTGATCAATGTCCCAATCAGAGCTAATTCCATTCCTTCTATGTAATCCATAGTGAAACACTCCCTTACCCTCACTAGCATGAGAGGAGCAAGAGACTGAGGGCAAGTAGCCCCAGCAACAACTCCTGAGCGTGCTTTGCAATTGGTTCTGAAATAATTGGTTCAAAATCATCCCCTATGTCCAATTGAGGCACCGTAGAAGGAAGTGGAGCCGAGGGCTCTCTAAAATGCCTCTGCATTGCTGCTTCACCGAATGTCTCTTGCAAAAACCTCCATTTTCCCTTTTAGCATAAATCGCTGTAGAATTGGCCTTCTTGCTAGCCAAGAGCAAATCAATTGAGTTAAGCTCAATAATACATGGAGAAATCAAGAAAAATAATATAAATGCCGAGGAGAAAGCCTAAATGTAAGAACAAGTACACGTATGGGAAAAAGTTTGCTAAGTACTAATAGGAAACATATAAGTGAGTCAAAAAGAAGTGGTAAATAGCCGAGCCTCCTCAAAACAACGATCATGATGAAACTTCCACAGATGCCTCAATGAAGACAAACTACTCCAAACTCAAGGGGCTCCTCAACCATCATCTCTCAAAAAGAAAAAATTATTCTTCCAAGACCCTCTACAAGAAGGCAATCCACTTAAAATCCTACAAGCCGACCTAGAGAATAAAATAAAAATAGCCTCATTTGGAATCTGCTGTATTATGAAAAGAAAATGAAAACTATCTAAGAAAATGGAAAGATCTAACTCTCTAAAATAGTGTTGAAACCCCCACAAAGTACACGAAAGATTTTAGAGCAAATTGACTTAAGCACATTCCATAACTCCTAAGAATCTCTAACAACAAGGGATTCTGAGAAAAGAAGAGTTCACTATTAAAGTACCCATTAAAAATAGTAAGGTACCCCAGAGGAGACGACACGATGCGATCTTCTAATGAGGGAAGAATAAACTCAAACTCGTAGTTATGATAGACTCTATGTCTCAATAACTCTAACTCCCCATAGTAAGCGAACTAAACAAATTGGTAGCTCTAGTAAGACTCATATTTTCAATAGGAGCATCCTTGAATCCCCCATCAAAAGAGTCCTCTTTTCTAGACTAACTCTCTGAATCATATATTAATTTTGATGAATAAGATGACTCAATAATTAAAAACTACTAAATGTGTTCTTGATGCACAACTCTATGATCCAAGACTGGGGTAGATGATGCACCTAAAGGGGTATTCGATCTCAGAAAACACAACAACATCTAGAGAAGGACGACTCCTATAAACTTGAATTAACTTGGCACTATTGCAGCTGTCCAAAATGACAGGCAACCTAGAGATGGAGTTGCCCAAGAGGGCACCAGCCTCAACAGCTACCCACGCCAAAGCAACCTGTGTGCCCAACCCATAATCGGCCATTTGTGGGACGATCGATCGCACCTTCAGGGCAACACCCTTGCCGTCTCTACCTCATGGAAGTAGCTAGCCTCATGCTGATGGTCACCGATGATTCCCACTATGACTCCAAACTTTAAATCTAGTTTATCCTATTACCCTACATCTCCCTCACAAAATCTCTCTCTCAAAGTTGAGACTCTCCAAAAGTAACTTACTCCAAAGTGTTAGAAAATTTAAGTAATGGGGAAAAGTAAAAGAAAAGGTAAGAATCATTACCTTGAGATCTCATCCTAGCTATAATGGCAACTTTTCAAGTCAAAGAGCTATTGAACTGCTAAGTCCCATAGAGGATGTAATTTGCTAACAAAGCATTTTGTCTCGAAGGTAATGAGCCTAAAAGACATATGAGTCTCCAAATTATTCAATTATTGATTTACTTAAATTATTTTTATAATTAAATAAAAGGTAAATTAATACAAAATAATCAAATTAATTATTAAGCTAAGGAAAAACAAAATCAACTATTAATATATATTTTTAATGTGAAAATAAAATTTCAAATTAGGGGTTCAATGATATGACAAAATAAAACCCTAAGAGGAAAAACATAAAAAACAAATAAAACGCCTAAATAGATAATAATTAAGGAAAATGCCAATGATCCCAACAAATTATGTCTACCAAAAGGAGCACCCAAACCTAAGTGAATCAAAGCCTAACAAGGATTCAATTAATATAAATATTAATTCTCAAAGCCAAAAAGGCATCTAAATAATTATTTGTAAGCTGGAGCTCTGATTCTATGTAAGCGCGTTCCAAGAGCAGAAGTCAACAATTTATTGATTTTTAGAAAGGATTCCGATTCTATTTTCATACAATATCAAATAGAAAAAGTCAAATGACTCTTTTGTATGCTCTTAAAAATTAAATATTAAAAAGGAAGGGGGGGGGGGGGAGAGAGAACGCCAACTTTTTTAAAATTTTCATCAATTAACAAAAGAATTATAATTGTTTGGCAAGAAAATAATTTATCAAGTCCTCAATTTGATATCAAAATGAATAAAAATAACAATTTAATAGTAAGTTATATCGGATGAAAAGAAGAATTGGAGATAGAGATAGATCAAATCTACTGATTAGGCCTATTTAAAATTCCTCATAGATGATAAACAAAATATGTTTGGCTCAATACACAAAGTTAATTTTTTTTTTTTTTTTTTTTATGATTTAGGATAATAGGTAATTTATTATCTGAACATATGTAGAGGTAGTATTTTTAAAATAGATATCTAATATCAAGCAACTTCCAAAAACTACCTAATTATAAATTTGTCCAAATAAAATATTTTTGTTTTTCAAAAGGTAACAAATATAAATTTGGAAAAATAAATTCAAAGCAAATAGGCAAGGCCTATTAATTTTTGGATAGGTCCCTACTTCAAGGTTTTATAGAAAGAAAATAAGATTGACAGATTGATAAGTGATAAGATGCTAAATTATTTAGTAACAAACTTTAGCACATTGCAACATTCCAAATGAGAAAAGGATTTTATTGGTCAGATTCAGAAACATAAATGATTAAATTCAATATATCTTGACTTGGACCATATCTAATTCCCACCTAAATGCCTTCATAATTAAGTACTACTCTCTCCATTATTGCAAATTCAAATGATTATGAGTTATACTGCAAATTCAATGATTTACGTTACAATTTTAAAAGTACAGTTTCTATGTCAATACTTTTAGACTTTTAATATATGATTTTTTTGAATTTTTTTAATAATTTTTTCAATGAGTACAAAAGTTACTTTATGATTTAGCACCTAAAAAAGAAAACTAAATCGAATAGAACAGAAGAAGAGGGAGAAGAGGGGCGGGGGGGGGGGGGGGGGAGGGCAAATTATTTGTAAATCTAAAAATGAAAATATCATATTAACTATATTCAAGTATTTTTTTCAAAATATTATTTTAATAAAAAATAATTTTCAAACTATCACTCTTTTAAAATTACTTTCCGTACTATTATTTTTTATTTCCACATGTATTTTCATGTAATCAAAAATTGATTAGGTAGAATTCATATTTCTTTTTCTTGTTCCATAAACGACTAGAATTTATTAACTAAAATTTATTGGAGTTGTGATTAAGTTCTTCTTTCCCAAGAGAAGGAGAGAAAATAAGATACATGAGTGAGGCATTTGGTCTCCACCTCATTTTTTTCTTTTATTAACAAGCTAATAATCACATTAACTGGAATACAGAATTTTATTCAACAACAAATAACAAAGTTTAATAAAAAGAAACCAAACCAAAGTTCGTAGACACTTTTAAACCAATAAGACCATGTATTTCAACAAAAATTCTGTCAATAGAATTTGGAGATAAATACATGAAATAAGAGTCAAAAATCAACTAAAAAATAAGTTCTGAAAAATAAATCACATAGTAATCACACTTTGTGTTAATAAAAATATTGAACAATAAAATTTGATATCTCAACAAATTATTTTATAACTACATAAATCCAACAAATGAAGCAAGATTAAGAATTTCTAAAAGATTAATTTGCAGCATCAATAAAATTTTATTTTACAAACTCCTACTATAATTTTATGATATTCTATGGGGGAAAGAAAAAATTAATGATTGACTCTTACTTTGCTAGTGTTGAAACATGTAGATTGAGGACAAAAAAAGATACTTAAACGTATTTGCTACTTTTTGAGTTGAGAAGATGGTGAAATTCCATTTAAAAAAAAAAAAAAAAAGAGTTTTAATAAGGAAAATTTTGGTGGGGCCTTTAAATAAGGAAAATTTTTAAATTCCAACTGGTAAATTTTACGTACATGAGAATACATATGAAAATAAGGTAATAAGAATAGAAATAATTTTGGAAGAGTAATAGTTTGGGAATTATTCTTTATTAGAATAATATTTTTAAAAAATACTCAACTATATTCTCCTTTATCTCTTGTTAATAGAACATACATTTCTAATATAAATTACTAATTTGAATCTTTAAAATTTCCTCACTAAAAAAATATTATAAGTCTATCTTCTAAAAAGTCGACACTAAGAATTTTAGGAGTCGCAATTTGGGTGGGCCGTGTGGGTTCGGGTTAGGTTGAAGTAGGGGTATAACATTAATTTCATCAACCTTAACCCAACCCAACCTGATGACAACCTGAAAATACTTAACTCTAACCCAACCCGAATCGTATTAGGTCAGATTCGGGTTGACCTGATCTTTTTAGGTCAACTCACAAACTCAAATTCACCCAATTCAATCTGCTAATCTGATTTAAAATAATTATTTCAAACATTTGTTTTAATTTTTAGAATTTTTTTGGCATTTTTATTTTTAATTTTATCTATTTTTAATTATTAATAAATTAAAATAGGAGTAAGGAATGCTCATCGTAAATTCACGCAGCTTTCTAAAAATATTTTAACTGAACCACATAAGATATTGATTTTAGGACTTTTTGTTCCTTTTATTTTGTAGTATCTATCAGATTATAAAACTATTGAAATCACAATGTAACTTATTTTTAAAAATAACATACTTTTTCAAGTTTTATTCACCCACTCTCTTTAATTTTTGTATCTTTTGTATACTTCTTACAATGACATTATTTCTTTACTTTATATTAATTCAATTAAGTAGCACGCAAATCAATAAAAATATATCATCAAGCAAATAAGTGAACAAGTATTTTAATTAGACACATAATTTATCATAAAACTTGCTTGAGTCTTTTGAAGTTTTTATAACCTCTCAATAGAAAGAATTTATGTGAATATATATACAAAATCTTGCATTGCATAAGGCTTAAGAAAAATTTGTAGGATAATTCAGTAATTAAAGCATTGTTTTGTCAACTTTTTACCGAATAACTTTCATGTCCGCTTGTATACTAAAAAATAACTATTAGAAACAGTATAAAATTATAATCATCCATACTATATATTTGCAAAAATAAATAAACTAAAAAATACCAAAGTAGTAATTTTGATATTGCTAAAGTTCAAAATTTCAAGTTTTATTTTGTTATTTTATATTTTTACTCCTAAAAAATTTTAATTTTATTTGTTTAATTCGAGTTGGCTCGACTTGGTTCAAGTGGGTTCGGGTTGTCATGTGATCCAAAATTAAATTTTGGGTTGTTCATGTAATCTAAAATTCAACCAAATCCAAACCATTTTATTCGAATTTTTATTCTTGTCAACCTTATTGGACTCGAACCCAAAATAAATCGATCTGAACTTAATGTTTTCGTATCGAACTTGTGTCGAGTTATCGTGTTGTGTTATCGCCAACCCTAAAGAATTTCCAATTCAAAAGGGTTTAATTTTAAATCACACACACATATATATATATGTGTGTGTGTGTGTGTGTTATGCCGAATTTTGTTCCTACATTGGTAGATATGATGTTCGAATGGAATTTTAGCTTTGGATTAGTTTTTGATGCTCTCGAATTTTCATATATATTAAAATCAATAAAAGTTAAATAATTAGTAGGAAAGAGAACAGTTATTCCTTAATCTCTAACCTTTAAAAATATATATATATATATATATTATATCAAAATGAGGAATGATGCAAAGTGCTCTTTCCTTAAACAAAAATATGGCCAAGAAACTATGACCTTACTTAAAAAAGTTCGGAATTTTCCACACTCATTCCCACATAAAATCACTTAAAAAGTAGTCAATATTGCAACTTGGAACTTTTTTCCAATCCAAGTATTTGCCATGGGTATAAGATCCTATTTACAAGCCTAAGCCCTAAAGTAAACAACATAATTAGAAGAGTGTTATTTCTTTATTTATTTCTTTCTTTTTTTCTTGACGAATTAATGGCACAATATCACAGTCTATACCATGATTAAAATGGTGTTTGATTAAATTTATTCAAAAGATCTTATAAGCGCCTACATTTAACAAGTATTTTAGAATTTATAAGATTATTTTTTTCAAAAAAAAAAATAAGTTGATAAAGCGTTTGGATAAAATAAGATTTTAGAGCTTATAAGATACTAGTAATGATTAAAATTAAGAAGAACTTATTAAGATTATAAAAATAAGTTAGAAACACCTTTTTTTTTTAAAAAAAAAAAAAATTTATAAACTCCTAATTTCTTAATTTAGAAGCTTATAAATTTCTTTAAAAAAAAATTGTCAAACATTTTTTGATATTTAATAAGCTCTCAAACTATAAGATATTTTGATGAGCTCATAAGTTCACTCAAACATCCTCTACGTCTGTTAATAAATAAAAATAAACATTTTATAGAAATAAAAATTTATTTTAATATTTCTTAATTATAAATATTTAAATCTCAATCTTATCATTAGAATAGAATATGATATATGTGGGAAAAGAAAAGTTGAAACATAATGAATCTTTTCCAAGACTTTAAGACATTATGTTAGTGCCCTACAAATCTGAGAGAACAACTGACTGATAAAGCCACTCAGATTTTGAAAAGAACCCATTAACATTATTTTTTCCTCTATCTATCCATATATATATATATATATATATATATATTAATGTTCCCATTCTTTGATTCTCCCACACAATTTCTCCTTTTAATTGTTTCTCCTTTAACTCATTCTCTTCAATTAAAGCTGAAATGACATTACTTTGAGAGGGTCCCACAATTCTTGAGGCACAACTGCAGCTGTCCAATCAAGTTGAATTTTTTGTGCTCCCAACTTCATCACTATAACTTTTTGTTCTACGCTTCGAATTTATTAAACACACACTCATATCATTGTTATTATTAGTAGTAGGCAATGTTTGATTATGTTATTTTGTGTGATTTTAATATGTATTATGAAAGAATTAATGTTGAAAGTAATATTAAAAAATGTGAAAGTTGTGTTAGAAAATATAATGAATTTTTTATTATATTTTAAAAAATAGTTAAATTTTATTTGGAGAAATTTTTGTATGTTTGTTTATGATTTGTGAGAGATATTTTTTGTTGTAATAGTTAAATTAATACTTTTTTGTTGAATTTTTAAAGTAAAAATTGGATTGAGTAATTTTTTATTATAAGAATAATAATAAAATATATATGATATATATATATATAAATGTGTATATTGAAAAATGAAAATATTTTGAGGATAATGAACTATAGGAGAGTTATTTTGGAAAAAATTATTTTAATATTTTGAAGAAAAAAATGAGTGTATGTTTAGTTATGTTTTCTCCAAAATAAAATTATTTTGGAGAAATACTTCCAAATTAACACTCCCATAGTAGTAGTAGTAGTAGTAGTAGTATGATTATCATTGGTTGAATTTTATATAAAATCACGTCCTTAGGATTCGAAAAGCCATTGTTTGTTCAATTTTTGAATGTATTTCGTTTATATTTTATATTTATTTTATTTTTGTTGACTCCGCGTAGCATATATTACTATAATACAAAGAATACTTGTTTTCAGTCATTTCAAGTAACAACAGACCATCAACTTTAATTATTCTTATTTGCACTAGTTTCTATATATATGCGTCCCAATCAATCATGATTTCTCGCGTTAAAAATAATCTAGAATTTACAGAATAACGTGGGATCAATCTGACCATATAATTTTGATATACCTATGACTATGATAAAAAAAAGTGTCTCTATCTGGATAACATTACCCTATTATTTCAATTTACGAAGAGCGGCATTTATTTTAAATATTGACTCTACATAAGCACATCATTAAGACAAAAAGACTCATCATTCAAGCAAATTTATAACATGTTTTTTTCTTAATGTATACATAATGTGCATTGCACGGGTAGGGAGTAGTAAAAATATTGTAATCTTAAATTTATTATTCCTTTTTTTAACATCACAAAATAAAACTCAATTTTTTTTAATATGATTCTTTTTTTTTTTCTTTCCAAAAGTATCATCTTAAATTAAAAATTATTACCGCTGCCTCTCAATTATAAATTTTAAAGGTAACAGTGTGAAAAACAAAATTTTGCACTTTCTCATTTCCCATCTAAAATCTGTATTAATTAAGTCAAATAAAACCTAGTTTTAGTACAAAGAGGTTAATTACCAGTTCTTTGGTTGTATTTTGGGTGTTTTGAGAGAATTATTTTGGAAGAATGTATTTTGATAGTGCTATTGGAAATGTGACGTTCATTGGTTATATATTGTTTTATAAGTTGTTGGAAAATATTTTATGAGAAAATAGTTTGTTTGGAAATGTTATGGGGAAGACAAAATTTATTATAAATGTCATATTGGTCCAATTTTTATTGGGTTAGTGAAGTGAAAGAGAGTTTATTATGTATATACATATCATGATTAATTGGTTGTGTGTGTGTATATGTACATTTGTAATATATTTTGAAAGGATATTTGAAAAAAGAAAACATTATTTTAATAGCAATTTTAAAAATGCACATCCTTATTTAAAAGTATTTTGAGAAGTAAAGTTTGTTACGGAAACAATAAATGGAACGGAGTTTGAATGAGATTGATTGATTGGCTCCCCAACTGGTAACCTTATCTTGAATAATAAAAGAATCAACAAAACAATTTGGGCTACATTAATATCTGATTGTTTGGCATTTGGTTTGGGCACTCTTTTCTTAAAGATTGGGCCATCTCGAGTTTCGTGCTTCTACAATCTACCTGTTATTAAAATTAAAAAGAAAAAAGAAAAAAAAAAAAAAAAGAGGGCTTCAACTTCAACATAATAATAAGTCAAGTCAAGACTTTGGGCTGATTAAACGACGGTGTGTGTTCTGAGAGGTTCAAATAAGTTGATAAAGGAGCCCGTAACACGACGGCCCAATAAATAGAGATATGATACTCTATAAATTATGGAAGAACTTAAAACTATATCATATGACCTCTTTAATTAATAATAAAAATAAATAACAAGCTAAAATTGTAAAATTAAAGTAAAATGCAACTGATCAAAATAAATTTAAAAATATAAAATTCAAATCCTGTATTCTCCCCAAGAAGAAATTTAATTTTATTTTCTACTTTTCAATCCAAAAGTAATTCTAAGTTTCAACTGTAACCATTTTCACGTAAGCAAAATATATTTTTCTTATGAAAATTGCAGCAGATGAGATGCATAAAACTGCAAATTTTTTCAAATTGAATTCACTTCTTGCAAGTGATGGCCTTTTTGGCATTTTTTTTCCCTAATAGTTTGGGTACCTTTTCACACTGCCTTTGCATTTTTTAATAATATAACAAAGAAACCGAATAATTATTGTTGTGGAAAATTTAAAAAACTTTTGTGGGAATAAATAACGAGAGTATATAATTTTTGTAAATAGAATGGATGGCTTGCTAGAGTCACGTCCCGTAACACCATCACAAGATCGTGATAACATCGTATTCGTATCGATTCTAACAATTTATCATCACCTCGAGATAAAAATTCAAAAATATTATTGACATCTTTTATTGTGAGTAGAATCATAAGAGACCAGAGATAATAACTTTATTGCATCGTACAAAATAGTATATGAAGCTAAATGTTTTAGAATACGGAAGGGGTAATGATGATTGTATACATGCATCTACCTAGACACACTTATAGTGTTAGGATGAAACATGTAATGAAAACTTAGAACGGATGAGAAAATTATAAATTTAAATAACTAAAATTAATTGGATTTTTGAAGTTTTGAAATATCCAACAGTTACAATCACAAAGTTAAAATTAATTGGAAGAAGGTTCCCTTGCAAGCTTATCATGCATGTCCAATTCCAGTACCCTCCTTGATCATTGAATTAATGTACGTGCTAGTCTTGTTGCTACATCTTTGCATTGCTCAAATTAAAGTCACCACATTTCTCTTTAACAAAAACTACTTCACATATTTGCTTCTAAGTGCTTTTCATTTTCTTGTTAAAATGTATCTGTTTCATAAGATGTAGTTCTAGCTACCATAATTTCACAATCATAATGCATAAAAATGGTTGGACGTGGCCAAGAATATTTACTAACCAAATATCAATTAATAAATTAAACTTCTCAACCATTCAAAATTTGTACAAGCTTTTAATTCTACTACTTATGTAGTACTTAATTCAAGATATAATAGTCTATTTCTTAGAACCCAAAATTATTGACATAAAAATAAATCCGCTAATAGATTTTAGCATCACTATATTCTTCAGCTATATTTGGAATATCTTTGTAACATAAAACATTCAGAGCTTCTAAGATGCTCAACAATTCCTTCTAAACTATTCTAATAACCTATACTAAGAATAACAATAGATCTACTAAAATGCCTTAACTACATAAGAAATGTCAATGCTAGTCTCATTGGTAAAATATAATAATAATCTAATAAATTGAGATTATTTAAATTCAGATATAGATTCATCCAAGTTTTTATTTAAGTATAAATTTGGATCCACAAGGAGGGAAAATGGTCTTATAATCATAATAACAAAATTCTTCAAGAACTTTTCAATAGCTAAAATTAATCTAATAAAATTTCTACTTGATTTTTACTAACCTTCAACCCAAGATTATAGCTTCTCTGATGAGTGTTGAATCCAATAAAAATAAATTTTTACTCTAAAATATGATTTGTGATCATTAATGAGTAGGATCGTATTCCACAAGGATTGGTAAATTTTATTTCTTTCAAACTTATTAATAAAATAGAAAAGAAAGGGGAGTTTTATGAAACGAAAGAATTAGAATTTTAAAAGTAAAATAAATCAAATAAGAAATCAATGAGAATGAAATCTAATCTAAAGTAAAATCTCAGTTTGATTTACAAATTTGATTATCGATGCAAAGATAAATTCCTCATTCTTGAATAGACTGGCTATAGTTACTCAGTACGCCCTAATAACAAATCTCTCATTACTATTTCGATAACTGAGAAAAGCTCGTTAGTTATTTTTCTTGCCAATAAACAACCCTAAAGAAGCGGTCCTAGGATTTAATTTATCAACAACATTATAAACTAGAAAAATTCAAACCTAGTCAACAAACACACAAAAGTGGAGTTTATTTAGACTAGATTATTTATCTACATAACATAAATTATGCATATCTCTACACATAACTATATTATTTGCCACAAGCATTAGAACAATTAAATAATTACAGATTTAATGTTCTAATTGACAGAACAAATATTATAATCTATCAAATTTGGGCCCTAAATTCAATAAACCTGAATATTCATAATGAAAACTAAAGATAAATCAATACTAAAGAAATAAGAAATATGAATCAAATTATTTAGATCTCACAAATATTGAAGAACCCAAACTTCAATAATCCCTTAGGCTAGAACAAGAGTTTAGCAACTCATGCATTAGAGAAAAATGCAGAAAATTAAAATATACTGAATGAAAGATATGAAAAAGCTTCCTATGAAAGATTCTTAGTTCCATATAAATAGCCTACTACTCCTAATGTAATCGAAAAACTAATTAAGAGTCCTACCAGAATTGGAAAACTTAGGGTGTGCTTGCTTGTGGAAGATTTTCTCAAATCTTGTTTCTTTGACAAAAAAAAATGGAGGAGTGGTACTTGGATGTGAGAATTTTTCTCACTCTCCAAAAAATATTCCTTTCCTCCTTATTCCATATTTGAAATTTTCCTCCAAAAATGGGTTCCTCTCCTCTTAGAGAATTTCTTTGGTTTCTCTCAAAAACTGGATTCTCTTCCCAAGCAATTTTTTGAATTTTTCTCTTGATTTTTCATCCACCTATATACATAATGTTTAATTCTACATAATTAATTCATAATATATAATTTTATTTACACATAATATTTTAATATTTATTTAAAATTATTTTCATAATATATAATTATATTTACACATACTATTTTTATATTTAAATAATTTTTTCATAATATAATTATTTACATGTATATATTAATATTTAAATTAAATCATATCATAATATGTAGTTATGATTACACATAATATTTTTATATTAAAGTATTATTATTTTCTCAATATAGTTATTTTGATGTATATTTAAATATTTTAAATAAAATTATTTTCACAGTACATACATATCCATACGTAATATTTTAATATTTAAATAGAATTATTTTTATAATAAATAATTATATTTACACATAATATTTTTTTATATCTAAATATAATTATTTTGATAATATAATTATTCACACATATATTTTAATATTTTTCATAATATATAATTAATTTACAGATCATATTTATAATTATTTACATGTATATTTTAATATTTACATAAAATTATTTTCCTAATACCTAATTATATTTGAACATAATGTTTTATTATTTAAATAAAATTATTTATAATATAATTATTTTCATAATATATAATTATATTTACACATTATATTGTATTATTTAAATAAAATTACTTCATAATATGTATTTATATTTGCATGTTAAATTTTTTTTATTTAAATAAAATTATTTTTTTAATATAATTATTCGCACGTGTATTTTAATATTTCATAATATTATTTTCTACATATATAAGTATATACACATTTATTTCAATATAAACTTAAAATTTTTAAAATTTTAATTAATTAAATCATTACATAAATTCATTATTATATTTTAGTATATGTATTATACGATATTCTAATGGATATTTTATTTATTTTATTTTATTCTAATAAAAACCTATATAAAAATATTATATAAAAAATATTACATACACAACATTTTAACTCATACTACACAACAAATCACCATCTCATAAGCTTTTCTAAAAAAATATCTCACAATCAATTGCCATATCATAACTTTCATCTACTACATCAACTATAATAATTATACTTTCACCTGTCACATCAAATATAATCATTACACTTTTACCTAACAAACAATCACTCCCTCATAAAAAAAATTCCAATCTCATAAACACAAAAATCTCACTATTTTCTCTAAAAAATGAAAAATGAGAAACCAAAACACAAGTAATCACAACCTTAAATTCTCTTAATTAAAGAAACAGAAATTGAAATATTCCAAAAATATATAATTGCCAAAATAGGTTGAATGGTTCCTAATTAAATTTGTATAGAGTCTTGGGAAGCAAGACACGTCCGCACTTGAATTATTTCCTTCTTTCATTCCTCCTCTCCTCAAGAATGCAATTTTTTTTTTTTTTTTTTTTGCTGTAAGCATGTCAAATACTTGATTTTCAATTGCTTTTAGCTTAAATCTTCAATTTGCTTCACAAATATAAAATCAAAGTTAAAATCCAATCATTAAGCATTTTACTATTAATCGTAAGGGGAAAACTATACAAATTCAATGGCAAATATGCAACTTAATAAATTTCCCCATGCTTAGACAATGTTTGTTCTCAAGTATGCAATAGCCCCAATTTATCAAGCTTCTCACAATCCCTTCTTCCTATTTCTCAGCTTGTTCCTAATATAGTTCAAATTATCAAATTTTGGAGGATTGAATCAAGACACAATTAGGAACATGCACTTCAAAGAAAGAACCCTTACAAGTCACACAAATAACCTGTCAGCCTGGCAGTCTTTTTGAATTTGAAATGTCAAAGGGACTCAACACTCCTTCATTAAGTTCATTCTAGTCAAGACATAGAAACATAACTATCAAAAACATACAACGATATCACATATTTGGGGAGAAATAGCAAGTCGAATGTAAGAAAATATAAAGGATGAAAGAGAAAACTTTATTTGATCTCTCTTTTTGCATTATATTCAACGTGTGGACCAGCCTTTTTACTCGAATACAAACATTGGTGATGAATGCTCCCAGTTACTCGGCTGGCCACAATTTGTCTAGAATATCATTCCACCTTTTACGTGAATACAAATATTGGTGATGAATGCATGTTGTTACTCGGTCGATCATAAATCTAGATGGTTATTATCCCTACTCATAATTACTTTATTTTAGTGATTAACGGAGTAATCAAGCCAGTGCACTTTTCTTTTTTCTCTCTCTTTTGTGTGTGTTGGGGAGGGGGGAGAGCGGTTAAATGGTCAATTCTAGTCACGTTCATTGTCTTAGTACATTCAACTTGACAATTCAACCCAAACATGCTCATCAAGGCAAGTTCTAGAAAAGTTAACTCGCTATGCACGATAATTATTAAGGGTGATATGTATTAATTCCCTCATACAACTTTCATCCAAATCAGCCAATGGAGCAATAAGCCAAAGTGCAATAAACAAGGGCTCAACTATTCATGCCATTCTTATAATGTTTCCTAATTCAACCCAATTATTTACGTGTTACCTCATGGACATGCATTGAAAAGAGGCAAAAGGTCAAAGAGAAAAATTAATAAATAAAGAACTAAAGCACACTTTGGAAGTAAATAAGAAGAATAAGGAGTTATTTCATGCATATTTGAAGCAAAATGAATCCAATTTTCCTCCCCCACACTTAAGCTAAACATTGGTCTTAATGTTTCAAAATAAGAATGTAAATGCATAAAAAGGGTGGAAGAGGGGCTCCCTTAAGGAGACGAGGCCCTTCTGTCAAATAATTCAAACATGCCAGAAGAGGTCATTGAACAAGGTGTGGGCACAGGCACATTGAAGAGCTTTTTTGTTTGAAGTAATTGTACCCACAAGCTAATTTAAGATGTATCCTAGATAAAAAAAAAAAGTTAATTAAATATGCTAAAAAAATAGTTTATTTTTAAGAAAAATGAACAACAAATGAAAGTTTGGGTTGCCTCCGAGAAAGTACCTCTCTTTAACGTCTTTGGCTAGACGCAACTATTCCTCACGTCACAAAATTATCATCATCATTCAAATCAAAGGTTTCATGAGTTAAAGTATCAATAATATTAATAACAAAAACATAAGACTCATCACTAGGATATTTCATGGCATCATAGATATTAAATTTAATCACATCATCATCAAACTCCATAGAGAGTGTACCATCATGCACATCAATTTTCATCCTAGAGGTTATAAGGAAATGGCTTCCCAACAATATTTGCAATGAATTAAGAGAGTTATCTTCAGATATGTTAAGTACATAAAAATCAATGGGAAAAATCAATTCATTAACCTGTACAAATACATCCTCTAGGACTCCTTCAGGATATATTAGTAAATTGAATAACTACTCCTGTTTCTTTCAAAGGACTAATATTCAAGGAAGAGTAGACAGAAAGAGGTGTCCTGAAAGGTTTGCTAAATCTAAAAAACATAAAGAGAAAACGGAGATTCTTGAAACTTTTTGCAAAGTCAAGGTAAATATTCTATTACTTGATGCAATCAAGCAAATACCTCGGCATGCTAAATTTCTCAAGGAATTGTGCACAAACATAAGAAAACTGAAGGGTAATGAAGGAATAAATGTAGCAGAAAATGTCTCAGCAGTGATACAAAGGAAATTGCCCCCCAAATACAAGGACTCAAGTATGTTTACTATCCCTTGCAAAATTGGCAATGTTGGAATTAAAAAGGCCATGTGCGATCTTGGTGCTTCAATTACCAAAGAGCTTGTCACCTTACCATTGGATTCACGTGAATGTTCAATCAAATCCTAGGAGATGACAATCTCTATCTCCACTTTTTCCACAATAGTCTTTTCTTGTGTCTTCTTGCTGGGTTTTTTCAGCTCCTTACCATTCCTCAAAGTAATTGTGCTAACGTTCTGCTTAGGATTGACAATTGTCTGAGAGGGCATCAAGGTAGCTAGCTAATTTATTTGGTTATCCAAGTTTTGAATGCTTGCTTATGTTTCTTGTTGAAATTGCTGAGTATTAGTCACAAGCGATTTAACAATCTCTTCAAGAGACATATTATATTAGAAGAGGATGGCTGCTATGGAGGGGGCAATTTTTGTTCGAAGTATTGGTAGTCGCGCAATTTCTCTCCGTAATTGAAATTCGGACGATCTCTCTATCCTGGGTTGTAGGTGTTTAAGTAGGGATTGTACTTTCCTTGCGGTGGTCCAGGGAATCTTCCTATTTCATTGATTTGTTTGTAGAAATACTCTTGGAGTATAGGGCACATATCCGTAGGATGACTAATGTTAGCACAAATCCCACTAGCCTTGATTTGTTTCTTATTTCCTACAACCAATTGTTGAAAAAGAGAAGTTAAAGTGGAAATCTAATGCTCAAGAGATGAATTACTTACCTCATTGACCCTTCTAGGAAGGTCCAAAGAATATGAGATGATGTCTCGGTGGTGTGGGGAAATGAGTTGGTGTGGTGGTTGGTTGAAGGAAAGCTATCCGGTGGTGGTGGTGGTGGTAGTGATGGTGATGGCCGCGGGTGGTGAGAAAGGAAGGAAGAAGAAAATGGGAAGAAAAATGAAGAAAAGATGAAAAAAGAAGAAAAAGGAAGAAAGGAAAATTGAAGTCAAAATAGTGCATTAATTTTGACATGATGTAGGTATGGAGCAAGCATGGCAAGCATGGTGGAGGTATGGGTTCGGTTGACTTCATCCATGCTTTCATTTTTTTTTTTAATAATAATAATTTAGAATCTCCCAATTTAGTTCCCAAAATGAATAAAATGCATTTTCAATCTCAAAAATCTTGTAAAATATCAATTGAATCTTATATAATTTTATCACAATTAAATAATTCAAAATTCTAATCGAATAATTAAAATTAACCTTATAAAATAAATAATAATAATTTAACAAATATATAAAATTTCGGGATCGTTACAATCTCTCCCTCTTAAAAGAATCTGTCCCCAGATTCTTACCTTAAATTTGAAAAAGTTCAGGGTATTGTTGACACATGAGATCCTCTTTCTCCCATGTTGCTTCCTCAACATGATGATTGCGCCATAATACCTTGACTCGATGAATTTCCCGATTTTTGAGCTTTCAACTCTAATGATCCAAAATACGTATAGGTCTTTCCTCATATGACAGATCTCTTTCTAATTGCATGCTCTCTGGTGATATAATATGAGAAGGATCGGGATAGTACTTTCGAAGTTGCGATACGTGAAAAATATCGTGTATTCCCTTTAAAGATTGGGGTAACAGGAGACGATACGCAATTGGTCCTAACCTTTCACATATCTCATATGGCCCAACATATCTCGGACTAAGTTTTCCCCTTTTTCCTATTCTCCTTACTCATTTTCTTGGGAAAACTTTAAGGAACACTTGGTCTCCAACATCGAATTCCAAATCCTTTCTTCGAGTATCTACATAGCTCTTTTGTCTATCTTGGGTTGCTTTCATTCTCTGCTTAATCACTTGCACTTTTTCGATAGTTTCTTGTATCAGTTTAGGTCTGATAGTATTTGGAGACTGATCAGGTTTGCCTCGGTGCTCATCCAAATCCGAATGTATTAGAGATCGACATTTTCTGCCATACAGGTCTTCATATGGTGCCATCTATATAGTTGACTAAAACCTATTATTATAGGCAAAATCGATCAATGGTAAATGTCGAATCCAATTTTCCCTAAAATCTAACACACAGGACCGTAGCAAATCTTCCAAGATCCTTATAACTCGCTCTGACTGTCCGTCTATTTGAGGGTGAGCAATGGAACTAAACTTCAGTTTCATTCCTAAATGCTCTTGCAGAATTCTCCACAGTCTTGATGTAAATTTTGGATCTCGGTCGGATACTATGCTAGTTGGAACTTCGTGCAATCGAACAATTTCTTTAACATATACCTATGCTAGTTTTTCAACTTTATAGTGTATTCCGACTGATAGAAAATGTGCAGACTTGGTCAGTCGGTCTATCACAACCCTGATACTATCATATCCACCTCGAGCTGTAAGTAGACCAGTTACAAAGTCCATGGTGACCTATTCCCATTTCCAATCAGGGATTGGAAGTAGTTGCAACAGCTCTGATGGTCTCTGATGTTCTACCTTTACCAGTTGACAGGTCAGACATCGTTGCACCCCTTAAATGCCTAACACCCGACGAAGCAAATAAAGTCCTGCACGAAATTGGCATGCTAATTTCTTGCTGAAGTCAATCAGTCCCTAGCCCACAAAGTCATGCGATAAGGGTATTTTTAGCCTACTTTATTAAAGGATTCGATCGACTTCACTATAAGGTGCCCTTCCTGCCAGCTTCACTCGAACATGCCACACTAGCCCACATCGTCGATGGTAAACACCCAGATTACATGATCATTCGACCAGTGGGGGATCGATATAGTCGGATCTCTCCCAAAAATATCTACTCAACAACAAATTATTATTATTGCGATCGAGAACTTCACTAAATAGGTCGAAGCGGAAGCAATTCCAAAGATCACCGACGTTGCTATCAAGAGCTTCATCTGGAAGAACATAATTTTTGTTTCAGCCTGCCTAAAGTCCTGATCTTAGACAATAGGACTCAATTTCAAAGCAAGAGCATGAGAAAATAGTGTGAGTCCTTGGGAATATGCCAACACTTTACCTCGGTAGGAAACCCCCAGGTTAATGACCAGACGGAGGTGACGAACATAACACTTCTCGACCACCTTAAAGCTCAAATAGAGGGAACATGAACGAGTTGGGTGGACGACCTCCCCGGGGTGCTGTGGGCATACAGAACCACACCTCAAACAGCCATAGGCTGCAGCCCTTATAGCTTAGTCTACAGCTCCGAGGCAGTGATTCCATTCGAGCTGGTGCAACACACTGCCCGAGTGATCTATTATAACCCGATCAGAAATGCGACAGAAAGGACCCTCGACCTTATCACCATTAACAAGCTGCAGCACACAGCCTACAATACAAAACAACGATACCGGTCGAAAATGATGGAATGTTACAACAAAATAGTTCGACCGTGTAGTTTCAAAGTCGGAGACGTAGTCCTCAAGAAAGTCAAAATGTCGAGAATGTGGGAAAACTCGACCCAAACTGGGAGGGACCTTACTCCGTGGTCAAAGTGTCAAAACACAATGCATACCAACTAACAGACACACGAGGCAATAAACTACTGCGACCTTGGAATGCTGTAAATTTAAAGAAATTCTATGTATAAAAAGGCCATTGGCCTCCGTTGTATTTCGTCACAGCAAGGAAAATTTATGACACATCTCGCAAATACCTACTTGCATGATGTGATCATTTGTTGTCGACCCCGTAGTCGACCAAGCAGGCTTCTAGCCGTCAAGTTAAGGCTTTACAGCCAAGACCAAATAAACGAATCGATCGTTTACTGTCGACCAAGTAAGCTTCTAGCCACCAATTCAAGGCTTCACAGCCAAGACTAAATAAATGAATTGATCGTTTACTGTCGACCTTGTAGTCGACCAAGCAGACTTCTAGCCGCCAATTCAAGGTTTCACAGCCAAGACCAAATAAACGAACCGATCGTTTACTGTTGACCCCGCAGTCGACCAAATAAATGAGTTCGTTATTTATTGTCGACCATGAAGTCGACTTAGCAGGCTTCTAGCCGCCAAGACAAGGTTTCACAGTCAGGATTAAGCAATCAACTCAATTAATAACAATCGACCCCAAAGTCGATCAAAAGGACCTCTAGCTAATAAATTAAAGACGCATAATGTGAATTAAAATACGTATTGGTTTAGGTCATCATGGTTCATTCGACGACGGTCTTGAACTAATTTTACGAAATTTTGGCAACACAAACGCAACACAAACACTCGAGGACAACCTTCATTAAACCAAACGGCTTACTTACAAGCACATGTCATTCAACAAAATAGGTATGTTCAAAGAAGTAATAAAAGAGCACATGTCATTAGACAAAACAAATATATTCAAAGAGCAATAAAGAGTACTTTATTCAAATTCAACACCCAATTTCAACATTCCAAATTACAACCAAAAATAAAAATAAAATATATCATGAAGAACAACATTAGATTGACCCAGCACCCTCATCATGTCCTACTCGCACACCCTTCTCAATTGCAATAAGAACTACCATGGGGTTGTTCACCCTCGGCTCAAGCATCGCAACAACAGCAGAAATAGTGGCAGTCGCTGGTTGAGAAAGCCATGCCTCGTCGGCCAAAAAACCTCTCCCAAGCGAAGGAAGGTACTCCGCAGCATCAACCATGCCATCCCGAAGCTCAAATGCGAACTCACTCGTAAAGGAAAACTCTTTTGCCACCTCATCCAACTTCTTCGCCACCTCAGCCTTCTTCTTCTGCGCCTCAGTCAAAGGCACTGCAGGTGGGACCTTTGCAACCCCCTCAACTGCAGGAGCCTCAAAAGATTTCTCTCTTCAGCATTGGCCTCCTCGTCCTTAGGGTATGGCTGCAGCTGCTCATCGAGGATGGGGCTGATGTGATCCCTATCCTCAAGACGAAAAGAATAGCCAAGGAACTGCAGTTGCTTGATCAGCTTGTCGAATGCGTTCCTAGCATCATCCAAAGAGAACACAATGCTCGAATCTTGGAATGCCGATCATAGCATGAACTATTGTATGGCCTCTCGCCACATCAACGATAATTTTCTAAAGAATTCAGCCCGAGCCTCATCGAGCGCCGCCCTTCGACCCGCTGACTGACCAGACTCATAACCATGTTGCGCATCTATTCTGGCCTACTTGAGCAGTTTGTCCATCCTGGTCTTTTCTGCAATGGAGGCAACTAGCTGACTATCTCTCAATCAGAGCTGAGTGTTGAGCTCCTCGACCTCTTTGGCCAGCTCCTCGACCCTGGTCTAGGAAGACTCGAGCTAAGCCTTCAGAGTCTCCATGTCTTCGTCCTCTTGCAAATGCTCACGATCGACAAGGGCCAGCTCCGACCTCTTACAAAAATGATAGCCTAGCTGGCCTACTTGAAAAACAACATTCTTGATAAGAAAATAATATATGACCAAAGAATAATTTTTGACGATACAACTTAATCGACTAGAGCCTTACCATATTTGAGTGGTAAGCGAGAGCCCTGAGCGCAACATCCTGGCTTAACCCCATCAATTTCTTATAGTCGAACGTAAATAGCCCAGCCATCATCACCTTTAGCGAGGCAGCACCGGTTGGCCCCACCGTCTCTATCGATAAGGAGTTATGAATAGCCATGCTCGACTCCATCCCGAACCTCGACGATGGTAGTTTTAGTAGCTGGAATAACACGTCGTCACCACATCGGCCAAACAAACCATAACTAGAGGGTTGGCATGACCTCGTGGCTTTCCCCTTGCCCTTCTCGATCGCCGTCTTCTTAGGAGCAGGTCCACCCTACTCGACCATGGGCCTTTGCCTCGACCCGTTAGGCTGCTTCCTAGGGTCGCCACGGGCTGAGCAGCCTCTCAACGAGCCGCTGTAGCCAAATGACACTACTCATTCCTCTCAGCCTTCGCCAAAGCTTTGGCTCTTGATCAGTTCATGATTTCATCTCAATCTACCAAGCAGCATAAAAACAAAGGATTGAAACTGAACAGAAAAATAGATAAAATAACAAATCATCGACAACACAATCTATTAGTCGATCGTCCGATGGCAAATCCAGTTGGGCTGGCGATAACCCAGCTAACACCAAACTTCTTTCCTCGATAAATACTGAGGCCTCCAGCTGAGTAAACTCGACTAGGTCCCTAATGAAGGTATTGGGCCAGGTTGGGGTTCGGTTATCTGGCATCTTGACATGACCCATCCACCACCCCCTCGAAATATTGAAAACCCCAGCGACTCGAACATATAAATAACGTTTCTTCCACTCTTGCCCATATAAAGATGCTGGGGTGACAAGAAATTTACGGTGGGGCCAGGCAGTAAGATAATAAAAACCCGACTCGTCGGTGCTACCCGACTTGTGGGACATTGGAAGGTGAAAATGATTTGAAAAGTTTTCAAAATTGGCAGGCTGGTCGAATGTGTGCATTAGAACGACAAAGCTATAAATAATAGAGAAATAATTCGACAATAGTTGAGTTATGCACACTTCTAAATCCCTAAGTAGGCCAACTACAGCACCACCTAAGGGGAACCTAAGGCCACATCTAAAGGCATCCTCGAACATAATTATACACCCAATCGAGGGTCGATGCATCCAACCAAAGGGCCCAAGCATTAAAAGTTCATACTCTTCGAGGACATGATACAGCTGCCTAATGCGCCTTAAGTCGGCAAGCGTGATCATAGATACTATTTTGCTATAGTGGTTGGGGGTAAATAATCGACCGCGCAACAAGGGAGCCTGACTTGGCTCAGCTTCACCTTCCCCCTACCAGCTCGATCGCTGCTCGAGCTACTGGAGCTCAAGCTGTCGCCCGACGAGCTACTCGACTCCTCTAATGAACCTCCAGGCCTATCTAAATGAGTAACCTCGCTATCCCCCCGTGACTACTCTCAGAATCGAACAAATGCAATATTTCTAGAGCAAAGGAATAACACTAAGGAAAACAAATGAAGGGACTTACTCTTTGTCGATAAACAAAATGGTACAATATATTAACAGAAAAAGTAGTTGGCTCAAAGCTCGAACAGATGCAAAGTAGTAAAAGTAAAAATGAGTACTTTAACCACACTTATTTATAGGCACCCGAGCGTGGGAACTCAAGTGATAGTAATAATGGTATAATCGCCATTCGGCGCCACGCCCGCCACGATGTAATTGTCGCATTAAATGCGCAAAACCAGAACTGATTTTCAAAAACCCTCATCGATTAACCCATGTAACTGCACAAGACTACTCCCCAATCTTTCTCGTCGATCACCTCGTTCAGTATTCGGAAGTAGGGGGACTCATGATATGAGATAGCTCAATAGGCTCGGCCCAAAGACCATAGACTCAAGGATGTAGCAACAGACCCATCTCATCCTTAGGGCCCAATTGTGCTACCAACTTTAGATGGCCCAAGTCGACCAAACAGATCGACTTGTTATACTGGCTTCATTGTGGTAGCCTTTCGATCAGGCCCCAGATTGGGACCGCTGGTCGACCCTTCGACTAGGGCACTCAGCCACCTCTTACTTCGCGCGCCAACTCATCGTAAGATCAATCTTGTCACCAACCAAGGAGTTTGGCTCGGTGCAGAATCAACTCTCTACTGCATTAAATGCCCTAACAGGCAACATGCCTTCGCATTAATGGCGCATGCCGCCCCAATACCACCCATACTACTGCATTAGGCAGGAGGTGCGTCTACAGTGTACTATTCTATCCGTGAAACGTGGAGATGTAGCCACCTGGAATAGTACAGGAGTGGGAGATAACCTAAGGCCCCTTATGCAAGGACAAAGATCCTTCTTACATGTAAAGGGTATCTCAGACAAATCCCCATAGGATAAGGCTAAAAATACCTCTCATTCAGCCTCACTAAAGGTATGCCATTTTATATACACAAAGCCATTACTTTGCTGCTCATTATATCTAGTCGACCCCGTACTAAATTGAGCGTTGGAGTGCCTTAGCCAAGGGCACCTCGGCTAGCTTGATGTTTGCTCATGATTGCAGAACTTAGCCCAATTATATTCATAGATTGACCAGAGAGGTCGAACCTTCCCAATCTATCATCTGTTTCAATTACAAGCAGATTTCACCATCATTAAATGGGCTGATTATAGTTACACGAGATGCCCTAATAACCAATCTCTCTTTACTATCTCAGTAACTAAGACAAGCTCATTAGTTATTTTTCTTGCCAATAAAACACTTTAAAGAAACGCTCCTAGGATTTAATTTATCAATAGTATTATAAATAGAGAGACCCAATCCTAGTCAACAAACACACACAAGCGGGGTTTATTTAGACTAGATTATTTATCCACATAACATAAATTATGCATATCCTTACACATAACTATGTTATTTGCCACAAGCATTAGAACAATTAAATAATTACTTATTTAATGTTCTAATTGATAGAACAAATATTATAATCTATCACATTTGAGCCCTAAATTCAATAAACCTGAATATTCATAATGAAAACTAAAGATAAATCAATACTCAAGAAATAAGAAATATGAATCAAATTATTTAGATCTCACAAATATTGAAGAACCTAAACATAAATAATCCCTTAGGCTAGAACAAGAGTTTAGCAACTCATGCTTAAGAGAAAAATGCAGAAAATTAAAATATACTGAATGAAAGATATGAAAGAGCTTCCTATGAAAGATTCTTGGTTCCATATAAATAGTCTACAACTCCTAATTCAACTGAAAAACTAATTAAGAGTCCTACCAAAATAGAAAAACTTAAATTCTCCTAATTAAAGAAACAGATATTGAAATATTCCAAAAATATATAATTGTCAAAAAAGGTTGAATGTTTCCTAATTAAATTTACATAGAGTCTTGGGAAGCAAGATACATTCGCACTCGAATTATTTCCTTCTTCCATTCCTCATGTCCTTGAGAATGCGAATTTTTTTTTTTTTTTGCTCTAAGCATGTCAAATACTTGATTTTCAATTGTATTTAGCTCGAATCTTCAATTTGCTTCACAAAATATAAAATGAAAGTTAAAATCCAACAATTAAGCATTTTTACTATTAACTTTAAGGGAAAATTATACAAATTAAATAACAAATATACAACTTAACATTCTCTCAAGTCTTTCATTTCAAAAAGATATTACACAAATAACTATTTGCATTTTTTATAAAGTCCTGAACTAAAAAATTAACATATCATTATGCACAAATATATTACCAAATATTCTCGCATTTCTTTCTCGCATTTCTTCCTCATAATATGCATATATGTCACGTTCATTTGATCTAAATGTATAAACTAGCATTCATTAAACTTTTTCACGCCAATATGTAGTAGCTTGATAGACTGTACAAAGATTTTATTAATTTGTGTAACTTATATTGATCACTTAGTTGTTCCATATAAATTCTTTACCTAAATTCCCATCTAAAAGGCCTTAACATCTATCTGATCGATCACTAACTTACACATATTTCAAAGCCAATAAAGTCCTGATTGTTAAGATCCAAGCAGTATAAGAATTAAGCATCAAAATAATCTATATATACCTTCTTGTTGTGCAAATCTAGGGGTTATACTTATTTATTAACCTTTCAGTTTTTAACTTCTTCTTGATAAGTCATTATACTATTAGTTTACTATAAGGAGGTAAATCAAACAAAATTTAAGTAATATTTCGAATAATACATTCATCTGATAGCTCATAGCTTAGGTTGAGCATTATTATTATGATGATAGTATTTCTTCCAACCTTTTTTTTTTGTTATTCTTAAACTTATTAACTCTAAATTAAAATTTATTTAGGTTGTAATTACCCACTAGGTTGACTTGGCTTTTATCTCTTATATTGTTCAACATTCATCCTATGTTATCTCTACATCCTCAATTAGCATTAGTCAAAGTGAAATTTCTTATTGATATCTTAGATCCCTAGAAAAATTAGGCCAAGATAGTAGGAGCTTTTTAATTAAATATGAACTGTTATAATGTTTACTAAACTTTGACACATCTTCCTCTAGCGGTCTCAACAAACTTGAAATTGATGAATTTATCATTAACGGATTTCTCATCAACCATCATATTTCATAAAACTAGAAGCATAAAACCTTTCTATTCCTACATCATCAATCCCATATTCAACTTTTAAGGCGTCTTAATTAGAGCCCCTTAGAACTATGGGTAGCATAAAACACATTAGAAAGCTTTTCAACAATGCACTAAGAATAAAATTACTGAAAATGAAATTTATTTATTTTTATATATGTGGTATAGTGTTGAGCATAAGAGGGGGTAAATTATGCTGCTACAACTTTTTCACATAGCAGAATGACTTCGGGGTTGATTGCTTTCTAAACCTATTAGTTCAATACTTACAACAGTTGAACATATTATTGAGCAGTAGTAGAGGAATAAACAATGTACAGTGCAATTATTCATATGTAAGCAATGTACAATAGTGAAGAATAAAACATGTAAAGAATATTAGGTTTAGAGAGTTTCGGACCTAAGATTTGCAATTTAAGATTTTGGGAAAAATCACCATACCAATCTTTCACAGGTTGAAATCTAACCTATCACAAAGATTTTCTTGAGAGCAATCTTAACCTAAAGTTTTAATGAGAGCAATACTAATTATGTCCTTCACAGTATAAAAGTTCCAAATCTTGGTGTTTGCAGGCTCAACTAAAAACCTTGATTCTTTAAGGTATGTAAGAATCTAACCTTGACTTTTTCGGGCTTAGCCAATAACCCAGTCCCTTATGGTATAGAAGGACCAGATCCTGACTTTTGTAGGCACAGTAAAAAACCCAACCTTTCACATGGCTAAAGTCAAACCTTTAACAATTGCTTCACTAGGAAACGAATTCCTTTAACACTCTAATAACTTTTATGGGATAAAGTTGAAAACCAAATTTTATTGCTAAAGTCTAAACTTCAAACGCTACATCCCAAGGAAATGAATTCCTTCAACACCCAGTCTTTATAGATAAATCTTAACTGAGAATAGTGCACTATAAGGAAATGAATTCTTTCAGCAACATGACTTTAAGGATACTTCTTAACCTTACAAGGTAATCATAGTGAGAAAAAAGGTTACACTTTTACAAGCTATTAAAACAATTTTAGCAGATCAGCTCTCAATCTAAGAAACGATAAGAAATGGAATTTAGCTGTAGATTTGAGAGATTTTTGAGATAGCTTGAGAGGACTTGAAAAGGAGTGAAGGAACAAGCTTGGATATATTAGTTGTGTCTTTCTCTCTCGCTTGTATTTGCAGTCCATCTTAGAGTATGTATAAGTAAACTAGCAATTTATGAACATTAATCACAAGTATGGAATCATGCCAAAAAAATTTCTTTTTGTGTGGGACAGTCTCTGCTTCCTACGTTTGACTTCCTGCATTTTATATTTTTGTATAAGTGAGCTGTCTGCACATATTGCTTTCTTTGAACCCATTTCAAATCATAAATCCAAATTTCAAATTTGAATATTGAAGTTTTCATATCATTTTAGCTGGAAAGTTTCAATTCTTCAGGTGATGCTACCAATAAGCCCTAATCAACTACTTCCCAACAATTGAAAATCATTCTATCCTTTAGATCGCCTTTTGAAACTTAGATCTAGTTTAAACTATTGACTGATCCCTGCAATCTAAGAAGCATTACTTCAAGAAATCATTAGCATTGATGATTAGCTTGTTGTCATCAAAACTTATGATTAGACCAAAAGGTCAACAATTTCCTTTTTTTTGATGATGACAAACAAGCAAGTATTCCAAGAAGAATTTCAATTGAGTAAACGTGAAGGAATACTTACAGGGCCCTTTTAAGAAATCTAGTGTCTCCCTCTAAATGAGAGATTTTCTCAATCTTTGCTCCCCTTAACTTCATAATAGAACAACTATCTTTGTAGGAGACTTTTGAGAACATAACTTTCAATCGTTAGTTCTTATATCATATTCATCAAGCATTTTCCCATTTGAGAGCAATGATCAATTCAACAGTTTTTATCCAAATAAGCACAATATCCCAGTAAGCATTTCAGACAAGAATTTTTCTTGACATAGTGAGAACAGTGCACGAGCATATCATTGTAATATCAGAGCCTTGTAATATCAGAGCCTTATCAATAACCAGAACATATGATGCAAAAACATTTTAATAGAGTAATCAGAGCATCTAGAGTAATCAGAGAATTAACTGTATCAGAGTATATTATTAGAATATCAAATCATATTTATGACTTTTCAATGTCAGAACAAAGTGTGAGGTTTCTTTATTAATATATTAGATCACAGTTGATAGCATTTTCAGAGCTATTTTCAAAGTATATCATATCAAAAAGGTTCATAGCATATCAGAGCAATAATGATGTATCAGAGCATAAAAGAGCATAATGCATCAAAGGGTAAAAGAAAGGTACTAGAATTTATCCAAAAGCATCATATCTTAAGCTCAGTAATACGAATAAACATTATCTTAAGCACAATAATAAGCATAAATATGGAATACTTATTCATAAACCATTATCTCCCTTTGGCATCATCAAGCAGGGGCTACGAGAGAATAAAAAACAGAGAAAAGTATCCAACAAATGATGTCCAATATCAAAATAGATAAAATCATCCATCAACAAAAAAGTAAAAATTATCCTATACATGCCCAAAATAAAATTAAAACATGCAGATAAATGATGTAGTGAATTAGTGATGGAGTAATGGGGGGATAAGACAGTGTGGCTTCAATGGTGAGGTCAAGAATTAGATTGAACTTTTGAATTAGTTCCACCTTAAGTTTTCAAAGTCCTTGTCCTCCTCACTTGAACACTTAGAATCATCTTCCTTAGGTTCGTCTATTTTAGCATCCTCTTCTCACACTTTCTCTTTCTAGTAGTTTTGTGTTTGTACATGATCGAGGAATCCTCCTTCATGTGACCCAATAACCTTTTTTCTTTCAATAGAATTCCATTTTTACCAAATTGTGGTAGTGATCATGTGCTTCTACATCTCGCTCCGATAAGACTTTTAGGTAGTTCAACCTTGAACTCCTTGAAGATTCTAGTAAACAGCATCCCATATGATAGAACTTTGGCCTTATTCACATAGTAGTATATGATGTTTTTGATGATTAGGTAACCCAAATTTATCTTGAATCCACTTAAGGCAACGCATATTAGATATACTGCCATAAAATTTATGTCAGTTCTATGGATGAGTTTGATACAACATAGAATAGTGTCAGGAATCAGTTAGTGAAGCATTTTGTTATAGGTATTCATTCCATTATAAGCCTACCCACGAACAAATTTCTCAAGCCCTTTTCCTTTCCAAATTATTTTCTTGGCAGAATCTTTATCAAAATAATCTTTATTACACTACTCCTTCATCTCAAAATATTTGTGCCCATCATTTTCACAACCTAGACTTTTGCCAATTTTCTAAACAGTCAATTTTATATGTATGATATTCATATATGACTCAATCATGGAATTTCCTTTTTCTTTTCTATAGGTCATGTTCACCAAAAACTCAGTAACTAACTCGGGTAAACAAATTCCTCAAACTTCATAATGGAGTCTAAACCAGCCTTTTTAATCATATCAGACAACTTAGTATCAAAAATTAAAGAAAAATTAACTAGCCCACCATATTCACCTTTATTAGCCTTTTACTCATTTTCAAACTCTGTTTGGCAATCCTCAGTCCAGAAATCCTTGAAAAATGGCTTTTTGTAACACCACTGAAATTTGATATTTCGATGATGATGAGATAAAGGCTTAATTGCAAGGAAGTTGGAAGTTTTTGGGTCTAAATGCAATTAGGTAAGACCTAGTTGGATCACATTGTAAAGATTTGGGGCCAAGTGTAATTTCTTCAAACTTGTGGGTTGAATGGAAATTTGTCTATGCTTTGAGGGCTTAATGGCAATAAGTGAAAGTTTAATTTTAAACCATCAAACCTGGCAGCAGAACTTTATTTTCGCTTCCTTCTCTTTTCTTTCCTTTCTTCTTCTTTTTTCTCTCTTTTCTTCACCATGAACCACCGCGGGCTTTTCACCGGCGACCACCAAACCCCAACCTGACCACCTCAATCAATTCTCCCTTACCCCCTGACCACATTTCCACTACCATGCATAGCCTTAGACCGGTGGAACACCACAGCGGAGGAAGAATCGAGAAACGGGGGAGAGATGGGTTTGTATTTTTCGGCGATGTTCTGGGTTGTTGAGAGGAGTTTCTAGTAGTTCTTGGTGAGGAGAAGAGGACTAGCTGGTTGCATGTGAGTTAGGCGCGGCGGAGGAGGAGGAAAATGATGATCGGAGCCTGGCGGAGGAAAGTGACATTTGGGATTGTTAAGCCGTTTTCTGGTGGCTATAGACCTCGAAACGGAAAACTGAAAGTGGCATTGGGTTCAGGAGCTCGAGAGGAGCAAGACCATGGTGATTTTAAGTTTTTTGACGTGGCGGCACAGCAGCGGGACAGAATCTTCTTTTCGTTGAGACGAGTGCAGTGGCGTGCTTAGTTCGTGAATTCGAGGTTTCGTTGTGCTTTTGTGGTAAGATTGGAAGAATTCATATATATGTATATGTATGTGCATGTATGTGTGTATATCCTTAATTGAATTGTAACCGTGGTGAGATCTTGAAGATTGATGTATTGTATATGTATACATGTTGAGCTCTCCTATGCTAAAGATGTTATGATAATGGATTGGACTTTATATTTAGTATCAACTGGAATTTATGGAATTTATAAGAAATTGAACTTGGGACTTGGATTGAGGACCTAAACTAGATAGTAATGGAATTATTGGAATCTTGAGCCATTGATGATTAGTATCAATATATGGACCTTGCGAATAAGAAACTAGTCTTATAGCCATTCTTGGAGATTATCGATGTTATCATTTAAGTTGATATGTTAATGGATGTATACCAGATTTGGAGTTAAGAATCAATATGATCAAGTTGTATTAGGAAATTTAAAGTGGGTTCTGACTAAATATATATCATTATGGTTAGGTGACGAAGAAGTGGGTCACGGACCAATAGGCTGTTGACTGTGATAGCACTTCTGAGACTGCAAGAGGTGAGGATCTGCCAACCTGGCACTTCTTTTAATTATCTATTATTGTGATAAGCCCAGTGAGGTTCTCCCACTCTGGGTTATTGTTTTGTACAAGTTATTCGTTAATTGTTGAACCCCTATGTGGGTTTGCTATTTTGGCCTTGATATATCTATCTAGTCTTGTGGCATAACCCCTGTGAGGGTTTAAACTACTTGATTATATCTACTCGTAATTGTTTGACTCGTACCTGCTTGTTACTTGTTATTGACTTGTATACCCCGGTGAGGGTTCGTGCTAGTTCAATCGTGTTTGTTCACTCATACTGGATCAATCGTTCTTGCTGTTCTTGTTCGTTTTGGAGCTCAGAACTTCTGTCTGTCATGTCTGGTACTTGCTTGATCGTACTTGCTTGTTCCTGCTTGAATCGTTATCAGATGCCTTGCCGGCATAATCGCTTGTTGTATCCTGATATCTAGCCAGTTGGCTTGTACGTGCTTGATTGTTGTGCTTGATTGGAGATTGTACTTGGGCTAAGTGCCAATCCTTTGGGAAATGTTGAGATAATTGGGACACGCCTTGCAGCCCGCCTGGGTGTCCAGGGTATGCTATGCAGTCCGCATAGGTATCCATGATATGCTAAGCGACCCGCTTAGGTATCTGCTATGCACCATACAGTCCGTATGGGCACACCAATTGTATATCTAGCTATATTGATAAAAATTCTTGTTTGATTGGTATAAGGTGCTCTAATATGCATGTCTTACTCGATTCGTTGGAATGCATATTCTGTAAGGGTTTGCTTGATCGTACTCATTTTTGCTTGTTTGTGAACTGCTCTTGGAGCAATAAGGATGGTGTGGTTCCTGGTCTAGTTTGGGCTGTTGTCCAGGCTGAACGAGTTAGCGGCGAACCTCCCGTAGTAAAGCGGTTGAGCTAGCCGCACCGTTCGAGTCGATAGTCACAACCCCCGAACTAGTACCTATTGAAAGTTTTGAATTTGACAACGCTTGTTTACCGAACTTGTTAATGCCTGTATTCTGAAATATACCCGTTTACTTGTTAAATTCTGATCTGTTGACTTGATTCTTCCTCGACAGATTCCTATTGCTTATTGTTATTATTATCCCTCACTAAGTCCTTCGGACTTACCCCTCGTGTTATTCATATTTCTCAGACAGGTTTAAGGGAAGAATATGGACTCCTGATTTGGGCTGGAGAAATACTTTTGTAATAGAATAGGTGCTTGTGTATGTTATTGAACTCTTTTGAATGTTAAACTTTGGTTTTGTGACGATGTAATATGTCAGGACTGATATGAAGGACTTCAGGTCCGTATATGTTATGTTAGATATAAGAAGCTGAATCAGGAAACGTCTGTAAGTGATTGTCGTGTTTATTTAAGTTTAAAATTTCCGCTACTTCTTATCAGTTAAGTTGAAATATTTTAGGCCTATTGATTGTATGATAAATTGAGATTTAAGTTTGAGCTGGAGTGGTGCCTCAGCTTAGGTGCTATCCCGAGATGGGGTGCTACACTTTTCATCCTTCTTAGAATCCTTATTTTCTTCTTACATTACTTCTTTCTTCTTTTCTACTTTCTCTTCACTTCTTTCTCTTGGTGTTGACCCTTTCTCACTACCTGATCCTTGCATTTCTTCATCATTTTTATTGTCACATTTTTAGAATCAGCCTTTGATTCAAATTTTGGTGTGGTTTACAAACTAGTTTCCTTGTCTTTTCCTTTTGATGGTGTTCCTTCAAACTTCTCAAGAAAGACAACTTTTAATAGCACAGATGATAGCTGCTAAGGTTACTCGTTTATCTTCAAACTTTTGATTGGAGTTTATGGTTGTTCTTTGGTAGGAGAATGAATGGGTGATTTGGTAGTGGCATTTCGCTTGGTTCTACACATTTTTAGTAGTTTTTGGTGAGATAGAAAACGAAGGTTTCTTGATGAAGATAAGAGAGAGGGAGAGAAAGTGTTTTTGTGCAAGTGAAGTAAGTGAATGAAATGTATGTTCAAATATGTCTTTTGCAACCAGTAGAGCAATTATGTAAATATTTAGGCACGTAATGCTTTTTAACAACTAGGTAAAAGAGAGTAAAGTTAGTTTTTTCTTACCAATAATCATTTAATGTTAGCCGCCCATTAATAGTTACCGATGCATATCATTTAATGCATGTAATTTAAACTTTGAATTCAAAACAGTAGTTAAAAAGGACTTATCATTTTTCAGTAATTTTTCCTGCACAAGAGTAATTCAAATATTAGGCGCTTTTGCTCGCCAGACAATCTTTTACGCTTTTCTTTTCAGAGTATGTAATTGATTGGTTTCCATTATCCACAAATTATTTCAAATTTTGCTAAAACGATCTTCAGTCAGAGGCTTGGTAAAAATATTTGCTAGTTAAAATTCAGTGCTCATAAAATATATGCATACATCTCCTTTTTGACATGATCTCGAATAAAATGATGTTTTACCTTAATATGCTTGGTTTGAGAATGATGGACTAGATTTTTGGTGATGTTTATAGCACTAGTATTATTACAGTATATAGGAACATTGCTAAACATCAATCCATAGTCACGCAAAATTTGTTTTGTTTCATCCATAAAATTTGTGGACAACAATTGCCTAATGTAATATATTTAGCTTCAGTAGTAGAAAGAGGATTGAGGGATAGGTTGAACTCGAGCATGTGTTGCTAGTAATTTTATAAGCATGTGCCACTTGTATTCTTTCCTAAATATTGGCATGTGCTACTAGTATTTTTATGATCTAACCTGTATCCAGCATGTTCAGCATCTAAGTAACCAATAAGATCAAATTCTTCACGGGATGGATACCATAAACTATAATTAATGGTTCTTTTAAGATATTTGAATATGTGTATAACACGAGTTAAGTGAGATTCCTTAGGATTAGATTTAGACCCAACACACATAGTAGCAACATAATATTAGATTAACTAGTAGTTAAATATAAGAGGCTATCAATCATACCTTATACCTTTTCTCATTAGTTAGTTTTCCTACTTCAATTTTATCAAGTTTAGTCGTTATGCACATAGGAGTCAATTGTTCCTTATAGCTGCCCATCCCAAATTTCTTCAATAGCTCCTTAGTATATTTGGATTAACAAATGAAATTGCTTTTTTCAAACTACTTTACTTGCAAACCGAGGAAGTAGCTAAGCTTGTCCATGAGACTTATTTCAATCTCTTGTTTCATATGCTTAGCAAACTCTTTACACAAACCATTATTAGTTGCTCCAAATATAATATCATCAACATGGGTTTGCACAATCAACTTATCATTATTATGATTTTTGCTAAATAGTGTAGTATCGATTATACCCATTGAGAATATTTTGTTTATCAAAAACCTACTCAATCTTTTGTACCAAGCTTAAGAGCTTGTTTCAAAACATAGACTGCTTTGATGAGTTTATAGACAAGATTGAGAAGTTCTTCTTTCTTAAAGCTAAGAGGCTATTTAACATAGACTTACTCATTGATGAATCTATTCAAGAATGTGCTTTGAACGTCCATCTAATATAGAGTGAATTGCTTATGAAATACAAAGATAAGTAATATACAGATAGATTCCAATCTAGCAATCATGCAAACATCTTATCATAATCAATTTCTTTTTCTTAACTACAGCCCTTGGCTACTAACCTAACCATGTTTCTGGAAACTTTTCCATTCTTGTTGAGTTTGTTTTTGAGTACCATTTTGTTTTGATAACTGAATGGCCATTTGGTCTCTAAAAGATTCTGGACCTTGTTCTTTTCGAATTGTGCTAACTCTTCTTTCACAATATCTACTCATAATTTATCATTGAGAGTTTCTTCAACACTTGTTGGCTCAATCATTGATAAGAATGCACAATTTTCCATTTCATCTTCTCCCTATCTGGAGGACGATGTTGTCCTTACTCCATCTTTTATGCTTCCTATAACTTGTGATATAGGATGGCTTGATGCTTGATGGAAATTCTTTACTGTTGTAGTTTTTTCATCAAATACTTCTTTGGAAGCATTCTCTTCTGGTCGTCTGGAAGGAGAGCTTTTTTCCTTCTTCATCTCACTTTTAGCTCTTACTTCTATTCTTTCTTCATTGATTGCAATAGAGGAAATAATATCTACTTCATCTTTGCTTAAGTGTTTCGTAGCTTCAAGATTGTTAGTCTCATCAAAAGATATATGCATAGACTCTTGAGCCACTCTTTTTTGTTTTAAATCCTATATGCCTTACTATGCACAGAATACCAAATGAATATTCCTTCATCCACTTTAGAATCAAAATTGGCAATAGGATCATGATCATTCAAGATAAAATATTTGCAACAAATATTTTGAAATATGAAATATTCAGAATTTTGCCTCTTTATATTTCAAAAGGGGTTTTATTTAAAATAGGTTTAAGAAGAACTCTGTTAGACACATAACAAACAGTATTTACAATTTCTCACCAGAATGATTTAGGTAGATTGTACTTATTAATTATTGTTCTAGCCATTTCAATTAGCACTTGATTTCTTTATTTCAACAACACCATTTCATTGTGGGTTCTAGGTGTAGAAAAATTATGAATGTACACCATTTGATTATAGAAAGATGTAAATTTATACTCACTAGATTCAGCATCATGAGCACTTTGCATATAAAATATCCTTTTCCATTTTGCAACTTCTTGGGAAGAGGTATGAAAGCATCTAATGAATCATTTCTGTTTGTAAGAAATATCACCCCCATATATATCAAGAGTAATCATCAACAATAACAAAAGCATACTTTTTACATATGAGAGTGCTTGTTTTCAGCGAACCAAAAAAGTCAAGATGCAGTAGTTCTAGTAGTCTAGAAGTATTTACCATGTTCCACTACAACAAATTAAACCTCATGTAACAAAAATTTTGGTAACAAACGTAAAATTCATTACAAATGATGGATTATTTATAACCAAATAAATATTTTGTTTTCAATACATTCATCATGGGTAACAAAGGAAAAACATTGTTACCTTTAATGAAAAATTGTTACCTTAAAATTTTGATCTTATATAACTAAATTGACTATCGTTACTAAAAATGAAATTTTGTTAGAAATAATATTTTCCGTCATTTTTGAAGACTTATTTGTAACAAGTTTTTTTACTTTTTGTAACATTGTAAAATTTGTTACAAATAAAATGTATTAAAACAAAAAATTTGTCACTAAAGTCAAATAAAATTCCGTCCAAAAATACATTCCCTCCAAAATTTTATTGTATAGATATGGTAACAATTTTATTTGTTATTAATTATAAATTAGAATTAATATATTTCCCACCCATTATTTGTTTAACTCCAAACTGTGTCCTTCCTAAATTTGGTGGAGATTTTGTTCCTTAAAATTTATTGTTCCCTCTAAAAGTGAAGTTGCTGAATTGATAAAAGAATTATTGAATTGGGCTTCATCAACTTGTTTTTAAGAATTGGGCTCAACTAATTTTTTTGTGATTTGGTGAATGGACTTCCTTTAAATTGGGTTTCACTAACTTGTTTTTAGAAATGGACTTCACCAAAAATTTTAATAATTGATAAGTTTAGCTTTTCTTCATAAATGGGCTTCCAATAAATGTAAAGAAATTATTAATTAGGCTTGACCAACTTGTTTTCATAAGTAGCCTTCATCAAATTTTTAGTGAATTAGTCAATTGTACTTTCATTAAAAATTGAGCATGACAATAATGTAAAGAATTTTTTGATTGCATTTGTCAAACTTGTTTTAAAAATTGCGCTTGACCAAATTCGTAGTGAATTTTGTGAGTTAGGTTTTCTTTAAAGAATTAGACTTCACTAAAATTTTTGTGAATTGGTGAATGGGGCTTCCTTTACATTAGGCTTTATTATAATGCAAAGAATCAGTCAGTTAGGCTTCACCCACTTGTTTTCAGAATTGGGCTTCACCAAAAAAATTTAATGAATTGGTAAATTGAGCTTTTTTTTAAGAAATTAGCTTGAACCACGCAAAGAAATTATTGATTGAGCTTGATCAACTTGTTCTCATAATTGGGAATCAACAAATTTTTAGTGAAATTGTGAGTTGGGCTCTTTAAGAAATGGACTTGACAATAATATAAATAATTTGTTAATTGGGTATGACCAAATTATTATTAGAATCGAGCTTAATCAAATTATTTGTAAATTAGTAATAATAATTAATAAGTCAATAAAGAACTAAAAAATCAATATATGAACAATGAAGTTAATCAATATAAAGTTATTGTTGTTTGACTTTATAACTAATATATGCAGTTGTAACTTTATTAATATTAATTAATTATAGAGTCAATCATTAATTAGAAAAATTAACTTAATCAATAATAATTATTTTTTTAATTTTAAAATCTAATTATTAAAGTAAAATGATGTTCATTCCTATTTTAAGTATATTTCTTATGCGACAATTATGTGGATATGTAAGTTTTATTCATATTTGCCATGTAAATATATTCTATATATAATGTATGTAACTTCATATAACATATTTCCATATTTATCTTTTCTTTATGTTAGTATATTTCCATATATAATATATATGTAACTTTCTATATCAATTTTTGTAACTTCCTATATTAATATACAATATTTGCAACTCCTTCTTATATAGTTAATTTTATTCCTTTTTCCTATGTCAACGTATGCATATATATCTACATATATAATATTCTATCTATATTGTTTTAATATTAATGTAAAAAGATTTTATTTGTTCATCCTTTATAACCCCGTATCTAATTTTGATAAATATTCAATATACATATTAATATATACAATTTTTATATTAATTTTGTTAACTCCTTATTTTAATATGTAATTTTTGTACTCCTTTCTATACATATTGTTTAATAGTTTTTTTAGTATTTGTCATTTTCATTCTCAAATTGATTTTTTGAATAATTATGAACAAACAGATACACGCACAGACATATATATATACATGTATATAACCACATATATACATATGTCTATTTTTTAATGCAATTTAATTAACATGTCTTGCTTAAGTTAAAATCATAACAACAGTTCGTGTTAAATATAATTTAAACATACAATTTACTATTTCAAAATAGAAACAATATTTGTCTTTTTTCTCCGCCTCTATTAAATCATTGTCTTATAATTTAATTCTAAGTTATATTATGTTCTTCCATGAGTTATCTCTTATTCTATAATTTAACATTTTAGTTCATAATCAAACCTAAAAATTTTAAAAATATACGAACTAGAATATTCTAAACAAACAATGTACTATTTAAAAATGTAAAAATATTGGTCTTCTTTTTTTCTCCAACTCTGTGGGATAATTTTCTTGGCATGTTAAAATTTATTTTTCATTCTTGAAGAAGCATATATGTATGATGCTCATATATTTTTCTAATGTTTGAAATTTTATGGCAAATTTAATATTTTATTTTCTATTACTTAAGTTTATTTTTCAATGTTGACTTCTTTAATTTTTCTTCTAGCCAAATCAATGTTAAAGTGATTTTTTTTTAAAATTTTATCATCCACTATATTTTATATTGAATCTATAAAGTGATTTAACATATAGCCATAAATTTATGTGTAGAAATAATGTATGAAACTTGATCTGATAATACATAAATAATATTCACATAAAATATTGTTATGTCTCATTTACATCATCACTTATATTATATCAAAACAAAATTCTTCATTTTTTAGGCGATATATTTATAATATTTATAAAAAAAATTAATATCTAAATTGTAGTTAAAATAAAATAAAATTTTAAACTTATTGCTCGGTGCAACGGACAGGCTGACAACCAGTAAGGTAGTAAGATACTGAACTAGTAAAAGGGACATTAAACATTTTAAAATATTTAACTATACATGTAATATAAGGTGAATATATCAATTCATAATTTTACTTTGTAGACTTGTAGTATTATTATTTCAGAAAACTAATAAAATTTATTTAAAAATAAAACTTAATTAAACCCGAATCCTAAAATCCCACAACTCTATAAACTTTAATTTTAAAAATAATAATAGGAAATATTTCTATTAATTAATATTATTAATATTCAAATATCTAAAATTAAATGTCAATATTCGATATTCATCATAAAATCTAATTTTCTTTAGATTATATTAAAATATAATATACAAAAATATTAAGTACATAAAAATGAATTTCAAAATCATACATTAAACTAGTGAATAATTAAACTTTGAATTTAAAGTTTTTAAAAATTTTACCACTTAAAATATCAATTTTTATCATTCATATCATCCCACAAAGTAAACATAATTTAAAAATATAAAATTATCCTAATCCCACTCTTCATCCCTCATTTTAGCCTTTCACCCCACATCCCATATCACAAAGTAAAGGGGCCTAAAAGAAAAGAGAAAGAAAGTAAAAGATAAAAGTAAACCTACTTCCCATTCTTTCATCCTCATTCAAATTACATTTCCCCCTTGTCTCTCTTTTCTTACAATAGCCGCACTCTACATCTTAGTTCCCAACCCTAGGTAACTTTTTTTTCTTTTTTCTAACTATTCATTCTCGCCGGCAAGAACGTCAGGAGAGGCTCATCATGAAGCCCACTTGTCTTCGCTACAGCATGCCCCGTGAGGCCAGCTGTAGCAACTGGCCACGCGAGAGCCAATAGATCCACTAGTCTCGCAATAGGGAGGCCAGTTGCTGTTGGCCTCTAGTTGTAACTGAGGCCAACGGTAGCTGGCCTCGTGAGAGCCAGCAAATCTACTGGCCCTCATGATGGGGAGGCCAACTGTTGGGTATATAGTTACATTTACATCCATTAATACCATATGGATTCCAAATCACAAGCTCGGCCACAATAGCAAAAAGCTTAATTATGTGATTCAACGTGTATTGATCACAAAGGAACGCCTAAGAGCCCTGTAAGAACCTGCACTTTGGAACAGGATGAACAGTCTATTTGTGTAAGTTGAAGGCTTTATTTTCTGTTGAAGCATAGTGCAAATGGTTTTCTAGTTAAGCAATATTCATTTACGTACCTACCTTGTTGCAAAGGCTTTCTCTGCCGATGCCATGAGCCTTATTAGATAATGGAAACACTCATTTTTCTTACATTTACTACTGTGAATATGTTGTTTTTGGTAATATACATTATCTGACAATGCAAAGTGTTGGTTCTAAATATGTTGAGTTATGAAGATTTGATGAAATGTTGAGAATCTGAGGCCAAAAATGCTAGCTTTATGGTCCTATATTGTCTTGCTTCTGATAGATGGACCTTTGATGAATTTGAGAATTGGTTTTGGCTTGTGATTCATTTGTTTTTAGTGGGGTGGAGGGCTAGAGAAAGAAAAAGAAGCAATAGCGGTATGCCCTATGCTTTATCTATTTGGTTAAACTATTGACTTTTATTCTGAAACATACATTGAGTTTAATTTTCTACTATTATTTTGACAGTTAGATATCATGGTGTTAGGTCTCATGTCCTTTTTTTTATGTTGTGTTAGCATCTGGAACGAAAAGAATGCGGGTATGACCAAAAAACATTAGTAGACTTTTCCAAAGTGAGTTATCTCTCAGCATTTTATTTTTCATTTCTTTATGTACATTTGGACCTACAGGGGTTTTCAACTCGTGCTGATGATATGTATATCTTTTTATATTCAAGAAGGTGAACCTGAGCAACCCTTGATAACTGGAGTGATAGTGTATGCAATTTCTTGTCCGTTATTCATTATTGCTTCTATTTGAAAATAGCCATTGGTCGGTGGCCTCCCACTTCCGACAAGGAGCCACTTCTATGGTGTTATTCTTTTTTTAATTTTTTTAATTTTTTATAGTTATATAATACTTTTATTTAATTGTGCAGGTCTAGAGGCTGGGATTTTGCATATTTTTGGCATTGCAAAAGTTAATTATTTTAGTGTCAAGTTATAATTATATAAATTGTGTTATTGAATAACTTATTAGTCAATACTCTGAGTTAAATTGTATAAATCGTGTTTTTTAATTATGTATTATATGTTGATTTTTTCTTATTGTTCAACTTTTGAAAAACAAAGTGTGGAATTATGTATATGTTCAAGATTTTGGCAATGATTGCATGCTCATGATATCACGTTATTCTTTAGCTTTTGCTCAGTTAGTTTTTCCTGGTATATATTTTTTTCCTTTCAACTAGCTAACTGTTTCTTCTCAACATATTCTTACAATCTATACATTTAGCATATGCATTGCCTTATTGAATGTATATATCCAACAGGCAACGAGTAATTGAGGAGCTGGATAAGATATTGGCTTTTAATAATCACTTAATCTCACTTAAAAGCCATCCTGATGCTAGTTGCCTTGCTCAAGGGGTTGGACCCGTATCTTTGATAGGTATGGGCATTGTGCAATTTTTTATTTCTAGCTTTTCTAGGGCCTTGTCTTGTGTGTCGATCTCTATACACCCCCATCCCAACGCTTAGTGTTGCTAAAAAGTGGGTGAGAGAAAAAGCCTTGTGTTATATTATAGATCTTTCACAACAAAAAATTCCTAAAGTTCTTTAAGGTCAAATTTCTTGTTTATCAATTCACATATGTATTCATAATCTTTTTGAAGTATTTCTCTGTTATATTTACCATATAAGACTAAATTTGCCAGGATCTACTCACTAAACATCCACCTACAGTTTTAGAATTCCTAACTAATCACTACAATAAGGTTTTGCCCAATCTCTCTTAGTATTTCAGTTGATGCAGTATATAAGGAATTCGATAATTAAGTCCTTTCAACATGAATGATGTTAATATGACCTAATGTCATTCTATTCCTTAATAAGTATGCATTTTCATTGCAGAATTTGTTAGTGTGTCCTTATATTGATTTCTCTTTTGGAAATGCCTGCTTATCTTACTTAACCTTTTTTAGTTTTTTGAGTAATATGAAAAACTCTTGACATCTGCTAACTATGTGACCAGAAGGCAATCTTTGAAGGTTGGTTATTTTTATAGATTACCCTAGCTCTTTGTTCCCTGAATTAACATTTTAATTTTGAATTTCTTTAGCTTCTCTTGGACTTTCTTTTGGAATTGCCGAATTCTTATATAATGAAGCGCTATATTGCATAGGTTCACCACTTAAAAGTCATGATGATGTTGCTGAAGGTATTTAATACTCAAAAGTACTGATGTAAAATTCTATAAAGATGCCTAACATACTAAGCTAATGATGATCAACATCACAAATCACCCTTTTGGGTAAACTTGTTTATGCATCACCATGTTTCTTAAGAAAGAAAAAAACTGATGCAATTCTGTAAGAGAAAAATTGCTCTAAACGTAACTTAAAATTTTTGTTGAATTATTTTATAGCATAATTTTCTCTTGTTGAATTCTTTCCATACAGGATTCAAGCAAAAACATCCAAATATCCGTCTTCCATATTTTCAAGGTAATACACATTTAAATATCTAGTTTATGAGCTTCTTTCTTAAAAATTTTAAGCCACACTTTATGATGTCTTGTTATAAGATATAATTTCTTTTTCTCTTTTCGTTCCTTGCATCTAATCATTTAGTTTGGTTTGTTTCATATTCAACCTTGTTTTATACTTTTTTTTTTCAACCAGCAAGTTTTTGTGGCTAACCGAAATAAACCTCAGGATATAAAAGTTATCTTGGCCAAGAACCATGAGAAGCTATTAACACTGCTCCACAATCTATCAACTGGCAAAGGCTAAGAATATTTTAGTTCAGAACTTCTTTTATTGCATAGGTTCACTCCTTACTAATCGACTATGCACAGAGACTTTACTCAAGATTTTCTTCATTGAAAAATGAATAATCTAAATTGTTTGTTCCCATTAAATACATAGTGTTTATTGCAGGTGATGAAGATGATGAATTTGAAGAGAAGGAAATGATAATCAAGGAAATAGAAAGAGTGTCTCAGCTTCCAAACCTTATATCTTAGGTACAATTTCCACTTTATGACTACTATTTACACATATACACTCATTTTCTATAACTATAGATTACTATCTCATAGATTTGAACATATGACCATTATGTTCATGTGTGTGTGTTTATTTTTTTAATTTTGTGCAGTCCTTCATGCATAAAGATAGTATGTTATGCCGCAATTGTAAATTCGATTACAATGCTCTAGAGGACTCAAACAAATTCCTAGATAGAATTAAATGAAACTAGCATGCTCTAAATCTCAATGAGATAAGTCATAGTGTAAGAACAAAGCATCTGCCAAAACTAGCACCCAAAGGTTATCTGTTTATCAATTTTTTCCTACTTTAAATTTTCTTTTGTGCTCGATCATTTGGAGTAAGCATAGTAGTAAATTGTAGGCTGTCACTAGAGAAAGTTGTTCCATTAAATTATCTCTTTCGTGTTACATCATTGGGATGTCAACTTCTTCCGGAACAAATGATTAATCTATTACGTGATGAAAAAATACATATGTTTGAAGTGTATAATTTTGTGGGAGATGACTTTGGTGGGTAATAGTTGTGAAACAGTTGGTAGAGGAGGAAATATTAAGATACAAGAATAGAAAAATTGCAAAGAATGCTTTTCGCTTACTGATGGGATAGAAGGGTTATTAGAGGGTGTCATCTGTTGTAACTAAATGTCAAAATATTCTTTTCCAGGTCATGTACAGGTGTTGGGGATATTGTTCTCAGTTATATTTGATCTTTCTTAGTGATTTATGTGTCTTTGAAAAATTCAGTTGCCAGATCAAGAGAGTTTCTCTCACTCTCTCTCTCTCTCTCTCCAAATAATATTTAGATTTTTACCAGAAAAGTAGCTTGAAATTTCTCTCTCTTAGCTCTTTCTCCGAGCTAAATTTGTTAGCTGGTGCTAATGTAGTATTTTGGTTTCAGGTGGGGAGTATGATGGTGACAGAAAGATAGATGACTTGAAGCTTCTGTATAGAGCATATTTGAAAGATGCTTTAGCATGAGGTATCATGGAAGACAATAAGGTGCTAAATGTTTGTTGTCCTTAATTTTTATTAAAATTTTGTTGACTATATGTTTATTTCTAGACAATTATCCCTCTTAGTTCTTTTGATTGCCAACTGTGCATAGGATGTAGAAGAGTTTAGAGGTGGGTGGTGGGGGTTTATCTTATTCATGCTATTATTTATACTTTGTGGGAATAATGTGTTAATTTGATAATTCATAAAAAAAACACGACTTGGTATGGACAAACATTAAACTAATATATGGTAAAGAATAATGGTGGACTATATGATAATTGTTGGAAATATCAAGTAGTAGATATGCCAAGAAGTGACATACTTTTGTTGTCTTTCCGTTTTCATAATTTTTGCACAATAGACTTTCTTTTATCTACTTTTCTATTGACGTAATCTTTTTGTTCTTATTCTAGCTTGCTGCTCTAAATCAATTGAGGAATATTTCTTGTATATACATTAAAGGCAGATGTTGGTTAACCCCTCCATTTGAAAGATGGTGAAATTGACACCTCCATATGTTGATTTTCTGAAGTTAAACATTGATGGTGCTATGCAAAATAATCCCGGAAAGGTTGGAGCAACTCATATTATTAGAGATAAAGACAATCAAGTGTTGTTTTCCTTCATACAACCTCTTAGAGAGCTTACAAACACGATTGCTGAATTGTCTGTAGTTTTGAATTGAAGGGCCTTGAAATATGCTCCCAACAACAGCTTTCAAACATCATTGTGGAAACATATGCACAAGTTGTAATTTAGCTCATTACCAATAACAAACCCCATCATTGGAAACTGGCACATTTGATTATGAAAATCAAAAGATACAAACAGCTCATCAATGTCTCATCCAGTCACATTTACAGAGAGGGTAATAGTGCAGCGGATTATTTGGCTAAGGAGGCTTGTAAGGTTAACCAGATTGGTTGACTAGACTGTTATTCTTTATAGACATCAGCATCCTAAAAGGGTACAAGCTATCATCCATTTGGAAGGACTTCGTATCCCTTATTTTAGATTCAGATGAATAGATATGTTGTCTACTCCTTCAGTTTATTTTCTGGTGATGATGCTCAAAGGGTTAGTAAGCTTTTTTTGGTATTCTTTGATGGCTATGGGAGGTGGCGATTGCCATGGTTAAGGTTGTTTCTAGAATTTGGAAATTTTGCTACCCATATTGTGCTTGATGCTGTTTTTGGCATTGATCTTAAATGTGCTATTTCTGATGAATATCCTTTTGAAGCTACGGTATTGTTACTTATTTTTGCTGTTGGAACCAGTTTATTCAGTCAGTTTCTTGGATGTTCAAGTAAGTTGTTGCTGTTGCTTCAGTTTTGCTTCATGGCCACCGAAAGTTAACTTCCTTGGTAGTTTGGAATTTCTATTCTTAATGATGCATCAGTTCATTCTAATTGTTCTCTTGCACATAATTTTCATATATTGACCTTTTGTAGAGGTTTTTTGGCACATGTTGTATAGGTCTCTTATGGCAGTTTGTTCTTGGCCTCATCATAGTGATGTGCTTTTTTTGTCTTGATTTGTCATTAAGGGAGCATGTTCCCTTTTGGCATATTACAAACTTTCATGTATGGCTCTTTTATTATTAATATATCCCTATCTCATTCAAAAAAAAATGAAAAAAATTAATTTCTTATTACATTATTAATCAACTATTGGTAACAATTTATTTTGTTACACTAAATATTTGTAATGAAATTCCAGGGAAGGAATATTATAATTATTATACTAAGTTTTGGTAACGAAAAATTAATATATGTCAAAACTGACAATATTATGGTAACAAAATATTTTGTTACATTTTACAATTCTATTGTAACTAACACTATTTTGTTACTAGTACCAACTTTTTTGTAATGGAACAATTCATAACCATAGGGTTAATATTTGTAACGAATCAAAACTTTCATTACAAATACTTTTAGCGACGGGCTTTAACACATGAAATATTAGTAACAAAAATTTTGTTACCAATTCGTTACCAAAAGTATAATTTGTTGTAGTGAATTCTTTGCTTTGAATAAAGACTTTGTCTACTTTCCTTTCTAACATGCATCACATAATTTGTTCTTCACAATTTTGGCTCAAGAACTCCTTTAACCATATGTTTCTTTGAAAGTTTGGAGATGTGTTCCATGTTAACAAGTGTAAGTCTTTTGTGCCATATTCCGCTTGAATCTTCAGTTTCCATTAGCATTTCATATTTTGATTCGAAAGATCATTGTAGTATGCATAGAACAAATTCCCTTCTCTTAGTGCAGTAAAGATAGGATTCTTATCCTTCAATGTAGTGTACTTTTTAGGTTTTCAATTAAGATAGCCAATATTTAGTAGTTGACTTGTGCTAAATATGTTATGATTTAATCCTTCAACTAATGGTCAAGGAATCTTTTTTCAGCCTTTTCAATTCCAACAATCTTTCCTTTGGTGTTGTCAAGAAAAGTGATGTGTTCTAAATTTGCTTTGTTGATTTCTAAGAACTTTGTTGGATCATCTATTATATGTCTGGAAGCACCACTATGCAGAAACTATTTATTTCCTATTCTAGAGCATCCTAGGAAGTCCTACAATCAAAGAGTTGTTTTTTTAAGTTTAGGTACCTAACTGCTCTTTGTCCTTGAGGGTTAGTCAACTCAGATTTCAAAATCTATTAATAATTGACATTTGCCTTCTCCTTCTTAAAAAACTACAAGAGTGGCCTTCAAGCTTGCCAAGGTGGCTGTTGGCTATGTGGTGCCAAGGTGCCTAAGTCAGGTCAAGTATCTAGGAGGACGAAGGAGCAAAATGAAGGCAAAAGTAATTATATGAGCGTACCTCAAATGCATGTGGATTGGGGGTTTTTATCGTGTGAGATTTAGCCCCCATAGAGGAGGCCCAGATGGCCATCTATTCCCTATGAACATATTGATTTGGCTACCTATAGGGACAATTGGGGTCTTGTACAATGTGGCAACTAGCATACTTTTGGCGAGCGGCTTGTATAACAATAAATGTTCCACATTAAAGGTTGTGGATATTGCCTGATAACATATTTAATGTAGATAAAATATTTGTTTAGCCACATTAAATGCAGAGGTGATGAGCTAAGGAGGTCTGCATTTCATTAAATGCAATAAAGCACGCTAGGTGAATGTTCACTCAAGCTCTAAAGTGAAGCGTCAATCTGATATGGTTCTCAACTACTTCCCTCAAACTTTGGGGAGATTGGAAATATGAATGTAGTTGAGATTTTGTTGGAGGTCAATTTATGATAGGCTAGTTCGAGGAGTACAGAGTCATCTTTTGGTCTCTCGTGTTGACAATGGGTCGAATTCTCAAGGTCTGTGTCTAGGGAGCCCAGACTTCGGTGGTGCCCTAGCCAGGGGTGATCTTTAAACTAAGGTGCCACCAATTCAAGCTTAAATCATAAATCAAGAGTAATCAAAATAAAGCCAAATTTATCTAAACTCAAAAGATGGCCGCTTATCACAACACCCTAAAGATCATATCATAGAGTACCATATGCACATACCATAAGTCTTAGGATCACACTTAAACATTTACATACATTCTCAAGTATGGGTGTCTAGATTAGGTGTAATCTATGTATACAAGCATAGCTCCTAATATATTACAAAACATAATTTTTCTCAAGCACGCCTCGAGCCCTCAACCATCATTCAGACCTGTCTAGGAAGAGAATAAAGATAACCAAAAATGGGGTAAATCCTAAGGACTTAGTGAGGGGGAATATGACAATCATCCAAGAAAACTTGTCGAAAGAGCAGCAATTAATAAATAGATTCAATAACAAGCAAGATTTTACAATATAAAGTGATAATGTAACAAAGCACATGTAATACCAAATTAAATAGGTTGTTGGCAACTCCATCCTTTTTCCTCCAAGAATAAAACATAATCGATAATAAATGGTAACAAATAGTAACATACAATAACAAACGGTTCATGGAGTACAATAATCATGACAGACTTCTCTTATTACTCCATTCCTAAGCACTCCGCTCGGTACCTAAGCACATAGCTCGATAATTGGCATGGCCGGTCCACATGCCAAATCCTGCCACTCGTAGATGCTTGCCTATAACATATCTGCAAGATAGGATTTTAGGTGGGTACTAGCCGGGAGACCAGCCACAGTCGACCCATGCCGCCTAATCATCTTTTCGGATCTAGTCTCAGGCCTATCTCGGGCATATCACTTAAAATACAAGAATTGGTAAATCAATTAGAACAATATAATTTAGTTAGTAATAACCGCAAATCACAACAATTTTTGCCAAAGAACTTAATTTTTGGAACTCAATCACCACAAACCAATACCACACATATGACCACCACGACGGGACGAGATTCTGTCTTACAGCTACCGTGCACTGCCGCCGGCATTACTGACCACCACCACCAATCAACGTGTCTCAACATGCACAATCAAACACCCAAATCAATTTTCCAATCCACCGATGAATTGACCGACATTTGCAGTCCAAGTCAAATGTGCCACCACCTCCACCGCAGTGACATTTATTCAATTTTGCCACTGCTGATGGTCAAAAGTAGAAATTGAGGATACTATCTTGCTCCTTGAGCTGAACTCTACAAAACCCACTCCTCAAATTCAAGCTCCCACCATTAAACAGCCGCCTCAGCCACTCGCCGCCATTGCCAAACGCCGAGCTTCAGTTTTCTAGTGGTCCAATGATTAGAATAGACTTCATTAGTATCGTTGTGTTCCTGGTGGTGAGGGAAAGCTTTTGGTTGGATTGGTTTTGGGTTCTAGCCATTGCCAAAGGGAGAGACTGCAGTTGGGAAGTGAGAATTTGAAGAAATTGGCTGGGGGGAATTGCTATTTAAAGGGTACTTTCTGTGAATTATAAATTGACCCCCAAAGTTCACTTTAGCATTCAATTAAGTCTCTCTAATAGTGAGTGCATTAGATTAACCTATTTGATCAAAAGTAATTTCAATTTGAGCCCCAAAACTTTTAAATGTCCTACAATTAAGTCTTTTCCTATTCACTTTTTCCCCTAAAACTTTTTTTGAGAAAAAAATTAAATTGAAATAATGATATTTAAATTTTTACTAGTTAAATTTTTAGGGGTATGACAGGTCCCAGTTTGGTAGCCTCTACCTTAACCATATAATGAATCCCCCTCTAATTCATTGCCCAATTGAGGCACACTGTGGATTGGACAAGAAAGTAGTTGGGCTACAAAATTTGCCATCAATATGTACTTGTGTGAGGTGTCGAGCCTTTTTATCTTATTAATCCCTCCAGTCAGTACATTTAACTACGTTTGGTGGGATGTATGAATTTGAAATTTTTTAGTAGTGCATTCATTCAATTAGCCTTGGGAGATGAGCAAAAATAAGTGATAGACGTCTATATAATAATTAGTCAATACCTGGTCATGCCAGTCGGTTGAGTTGCCCACTCCCTTATATACTTGGCTTTTGCTCTCCCATTTCTTACTTTATGTTACTTCTTTCCTATCAAGCTCTGTAACTTTTGGTCAATCACACTACTTAAAAAATGGAAATTACAACCATATTTTGTGACGGAAAGCCTCCGTTGCAATTTGCAATGGATTTTCCATTGCAAAAAAATATGTTGCAATATCCGTCGCAAAGTGGCAAAAATTGAATAATTCAACTTTCCCTTTTTGCAATGGAAAAACTCTGTCGCAAACAATTTAAAAAGTTAAAAGACAAAAACATTTTGCAATATTTATCCATTGCAAATAAGCAAATTAATGATGGATCTAAGCAGTATATCCTAGAGCATTTGCGACGAAACAAATCCGTTTGCGATCAATTTTTTCTATCATAAAAGTAAAAATATTATTTTTAAAAAAATATTGCGATGGATTAAAAATCCATCACTAATTGTGAATTTGCGATGGATTTTTCCGTCTTAAAAATAAAATTCTTTTTTTTTCCTTTTATACCCTCCGCTCCCTCCCTAAGGTAATATTTCCCCTCCTTTTTTTCATTTGTTTTTCTTTTCACATGCAAAGTTACCGCCACCAGCAAGACACCTTGCCGACTGTGCTCGGCCAGCACATTGCATTGATTGATGGTTATTAAATTTAATATTATTTACTACATTTAAAAAATCTATAACACCCCACCCGGGATAGTCCATAAGTCGGGATGCCACCCAGTTCAATCCTATAGCATGCAAACATCATAACTGACAAGCTCATAAAAATTTTCAATAACACTCAAAGAAATCAACTTATTTCAGATCCTAAAGCATCACTATCGAGGGATCCTATTACATGCCAAGTTCTTACAGTATCCCAAAATCTCAGTTTAGCTACAATTAAATACAAGTTCAAAGTGTCATCTTATGAAATATAATATATATACATACCACAAATCTTAAGTTCAAGCTTGACATTTCACAACATCCCTAAATCAAAGCTTAGCCATCAAGTGGACCTATGTGTACATATATCTATCAGTACTTTTATAAATAGTCCCATTGGCTAAGTCATAAGCCCTCTTTCCATTTTTGTACTTGTCTTGGAAAGAAATAAAAGAATCATAACAAGGTAAGTCCGAAGGACTTAGTAAGGGAAAAGAAAATGACGAGAGTCAAGAGAAAGCTATCAAGATGCAATAATAAAAATCAACAATGTAATATAGTATACATGATGACAATTTTAATAGACTGTTGGTCATTCTGACCTTATTACTCCCAGACCAATATGTAACTGCTAATACTGGCACGGTATAGCATAAACAAGATTTCCTTATCGCTCCATTACTCGAGCACTCAGCTTAGCGCATAACAACATGCTATATGGCATGGTCGATCCCATGTCGAATCCCGCCACTCATAGTTTGCCACCTCCAGCTCCCTGTTGAGTCAGGATCATAGGTAGGTACTAGCCGAGAGATCTATCACCGTCGGTCCATTTCGCTCGATCATCTTTTCGGACCTAGCCTCGGGCCCAACTTTTTGTGGCGTCCCTCCGGGTTGAACTTCCCAAAGGCGTCCCCATGGGTTGAATTGATATAATGCCAACATTTAAGTTTTAATCAATCAATCATAAATATAATAAGGTACATGCCTGGAACAATAATGTATACAATACACTAGTCATCAAGGCCATTTTGTAACAATAATCCAAGCATTCCGTTGGGATTGGCACCGGCCGATACAATTAATAATCAATTATGCTGTCTAGGCCAAATAATCGATATACAAAATAAATTCAAGAATGCCAGCAGAAAGGCATGCTAAACCCTCACAGGGGTTTATAAAGCAAGGATTGATAAACATAAGGAACTCAAACAATCATGAATTTCAACGTTCGAGGAATATTACTTCTTAAAAAATAAGTTTGACAGGCCTAATAGGGGTGTACAAGCCAATTAACAGAATACAAGAAAATTCTAAACAATTCACAAATTTCAATAAATCATAATACAATACAAAAACAAAAAGCCCTCACAGGGGTTTCTCACAATAAAAGAGAAGTAAAAGAAGTGCCAGGTTGGCAAACCCTCACATTTAAAGTCTCAAAAGGCCATCACAGTCAACAACTTACTGGCCTGCTGGACCGATTTCCTCATCACCTAACCAAAAGAGTATATTTATAGTCAAAATCTACATTTGACCTCAATAATCACTATTATGCCTACCATTAACCCAAAATCACTAATGTTTCGATTAACATGATAGTTTTAGGGCTTAAATGGTACTACTGGCCCAAAATGGCCAATAAGATCATTATTGCCAAAATAATCTCGATTTTCATATCAAGTCTAATAACATAACATAAACTAGTCCTCAATTACATAATCTTTCTCATAATATCATCCTAAAATCACGATAATAACTTAATTCCTCACAATTAATCCAACCAATGCCTCTTAGGTCTTAAATTCATGAATCAAAGTTTAATCACTTAATAAACTTATTTAGTTCAAATTTAACATATAATATGACATATCTAGGTACACTAACTATATAATACTCCATGCATGGAAAATATATGCATCAATCATATTTTATTCTTTCATTCTTGGCATAATACAAGTTGGTGGAATTAACAGTACAACATATGCATATATATAAGCATAACCCCATTTCAACCCCTTTTACCCATGATTCAATCAACGAAACCCCAAATTCTCAAACCAAGAACACCGTCGCGACGAGGAGATGACATTGCCTTTTTTCCGCCGTTGCTGCTATTGGAGATGGTCACCACTACCACCAGAAGATGTGTCTCAGCTCAACAAACACAATGCACACTTCAATTTCTCCTTTAGCCACTGAGTCAAGGGTCAATTAGCCAAAACAAAACCCAATAGTATCTCTCTCTTTGCCGCGCGCCACCACCACCGATTCTCCTTTGTCGGTGGTCCAACTCCAAAATTGAAGGTACCCAAGTGTTCTCCAAGCTAAACTCATCAAAACTCCACCTTGGTCTGCCGTGAAAAGTCGTCGGAACAGCGAACCTACCACCTCCACCGTGGCTGTTTTCTCGGACCACTGCTACCTCGCCGTCCGCCGGTGATTCACGTTGCATGTGGTACCATTCTACTCCTAAGAAGGTGATGAGTGTTTTGGCTGGTTTAGATTTTTGTTTCGAGGTGTGTCCGGAGGTGATAGCCTGTGAAAGGGAGTGGAGGGTCTCGGTGGAGAAGATGATGAAAATGGGGAAAGAAATGAAAATATGATTTATATATAATTGAACTTTTCCTGTCTCTCAAATTGACCCCAGAATTTTCCTCAACCCTCAATTGAATCTTTCAAAGTTGTAAATCTTTCAATCCAACCCCAAGATAATATGAGTGCTTGACATTAGCCCCCTTTGACCAAGAATATATACCATGCAAAACCCAAAAACTTTCAAGTTTAGTCCAATTAGATTTTCTTAAATTACAAATTGACCCCAAAATTTCTAATTTCCTTGCAATTAAGTCCTTTTCATTTATTTTTCGAGCCCTAAGATCCCACCAACCCATTTCTTGATTCCTCAACTCTTATTTTCCAAACTACCAAATTTTAGGGGTGTTACATTTTAAATTTTTAAAATTAATTATTTTCTTGATTAGAATAAATTATTATTTATTTATTTCTAATAAAAAAAATCTCTTTTATCAGAAACTAATTAATTATCTAGCTCCAATTCTCTTTTTTCTCCAATACTACTTAAGTAGTGATTTCAAGTATCTGCAAAATCTCTTTCAAGTATCTGCAAAATCTCTTTTATCTAGCTCCAATTCAAAGTTTATAATTTGATAAATTTGTCATTTTTTTTATGTTTAATAAATAATTATATTTACACCACTATATATATATATATATATATTATAAAACAAGAATTAATTGTTATAAAATAATTAAATATATTAATAATATAAATTTTATTTTAGTAAATGTTTTATAACTTATATTCTATAACCAATAATGTTATAAATTGATTAATGTTAAAAATGAAAGCAATAATAATATTGGGACACGTTTCATGAAGATATGATTTATGTGTGGGTGAAAAGAATAAGTGAAATTAATTAAGATACTCACATATAAATTTATAAATTGTACACTTGATGAATCAGTAAGAACAATATTATCTCAAGTGTTATATCACACTGTCAATTTTTTATGATAATTATTAATTAGGTTAATTAAGAATGAATAATTTAACTTATTATATGCAATTATTTAGATTTTTTCAATATAAAATTAATGATACCATACTATTATGTATAACATAACAATGTTTGACCATGAAAATGTGTAATTTTGACCAAAACTTGAATAATGCAATGTTATGAAATATTTAAAATATTATAATTTTATTAAGTTGTTGAAATTGTTTCAATTTTTTAATCAAATGAATGAAGACATATTACATATTTTTCTATAAAATATATTAGCACTTGACTTATCCATTTCTAATTACGTGCACATAAGAAAGAATTTTTTTATTTTTTTATATAATATCATGTGCATTGATAAGTTTAATTCCATTACTTGAATCTTTTCTGGTTTATAAAGATGATAAAAATGTTATTTGTGTGTTATGGGTGAAAATTATGAGGAAAACTAATTAAAATAATAATATATAAATTTATAAGGTGCACAATTGATAGTTAGTAAGAATAGAATTATGTCAAGTGTTACTTTACAATGGTAATTTTTATGATTATTATTAATTACATTAATTTGCAATTAATAATTTAACTTAATATATATAAATATTTCACTTTTTTCAACATAAATTTTAATGCCATCCATACTATTATATACAGCATAATAGTAATTGACCATAATTGGATAATATTTTTTAATTTATATTTCAAGTTTTAACTTAGTATATATTTATCGTCTTTAAGTTTAAAGTAATCTTAAAATATTTTTATGTTAATGTAACTATTTGTTAGTTTTTGGTTGCATAATATTTTCTTCTTTTTAATAAAATATATAATCATATTTATAGACTTTTATCTTTGGAAGTTTTGAATTTTTTTACCTTCTTACTAAATATCTTGAAATTTATTTTTGTTGACATCATGTATATGGGATGTCTTTATATATTTCAAACTTTTAAATATTAAATTTAAAAGCTTTAAATTTAATTTTACCAAGTATTTTTTGGAGTAATATACATTTTTGCTTATTACTTGACTATTTTGTGCAACATTTTTAGTTTTATATTATTATTTTTAATTATATTTATAATTCAACAATTACATTAGTATATACCAGCTTTAAATAATCCGTGCATAGAATGACAATAATGCTAGTACTATTACATATAGCGTAGTTTTGTACTGATCTAATTATGCAATTTTGATTCTAAATGGGTAATTTTCACCAAGTGTCAAATTCTTAAAATTTTGAGTAGTTTAATTCAATTAAAAATTTCTATTGGTTAAATTTAATATTTTATTTCATTTAAATATTTATAAATTTTCAAAATCATTTTCTTGGTTGAAATAAATTATTTTTTATTTACCTCTAGCTGATGTGATTGTATCTTATTTCTAATTTTTTTCATCCCAAATTGAAAATATATTTGATAATATTTCATAATCTTTATTTAATTTTTTATAACTAATTTTAAGAATACATCATTATTAATTTATCTAAAAAATATGAACTTAATTATCAATAATTACATCAATATATAGTATTTTAAAGAAATCCGTGCTTAGCACGGGAGTTATATATGTTTATGTTTATGTTTTCTTCATACATAAGTAATATTATATATATATATATATATATGCATATTTATGGTAGGGATATTTAAATATCCAAAAATTAAATGGTTAATATTCAAAAATTCATTATAAAATAAAAGTATTATCCATAATATAATATAATTTTAAAAAATTATCAATTATCAAAATATATATAATGTTAAATTTATATATAATAAATAAACTTTGAGACTAAAATTTGAGTTTTAAAGATGCAAAATTTAAATTTAAAAATTAAATAATATAAATTAAATAAAAAATTATTTTGTATAAATCCTACCATCTCCCACTTCTCATCCAATGAGTAAGTTTTCTTCTTGTCCTCCTTGTCCTCCTTCCTTTCTTTCCTCCTCCTCCTTCCCTTTTCTTTTTTTTTTTTTTTTTTTTTCCCTCTTCATTTAACTTTAAACTGCCGGCCGAGGCTACCGGCCGCGCGAGGCCAGCAGTAGCTACCGGACTAGCACAGCCGCAGCTGCTAGCCTCACATAGAGGCCAGAGTTGGCCTCTGTGCAAGGCCGGCAGGTTGGCCTTATCTGCAAGGCCAGCCTACTAGTTGCGCTACGAGTAGTCGCTGGCCTCGCGCAGTTTAACCTGCCATCTCTGCAAGACTGGCCTTCTAGCTGCGCTACGCACAGCCGCTGGCCTCACGCAGTTGCTAGTAGGCCGGCCTTGCGTAGAGGCCAGATTTGGCCTCTGTGCGAGTACGTGCGGCCGGTAAGCTGGCCTTGGGAGGCAACCGGCCTCCAGCAACGTGAGGTAGCCGCCTCCGTCCTAGAGGTGGTGTTTCTTTTTTATTCATTTTTTAATTTTTTACTAATTTATTTTTTCCACTATTTGGACATGTGGGTTATTTCAAATTGAGCAAGGTAATTTTCTTATTATTTTGCAAAGTGTGTATTGGGTTATGGTTTAATATTTATCTTGAATTAATATTATATTTTGTGAATTATTATGTTTAATTAAGATTTGAGTTATATGTTGGATTTATATTAAATTATATGTTGGTTTTACAATTAGTTCTATGTTGAATAGTATTGATTTAATATTTTATGAATTACGTTCTCGATTAAGGTTTGGTTATGTATAGAATTTATATTTTGGTTTATTATGTTGAATTGTATGTTGGTTTATTTTATGTTTCTATTTTTTATTATTCTAATTTTATTTTTATTTTAATATTGTAGACTTGAATATCTCAAGGCATTGGAATTTAGTATAAGTCTTTGTATTGAGTAAGATAACTTTTTTAGCATTATTTTGTGCATTTATATTTTAGTTAGGACTTGTTTTATATATTGGACAATATGGATTATATTAGATTGTCATGTGTGTTATATGTCAAAGTTTTATGATGATATAAATTTATATTGTTAGCTTTGCTATGGTTGTTTGATTTTGGTACAAATTGATTAGATTATCTATTTAGTCTAATGATGAGAAGTGCAAAAAATAAATGATGCTGTATAAAAAAAATATTCATTTTTCATTTCAAAGTTATAGCATATATTGCTAGCTGGTTCACTATTATTATTTTAATTCTTGCTAAAGAGAAAGAATTTAAATTTATATTAATTTTTCAAGAGTTTGTTGTACTTGTTATTTACTTGATTTAAGTTACTATTATTTGGGCATTGCAATTTGCACTTATGTAATTTTGAGGTTATGATTGTAATACCTTGGAAGAATCTCTCTATATATATATTTGTTATCAAGAATGTAGTTTTCTTTATTGAATAAAGATATGAAGGTTGTTATTTAAAAAACAACCTATGAGATTTGGATTTATTTTAATGGTTGATGTTCATATTTTTGAAAAGTTACAAGTATAGATTACTAATAATTTAATTTGATGTGATTTTATAAAAAATAATATATTTTTTTTTGAATTAAAAATAAGAGTCATTAGACAAAATCATCCCAAATGGTTGTTACAATAAAGTTAGGGGGAGAGTCATTCCAAATCTCATGATCAGATATAGAACCCGACGCCCTTGCAATAGTATGGGCAACAAAATTTGCGGGCCTTCTAACAAAAACAACTCGAAGACGAGCAATTTCTTCTTTCATCCTCCTACAATCATCAACTATAATACCAACAAGTGAGTGGAGGATTTCATTTCCGTCAATTGGCATAACAATTTCTTGTGAGTCAGATTCCAAGATAACTCTCTACAAGCCTGCTGCCTTAATCCAACTGAGGCCAGAGGGACATCAAGAACTCTTATGCATAGTTTTTATCCAGCGGTAACAAACTTTCCGTCGTATTCACATGCAATCCATCCTATTCCCAAAACACCTTTGTCTAAGAAGATTGTTGCATCCATGTTCACCTTGACCCAGTCAACTTCTGGTTTGCTCTAAACATGAGGAAAATAGTTTTGGCGATTCTCAGTAGTAGCAATTCCATCTCTCATCCGAGCATTTTTCCATTACTGCAGAAAAGATACAGTCTCGGAAACAATTCTCTCCTTTGTTTGGCTTTCATTCTTCCAAATAATGTTGTTTCATTTATTCCAAAGGTTTCCAACAAATCATCACATCCGTTTCACGTATTTCAATTGAATATTTTGTCAAAGATTAAACCCAACCAATCAGCGAAACAATTCACATCTCCCCTAATGAAACATGTGGAAGATTCAAGCCAAACGCCTGAAGCAAACGGGCATTCAACAAAAATATGGAAGGTTGATTCAGTTGCCGCTATGCAGATTGGGCACAAAGGATCAACTTCTATCTGTTTTTCAATTAAGCAGTCTTTCGTTGGAAGGCAATTCCTAACTGCACGCCATATCAAAATTTTTGCTCTTGAAGGAATACATAGTTTCCACAGCTTATTACAAACAGAAAACAATGTACCCTGGTGATGCATATTATTTCCAAAAATCAATCAACTGTATGCAATCTTAACTATATACTTTCCGGACTTCTCTCTGCACCAGTACCAGCAATCTTCTCCGCCTATGAAACTAATAGGAATTTTGAAAATTAACTCTTTATCTTGTTCATTCAAAATGCCCCTTATCATCTCATCATTCCATTCTTTGTTGCTTGAGTTAATAAGTTCAGCAACAGTCAGATTCATGATGTTCTCAGGAATTGTAGAATAGATAAAAGGGTTGGAAATATTCGGCAGCCAAGGATCGCTTGCAACTCTAGTAGTATGGTCATTTCCAATCCGTACTCTACTTCCATCTTTAATCAGATTTTGTGCCGCCATTAGCAAACAAAGCTAAGATTAGATCCAATCCGAGCCTCTAAAAATGAGCATTAGGGAGAAATATCTAGCTTTAGATAGACGGGCAACAAGAGATATTGGGTTAATCAGAAAATGCCAACATTGCTTCCCTAACATAGCAAGATTAAACTCATGAATCTAACTAAAGCCAAGACCAGCTAAAGCTTTTGGAACACTCAGTCTTTTCCAGCTAAGTTATATAATACCTCTACAACCACCATTTCCTGAACCCCACCAGAAAGCATTCATAAATCTTTCAACCTTCTGGCATAACTCAATTGGGAGAAGATAGATATTCATTGCATAATTTGGGACAGCTTTGGCAATCGATTTAAATACAATTTCCTATCCAGCTCTCGACATAAGCTTTCGGTTCCAATTTTGGATTCTGTGTGAGACTTTCTCCCGAATAAGTGAGAAGACATCCCATTTTTTCCTACCAACATATGAGCCCCAAGTAGGGTTCAGCGTTGTTTACCTCTTGAATGCCAAGCTTGGAAAATACTTCCTGCTTTTTATCATTCTCAACATCTGCACTGCACATAAGCTTTAACTTTCCCAAGTTTATAACTTGTCCAGAGGCTGTCTCATATGTATGAAGAGCATTTGCAGTAGCTGATGCCTCATCAGAATTAGCCTTGAAAAAGAATAGGCTATCATTGGCAAAGAATAAGTGTGAAATGGTAGGTGCCCTTCTTGCCACTTTAATTCCATGAACTCGTCCTTAGATAGCCAATTTATGAAGCATAGCTGATAAGCCTTCAGCACATATAATAAACAGGTAAGGAGACAATGGATCCCCTTGACGAAGACCACGTTGTGGGAAAAGTGGGCCAAGTAAATCATTGCCTTTAACAATTCTATAGGAAACAGTTTTAACACACTCACAAATCAAATCAACCCATCTTCTATCAAAACCCATTTCAGCATAATACTTTTGAGAAAACCCCATTCCATTTGGTTATATGCTTTACCCATATCTGCTTTTAGGGCCACCCAACCTTCCTTACCTTGGCGTTTCCTTCGTAAAAAGCACATCGCCTCATATGATATTAGTATATTGTCAGTGATAAGCCATCTAGGAATAAAGGCACTTTGAACTTTAGAAATTATATGAGGGAAAACTTTTTTCCAACCGGTTTGCTAGTACTTTCGCAATAATTTTATATAAAACATTGCAAAGTGCAATCGATCTCAATTCAGCCATAGAAATCGGATCTTTTTTCTTTGGAATCAACACAATGGCTGTTTCATTCAAGTCCTCAGGCATAGTAACATTGTTCAGATATGACAAACAAGCAGATACAACATTCTTTCCCACAATGTGCCAAAACTTCTGGAAAAAATAAGGGTCCATTCCATCAATTCCCGGGGACTTTTCAGGATGCATATCAAAAAGTGCAGTTTTGATTTCCTCAGGGGTGAAATCCGCCAATAACAAACTGTTATGTTCATCTGAGACCCTACAACTCCAATTCTCTAATATCAGTTCCACATCACCATTCGCAGTTGTGAAGATATCACAAAAATAATCAGTCACTACACTTTCCAATCCGTCATTCCAACTCTTCCAATTACCATTAGAGTCTTGAAGCCGTGAGTAGAAGTTTTTCTTTTTTCTCCCATTTTCCATTGAATAGAAAAACTTGGAGTTCATGTCCCCCTCTTTAAGCCAAAAAGTTTTTGCCCACTGTTTCCAAAAGGTCTCGCATTGCTGTAAGATTTCAAAAAATTAACTTCCCGTTTCTTGGAATTCAATCACAACAGAAGCATCTCTACGCTTATGCAACGTCAGCATTTTTGCTTTAATACTGTCTAATCTCACTTTAAAGCCCCTATTTAAATGTCTCGCCCATTTCTAAAGATCTTGGCCACAATTTTCAATTTTACTCTGAGTAGGGGCATTGCAAATTTTATTCCAACTATCTACAATAACTTTCTGGCACCCTTCCTCTTGTAGCCAAAAATTCTCAAAGCAGAATCGTAAATTTCTCATCTGATTACTAGGACTCATAAGTTCAATGATAATAGGAAAGTGACAAAGGATGTATATTCCACATTTTTAACTCGATAATCTTTGAACATGTTAATCCATCCTTGAGTGGCAAGAGCTCGATCCAAATGTTCCTCTACCCAATTATCTACCCCTCGGCCTCTTTCCCAAGTAAATTGGTAGCCAATCATCCCCAGATCAAAGAGCCCAGCATCCGAAATTGCATCTCGAAAACCATCAATTAAGTACCAAGGGTCAGGATGCTTACCTCTTTTCTCAGAAATGGCTAGTGGATGATTGAAGTCTCCAGCGTGTACATCCATGGAAGAGATGAATTTGAAGTAAGCTGGCGGATTAGATTCCACGAATCTCTTCTCCTTGCTCGATTTGGAACCTCATAAAATCCAGTGAATCGCCAGCAACTCAATCCAAGTAAGTGAACTTCAATATCGATGTGGAATCTGGAATATCCCATAAGAAGAACATCCTCTTTTGATTTCCATAATAGGGCCAGCCTACCACTACGCCCTATTAGATCAACTGTAAATAAACCTTCATAACCTAACTGAACTGAGTTCGGAGGCCCTGAAGAAGAGGCTCATCAGATAACGTTTCAATAAATAAATAAAAAATTAGGCTTATTAATATTAATAATGTCCTTGAGGACTTGAATTGCATGTGGATTGCCCAGCCTATGCTAATTCCAGCATAACAAACTCAATAGTTTAGTCGGACCTCACGCATAGGACCCGACCCGCCTCGCCTCTATAACATCATATTTTTAAGCCCATTGGTTCATTGCGGTCTACATGCAAGAAAGAATACCCCATTCGAAATCCAATTTTTAGGATTCACTTCACTATCATCCACCCGACGCCGTTTCATATCACTGATGATTAGCGTATCATTTCCAACTATAACACCCATATTTTCCTCCCTTTTTCGAAAAATTGCTTTCCAAATCCATGCACATCAGATCTTTCCTCATTTTTTGTCGTGATTATCTCCTTGAAAATTGGCCGTGATTTCCTTTTCTTTTCCACTAGCCTTTAGTTTCTGTCCTAGTGGGAAACTTGCCTTATTTCAAGTTCTCTCTTCTTCCCCGTTTTCCTCGCCAGCCTTGCTCTAATAATTAACCTGTAATTAATCAATATCAATAATTTATTTATACATATCAATGGATGATTAGTAAATAATGCAAACAACTATTGATATTGGTTAATTATAGGTTTCAATTTGGTATAGAATGCATAATTTTTTTATATAAAAAAATTCCTTAAAATTTGAGACAAAAATTATAATTATAGTATAAATAAATTTTGCGACAAAAATTTTCATCGCAAAGTAATTAGCAAAATTTAAAAAAAAAAAAAGAAAAAGAATTGTAATGGAAGATATATCCATCACAAAATTTCAATTTTGAGACGGATTTGTCCATTGCAAATTCGTGCCGGACCATTTTCGTTGCAAAAGTGATGCCTCAAATTTATTGCAAATTCATTGTAAAATCCATCGCAAAATGAGACATCACATAATCCGTCGCAAAATTTTGCAACAACGGTTTTTGCAATGGATTTTGACTGTAACAAAATCCATCACAAATTTTAATTTGCAACAAACTTTGGGTATAATGTGTCGCTAAATGCAGTTTTTTAGTAGTGTCAGGCCCAGCGATTCTGTTTGAATTCTGCCTAGTTTCGTTATTTTTCAGTCGGGTAGTTAGCCTTCTTAATTACTTCTGACTCCCTCCCTGTAAGTGACACTCTTTGTTTCATCGATTTCTGGTGCTTTTCTTACTTTATAGCTCCATTGTATTTGATTGATCAAGAAATTTAGTTGGAGTTCATCAATAAACAATTGGCAAATGAATTTACAAAGGCAATTAGTACAAAAAAATTTAAAAGTTTTAGAAAGAAATTTGAATTACAAATTAATAGAGGGTGTTAAAAATAATTTGTAATTCAAGGAAAAAATAAATAAATAAGGTTAGCTCCAGAAAGGTCAATGGCAGTAAAAATGGTTGGCTTGCAAGGTGATTTGTGGTTTTTCTCACATAAAGAAATTAAACATGAAATTAAGTGGCTACGAAAGTGCCACATATGCTACAAGAATTTGGAAAGTTTAGTGGTTGAAATATTTTCTTTTGTACTAAATTTGTGTGTTAGTCGACTTAAGTAACTATATATGTGTGTGTATGAAATATTTTCAGCATTACCATGTATAGAGAGTACTTTGAGGTATAAAACATTAAAGAAGAGAGAGAGAGAGAGAGAGAGAGAGAGAGAGGTAATATGTAGCTATTTTGTGAGGAAATTTTTTCAAGTTGTATCGCATGAATATTGAAAAATATTATAATATTGCATTGCTATATAAATTTTAGCCTCCAATTTATCGATTTCTCTCTCAAATTATATAAGAATATTATTAATCTCATAAGCAATACCAGAATCTAATTATGGCAGACTAATATCCTATGTATGGATATCAACCCTCGAAGAAAGAAAAATATCCTTCTTTTGCTTGCATCCCTTCTCTTTTTGCTGATCGCTTCTTAGCATTTTCTCGACAGCAGAAGAATAAGGAAAACAAAAAATAAATCCCTAAATGCTAGTATATTCTAGTAAGGGCAAATAGCATAGTCATTATGATGGTATTGTAATTAATACAAAATTATTACAACTATTTAACCCTTTATAATTTGTAATAAATTAAATATAAGCCCTTATGCCTTTAAAACGGCCTTAAGACCTTAAGGGTATTTTTGTCAGTGAAAATTGATCAAAAAAAGAAAACTTGTGAGTCTATACAGAAGGGTATTTTCAAAGGTTCTTCTAATTTTTTTGACTACCACTGCTAGAATGGCAGCTAGCGGCATGACTTAGTTGTTGGATGGTAAAAATTTAGGAGTATTAGTAAATTTCCTAAACAATGAAATTTTTTACTTAATTACACCAAACTTTAGGAATAACTGCAATGCCTTAGAAATTCTTTTCATATTTAACTAATTATTTTATCTTATTTTATTTTTACTTTAAGTATTATTTAAATTAAAAAATATAATATATATACATATATAGAATTAAATTATCTCTTGATCAAATAGTGATAACTACTATTTAGGTTCATATATATATATATATATATAAGTTGTAATTTTACTAGAATTAATATTATATTATTATTATTATGAATTAATAATAAAAACATTTGATTTATTGTAGGATTATCCTAGTCCTAGAAAGATTATAACCGGAGTTATAGTTGAAGTAAACCACTTCTCCCATACGTACGATCCCTACAATCTAAAACTATAGCCACACAATCAAATTACACAAAAAAAGGAGGAAAACGACAAAAGAAAAAGAAAGCAAAGGAACAGTGCCAACGGGTCTTCATCACACTTTAGATCAAAATTGAGACTCACGGTACAAATTTATGTGGCATCTTGTATTTTCCTTTGATTAACTCATCTCCTTTTATTGCTAATCAAATGAAAAACAATTAGTGGGCTCTAGTTGACTGAGGGAGGCTTTTTGTACATAGAGAAAATTTCACACCTATTCTATTTATCAACCCTTATAAGTCATCCATATTGTGAATTATTATGTCACAAAATCATGTGAATCCCCTGAATTTTTAGTGTAGAAACAATTTGATATATATTATAAAAAACTTTCATGTGTTTCTCTTGGCTTCTTTATGTGTAGAAACTATCACGCCCCAAAAACCAAACAATGTAGACAAATCTTGAGGCATGAAAATCAATCCCAAATAAACAGTATCACCTATCCAAATCATAATCTTAAATAAAAAATAAAAAAAATAAAAAAATCCAACATTCATAGTAATTCAAGTAACTCTTGCAACATAGAATTCAAAATACACAACATTCTTCCATCAACTGGAAAATCATTAAAGGAGAAGAACTAATTTACCAATAAGAGCAATAAAAGTAAAGCTACTGCAAAGTCCTCATCTAAAAAGAAAATCCTCAATTCTGATTCTCGTCATAAGCAAGTTCAATATCCTCACTTGGGCTAGGGTCTAGGTCTGCCAAAAGTAATTTAAAAAAAAAAAAAAAAAAGAGTGTGAGTAAAAGACTCCATGAATGCCGACTGTGTGCAATGTGAGTTCATGAATTTAACATGATTTGTACAGTGAAACTATTCGAGAAAAACTTAAGTAGAAATCATTAATCAGCCAATTAGTAATGAATCAAGAATTAATAAACAGTTTTCTGGCTAACAACTTAAATAAATTGATCAAAAAGTATTTGTTATAGCTAGTCAACCTTATGACTCCCACCATAACAATCCTTTATCGCTCCGGACAAGGTGCAAGCTTACCAAAATAGTGCCCGAGCCTAGGGCTGTAAATAGATATTCAAAAATCCGTTTCTCGTTCTCATTCCTATCCGTTTATACAACATTTATCCGCATCCGTTTAAAGCAGATATTATCCGTATTCAATTAGTAGATATCCGATTATAAATGGATATGGATATGGTAAATGCGTATCCAATTCATTTAATATTCGATCCGAATATATATTTATTAAATAATATATTATTTATATTTTTCAATAATCCATATATGTATATATATATATATATTATAATTGAGGAATTGGGAAGAAAAAAGAATAAATTTAAAAAATTATTGTAATATAGAGAAAAAATTGAAGAATAAAGTTAATTAACATAATTATTGTTGGTTGACTTTATAATTAATATACTTAAATGCCATTAAGTACTAATAATCAATTATAAAGTTAATTATTAATTAGAAATTATGTTCTTTGTTTGATTGCTTTCGTTTTAATGAAATTATATAGTTTCTTCTATTCTTTAAAATATGTATTTGTTATAGGTTCATAGATTCACGTATTTAGATATTCATAAATAGATATCTAAATAATTGTCATCGAATATGAATATAAAATAATAATTCGAATACGGATAAGTTTAGTAAAATATGAATGTATCTGAATAATTATAATCTAATACGGATATATATGAATCCGACCGATATCCAACGGATACGAATTTGGATATCATTTTTAAATATCCGTCGAATCCGTATCCATATCCGAATATTCGAAAAGTTAAACAGATACGAATATAGAAATAGTGTATCCGATCCGTTTAATATCCGTTTACACCCCTACCCGAGCCTAGGTCCTTGGAAAATCCTACAATCCACCTCAACCACAAATGGCTTCTGTTGTGCACTGGCGAACTAGGCCATGGGGCAAGCCCCGTTGCTGCCAAGTGACCAAGTGAAGTCCCTTACACTCCCAGACCAAGTTGGATCCAACTAACAGTAACGTAGCAGTAGCGGTAACAAAAATTTCAATAAATCAGTTGATCATCGAATTTAACTATTAATCTAGAAGCATTTAAAATCATAAAGCACATGTTTTCTTGTATCATGAAATAAAATAAAATAGTTTTTGTGCGCAATGGAATATAGTTATAGTGCAGCGTAAACTGAAAACAAGTTACGATCAAATTATTATAGCATATATCATTGTGGGTTTTGAAATACAATACCATATAATATATATATATATATAAATATATTTAGGCACTCACCGTACTTATCAATAGAATCCAGGGCCGATCCTAATAGCTTAAGTCCCAAAACACCTGTTGACATAAAAGTAGTATTCAATTCAATCAACTTTCTGATTTGATCCATGAATTCTAACCTTAAATTCATCCGAAAATCAAGACAGTGATCAATAAAACTCTAAAACTAAATACTAACAAAAAAATTCTATATGTCACTAGCTTAGTACATATATACTCACAAAACTTATCAAGAATTTGTCCCTTTTTTCATACTTTGTTGATTCACTCATATCTTTCTTTTTAGATATCCGATTGGCTTGATTCTTATGACATTACAAAGCTAAAAAAGAGTACTAAAACTTTTATGTTGATGATGCAGTCTAACTTAGCTAATATGAAAGAGGAAATTTGAGTTCAAGAGGCAGCAGTGGTGCAAAAACAGATTTCTAGTTTTTAGAAAAAAAATTGATGTGACACTTGGTTGTATTTAAGTTATAACTTTTACTACAAGCCTCGAATGAAGGTGATTCAAAATACTGTAAAAATATAATAGATAGACCTTCAATTCATATGTGGACCACCTCACCAAATTAAATCGAAATCAAGTAGTAAAAGCATCACAATATTCTGTTCTAGGAAAATCGAAGCCCCGATATATCAAATTGAAGTGATTCAAGTGGCAATAAAAACCTAAGTGACAGACATAAAATTCATGTGTTGATTATTTTACTTAATTCTATAGGAAATAAGTAGTAAAGGCATCACCAATATCTATTTTCAGGAAATTAAAGTGATGTATCTTCTAACTGGACACATCTCAATATTTTGGTCATAACTTACTCCATAAAATTTAGATTGAGGTGATTCAAGTGGATATAAACACCTAAAAGATTGACCCACAATTCTTGTGTTTGGAACCTTTCAAGATTCGATCAGTTACTATGAGAAAAATCCATTAGAAAATCGGATCGTGTAGAATTAGGATCCTAAGAAAGCATTCTTTCATGTAGCATTTCTTTCGCAAAATCAAATGGTAGTCCTTCATACCAAACTATATCCCAAAACTTTTAGTTCTCAACTTAAGATGTTGTTATCTAAGTTCACGCAAAAATTTGAAACCTACATCTTAGTCAAAAATTGTGACCTAAGCTCTAATACCACTTAATCTAGCAGGAACTTTTAGAATTTTTATAAAATTCAAGAAAAATTAATTAAATGTGAAAGTTTAAATCTATGTTCTAAACACATCCAATCAATAATCGTATACTCCGTACTCCCAATTCATTTGTTTCCCAAAATAATGGCACCTAGGTCTCATGTTTGTCCTATGTTGCACTGCCTTTCCCATGTGAATTAAATCAATATACATGCATCAACTCTTCACAACACACTCAACTAAAAGCCCCTGACCGATTAAAAATTTCCTTTTCTAATGTCCAACACACCAAACCATTTACCATTGCTCCATTCAACTCAAACACAACTACCGCTTCTAAAATAAAAGAGATCAAATTCTAAGGAGATAAATCCACTATATTTAAGTTATTTCCTTAATATCCTAATCAATTGGCATAAATTTATGGGAGACCACATTACTCAACTATTCTCCAAAAAAAAAAAAAAATCTTATCTTTACAAAAATGAAAATTAAGTTAAGAAAATCCAAAGCACGAGCAATTTACCACATGCATGTAGTTCTCTGTTTTGTTTTTGTTTTTGTTTTTGTTTTTTTTTTTCTCTTTTGCAAAGTCAAACCCATGCACCCTTAATATTCGTGTATAGCTGCCTCTTTTAGGCTGACCATGGTTGAAGAAAAAGAAAATATAATCCCAGATTGCCAGAACACACATCTACTCGCCGGTTTTTGTAGGATTCCTTCACTTTGATGTTTGCTTTAAGAATTTGCAGTCGTAACCCATCTTCTCCCTCTTTTTTCTTTTCTTTTTTTTTTTTTAATGATGTAATTAGGATTTTGATCCATAAGAAGAATATATCTATATATATATATATATAAGGGGAGTGTTTCGTATAAGAGGGAGTCTTATTAATGTTTTCCTTCTAAGAGTAGGATAACTCTTTTATAATTTTAGTATCTTTATTATTGATTCCTACGGTTTCAATGAGTTAAGTCTTAGTATTTATAACATTTTAATTCAAGTAAAATTACTACTTGCTCTCCCCAAAAGTTAAAATATCTACAATAAATGCATATATATGAAACTAAATAATAGTTATCATGATTTGGCCATGAGATAATTTAATGCTATACATATATTTTAACAAAATGATAACTCATGCCTTACTACAACTTTAACTAAAATAATAAATAAAATAAAATAAGATAAATTAATCAATCAAATACAAAGTAAATTCTGAAGTATTACATAAACAATATGAAGTTTATATCCTAGAAACATGTCACTTGGAGCTGTAAGTATTCATGAATAGGAATAAGTTTTTGTTATCAAAACTACCACCTACCATGTAGCATGTCCATGAGTTTGCATGCAATTTCTTTAAGAATGAATAAAATTACTTTACAATGGTGAGATTCATGATAATTTGATGTGCTACCATGTGCTCGTGAGTAATACTTTGGCACTTAGTAAATAACTATTTTTTTCTTTTATCATTTATTGCCACATACGAGGGTTGTTATTTTGAGAGATGAATTCCTATATGATCTGTTAAACGTTTAGCCAATTTATTAAGATTTTGTTGTAGATTTTTCAAAAAAAGGGGGAGAGTGGGTAGCAAATTATTTTATTATCAATTAGGATTGTTGGGTTTAAGTTACTACAGGCTTAGGGCAACCATAAGGCTATTTCTAAGTAAATTTTGTATTGCTGGTCATTTAAATTAGTGATTGATGAGCTTACTAAATGAATCAGGTGACAACAATTGACTTGATTGATTCTGAGATAAGTGATTGACTTTTAGGATCGATCTTAAAGGTGAGTGCCTATTCCTATATATAATATATAATAATGCCTTTCAAAACCTAGAATGATATATATTGCAATGCATTCTATGAAACTTTTCTTCAATTTACACTGCACTATTATTTCATTCCACTGCACACATAAACTTTTCTTATTTTGTTACAAGTTAATAGAAAATATTATGATCTCCTTTTATTTAATAATGTTTCTAAAATTCGATGAACAACTAGTAATTAAATTTATTATTACTATTACTATTACTATTAGTTGGATTCAACTTGGTCTAGGTGTGCGAGGGACTTCACAGGCGACAGGGAGTTTGCCGGTTGAACCCCAAGCCCCCATGGCCTAATCTTCCCAGTGCATAACAGAAGCCATTTGTGGTTGAGATGGGTCATAGGATTTTTCGAAGACCTAGGCTCGGGCACTATTTAGTAAGGTCGCGCCTTGCAGCCTTGCCCGGAGCAATAAGAGATTGTTATAGTGGGAGTCATAAGATTGACTGACTATAGCAAACACTGGTTCGATCATCACATTTAATTGTTGGCCTATTTAAAAAGTGTTTACTGTTATATTCTTGTTTTATTACTGTACAACACATGGCTATTTTTCACTATTTTTCTCAAATGTTTGTCATGAGCATTATTTTGATCAAGATATGTTCTTGAACTCACATTGCACGCACTTGGCATTCACTGAGTCCTTTACTCTCACTCTTATATTTTAAACTTCCTTCTAGCAGATCTAGACCATAACCCTAGTGAAGAAGTGGATCCTTCTTATGATGAGAATCCAGATTGAAGTCGTACTTTGGGATCTTTGCAGTAGACTACATTTCTTGTTAGCTTATTAGTTTTATTTTTTTTTTTTATGGATTTTATTTTGTTTTAGTTTAGTTTAAGTGTTGACATTTTCAGTCTTTATGTTACAAGGTTGACTTGAATTAGTTTGAGTTCTTTTGTCTAGCATTATGATTTTGGATAGATAATATTATTTATTTGGGATTGAGTTTCACGCCTCAAGACTAGATTGTATGCTTTGGTTTTGAGGCGTGACAGAGTGGTATCAGAGCCTAGGTTTTAAACTTAAGCTATGTCGGGATAAGATCCTCAGACTGTGGAATTTTCACATAAAACTCTTACGAATTTCTTTAAGTATTTAAGTTCAACCACTAAAACGATTGATTGAAGTTCACATGACATTGAGGTTGTGAAGGATTGGTATAGATGATTCAACTAACATGATTAAACATTTTTGGTACTTGATGATAGGATTTATGATAAACTATGGGACTAGATTGGAAGAACTCTAGGATTTAATAGTTTTCTCTCTCTCAAGGCTTGTAAATCATTGGATGTCTTCCTTTAAGACCACTTAGAGTACTTGATATTTTGATTTTGTTTTTGTTTTGTTACTGATTTAGGCTCATTTTGGTTTTCTGGGGTAAGATGTTCAGTTAAAGCCAACGTAAGTCGATTCATTATTTAGATGTTTAACCCACATGATCAATGTTCGATGAAGTGAATAATACAACCGTAGCTACAAGCAACCTATTTTCAAAAATTTCAATATACGTTGAATGGATAACATAAACCTAATCATACAATAGCTTGAGCATGAAAGGGATCACCATAAAAGAGAATATCTTCAATTTTGAGAAGAGATGTGAAGAGTTAGAACAATAGCTAGAAGTCTATTAGCTAGAGTTGGATAACTGAAATAATGAGTTGAAAGAGCAATATTATCGAGGACAAAATGTATTTAAGATAGCTATGAAAGGCTTTACAGAGACCCAACATTTGTTAGCTCATTTTATCGATAAGCCAGGGGAAGAGGATCTAGAAGAAGACTAGTTTGGAAGAGACTAGTAAGGAGAATGAAGAGGACCCTAAGGAAGACTTTGAAGAAGTAGGCTTGAATGAAGATATTGAAAACATAGATCCAAATGAGGCTAATGACAAAGATTAAGATAGGAGAATCATCATCTATAATTGGATAGGATTTTTATTTTGAATTTTTTTATTTGTGATATTTCAGTAGATTATGCTTTCTAGTTAGTAGTTATTATAGCTTAAAGTTTCTATTTGGTAATAGTTAGTTTGTGCGAGCCTAGGAAACTAATAATTCAACTATTTGGGGATTGGAAGTCAAATGGAATGACTTTGATTTCACGGTACTGAGAATGAGTAAGATATGATACATAGCTTACCAAATCAATGGATCTAAGGACAAGATTAAGATCGATCAAATCCGTGTAGTCACGAATTTTTATAATATATTCCCTGAGAATTAACTTCTTTACCCCCAATCGCAAAATCAAAATTTCCATTGAGGTTTCTTTAGGAATGACCCTAATATCTAAAGCACCATATAGGATGGCACTAGCAAAACTTAAGGAACTTAAGTTATAGTTGCAAGAGCTACTCGAAAGTGAGTATATTTAATCAAGTTCATCTGATTGTAGAACACCAATACTTTTTTTATATATAAAGAAAAATGATGGGACTTTGAGGATGTGTATAGATTTCTAAGGCTTGAATAATGTTATGATTAAGAATAAATATCCCTTGCCAAAATGGAGGGACTTTGATCAATTACAAGGCTCTCAGGTCTATTTTAAAATGGATCTTAGACAAGGGCACTACCAACTAAAGATTAGAGATAAGGATATGTCTAAGATAGCACTGAACACTCAATATGGTCATTTTGAGTTGATGATATTGCCATTTGGATTGATAAATACACCTGCAACATTTATGAATTTAATGCACCGTGTAATTAGGCCAAATTTAAATCAACTCGTGGTTTTTCTCGTTGATGATATTTTGGTCTATTCAAAGAATGAAAAGGCCTACTAGAAACACTTAAGGACAGTATTAAAGACACTTTGAGAACATAAATTTTATGTTGAGTTTAGTAAGTGTGAGTTTTGGTTTGATAGGATAGCTTTGTTGGGTTATATCATTTTTGAAGAAATAATTAAGGTTGATCCATCCAAAATTAAACCAGTGCTAGAATGGAAAAGGACGAAAACAGTAACTGAGGTGAGAAGTTTCTTGAAACTGCCAGGTTATTAGTGGAGGTTTGGTACAAGATTTCTCAAAAATAATAACCCCATTGTCTGGGCTAACTCATACGAAGATGCCATTTAAGTGGACTGATAAATGTGAGCTTAGTTTTCAAGAGTTCAAGAAAAGATAATATTGGCACCAATACTAGCCCTACCCAAGGGTACTAAGAATCTTGTGGTGTATACTAATACTTCTGAATAAGGTTTAGTAAGTGTTCTAATGTAAAATAAAGGTAATAGCCTATGCCTGAAGAAAATTGGAATTATAGGAGCTGAACTTCTCTATTCATGAGTTAGAGATATGTACATGATAGAAAAAGATATTGGAAATTTAGTGTTGGGGATATGGTGCCTTAGAAGGTGTCACTCAGGAAGCAGTTTGCAAGGATTGGCAAAGGAAAAAAGTTAAGCCCTTGGTATGTGGGCTGTCAAAATAGTGGAGAGAATTAGAGCAGTAGCGTATCGAATTTTTTTTACCACCAAATCTTACAAGGATACATAATGTATTCCACATGTCACAATTAAAGAAATATCACCCAGACCCCTCGCATATCATTAAGTATAGGGTTCTACCACTTTAAAAAGATCTGACATTCGAAGAGAGACCAATCTAAATTTTAGATCAAACAATGCACCAGCTGCGCACTAGAGAGATCTCATAGAGGAACCATAATATAGAGGAGGCAACATGAGAAAGCAAGGAGGAAATGCGAAAATATCACGCGGAACTCTTCGTTAACCCATGTTAGAATTTGGGGACCAAATTCTTGGATGTGATGCCTTAGAAATTCTTTTCATATTTAATTAATTATTTTATCTTATTTTATTTTTACTTTAAGTATTATTTAAATTAAAAAATGTAATATATATATACATACGCATATATAGCATTAAATTATCTCTCGTTCAAATAAAGATAACTATTATTTAGGTTCATATACATATATATATATATTAAATATTCCAAAGTTTGGAAGAATAAGTTGTAATTTTACTAGAATTAATATTATATTATTACTAGGAATCAATAATTGAAACTTTAGGAATTAATAATAAAAAATTTGATTTATTGTAGGATTTTCCTAGTCCTACAAAGATTATAACTAGAGTTCTACTTGAAGTAAACCACTTCTCCCATACATATAGTCCCTACAATCTACAACCTTAGCCACATAATCAAATTACAAATAAAAAAGGGGGAGAAATGGTAGAAGAAAAAAGAAGCATTGCAACAGCAATGGCGAGTCTTCATCACACTTTTGATCAGAATTGAGGCTCATGATATAGATTTATGTGGCATCTAATGGCAAGTAAGGCAGTATGATCCAATTATAAAACTTCATAAGCTAAATAAACTAGTGGTTACAAGCTAACAAGGATCAAATCATGCCTATAATCCAGACTTAGATATAGTGATACTTTGAATTGCTAATTTCCAAGGACAAAGTGGTGAGCTCTCTTCACCAATCCAGAATCTGCCAGAAACTGGTGCAGTAGGAAGAGAGCAATTTTTACTCGTCTAAACTCCTCCAAAATTTACGGCAACCTCTCAACACCTTGGAAGAAACACAATAAAAAATTCAAATCAAAAAGCTTTTTGGATCTCCCTAGAAAAATTCACCAAATCGGTGCTTTGCTCAAGTGGATCTCCAAAACTTAGCAAACTAACTTGTTCACCTCTATTGATAGGATCCACATACCAATTGAAACTTCCAAACTCTCCTCACTATAAGCTGGAATAAGAGAGGATAATGACAATGATGGAGGCCGATTTGAGGTAGGGAAGAAGAAGAAGAAGAGAGCAAAGCTTTCAATGCATGAATGCAATGTTTGCAAGGAATTTTGGAGGGAATTGTGGAAGGAATCTAATTCTTTCACACTTTCAGCAATGACCTATCCTCACACCCTCTATATCTATATATAGAGTGAGGTTGGTGTGATGCCAAGTTGGCATCATACCTTCCTCAAGGTGGGCGGCCAACTTGTATTGCCAAGGAGGCAAATGCAAATTCAAATTCAATTTGAATTTCATTTGCATCTTAATTACATTTGAAATCTAATTTCAAGCTAATTAAGATGCTAATTCAAATGAACATTTCATTTGAATTTTTCCTCTAAAATGTATTCTTCCCATTAATTAAATTAAACACTTTAATTTAATTAATTAACCTTTAACTTAACTCTTAAATCAGACAAGCTTAACTCTTAAGCTTAATTTTGTTAACTTAACTCTTTAAGTTAACTTGACTAATTGATGGTCACTTTGGCACCAAATAATTAACTCCTTAATTAGTCTAATTTAACCCTTTTAAATTAATTGATTAATTTAACACTTAACTTAGTCAAGCCAAAATTGACCTTTAAATTTGACAAGAGAAATTCTCTAACTCTTAGAAAATTGCTCCATTAACTAGGAAGCTAATTGGCTTTTGTGTGTGACCCAATAGTTTCTACAATTCATTGGATATGGGCTCACAACTCCTTGTCACTTTTGAATATCATATATTCATTTTAGTTTAAAACACTTTTAAACTAATCGACTCAATTCAATTAATCTCATTAATTGAGAATACTCAATCTCCATAGTCGATGTCCAACCTCAAGCCCATGGAGCCCAAAAAATTGGCCAAAATGAATATTTTGGGAAACCATTATAGCTCTATGCTTACCATGCAAATATGGTCATTCCGTCTCCTATCTCCCGAAAGAGGCCTAGAGCAAGATATTTGTCGGCTCCTTAATAGCCTCAATCTTAATAGCCTCGATACTATATCTCTATTCTGAATGTTTGATTCCTCTGTGTGACCTCATCTTTGGAAAACTCCTTTTCCAAATTGTCACACCACTTTGCACAAGAATTTCTTAGAATTGATCATTATAGAATACATAAGAGATGCACTCGCCCTTCACAAAAGCGAGGAGTCAGATTCTATCTTGGATCTCATAAACCTCTATGCGAAGTAGCTCATACCCAACCTCAACCCGAAACACCCGCTAAGTGGTCAAGGAAAAGTCAAAGCATGAGGACCAAACATAAGGGTTACCATGTCTAAAATTCGGATAGACTTGCAACAACGATGCATCAATCCAAGAGTTGAATATTGCTTCATTCTATGAGCAACCGTATGAGATATGGGCGCATGTTAATGGGTATTTGTTAGAGAACAAGGCACTAAAGACCTGCCAGAGATTTTTAACAATGGTGGAACCTATTGGGTTACACACAAAAGCCAATTAGCTTCCTAGTTGATGGAGCAATTTACTAAGAGTTAGAGAATTTCTCCTAGTGGACCAATTTTTTAGGTATCCAATTTAAAGGTCAATTTTGACTTGATTAATTTAAGTGTTAAATTAATCAATTAATTTAAAATGGTTAAATTAGACCAATAATTAAGGATTTAATTAAAGTGACCATCAATTGGTCAAGTTAACTTAAAGAGTTAAGTTAACAAAATTAAAGTTAAGAGTTAAGCTTGTTTGGCTTAAAAGTTAAGTAAAAGCGGGAATAACACATTTTGGAGGGAAAAATCAAATGAAATGTTTATTTGAATTGGCATCTTAATTAGCTTGAAATTAGATTTCATATGTAATTAAGATGCACATGAAATTCAAATTGGATTTGAATTTGCATTTGCCACCTTGGCAATGCAAGTTGACCGCCCACATTGAGGAAGGTGTGATGCCAACTTGGCATCACGCCAACCTCACCCTATATATAGATATAATGGGTGTGAGGATAGGTCATTGCTGAAAGTATGAAAGAATTAGATTCTTATCACAATTCCCTCCAAAACACCTTGCAAGCATTGCATTCATGTGTTGAAAGCTTTGCTCTCTTATTCTTCTTCCCTACCTCAAATCAGCCTCCACCATTGATATTCTCCTCTCTTATTCCAACTTATAGTGAGGAGAGTTTGGAAGTTTCAATTGGTGTGTGGATCATATCAATAGAAGCAAACAAATTAGTTTGTTACGGTTTGGCAATTCACTTGTGCAGAGCACCGATTTGGTGAATTTTTCCACGGAGATCCATGAAGATTTTTTGATCCAAAATTTTTAGGTGTTTCCTCCAAGATGTTGAGAGGTTACAATATTTTTTTGTGAATTTTGGAGGATTTTTGACGAGGTTAAAAATCGCTCCCTTCCTATTGCGCGGTTTCGGGTAGATTCTGGATTGGTGAAAGGTTCACCACTTTCTCCTTGGATATTAGCATTTCAAGGTAACACTCTATCTAAATCTGGATTTTAGGCATGATTTGATCCTTGGTAGGCTATTAGCACTAGTTATTTTGAGCTTTTGAAGTTTGATAATTAGATCTCAGTGGCTTACTAACCTTCAAGTGGTATTGGAGCCTAAATCATGCTTAGATTTGGATTTTTTGTTAATCATTGATTCATATGATGGATTGATCATAATCACCAAATTCTCGATTCATATGATGGATTGGAGTGTTTGGATGATGTTCTATGTGGCTCCTTGATTGATGAATTGAAAGCATGCTAATATGTGTTTTAAGTGTTGATTCATATGATTAGTATGTTTTAATTCATAGCTATTAATGTTGAATTTTGATTTAGGATTAATTGATGTTATGTGTTGACATAGCATGTTGATGAATGGCTAAAATAATTTTGGTCATTTTTGGATCCAATGCAATTGGAGTTTTGTTGGAGATTTTTTAAGAATACGATTCTTACTTGAACTTGATTTTTTTAAGCTTGATTAAGCACTTAAGATTCCAGCTTTAAAATGTGTTTTAGATATGGAAATTGGTCCATAATATGTAATTTAATGTTTAGAATGAGTTTTAGCATTTTTTGTGCACAAAAGTTGAGCTAAAAATAGCCCAACTTGCCTTTGACCCAAAATAGGGGGTTGTTGCCGGCTTTGGTGCACACTGGCAGGGCAATGACTGAGACTCACTACCTAGCCATGTGCTTGCCTCATCCAGCAATGCTCGGTCATGGATTAGGCGAGTTTTTGTGCAATTTTTGGGCTCCTTTATAGCTAGAAATGGTGTTAAATCATATGTTATGGATGCACAAGTGTTGTGCAAGTTCTCAAAATTATGTTTGATATTTTTCAAGCTCCTGAAATCTTGTTAAAGTTAATCTCCAAATGTTGCATAAGTGTTATGCATGATCAATTATTTGTTAATTTGATTAGTATTTAATTGTTGGAATTAATTGTTAATTCTAGATTTGTTTATTGTTCATTTAATTGTTGAATGGATGATGAATGAATAGGGATGATCATGAGCCTTTAATATTGATTTTATTTGTTTCAAGTTGTTGAATGGGTTGTATTAAATTGGGGCTTGTATGCCTCTTTATTTCTACCTTGCAAATGTTATGAGAGTTGAATCACTAGGAGTGAGGATTTCTTTTTCATGTAAAAGTTACATGGAGCAAAGGAGCCCATGGAGGCATGGAGACTTTTGAAGACCCATGAATGTATGGGATACACTGATGTAATAGCTAGATTTAATCAACCCACTTAATATGAACTAGGTAATGCATCTATAGCTCTAAGTGCACCACTTGGTTAGGCTCATGGTCATCCCACCCTATGAGCATGCTAGGCGCATTTACTTATTTATGCTTTTCAAATCCTATTGATGTATCAGATGCACGGTTAGGATACAGAAAACCTAAATAAGAAGATAAAATAATGAGATCTTTGCAAGAAAAAACCCTCCACTTAGAATGACTAAGTGCTTTTCAAATATTAAGTCAAAATGGATATAAACTAAAAGAGTTTTAATTAATTCAAACTTTCTACCAATAGTGTATGCCATGATGATACTACCAATTTTGTGTGATGGCACTCGGTTACGGGGGTCACACTTAGGAGGAAAGCTGTGAGCATGCACTTAGCATAAGATGCACTTTAACTTAGGAACGCCCACACATTGGCACTCGGTTATGGGGGATTATGTGATTCCCGTCTTGAGTCAAAGATTGATTGGTAGGTTCGACTTAACACTTAGTACCATAGATGGCGCACAGTTACGTGGGTCTATGTGAAAAGTGAGGCAAAATATATCAAGAGTTGCATGAGATGCAATTAGAAAAAAATTGCTTACCCTTCGATTGTTTGTGGATGGCACTCGGTTACGGGGGTCCACTTGCAAGTCCTTAGGATCTTGATTCTCACTAGGAAATATGATTTTCGAAATTCTTCTTAGAGGTGAAGAATTTGATAAAATAGTGGGAGGAAAACATGCTTGAAAGACCATGAACACGTTTTAATATAAAATTCAATCACATGCTTATTCTCTTTTTTGCCTTTGAGGATTTGTGAAATCTCAAGAATGGCTTAATTTTCTACTCAATGTTATTTTGGAAAGCAATAAACCAATTGGGCCAAACTTCCACAATTAACTTAACCTCAAAAATCGCTCTAGATCCCTAGAAACAGATATATGTCATATATCAAGGTGCTCCTAATCTCATGGGAATTAAAGTAGATCAAGAGACACGTGAAAAGTTCACGAATTAGGTTTAGGATTGTCCTATCCTATAGTCTCATGGTAGCATCTAAAAACTTTAAAAGTCTCAAAGACACATAAATAGTACCTTGGTTAAAGTTTACAAGAGTTGTAAAGCAAACAAGGTATGAAAAGTTCATGGTGTCATAGGAGATTTTACATGCTAGGATGGACGTAAAGTCATGTGTCATCAACTATGGTCTAAAGATGATTAGCCTTGGAGAAGCTTTTTCTACTTGGATGTAGTGATGGACAATGATCTCCATGAGGATAATGATCTCCATGAGGATTTGATCCTCACATCCTCGCCGAGTTTGATTGATCAAAGTGTTGATCTAGAAGGAGACTACCATGACAAGGGCAAACCTTTGACACTTGTTTCCTCCTCTAAGCTATGGGCACTAGGGGTGCTAGAAAGTGAGGTAAAAGAAAGAAAAGTTCATCCTCTAAGGAAAAACAACTATTAAAGGCTTCTAGAGGAGTCAAGAAGATAATAGAGGATATAGTCGATATTATTTGTTTCTACTTTGGCAAGATAGGCCATTGGAAGCGATTTTGCAAGGAATACCTTGCAACCCTTTGGAAGGGTATGTACTTTATTGAAGTGCATTTAAGAATAAATTCTTCCTCATGGATATGTAATATCGCATGTGATTCCTATCTTTGTAAGTTGTTACAAAGAATAAGAAAGAAGAATAAAACTAAGTGAAATGGATATGATCCACTGCCTTGGCTAAGGAGCAAGAGTTGTGACCAAAGTCAAAGGTGTATAATAAGTTGAACTTAGGGAACTCCATTATTATATTGAACCATTGCTATTATGTGTCATATATTGTTGAGAACATTATTTCAATTTTCATTTTGGATAGCGAAGGATTTGATCCTTCTCTATCAAATAGGAGGTTGAAGGTATTAAAGAATGGGTTCTTCAATTGCTTATGGTACACTTAACAAAGGATTATGCATATTGGATTCTCAACCATCACTAATGCACTTTCAACAAGGTAAGAAAATTAGATATCCAAGAAATGCCATGTTATGATGTGCAAGACTTGGGCATATCTCCAAGAAGCTCTCAAAGCATTAAATATTAGTAGCATTGAGGAACTTCCTACTTGTAAATCTTGTTTAAAGGAAAAATTGACCAAGGCTCTTTTTGTAGGACAAATGGAGCCCTCCACAAGTCTTTTGGATTTGATCCATACAAATGTTTGTGGACTACTAAAAGTTAGTGGGAAAGAAGGCTATTCCTACTTCATCATCTCCATCAATGATTATAGTCGGTTCGAACATGTGTATCTTATGAAGTACAAGTCCGAAACTTTTGAAAAGTGCAAAAGTATAGGAATGAAGTGGAAAAGCTATTAGGGCTAAGTATTAAAGCTCTTCGATCGGATCGAATGGGAGAATACTTGAGCATCGAAATCTTGGATTGTCTAAAAGAGAATGGAATTCTCTCTTAATGGACTCTGTTCGGCACACCCCAAGGTAAATAGAGTAGCCGAGAGGAAAAATCATACCTTGTGGGACATGGTACGTTCCATGTTGAGCTCTTTGATGTGCCTATATCCTTTTGGGGATACACCTTATCGATGGCAGTGAAGTTACTAAGTGCAGTACCTTCAAAGTCGATGCCAAAACACCATATGAGATGTGGCATGGCAAAGCACCCTCTTACCAATTTATCAAGGTTTAGGGATCTCCCGCCTACATGAGACGGACAGTAAGAGATAAGTTGGATAGTTGATCCACCTTGTGCAAGTTTATGGGATACCGTAGAGAGTCTATGTGTTACTACTTCTATGATCCCTCGGAACAAAAGGTATTTATTTCAAGAAACGCCACCTTTTTAAAAAAGGAATATCTATAAGATAGAAAAAGGCATTGTCTTTGAACTTGGTGAACTTCAAGATGATCATGGGTTACTACTTCTATGATCCCTCGGAACAAAAGGTGTTTGTTTCAAGAAACGCCACCTTTTTAAAAAAGGAATATCTATAAGATAGAAAAAGGCGTTGTCTTTGAACTTGGTGAAGTTCAAGATGATCATGAAATTCCACAAGCGATGGAAACAAATGAGCAACAAGAGCCTCACACACAACCTCTAAGAAGGTCAGACCGAATCAAGAAGCAACCTTAAAGGTTCAGGTTCCTCCATGAGACGGGCCAATTGGATAGTGATCCGAAGACCTATGGAAGCTATGTTGGACATAGATTTAAGACGTTAGCTTGAAGCCATGAGATTCAAAATGGACTCCATGTACTCAAACCAAGTATGAATTTGGTAGATCCACCAAAGGGAATAGTTCTCGTTGGTTGCAAGTGGATTTATAAGCGAAAGCTTGGTGTAGATAGAGAAGTGGTGACTTTTAAGGCACAACAAATGGCAAAAGGTTACACTCAAAGACCCGATATCGATTTTGAGGAAACTTTTTCACCGATCGCAATTCCTAAGTCCATTCGGATTATACTTTCCATAGCCGCATATTATGACTATAAGATATGACAAATGGATGTGAAAACCGCATTCCTCATCCGAGATATTGAAGAAGAAATCTATATGGAGCAACCACAAGGTTTTATATCCAAGGGAAGTGAGCAAAATGTTTGTAATCTCCAGAGATCCATTTATGGACTCAAACAAGCATCCCGAAGTTGGAACATATATTTTGACAAAACGGTCAAATTGTTTGGCTTTGTCAAAAATGTATATGAGCTATGTGTATATAAGAAGGCTAGTGAGAGTAGTGTATAGCTTATTGTGCTTTATGTCGATGACATTCTTCTCATTGGGAATGAGGTAGGAATGTTAGAGTGTACTAAAGCGTGGTTATCTACACAATTCTCCACAAAGGATTTGGGAGAAGCATCCTGCGTATTGAGAATACGTATCTGTAGAGATAGATCTGGGATGATGCTGGGGCTATCCCAAACCCTATACATTGACAAGATACTAAAGGGGTTTAATATGGAAGAATCCTAGAAGGGATTCATTCATATATGACATGGCATTTGTCTTTCTAAGTCTATAGCCCCTAAGACTGAAAACGAAAGACAAAGGATTTCCTACATACCTTATGCCTCTACTGTTGGTAGCATAATGTATGCAGTTCAATGTATAATACCGGAAATGGCACACTCGCTAAGTATTACGAGTAGGTTCCTGTCCAATTCCAGTGAGAGTTACTGGATAGCTATTAAAATAATCCTTAAGTACTTGAGAATGACTAAGGACTTACTTTTGGTATACGGCAATAGAGAATCAAAACTCTAGCAATTTTCGGATTCAAGTTTCCAATCCAATGTAGATGACATAAAATCCACTTTTGGATTTAGACATTTTGCCTTAATTGCGGCATGGTGAAGTTGGAAGAGTTCCAACAGGACACCACGGCTGAGACAACCACCAAGGTGAAATAATTTGTGGTTTTGAAAATCGCAAAAGGATGTGTTTGGATAAAAGCTCCATCCAAGAGTTGGATGTAGTGCCTAGCGCGCATGAGCCTACGATTGTCTTTCGAAGACAATTTTGTACTTGAGCCAAGAGCTGATCAATGATCCAAACACAGAAAATGCGTTATCATTTGATATATGATATCATTTGATAGAGGCGACAACTGAGTGGATAAAGTTGCCTCAAAAGAGAATTTAGTAGAACCATTGTCTAAACCCCTAACGCAAAAGGTCTTTGAAGAACATCTTGAGAAGCAGGGTTTCAAGGCCATGGGGCATTGGCTTTAAGGCAATTGAGAGACTGTTGGAATAGTGCCCGGCAAGCTAATTAGATTGTCCTTGTAAAACTATTTCCTTGTAATACAATCTTGATTGAATGATATTCTTTGTATGGCCATCTTCATCTTATACTCTTTAATACTTCACTTGTATTTGTATGAAGCCCTTAGATCACTCTTGACTGTGGGGCTTGGTTTGATGACCATAGAATGAGTCTCACACGGTTGTGATCTTAAATCTTCCAAGTTATAAATCTCACACGGTTGTGATCACACGGACATCTAAGATCCGGATAAACTTACACAAACAATGCATAAATCCAAGAGTTGAATATTGCTCCATTCCACGAGAAACCCTATGAGATATGGATGCTTGTTAGAGAACAAAGCACTGAAGGCCCACTAGAGAATCCACTAGATAGCCGTAGTGGTAAGTTCTCCAACTTACGCTAGTGCAGATTATTAGTCCTCTGACCTGAAGATACATGGTAACCTTATGTCCGGTCATCATGCTTTGACTCTTCCTTGACCACTTAATGAGTCTTTTGGGTTGAGGCTGGGTGTGAGCTACTTCGCATGAAAGTTTGTGAGATCCAAGATGGAATCCGACTCCTCGCTTTTGTGAAGGGCGAGTACATCTCCTATATATTCTATAATGATCAATTCTAAGAAATCCTTGCGCAAGGTGGTGTGATAATTTGGAAAATGAGTTTTTCAAAGATGAAGTCATATAAGGGAATGGAACATTAGGAATAGAAATATGGTATCGAGGCTATTAGGGGGCCGACAAATATCTTGCTCTAGGCCTCTTTAGGGAGATAGAAGATGGAAGGACTGTATTTGCATGGTAAACGTAGAGCTATAATGGTTCTCCAAAGCATTTATTTTGGCTAATTAGTTGGGCTCCATGGCTTGAGGTTGGACATCAACCATAGAGATTGGATACTCTTCAATTAATGAGATTAATTGAATTGAGTCAATTAGCTTAAAAGTGTTTTAAACTAAAATGAATATATGATATTCAAAAGTCACAAGGAGTTGTGAGCCCATGTCCAATAAATGGTAGAACCTATTGTGTCACACACAAAAGCCAATTAGCTACCTAGTTGATGGAGCAATTTTCTAAGAGTTAGAGAATTTCTCCTAGTGGACCTATTTTTGAGGTATCCAATTTAAAGGTCAAATTTGGCTTGATTAATTTAAATGTTAAATTAATCAATTAATTTAAAAAGGTTAAATTAGACCAATAATTAAAGATTTAATTATTAGGTGCCAAAGTGACCATCAATTGGTCAAGTTAACTTAAAGAGTTAAGTTAACAAAATTAAGCTTAAGATTTAAGCTTGTTTGACTTAAGAGTTAAGTCAAAAATTAATTAATTAAATTAAAGTATTTAATTTAATTAATGGAAAGAACACATTTTGGAGGGAAAAATTCAAATGAAATATTCATTTGAATTGGCATCTTAATTAGCTTGAAATTAGATTTCAAATGTAATTAGGATGCACATGAAATTCAAATTGGATTTGAATTTGCATTTGCCACGTTGGCAATGCAAGTTGGCCGCCCACCTTGAGAAAGGTGTGATGCCAACCTCACCCTATATATAGATATAGTGGGTGTGAGGATAGGTCATTGCTGAAAGTATGAAAGAATTAGATTCTTATCACAATTCCTTCCAAACCACCTTGCAAGCACTGCATTCATGTGTTGAAAGCTTTGCTCTCTTTTTCTTCTTCCCTACCTCAAATCAGCCTCCACCATTGATATTCTCATCTCTTATTCCAGCTTATAGTGAGGAGAGTTTGGAAGTTTCAATTGGTATGTAGATCATATCAATAGAGGCAAACAAGTTAGTTTGCTACAGTTTGGAGATCCACTTGTGCAGAGCATTGATTTGGCGAATTTTTCCAAGGAGATCCAAAAGCTTTTTCATCTGAATATTTTACTATCTTTCCTCCAAGATGTTGATAGGTTATAGTATTTCTTTCGTGAATTTTGGAGGAGTTTTGAAGAGGTTAAAAATTGCTCCCATCCTGCTGCGCAATTTCTAGCAGATTCTGTTTTGGATTGGTGAAAGGTTCACCACTTTCTCCTTGGATATTAGCATTTCAAGGTAACACTCTATCTAAATCTGGATTTTAGGCATGATTTAATCCTTGGTAGGCTGTAAGCACTAGTTATTTTGAGCTTTTGAAGTTTGATAATTGAATCTTAGTAGTTTACTAGCCTTCATTTTATGTGTAGAAACAATATGATTTTTATATCCTAGAAACATGCCACTCGGAGCCATAAGTATTCATGAATTGGAATAAGGCTTTTTTGTAATCAAAACTCCACCTGCCATGCAGTATGTCCATGAGTTTGCATGTGATTTCTTTAGGAATGAATAAAATTACTTTACAAAGGTAAGATTCATGATAATTGATGTGCTGCCAAGAGCCCATGAGTAATACTTTGGCACTTAGTAAATAACTATTGTTTTCTTTTAACATTTATTGCCACATACGAGGGTGGTTATTTTGAGATATGAATTCCCATTCAATCTGTTGTAGGATTGAGTTGTAGATTATTTTTTTTTTGTGGGAGGGGGGTGGTAGGGTAGTAAGTTGTTATGATAGGCTTATGGCACCCATAAGTCTAATTCTAAGTAAATTTTCTCTTATTAGTCATTTAGATTAGTGATTGACGTGCTTACTAAATGAATCAGGTAACTAAACAATTGACTTGATTGTCTCTGAGATTGGTGATTGACTTCTAAGATCGATCTTGAAGGTGAGTGCCCATTCCTATATATAATATATAGTAATACCTTTCAAAACCTAGAAGGATATATATTGTAACGCATTCCGTGAAACTTTTCTTCAATTTATATTGCACTATATTTATATTCCACTGCACGCATAAAATTTTCTTATTTTTTACAAGCTAATGGAAAACATATTCTTTTATGATCTCTTTTTATTTAATAATATTTCTAGACTAGCAATTAAATCCAATGATCAACTAATAATTGAATTTATTGTTACTACTACTGTTACTATTAGTTGGATCCAACTTTGTTTGGGTGTATGAGAGACTTCACCAGGTGATAGCAGGCTTGCCGGTTGAACCCCAAGTCCCCATTGCCTAATCCCTCCAGCGCAACAAAAGCCGTTTGTGACCGAGGTGGGTCGTAGGATTTTTCGAGGACCTAGGCTTGGGCACTATTTGGTAAGGTCATGTCTTGCTCAGTGCAATAAGGGACTGTTATATGGGAATCATAAGGTTGACTGCTACAACAAACACTGGTTCGGTCATCGCATTTAATTATTGGCCTATTAAAAAAGTGTTTGCTGCTATATTCTTGTTTTACTATTGTACAACGCGTGACTATTTTTTTTTATTTTTTCTCAAACGTTTGTCACTGAGCATTATTTTGATGAAAATATATTCTTAAATTCACATTGCATACACTTGGTATCACTGAGTCCTTTATTCACACTCCTATATTTTAAACTTCCTTCTGGCAAATCTAGACCCTAACCCTAGTAAAAAGGTGGATCTTTCTTACGATGAGAATCAAGACTGAAGTCTTACTTTGGGATCTTTGCAGTAGACAATTTTGTTTCTTATTAATTTATTAGTTTTATTTTTTTATAGATTTTATTTATTTTAGTTGAGCTTAAGTGTTGACACTTTCAGTCTTTATGTTACAAGTGTTGACACAACCGAAAGTTTTGAGTTCGAAAATATCTTCAAAAAATACAATTCATATTTATATCACGTGCATGGCATGCTTATTGATTTTGTTATTATTATTTGTAAGGGGTAATGGGTAGGTTCAAAAGGTACCTACTGCACTACCCCACGTGAAACCAAATGAAAATTTCGCCTTCAGAAAGTGATATATGCATATTCAACTAACTCAATAAGCTGGCGGTGGTTGAATCTTGAATGGTCTTCATTATACACTTGAATTAATTTTGAGGGAGCAATTTGTGAATTAAGTCAATTTTAAATTAAAAAGATTTATTAGATTAATTTTTCGATCAATGAAGGAGCTGGTTTTCTGAGCATTGTAATGAAATTTTGGAGATGGACTTATCTTAGAAATAATACTTGTAACAATAGTTTAATCTCAAAAATTATGTCGAGTGACTTTTTATCTAATAGTATTAATTTCACACATAAAATATGAAGTTAAGAGTTCAAATTTAAGGAACTCTTAACGTATTTGTATATATATTTTTTAAAAAAAAAACTAAAATTTGCTAATAAATTTGTCTAGTTTGAATCTACCCCAAGCCATCCTTTAAGACTGCAAAGGACACGTTTGGATATATAAATAGAATTGGTAGTGCTTGGTGACTAAGATTATACACAGTGGGAGTCAAATGACTAACTTTTTCCCACTATGATAAAGAATTACGCAATCTTGACTAAATTGTGAGGATTATTTATCAATTATTAGATGAATTGTGGATCGGGACCTTTATTCATTGAGAACTTAAAACACTAAAATCAAACACTTGATGGGGCTTGATATTATAATATATGAAACCCCATCCTACAATGCAAATTTAAATTTGCATTGTAAAACCACCTAATGTCATTTAAATTTATTTTATATATCTTATCTATTCATCTATGTATTTATGTGTACAAGTATATAACAAAAAACATATTTAATATAGATAGATGCTCACATATAAAATCTTAAAATATAAATTATATAAATTAAAATAAGAATATATTAAATATAAAAGTTTAAACTTTCAATATATGAAAATAAAATGTGTTTAAAATTATAATTTCTGGAAAAAAAAATTAAAGTTTGTACGAATAAATTTATAGATAATCTATTTTTAGTTAGAATGTTATTTTTTTTCTTAAATTTTAGAAACTCATAATCATAAATAATCACGAATTTATAGATCTAATAAATCTAATACTAAGATAAATTGAATCTCGAACCAAACTCTTTCACATCCTTAAGTTCAATTTAAAACGTTTTGCAGCAGTAGAAAACTACCAGAAGCGGTAAATCAAGTTATCAAGCTCAACTTATTGCTATAGCCATCACTTATAATAGTAACTTTTATTTTATAAGAGAGAAAAAAAAAAAAATTACACGCGCAAACAATCATCAATCATTTTTATTTAGAACAACAAAGCAAAGACATGTATATTTATACTATTTATAAGCACTAAATTTAAAATAATTAAATTAGTATGATACTTAATAAAATTAATTTTACCTTAGAAAGTAATATCAAAATAATTTTCTTTTCGCTTTTTTCCCCCTAATTATTTACATTTTTTTATCTTTTATTTGTATTATTTTATCTCATTTCAATTTTTGGCCAAAATTATCTTAGAAAATTCTAATAAATATATCAATACTAGTATAAAATTATAGTATGATGTAAAAGAATAAATAAAGATTTTAATAATTTTACTCTATAAAATGTATTTAGTATACATGTCAAATTTGAATGTGTCAAAATCACTAACAATATATATATTGTTAATAAAGCACATATTCTTTTTTTGATATTTTTTTGGTAATTTATTTAAAGTGACCTCACTTCTTTTATATAATAATAATTATTTATAATTCACTTATTTTATATTTATAATTATTATTTTATTATAATTTTTTAATTTTTATTCATAAAAAAAATAAATATATTATATAAATAAAATATTGTAAAAATTTTAGCACATGTCGGATGTGCCAAGTTGACATATATTATATAATATATTGCATTGCGTGTTGGGTTGTATCAATGCGTGTTTCCGTCCAAGTGCAAAAATGCAGGATGAGGCAAGGAGGTAGGTGAGAACTGAACTTGAGCTACTTTTGATATGCTGAACACGACGTCGTTAAACATGGCGGCTTTGAAGGAAACCTTCTACATCTCCCACGGTTCGCCGATGCTTGCCGTCGACGATTCCTTGCCGGCGAGGCACTTCCTCAAATCTTTCCGGCAGAGAGTGCTGCCGGAGAAGCCCAACTCCATATTGGTTGTTTCAGCTCACTGGGAGACCAATGAGCCCACCGTCAACGTCGTCAATGGCCCCTCAGACACCATCTACGATTTCTACAACTTCCCCAAGCCCATGTACCAGGTTGTCTATTCCCTTGTATTCATTATCCTTCCTGTTCTAGAGCTGTGGCTTCTGGGCTCTTTTTATTTTTCTTGTTTTCAGTTCTTTTCCTCATTCCTAATGGTGAATTCGTATCTGTAAAGACACTGAGTTACTGGGTTCTGCAAATTAGTCAACCTGGAATATGATAATCAAGTTGATTTCTTGAGTTTCAAGATTATCCAAGATGCCCCAAGGAGGAGTAGTTCAAGGGGCAAAACCGGAGGACTATGAGGTCCGATTGGATTCGGGTGTAGGCCTTTGACTAGTTTCATAGTAATTGTTACTGTGTGTTCAATATAGATTTTTAGTAACTGTAAAAGTTCATGAAAGTTGACTGTTGATCAGAATAATTGGTGGTTGTTAAGATCACAATGTGATAATGTGCAATTGATTCATTCTAAAAGTTCACGAAGATGCAAACTAGTTGATGAACAAGAAGGCGCATCAAAGGAGGATAAATACAGATTTAGAATCTGGGAAAAGCATGAAAATAAGCTACTTTCTGAAGAATTCTTCCTAGTGATTTTTACTGTAGTATATATGTAGCAATTGTTGACGCTGATCAACTTCACGGCTCATACTTTTAGCTTGTAGCAACAGATCTATGGATTGCTTTTTTCCCTTCATTTACTGGGTAAGATCTCGTGGTTGTATATATTTCTGTCTCTGTGTGTCTCTGAGTTTTCTATGTGGACTAACTAGGTATTAACCGACACCTGGCTGTTCATATCCATCCAAAACTGTCTTTCTTTGAATTTTCGCAATTGGGAACACTTTTTGGGGTGATAGAGTCGGCTGTCTCTTTGTAATCAACTTCTCAACCTTATTCTTATTGCAGTTCTTTTCTTTTTTTCTGCAGCTCAAGTATCCAGCACCAGGAGCGCCAGCACTGGCAAATAAGGTGAAAAAAATGCTTGAGGAAGCTGGATTCAAGCGAGTGCATGAGGATAAGAAGCGTGGTTTGGACCATGGAGCATGGGTTCCTCTTATGCTCATGTATCCCGAGGCGGATATTCCCGTGTGTCAACTCTCTATCCAAACGAATATGGATGCAACTCACCATTATAACTTAGGAAGGGCATTGGCCCCCCTCAAGAAAGAAGGCGTCCTCATAGTTGGTTCCGGTTCTGCCACCCATAACTTAAGAACCCTGCAAAGCATCAATGATTCTGTGGCTTCATGGGCTGCGGAGTTTGATAATTGGCTAAAAGACTCCCTCCTAAATGGAAGGTAAGTTTGGTAATACGAAATGTGTTTATATATGCCTTTGCAGTGCCAGGAACAGAAGATATGACATACTTTCATATAATGCCTTTATTGGTGGATTTAGAAAACACATATGCCAAAATAACAAAGCAGAAAAGGGACCAACACTGGTACACATATCTTTCTTTCTTGCTTATAGAAACTGTTAGAAAGATAAGTAAGCTGGTAGCATGAAATGTCTCAGTTGGAAGCTATCCATACTGAACAAGGTACAGGTAATATGTATTTATATAGGGTAAAGCAAGTACTAGACACTTTGATACAGTTCTCAGCATGCCGAGGAAAAAGGTTGTCCTTCATTAGGATTGCCAGTTTACTGTATGATGGCCATTCTATTGCCTGTCTCTATATAACATTTTGGTGATGCTTTGGGTTTTTAAATCTCAGTTTCTTGTGCCCAAAATTAAGTGTAGAACTTGTCTTGCATTGGAAGCATTTCTTCTTTTGTTTTATATTTTTATTTTCTTTTGATTTTTATGTCTATGGTACTCTGTTGATGCTTTACAATTTTCTCATCAAGCTGCATGCTTGGGATAACTGTTCATCTTGGTACTGGCAAATTACTTCATGAAGTGAAAATACCTTTCAGAGACTCGTAAAGATAAATTTTCTCTGTCTCCTGCTTATAAAAAATTCAAAATCACTTAATTTTTTGTTCTAGTCAAGTTGTCCTTGTGAAAAGGTTCAAATTGGTTTAGCACAGAGATCATGTCCATAAAACTTTCAACTTCAAGTCAACCAACTGCCTGCCTTTCTCTCCCATCGTACTACTGTAATACTTGCAGGCTATTATATCTGTTTTGGAAATTCAAGGAACTAATGGACAAGAAATTTGTTGTGGGTTATATATCTTTTGTTTCATTCAAGTTAAAACTATAGCTGATAGCTGACTTTTACTTATAAGCAGTGCCTGTTGAAGAAATTTGCAAGTTTATCAGGAGGTTATGTTTGGAAAAGAACAAAAATATTGTCAGATGGGATTTACTACAATGTTTGCAATTTTTGTTTTCTTTGTTTGATTCAATTCAAGCCCGAAGCTGACCTTGACTTTTGAGTAGTAACTCTTGGAGAAAATTTGTTGGAAATTTACTGCACTTTTTATCAGGAAAATAAGTTGCAAAAGAATGCAACTTCCATAGTGTTGCTCGGTATATGCTGGATTTATGCCCTCAGGAGCATGTACTCAACTTTTGTGATCCTTTGGACACAACAGGTATGAAGATGTTAACAAGTATGAGGAGAAGGCACCATTTGCGAAACTTGCACACCCATGGCCTGACCATTTCTATCCCTTACACGTAGCCATGGGTGCAGCTGGTGCGGATGCAAAAGCTGAGCTTATCCATGATAGCTGGGCTGACTACACACTCTCGTATGCCTCCTACAAGTTCACTTAACCATCCTAACCGACGGAGCAGACAAGTCTCTATGGATTTATCTTATCATTGCATTTTCACCGTGTGTGTGTGTGCGCGCGCGCACGCACGCACGCGTCGTGCTATATCTTATCTACCAAGATAAAATGTGGGAGAGATTGGCTTATTTAATTGCTGCAGCCAGCTGATAAAACCTGCTGCCAATGTATGTGATGTAACTTTTTCATGTGTTTCTTTAAGGGGTTGTTTGCCTTATGAGTTGTGCGTTTGAAACAGTGTTGACAGATTCCAATTTTTATATCATTATTATACCATTCCCAATTTAATTGTGTTGTGAGAGAGTTGAGTTGACATGAGACTCAAATTCTCCAGCAACTATGTTGTCAATTCATCTTCTAAGTCATTTCTCACAGACGTTACAATTATGTAAGTTGATTTAGACTTTTGATGTGTTGGAACCCATCTCACTCCATACCCTTCCTCAACTCAACTTGATATATATAAAGCTAAACGAAAACTACCTCAATCCCAACGACAAAAACTTTTATTAGAGGCATGTCTCATTACCCAAATCTTAAAAATGCCACCATCATATGTCATCATAGAAATTAGAAAGACTCAAAACTGACTAAAATCTTGTTGAAGCTGCAGTGACAAATTTATTTTTCCAAATAATAACAATTATGAATCAAATTGTTCCTCAGGATCTTATTTTTATCCTTTAGATTCAAGACTTAAGTTGAGATTGACGCAAGAATCTGTCTGTTGGCCTAGGATTAAATGTCGACCCATCAATCGACTGCCCAACCAAGCTACATTTGGGCGAATAGTTGTGTATATGAAATTATACGTGCAGGTGCGGCTGCGGCTCACAATCATTCCGGCCCGGGTACTCACTGATAATGAACTTCACGGCCAAATCAGTGAATGTGAATCGCAGGCTCCTTGGTCCAGAAAACCATAAACGAAGTAATACTCCCACACCACAAGGATCCTTGGGGCAGAAATTTAACTTTCCGTGTTGAACAGAGTATTGATGTAAAGAAAATTATACTTGCAAGATTCCAAACAGAAAACACGGAGAAACATTGTGAAGACTATTCCACAACTAGATGTACTAAATATTTCCTTATACTCATATTTATCACTATAAAATAACCATTTAAGTCTATATTGTGTCGCGAATTTACCTAAGAAACTAAATAATAAAAAAGCATCAATCGAGGACATGTAAACTAGTCGGAAAAACACAAGAAATTTCTTTAAATTTTTATTCATGTAGTCTTAAGGCACGACAGCCAGTAGCTACAGAAAAGAATGATGAATGCGAACCCGAATCCTACCAATGGAAGCAGCAGACTAGACATTAACGAGGCATCGATGGGAATTTACCCCCATCCAACGTCCTCACAAAAATCAATCAGCTGTTAATAAGAGCCAATGTACATCTTATAGAAACTAATTAATCTACAATCTACTAACTCTATGTGCGAGAACGAGAGAGATTCTCCTGCCAAAGACGGAAAAACACCCCGGCCCGAGAACCATAAAACGATGATGACCGTGCAAGTCGCCCCAATTTGAGGCCCCCCTGCACAAAGAATTTGATCATGGCTTTTGTCTAAAGTTGGTTAATTTGAGTCGCTGCTCCCAGAATAAAATCTTCTAATTTTCCCCTGTTGTTAGATTCCAGTTTAAGATTAAAGCAAGCAAATGTCGTTAGCAAAGTCAGGCTGACGAAGAATCTCTGTGGCAGATCAGTCTAAGTTTTCGTCGATCACCACCACCAATTTACCTATAATTCAGTTCAACTTTCCCTCATACCCTAAAACCGATGGTCCTCTGACTTTGAGGCGCTTAGGCCCGATCTCAATTGGGGGAGGTTCCCTCATGGTTTTCCCCAACTCATGCTGATGATGTCTGTGATCTCCTCTGTGAAGATCTCCGTGTTTACTCAAGACTTCTTCATTTGCTGTTTTCTTAAACTTGATGGAGATAGGAATACCACTTCCCCTGCCCATTTTTTCCCTTGAGGAACTAACTGGGGCTTCTTTACACTCTGTAGAATTACGACTTAGAATATCCGCATTCGAACGCCACTCATATGACCTTAACGACCCACATCGCACCTCTGGTTTATGCTTCTTCAATCGCTTAAAACCCTGAAAAGAGAAAAGGTGCAAAAGTTAATATTGCAAAAACTAAGCTGCACAAGAAATTTGATCAGAGATGCACCTCCCCCCCCCCCCCCACCCCAACAACAATATACCAAGTGAACTGTTTTAATTGATGTGATAAAGAATAAATGCCAAAGCACAAATTGCATTTTAGCACAGTTATACGTGACGAAGTTAAAGATCATAGATATAGCAAACCATAGCAAAAATTGAAAACAAATTAGACCAAAAAACATGGCCATCATTCTTGCTCGGTGAGGTCACCACCTTCTTCTCACCATGAACACCGCCTTTATTTTCTGTTTCAGTCAATAGCAGTTGTATTGGAAATTAGATCAGTTTTCCCTTTTCTCACAATTGTCATTCTCATGGGTCAAGAAATAGATTAAAAAGTCAGGGATCTTTTCGGACAGACCAAAGAGATTCGGGAAAGAACTATAAGCTACACAGCGAGAGTTACATGTCTGTATGACTTTTAAAAGATTAAATTTTTGCTCTCAGTAGTTCCAAAACCATAATTAAAGCAGAACTCATTGTTCCAAAACCGACTGTAACGTGACAATATCACAGAAAAAGTTTTAGCTAAAATTTGAGCATCCTTGGTGGACAATTTAGCTATTGCCAATGAAAAGGGTGGGGCATACATTTTTGCAAATGCATTTTTCGCTATATTTTATCCTTTATTTGGAGGGGAGCAGTCAGCATCTTTATCTATTACAGTAATCATAAACATGTACTCATATAGTATATGAAACAAACCAGTTAACAGAATTTCTTACCCAGATTGAGGACAATGCAGTCATGATAAATGCTGCTAAACAACCAATATAAAACATGAAATTCTGTACCTGTTGTTCATTATTGACAGATAGAGAATCTTGTGCAATCTTCTGTTCCACTTTGGAAGAAGATCGTCGTTTGACACGGAATATTTCTGAATCAGAATCATCACTTTCTTCATTGGTGGTACTCCTAATATCTACACCCTGAACAATTTTGTGTTGGGAACTAACATACTCGCTACTCGAGGACTGTGAAACTTCAGAGGTAGTTCCAACAAACTGTCTAGAACACATCATAGATCTGAAATTCCCTGAGTTCGAGTCCACGGACCCCTGCAATTCCAGCAAATGTAAAACATGCAGTTGACTTTTCAACAAATTAATTCAGTGTTCTTTTCCATTATACTTCTATGAAAATAAGAATGAAGAAAGCAACTTAGAAGATAATGAATCTTACATTGATATTTATGCGAGGAATGTCAGTTGACAACAGTGAAGACGAATCAAAACCAGAATCGTAAGAATTTTCAGTTCTAGTAGTTCCAGTGCCGTTGCACAATGGAGGACTAGTGGGTTGATTTTTTAATTGATCCCGTGTTGGGAAGATTTCCTTGTTTAACCCAAATGAAGTCTTGCAATAAGGAATATAACCATCATTTTCAGCTCCTGAGTATATGCTAGACAGCAAAAGAAAATTGTCACCATTTCTACAGTGTTGTTCAACCTCACGTAGTATATTCTCCTCCTGCTCAAACTGCCTTGCTGCTGCTTCCATATCCAAGATATCTTCCCTCACGGACAGCGATAGAGTGCTTCCACACTTCAAATCAAGTGATTTTATATCTGATGTGGAGACCAAAAGACTAGAATTAATTTACAGGACGAAATAATAGATACTGTTACAAAGATCATGAAAAGGCAAGTGAAAATTAATATCAAGTCTGTTATACCGTGGCGAAGGCACAAAGGATGCAAGTAACACTGGCAATTCAGATATGCTACATAACAATCACGTTTGCACAGGCTGCAAAGAATTGTTCCATGGGAAAAAGAAGAAACAGCAGCGCATTTTTTTGATTTCATCAGACACCACCGAGCACGGTGCTGAAATTGGATCAAATTCACAAAAGAAACCTTAATGCTGCAGTGAGACCTCAAATCTGCTTTTGAATAATCTGGGTCCTCACGCTCCAAACTCGTATAAAGTAGCATTGCTTCTTTGCACAGGAGCTCCTCTTGAGGAAGGAGAGGTGTCCTGTTAAGCAGAGCATAGCGCCGACTCGCAATTGATCCCAAGGGAAACCAATCACCAGTTGCAAAGTTAACAGCCTCGCCACAATTAAAACCTGTAAGATGTAAGATCAAAATTTTTTTATAGATTATTAAGACAGAAGAGCACAAGAAAGAGAAGGAGACAGTATTTCAAAATAATACCCTGTTAGGTAGAGAAACTGAGAAATTGCAACCTACAGGAGCAAATATGGCATACCATGACTAAATCCAGCATGATAAGCCCTAGGGAAAGTTATCACATATTCCCCAGGCTTCTGCACAGCTTTATAAACAGGAACATCATGCTCTAACAATATATTTGGTGGAAACAATGTTGTCTTCCCTAAAAGGACATCAAAAGCTCCATCCTCTCCATCAGCTGATAAGATATCACAAGTATAAACATGCTCCCTGACCACCTTTTCAAAAGCAAGAGCCGCATAACCAGGAATGCCATACCAAGTCTTTGCTGCTCCACAATGATGATAGTTGATGCTGCACATGGACGTCAACCAATGAATCAGCCAAGTAATGAATGAACAAAATGAAAAAGAACTTCCTTTTAAGTTTTAAGCACCGAAAAGCAAATACCTATACAGGTAATGATCTTCCACATGCCAAGCAAACATGCTAAACAGCATTCCAATGTAAAGCATTGGCTCAGTGACTCCCTGGAATGAACCAAATATCAATCTGACCCGCCATCAATATAAAATCCAAAAAGTTTGAATGAAAGAATTGGCTCATTACCGGGATTGATGTTTCTAGGAGACGCAAAATAGATTTTGGCAACCGAGAAAGTTTCTGCAATCAAAGAAATATAATAAAAAAATTACTGACAGATTCCACAAAAAGGTCATAAAGAAGATTAAAAAACAAAATAATTAGAAAGAGTGAATGAGATAAGAGCAAGGTTGTGAAGTTCTGTAAATCAGAATAATGGTAATATATGGAGATCAATGATCAAAAGTAGCAGGAGCTTGGAGGGAAATCTCTATCAAAGGCACTCAACCAAACAACTCTCAAAACTCTATATGTGAAAAAATATTAGCGACATAAAGTGGACTGGGATTTATCTTGCAAATGAAGACTTCCAAATACAACAAGAGGCAAAGAATATAAATGAAACCATAAAGATTGTAATTTAGGGATTTGCAGATAACAAATTTATGAGAATTCAGAAAGGGGAAAATCAACCAAAGTGTATATATTTTCTTCCTCCTCTTTGCTAGAAGCACTCAAATTCCACTGTCAAAGTTAATCCAACATTCCATGAAAACTAAATGAGTGAAATTTCTGTTATGAAATCAACACCTTCAAATTCCATCTGCTTTTTCCAAGCGGATCATTGGGAGAAGATGAAAACGCACTACCATCAACATCACACGCATATTCAACACTTTCAGTCTTTCCATAAGCTATTTCATGCCAAAATTCTTTTTCCATGAACGTAGCAGGAAGGCATCCAGCACTATAATATCTACGAGCAAAAATCTTGTTCGCCATTTTCTCGAAATCACGAAATGTGTAATTTCTGGAAAAACAAAATTTGTTCAAATCCTGAAAGAGAACTCATTTAGGGCATCGAATCTCAAACAAGAGAGAGAAGCACTACCTTCCACTCATGAAAAAGGTGACCTTATCATCACTATCCCATTCAGCCAAACGAAGCGGTTGCACCCTAGTTGTAAATTTGAAACCAGCTCTCTCTTTCATAAGAACAACACCAGCAGGAACAGAAGCACTCACAGGAGATACGATCTTGCAGATACCTAAAAGTTGATACATAATTGCAGCAGTTGTTTCTTTAATCAAGAAAACAATCAGTGGAAAGTACAACAGAAATTACATAGCAGGATGTAATAAGAAGAAATAAATGGAGTATTAGAAACATAGAGCCATGTCAAAATTTTACACAGAACGATGATAGAGAAGAAGTCACTTAAAAAGCCAAATAATACCAAAAGAATAAATTACTTAACAGGCAAACTTTATGGCTGTATGCACTTACCAAACTTGAGTGAAATCCAAATGGCATGAAACAAAATAATGAAAACCTATATATGCATGAGGGAAAAATTTCTAAACAAATGTGAGGCTTCATGCGTGAAACCCATATAAATATCATAATGGACATACCATATTTTGAGGCTTCTGGAGCTATCTTTTGCAAATAAACTAAAGGATCCTGAAATTCCTCTATACTTGGACTGTACACTGGACACTCCGGAATTTTGTCAGTCCATTCAAAGTCAGGTGTGTCAAACTTTGCCACTTTGTGCTTGGAAAATACATCTTTCTCATTGGAACTGCTGCCAATTTTGGAGTATGTATGGGAATTAGTTTGTAACCTCACACCACATGGAGCAGAAGCTTTTAAAGCATCTCCGCTGCTCTTACTCATCATGTTACTCACAAAGGTGGAGTCATTTTCCCTTTCTGTTTTCATCCGCTGTAGCCTTTTACGCTTCAAAAATTCTAGTTTAGCTTCCCTCAACATACAAACCCTTCCTTCCACCTGCCAAACAAAACCATAAGCAATAAGGATAAACACACGTGACGCAAATCACATGGATAGAAAATTAAGTTTCTCAAATACAATGTCCAGAGCAACATCTCCTGAAAAACCTACTCCAATAATTTTGATGGGCAAAGACATCCAACATTTCCACATCAGTAAGCTTTTGTTTTATCATTTCAGTTTCCTTTGTTTCTGTTGGTTTGTAACTACCCAGAAACAACCCTCAGATTAAAAGTTCGTGGCTAACAAAAAGAATCAATATGTCATCAATCATGTTAATGTTGCATGATTCCAGGCCATTCATGTAAAACAATTTCCAATCAAACTTCGCTATGATAGTATGACACCATTTTGGGGGAAAAAAAAAGAAAAAGAAAAAGAAAAGATTCTAACAAACAACAAAGTTCAAGTGATATATAAATTCATAGCCCTTTACAGTGGTTCACTAAAAAACAGATATGAACACTACATTAACTCCCTAAGCTAACTTGTTCACAAAATGAGAACAACTCCCTACATCAATTAACACATGTCACAATTTATTAATCTAACGTATTAAAAAAAAAAAAAAAAAAAAATCTGTCAAAAACAACATTTTCCAAAATTTGAAGAAAAAAAAAAGGCCCTAAAAGATTTCTGACATCAACGCAAAGCTAAACTGGTAAGATCCGAAGTTTTATGGAGAACGCATGAAACAGTGTCAAATGTAAAAACCCTGCAGTGCGATTATATATTTAGAGAGAAAGCAAAAAATGGGCGTAAAAATAGCACTAAAAGGAGGTTAAAAAAGGTATTACAAATAAGAATGAACTAATAACTTAAGATTACCGTCTGCAAATAGAGGAAAGCAGAAAAATTGAAAGAAACCACCGTTACCAGAGAAACAACATCAAAGCTCCAAAAAATATTATTCAGAGCCAAAATCCCACACTTTAGTACCAAAGATCAACAGTGCATATACATAGTACCCACAAAAATATTCAAAATCATAACGGATAACAGTTATCATGGAAATTTCACCAGTAAGAAGCATTGTCATAAGAATGCTTAAGATCCAAACAATCAAAAAATCAGCCATATGAACTTCCAGAATCCACATTAAGCACAGAAATTTATTTAAAAAAAGAAAAAGATGAAAAAAGCACAACAAGTTAACATATATACAAAGTCATACACACACGTACCATCTCATTCCGAAACACTTTGCCTTTAGCCTCCGTCTTCTCCAAGTTTTCACCGGAGAAAAGCACAATATAAAGCCTCGAAAACCCGCTAAAAGTACCCTAGACCTCGATCCAGGGCGCGAACAACCACAAAAACTCTATTGCACCTTCCACATTCTCACGAAACCTCCGTGGACCGAGTCAAACTCAGATCGGAACGATTCCACCCACCGAGTTACAACAGCCAATAAAACTACGTTGGCTTCTTATACGTACAGAGATATTGTCCAATCCTCCGGCCGCACTGTTCGCCGGCGGACCAGCAATTTTCCGGCGGGAGATAGAGACAAGTACAACCGCGTTATGTGTGTATAGAGAGAGAGTTTGTAGAGAGAGAAAGAGATAGATGAACAGTAGATGGAATCCTAACAAAGTACTGGGGTTTGGAAAACCGAAAAAGAGAAAAGGAGAGGATAATTTATACTTTCTATTTATACTCTCTTTAAAAAAATTATTAACTATAATTTTTAATTGAATTACTTACAGCGAATAATATTGAATTTCTTTTTAATTTAAAAGGTAAAAGAAAAGGTTTTGGTGGTTGTTAAGTTGGTTCAACCAAACGCCTGCCGGCCATTAAACGGCGGCGTTCCCAGGCCTAAACAATATCTCATATTTGCCCCTAAATTCGTATGTATTTACGGGGGGTCAGAGTCTGGTTGAGGGTAGCGAAATGTTCTAACAATTGAGGGTGAAAATGGTATATGAATGGAATGACGGTGTTACCGAAGAGTTGGTCCTGATTAGGTCACAGTAGGGAAGAGGTATTGATGACGTGCGATGACGAGCACGGGAGAAGTGTGGTCTTGCGGTTGGTTAACCATTGGATTTACTGTTTATTATTTTCTGTGGACGGTCAGGAAAAAGATCCCACGAATTGGAACTGGGAAAACGGAAATGAGGATTAAAGTTTACGCATTTGACACGTATGTATACCCTTTTTGACCTAACTTTATGTTGGTAGCGTCGGTCAACGAAATGACATTTTTACCCCTTCTTGCTATCCGCGTTATAAATAAATGTTTTTAATTTGGGGTGGAATATTTTATGAAATAAAATTAATATAAGAAAAATTCCAAATAACTTTTTTTATGATTTCTCTTGAAATAGACAATTGCTTTTCTTACCGATGTAGATTTAATTTTTAAGGTTATTGAAACTTTAAAAAAATTATACCGCTTAAACATACTTTGTAAATTTTTTAATTAATTTAGAATAACAAAATAACAACACTAATTTTCAATCAATATTTTTTATTAAAGATTGTAATCTATACTATTAAAAAAAAATATATTTTATACCTAAAATGAAAATTATGATAACAAATTTCAAATAAATCAAATTTACCCTTTTACTTACTTATAAATTCAATAAAATTTAAATGTCCAAATAACCATTTTATATACAAAAATTTCTCTTATCAAGAGGTCAACTTAATATCTTACTGAGTTTTGAGTTTTTTTCCTTAATGTATAATGGATTATGAAATTTTTTATTTTACATTATTGCTATTTTCATAATTATACAACTTAAATATATATTTTAGATATATGTCAATTTTTAATATGATAAATATGATAATTTGAACAAATAATACATCTTAGTTAAAAATATTTTACATGCATAGAAACTGCTTGCAAATGGCTGTTAATGTTACTAAATTTTAACTTTTTCAATTTGTAGTAAAATTTCTTACCAAGTAGAATAAAAATAACAAAGAAAATGTATATGTAAAATCTAAATATTAATTAATTTTTCATTTTTATAATTTCAGATGATTACGTGCAAAGCATCGAATATATCCAGTCGGCCGGCCTAAATAATACTCAAACCACAATTGCGTCCGGGGTAGTTTTGACTTCTGATCACTTTTTTAATCCGAAACGGGCAGCACCTAAAATCTGAACACACAACAACACCCCCACCCCCCACCCCCCACCCCCCCGCCGGGCGGGGGCGGGTAATGTGAACGAGAGAGATGAAGCGAAACGTGGAGAATCCGGGAAGACGGTTGGACGCCACGTGGACCAATGACAGGATGGTCAATACACGTGGCGGGTACCGAGTGGAGATGGAGTTCTGTGGGGCGTGTTCCCGCGGGTAGCGCCAGGAGGGTAATAGCTGGCGGGTTGCAGCAAAGGGCAAAGGCAATGGGGCATCGCGTTCTCACAATGTGGTGGGGTCCACGCCACGGGGCTCCCCTCTTGGCCAATCCCGTGACAACATAATAAATCCGTCGCAACTCGCAAGGGCAAATATTAAACTTCTTATTGATAATTAACAACTCTAATAAAAATGGTGGCTTTATTAATGTTGATAGAGTAAAATAATTATCTTTAATATTTAATAATTTTATCTCAAAAGGAATAACACGTGATTACACAGTGTACTTTGCCTTGCTTACCTTTCGAATAACACAGACGAGTACGTAAAAAGCATGTAATTGTTTACTTTTGCAGTAGAGTCGATCTAAAACTATCAAGTTTTGATTTTAATTTTATTAAAAATATGAATATTTGTTTATTTCTACAATTGTGATTATATATGATATTAAAGAATGGACATTGAGCCTAACTCAACCCCAAAAATTAGCTCATGAGGTGAGGATTGTCCAAAATCATATATAGAGACCACAATTTATTTATTTCACCGATATGAGACACTAACACACCCTGCGCACGCCCAGAAATGAACATGTAAAGCGTGCAACGACATGAAATGGGTAGCCCAACAATATTGTGTAAACCCAACATCGAGAATGAGTGTCTCCGATATCATATTAAAGAATAGACATTGGGCCTAACTCAACCTCAAAAACTAGCTCATGAGGTGAGGATTGCCCAAGACCATATATAGAGACCACAATTTATCTATTTTACCGATGTGGGACACTAACATATGAAGTCTTAACTATAATTTCTACTTATTATCTGTTTGCTATTTATCTAAATTAGCTGATTGTTAATTAATTAATTTTTGTCCAGTATATTGTATATAATTAATTTAATAAAATAATAATAATTTTAATGTGTGTTTGGGTATAATGAAATTAGTTTACTTAATAATAATTTTCTTTTCTTGAAATAAATGTTGGCAACTACCGCATTCGGTTGGTAAATTTCATGATCAAGCAGCTCTTTAAAAAGTGCATGAAAACTACCATTAACTGCCTCCTCAATTTTTGTTTTCCATTTTACTTGGGGTTAAAAAAATGCAGCGAAAAATCAATTTAATCGTAGTAGGCTTGGTCTTTTTCTATTTGAGCTGGCCTCACATAAAATTATCTATACTCTACATATGTTTTTTTCACTTTTTTTCACTCATGTGGAATATACCAATACAATTTTTTTTAATTTATTTATACACACGCATATTAAGAATTCATTATATACCAAAAGTCCATTATATTTCATTATTTGCAAATTAATAGGAGTCTATTCCTAACTTTTCATTCTAAATAACAATACCTTATGCTACACGAATTATATGTTAAATTTGAATCCCTAATAGCAGCACACTTAATGTATGTATTTATATTTTAAAATATAAAATTAGAAAAATCATATACCAAATTTTACTTACTAGAACTTAATGGAAGGAAATTTTTGAAATTCCGCATGCCATTTTACCAAATATGGAAAGGTTGTATATCAAACTAACTTATACCCAAAAATATTGAAATTGATTAATACATAATATTGAAATAGATGCATTCTTTGCTTGGCTTGTCATTTTTCCCAACTTATGATAATAAAATTGTTCTTTGACCCCAATAACTATAAATTTTGAGGTTATGCCACTTCCATAGCAGACCTACCAGCAAATTTTAAATTTAGAACAAAGAGAAACACAAACTATTAACATCTTTATCTGATATATATATATATATATAGAGAGAGAGAGAGAGAGAGATTACACATCTTGAAAATATAGTAAAAAATTCTTACCAATTCGACACTCTAACTTATCTTACTTCAAATCAAAGGTCAATAACATGAATTAACTTGTGGTAAAAATTTAAAATTAATCATTATATAGTATAGACGAATAGTTTTACTGTACAATAATAAAAAAATAAAAATAAAATTGAACATTTTTCTTCAATGGGAATGATATAGTCATAATAAAGAGATTAATGGAGTAAATATTCCTCCCACATTTGTTAATTCAGTACAAGGAGGGAAAAAAGAAAAAAAAGAAAAAAAAAAGGGGGGGATAATGACAATTATTTGCTTGTTCAATTTAAGGTGTGAAGTGGTTTGTCCTAAAGTTTGGGACTACGTGGAAATGGTGAAGATAAGGGGAACTTTCTGGTTAGGCGGAGGTTGGCCCAATCATTAGTTTTCAACAGTCGGTGAAAACCAAGTACAAGTCTCCGGCGGCTCGGCTTTGACTTGGACATATTCACAGTGGGGCCAATCTGTGTTTCTTGCCTTCGGCTCCCAGCTCTGTGGCTCGGCTACCGGCTCTAGCTGACCTTTTTCTTATCTCCTTCTTTTTCAATTGACCTTTTCTTAATCAATTCTTTTCTAAATAACTTTACTTTAATTTTATCATTTTCTTTTTGTTTCCTATGGCTAATTTATGTACTTATAAAATAGAAATTCAGTGCAATCCAAGTTGGTATCATGTCTATGCACATTTTAATATTGTCCTTGAATATTTTTTAATAAAATAATAGTTCACTTAACATTTAATATTTTATATTCTTTTTACACGCGTATATCAAGAGTTCGTTAGAATTTGAAACTCAAACCTCACATTTATATTTGTTATGACGACATTATTGATCCAACTAACCATTCGATATATTTTAATACTTTAATTTTTATTAAAATTAGTATATAATTATTCTTTATTCTATCCAAAAGAACAAAGATATACTTATGTATCATCTTATATTGACAATTTGAGGGTATGCTTCAACTTCAAACTTGTAATTTGTCACAAGGAAAAAGAAAAAAAAGGGTAAAAGAAAAAGAAAAAGAAAAAGAATTTAGGAGTTAGTACTCAACATTACAAAATAGGATCAAAAGGAGGCTCTAATAATAGAATAAGTAGTGGTGGTGTGTCAACCACATGAATATGATTAAGTGATTTCACATGGAGAAAATTATTGAAAATGATGTTTTTTAAAAACTCAAAGGGGTCTTGTGCCAATAACTAGTGAAGAAACATTTAATGACCCATGTGTGGTTGACTTATTTTGCACCACAATGTTTTGCCAAAACAATAAAATAAAATATCCAAAATCCAACAAACAAATTTAATGCAAGTTGGTAATTTCTACTATTTTTGTTGGCATATTGATAATTGGCGGTTGTTTTTGGATTAAAGAGGTGGTCAACAAGGCATGTTGCGCACATTCCATGCATAAGGAAACTAATTAATTTTTGGATTAAACTATTATTAAAAAAATAAAAAATAAAAACCCACCAAATTAGTTTTATTACAGGTTACAATTTGCAAATCACAAATTATCAGAATCAACAAAGACAAACATTTTGTTAAAACTTATTTGTTTATTAGTATATTATAAAATCACAAAAAAGTAAATAATTTTGACTTATTTCAAATTCTTCTACTTTTCTTGTTCTTCTTTATTTATTTATTTTGTTTCTCTCTCATATGGTTTACATTCTCCACTTTTTCCTCTCATATGGTTTACGTTCTCCCTTTCCTCTATCACACGCTTTTTGTTTTGCCTCTGTCTATAATTTTCTTTTATTTTCTAATCACATTTTAATTTTTTTAAAAACTGATTATATCCCCTCATGCCCTTTTTCTAATTACTTTTTGATTTTTTTTCACCTTTTATTAGATTAATTCTTATTTGAAATTTTTACTTATTATTTTTTGCACATGTTGCGAATATGCTTTTAGCGACTAATTTCCAATTAAGAGCATTCAAATTTTGTAAAAGTGTCGTTTTAGGCACTTGCTTTGTACGTACCACAACTAATATCAAAAGCCAATGGCTTGGCGTATCAAAATTCAATACATTGAATAGTTGAAAATTATCAAATTACCTTCTGCAATAACATAAAGAGGCTCATCTATATTAGGCTGCACTTTGGCAGCCCTGCAGCTGTTCCATTTTTTTCAATTAACTTGGCAAATACATAGCATGTGGTTTTGGGTAAGTTAGGGTATAGTTATAAGTCTAATAGAGTATTCACAACGTGGAACCATGTATATTGGACCTAAGGTATAGTTGGGTCCTATCTTGAATTCCCACTAACATCGCAGTTATTTACTGATATTATGTATGTTATTCACTTGGTTATTCAATCTATGGATGCTCCTCAATTATCCTTTTTTTTTTTTAGTTTTTTGTCGTTTTTACTATGTCAAATTAATTCTTTCTATGGTCTTTACTGCATTGGCCATTAATATTTTCATCCTAACTCGATTGACAATTCTATAAATCCTACTAGTTATTGCTTCTTTACGAGGGGTTCTCCTATTTCACAACATTACAAGAAACAAATGATTACAACTCATTCTAATATCGAATTCAAATATCACGCAATAACAAATGTCACATTCAAGAGCTATTTTGACTTGTTGCTTATTGAAAAATATTAGAGATCAACAACTAGTCTTTAATGTGATAATTGAAGTACCAACCAAATTGCTCAAAATGGTGTATTTATGAGTGCACCCAACACATTTAAATGGATTGTCGCTTTGTTTGTTAATATGTAGGTTAAGGTACTCTCAACTCAATTTTTGTTTTTTGGCTGATATCTTATCTAAGACTTATCTCCTTAATCAATGTCATGACCTTATTTCCAAATTAAGTTGGCATCGAAAATACTATCAATTAAGGATTTTTTTTTATTATTATTTATACACATGCATACATGAGCTTGTTAAAATTTTGAACTAACCTTACATTTTATGCACTAGACTTATTTTATCAAACCATAGGCCATTCAACGAGGAAATGTTACTTGTTAGCAAATAGCATAGTATTTGAATCTTAATCTTTTTTTTTTTCTCCATTTTTGGTTAAAGTATTCGAGTGGGATTTTTACAAATTAAATAGTGACAAGAATAGTATTAAGGTTGTCACCATTGACAATTAATGATACACCATGAAAATCTTGTCATAAATTATAGTGATAATTTTTATTGTCATTAAGTTGTCACTCTATGGGTGTCACTAATTGTTAATGGTGACAACTTAAAACATTGATTTTTGTCACTATTAAGTTATTTGTGACAAGATAAAAATTCTTATCACTTAAAAATTATCATTACTGACAAGATAAAATCTATTGTCACTCAATGTATGCTATTAGTGACAATTTTTACTTTATTACTTATTATTTTGTCACTAATATTATATATATATATATGATTGTATCTAACTAAAGAAAAAAATAAAAATAAACGTTGCTTGCTTGTATGCTTTCTTATACAACTAAATAAGATCGTGTAAAAATTAACTTTCCATATTAGTGTATTAATCACTTATGCTAAGAGAATAATTATAAAAAAATTGAATAAAATCCATTATAATTAATTTTGTGTTGTTAAAAAGCATATATTATTACACCGTCTAATATACAATCTCTTGTCCCAATTTTATTGATGCCATTTCCATTTACGTCTGTAATAAGGCTATATTTTTTAAAATAATTCTTTTTTTAAATATACCCCCAACTTAAAAATAATAATGGTGTAAATAATATTCCTAATTTTTAATCATTATTTATAAGGATAATATTGTTTAGATGTACTCAAAATTTTCAGTTTTTCGACTCATGGATCTAAACCTGTACTAACTGATAAGTCAAGTTAAACTTAGAAATGTGGAATGAAGAGAATATCGTTTAAAAGATAACTGAAATAATTTGAGGTTAACATAATTCTTAACTGAAATAAATTTTGTTTATGATTTTTGTTAATTTTTTTACTTGCCCATCCGAATTATAATTAATTAAAATTCTTATATAGTAAAAAGTACCAAAATTCTTCACCCTCACACACTATCAAAATACCCATTCTACCCTTGATGTATTAAATACTACAATCAATTCTCTATCTCAAAACAAGTTAAGAGAAAGAAAAGAAAAGAAAAAATCTTAGCTTTAAAGAATGCTAAAGAGATCCACGAATTCACCTCAAAGTGGGCGGGCCAACTATATAGATCACCAAAAAAACCGCCCATTTTCATATAGTTGACATTCATATATATGTCATATTCTGAGTGGCTGATTCTTGAAGGAATCTTAATGAATGATCACCCCCAGCCCCCAACCCCCAGCCCCCATATATATACATATATATATATATATATATTGCCTCGTCCATTAACTCACCACCACATAACCAAATGATCAAATGCCATTTAACTATATTTCAATAATGCATCCCTTTATCTTAACTCTCTTACCTACCTACTACTCTATCCAACCTTTTTCCTTTTTTAAAAAACAGACAAATACTATATGTATCTGCCAGTGCTTTGAGTACACACTTGAATTAATATACAATAAGTGTAAAAATCTTGCAAAAGAATCTCAACCCCCCTTATATATATGTATATATTAATTAACAACAATTGACAGCTAAATTTAGAAAGAAAAAAATGGTAGTGAAGTAGGTGAGGTCACAATATAATTGCATCAAGACCAAGTGCTAGAAAAATCTAAATTAATCAGGGTATTTCTGTGTCGACTTGGCTCAAGGGAATTAGGGACAAGTTAGTTTGGATTTTGTTGAAATTCATTAAATATTAATAATTACATCAAGCACGTCAAGATATCAAATGCCACTAGAAGAAATTATTATGTAGTAAAAAAAATAGAGGTATGTGTTGGTAGCATAATGCAAAGACCAATTGAAATATTTTATAATTTTGGGCTTATCTTGCACAAATGAGTAGGGGATTAAGAATTTTATAAGGGACATTGATTTGTACTCCTTTTTAACTTTTTTTTTTTTTTTTTTTAAATTGTGAAATCCTCTCTCTCTCTCTCTCTCTCTCTCGCCTAAGAATGTAAGCACGTTAAATTCTTGCATATAATTTCTCTTTTTTCTCTTCTTTTAATGGGATTATACGTGTTTATATAATATTTTAGTCAATAATAATATTTGTAAGGCGACTTATTATTTTGTCATTAGCTTCTATTTTCCTTGTAGTGTTCGATTTTGAATTTTGGTCGATTTACGTGCTTTTACTGAAATAAGCATCATCTTTCTAAATAAAAAGTAATGGTACATACCCAATAGGCAATAGTGGTCAATTTACTCCACTAAGTTGATCCCACATTTGTACATCCAAAATTGAAAGATAACTGCTACTGAAAGGTAACTACCATGCAGTTGGTAAATTTACACCATAAGTCGCAGGAGAAACTTCATTTTCTATCCCCTTTTTTATTTCCCCAAATAGTCACCATCCCTTGTAAGGTACTACTGCCACTTGAAAGTAGCTACACCAATCATCAACAATTCTTTTTCAGCTATTTATCCTTTTACATTACATCTCGGCCCAACAATGGAAAATCAATTGGAAGGAAATTATTATTGTTCATATGATTATAATTAGAAAAATAATTTAAAAGAACTCATGCACTGAAAATTGAATTAATCAGATGAGTATGGATCAGCAATTAAACTTTTTAAAATTATTTTGATTTGCACGAGTGATAAATTACTGTCGATTTTGATTAGTCATAATTTATAGCTAGAGGCCTTCATTAGCAAAATAAAAATTATTTTTAGGTTGTCTAACCACAGTAATTAGTTTTATGTAAAGGCTCAAAATCAAATTTTTTTGGTCAATTATAATTTGATAAAAATTAAAAATCAATTTCTTAAAAAGTTTATACTAAATTAATTAATTTTTCAACCGCTGGTCAAAACTCACTCCTAATTAATGATATAAAATTGTAAAGCAGTTACGGCTGCTGAGCCACCATTTGGAGCCGCGCGCGCAATGGATTACCAGAAGTCTTCCATTCTGATTTTTCTGAAATGAAAAAGTAAGAAAATATCTACTGTTTCTCACGTTTATTTCACATCTGATTTTCCATTTCTAGCCATTTGAATTGGTCAAGAAGTCATTGTTATTACTTATTCATTATTAATTCATGAATCCATCAATTTTCATTAGATTACAACAACTCTTGAAAATCATGTAATATGGACAGAATTATTGACATGGTCCTCTAATTAAAGAGATGAAATGATAGACCTCAAGTAATTTTTCAACTAATGTAAGTGAATATTTATTTAAAGTACGGATTCTAGATATCCTTCGAGGTATTGGGTGATCAGTTCTGGATAAAAATATTTGGACGATTAAGTCGAGCAAACAATAAAGAGGTATCTAGAATTTATAAAATGATGGTTTTGAAATAACTTATAAGATGACGGTTAAGATGATGATGATGATGATGATTAAGTTAATTTATATATTGAGATGTTTCTTTGTAAGGACAAAATTTTACACCATGTGGCTTGATAGGACGTATGTTACAAGATCGGACCTTCCACATATCATGATCTATTTCTTTTTTTATTTGCATATGCATGCATAGTTGAGAATATCATTTGAGTTTCAATCCTGAAGTTTAAATAGATAATCAAGACTTTGGAAATGCTTAATAATAAAATATCACACAACTCTTATTATTCGTCATGTTTCATATTTTTCTTTTCCAAAATGTCTCAATTGACAAAAAATTGTTACTTTAAATGAATATTCTTAAGTGACTTCTCAAATTCTTTTCACTAATTATTGTTGAAGAGGCAATTTTACAACATTTGATAAATTCCACCTGTTCTTTTTTTAAATAATATAAAAGATCTCATAGCATATATACTTTTCAAATGCTAATAATACATGTATGTATCGTGCATTTGGGAGTTTGTGGTCATGCAAACCACCCAATACGTTCTATCCTCCGACGTCATAATTCACTACAAATTTCATGTTTTTAAGACAAGGATACCTTTATTTATTAATCTTTTTTTTTTTTGTGTGTGTTGCGGGGGGGGGGGGGGGGGGTGGTTACTAAATATAAGATATTGACAAAATAAGGTAGGAACTAATTTATATGTTTGTCATTTTTAATTACTTAAAGATTCTTACTAACTTCTCACCCTTTTATTCATTTTCTAGTTGATTTAAATAATTATAATGTCCAAATTGTGTCATCATGGATTAGGGGAATCCATTATGCAAAAGCATGTTTGTCCTTTTTCTACCAATAACTCATCCTTTGCCTGATAATTGGTGGACAATGAAATGATTAAATGTTTGCTGAAACAGGATCAGAAAACCCAATATTGTTTTAGTGGAAAATAAATCATATATAATTAAGTACATACTAAAGAAAATATAATTAATTATTCATTAAGAATATCTGGAGGCAATTAATTTTAGCAGTTTCAGTCGCAAATTTTAAAATAAACTATAATTTTTTTTTGAACGACTTCACGACCTCATATCTCACTAAAATTTTATTTTGTAGGTGAATGATTAATGTCCAAATGAAAAAAAATTAAATTATTTAAAAATTGATTTTCTATACTAAATGATGTGAACCCTTTTGACCTAGGAATTATTTGCTATATATGAATCTATAATTAATATTATATGTTATTCGATGTGATTATTGTTAAAATCATACTATTTTTTCACTTTATAAAAAATGAAATACTTTATTATTTATCAACATAATTTGTATTAATAATATGATAAATCAAATTTATACATATAAAAACAACATGCCACGACAATTAATCAGATAATAAGTTTTGCTTAGAATAGGTAAGAGAGTGAAGGCTTAAAAGCAATCTTTGCTTTCCTTCTCATTTAAAGGGATAATATTTTCTTTGAGAGGAAGTCAAGTCCAGTGTCTAAAAGGTAGTTTTATCATATCAACCCTGACCTCTTTCTTCCTTTTCTTCTTTTTATCTCCTTTTTTTCTTTTACTATTTCCCACCTTTTCCTCTCCTTTTTGTTTTGTTTTGAAACAAGTAGCTTCAACCTGAAGCGAATGTCGGCTGGGCGAGGACTCCCCACCCTGCTGAGGCTAGGCCTCTTAATTCGCCTTGGCCTGGAGGCTGCATGGATGCGAAGCCAGTGCCTTGCGGTTCTGTTGATTGGTTTTCTTTTACATGGATAGGTTTCGTTTGGGAATTGGGTTATTAATTTTGTTCAACATATATACTCAATGAGATTGTGCTAATTTGAACATCGACGTTGATTTTATCATGCTTTAAAAAAAATTATAAATTCTTAAAGTGTTTGGATAAATTATAATTTTAAAATTTATAAAATATTATTTATGACAATTTTGTAATTTAAATGTGTTGATGTATTTTTTGGTGGATCAACAGAAGAGAGCTCTTGCTCGAGCTCACGGTAAGATGCCGTGAGCCGAGTCCTACAACTACAAGAAAGCACATTAGGCTTGTTACCGTGGCCTTTAACTAAGATGCTCCGATGCCTAAGTAAGGTCAAGATATTTGAGAGATCAGGATATATTGTGTACTCAAATGCTTGTGAGTTGGGTGTATTTATAGTACAAATTTTGGTTTGTAAGGGGAGGTAGAAATGACTGTATGCTCCCTATGAATAGAGTGATTTGACCGGCCTAGTAGGGGTATTAGAGATCTTTTGTTATGTGTCAATCAACGTGCTTTTGACCGGTTGGAGGTGCACCAAAACATCTTATACGCATTAAATGCACCGTCAACTAGTGTCGATGCAATCTCACACGAGGAGCTGTTAAAGGAGTTCGAGGAGAAAGACCAACAATTTGGTGGTGACAGTAAAGCAAAAGACTGTGCTTGAGACCTCAACCGACTTCTCTTTCAAAGACTCATACTTCAGTTGCCACTTAGCTCGATCGTGCAGAGATATTTGGAATTGACAGTACATATCGACCCCCACTACGCAACCTGAGACAATTGAGGCAAGCAAAATAGTTAGATAACATATGACAAAAAGTAATGAACTTGGTTAATCAATTGGAGCCTTACCATGTTGGAATGAAACACGAATACCTTAAGAGCTTTAGTTGGGGAGGCATTTAGCATAGTTTTTTGGTCATCCAAAAATAGACCAACTTTAAACACATTCAGACGGGTGAAGCCTGATGGCCTGACCTTCATGATCGACACTAAGTTTGTAACCCTAGACTCTCCAAAGCGGGGATCAGGTTTTACAGAGAGCTCAAACTTCTCATCGTTCAACATATTCAAAACGTGGTTGGATAGCCAAATATCCTTTTTTGCAATGGCCTTCCCTTTATTGCCTGTGACTTCTTAGGGGGTAGGTGCTTTCTTCGAAATTTTGATCTTAAGAGCCTTTTTCTTCGAGAGATGAGGGGCTAGAGTTGGGCTACTAGTGAAAGTAGGTAGCAAAGTGGGGGATGGCTCATTTCTAACTGCCAATGTTGACTGCCAGGCGGTCGGGGACTCACATTGGGCCTCAACTTTGCGTTGCCTAGAGATAGCGAATTGATGAGTGTGGTTCACCAGTGATTGATCTGCATAAATGAGAAAACAAAAGCAAAAATAAAACTTGATTAGAAAGTTGAATAGAAATACATTGCTGCAGTAAATGAAAGAAATGGATAGAAAACCACACCTAATCAAGTATTTAACAAGACCCTAATAGGGGTAGCCAAGATGCCTACTAAAACTAAGACTCTCTCCTTAACAAAGTCATGCGCCTCCATCATTCCAAACACAAAGAGGTTGTGGATAAAGGTGGTATGCCATGAAGGATTATCGTTCCCAGTAGGCTAACTTTCCCTCTCATCCAACCCCTCGAGATACCAATGGCCTAACTGGTTGGAGCTCGAACATAGGAAAAGAATTTTTTGAATCCTTTCCATGCAATGAAGAAAGAGTGACAAATATCTTATGTTGTGGGTGAGAGGTCAAATAATAAAACCTAAAACTTACTAAAACCCTCCAATTTTTGGGAGGTTGGGCAATGGAATAGATTGCAAAAAGTTGACCAAGGAAGAAGGTTGATCATGTATGTGCATAAGAACAACAAAATTATAGAGCAAGGAGAATGAATTTGAGGGAAGTTATGTGGGTCAAATGCCTATCTTGCCTAGCAGCTCAACTATGAGGCAAGCAATGAGAAATCTTTTAAACCACACTCTGGGAAAGTCATATGCTGAATAATGCAACCTTGAGAGGTCGATTCATTGGGTTGTTAGCCTTAGGGAGATTAAGTTTCAAATGGGTGTGTGTGTAGTATTTTGCAGGGAAAGTTTGCAACTCATTATGGCATACATCCGACCCTATCTCCTCATAATGATCAGAGGTCACCAACCTGCCCTTAGACATTATAGGTAGACTAGCAACCCTAGATTGTCCTGCCTTAGCTACTGCCACTTGAGGACCCTCTTCTTGCTCTTTGGAGCTATTATCATCAATCGATGATCCTCCGATCTATTGCTACTAAACCTACTATCAGAGACTCACTCTCACCATTTGGCCAACCTTTTGTTGATCTAAAACCTATATTACCTTAGCTTACTTTATCTTCGTCAAATATACTCAACATTACGAAATTACTAATAGGTTTCTTAAGGAGTTAGACAATATAGCAAAAGAAAATGAAAAAAAGAATACAAATGCCAAAAATTGAGGTCGGAAAAGAGTGACATTTACTAGGGTGAATTTGGAAGTAAGGAAGCTAACTGCCCAAACGGAAGGACATTAGAGAATGGGAAGTTTGAACAAAATTGCTGGACACGTATGTTGGAGATTCTAGAGCTCAACCAAAGAGGAATTGTGGATAGGGGTGTAAATAAGTTGAGTTAAGCGGAGTCTGAATCTAGCAAGCTCAACTTGTCTCATCTATTAACTTGTGAGTTCGGACTCAAGCTCAAGCTTGACCGAACCTAAATAACATAGCTCAATTCGGTTCAATGAATAGACGTAGGCTCGGATGAGTATCATCGAGCTTGATAAGGCTTATCATAGGAAAATATAAAAGCTTGATTCATATAAGCTCAAGCTCATATAGGCCATGACTAACTCGAGCTCATTTAAGCTCGATACAAAATATAATTATAATCTTTTTAAATAATTTTATTATTTTTCTAAAAATAAATCATCATCATCATCATCATCATCATCATCATCATTACTATTACTACTACTATTACTACTACTACTACTACTACTACTACTACTACTACAACAATAAAAACAACATATTTATCTTCCTTGGTCTTATTATGTAAGTCTATACTGAAACGATATGTATATAAAAGACTCATTTAGGTTTGCGAGATTTTCGAGTTGAATACTGTTGAGCTTGGCTTGGCTCAACTCGCTAGACTGACAAGCTCAGACCAAGCCGAGCTTGGTTTAAAAATATTGAGCCAAATTTAAGCTATCACTGAGTTGAGCTTGAATTGTTCGTGAATTATCTCATCTCATTTACACCCCAATTGCGGAAAGTGTGAAATGGAATAAAAAGCAACATATACATATATATATGGGCAAGCCCACTGGCTAAAGTAACTTGTTACTGACTAATAATTACATAAGCATAGATTACCTTTACGTGTTTGCTTCCTGAGGTATATTAACAGCAGGTGGCCGTTATCATTTTCAAAATTCAAACTTCCCGCCTAGCCTATAGGATGCTTGAACAGTTCGCGTCAAGGAGAGAAAAGGGCTTGTTATCTACCGCACTCTATATAGATTCCACTGCACAAGTTAGCGACTAGGTTACTCATATTCAACCTATAGCTAGCCCCTCCGGGTGTGCCTCGATTTTACTCAGAAATGGGGGGACCTCGTGATATAGGTGAGGTCGAGAGCATTTGACCTTAATTGAACTGGACCTACCAGTGGCACTACAGATGAAGAGTGCACAAAACCCAATTGAGAGCAACGTTGTTACGTTATCCAGTTCCACTTACTTGAGCACCATGCAAGCCGACCTTGTGGAAGTTGATTCCACTTAGGAAAAGAGGCCAGAAGACAATTAGTATTGTCTAAGTTCGCCTGCTCTGCCCAATCACATAAGGGAGTCGACCTCTCTTGCATGATTGACCTTGCAGAAGTTAAGGATAACTAATGTTATCTGAATGGTTTTGGAGTTTCGGCCCAAATAGTCGAGTATGAAGCCTGTTAGGGAGGAGGTTAGTCGGCTTCACTCAACCTTGCACCTCCTCATTTTATGCAGCCAAATTAAACAAATATCTTGTTTGTCTTAAATGCGCTGTCAGCCACTCTCCACCGCATTTAATACAAAAGATCTTTTGTTGGCCTATCAAAAAATACATTATCTATGTGGTTAAAATTAAAGAAGTTAATTTAAATCTTAAAAATAATTGAGGAGCACTTCATTACTTTTTTAAAAAAGTTAATTGGATTCTAATACCTTATTTTGAATGTTTATAAGCTCTTTATTAAAAAAATTTATCAAACATTTTATCATATCTTATAAAATATTTCAAATAGCTTATAAGCTAACTCAAATGCTTTTTTAGTAGGAGACAATCAAAACAATGTATCGATTTTAATTGATCATGTCAAGAAAGTAGATTATTAGGCTTGAGTGCCATTTGAAATTTTTATCTCAGGAAGGCCATATCAAACTTTAGGGATGTACATATATTTTTCGAGATGTCCTCGATATAAAACTCTAAGGTCATGTTAATTTTTGACCTTGCAGAAACTTTATTAAACTTTGGTTACAAATTATTTTTTAGTTTCCTCGAGAAAGTGGATTATAGAATTCTAACAACTACGCCAACTTTTTGACCTTGTGAAAACCTTACCAAATCTCATGATTCATATACTTTTTCTGAGGTACCCTTGAGGAAGTGGATTATAGAGCATTAAGACCTTTTTAATTATTTTGACCTCACTAAAATCTTATTAAACCTCGAGAATACACATATTCTTTTAGGAGTGCCATTGAGGAAGTTAATTATGGGATTTTGGGGTCTCGTGGACCTCAAGCGAGCCTCTTTTAGCATTCCAGGAGTTCGTGGATAATTTAATTGTTTCGTAGGAGGATAACCAAAAAAAAAAATAAAAAAAAAAAGAAAGAAAGAAAGAAAGAGAGAAAGAAAGAAATAAAACGTAAACTACTCAGCATTTATGCTAAGAATAAAATTTTGTCAGTTTTTATATACCATGAGCCAATTGAGGGCATCGAAGGGCCTTAAGGTTCATGTTTAGTCCTTGTACTTAGCTAGAATCCATCGGCCTTCTCATCACTAGATCTCATCCTTGGGACTTCTTGGTTGCTTCTTTGCATTGTGGTCCTTCGTCCTCATGGCCTTATGTTTCAGAGTGATCTTAAGTTGGTGAGTGATAACATTAACAGTTATGCATATTTGAGATTCCCCAAGTGAAGACTTGGTCATTTTTTATTAAGAAATGGAAACTTGTTCCTTGATGATCAGACCATAATCTCAATCCACGCGATATTTTTCTCATTTTTCAGGACAAGTTCCGTTATTTCAACACTTTTATGGCTTCTATTCTCCCTTCTTAGCTTTACATTTCTCTCTTGAGCTTGAATTCTATTGCCTTTCCATATTGGCGAAGTCCAGAGTTGTTTTGTGTTTGCTTCCTTTGTCCTCTAGAGCCCTTTTTCTCTCATTTTTCTCAATGTGTTTGAATGATACATGTGCGATCTCCCTTTAATACAGACAAATGGTTTTATTAGAGTTTAAGAGAAATGCTTCAACTTCTCATCATATATTTAAATGAATAGGTGATAATTAAGCAAAAAGGTGCAATTCTCTATGAAAGGGCTTATGTCTTAGTCCTTTATATGCTTCTTAGATTCATCTATTAAGTCCTTCTGAGCTTTAATAAATTATTAGGTTTTTAGGAATATGATGTATAGCATATGAATTAGTATAAATTTTAATATTTAAAATTTGTATGGAAGAATTTGTAAATCACATTGAAACTTCTATTTAATAGTTATATATGATGAGTGTAACATCATAAATAGATATAATGGGCATCATAAGTTTGCATCATGAAAAAATCTATGGAGACTTAAGAGTTATTTTATTAAGAATAAATAATCATAAAAATTTGATGTTATTTGTCAACTAAATTATATACACATTTATGAAATCGTATGATTCAAATAAAGATAAAATTCTCTTTTTTTTTAATTTTTTTTTATATATGCGTGGGAATCAAGTGAAAATAACTTTTAAGTGGCTTGTAACTAAATAAGTAAGATATAATGCAATTAAATTATGCTTTTATAAGGTACGTGAATAAAAATAAAGCGGCCCTCATAATTTAGCTTTTGAATAAAAATTCATGGTATTGGTGGAGCAAAAGCCAAAATAATACCGAAAAAAAGTATTAATAGAAAATTTCATATATCAGGAGGGAAAAAAAAATCGTAAAAGATTAGTTGATAAAATTAATAAAAGTGAGCACAATGATAGTCCTAGATAGAACTTTAGGCAACATGATGATGAAATTGCTACATTTGTTATCTACATATTTAGTAGAACCCATACCCAAACCCAAACCCAAACCCAAACCCTTGGCGCCTTTAATGTGGATATTTTGACCAACAACTGCATGAATTTCATTCTAATACTTTACATTGCTGAAAATCAGCCAGAGTTGGTGATTCTTTGCAAGTTCCCAAGAATGGATTATGACTTTTTAGGTGGGACCTAACTAAATAAATTCATGTGTTGAGCACTTTACTCATGTTCTATAACTGCTACACTAGTTATTTCCTGTAATAATTAAGGTTGTACATGTGCTGTGAATTTATTAATTATTTTATATAAGAGTAATATGATTTTTAATAATTTTTTAAACTATTAGTTAATTTTTTTGACGGATGAATTTACTTTTTCTAACTTCATATTTTTAACTATGGACATTTTAACTTTGTCTTTTTAAATAGTACTTATTACACGACATATAGTGATCAGAAAATTGTTACGGTCAATAATAATGAAAATTCTTATGTCGGCTATCAATTATATATACATATTTTTGTCTTCTATTCATATCATATAAAGTAGTATCTTCAATCACAAAAATAATGAAAATTTTTAGAGATGTTATAAATATGACAATCTTAGGGTCTGAAACCACCGAGAGCCGTCTTTTCTAGAAATTTTCATCCTTAATCACGTTTATAATTTAAATAAATATATTGAGGCAGGCATTGAATGATTGGGTTAGCTTTAAATAAGGCAACCAAATACAAAGTTAGAATTGTGGAATCTTCCTTCACAATTCACATTGACTTGGTATTTGTGAAAGTGATGTTTCTCAAGGCAAAAACAAAGACTGTGTGTGTGACTGCCGACTAATGACACACACACACACACACACACTATATATATACATATATATATCTATCTATCTATCAATGATGATAGAAGAGCATCTCTTGGACTTGAACGAGTCCAAATCAACCCTATTTCAATTTGGAATTCTGGTGTCATATAGTGCGCGCATTTGGGTTTACTTTTCTGAGCTCTTTCTTTCTTATTTCATAGGAAGTAGCTTTCAAGACACATTGATTTCAAAGATACTTGTCAAAGGTAAAATACATTTTTAGATTTTCACATTGACTTGGTCAATTAATTCTGTTCTCCACTCAAGTTTGTATAACGCGGGACGGGGCACAAATCAATACTGCTTGCTTCATAACTACCAAATTATTAGATACGACAAACCAAAATTTAGGATCCAGAAATGATTGGATGGAATAAGAATACAAAAATATAGAAAAACAAAACATGGGTCATAATATACATAAAACATTTGTATATGCTAAAATATCTATCTTTCTAGTTTTGAGTGTTTCGATAATTAATAACTAAAAGATACAAATTTGTGCATTTATCTATGACTCAAATGATGAGATATTTGTGGTTGTAAATCTTTTGAGTTATTTATTTTATGAGGTGATGTTGCATGTAATTGAATTTGGGTCCTTTTTGTAGGTTGATCAAATGTAGACTTCTACTCCTTAAATATGTTGGCATAGGATAAGTGTTCGAGTTTAAAAAATAGGTATTTAGATATCTTTTTACTTGTGGAATTTGGTATTATATTAGTTAAGTCCTTAATATGTTTGAGCCCATTTAAGTTACAGAACTCATCTTAAGTGAACTAACTATTCAGGTTAGACATTGACTTTTATGTGTATGTGTATGTGTATGTATACTATAAAAAAAAGTCAGACATTGACTTATGTTGGTAGAAAATGATTTATAAATTAGACCTCTGAGACCTCTTTCTAACTCTTAAAAAAAATAACAATAAAAATAATAACGAGGTCTACCTTTTTATTTTTATTTTTTTATAATAATAATTTCTGAGCTGGAAGCCAAGAATATTGAAAGGCACATATGAGATTAACCATCCTGTAAGCAATTACAGAATCATATAATTTTAGTTGCTAATTGTGCGAAACTTTTTAGCAGTCAGCCACGTTAAAGACGTGGCTGCAGTATTGCCATTTCCAACTCTAATTTTTATTTATCTATTTATTCTTATAGGTCCTGTGAGTGTTTATATAATAAATAAATAAATGCAACAAACTGAGGAACAATGAAAAGAAAAGATATGATGAAACCATTGGGCCGAAGCCTGCACTCCGCAGTACTGCAGTTACGAGCATTGGTCCGACCCACTTCAGTTAACCTGTCCAATACATGAATGAATTAGGGCTTCAACTAATTTTAAAGCCTGACGCAGGTTGAGACTAAATACTCAGGAAGTTAGGCCCGTAAAAAGTTATAGGCAGGAATTGGTTAAGAGTTTTGAGTCGATGGACATGTCTAACATGACCATATTCTTATTAAATATTTACTTTTTACTATATATGTTAATAATTATGTAAATATATTACTTATGCTAGGTCTATATGTATCTTGCCTATGAAAACATAGAGCTTGCGTATTTTTCTTGCAGACTTGATTTGAATCGATTTGAATAATATTCGAACTCTATGCTAAGTAAATCTCTTAGCTATAGCATACAATATCAATGTTCTAAATGCTTGATGGGTTTACGATTAGATATCATTAGTCTAAACAAGCATACAAATTCATATATATATATATATATATATATGAAATTAGATCATCTTGAGATAAATGTTTTGACTCTCAATTGTTAAAATTAAATCACCTTGCACTAATGCATTTATGAACCCTAGTCTCCTTTAAAACTCGACCCACTTGGCCATTGATCTTGGCATTTACATTTAAGAACCGAATCAACTAAAACTAGTCAATAACTTGTATCTTTAAACTAAACAAAGCCCTATTGAGTTTTACCTTCACTAATAGAAATGTAGAAAACCATGCTTAACTATACCATATTATTTTTGTTGAGCTATTGTAATCATAATTAGTGTAATCCATTCTTCTTCTTCTTCTTGGTAGAGATAAGAGCTTGACTCTATATCTTTAAAATAAATTTATCCCCACATTGGTGATTGTAGTTTATCGACAATCACCTCCCAAGACATAACATTTGCTTTCTTCAAGAGACGATAATACTACAAGTCTCTCAAACCAATTAACTCAGAAGTGTATCAAACTCTCTTTTTTAGTATAATATGTATGATGTAATGCTATGAATGCTATAGGATGTGAATCGACAAAACGGGTAAACTCAAGAGGTGTTTCTATGGTTGTTGAAAAGTTGCATTTGACTAAAAAAGGTGGTGCTGACTATGAGTCCCCTCATCTAGTCAACTATTGATTCTACAGTGCATCACACTACACAAAATTCAACATTTCCAACAGAATTTTCCAACAGATTCTGATGGATTTAAGATGGAATGATAAATTGCCAATGGATCTCTAAAAGAATTTTTATGATCGGAAAAAATCTCGTCGCAAATTATTTTTCATCTAATTTTCGACCGATGCTTCTGTCGAAAAATTTTCTGGTGGATTCTGTTGAATTTGTGACCGAATTTTGATAGTGCCAAATTGTCAAAATTTCATTGATTTTTTTCAATGAAAAATTTCTGACGTCGCTCCATCAATTTTTCAATGGTTTTTTTTTTTTTTTTGGTTTTTCAACTGAAATTTGATAGATTTTCAATGGATAATTGTCAAAATAATTATTTATTATTAGAAGGCCCACGTCTTTACATCAAAAAATTATATTTTTTATAAAAATATTTTGAAAAAGTTTTATTTATTTACACTTGTAACTTGTTCATATGTCTTGAATATAAAATAACATACAATTACAATACAAGAAAATTAGGAATAAATCGAACAATAATTAAAATAAAATGTAATTTTATAAATAAAAGTTTTAAAAGTTATAATTTGTAATTATAAAAGTAAACAAAAAAAGTTATAATTTGTAATTATAAAAGTATACAGAAAAAAATTCTATTTAGTGACCGCCAGTATCAGTATCGTTACTGAAGTCGAAATAGTCATCCTACTTGGTACCATGCTGATACTAGTCATGCTTGCCCTGCTGTTGTGGTAGGTTGGTTTTTTTGGGGGGGGGGGGGGGCACCAGAGCCTAACGGAGCATCTCTCTACATGACCAGTAGAGAGATCAAATTATGCATTGCGCCCAATTACTCGGAGAACATGCTTCGCATATCATTGACACCAGCTTGCAAATGGGTTGTAATGACAATATTTTTTTTTTTAAGAATGTAAATTTTGAAAACTTTTACATCTAAAGAATTCCTTTTGAAATTTTTGGTACTCTAATAATTTTTCCATAAAAATATCATAGTTTACTTCATTCTAGGATTTTTGGAAATTATTACACCTACTTACAAAATATATAATAACATTTTCTTTGAGTTTCTAAATTTTGTAAACTTTCTAAAATGTCTCCTTATTTAAATACTTTTTTAAAATTCAAGGAATGATACAAAATTTCTTATTTTAACATATTTTATGAATTTTAGAAAATTTATACCTATTTATACAATTTCCCCCAAATTCTGATTTTTCTAAAAGTATTTTACTCAAAATACCTTAAAAGTCAGACATGAAGACCATTGAAGAACAAAGAAATTTATTTTTTCATTCTATAATATCTCATGTGAAATTCTCTACAAAATTTCCTACAAAATTATTTAACACATGGCCCCTAAAATGTAAGAATACTATTGGAGGGTTTGACATTTAATAAATGAACTTACAACTCACCCACCACATGCCATTTTTCTATTTAAACCTCATAAATATCTAATTAGAAAAATCTAAAAAAATCCTCTTTAAGCCTAATTGGAAGAATCTTACTTGGCCAAGCCACTAATCTACTTATACACATCATAAACGCTGCTTTAGCCCCTAGGACCTAGTCATTAATATTAAATTAGCCCCATAAACTAACTTTCTTTACAAAAATACCCTTGAATGAAATATTTAAATAGCTAACGAAGCCCATAAATTTTCTTGAACACATACAACACACACCAAACACACAAAACATATTTAGCCCATAAAATCACCATAAAAGCTCCAAGAAAATTTAGCTAGGGTTGGTGAAGGAAAGAGAAAAGAAATCGAGCCAAAATTATCGATAAAAGCTTGGAAATTTAGGTAAAGTTTATAACTTTTCTTACTATGTTTCTTGCTATATTCCTTGATTCTTGAGAATTATTTTTGGTTCTTGAATCATGTTATTTGCTATTCTACTTACAGAATTTTAAATCAAAATTATTTTCAAAATATACTGAATTTTAAATTTTACCACAAAATTTCTCTAAAGTTTAGAAAAAAACTTATACTTTTCAACTTTAACCCAAAATCTTTATTTCATTCATATTCCTTGTTCTATTCCTTGCTCCTAGTTCCACCTATCGTTATGGCTTTGAAATCGTATTCATTCTATCATTTTTGATGAATATTGACACGTTCATCAAAAGTAATGAAATATTCAGTGACAGTATTGATTGCAATTATTCACAAACATTGGCCCCTGGAATTATATGGTATGAGAATCGGGCGGCATTAGGTTGACGGTAATCTTGTGCAAAATTATTCCCATTGTTGGTTGGTCTCGCGGTTGTCTAGAGATTGACATCCCAATAGACCAATCTGCAACACGCGGTCGACCATGTCGCCATTGTTTCCCTCTCGAGTGGCCACTCGAGGTGGGCATGGGGAGGCACAAGGGTGAATTAATGTTGAAAATATAAGGGTGATGGATCAACTAGTTCAACCATAATTCATAATTTGTACTTTTGCTCCTTATTAATTCTATAATTGCTTCGTTCCTCCCTTTTCAGTTTTAAATTTTACAAAGTTCTATGAACTTACGTTTTATCCCCAAAATATTATTTTGCAGGAGAAGAAAGATAGAAAAGAGTTGTGTTTATTTTTTTGCTGGCTGAAGTTTATTTTGTTTACTCCCTTGTACACCTTGAAGCTTATATTATGAAAAACGCTGATCAATAAAGATGTTTATTTGTAAATCTTGTGAAACAATATCATTTTTGTAACGTCTTGATCTAGGGGCAGAAGCTCTAGCTTCGGGGCACTACAGAGTGGTATTAGGGCCCAAATTTTGAAAATTAATGCCCTAGTAATGACTAACTTGATTTATAGCGGGTTAAGGAAAAGGGAAAACCTTGGGAGGATACGTTCACTAGTTCTAATAGTGTTACAAGTCCATTGCAACCCCGTACGAGATTATGAGGCTGAATTAGCTACCAAGGATTGAAAAATTGTAGCCAGGGACTAATAGATTTCATAGTGGTAACAATTTATTGGGAGCACGTGTTTCAACATCAGGACTACGTAGAAAAATCTGAAAGAGATATTTCTTGTTTGATGGCAAAATTTACGACTGTCTCATGGAGTTTCGGGCCCAAACGATCCAGTATTGCTATTATATTATGCATTTGGTTCTTAAGAACTGGAAACGGTACAAGCAGTCGATGAAGCATTTGGTTAATCGGTTTAGAGAAATGGAGCAAATGGCACATGGAAGCTTAAATACAAGTTTTGGAAATTTGGCAAATTTATCTCAAAGTATGGAAGTATATGGGATTTTTCAGGGAAATCCTGATATTGCAACATCAGACTTAGGAGGTGAAATATTTAGACAATTAAGGATAGTGGGCCTTGAAGAAACGCATAAGCCAAACGAAGGGACGTTGGCCCCAAAGCCCCCAAGAAAGCATAGAATCCAGTTGATTCCTCCCGAGCCACCTATACGAATAAGTGAAAACGACTTGATAGTATGAATGGCCCAACAAGCTCGGGTCGAAGACGAGAAAGGGCTCGAAAAAGATCTAAATACTATTCCCCATCATAATCGAAAATAAAATATACACCTAGGAATGTATAGAAACAAGTAAGAATAGTCGGAGATAGTCTAATGAAGAATAACTAGTTAAGTTATTTTGAGAAACTAACTTTTGCTTGCAGATAATGTATGGTACTCATTTTGTTTTTCGTAGCTTTACGAACTAATGAAAGGATATGTGTTGGAAACCATGAATTTAGATTATTATGGCTCCAAAGAGAAATCTTACACAAGAAAGTCAATAGAGGAAATGTGGACACCTTCGAATGGAAGATCCCGACAGAAACAACAATGTAACTGATGGAAATAATAAAGCACCAAATGTACTAATGGAAAAAATGCCATTGGTAAATGTGCCAAAGACTGAGCAAATGTTCGCCATGTGGCGACAATTTATGAAACTTTCTCATCGTCAAATTAATGATAGAAATTTTGGAAAAACCGAATTAAAGGATAGAACACTAACAAGATTTCTTTGCTTTAATCCCCTAAAATTTAAAGGAGAACCGGATGACCAAAAAGCTGAATTATGGCTACAGGAAATCGAGAAAATATTTCAAGTTCTCGATTATCCTGAAAGACTTTCTCTTAGAAGATGCGACATATTATTTGTGGAAAATAGTGGAAAGAGGGTGGACTGACGACAGGGTTGAATAGACGTGGGAAAACTTTAAAGAGGAATTTTTGCGAAAGTTTATCCCACAAATCATACAAGGTGCCCGATAAAGATAATTTATGAATTTAATTCAAGGAGCTAAAACAATGGCGGACTATGAAGCCGAATATAATAGATTAATTCAATATGCTCCACACATCCTCGTCAATGAAAGAAGGCGAATGAGAAAATTTGTGGAAGGTCTAAAACTAGAGTTATGACGTACTCTAGTTTCTTGTGACCTCCTAAATTATAATCAGGAAGCATAAAAGGCCCTAGAAATTGAAGATGAGTTCAAAGGACTTCGAAAATAAGATGATAAATGGGAAAAGGGCAAGGTTATGGGGCAAGTGAGTTCCTGAAAATTCTTATAAGAAAGAAAATTAATTGGAGCTTATGTAAATTCTAAGGCAAGATTCCTCAGGTTGCACCGATAAACGAGAGGCGTAGGTGCAATTACTGTGTGAAACTTTCCCGCACCAAAGATTGTGTTGGATAAAACAAAAGAAATGTTTAATTTGTAGAAATTCCTATCACATGATCGGAACTTACCTTAGGAATCGCAATCTTAGTGTTGATTTGGAGCCATCTAAGCAACAACAAAATGAAGCGGGAAAGAAACCTCCGACAAAGGCAAGAGCTTATGCCCTTATTCGTGTAGAAAATCTAAAAGTCGAGGATGTGGTAGAAGGTACGGCCCTAATCCATAACTTTATATGCAAAGTTTTATTTGATCCTAGTGCAACTTATTCGTTTATATCAAATACATGTGCTTCTAAAATAGGATTGAATTTTGAAAATTTGAATATTCCTTATGAAGTATACTTGCCTATGGGAGTGGGAATTACAACCTATGTTAGATAAAGGGATTTTCCTGTAATTATAGAAAATAAGGAATATTCTTCAGACCTTATAGAATTACCAATCCAAGAATATGATCTCATTCTAGGAATAGATTGGTTGTATAGTCATCAAGCAATAGTAGATTGTTTTGCCAAAACTATCAAGTTGGGCAATGCCATTGAAAATCTGGAGGAGAAGAATTTAAATTGTGTAAAATCGGTCTTTATTTCTTCAACAAGAGCTAAGAAGGTTTTAAGAAAAGGAGGACTAGGACTTTTGGCTTATTTGATAAATAAGCCCCAGGACAAGTTGAAATTGGAAAATGTAAAAGTGGTTAAAGAATTTCTAGAAGTATTCCTTGAAAAGTTAAATTCATTACCCCCAGATCGGGAAACTGAATTTGTGATTGAAACTTATCCTAAAGCGAAACCTTTCTCAAAGACACCATATAGAATGGCCCTGGTGGAATTAAAGGAATTAAAAGGACAATTACAAGAGTTTTTGAATAAAAAGTTCATATTGCCAAGTATTTCGCCATGGGGAGCACCTATGTTGTTTGTAAAGGAAAATGATGGTTCATTAAGGATGTGCATTGATTACCGAGAATTTAACAAAATAACCATTGCCATACATTGAGGAGTTATTCGATCACCTACGAGGCTCAGCAGTGTACTTTAAGTTGGACTTATGGCAAGGGTATTATCAACTAAAAATACGGGAGCCTGATATTCCCAAAATAGCATTTAATTCTCGCTATGGGCATTTCAACTTCGTAGTAATGCCTTTTGGATTGACGAACACACCGGCTGCTTTTATGGATATAATGCATCGGGTATTCCAGCCGTACTTAGATTGTTTTTTAGTAATCTTTGTTGATGATATTTTGGTATATTCTAAAACTAAAGAAGAACATGAAAGGCACTTAAGGATAGTGCTCCAAATCTTAAGGATCACCAGTTATATGCCAAATTTAGTAAATGCGAGTTTTGGTTGGAAAAGGGTTACTTTTCTAGGGCATAGAATTTCTCGAAATGGTCTTGAAGTGAATCCTGAGAAAATAGAAGCAATATTTAATTGGAAAAGGCCGAAAAATATTACTGAAGTATGAAGTTTTTTGGGGTTAAATGGATATTATTGAAAATTTATCCAGAATTTCTCTAAAATAGCAGGACCCCTTACAAAACTAATTCAGAAGGAGCAACACTTTGAATGGGATGAATGCTGTGAACAAAGTTTTGTAGAACTAAAGGAAAGGTTAACTTCATCATCGGTGTTGGCACTACCAAATGATTCGGGAAAATCACTATATACACAAACGCGTTAAAAGAAGGATTGGGGTGCGTATTAATGCAAAATGAGCAAGTAATTACATATGCTTCAAGAAAACTTAAACCTTATGAACAAAATTATCCAACTCATGATTTGGAATTAGCAACTGTAGTATTTGTGTTGCCTAAATGCCGACATTATCGATATGCCGCCAAAATAGATGTTTATACCAACCATAAAAGTCTTAAATATATTTTCAACTAGAAAAACTTAAATTTGAGACAACAAAGGTGGATGGAATTTTTTGAGGATTATAACTTTACGATTATTTATCATCTTGGGAAGGCCAATCCGATAGCAGATGCCTTAAGTCTAAAAGTAGGGATAGTAGGAATAATCATACAACTAGATATGTACCAAGCTATCCAAGATGCCTAAGATAAAGAAGAATGGGTTCAAAAAATAAAAACAAATCATAGAAGAAGTTCCAAATTCCAAGTTGAGGATAATGGAATATTAAGATTTAAAGGGCGAATATATGTGCCTAAAGAAATCCGAGAATAAGTGTTATTTGAATATCATAACACAAAATACACAATACATCCAGGGGAAGCAAAGATGTATCAAGATTTGAAACAAAAATTTTGGTTGGAAAGATTAAAGTGAGATGTAATAGAAATTGTACATAAGTGCCTTACTTGTCAATTAGTAAAAGTTGAACACCAAAACCTGCAGGAACTCTACAACCATTATCAATTCCAATTTGGAAATGGGATGAAATTACTATAGACTTTGTCACAGGACTACCAGTGGTGCGAGGAAGTTATGATAGTAATTGGGTTATAATAGATCGGTTGACCAAATCCACCCATTTTCTACCAGTTCGAACCCAATATAATGTAGAAAAGTTAACCGCAATCTATGTTACATAAATCATAAGACTGCACGGAGTACCACAAGGTATTGTATTTGACAAAGACCCAAAGTTTACTTCACGACTTTGGAAAAGCTTGTGGGAACACTTGGGAACTAAGTTACAATTCAGCACCATAGCGCATCCTCAAACAGATGGACAATCTAAAAGAACAATTCAAATCTTGGAAAACATGTTACAACCGTACGTTTTAGACTTTCATGGAAGCTGGGAGAAACATTTGCCTCTGATTGAATTTGCTATAATAGTTGTCAATCTTCCATCCAAATAGCACCATATCAGGCACTTTATGGAAGAAAATGTTGATCGCCCTTACATTGGGATCTAGACGAGGTTAAAACTACAATAAATGATAGGCAAGCAAGTTTGAGGCTAGAACTTATACAAAACGCTATTAATAAGGTACGACTGATAAAGCCAACTTAAAAATAGCTCAAGATCGCTAGAAGAGTTATGTTGATAAACGACGAAAAAATATGGAATTTGCAGTAGGCGATCAAGTATTTTTGAAAGTCGTGCCCCAAAAAAGAATTAGGAGAATTGGGAAAAGTGGAAAGTTAGCCCCTCGATTTATAGGACTTTTGAAATTATAAAGCGAGTTGGTCTTGTTGCGTACAAATTAAACTTACCTACCAACTTAACTGGGATATATATAATATCTTTCACGTTTCCCAACTTCGAAAATATTATCTTGATCCATCCCATATTATTGACCATCGTGACTTACCAATACAAAAGTGACCATTCTTACATTAAGCAACCCATACGTATGCTTGATTATCAAGTTCGAGAACTTAGAAATAAGAGAATTCCTCAAGTCAAGGTTTTATGGAGGAATCAGAAAATTGAAGAAGCTACGTGGAAGCGTGAAGATGAAATGCACAAAAAGTATCCCTATCTTTTTGACTAATAGGTCCCTCTTTTAAAATTTTAAACAATTAGAATTTTAAATTCTTAGCCCAACTTAGGATTTAAGTTCTTAGCTCATAGTTAAAACAAAATAGAATCTGGGGACCAGATTCCTTTAAGGAGGTGGGGGGGGGGGCGAAGGAGATTGTAATGACCCAATTTTTTTTTTAAAGAATGTAAATTCTGAAAACTTTTACATCTAAAGACTTCGTTCTGAAATTTTTGGTACTCTACAATAATTTTTCCATAACAATATCATAATTTACTTCATTCTAGGATTTTTGGAAATTATTACACCTATTTACAAGATTTATAATAACATTTTCTTTGAGTTTCTAAATTTTGTAAACTTGATAAAATATCTCCTTATTTAAATACTTTTTTAAAATTCAAGGAATAATACAAAATTTCTTATTTTAATATATTTTACGAATTTTAGAAATTTTACACCTATTTATACAATTTCCTCCAAATTCTGATTTTTCTAAAAATATTTTACTCCAAATACCTTAAAAGTCGGTCATGAAGACCATTCAAGAACAAAGAAATTTATTTTTTATTCTATAATATCTCATGTGAAATTCTTTACAAAATTTCCTACAAAATTGTTTCACACATGGCCCCTAAAATGTAAGAATACTATTGGAGGGTTTGACATTTAATAAATGAACTTACAACTCACCCACCACATGCCATTTTTCTATTTAAACCTCATAAATATCTAATTAGGAAAATATAAGAAAATCCTCTTTAGGCCTAATTGGAAGAATCTTACTTGGCCAAGCCACTAATCAACTTAGACACCTCATAAATGCTGCATTAGCGCTAGGATAGGACCTAGTCATTAATATTAAATTAGCCCCCTAAAACTAACTTTGTTTACAAAAATATCCTTGAATCAAATCTATAAATAGCTAACCAAGCCCATAAATTTTCTTCAACTCATACAACACACACCAAACACACAAAACATATTTAGCCCATAAAATCACCATAAAAGCTCCAAGAAAATTTAGCTAGGGTTGGTGAAGGAAAGAGAAAAGAAACCGAGCCAAAATTATTGATAAAAGCTTGGAAATTAGGTAAAGTTTATAACTTTTCTTACTATGTTTCTTACTATATTCATTGATTCTTGAGAATTATTTTTGGTTCTTGAATCATGTTATTTGCTATTCTACTTCCAGAATTTTAAATCAAAACTATTTTCAAGATATATCGAATTTTAAATTTTACCATAAAATTCTCTAAAGTTTAGAAAAAAACTTATACTTTTCAAATTTAACCCAAAAATCTTTATTTCATTCATAGTCCTTGTTCTATTCCTTGCTCCTTGTTCCACCTATCGTTATGGCTTTGAAACCGTATTCATTCTATGATTCTTGATGAACATCGGCATGTTCATCAAAAGCAACGAAATGTTCAATGACAGTATTGATTGCAATTATTCACGAATGTTGGGCCTGAAATTATTCGGTATGAGAATCGAGTGGCTTCGGGCCGACAATAATCTTGTGCTAAATTATTTCCATTGTTGGTTGGTCTCGCGATTGTTTGGAGATTAGGCATCCTAATAGACCAGTTTGCGATACGCGGTCGACCTTGTCGCCATTGTTACCCTTTCGAGCGGCCACTCGAGGTGGGCATTAGGGAGGCACAAGGGTGGATTAATGTTGAAAATATAAGGGTGATGGATCAACTAGTTCAACCATAATTCATAATTCGTACTCTTACTCCTTATTAATTCTATAATTGCTTCATTCATCCCTCTTCAGTTATAAATTTTACTAAGTTCTATGAACTTATGTTTTATCCCCAAAATATTATTTTGCAGGAGAAGAAAGATAGAAAAGAGTTGTGTTTATTTTTTTGCGAGTTGAAGTTTAGTTTGTTTACTCTCTTATACACCTTGAAGCTTGTATTATGAAAAAAGTTGATCAATAAAGATGTTTATTTGAAAATCTTGTGAAACGATATCATTTTCGTAACGTCTCGATCTAGGGGTAGAAGCTCTAGTTTTGGGGCACTACATGGGCCTCCAAGCCTACTTCCAACTAGGCTACAACTGATGCATTAGGCTCCTCCCAAGGCACATTGGTGTAGGAGGGCGATTGCTGGTAGCACAACCCATAAACTTGCCCCTTCTTGTTGGGGTCCACAACTCAACCTAAGACTGTTGGGCCTCTGTACTGCTCCCAACACCCTCTAGCTGAGATTGGAAATGTAGCGCCTGTTGGAAGCTCTCCTACAAGGTATAAAAATAAATATGTAAATGTAATATAATGCGATTAAAACGTTGTTATGTCATATGTAATACACTTACAGTAGCTCTCCTTACCCTCTCGTCCACCTAACTCCTATTGGCTTGTCTCTGGTGGATACGAGCAAAAATCTCCTCTACCGTCAAGGGCCTCTATAATGATCGGGCCTACATAGAGAACAAGAATTGACATAAATATGGAATATGTACATAATGGTAAACTACAATAATTATAAGAAAAAAATTCAATAGTCTCTCCCATAAAATCAGTCTTTACCAAGAAACAAAGGCTCATCAACCACTAAAGGAATGATAACACAATATCATTTGAGAAAGGAACTGTAACCAAAATATGAATGAATAATAAATGGAAGAGCACTAACTCTTCCCTATCAACCATGTCATGGAAAGATTATAAACAAAAGAGAAAATAACAAAAGATTATAGACTAAGTTTACTAAAGTCTAAAAATGAGGAAACTTACTAAACACTTGGCATGTGTCCCGATGGATATACTTCCTTTAGTATGGAGGGATCCATTGATCTTAGAAGTCTGGTTGTTCTTGGCCTGCGCAGACTTCTTCTAAAAATCTAGGGATAGCTAGTGCCGGCATAAGACAGCCCAAGTGTCCTCGCTAATCCACTTTGGCCTCTAACACGTCTTTCAGGTATAGCCATACATGTCACTCAGTCGGTGACCCCCTAGTATCTAGGGCCCTCTGAAAATGGCCCTCGTGTTGGGGGTCTTAAGTGACATATCTCTGTGAAATAAAATGAAATCAGTTAGTGCAATTATAATGCATAGATGTACTTAATTTGTAAAAGTAAATATATTTTTAGCATTTTTATACCTTCCACTCCCTTAATACCAAAGCTTGAAGGGCCAGCGGGATATCCGACTAGGTCCTAAGAGATCTTGTACCTTGCTCTTGATCACCCTCATCGTCTAATGCTTGGCCGACTGAAGAATGGACTGCTTAGGATACTACTGCTGCTGATGTGGAATGATCGAGTGGAGCAGCAGGGGATATGGATGAATGCCAGGTGGAGTAATAGATGGTGATGGAGTGCCTGTGGGTGAAGTGGATTGTGTGATATGAGCGAGTAATAGTGCTATGAGTATAGGTGTAGGGAATGCGGATGACCCTCGCAACAACAAAAGAGGACGAGGTAGGAGGAAAATGTAGAGTAAGCATAAATTGATGACCAGCCAATGAGGTAATAGAAGACTGGTCGGCTGGCAAGTGTTTCTGATGGGTTGGGGAATTCATCCCCCTACCTCGGCCAGAACCCCGACCTCAACCGATGGCAGGGGGATAGAAATCAGACTGACCTGCCATTTTTAAAACAAAAACAAACATCACATAAGGGCAATGATTAATATTATTATGACAAATTAATATTTACGTACATCAAATACATAAGAACAGCTAACAACTAGACTCGATAAGGCACACTAGTTTCTTTAGAAGTTTAGCTAGAATATATTATTCATTAATGTGATAAATACTTTAGTCTTTTTATGTACCTGAATTCATTAATGTAATAAGAGGACAATAATAAGAGGCCTTCTGTAATGCTTCTTTTCTAATAAAAAAACTATTTAATTCGGTAATTATGTAATGACTTCCTACCAGAAATGCTAGTATTATGGAAAATAATTTTACGATCATAACTTGAAATCGTAGCATAATTTACCATAGCACTTGCATTAATCTTTAGGAGTCATTACATTTGTCTTTTTTGGGGTTGTTATAATAACATTATGAAGATGATATGATGAAATTTTTATTCTTTATGTTTCTAGCTTTTGAAATTCTTTAAGTTAGACGGGTTTGAGATGAGTTTGAATGGGGAGTTGATTGGTATAATAGGCTATACTGTAATTAGAGACAATGATAATTCAGTTATACTTAAGTAGAATATACTTCATTTTTAGTTAAATTTTTAGTTAAAATTGAAGTTTAGGTATATAGAATATATCATTCATTCATTGGACAAATACTTAAATATTTCTATCTACCCAAATATGTGGTTGTAATAAAAGGGCAGTTATAATGGCCCATTGATGTTCCAATTCTTAATAAATTGTCATTTACAACAACAGATTCTAGTAGATGAAAAGACTGAAGAAAATTTCTAATGAATGAATGAATTTTTGAATAGAAATTTTTATTAGAGAATATATTCGACTATTGACCAATTATAGGAGTTGGAGACTCCTATAATGCTCCTTTTCTAAAAAAATATTATTTGATTTGGTGATTATGCAATGGCTCCCTACCAGAAATGTCAATACCGTAGAAAATTATATATTCTTCGATCATAAGTTGAAAATTCACTTGAGGCTGACCTCAAGTGAATTTTCAACTTATGATCGTAGAATAATTTTCCACAGTACTGGCATTAATCTTGAGAAGTCATTATATTTGTCTTTGTTGGGGTTGTTAGAATAGCATTGTGAAGTTGAGATGATGAAATTTTTATTCATTATGTTTCTAACTTTTGAAAATCTTTAAGATAGATAGGGTTGAGATCAGTTTGAACCGGGAGCTGGTTGGTATAATAAGCTATACTGTAATTAGATGTTTTAAAATCTCTGAGATAGAATATACATAATTTTTAGTTAAGTTTTAAATCATTTAAGTGTAAAGTAATTTGTAAGATAACCATTTAGAATAAGATGAAATTTAGTTTCACAAACTAACTTGGTTAATATTTTAGGTAGCCAAAGTAGTCCAATATGATATTTTTTGATTATTTAGCCTGGATAGTATTTTTTTATGATATCAACATTAAGTATTGTTTCGTATACTACTTTGGCTATTTCGAATAGTCTAAGTAATCCTATAAATTATCCAAGACTCAATTGTAAACTAAAAGGCCCCGTTTGCTTTGAAGGATTGTGCATGATAGATATATAATTCAAGCAATCTAGCCTCATGGTTAGTATACTTGGAGCCCATGATTGATAAGTGGTCTGGTATTAATTATGATTAATTCTAAGTAATCCTATAAGTTATCGTAACATGCATTTCTAGCTATACTAACATATAAAACTAATTAAATAATTCCAAGAAACCAACATGTTCTAAACGTACTAAAATACAAAACTAATTAAATAATTTCAATAGACCAGCATGCATGTCTATACATACTAACATACAAAACTAATTAAATAATTTCAAGAAATCAACATGCATTTCTAAACATTTCTAAACAACTAGTTTCTAAACCAACATACATTTCTACACAACTAATTATTAGAAACCAAAATACTTATCTAAACAAATTGACAAATAATTATAATTAAATGAATAAAGATATTAAAAAATTAAGGAAACTAACTAATCGGCGATGGTGTAGTGACGGGGTGTGCTAGTAGGTGGCAATGGCAATGGCGTGGTAGCGGGGACAGCAGCAGTGGCGGAGAGTGTGCATGGGCAGCAATGGAAGCATCGACAGTGGTGGAGCATAGCGAGGAGTAGGGTGGGAACGTGCAGGGAAGAAGAAAGAAATGGGGAAAGGAGGAAAAAAAATGGGGAAGAAGAAGGGTGGGTGGCCGACTTAATTGGGTTTTCGATGGAAATTTCATCAGCGATTTTTTTTTTAAATAAGATAAATTCACTTTTCCGATAGAAAATCTGTTGAAAATTTCTGTTGGAATATATTTTTTGATAGTCTTTCGATGAAAAATCCATCGATTATCTTTGTTCCTTTTCGTGCCAAATTCCCTCCAAATTTACAAATGATTTTTTGAAGGATTTCTATCAAATTTTTGATGAATCTTATTCCTTTGTAAATCCATCAAAAATCATTCAAAAATTTCTAAAGGATGTGTTCCATTGGGAAATTTTAATTGGAAAAGCAATATTTTTTTTTAGTATCACTTCGTCAATAGACTCTTCAAATACCACTTTATGTTCGCCAACAAATTGGGATGGAAAGTATCATGTGTCAAAATTATAATGGAAGAATATAAATTAAGAAACAAAAATCAAATTCTTAATTATGTTATCCAAAAAGTCATATTCTAATTTGGACAAGCTCAAGCGCGTACATAGGCTTGGGCTCCATCATAAGTGATTAGCTGACATACGTGTGGGCTTTAGACCAATCTTTCTAGCATGTAGGTCCTTCATTTTCTAAATACTAATGTTACTCTCTTCGGGACCAAACCTCAATCTTAAACCATGGCCTTATTAAGTAGTTCAACTTGTTTTCAACTTTCAATGTAGGATGGAGACTTTCCATATTTCCACCATTTTCTTTTCAACAATATAGTAAACTTAAGTGGCTTATTTTTGGTTAATTCCTTATTTACCCTGAATTAATTTTGAATAATTAAATACATTAATATTTAATTCATGTATAAATTACAATAATTTAAAGTACTTTCATAATAGTGTAAGGTCGAGGGTGAGCATCCAGATTGCTTGATGTCTATTCGAGGTTTCAAGTAGGGTAAATCTGTGAGGTTAAAAATCTAGGATGTTTAGAACATGAAATCACAAAAAGTTGTTAGGGTTGATGGGGTGGCCTTGATAGAGTTGTGTTTAGTAAGCCAACAAGATTGGCATGTGAACTTCTCTTGTATATATATTCCTGTTCAATCAATATACCTTTTATTGGTTATCTTCATTTATGCACTTTATATTGTTACTCGTACAAGACATTTAGTTGAAACACTTAGAATATGTAGGACTATGTGATATGGTCTTGCATATGATGATGATTATAAAACATGTATCTATATCTTGATTTTAAATCATTCCAAGTCCCAAAATCTTTTGAGGTAGGCATTGAAGATTCAAACAAACTTTCCTTGTGATGCACGCTCTAAGAGTTGGACAATGTCCTATTTCGTAGGCGATAAATGTAGAGATATTAGTGCCATAAGTGGGTGCTTGTTGGACACTAAGTTCATTGAATGGCTCTTTCTTAAAAATTCCATAAGGAAGCTATAGTAGCTTGCGGTGATGGACATTCTCATACTTACAATGTTACATATTATTAGTTGTTCCACATTAATCTTGTGCATCAATGCTTATGCTTTGATGCCTACCCTGAACACGTTATAAGTCTTATTAGGTTTGTATTTGGTATAAGTTATTTGTGTATCGATGTTTGTGAGAACTAATAAAAAGGGCTAGTGCTTATCTTGCCAAATGAGTTGATCTCTTTTGTTTTCTATGATGCTTGGTTCTAGAAATCTTTGCACAGGATGGCGCTGTAATTTAGAAAGGAATTTCCAAAGTTGAGGTCACTTGAATTGATCATTAGGAATGTATACATAATTATTAATGTTATTGGGAAATTAATAAATTTTCTCTTTCTGGGTCACTCGAGATAAAATGGAAGAATCATATTTTGCATGGTGCATGTAAGTAGAAAGGCTCACAAACTTAATTTACCCATTGATTGGGTTTGTAGTCTTGTTTCCAAACATCGGCTATGAAGAATGAATACTCTTGCATTAATGGAGATTAATTATAGAGTGGTTAATTAAATGAGTTAGTTAATTAGAATAATCAAGCGAATTAATTATTCATAAATTAAATATAAGGTGTCAGGTCCATGGCTAATTACTAAACCCAAAGGGTCCCACAAATGCTCAAGAACTCACATGGTATATATGAAATAATATTTAAGTATTAGATATATCATTTGAGGAGTTAGACAAGAAGAATTAGTTAATTGGACTAATTAATTCTTAGCTTGATTAATTTAAGGAGTTAAGTTAGTACAAGTAAATAACTAGTATCTTTAATTGGGCTTTGAGAGATAATTAACTAGTAGAGACTAATTTAACTTGATATTGGTCTACTTAGTCAAAATATTTGACTAAATTAACTGGCCACTTGAATTAAAATTGAATTTTAATTCAAGGCCAATTTTATAGACCATGCCACTAGCTAGCCATAGTGAAGTATGTTGGAAGCACATTTGATCATGATGCTTTGAAAAATATGATGAAGGCAAGTTCCCCTAGGTAATGGAGGTGTGATGTGATTATATATAGATTGTATCCACACAATGTTTTCACCACCCATATTTAACGGAATTTAGTTGGGAACATTATTAGATACACCTATATGCATACATCACACTCTTTACACACTTAAGGATTGTGTGCATAGGTAAGGGGGCTACAATTGGCATATCTCTTGCTCCCATTCTTGCTTCATTTTGCTTAATTTTCAAGAAGTGTTTTGGTTGCCTTTTTTTTTTTTTTTTTCCAAATTACAGAGCTCCATATACTTTTCCTTTCTCTGTTTCTCCTTTCCTTATGTATTTCTGTAGGTGTATCTCTAATCTAGTAGCAGGAATACAGCTTGTGTGAGTTTGAGTGTGCAGACCAACTAGATGGAAAATATTTGGGTTCCTAACGAGTGATTTATAGAGATTCATCTTTGGAGTAGAGAAGAAAGTTTTCCTTCATCAATTTCAAGGGACAGTTCTTGGTAACACAATTCAAGAGGAAATCATCAGGGGTTTAAGAGTGAATTTTGAAATCCACTGGCCTATATTTTCATCAACTGGAAGCTAAAAGGTAAAAATAGCTTCCCCCTTAATTTTAAATTGAAAGGCATGAAGATTCCTCAATTGGCACTAGAAGATTGATGTTATGTATTAAAACTTCTCTATGTAATGCTAAGTTAATAACCATTTATTTTACATTCCGTTGTTGGAATATCGCATATAGCCAATTAGGTTGGCATGTATTACTACTCCTATTAAGTAATTTTCTTAATTACTATTGTATACATGACCTTCTTCGTCTTATGCTAATTTTTTATATGCTTCACAATGCATTTGGTTGAAGTCCTAAAATCATATAAGACTATGGAACTTGAGCATGCATATGATGGTGATCATGAAATAAGTTTCTATGGCCATGATTTTCAAATATACTAAGTCGTGGAATCTTACATATAGTGCATTAAAGATTCAGATAGACTTTCACTAACAATGCATACTCCAAGGAGTTGGATATTGCCCTATTTCATGGGCAATCCGTGTACAAAATATGGATGCATGTTAGTAGATGCTTGTCAGAGAACAAGTTCACCAAAAATTTACTTAGAGAATCTATAAGATAACTAGAGTGGCTTATCGGTAATGGGAAGTTCTCTAGTTTACAATAGTACGTAAAACTAGTCCTAGGACTTGAGGTTCCATGATAATTTGTGCTTAGATCCTTGTGCTCTTACGTTTGTTTTGACTACCTAGTGGGTTGTGAAGGATTTATGTTGAGCATAAGCTATTTAAGTGCGGAGGTTTGTGAGTTCTAGTAGAGGATCCATTTGCTCGTTGTGAAGAATGAGTTGATCTCCTATGTATTCTATGAAAATTGATTTAGGAAAATTCTTGTGCAAGGTAGTATGATGATTTGGAAAGGTATTTTTCAAGAATGAGATCGATTTGAACTATTCATTAAAAATAGATGCATAGTTATTGAGCTATTATTGAACATGCAATATCTTGCCCTAGGTCTCTTCGAGAGATAGAGACAAAGTCACGAAACGACTGTATTTGGATGGTAATTGAAAGCGAAAATGTTCGCACTAATTAATTCATCCAATTGATTGGGCTTTGCAGCTTGTACCTAGAGGAGATTGGGTGATCTTGAATTAATAGAGATTAATTTGATAGGGATTAGTTAAAAGGAGCTTCAACTAATTAAAATATTTGATATTCGATTAAATCACAAAGATTTGAGATCCTATGTCCAACCGATTGGTGAACCTAATGAGTCATACAGAAAAGCTTTGGACTACACTAGTGGACTTGGAGAAATTATCTAAAGAGTTAGATAATTGGAATGTTCCAAAATTGGACGTAATTTTGACTAATCTAATTGATTGTAATGGTTTGATTAATTTAAAGAGTTAAATTAATCAATTAATTTAAGGAGTTAAATTATACTAATTAAATAAAAAATTTAATTCGATGTGACAAATTAAATTAGTCTTGTCAATTTAAAGAGTTAAATTGGACCAATTGAATTGAAAGTTTAATTTAATGTGTGGAAGAGAGCTTCTAATTTTTTGAGGGAAAAATTAAATAGAGATGTCTATTTAATTATTTAGAAATAATTAATTGATCAATTAAAATAGAAATTTTAACTGGTGCAATTAAAATTCCACATAGGATGTGAGTTGCGCATAAGTGGTCCAATAGTGTAAAGGAGAAATCTAGAGTATGGCTAGTGTGACTAGATGCTCTAAATATTCCCATGACATAATATAAATACCATCTTGAGACCACAATGGCACGCTGCTTCTCGCTCTTATCCTCCCATTTGGTGTGACCAAAATTCTCTCCAAAGATTTTCTCTTCTATCTCCTCTTAGCAACTACTTGCCTCTTATCTCTCTTCAAGCCTTCCTTCACTTTCTCTCATTCTAGCTTAAGTGAAAGGTTCAAGGTGTGTGTACAATACATATGGGTGCAACAATTGGGGCACCAAAGATGTGGACTAAGGACTGGCAATTAAAGGCACTTGCTCAAGCTTTAGGTAGCAGTTTTTAGGGCCAAAGTTGCTGCCAGACGGCTGCACTTTTGGATTTTTCCTTCTATTTTGCTGTATTTCTAGGCCTATTTAGAGGCTGTAATTAGCAATGAAAAGGTGGTTGTAAGAGGAGACCAATTGGAGCACTTGGAGAAAGAAGATTGGATCTTCTATTGCTTTTTTGAAGAAGTTCAATCAATGTAATTTTCTTTTTCCTTGAATCCATTTTAATTGGATAAGAAGATCCTTGGAGTGTTGGTGAATCAAGTTATTTCCAATGGTTGAATTTTTTTTTGAATCCGTTGCACTTAAAATCTTACATTCACCAAAGCTTTCAAGTGGTATCAGAGTCACCTTATTCCTTTATTTTGGATTTATTAAAAAAATAATTCATGTAATGAATTGATTTTTGGCCTCTTAATATCGATTCAATTAGTGAATTGGAGATTTTTTGAGGTCTTTACATTTAATTCCATTAGTGGATTGGAGATTTTTTGTGGCTCGTGATTATGTGGATTAAATTCTATTTATGTACTAGATATGATTTAGTGTTGGATTAGGTGTGAATTTAATTCCATATTTATGTTAGATGGTGATTTGACATGTTTAAATTCAACAAGATTAGATCTATTTGTGTTTTAGCATGTTTAGATTCAATAGGATTCAATCTATTTGAAATTAGCATGTTGTTGAATGGTGGTTCAACTTGATTTTTGATTTTTGATTTTTGAGTGTGTTGAAAGGTTTAATTTCAATTTTAAAATGGTTAAAATCTTAAAATTATCAAAAAAATGAGTGAAATTTGATTTTGGATGTGTTCAAACACAATTGGTGCAAATTTGAGTAATTCAGTGCGCGGTGCCAGCCCCTGGTGCCCGCATAGACATTGGCTAGCGCCGGGTGGGCAATTGCAGACCTGTTGCATGCTTGCTGCATGCAATGTGCTTTTTTTGTCAAGACGAAAGTCTTTTTACCCCAAAATTGTGATATTTTGCCTTGTTATTGATGCATAAATATTATACAACCTTTTTAAGAATTTGGACATTTTTGCACACTTGAAATTCAAAGTATAATCATACTCTTTTCGAATTTATGCAAATTTTTCTATTGCATGAGGTGCATTTGTGAATTTACTGGTAATTAACTGGTTATGTGATAATCTCTTGATTGTTGATTTGAATGTGAAATCTTTAATTCATGCATTTGATTATTGAATGTACGATGTGATGGATAGATAGGGATGAACATGAGTACTTTAATTTGATTTAATAAATTCAATGTTGATTGAATGGGTTTGTAATTAAAATGGGGGCTTGCATGCCTCTTATTCTTTAGTTTTTCATGATATAAATGTCATTCTATTATTGTAATAAGAGTAGAATATTTAGGTATAGTGACGATTTTTTTTCTTGTAAATGTTCGACATGACTCTAGGTGCATCGCTTGGTCAAAGCTCATGCTCATTCCAAGTTAGAAACATGCTAGGCTTTTACTTATTTATGCTTCTTATTCTTTGATGTATGGTGATGCATGCTTAGGATAGAGAACCTAAGTACATCAAGATAAAATATAATGAGATCTTCTAAGCAACCAAATACTTCCCACTTAGAAAGTCTAAGTCAATAAAATACTAAGTCAAGATGGATAAAATTAAATGGAGTTTAATAATCCATACCTTCCACCAATAAGTGTGTGATATGGGATGCTACCATGATTGTGTGTAGTCTCATAAGTCGTGGTGCACACACTTTTGTGGAAATCTATGATCACTACCATAGCATGAAATGCACTTTAATGTGACTTGATTATTACATGTCTCAAGAGTCATCAAATGTTCACAATTGAATACACAACTAAAGAAGGATTGATGGCTATGACTTAATGCCTAGTAGTATAGATGTCTCAGAATCATAGTTCTATATCAGCTTTAATTTTCACTAGGAAATATGACTTTCTGAATTTCTTTTGAGGGTAAGAAAATTTGAAAATATAGTAGGAGAAAGACATGCTTGAAAGACTATGATCATGTAATTAATGTCAATCAACTTTTGTAGATTTTTGAAATTGACAAAATGGCTAAAAGTTTACTAAGCATCATTCTGGAAATTAACAAGTTAATCGAACCAAACTACCATTGGTTAAGAAACCTCAAAATTGTTCTAGACTAAAAAAAGTGCACCTATATCCTAATTCAAAGTCTCTCGGAGACCCTAGCAGATGATGTCGACCAAGAGACACGTGAAGCGCTCATAAAATCGGTTGAGGATGTTGGAATAGTTCCCTACAAGCCAATTAGATTGACATGTAAAACTACTGCATGTAACAATCTTGATTGAATGATATTCAATAAAATGGCCATCTTCATGTTACGTATTTATGTTTTCTTCACATGCATTTGGTTGAAGCCCTTAAATCATACAAGGCCATGGGACTTGGTCATGCATATGATGGTGATCATGAAACAAGTCTCTATAGTCATGATTTTAAATATTCAAAATTGTAGAATCTTTTAGGGACAAGTATCTAAGATTCTGATAAATTTGCACTGACGATGCATTTTCAAGGAATTAGATATTGCCCCATTTCATGGGCAATCCATGTAAGATATGGATGCATGTTGGTGGGTGCTTGTTAGAGAACAAGTTCACTAAACATTTTCCTAGAGAATCCACAAGATAGCCGGAGTGGCATGTCGATAGTTGGAAAATTCTCTAACTTATGATAGTGCATATAATTAGTCTTTTGACTCGAGGTTCCGTAGTAACCATGTATTTAGGTTATTGTGTTTTTGATTTTGTCCCAACCACGTAGCGGGTTGCATGCAGCTTAGGGTGGGCACGAGCTACCTAAGTCTGAAGGTTGGTGAATTCCAAGATAGGATCCGTTTCGCTCATTTTGTGCAGAACGAGTTGATTTTTTTATGTATTCCAAAATGATCGATTCCCAGAAATTCTTGCGTAAGGTAGTATGACAATTTGAAAAATGAGCTTTCCAAAAATAAGGTCATAAAAGGGAATCGAACATCAAGAATAGGTACGTAGTTATCGAGGCTATTAGAAAATCAACAAATATCTTACCCTAGGCCTCTTTCGGGAGATAGGGAATGGAAATATCGTATTTGTATGGTAATTGTAAGCGGAATAGGTTAACCCAAGAATAATTCATCCAACTGATTGGGCTCCATAGGCATGTGGCAGACATCAACTATGGAGATTGGGTACTCTTCAGTTAATAGAGATTAATTGAAAGAGTGATTAGTTTAAAAGGGTTTAGACTAATCGAAATATTTAATATTCATTAAATCACAAAGAGTTTTGAACCTATATCTAATTAATTGGTGAACCTAAAAGGTCACACACAAAAGTCTAGAACACTCTAATTGGAAATTAGAGAAATTATCTAAGGAGCTAGATAATTTAATTGGTCAAGTTTTAAAGAGACCAAGTTGACTAATTAAGAGTTGATCACAATGTCTTGATTAATTTAAAGTGTCAAATTAATCAATAATTTAAGGAGTTAAATTAAGCCAATTAAATTAAAAAGTTAATTTGATTAGAGCCATGTAACAATTTGATTAATCTAGTCAACTTAAAGAGTTAAATTGGTTTAATTAAGTTAAGGAGTTAATTTAATTAATTGAAGAATCTAATTTTGGAGGGAAAATCAAAATGGAAGAGTCCATTTGAATATTAGGTGGCATTTTAATTTTCTAACTAAAATTAGATTTTAAGTAGTGGAAACTAGAATCACACTTGGCATGCAAGTGGGTAAGGTGTGAGGAGCCTGTTAGGGGTGCTTTTAGATGCACCCATCATACTTTATAAATACATCTCATCACACCTTTTGGCCGACCACCAGCTCTCTTTTCCCTCCCAAAATTTATCTCATGTGTTGAGAAAAATAACCACTCTCCTAGATTCTCTCCTACCTCTCTCTTTTTAGAACTTCTTTCTCCTATCTCCATCACATTCCTCCTTTATCCTCATCCTACTTCTAGCATAAAAGTTAGGATTTAGATTGTAGTAGGTTTGTGGATACCTTTGGAGGCACCACACTTGGAGTGCTAGATTGTTGGTGAACAAGGAAGGCACTTGGAGAAGTGTTATTCCACATCAATTGCCAACAGCTTGGAGGCTCTTAGGGGATCCATTTTTGCTGCTATAAATCCACATTTTGGGGCTTATTTGGAAGAGTTTTGTGGCCTCAAATCGCTGTCCTTGGTGGCCTTAGGTGTGAGAAGAAGAATCAAAGTGAAATGACTGGTAGATCTTCATTAGAGAGGCATCTATTGGAAGATCTCAAAATTGATTTTGTGAAAATCAATCAAGGTACTTTCTCTTGACCTGAAATCCTTAATTATGGTATAATTTAGATCCTTGGGGTGTGGTGATGCAAATTACATTTTATGTTTTAATTTTCTATGGTGAATGAATCATTGCCTCACCACTACCTTCAGAGGATGGTCTCCAAACCCGTTGTCTCATGATAGCATTGATGACCAATGGACTTCAAAAGTCCCATGAGCACATGAAACATGCATAGATATTCAATTGCACCTACAAGAGTTATATGCAGTGCAAACTAGGCATGAGAAATTTATGTTATTGAAGGAACTTTTTAGGGTGATGGTCGGGGGGTCTAGTGTCCACAACCATGGTCTAATGATGTTTACTTTAATCAAATTAATTGATAGATAATTATTCATAAGCTCAAAAACATGGTGTTCTAGGTCCATGACTAGTTATTTGGTGAAGCTAAGGAATCATACACAATATCTAGACAACTCCATATAGTTTATAAAATTAATTGATTAATGTGGTTGATCAATTAGGACATCAATTTAAGGAGCTATATAGATCCAACCAAATGAAAGAGTTTGTTTAATTGAGCTTATAAGATGAGCTATTTAATGATGGGGAAGCAATTATTGGTAGGTCTAATTAATCTTTATTGGGGAATTCAATTTAAACCTTGATTAAAAAATTAAATTGAGTCATCTAATTAGAATGAATTTTTATTAATTGAGTCCACAAGATGAAACTAGCTTTGGTTGAGAATTAATTTGCAGGAGTTATTAATTGATTTGGGCGAATTAATTAATTGAAGAGTTCAATTAGTTAATTGAAATGGGCCTTAATTTAGAATTATAAGTCCTAGTTGTTGGTCTAGGTCTACTAGAGAGTCGTCAAGAAAGATATTTCTACAAGAGTTGTAAGAATTATATAAGTATCAACTTGTTGGAGACATGGTGGTTGATGGTTGGAATAAGTTATTACCAGTTCAGGAAGATATTTTGGGGTTGGTCATTTAGAATTTAACCATCATCTAGATTTCCACTTATCTCTTACTCACTTGCTGAAAAATTCACTGCAGAATAATTTTCTCTCGATCGTTCTCTCTATTCTCTTATGAGTTCTCTTATCTTATCCTAAGATTACATAGTAAAAGAATTAGAGTTTTTGAATATGGCATAGGACACTTTAAGTAGGCATCTGACGTGTGGATATTATTAGGGTATGACACTTGGAGTGTTCTGTGTGGATTTTATATAACCGAAAGAACATCGAGTTCAATATTCACCACTTGTGATTCAAGATGTTGAATCAAAAATGTGTATACAATTACTACAGTAAGAATAGTTGGGCCCTAGTTTGGAGGATAGGAGTAGATGTGTTTTGCCATCAGTTCTTTAAGGGAAGAAAGAAAGAAGATTCAAGGAGGATTCTTAAAAAAGATTCTTGGAGGATTCTTTGAAGGTAATTGATCAAGGAAAAGTTATTTATCACTCATTCAACATATAGGTATTCTTTTAATTCCATATTTAAGTGATTTCTCGTATAATGATTTGTGTTGTAGCATGCAAATGCCATTATCTTTATATTGATTTATAAAATTTTAAAGAATCCCACTGTGCTTCCATCCCAAGAAATATATGAAACTAATAATTACAATGTTGGATAACCATATCTCGTTTCCACCAACGTATTTACCTTTTTCTCTATTTTGTTCCTCTTGATTTTGAAACTCATTTTCTTAGCACAATGACTCTAAGTTAATTCCATCAAAGTCCGATGACCTCCATGCAAAAATGAAAACATTTTTTTCCTAAAAGTCAACCATTTTAGCTTTAGATGGGTGTGAATGAGAGACCAATTCAATTGGTCTTATCTATGTTGTTTGGAATCAACTTAGTCACCTTTTCTTGCTTGATTCCTCTCTTTCTGGCACTTTCAATTCATGCTCTCTCCTAAGCTCTTGTTTGAGAAGTATTGAGGGTCTAAGTGTGACCTAACTTTTCTTAATTTCATTTGCATATTTATAGCACACTTTATTCACTTTTTGATCTCCCCTAAGCTTATTTATTTTTGCCCTTTTAGGGAACTTTATCTTTAAATGAGAAGTTGTTATGGGGTACTTGAATTAGTTTAATCTTGGTCTTCTCAATGCCATATTATATGCAAAAAGTGTGTAAGTACTTCATAATGGTGACCTTTTGCTTATACACCACCTTTGAAGATATTGGGAGGCTAATGGTTCCGACTGGCATGATCTCCATCCCTTCAAATACAGTTAGTAGTGTGTAAACCAACTTATAATAGTAATATCTAACTCCATTATCCTTAGTACATCTAAAAATATGATATTTATTCAGTTGTCATTACCTACCAACACCTTATATACAACGAAGTTAGCCACATCCATGTTAATCACTGTTAGGTCATCATGAGGGAGGTGTATTCAATCTAGGTTGGCATTTGTGACTTTCATCAAATCCCAATCAAGTGCAAAAGTTGTTGTTTCTCCAATGGGTCCAGAGACCTAGAAGCTCTTACATATATATGTTGTACACTAGATAAGTCTCCCATGTAGGACATCCTACAATCATGTTGATTACTACTCTTTGGGACAAATTATCTCTTGCCTCATTTTTAGTTTTGCGATTAAAATAATTGCAAATACTTGAGTGGGATCTACTTTTGTCATTGCAATTGCATTTTATCTGGACTCTTCCTCCATAGCAATAACTCCTTGATGCATCCCTATGTATGTAAACTTTCAATCTCATCTTTTCATGTTATAACATCTATCTTTATAAAAGTTAACTTGGTCGATGTTTTCTTGCTTAGAAGAAGTGTAGTCTTTTTTGGCCAATGTAGCATGTTTTTGTGTTCGATGGCCATTAAGGTTCAACCCAATGATGTTGTGAGCGGAGTATAATTATAGAATATTTTCAACTTGCATGTTGGGGTTGATATAATTATGGAAACTTTTGAACTTATGTATGATGGTGAGAATTTATGGGGGATTGATATAGAGAGGTTTAGGATAGAATCTAAAGCTTTTGTGAGGTTAAAACTTAGTTCAAAGGGAGATGCAAAGTTTGAACCTACAACCACAAAAGCCTTGTTAGGCTTGCCGAGGTGGCCCTTAGATAAGACCTTCCAATGCTTAAGTCAGTAAACTAGAAAGATATATACAGATACAATTTAGCCAAGGCAGAAACTAAAAATGAAGGGCTTACCAATCGGAGGAAATGGAGTGATATATTTATAGGGAGACATCATAGTATCTCTATCAATATGCCTTTGATGGGTTTGTAGAAGTCCATTTCAAGTTGGAGGTGCCTTGGTCTTTGTCTAAGGGGGAAGATCTATTGGTTGACTGATTTCATGGGTAAAAATGCATACTATATATCTTTTGCTACATGACAACTTGTTTTTGGACTGTAAGTGGTGCATCCAACCATTAGTGGAATTGGATAATATACGTACTGTGTCCTTGGAACATTAAATACTGCCACTCTGTTTCTGGTTGATGATCTGATTGCTTTGGGATCAAAGGCCGTTTGGGCACTTGAAGTGAAACAATCCTTCTTATGCTTCTGGATAGCATGCTCAGGTTGAACTTGTGAGAGGTCGACAATGCATCCCATTTTAATGTTCAAGGTTGATCTTTTTCAGACAGTCATCTGTATAGTTCATTTCTCTCATTTTCTTTGTGATCTCTCTTTGCAAGATCCTAGATATATTTTTGTTCCACACTCCATCTTTCATAAGTTTGACCTCCTCTTTACATATGTACTTCTCCAGTATCTTCAGTAATTATTTAATATCTTTAACGCCCTCCCTAGCCAGAGTCGATGCTAAGGGACTATTATTGAGACCATAAACTAATATGCTGATGATCATATAAGTCTTTAGATCTAGTACTTTCAAAACTTCATTGTTGAAGATATTGATGAAGGCCCTATGAGGCTTGGTCTCGCCTTACTTGATAATAAACGTGTAAGTAGTTGATCTCATTATCCCTTTTTTTACTCCCAAAGTGGAATAAAAATTTTCTATATAACTAATTACATGAGATGATCGAGCCCATTAGTAATAAAGTAATTCGCTCCTGCACTTGTTCATATTGGGTTGCTATAAAGATACAACTACTTTGGAGATCCGGCTAACTATGAAGCTACATAATATTCTCAAAATTGACAAGGTGCTTTTGCGGATCTATATTTCTCTAACATCTTGACAGTTTTGGTGGTTTGGATCCCAGGAGCAAGGTGTTAGCTAATATGTAGAGTGGATTGACTAATCATTCTACTCTCATTTCCCCTAGCTTTCTGCTAGTTGCTTTACCTAACTAATTTCATTGTCCATTTCTTTCTGTTGGCTGGTTGGAGCCTTAAGGGCCCTATTTTCAACTTCCTCATATGCTTTCACTTGGTCTTATTTATCTTTATGAGGAGCTCGGCTGCCCATCAAAATTAAAATAGTTGCCTCGATAATTGTGACTATAGGGTCTTATGCAGTAGGTTATATCATCATTGACACATATGTGGCATCATTATGGGAAAAAAAGTTGTTCTAGCGTGTTATTCTTTAAAAAACTTATTAACCTATTTTGTCATCATTTTTGATGACTAGATTAGGTCATTTTAATTATTCCTTCACCGAGTTATGCCCAATGATTAGTTGGACTGAAGAGAAGCAGACATAACTGGTTGGATTTCTTTATTCTTTTGTGGAGAGTTTTTGCTATGAAATGAGTATTATAGTGGAGTTGACTTAGAAGTTCTAGAGTTTGGAAGAAAATATCCTATAGAAGGTGCCAAATGATGTGAGGCCAAAGGTGATCCTTTGGATTGGTTACAACATATTTGAGGTTTTGAGTCAGGCAGATCTATGAGGTCAAATTCTCTAGGATATCTTGACTTGAAATAACAAAAAATCATTAGGATTGCTGGGGTGGCTCAGTGAAGTTCTTTGATGCTTAAGTCAAGATCGAATAGATGCAGATAAGCTAGAGAGAAGAGGTTGGGTGAATATAAACAACATACCTTAGGGATGTGGTGGACTTAAGTATCTTGATATCAATTATCAAGTACACAGTAGTTGACTTGGTCTAATCTCGGCTGTCCATATTATCTAAGATTAACTATGAGGACTTAGCTGAGTTAGGTTTAGGTTGAGTAACCCAAATTCCACTCAATGGAAAAAAGACGAGGATCCCCTTTATTAAGAGCAAATTTGGCTTTTCCAAAACCCTCATTAGGAATAAATGGAGACCGCTTAATTAACTAATCAAAGTTTAGTGAATACTCAACTTTCTTAACCAAGCTGCCAACAACCCCCTACATGAATGAAATTAATATATACGATTATGAATATGCAAAAGAGAGTTCAAAAACAAAGGAATAGACAGCTTATGCTTTGAATTCCTTAGTGGAATATTATCGAATTTACTTGGTTAATTAGTGAAAATAATGTTTTGAACTATTCCTCTATTTGCTTAAACCAGGACAACAATATCTATACATCAGTCTTATATATTGTTGGTTCTCATGTCCGTATTCGTTTTGGTCTTTAACACTATCTTAGATTCATAAATGTTTATGAAGAAGCAATTCATCTTCACACTTATATAAGTGACCTCCCATCAAGCGTATCCTATTTTACTCCATTTTGGCAACTAAGAGAATCATTAAAAGTAAATACTTTTCTTTATAACCTTTCAACATGTAGGAGATTTCTATCACAAGAATGAGTCGGAGAGACCTCCCAAGTGCTTCTATGAATTTTCAAAACTTACTTACCTTATTAAACCAAGTTCTTGGAATCTCCAATCAATTGAGTTTCAATTATATAGATCCTTAATCTAAGAGCTTTAATCCTATTCCTCTTGATAGACAACTTACTTATTCTCTAGGTAGGCCTTTAGTCAATGGATCAATTATATTTTCTTTTAATTTCATTTAATCAATGGAGATTATTCGACTAGAGATGAATTACCTTATGGTACTATGATTTCATAATATATGCCAAGACTTATCATTATACATATTACTTATGTCTTTTGGATAGCCAACTAACTATCACAAGATATCATGAAACATGTATTAACTTATGGCAACAATTAACATCTCTAAAAAATTACAAAGTCATTCTGCTTATTCTCCAGCTTTGCTAAAGTTATAAACTCCATTTTTATTGTGGATTGACCTGCAAGTTTTTTTAGAAGACATCCAAAATACAACTCTATCTAAGATAAAAATATAACCACTTGTTTACTTACTGCCACTCGTGTTTGAATCCAATTTACATCACTAAGACCTTCTAGTATAGCTAGACATATAATATAGTGTAATCCATAATTTGAGATGTATTTTAGATATCTCATAACCTTTACTAATGCTTTTCAATAGTTAGTGCTTGGATTACTCGTGAATTTATTTAGTTTATGGGCTATATGTGCAAATGTTTAGGCATGAGTACTTAATCAGATATATTAAACTACTAATTATATGTTAATATTCCAGTTGTGATATAGGTTCACCATATTTCTTACCTAAGTTCAAGCTTAAGTCTATTGATTTTTTTACTTGGGGATAGTCGTAGACATTAAACTTTTTAAATATTTTCTCAACATAATGAGATTGTGTTAGAAATATCCCTTTTCTATATCTTAATTATCTTAATTCCTAATATAATATTTGCCACACCTATATCATAATCACTTTCTATTATTAGTATGATCAATGAATAGACATACAATAATACGTTCATTTGTCACGCCTTTCAAGTATATGCATTTTTCACACATTGATTTGAAACTATTCAACAATAATGTTTTGTGAAATATTTGTGCTATTTCTTCGGACCTTATTTAAGTCCATAAAATAACCTAACGAACCCAAATACCTCTTGATTCAAGTAGTGTTACATAACTTTTTTCTTTTAGTTCACTTGAAAAAACCCATCCTCACATCCATTCAATGTATCTCAAGATTGTGTAGAGTTGTAATTGTAATGAAGATTATAATAGAAGTAAATCTTATTACTAGTAAATATGTATAAAAGAAGTTAAGGCTTTTCCTTTATTTGAATTCTTTTGCTACCAATCTAACCTTATACTTATAAATAGACCTATTAATTTTGCATTTCCTTTTTAGAATCTATTTGCAACCCAACGACTTATTGCTTGGTAGGAGATCAACTAATTAACTTCCAAGTATGATTCCACCAAAATGGAGTAAATTTCACTATTTATAGCTTCTTTGAGAATAAAACTTATGGATTGGACAATACTTCACTAATTCTCCTAGGTTCACTTCTAACATATAAGTTAGGAAAATCTGAACCAAATGTTTTAGCTCTCATTTTGCATCTTGGTTCTTCATTAATTTTATGTGTGTTACTTAAGATCATATATTCTTTTATGTGAACTAAATTCTTTTCTTTCTTCGTAGAAAAAGAGTCCTTCAAAGAATACAACTTTTCTAGATTCAATAATACCTTTATGTTTATATGGAACTACTAATTCGTTCACTATGAACCAACAAACACTATTGCTAGCATAACCAATAAATATGTAGTCAATAATTTAGGCCCAATCTTAACTTATTTAAGTGTCAGTATTTCTATCTCTGCCAAACACACCAGCACTTTGAGGTATTTGTAGTAAAGTTTCTAAGCTTTCCATGACTTTAAAAAGTCCCATTCTTACTTTAGTGTCCAACGAATTTTTTTCATGATTCGTTTATTTATGTTATCTGAGTTAGGTGTTGCAGTCAGATATTTTCGATCTAGTAATATAAGAAGTCAAAATAGACCAACACTTTGAGGTATTTGTAGTAAAGTTTCTAAGCTTTCCATAAATTCAAGGAGTTCCATTCTTACTTTTGTGTCCAACGAATTTTTTTCATGATTCATTTATTTATGCTATCTGAGTTAAGTGTTGCAATCAGATATTTTTGATCTAATAATATAAGAAGTCAAAACCTAAAATCGTCAGTAGGGTTTAGGGCATATAGAAATTAGGTATATATTAAAATGATGTATCGTGGTCTAATTTTGATTAGGGATATTTATAGTGGGCCTCTGTCTTGGTCTTGGTTTACTTGATTTGAGGGATCTCTCTATGTGTAATCCATAGATGGTCAAAGCTGTAGGTGACCTTCGGGTAAAATTCAAACAGAGTTTGGCTTGCATAAAATGAAATTGAGTCATAAAGGTGTTAGGTTATTAATTTTATAAAGTAGGGCCGCATTTGAATTTTTATGAGCTAATTGCTTATCATTAAGTGCCCCTTTGTCTCACTTATATAGGAATGTTGACATTCTTGATTGAGAAAGTAGATATAAGCTATTTCGTTTTATTTGCATGAACAAATCTTGGCCATTGAATTTTAACGGTTTCCTCAATCCTAAAATTCATATTTGAAAAGACAACTCCTTTTTGTGATCACATGGCACTCCTGCCAAAACTTGTCATGTATATATAGCTTTATTTTTACTTTTACAAGTTTTTACTACTTTCTTAGAGCCCGAAGCTATTTCCACAATGCCATTGCCAGCCTATTCAACGCCTTTGAGACATTGATCTTTCTTAAACTTGTATTTAGGTATCTTTCTCCAATCATATTCTTCTCATTCTTATGTTGTTTCAGATGATGGTCTTCATTTCTCCTTTCATTAATTCTTTTACATCCTTTAGTGATGAGAGCTTGATCTCTAGTAGCACCAATATAATTCTTGCACTTCAAATTCTATGAGTGCCTTTATGAGGTCATTAGCTTATAAGCCCCAGCTCCATAGTAGGTCTATGGAAGAAGCTCATGGTCACAAGATCAAGGGTTTCGAGACATCCTATCTACCTCAAGATGTCATACATCTAAAAGATCTTGTGACCTTTTGTAACTTTCAATTCTCCTCAAATATTCCCTCTATTAAGAAAAGATTGTTTTATCCCTAAAAGCACCTTCTTCCAAGTCAAATAATATACTAACTTTCTCCTAATTGCTTACTTTTCACATTTTTATTTTAGAAGCGGCTATATGGTTTCCTAACCTTAAGCCACCAATAGTAATATTATTAATCACTTGGTGATCTACCTAACTCAATTAGTTATTAATTTTGTATTTTTTTGATAATTATTAATTTTGTGTTGAATATTTTGAGATTTGAAATAATTTTGAATTTATTTCGATGTAGATCTTAGCTTCATCAATTTATTGCAATTTGTTATATCGCTCCCTTTGGTGCTATTTGAAAATAGGGCAAGGTCCTTCCTCAAATCTAATTTTAGTCACATCATTAAGCCCCCCATTTTTGGTGGAAAATTTTTAATTTTACATTGAAAATATAATTTAAGTTTAATTTATTAAATTTATCTTAAGTTAATTTGACTCATTATTCTTGGCTTAGGAGTTTGTGGTTTCTTAACTTCTATCCAAGTTGAGTTTGAGTAGGCCTCAAAGTCTTTGTGTCTTCTAGGAGGTGCTCCATAAAGGTGGGTATTGTTGGCATCTAAGGAGTCAGTAAAAAGAAGAGGAATTTCACCTTGGCTAAAGAGGAGAAAAAGAGAAGATAACTCTATTAGGAGTGCTAAGTGAGTCCTCAAAGTAAAGCCTATTTTATACTTTGGACTCTTTGACTTATTTCTTTTTTCTTAGTTTCTTCATTTGTACATTGTATCAGAGCTCCTTTAGAGTTAGCGAGCACTTCAAGGGATTTAGTTGAGTTAAAGAATGTCTAAGTCTATCTCTCAATTTAGTTCACGAAAGAAATCTTCAACTTATAAGGTAAATAGAGGTGAAGAAGGAGCCAACATGGTTGGCCTATGGTCAACTAGCTGTTTGCACATAGCGGCAGGGTCTGGCGCCCATTTGGGGCACCCGTGAAGTGCCTATCTTTGGCATCCACACTACACCCATGCGATGCGTGGAATTGTGCCCACTGGGTACTAGCCTTGGGTGCCCACAACAAGTGGTCTTTTGGCGCCCATAGTACTTGTTGTCTAGTTTGTGTTCCCTAGGGTCATTTTGCACTTGGTGTTGCAGTTTATCTCAGTTCTCCTCTTAAGGTGCATTTTGTCCAAGTCTTATAAAATTTTGAGAAATTTCCTAGTGAGAATGAGACTAAGAATTTATCTTCATCATCTAGTTCTGATTCCAAAGAAAAGGGCCCTTCTCATGTGAATCTTAGGCTGTTCTTTCTAGGGATGATAATTTCTAGAAGACAATAAGGATTAGGTCTTTACTTGAGTAGAAGAAGTTAGATATTTTGAGACATACTGTTTATATTTTTTGAAAAATTCAAGTTTACTTTCCTTCTCCTCAAGGGTACACATGGTTTTTAGTAGTTACTTCACTTTTGGGTTCTCTATTTCTCTTCACCTTCTTTTGCTAGATATAGTAGCAGCTATTGTATGAGTTTAATTCATGCTGAACTTCTTTGTGTCCTTTATTGGGTTTAGACAGTTTCTGAATGAGTTAGGTTTGCCAATATCTTTGGATAGTACTACACCTCATTTGGGGTGCGTAAGGTGCTGAATGAATCTTTTTTCCATTCCTTCCCTAATACAAACAACAAGTTTTTGGCTTACCTTTATCCAGTGTCCTTGGAAGGATAGATTCTTCTTAGTTTAGTTCATCACAACCTTCGTGCGAATTTCACCAAAGTAAGTTTGTTTGATTCTATTTTTGATGTTGATTGTTTGATTCTCTTTTTGATGTTACTTACATGTTTTTGGTTGGTATACGTATTTTTATATATTCTTGCACATTGTTTGTATATTGACTTGGTTTTTCTTCTCTTTGTTGATAAGAGAAATTATTGACTTTGCTAGGATTTGTACTCCAAAGCAGAAGGATGGGTACATGAGAAATGTATCATAGAGTAGCATCACAGAAAGATGCCACTGGATACTTTTACTGCGGATAACAATGTTGAGGTGTTGCTTTCTGATCATGCGAAGAAGTGTACTCATGGAACTACTATTTGTCCATAGTCTATTTGTTCTTTTCATGTTGGCGAGGGTAGAGTACTTTCTTGCTATGATTTGCGATGGAGTTGTGGAGTGCATTCCTACTAGGATGTTGAGGAAACCACATTTGGTGCCAATCACATGCTGGGTGTGGTGTGCAAATATGATCAAGGGAATTTGGAACTATTCTCTTCTTCCCAATTAGCCGTATAGCTTCTGGCAATTTTGGTTGCGTATTAATTTGTTTCTTTATTTTGATCTCTTCTCTTGTTTGTTGCTTTCACCATGATTTTTTTTACTTTGGAGCATTTTTCCATCTTTCTAATGCTAGGTTAGAACTTGGTTGAGTAGATGTATTGCCATGTAGAGCGTGTTCATTTGTGGTGAAATACCTTAAGGAGAAGGCTGCTGAAGTAGTTAAGCAACATAGCCAGAAGAAGAAAGAGTTGGCTCAACTACTTAGGTAGCACGGGTGTTTGAAGTCAAAATATGTGAAGTAGGTGAAGAGTGGGGAGAAATTTTGGAGTTCTGACCCTAGTAAGACCTTTATCAATGCTATTTGCGAGGAAGCTGTGAGGGAGTTTAAAGGTTTTGATGATTTTTTTGAGGTAGTGAAGCGAAAGCAATGGTGATTTATGAGTAAACAATCCAGAGTTGTCGCTGCATTCTAGGTCAGATTGGCCGACACCCTGAAGATGATTTGTTGACGTTGGATCCTACCTTACTGATCAACATTGTTGCCAGAGAGCCTAAGAAGGGCCTCGACAATGGAACAGAGATTACAATAGAGGAGCTAGTAGAAATGGTTTTGCAGAGAATGAAGACATGTAATTAGGATAGCAGTAGTGAGTAGGATCCATATCTATAAAGTTGTTTAGTATTTTTGTTTTCGTTTTGGTGTTCTCCTTTGGTGGCTAAGTATTAGTTGGATGTCTGTTTTTTTCTCATTATATTGCAATAAAATTGTTTTGTTTTTGTTTATTTTAAGCATATAGTTAATTGTACGATTATTGAGATTGCATACTTGTACTTTGAGAATTGAGAAGTGAGAGATATAAAGTCATCATCACAATTGTTAGGAAAAAAAAATACACCATGAGCATTTACACGAAGCATTGGATTCGGGTGCTGCGCAAGCGCCTGCTGGGAGCCCGATGCTTGGGCGATTTCCTTCTTCTTTCTTTTTTCTTTTTTTGTGAGTAGCTCTCATTTGCATGAGTTTTTAGTTTAATTTGTTGATGGTGCAATGCCTTCAATTTATCCTAGGATCTAGAGAAACTTAGGTGATGAATTACGGTGGGTACTTCAGCTCGTTCATGAAGTTGGAGTAATTGTAAGTATGATCAATGGAAAAACTACTTCAGGGTGGCTTGGAGCCATCCTCTTAGCATTTTCCTTGATTCATCTTACATGGAATAGAGATCTTTGATGGAAGAAGGTTGTTATTTTCGTGCTCAAGTTGATCATAGACCAACTATTGGGATGAAAACTAGCATACTTATAGATATTCTGAGAGGATTCATAATAAGTTCGTGATGACGTTTGGAGTCATTAGACTTAGAGATTTTTCTTTGAATATTTTTTAAATATTGATGCATTGACGTCCTCATCTTTGTGAGGATTTAAATTGGACTTCCTTTTTCTTGATGTTATAAGTGACTTCCAAGATGTTCTTTAATGAATGTATTAACAATGGTTGCCATGTACATTTGAAGGAAGTCGATAGTAGACTTTTTCAGAGTGCACATGTATTCATGGAGGGAGCCAATATTGGACTTTTTTAGGACACCACGTACTCTTGAAGGGAATCGATAGTGGACTTTTTTATGACGCCATGTACTCCTAAAGAGAACTGATAGTAACCTTTTTAGGATACCGCGTATTCCCAAAATGAACTAATAGTGCACTTCTTTAGGATGTCATGTACTCTCGAATGGAGTTAATAATGGAATTTTTTTGGATGCCACATACTCCTAAAGAAAGCTTATAGTAGATTTTTTTAGAGAGTGACTACCACGTACCTAACTGGGGGCAATAGTGGGATTAGTTTGGCTACCACATACCCTAGGGGGCCTTAATAATGGGTTTATGCCCAGTGACTGCCCTGTCCTCTTTGCACTCCTCAAAGAGCCTTATAGTCGTTTTATGTGTAAAGCTACTTTCTAAATACTCCTTCTAAGTACCGCAAAGTTCAAAGTAATAGAAAAGGTATAATCTAAAGAATACAACAAAGTTCGTATTAATTAGAAAAATATCAATGAGAAGCTAATGTCATCCTTGAGTGGGTAAACTTTATTCAAATTTTAAAAAAAATGGTAAAAAATATTTAAAAGTAAAAATAATCTTAAGAGAGATGGGGAGTGCTCTCAACTTTAGCGACTTGGTTAATCTAACTAGCATATAGGTAGGTGGCTCCTAAAATAGCAGCGCTCGATGCTAAATCTCTGATGGTATCTCCTGAGTTGCTCTAATGATGCATATCAAAGGGACCAACTTCGTGTTAGCAATGGTTGCAAACATTCCCTTGGTGGGTCCCCAAAGGAGCTCTTTCACTTGTCTACATACTTAGTAAGGTATCTTTGCCAGATAATTGTTTCAATTTGATATTTCAAGTTTCGACATTGCTCTGTGGTATGCCCGGTAAGATTATGGAAGTTGCAGTATCCCAACAATCTATTGTTCCTTGGCCTTCCAACATCCATCGGGGACCATCTGATCAGGCCTTAGAACATGGTAGCTTGAAGTATCTCTGCTATATTAGCTGTAAGGTGTAACATCTCGTTTTTTATTGTAAGTAATTCTTCTTTTAAAAAAATTATTATTATTATTAAATTATTAAGCTTATCTAGTGACTATAGAAAATCAAAAGTTTAAAATTCTATATATAGTAAATAGACTATATTATGAAATTATCCCTTTTGATTGGATTAATAGCATTTTAAATTAAACGAGTTAATCAAAAGATTGACCTAAATACATATACATTATGAATTTAGCCATGCACCCTAAGTCATAAAACATAAAAGTATATATATATATATATTTTAAGTTACAAGTGCATCATTATGTATATTAAGTATATAATAAAATAAAAGAATTTTCTTTTCTTATATAATATCTTAGGGCCAATTCAAAATAAGATGAAAGATTAAGGGGCCAATTCACAATAAAAGATTGAGGGCCAATTCACAATAAGGTGGAAATTCAAGGGCCTCCTTAAGTAAATAACAAAAATTATACATCTATAAATAAGGGCTCAAGCTCACTTCAATTCCCACAAACCATCCTTTATAGTTTCTGCAGGTTGCCAAGATCAAGCCTTCCTTCCCTATGTTCCATCATCAACCAACTAAGATAGCATAACCAAACTTTCCACAGCTCACTAAACATCAAGTCTTCAAAACATTCCTTAGAAATAATAGCTTCAAACCTTTGAAAAATTCTAGTTGAGCAAGAAGATAAAGTACTAGCCAGAAGAAATCCTGTCTAAACAAACTTTTAAAAAATCAAAAACCTCCCTTCCAACCATCTTATCATCCATGAAAACCTACCATTAGAAATCTCTTAAATAGCATATATTTCCAGAAATTTCACCCAAATTAGCCTGAAACTCTACCAAAATCAACACTGCCTCACGCAGGCAGAAACTGTCAAAACTGAAGGTAGTAATGTTTTGGCTATATCTAAAGAATTATCCATTCAAATGATAAAGTAGAAGCATGGTTGGAAATCTATGTAAGTGTAGATAATACTAGAACTAGGAATCGCTAAAATTGAAGCAGTATTTTGGTCTAAAAAAGGAAAGAACCACGACCTGCCACTAGGAACGCAACTGGGTCAGGAGCTCACTTTAAACAGGAATTGGAGAAAATCAGCCCATTCGATCGATGGATTGAGGCTATAATTAGAAATTACATTAAATTTTCAGATCTTCTAAGGTAAATATCACCGTCTAGATACGTTAGATTTGGCAAAAAATTAGTTTTATGAAAATTGCGCAATTGACTATGAGATTCTGGAAATGGGCAAGTTTTGTTGAATAATTGTGGACATGTTGTGATGATGCTAACCTGACTTTGTTTTGATAAATATGATTAAATATAAATGTTTGGATTATGAGACTATGTTGAATAATTGGGGTTTGAATTAATTGGAATTGGTGGGAACTATAGAACATGATTTAGGTACAACGATTTTGTTGTAAATGTAATTCTTGGAACAATGTGATAAGAAAAGTGTTAAGATATATTTGATTCATTTAGGAATTAATAAAGTAGGAAAGATTACTCTTATATATATATATATATGTATAAATGCTTTAGTTATCAATAAAGTTAATCGCTTAAATTATTAAATAGTAACCAAATAATTAAAATAGTATATAGTAATTTAATTTAATTAAATTTCTTTATTATTTTCATTCCCTCATAATAGTATTACCAAAAGAACAACCAATAATAGTTGAATCTTAAATTTAGGTAATTATGCTTACAAGTTTGATGGAGATTCTCGATCACAGGAATCAGTGAGGTTCTCTATTTCTTCTAAATTTTATTCTATTACCTGTAACTCTTTTTCCTGAAACACCTTGAATATTGATATGTAAGGTCTTCCATTTTTTCACAATATCTTTTCTAAAATCATATACCTATCTCGTGTTTTTTGGAACACCTCGATCATTGATATGTGAGGTCTTTTATTCCTTTCTAATTTCCATCTATTACTTGTTAATAACTACTTCTTAAAATCATATAACCTTTTCACACTTCTTGAAATGCCTCACTTATGATGATGATAATTATTTGATCTATTTGGTAAGTTTGAGCAGGTTGAAATTCTGAAATATTCCTAATTAAAAGATCATATCATTAAAATTTATTTCGTTTGTTTATTTATAATAAAAAATATGCTACTAATAAAAGTAAGAACCCCCTATAATAGATACTTTCAAAACATCTCAAAATAGAAAATATTGTTTAAAATATTTTATGAAAAAGTCTTCCTACTCCAAATAAGTTATAACTTGAAAAAATTCGTGTTTTCTACTTATTATAAATCTTCTCATCCTATTCGTTGAATCGGGAACTAAGTGCCACATTGCTGACAGGGTGTGTGCAGTGGGGGAAACCTCTAGAATCCCAATGTTGACACCTTCTGCTATATTTATTGTATTCTTGACCATTTTGAATATCTTATTCGGTCAGTACTATGAAGTATGTGCCGGGCAGAGTAAAGTGCCACACTAGTTGACAGGGGATGTACAATGGGGGCCACCTCTTGAATCTATCACTGTTAGCACCTCTGGATTTCAATACTAAACATATTTCAGTTGTATGTGGTACCTAAACAATAGAATCCTATTTTACACTTCATGAAATTAAGTATAAGGATCAAGGTGCCACATGAGGGTGTACAGTCGGGCCACCTCTAGAATCCTATACACTTGAATCCGAATATGGAAACAACATTAAGAATATGAATTCTCCTTGCAAGTACGGGACAATGATGGAGTTACATGAAAGGTTTGATATGATCATGATGTCTTTGATTTGATAAGGTTTCTTATAAGTAATTCAATTAATACGTCTTTTAATTTATATAAAATCTTAAAATATCTCAAATATAAGTACATTTGACTTATAAAGCATTTATTACAAAAGCTTCTTACACAAATTTAGTTATCCTGGCATGTTTGTTTCCTACCTAATACATAATTCTCACTCTATTATATTCCACTGCAAAATAAGCTCTATATAGGTAACTCTCTCCAACTTTCCTCACTGAGTTATTCGGACTTACCCTTATGCTTCTCTTTATACAGATAAGGTTGGACTGGTTGTACCAGAGAAGGAATTTAGGAATAGAGAAGGGAGAAATTATCTTTCGTTTGAATCCAAATGTACCCAAATCAATAAGTTTATATATATATATATATACATAATAAGACTTTTAGCCTGGAGGCATTAGTACCATACATCAGGTACTTGTATGTGTATACTCATCTATAACTAGAGGAAAAGTTCAGACTAGTGTATAAAGAATAAAATATAAGTTGTTACTTTTAATATGATTGGTCATTTTATTTTGTTAGTTTGTGCTTGGCACTGGCTCTTGAAGGGAAAATCTCCTAGAAAGGGTTAGTGTCGTGGTGTGGTGACTCCAGGATTTCGAGGCACCACATAAGCGGTATGTAAAGGTATGCTACCCATCTAGCTTTCTGTGTTTTAACAACTTGTTTCTACTCCAAGTTGGCTCCTAGGTCTATCATCCTACATTTGCCAGCATCTTGAGGAGCCATTACTTTTTGATTCCTCCTTTTCTTATCCTATTAAAATTGGGGCTTCTTTGGAAGTGCACTGGGGTCACCCTCTATTAGTTTCGATTTGTCTGGGGACTTCGAGTTCTCCAATATTTCCTTCTTTGTCAGGTGTCGACTTTCTACTCCTCCTTAGTGGAGTTGATAGTTAAAGCTCATATGTATACTGACTTTTGCACTGCTTTCTCCTTAATGATGGTATCATCTATCTTGGTAGGTCATTTGGAGAGCTTCAAGAGCATCCTAGTAGTAAGAAGGTTGTCTCTATCACTCGCATAGTGTTGGTTAGTTGTCTTTTGATGCTTTCTAAGTGGTGAATAGCTAAGATTGTGTTTTTCAACTTTGGAGCGTTTGTGGGATCATTTGGCTCATATATTACGTATTATCGTAAATGTTCCTAACTGTATCAACCTTTCAACGAGATCTCATCCTTCAGGTGTCTATACCACTTAGTGGTGTGTCCATAATGCTAGTAGAAATGATACTATTTATCTATCTTCTGCTTTTCTGTCTGCTTCATCATCTTTTGAGGAATATGCATGACATAGCCATGCTGTAGAACCTCGCGTAGAATCTCTTCTCGTGTATGCAACAAGTTCTCGAGATCGATTGCACCAGCACGTCTTGCGTACAATACTTTGATATGCTCTCCATTAATTGGTCTATGCTCCTTCACCTTGGTGACTGTTGCGGGTAAGAGCAGGTTTTCGACGTCATTTAGGAGTTGTTGTACTAGCTCCCTGGTCCACTATCTGGTGGCGACAGGTATCGATTCGAAATGACTTCTTTAGGAATAGGACTAGGAAGTCTTGAGTCAAAATAGAGAAAGAGGTGTGAAGCTTTGCTTAGGGTTGATCCTTTGGGCGACCAGCTTTGGGAGGGGGAAGCCTCTAGTCTTGCCAGTAGAGCTATACTTCTACGCACTAAACATTTGTGTTGACCATGACTCATGTAGTGACACTCTCTAATAGACTCGCCAATGTTTCTGAAGTTAGCAACATTGAGAGATCTTGGGGAATGATGCCTAGTTTGCAGGTGTTTTTCTTAGAGGGGTGAATGCACCAGGGAGTAGCTTCAACATTACTTGTGAAGATGCCTCTGGCTGGTAGCTCTCCACATCCTAGAATGTTGGCGTTAATTGAGTATTGAAAGGCTTCAAATCCCTCATGCATCCTCAGCATTCTTTCTTCTTTCTTTGATTTCCCACAGACGATGCCAAAAGATGTTGTTCAAGAATGGGATAAGGTCCTTTCTGAAAAATAGCATAGTGTTGGTTTGTCTTCTTAGGAATGCATGTAAAGAGATTTGCTCTTCTTGAGGGTTCTTCCATTCTTAAAAATTTTGCAAATGATTTTTTTGTCTCATTTCTTTATGGGGCTTGGTATTTATAGACTTTAATCTTAATGGGCTTAGGCCCATTAGGTTTTTCTCTACCCTCTTTATGGGCTTGACTTGTCCTTTGGACTCTCTGGCCCATTTACTTAATTAATTTTATGATTGACTCATTATTTTTAAGTCGAACTATCATAATATCCTTACATCCAGTTTTAGCCACATCACCCTTTATGTGGTCTGACAATTGTGGTGTTTTTTCTTGTTACTGCCTATGTAGTACCCTAGAATTTTTCTTTGTATTTAATCGATTACTATATCTTATTTTATTTTATTTATTATTTCAATTAAAGACATAGTAAGGCATAAATTATCATTCTTTTAAGACTATATTCAAAAATTGAAAATTAGAAAATAAAAATTTAAATTCCCTCATAGTAATATATCGATAACTATCACATTCAATATTTATTTTTGTATCAATAATAAATCTTTGATTTTAGTCATAGCAAATTTTATTCTTCTTGATTTGATTATAATATTACTAGGAGTATGAGTTATTAGTTATAGGAATTGTTAAATTTTACGTAATTAGAATTAAGAGCAAGCAACTACCCTAGTTCTAGAGTGAGTATAATTAGAGTCCTCCATAAACTAAACCACTTCTTTCATATAGATTACACTTCAAATCAAAACCCTAAACATATTAAACAACAACAACCAAAAAAGAAAAAAAATGAGAAAGAAAAAGGGGAAGAAGATAGAGGGGTTGCTGGCTGCAACCATTCTCAAGCCAAAATCAAGGTAAAGTTTAGAATTTTTAATTGGTATACTACTTGAATTGGATGTGTGAAACAGCCTGATGCTTAGTTTAGATTGAAAGTGTTAATTTATTGTGCTATTGTGATGGGATTTAACTTGTAGAATCCTAAGATTTATTGTGATAGTTGCTGCACATATTTGCTGCCTAACAATTGGGAAAACAAATTATTTATCAATCTTTTAATAATCTTCCCATCACTTTGTCTTTGACCTGCATGATGTGTAACCCATAAGGAAAAATTTAAGTGTGCTATTTTGGCTACAATTCAAGTGAGTTGCTCAATGCTAAAAAATTCTTTTTGTAAATTAAAGCTGAAATTATTGCTATGAAGTTTCAACTTTCAGAATTCTAGGATTAAGTTTTACATTAGTTCGTGGGTCAAATTTTTTAGTTTTAATTCAAAAAATTTCTGAGAAAAATTTAATGTGTCTAAAAAATTGTGATAAAATTTTAGGTCTTAACTATCATTATTAAATTTTATGAAAATCCGAAAATATACCCTGCCAGACTAAGTGGCGAGTCTATGTAGGTTCAGTTTAGAATTTTTTTTATCCATCTAAACGATAGTATTTTAAAGTGAAAAATTTTAATAAGAAACTTAGATGTGTTAGTAACATTACTGGAAATTTTTATGAACTCAGGCCTTGTGGTTATGTAATTAAAATTCATTAAATTTAACTGCCTGAGCATATACTGGGTTTGGACTGTTTTTAACTTGAGAGATTTATTACTATGATAATGGAAGTGTTTTGATTTTCTTCAATTTTTACAATAACTTTACATTGTCTTAGAAAAAGAACAAATAAAATATTAGAACCTTTTATTATTTATTTTAGTTATTGAAAGTCATAAAAATTCGCTACTGTAATATTGTGGCCCATTCCTAGAACTGTTCTAATTTCAGAAATTAGTGGAATTTTCTCTAATTTTCAATGCTACATGAGTACTTCTGGTGAGGATAACAAGTATGCTTCCCATTAAGATTTGTTACATTAAACTTAAGAAGAATTACTCAAGTATTTAGGTTGTTCTGGGCATTCATCTTAAAAAGTGTTGTATGGGTATCGGGTATTCTAGAATGATCGGGAAAGTTTAAGCCTTTGTTGAAGTGTTCATTAGATGAAATTGATTTAATTATTATTATTACTTAGTAGGTTATTCAAGCTAGCCTTGGGAGATTATTGATCAAATGAATGCAGAGCATAGTGAGTGCCTAAACCTATAACTATTATATATTGTTACTTTTCAAAACCCAGAAGGATATATGTATAGCAATGCATGCCGAAACTTCTTTTCAATATACACTGCACCATATATGTATTCCACTGCGCACAAAAAGAAATATTTTTTTTTCTTGTTTTATTTCTGGATAAAAGAAAACCTATGCTTTTGTGACTTTTTAATGCTTCTAGACTAGCAATTAAATTTGATGGTCAACTGATTACTGTTACTGTTAGTTGGATCCAACTTGATCTGAGTGTGTAAGGGACTTCATTAGGCAGCAGCGGGCTAGCCGGTTGAACCCCAAACCCCCAAGGCCTAATCCCCCCAGTGCACAACAGAAGCCGTTTGTGGCTGAGGTGAGTCGGAGGAATTCCCAGGGACGCTCGGGCATTGTTTTGGTAAGGTCGCACCTTGCCCGGAGCGATAAGGGATTGTTACGGTAGGAGCCATAAGGTTGACTGGATACAACAAACATTGTCTGATCACGCATTTAAGTTGATAATCTAGAAAATTATTTATTAAACTCTTGACTTGTCACTGCTTGACTATTTACAAAATTCTTGACTTGTTACTGATCGACTGTTGATGAAATGCTTGATTTGTTACTGCCTAACTGCTCAAAATAATTTTCACTTATGTTTTTCTCGAATATTTTCACTTTACAAACTCTTGAATATTTTCACTATACAATTCCTCTAGTATTTTCAATGTACAAACTGTAACATCCCGAAATTTTACGGTTATAGAATTTAAAATTTTATTATTTTCCATATTTGATGAAATTTAATCATTGTTTCATATTATTATTTTATTTAAATTTCTTAGGGGCTAATTTGTAATTGTCGAAGACTTAATTGAATAAATTAGAAAACTTAGGGGTTTTGCATGGTTTTTTTCTAGTCAACTAGGACATATATGCTATTTTAATTACTTAAGGACTTAATTGATTTAACTTAATTAGACTAAGGACTCAATTGCAATTTTTAAAAGATGGATTTTACAACACAGATTTTTTCCTTCAATTTCCTCATTTCCTTCACTGTTCATCATCTTCTTCATCAATATTTCTCTCCACCCGCGACCATCAACCAACCCACGGCGAGCTTCCACCGGCAGCCATTTTCACCAACCAAACCAACCATCTCCTTCTCCTACTCACCAGCTCAGCGGCAACACCACCATACCCAGTTGAAACCCCTCCGGCGAGCCACCGAGAGGGAGTCCACGGTGGGGTTGGTGGGTTTGTGGTTTTTTGGTAGCCAAATTCAATTCTAAGGTTATGGTGTGGAAGAGCTGAAAGAGAGGATCGCGGTGGTGGGCTTGCATGAGAGTTGGTGTAGCGGCAGCGACAGAAATGAAAGAGAAACAGGCAGCGACGTGAGGTGGTGGCAGCGACTTCGGGGTGGATTTGGAAGTCGTTCCTAATGTTAAAGCTTAAATCTGACTGGATATTTGGAATCAGGAGGTTGGAAAGCTTCTTGGGGTGGTGACTGCAAGATTTTTCGGCAACAGCAGACAGTGGCGTTCTGGCGACCCCAAAACAGTTTCTTCTCCTTGTTCCGATGATCGCAATAGTGATCTTAGTTCGTGATTTTGAGGCCCCGATAAACAATTTTGGGTAATAGAGGGTTAAGAATTAAGCTTTAGTTGGTTGTACCTTGTTATATATATAATGCATATGTTGTACTTTCCTAATTTAGCTTATATTTATGCTAAGAATAGGATTTGGGATCTATTGATATATATGTGATTGTGATTGTGATTGAGATCCCTAAGCAAGGAGTACCTATAAGTTGTGGACTCGGATATTGTTATGTTGGAATTGATTGAGTTAATTAAAGGATTTGAATCTTAACTTGTGGATTTATGGATTTAAAACCAAGTGATAGTAATTGGACCATTATTGTGAATTTTAGATGACATGACAAAAAGGATTATGTAATTAAGAACTAGTTATTGCTTAGTTATTAGACTTGATATGAAATCGAGATTAATTTGGATATAATTGGTCTTATTGGTTGTTATTAGATCGATAGAGCCGTTTAAGCTTTAAACTATCATGTTAATATGATTATTCAGTGAATTTGGATTAATGATAAGCATGAGAGTGATACTGGGAGTCAAATATGGATTTTGGCTGTAATTATACTATTTTGGTTAGGTGAAGAAGAAGTGGGTCATGACGATTAGTAGATTGCGAGGTGAGATTTATTTTTGTTGAAACTACAAGAGGTGAGGGTCTGCCAATCCGGCACCTTTTTCTCATTATCTGTTATTTGTGATAAGCCCTTGTGTGGGTTTTTCGGTTTCTATACTGTATTCTAATTGTGTGAAATCTGATTTGTTATCTGTTATTTGATTCGAACGCCTTTGTGAGGGTCTACCAACCGGTACTTGCCTTGCTTAAGCTTAATCGATATTTTTTGCACTTTGTGAAGGTCTACCAAACGGTACTTGCCTTGTTTAAGCTTAATCAATATTTGTTGCACTTTGTGAGGGTCTGCCAATTTTGGCCTTGCTATACCTATCTGTTCTTATGGCATAACCCTGTGAGGGTTAACTTGCTTGATTACACCTGCTCGTATTGCTTGAATTGTACTTGCTCGTTTTATTGAAATTCGTACTCTGATTCGTTTGAAATCTAGGAGGAATTGTTTAAATTCCAATTATTATCTGTTATCTAATATGAAAGCCCCTGTAAGGGTTATCATTTGTTATAAATTATGATTTTTGTTTGTTCTGGTGTCCAGAACCTTTATCATATTATTCAATTTTGTCCCTTGTACCCCACAGCCTTGCTGGCTAACCCCGTACTACTTGTTCATTCCTATCATTTTGATTGTTCAAGAAATCTTGTCGGTACATTTAAGCTCGTTCTATATATCAGTTATTAGGCCTTGACGGCATACTTGATTATCGGTTATACCAGCCGAGTGCCAATTTCAGCAGAATACTTGGATTATTATTCCAGAACGGCCTTGCTGGCCTATTTATTGGATGATCATATTATATCTCATTATATTCATGTTATTGTCTAAAAGTTAAAATTCTTATATGTTGGCATTATATCTTTTCAACCCATGGGATGCCATGGGCGGTTTCCAACTCATGGGACACCATGGGCGGTTTTCACTCGAAGGGACCTCACTGGGGGTATGGGCCCGGGAACTCCGTCCAGAAGACGGATGGGCAGAACGGACTGATGGACACAGGTCTTTCCGGCTGGAACCCACCAAAAATCCTAACTTATAGATAGCTAACTGTGAGTGTTGGGATTTGGCATGTTGTCGACCATGCCATAAGATAAGTTAATTACCCGCCCGAGCTGAGTGCTCGAGCAATGAAGCGATAAGGAAGTATTATTCCTACTGTACCGACGTCTGATACTAATATCTATACAATCTATTAAATTGATATCAAGTGTAACCGGTAAAATGTTGATTTATGTTGGAACTCTTATTATTATAGAACTGTCTTTGATTGTTATCTATCATTTTCCTTCTTGTTGTTATTAAGTTGTTAATCAATAGTTGTACCTTATTAACTTTCCTTTTAAATCTCATTATTTTCTTTTCCCTCACTAAGTCATTAGGACTTACCCTCCTTTATTGTTATTTGTTTTCCAGACAGGACTGTGTGAGAAGCTAGAGTTCATGCCTTGGGTTTGGATGTTATCTTGTAATAGATTAGGTGTCATGGTTGTGTATATAGTCAACATCTAACCGAGACAATTAACTGAAAAATGTTATGGGAATATATGTATGGAACTTAAGTTTCTTGATATGTATATATTTTGCTCTATGAAATGTTCTTTTGGGCTAGGATGACTTGTTCTCCTTTGAGATGGTTAAATTAAATGTTTTCTAGATATTATTTAAATTGTATTTAAGATTGAATTAGTAGGGCCTCAGCTTGGGTGCTTTCCCAAGAGAGGGTGCTACACAAACTCTCGAATATTTTCATTGAACAAATCATGTTAAATTTATGAACTCACAGGTCTCACACACTTAGCACTCACTGAGTCTTTGCTCACACCCTTTTTTTTCTTCTGTAACTTTCTTCTGGCAGACCTAGATCCTAGCCCTAGTGAGGATGTTGAACCTGCTTCTGATGAGAACCGAAATTGAAGGTTTTCTTTTGGAATGAGGACTTTGCAGTAGGTTTAGCTTTATTGCCGTGTTGGCAAATTACTTCTTCTCCTTCAATGATTTTTTTTTTTCCAGTTGAGGGAAGAATATTGAGCATTTTGAGTTTCTAGATTGCTAGAATTATTCGAACTATTATGAATGTTGGAGTTTTTTTTATTTAAGATCATGATTTTTGATAAGTGATATATTTTTATTTGGAATTGGGGTTCATGCCTCGAGTTTAGACTACATGGTCAGATTTTGGGGCGTAACAGCCTAACCAAACTATAGGTCCTTATTAGTCTTCCTTCTTCCATGGGTTCATAGAAGCACAAATGATTTTATATTGGAAAACTGATAAGCTAAACCTTGCAACCTTATAGGAGTCTTTTGTGATGAGGGTTGATTGAAAGTTCTCCTCATTGAGTATTGATTTGACTTTTCTAAGTTTCTTACTAAAGGGGATCTTAACTTTGCTGACCTCACCCTTACAAACATCTATCATTCTGAAAGCCTTGATAAATTTGCTTCATGCTTATAATGGTAAAGTAGTCCTTATTGAAAAGAGTTATTAAGCTTGCTGACCTCATTCCTACTTTTTCTTAGTTTTTTTTTAACTTTTTTTATTGCAGACATGTATGCCTACCTTGTAGTTGTTTCTATCCTTGGTAGACAAAAAAATGCATAAACATTCAAAATTAAAGGCTGACATCTGGTCGATGCCTCAGAGAAGCATGTGATACTTCTTCCACAATCGATCCATTTCAGACCAGCTCCAATTTAGCTTAATGTTATGGCTATGGCCATAGGCTTATTGTCTTCTTTATAGGTAATTGCTCAATTAAACCTTGTTGAATTTCACTCCCCCACCAGTGATAACGCACAGGTGAAGCATTTACTTCACTTAAGGTAGATGGGGGGACTTGAAGTCCCTAGTTTTAACCCTTCTAGGTCTAAAGTCCAAGCATGAAGAGGGGTCATGGTATTGATAAGTTAAGTCAAAGTTCAAGTTTGAATGCTGAGATAAGGAAAAAGAGGGCTCAATATGACAATAATAATTATTCCAACTCGAATACATTTTAGAGCTTTCATGAACTAACAAAGAAAATTAGATGTTCTCCAATCTAATAATCATACCATAAACACTTGATCATCCTAGGCACCTAACAAGATTCCTACCAATGCCTTAATGGGCAAGTTGGAGGAAAGATTCATAAGAGCTCTAGAAGAGCTACATATTGTGCACAAACTCGATCCTCTTCACGATTGAATCCTAGACAAAACTTGAGGAACAAATGGTCCTTAGTATATACAAGTAAGTTGTCATTCATTATTTTACTACTATTATCTCAACACTCATTTACTTTTACATTTCTTTACTTTGATAGCTAAAATTTCTAATTTGAGGGCAATTTCAAGATGAAAGCACTTATTTTTGCGTATTTTTTTATGTCTTTAAGTCATTTATATTATTTATGTATTCTTAATAGTATTTTTTGAGCTTTTTCGTTGTGAGTAATATTTTATGTGTTTCTTATAGATATATAGGTGATAAATAGTCAAGGATAAGGCCAAGGATATGCAACAAAGGCACAAGAGGGCCCAAATAAATCAATAGTTTGCATTCTGTCAAGCTGGGCTTATAGCCTTAGAGGTGGTGCTGCAACTCCCAACTGTCATGAGTATGAGGTGTTTCTGTCACTCCGATGTTGTAGCACCGGGTGTACTACTGGCAAAAGCAACTCACAAAGTGCAGTTTCATAAATTGGTATATAAATATTGCTTAGAAATAAAGTTAGTAGATTTTTGTTAGGCCAATTAAACCTTAGACACTATCTATCTTTCATCTAGCTTTTCTCTCAAGCTTTCTACTTTTCTTCTCTAGGTTTTGTACGATTTCTTCTTTTTCTTCTTCGTCTAGCCTAGATAATAATCTTCATCTTCTTCTAGTCTAGATAGTAATTTTCTCAATCAATATCAAAGATCAACAAAACTTAAAATTTGAAGTGAAGACATTAGAGCTCTTAAGAGAATGGTCAATCATAGATGATTTGAGTGTTGTCTCTCCCTTATCTCTTGATTTTATGTTTGTTTTATATGGGCATTAATTAATTAAAAGTTATGTATCTAAGTTAGGTTTTTATGGCATAATTTGAAATTATGAACATATTATGATGATTCTACGAATTTCATGTTGAATGTTAATGGATTATTATTGATTACTTGATGCATACTGTTGTTTTAAGCTTGACCATGTTGGAATTGAATTTGTCTTTGTACGTTTAATATTGAGAGGTAATAATTGACAATTGGGCTTAGGGATAATCACGTTGAAGAAATCTATAAAATTAAGAGGTAATTGACGATGTTATTAGGTATTATAGGATGCATTTAATAGGTCAACGTCTTACCTACTTGCACAGGCACGACAACTTAAGTTGAGAGACTATTATTCCATCAATAATGATTCCACCCTTAATCAATCAACTGGGTGTAGGAGTAATTTGATCATGACTTATTCACTTTGTGTTTACTTCCTAGAGTTCACCTCTGTTAGATAGTTGTTTAGGCTTTATTTTTTCTTGTTTCAGCTTAGTTTTCATTCAGTCTATCCCTTTCATTCATCTAGATATTATAGGTAAGGAGGATAAGGTGCTTATTCCATTTCCTATGGTTACAACCTTAGTACTCAGTCAGATTAAAACTTTTACAATGTCAAGTTTGGTTTGATTAACTTATTTTGCATATTTTGAGCTATTTTGGTGTTATATATGGTTGCTCTATAATTAGAAGTTCTATGGGAATGTTTGGTTATGTTTCCCCAAACAAAATTATTTTGGAGAAACATAACCAAACATACCCGAATTTTCCCTTCAAAAGACTATTTTTTTTTTCAAAATACCCACTCGTATCCTTCATTATTATAACTTCCCGATTTCCAATGTATACATACGTATTATATATATACATCATATATATTTTATTATTATTCTAACAATAAAAAAGTCACTTGTTCTGGGGAAATATAACCAAACATATTCTCATTTTTCCTCCAAAACACTAAAGTTTTTCCCCAAAATACCCTATCATATCCTTCATTATCTTCAAAAATTTTCTATTTTTCAATATATACATACAAATTATATATACATCACATATATTTTATTATCATTCTAATAATAATAAAAAAAATCATTCAATTCCATTTTCACCCAAAAAAACCCAATAAAAAATATTGATTTGACTGCTATAATAAAAAATGTCTCCCCCCAAAATATAAACAAACATACCAAAACTCTCCAAAATTAATTTTTAACTATTCTAAAAAATATAACCAAAAATCCATTACATTTCCCAACACAACTTTCACATTCTCCATTATCACTTTCGACATTCATTCTCCCAAAACACATATTAAAATCACACAAAAAATATAACCAAACATTGCCATAATGTTTGCAAATTGAGAGTCACAAACCACTGCCGTCACTCACCAATTAACTTTGCAAGTCGTGTTCTAGCTAGGTAAGGAATATGACTTTGACTACAAACTATATTAAGTATAAAAAGAGCTTTTAAAATAGGCTAAGATGGTAAAGGTTGTGACCTATCACTTGAAAGAGAGTGAAGGTCTGATGACAAGAAAAAAAGTGAGCTTTCAAAATAGGAACTTGAACTTTTCATCTTGAATAAGAGATCAAAGACCTAAAGGGCTAGATCTTCTCGACACGAATTTTTTTTAATAATCTTGAAGTCGAGTTTTAGAGAGATAAAAATTACAATTTAAGGCTAGGAAATAGTAGGATGCCAATGGCTTCTGCTAATCAATGACTTTGAACTCTTTCCTCTAAAAGGTAAGGCATGAAGGCCTTTCAAACTTTAAGATGTCGCCTTTTCTCAAGCTTCTTGTTCTTGTAAAGATATTGAAAATAGATTAGGATCTTTTAAAGAATATGGCTAAAGTTGAAGACTTTGCAGACTACTTAGACGTAACTTTATATAACATCTCTCAAAGTGAGTTTGCATTGTTCTAGAAGATAATGCTGACAATGATAAAGGATCTAACTCTTAAAGCGTCCTTTTAACATCTTTGTTGTTTGTTTTTTGTTCAACTCTTTGACAGGTTACAAAAATGTATTACAAGGTCCCTACTGATCAAAGTATCTAACATGTGAAGACCTTGTATGTTTTGATGTAAAGAACAAATTATCTTTTGACATGAATAGAAGTTCATTATCTTGTTCCTAAATTGTTCTTTCTTCTCAAATCGACATGAAAACATGAACTCCTTCTATATTGCTTTGAATAAACCAACATTATCATTAATGTCTTTTCACTCATTTCATCCAACAATGTTTCTATAAACAATACGTATGCTTATTCTTTTGACTTCAGGCAAAACTAGCTTGCTTAGTGTTCCTCCATGCGCTTCGATGAACTTACAATATAGTCAACCCATACAATTTACATGTCACCTAATGATTTGGTTGACCCATTCTTGAGTGACCTATTTAAGCAATTGTGCTTTTTTAGGTCGTTGTAGAGTTTGTAAAAATATTGAATGACTTTTAGTTAGTTAAAAACCTTTTTTAAATAATTGAAAGCTTTAAGATCATTGAGCCTATTCATGTAGTTAACCTTTTCCAAGTAGTTGAAAGTTTGCAAGGTCATTGAGCAATTTATTCATACATTTAACATTTTTCAGGTAGTTGGAAGTTTGTAAAGTCGTTTAAAAATGAGCTATTCACATAATTAATATCTTTTTAGGTAATTCTTAAGGACACCATTAGAAGGCCTCCGTTATCCCATCTTAAATTTTGTATTGCACTATAAAACAACTCTAGCTGATAAGAATCAGAGTTGAGATTTTTTTTATGATATGTTGAAGTTATATTCACATGACCAAGTATTGTTTGATAGAAAAGGCACTTTCTTAGATTAATGACATATGAATAAATTGTGTCTTGTGATTTGATGCAATCCTAGGTTAAGGGCAGAAATTTTTTTCCATTTTGTGTCTGCAACTTGCATGTCCTCTTTTTGGTCACTTTAACTATCTTAAATGAGCATCCTCAATCAATCCAACTTCCCCATATGCTTCAAGATCTTTACCTTTTTGAGAATAATATCTCTTCCTTGGAAACATCATGGTTTAATTTTTCTATCATAAGCCCTGAGCATAGCATTCTTGTGAACGATGATCTCTAGATATGCCTTGTCCGTTTGCTCATCAATCATATCTAATTTTAAAACTTACTCAGCATTCTCTTTAGATCAATATTCATCGATTGTGTAAGTTTTCATTCTTATCCCAATTGGGATCACTATTTTTTATCTATAAATAAAAGAAAATGGAATCTCACCTATTGTCGATCTTGGGGTCATACCACATGTCCACTTGATACTTGATAGCTCCTAACTTTTTTTTGCTACTCCCATTCTAGGTAGGATTGTCTTATTAGTGACTCTGTTTAACCATACTCATATGGAGGTTCTCCATCGATGAAATTTTTTGTTGAATATGTAGGTCTTTGCACTACTCCACGAATTTCTTTACTTAAAATGTATGCCATTGTTGGATATAAAGATCAAAATTTTGAAGCAACATATAATGTTCTTCCACAAATTTTATGACCTCTATTTATGTGATCTTAGCTACAAACTCAAGTTCCAATTACTTAATAAAGTATTAGACTATCTAAACTGTTAAGGTAATGAATTTCCTTTCCTTTGTTGGTAGAAGATGTACGAGAATGCCGATGTCCTATTGATCAAATGAGTAGGCTACTCAGATAAAACTTATCTCCATTGTGGGGACATGCTTTAGATTTGCAAGGAGTTGGCAATCCTTTCATCGTTGTAGCATCCATTGTTAGATTGGCTAAAGAAATCTTGTCTAATAATGTTTCATGCTAAAGTATGACAGTCAAAGTGGTTTTCACAACCCTCTTCATAGATCTCCCTCATAATATATTTGTTAGTTCTTCGTCTAGGCACCTTAACAACGACTTAGCTTTTATAATTTTTGTATGAATCTAGTTTCTCTATGTAGTACACCTAGCTACTTGGGGATTTTGAGGAAGAGTTCCCTTTATTATAGATTCCATAAGCTCGTTTATTAGCCATGGCTTAGTAGGTTTAACCTAAAAGATAACATCTTTCTTTTTTTCACAGTCTCATGTAGGTTGATGTCCAACAAATCAGACTTTCTATTTTTTGAGTAACCAAAATTGTGATATTTGGTGAGTGTCAACTTCTACTACCATTTAAAATTTTTGATAATATGTATTATGCCCTTTCATTCTCCACTAGGGGTATCTAATGTAACTGGAAATCTTTAAATTGGCAAACGAGTTCTTTTACCTTCTTGAGATATTGGATTGTTATCCCTTTCTTTGTCTTCTGATATCTATCAAATTGATGCACCACCAATTGCACAGCTTATATGCCACTAACCTCCTAACTTTTAGGTCATTAGCATTTTTAACCTTACTGCTAAAACCACATACTCTACCTTATTGTTAGTTACTTAGAAATCATGCTTTAATGCGAACATCAAATCGCTTCCACCTAATCCTTTATAACTGAATTCTTGCACCACCTTGTTGGGACATAGATGATCCATCAATTAGCATCTATTTATCTACATTCATTGTCATGTTAACATGGAGTGCCTCTATGTATCTCCCTATTTCTCGGTTGAAGTTTGCCAAGATGTTGGCCTTTTCTTGCATCACAACATTGAAACTGATCACTTCACTTAGCTCTATCATCCATTTAATTAGTCTACTTGAAGCTTTAGGTTTCAACAAGCCTTCTTTTATGGGATGGCTAGTCAAGACCAAGATGTAGTAGGATTAGAAATAGGGCCACAACTTCCTCAATGATGCTTTGCACTTATAACACCTTAGTCACATACTAAATATGCTTATGTTTCACCTATACTACATTTACCAACACTAAAATTATTGCTTTCTTTACCACACTGAAGTTTAAGTGTAGGATTTTTTCAAGTCTGGGCTTAGTAAATAGTGGCAAAGAGCTTAATATATACTTTAAGTTTTTTGAAGGATAGTTCGCATTCATTTCTCCAAATAAAATTCTTCACATTTTGGAGTAATTTTAGAAGAAGTGGCTTCTCTCTGCTAACTTCAAAATGAACTTACTCAATGATTGCTATTCTACTCATTAGCCTTTACACTTCGCCTATTATCTTAAGGGAATTCATATTTAATATCGCCCTAATCTATTTGTGCCTTACCTTGATGCCCCTCGCATGACTATATACCCCAAAAATTTGCAGCCTCTTACTCCAGAGATGCATTTCTTCGGGTTCAATTTCATTTGTTATTTGCCATATGATCTAAAAGGCTTTTTCTAAGTACTTAAGATGGTGTTATTATCTAGCTTTTTTCACGAGCATGTGGTCCACATAAACATTCGTCGTCTTTTCTATCTGCTAGCAAACTATCTAATTTATTAGATGTTGGTAGATCACTCCTATATTTTTAACCTAAATGGCATCATATTATGATGGAACACTCCATTTTCTATCATAAAGAAAAGGATTTTTTTTTCTTGTCTTTTTTTTAGCCATAAGTATCTAATAGATCCTTGGTACACATCCAATATACTTAACATTGCAAATCTAGTTGTGGAGTAACCTTGTAGATTGATTTTTGGCAAAGGATATGGGTCTTTTTGACATACTTTGTTAAGTTTGGTGAAGTTATTATACATCCTCCATTTGCCCATTGATTTGCATACTAGCACTACATTGGATAACCACTTCGTGAATTATATTTTTATCACTTAACCCTTCTCTAATATGTTATTAACCTCTTCTTCTATGGTCATGTTCTTTTCCACACTAAAACTTGTTTTTTCTTTATTTAATGTGTTCGACTTATGGATCCATATTCAACCTATGCACTATAACTTCTAGGTCAATACTTTTGAAGTTGGATGCTTTCCATATGTATACAACGAGTTCTTTCTGAAAAATTTAATAGTTAATGTTTTCATCCAGAGTTCATTTGTAACCTATTTATTTTGGTCTCACCTAATTTCATCCACTCCTTCTTAGTAAGAAACTTTATTTGAAGGTGACGGGTCAAAACTATAGCCTGAAATTTATTCAGCCTTGGTCTTTCTAGGATAATATTATATTTGAATAGAGATTCCACTACTGGACATTAAATATTACTATATCTCTTTAGGGCTCTATGTCCATCGATGTTAAGAGGTTGATCATCATCAAAGGCATAACCTTTCAACACAATACACAAGTCAAATGCGATAATATCAAGTATATTTTTCCTCGAAGTGCTTAAAAAAATTATATCCGATGAGCTTCTAGTATCCATGGGAAATTTTTGAAAACTTATTGTATTAAAAGTGACCACCATGGGGTCATTTTTGGGAACTAACACCTAAATTGTGGCCATTGGAAGGGATTGGTACTTGATCTTTCTGACCACTAGAATTTGACATTTTAACTAATTACCCTAGTATGCTTCATACTTTGAGTTAGCTCCTATTAGTCCGCTTGTGATCGTATTTATAAACCCCCATTTAGGGTGATTGTCATCTTAGGCTAGCTTCTCCTGATGAACTCAACCCTCCAAGTATTGACCTTATCCATAGTCTCTCCTATTTCTACTTCTCAACCTACTATGGGTTAGTTTCTCCTTTAGACTTGGTTTGTTACTCTCTTCTCTTAGCTATATTGAATATATGGAATATGATGCGTTATTAGAGTGTAATGATGAAATCTAGGTAGTTCAAGACCTTGTGCTTGCTATCTTGTTGATCTTTTCTTTCCATGACCATATTTTTTGTCCATTATTCATCCTTCATTTCTTTATCTTGGTCATATTTTTAAGTTGTTCAACCAGTAGTTGCAAATCAATCAGCAGCTTCATTACTAATGCTGATGTAAATGGAATCAAGATACTAACATCATGCCCATACTGAGATCTTAGACTTGGATCCCCAACACCTCATTGTTTTGACATGTTCATAAATATCTTGAGGTCTTATGCTCCATTTGTCAAATACTAGAGAGATAAGTGATAGATCTTTTTGTCTTTTTCTTGCAAAATTATGTGAAAAAATTCTAGACAGCTGGCCATTGTGATTAGTATTCTGGATGGCAAGACACCATTCTTGTGTTTAACTACGCAAGGTAGTGATAAATACTCTACAATTTATATCATCTGACTAGTCATACAATTGCATAACATGCTTGAAAGTTATTAAATACTCTTGATGAATGGAGTTTCCATTCCCATTGTATATTGGGAGATTTAGAACCTTGAAACCTAATGGTACAACCTCTGATAAAATTTTAGAGTTGAAATGAGAACTTGCTCTTTAGTAAAACATGCTTGAAAGCTATTAAATGCTCTTGATGGTGGGAGTTTCCATTCCATCATATATCGGGAGATTTGGAATCCTGAAACCGAATGGTACAACCTCTGATAAAATATTAATGCTAAAATGAGAGCTTTTCTTTAGTAAAGTGGATCTTTGTAAACCTTTACTTTAAGCTTGTCCACCTTTTTGCTATGTTATTTAGCCTAATTACTGATATATTTTACATTGGTTTTATTTGTATTAGGTAATGATCACTTGGGATAATAGAAGTATCTTCCTAAATAACTAAACCTTTCATGATCATTGTCAATTTCCTATTTCCTGTGCCTACTTGATCTTCCATATACGTTTCAGCTTGTTTAGGAAAAGATTCCTTGAGACCATGGTTGGGGAAGGAGTTATTACTAGCTTTATTTTGTTCTTCAATAACTCTCTAGTCAATGAGGTTACCATCCCTTGAGGCTCTATTTGTGTCAATTTTATCATTGGTTCTAAATATAAGGCAAAAGGTGTGGGTTGTACATAATGAGACAAGGTAGTGATGTTGGGTGTTTTCATATTCTTTTGTTGAGTATCTGGCAAGTCATTGGTTTTATATTACCTCTTAACTCTTTTCAAATAAAATTTAGGTTAACCATAGAGGATGCCAACTAACCCGAGGTCATCCAAGATATCTTTCCAAGATCAATCTATTTATATCCTTCTAGTCGAATACTCTTGATTCGGTAGGATAAGGGGTTGAAACCTAAAAGAAAAATAGGTTAGAGTAATTGTGGGGATACCAACAAAAATCCTCTAAAGCTTAGTAAAGAGATAGAAGTGAAACAAGTCAAAATATAAAAACTGGGTAAATATCAAATGACACAGGGTATCTATAGTAGGCTTTTGACATGGACATGTCCCATCAATCCTACTTGGTGTCATGAGATCCATGTGGAATCCTTAGATGGTCAAGATTGCATGTTAGCTTTAGGTAAGATTTGAACTAGGTCTTACCCGCATAAAAATATATGGGTCATGGTGTTAGACCTTTTGTAAGTTGAATGTGATTTGCTAAGGTAATTACTTCATCTTGCATATTTATAGTAATCTATAATTTATAAGCATGGCATTCATTATCTCTTTTATCATGTGATTATTTTAATTTAGGAATGTTATTTGACGAAGGCGAATATGGAGCTAATGGTTGATAAATAGTGCTAGATTCTTTATAAAATTCTTCAAACCTGACCTCACATTCTTCACCTATATCAATACGAATGACTTTCATTTATCTAGAAAATTGATTTTCAACCTCATTCATATATCATTTAAATTCCTCTATGGCCTTATCTTTGATGTATAGCGTACACATAGTAGTACCTTTTGCAATCATCTACAGAAGTGATGAAATATTTCTCCGACCTCTAGTTTACACAAATTTCAAATAAAAAATGTCACTGTAGACTAATTCTATAGGTCTCTTCATCCTTTTAGTTGAATGAAAAAGAGTTTTAGCTATGTTAGCCTAAACATAGATCTCATATTTATAATTAGGATCAATTTTCACTTAACACAATATCTTAAATTTACTAATCCATGTAAAGTATTAAAATCACATATTCTAATCGAGCATACCATAGATTTGAACACTTAGTCAAGTAAGTGGAATTAATTATTTTCTTACTTTCAATATTTTGATTACATGCATTACATTCATTCTGAAGGTTACTTGCTCTACTATTCTCTCTCAAGGAGTAGAACTTCCTCGTGGTAGCTCTAGGTTTATCCATAGGTTTCATCACTCTCTCAACTTCTCTTTCTCCTTATTTCTCTTTTGATCTTTTTATTTTTCTTTTCCTGTTCCCTTGAACTCTAATCTATAAAAGATTAAGGTTCTATTTATTGTATATTAGCTCTTATATCTCTATTGCTCGGATCATTTCTCTTTCGCTTTATTTATTTATAAATCTCTCTATTATAGATGGCACTAAAATAATAGTTATCTTTTGTCCAAAGGTATCCTTATTGAAGAAATCCCTAAAAACACAAATCCTAACCTAAATAAACCTTTAACCAATGAATCCTCTACTTTGATGGTGAGAATTTTAGTAGGAAAGGAGGTTAGCCTAGGAGTAGCAAAAAATGTTCTCTTAAAAGCTTGAAACCCAAAGAAAAAATGGAAACAAACATCCTAAGCTGAATTTGCTACCTTTATACTTGAAGGAAATGATGAAGCAACAAAAATCATGGAAGCTTGGCCATAATGTTTCAAAAATTATTTAGTGATATCCAAGAGCTAGAAAGTTTTCAATAGAGGATATTGAATTTAACTGAACTAGAGCTTGAATCAAAGTGGTCAAACTCCTAATAAAGTTCTATAATGCTCTATTGGTTGAATCAATTGGAAATTAGATTAGTTATTTAGTAAAGGCGAGATTTATAACAACAGTCACAAATGTCATGGATTTCTTAAGATTAAATTTAATATTATTCTTAATAATCCTTTGAAAGTCTCCATATTCTTTAAACCTACACTGGATTATACTTTAGACCTTGCCATTGGATATGAAAAATTGTCTAACATTTGTTTCTCTTGTGGTTGAATAGGTCATAAATTTTGTGAATGTCCTTGGTTCAATAAACTAAACCTAAATCCTAAAGCTCTCTATGGCTTATAGATACTCCTCAGACTTTGATATAAGCCATTTAAACTTTGTTTCTTAATTTAAAGCTTTAGATATCCTGCCCTTAAACCCCTTAATATTCACCTTCATTCTCAATCCTCAATGATTAGTTCATCAACCAATAGGCTTGTTAGTTTATAGTTACATAGAGGAAATAAGTCTAAGGATTCCCATGGTGGTGAAGCTCCTACTATTCAAAAGTTTGTATCAACTTTGTTCCAACATAAATCACATGAAAAATATCCTCTGGTATTCTAACAAGGAGTTTTCAACAGATGTTCGTCGAGAAAACCCTATAGAGACATTTTCTTGAAGAAGTTTTTTCATCAAAAAAATTTTCTGATGAGAGTTTTTTTTATGGTAATTGTTCACTTGGAAAACTTAAGTTTTTAATGAAATTTCTTTTCTATCAGAAGTATCCATTGAAGAATCTAAATTATCTTATAGTGAATTAAAACTACTTTAATTAATAATAGATAAACCTACTTAATTAATTAATTCTTCAACAGTATATAATCTATGTAGGGATATATTAGTATAGGTTGGTGAAAACTAGTAAACTTTTCTAAATACTTCGGACTCAAAATATCAAACTATTAAATTGGCCTTCATCGAAAGTAGATGACTATTTAGGCAAGGCCTATATATTTCCATCTTTAAATCTTCAAATGCAAAAAATTGAAATGTGTAAACATTAACTGCCAAATGCTTAAAATTTAGGTCCATTTGAGGGGGGGGATCAAAGCGGAAGCTACTATTACACATCAAATTTTACAATAATATATGTCCATAGATAATAGAAAATTCTAAAGAAATGGATGAGTCACTCCGATATTGGAGATAAAGCAACAGTATAAATTTTTGTACCATTGTTCAATCCAAATTAACAACATAGATTTCATAACTAAATAACTCCAAAACAAATATAAGTTAAATATAGGAAAGATCCAAATTAACAAACCTCATTAATCATGTTCAGCTGGACAATGATTCTTAGGACAAAAAGGAAAAACATATTAAGATCAACATATAATAAATACCTATATTTATATGTAAAACAAAGGATTCAACAATTTATTGCGTAAATCAAGTAATATAGAATACAAAATAAGCCGAAGCTTGTTAGACCTTCTTATCATATGTAATGAGACTAATTCATTATTATTTTATCAATTTTGATTTAGTCCAAAATTTTCAATACTTGAGTTTTTTTTGTTTCTTTTATGCTTTTTAGCACAATCCCTTTGGAACTAGAGAATTATATAGAAATTCTTGACCAAACTTAATTCACCGAATATAATAATGCCTTTGTGGGAAAGTAAATTAAGAAATGCTTAAGCTTAAGATGAGTTAGAATTCCCCTCTTTGTTGTTAAATTCATTTTCAAGATGGATCTATATTGTATTGATGATATTCAAATTCATTATTAAACATGAGATTCAACTTTGCTAGATATTATTTCAGTGGCATATGTGATGGGGGGATTTGCCCTAATGAAAATACTTCAACGGGTGAGAGGGAATGCAAAATTTTTCCAAATGTCAATCCTAAAATTTGTTTATGTACATATAGAATTTTCAATTAAGAAAAACCTTTTTATCACTTGAATGATTATAGTGTACTTAATGAGGACAAAATTCAACATGGATGGTATTGATGGATCTCAAATTTAGACACAAATAATGATTTTATCACACAATTTTAATCTTGAAGCGGGATAAATATTGAGTTTGTGAACAAAAGGGAGGAAATTGGGGGCTTAGGAAGGATAGTGCCTTCAATATATAGTCAAAATTGAATATCTCTTTTAGCATTAATTTTAAGGTCTACTTTTTGATCAGATAAATATGTGTAATGTGTATATGCACATGATATGTTATAAAGAGTAAATGCATTAAGAATGTAGATATTTATTTATACATAAAAACCTATGTTTGGTTGAACATGCCAAAGTAAATATTGTAATTCCTATGATTTGGAAAAAACAAATTATATAGAAATGCATCTAGATAAACATGTGTATGTAAGGCTAATCCATGATGTGAATAATGATTCTAATAACATATACAAATGAGAAACATGGAAAGCATCGATATGTTACATCTCCAAAAAAAATGAATATCAACTAATTTGAAGAATTGGAGAATAAGTTTTACTATAATGGTTATAGGTTTAATTTCTTGTTTGTTTAATGGCATTTGTCAACGTGCAACTAAAAAATGCAATTTTGGTCCTTTATGTATGCCATGATATGAGAAAAGGACAATATTAATTTGTGATTTCAGGAATAGTCCACTTCGGCAAGAAATTTAGCACATTGAGGATAATTTTTCATAATTTGGGGACAATTGAATGGAAATTGCATAGAACTTGGCCGGAATTGCACATGCACTAAGCATAAAATTAGGGCTTTCATGACATGTGGCATTGTTTAACTATGTCAACAGCCCACACGTGTGGTCATTGCTATGTCACCATTCTAATGGCATTAAATAACCAACATCAACAAAAAAAAAAAAAAGAAGCCACATCAACCAAGTTTAGAAAGAAAATCATTAGGGTTCTCGTTTCCTCATCATTAAAGCTGCCTATCCATTATAAGCTCTCAATTTGTTATGTTGCCCTCAAAAATTTTTAGCTGCAAAATCAGACAAACGTTTAAAGTAAAATTCCAGTGCACTTCAAACTATCGTCATGTACTTCTTCTTCTTCAACCAAGTGAATGGCACCTACGGGATGCTTCTGTGGTGTGGGCTCGCCTAAGATCTTTGTGGATAGAGCTTAACCTAGGGATGAGGTCATATTTGTGTCCCAATCAGGTAAAGAGGAAAAATGCTCATGGGTTAAGCTCAATTTGCTATGAGGATATAGTCAGAGCTCATTTCTTTATTTCTGCACAACGTAAATTTTTTGTAAAGTAACAAATACGGTTTTTGTTTTTGTTTTTTTTGCAATAGGTTGATCCGCCAATGAGCATGAGGTTGAAGAATATAATCCCAGGTTTGATTCACATAATTAACACCAAGAAAGTTGAAATTGGTAAGTTGAGGAATAACAACAGAGTCCTGCAGATTACAATATTGCTCACATGGCTCTATTTTTTTATGGTTTGGATTAGATTTAGTTAGGATAAAAGCATGATTTCGATGTGTAGAGATGTCTTAGATGTAATTATTTTAAGAATAGCTCTGTCCTAAAGCATGGTTGTTATGTTGTTATCAGGTATTTTTCAGAGTGCAGTGAGACAATGAAAATCTTGCTTTTGTTATGGCTTATGCCTTAATGAAAATATTTTCGTAATGCAATATTTATGGTAAAGTCTTTCTTTTGTTGTAGCTTTTGCCTCAATGAAAACATAATATAGTTGTTATTTAATGAAAATGTACTTTATTTCAAGATTAATTCTACTACAAAGTAATCTGTCTCAATGAGAACCTAGAGTTTTATACCAACCAACCTAGAGTTTTACAAGAAAGCAATCAAGCAACCTAGAGTTTATTTGGCTAGATGACAACTTGGAGTTTTAAACTAAGCCAAACCAAACCCTATCAATAACTCCCAAACCTAAACCTGTATCAACATAAACAAAAAGTTTCAATTCACCAATTGCAATTCTTGTGCTATAATAAAGAAGCCATCAATTTCTCAGCAAGTGCCTCTTAGCCCTTGAACAATGTGTCACCATGAAGTCCAACTGCTCTAGGCCTCCTCCTTCAGTCTTCCATGTTTAAAGAGCTTGTACAAAAGACTACAATTATTGTTGTTGGTTCTATCTTAGCAGAACAACTAACAAAGAAAACAATGATGAAAACCAAGAGTGTGTAGTAGTGCCAAAGATAATTAGTTTGTGTTCTACAGTGGAAACCGTAATGAGGTTGCTATGCTACAATGGGGAGAATATTGCCCAAGAAGAACATTTGCCATTGTATAGCCAAAGCAATAGCCTTTGTGGAAGGCTGGACAATATACAGCATGAGGTGCCCTATTAGACACTATATACATCATTTACGTATGAGGATGATAATGTATGTAGGTAATTTTTCCTTAGGCACATATATACATACTCAGTTTGGATGTGTACATTCTAGACATGGAAATTTTGTTGGCTAATTCATCAATTTTATATTTATTTTGTTCATACTCAAAAATAAATTTGAAGACTAAGCAAAATACGCAATTGATGGACAAATCAAACATGGCGGTACATAAAATTAAGCCATATAAGAAATTCAAATCATATTTTACAAAAGAAGGAAATAAATGGTGATATTTTGGTAATCCAAATCACATCTTATGATTAAGGCAATAAGTACCAGTCAAATCATAGAGAGCAATCAAATTATGCTACGTCATCAAATGATTATGGCAAGAGCTATTTCTCTACAAGTATAAACAAGGGTGATCTACACAAAGCCAAAACACAACAAGATGCAATGAATCCCACTTCAAGTAAGAGAGACTTTAAATGAAGTTTCACAATTCTCTCTACCAAATTCAAGGAGATACACAGTTTAAGGTGTACAGCAAGGGGTTCGCCATGGAATTTATTGAATTACGGTATTTGATTCAAGATTATAATGTGAGCCCTTAAATTGGCATTACCCTCTCAATCAAGTTCAAGAAGGTCCGCGATATTCAAGGTTTACATCAAAATATTCATCCTGGAACTCAATAAATTAAGCGTTTGATTCAAAATTATGGTGCGAAGCCATCAAATTAAGGTTATAAAATAACAAAGCTAGCTTTGGAGAAGATCAAAGTGCTAAACTTCACCTTCAAAATAGCAAAATCCAAAGTTATTACTTTTGAAGAGGAAAATCAGAGATCTGAACACATTTATGAGTTCAATAAATTTCAAATTGTATTAGTTTTCTTGTCTTTTAATTTTATTTTGTAGATATGAAATTTGCATTACAAGTTTTTAGCAGGCCCAGTGGATGATCTCTACCTTTGTTTGCTCTCAACTAATCAAGTATGAAATCCAAACAGAGATGAAGGATAATCACCAAATTCCAAAAAATTCAAATTTCTCATATGAAGTTGCATACAAGCATGAGGGAGCAAGAAAAATGGTGCTTCCATGTTTCCAATCAAATTTCCACTAAGAATGGGGGCAAAGTAGGCATAGGACCTATGTAAAGAGTGATGTAGAATCCAACTACAACTTCATAATCTTTTATAAGCTTAAATTATGGCACTGCAACAATCACGACAATCAAACCACTTCATTAGAAGAATAAATTACAAATTTAACAAGAGCATCAAGGGATTCTCAAAGCATATCCAGAGGAAAAACTCAAGTCACTAAATTGATAAACAAGGTGGACAATACTAGTGCTAGCCGTATGATCAGGAAACAAGTTAAGGCTCATGACAAAGATGAACACATCTACAAAGCAACGATCGACTGAAAATGATAAATTTTCAACTAGAGGGCTATAAGTTTCATCTAATAGGTTGATCTTGATGACCAGTTGAAGGATTTATCACGGAAACTATCAAAGACAAGTTTGATGGGAGTTACAAATCATCGCCAACTTATTCTAAACTATAGACTCAAAGAATTGATAACTTGAAAATGCTGGGGACAATTAACTTTCATCTCCAAACTTCAAGTGCTCCTTCATAAGAACCTAAATTGTCAATAATGCTCCCAAATAAGAGCATAAAGTACCTAAAATTTTCAAATCAAAGCCTGCTACAATGATTCTTAATAAGAGACGAAAGTGTCAACAATGCTCTTGAATACGAGCATAAACTATCTAAAATTTGCAAATTAAAAGTCTGTTGCAATGCTCCAAGACATAAGCTTAAATTATTTAGGATCTTTGAATTAAGATTTTTGAATGATACTCCTTGATAAGAATATAAACTATCAACATGTTCAAATAAATTTGAAAACTCCTTGATAAGAGCATAAAAGGTCTAGAAGTCAAATCAAATGAAGTCTTCTTTGGCAAGAATATAAAAGGTATACAAGTCACAAATGAATACTGCTTGATATGAGTATAAACTATCAACATATTCAAATAAGTTCAAAGCCTCCTCGACAAAAGGATAAGAAGTCTAGAAGTCAAATTCAAATGAAGACTCCTTGATTTGAGTATAAACCATCTATAAGTTCAAATAAAAACATCTTGCTATGAGTATAAACATTCTATAAATCAAAATGAAGACTCTTTAATATGAGTATAAACTATCTATGAAAATCCAAATTCAAATTGAAGAACTCCTTGATATGAGTTTAAATTATCTATATGTTCCAAATAAGTTCAAGTAAATTGTGACCTGATTCCTTGAATGAATTATTAGAGATTCATTCTTTTGATCTATCAAGACAGATGCAAGTGAACAAGTCTTGAGGGGGCATTTGTAGAAATAAAAATTTTGTTGGTTAATTCATCAATTTTATATTTATATTTTTTGGAATCAAAATTGAATTCTGAGATAAAATAAAATATTTATTGATGGAAAAATGAAATGTTGCTATATATGAAATTAAGATGCATGAGGAATTCAAATCATATCTTGTAAAAGAAGGAAACAAATGGTGATATTTGGTAATCCAAATCACATTTTGTGATCAAGGAAATAAATACCAATCAAATCGTATAAAGAGCTAATCAAATCATGCCACATCATCAAATGATTATGGCAAGAACTCGTATCCTACAAGTGTAAATAAGGGTGATCTACAAGAAGTTAAAATACAAAAAGTTCCACATTTAAACAAGAGAGACTTTGAAGAAAGTTCCACAATTTGCTTAACCAAATTCAAGGAGATACATAGCATTCAAAGCATATAGTAAAGCATACATCGTGGAACTCACTGAACTACAGCATTTCGTTCAGGATTATGGTGCGAACCCTTGAATTGGCATGATCCTCTCAACCAAATTCAAGGAGATCAATGGCATTCAAGGCGTATAACAATACGTTCATCATAAAACTCATCAAATTTAATGTTTGATTTAAGATTATGGTGTGAAACTCTCGAATTAACATTATTAAAAAACAAAACCAGCTTTGGAGGATGCCAAAGTGCTAAATTTTGGCTTCAAAATAGCACCAGAGGAGAATTAGAGGATCCAAATTTGGAATTTTATATATACTTATAAATTCAATAATTTCAAATTGTATAGGTTAATTAGACACAAAATTTGTGCCTTGTAATTAGACACAAAATTTGCGTTATATACATAGCCAAAAGTTTTATAACATAACACAATCTTTTCATTTTACTATCAGACTGAGATATGGGGATAGAGCTTCACGTAATTTTTGGAAAACAAAATGCCGCTAAGATTTTGCTTTGCATCAAACAATTAGTATTACATTACATATATACTTTATTGTTACTATATATAAAAATATGCCAGGAAGCCTTTAAATCATCATATGTCTACAAATACAAATGTAGTGTGTTCTTATGTTAATTAAGCATGAAAATATCATAAATTATCTTTGGGTCGTGCGCATTAACACAATGTAGGTCAAAGGTTGATGCTTAATTATCATCATTTATTTTTTAATTAAATTAAACATAAGTACTGGTGAGTGGTGTTAGAGCTAAATCGGATCTATGAAACCCATCACATAAAACCCTAGACCATCATGTTGAATCACTAAAAAATCAATCTGGATGCGGAAGCATACCTGGATCAATTAATACTGATGAAATCCTTTAGTCTTGCGGTTATTGATCTTCCAAATTAATGCGTATGGAGTTTGGGAGAAGTTACTCTCTCTTTTCTAATGATGGGATATTAGAAAAGTATCATATGCATAATTCGGGGACCATAACTCTAATTAGGCTTGTAAATGGGTAGGGTATTACCCTACCCAAACCCAAAATATCATACCCATACCCATACCCGTACCCATACTTATTAAAGATAATGTAATGGGTATGGGTAGGGTCTATACCCATAAATTACCCATGTACCCGTACCCATAACTTACCCGTTACTTTATACGTAAATTTAATTTATGAAACTAAAAATTATTTATACCGAAATTAAATTTATATTAATGATAAACTTTATATATATAAAAATTATAAATATGTGAATGAACGGTAACAATTAAATAATTTTTCATTAAAAATTAAAGTAAATTAATAAAATTAATAAAGTTAATAAATTGAGATAGCAATTTTTTTTTTGAAAAAAATTGGAATAGCAACAGTTGAACGTTTTTTATTAATAAAATTAATAGTGGAATAAATATTTTTACAAAAATAATTAATAAAATTAATTTTGCTAATGAATAAAGTTTATTAATATAGAAATTAACTGTTTTGATAAAATTAAATATAGAATTTTTTTTTGCTTTTAAACTGTTTTTATTAACTATTTTTCTTAATAAACTTTATGGTTTTTAATAAACTATTTTTTTAATAAACTATTTTTATTAACTGTTTTTTTAACAAACTGTATGCTTTTTTAATAAACTGTTTTTATTAACTGTTTTTTTAATAAACTGGTTTTATTAACTGTTTTTTTTAATAAACTGTTTTTATTACTGTTTTTTTAATAAACTGTTTTAATAAAACTAATTTTAAACTGTATGTTTTTAAATTAGCAAAAGGTTTAACTGCTAATTATATTAATAAAGTTTAACTATTATATTAATAAAATAGTTAATTTAATTAGCAAAAAATTTAAAATTAATTAATTTAAACTTAATGATTAAATTAAATATAGAAAAAAATTTATTTTTTAATATCGTATGCCAAATAATATTTTTAGTATATATTAAGAAAATTAGTGTATACATTAAAAACATAAGTTCAATAAACTAGACCCAATGGGTCTTAGGTTAGTTAGGGTAGGGTAGGGTTAGGGTCTCATTCTTTTGGGTATTTTAGGGTAGGGTAAAAATTGGGTATTTTTGTTTGGGTATTTTAGGGTATGGGTGTGGGTAGGGTGATACCCTACCCATTTACAGGTCTAACTCTAATATAATTGTATATCTTTTCTTTATTTCTAATTTGACCCATCATAAAATTAGAAATTATAGTTTAGAGTATCTACACATATAAGCCCATACTTTGTAAGATAACTTAGGCCTACCTAATAATCAGATCACTTTAATTTGGGCCAAGCCTTTTTAAGATAGCAAACTACACACAATTATTATTAATATATATATATATATATTAAAGTCCAAAATCCAACAATCTCCCACTTGGACTACACACACACACACACACACACACACACATATATATATATACATCACCGTATAATTGTATGCCATAATATAACTTTATGAGCTCAAAAAAAAATTGCTACCGTAACCAAAATTATCTTTAAACAATCTCGTCCATCAATTATGTCAACATAGAACCAAGGCAATTTTTGCTACATATATCGTAACTAAATCCATCCCTGATCACGTATATCAACATAACCAAATGACACATATCTAGTATAGATGTGTAGCATGGAAATTACATGTAATGTGATCTAAACATGCCTATTTCCAATTGGTCCACTTTAAACTTTAGTGAGATAAAACCATACCTAAATCAGAGTTTGGATAAACTGAAAGAAACTTTATTTCTACAAAAAATAACTTCAAAATATCACAAACTAAAATAACTGAAAAATGTGTATACAGAAAAGTATTTAGAATTACAAACTCCCACTAAAACAAAATGTCCTCAAATGACATAACACCCATATAAGCAGTGTGCTCATGAAAGATCTTGGGTAGTAGTCCCTTAGTAAGCGAATTTGCAACCATGGAGTTTGTGCCAATATGCTCTATAGATAATTGATCACTCTGAACTCTTTCTTTAACAACCAGGAACTTAATGTCTATATGCTTTGACTTTGTCATGCTCCTGTTGTTGTTGTTGGAATATAAGACTGTTGACTTATTGTCACAAAATAACTTAAGTGGCCTTTTAATTGTGTCTACAATTTGCAGCCTAGTGACAAAATTCATTAGTCATATTCCATGATTAGATGCCTCATAACATGCTATAAACTCAACTACCATGGTGGAAAGAGCTAGAAGTGTCTGCTTAGCACTTTTCCAAGAAAGAGCTCCTCCAGCAAGTAGATAGATATAGCGTAACGTAGATTTCATACTATCTTAGCATCCGACAAAGTCAAAGTCTGAATACCCAACGATCTCTAATTTATCCGACCTTCTGTATATAAGCATGTAATGTTTTGCTCTTTGTAGATACTGCATGACTCGTTTGACTGCTTTCCAATTATCCATTCCTGGATTACTCAAATATCCGCCTAACATCCCAACAATGTACGCAATATCCAAACGCATACAAACCTAAGCATACATTAGACTCCCTACTGCTGATGCATATAGAATCTTTTGCATTTCCTTCTCCTCAAAAGTATTCTTAGGGCATTGATTAAAATTGAATTTGTCTCCTTTAGCTATAGGGGTATCACCTAGTTTACAGTCCTGCATGCCATATCTCTTTAGAACCTTTTTAATAGAGGCTTTATGTGATAATCCAAGAATACCTTGAGATCGATCTCGATGTATCTAAATTCCTAATACAAAAGTTGCATCACCAAGATCTTTCATCTCAAAATTCCCTGCTAAAAATCTCTTGGTTTCGTGGAACAAGCCTATATCGTTGTTGGCAAGCAGTATGTCATCGATATATAAAACCAGAAAAATATACTAACTCCCACTGAACTTATGGTATATACAATCATCAGCCAGATTCATCTCAAAACCGAACGAGACAATTACTTGGTGAAATTTGTAATACCATTGATGATATGCCTGCTTAAGCCCATAGATGGATTTCTTTAATTTGCAAACCATTAATTTTGTATCACTCGACATATAGTTTTCTGGCTGCACCATATAAATTGTCTCATCAATGTTGCCATTGAGAAGTGTGGTCTTAACATCCATCTGATGCAACTCAAGATCAAAATATGCAACTAAAGCCATTATAATCCTAAAAGAATCTTTTGATGAAACCAGAGAAAGTCTGTTTATAATCGATGACTTCCTTCTATGTGAAGCCCTTAGCAACAAGACGTGCCTTGTACCTCTCCATATCACCCTTCAAATCCCTCTTAGTTTTAAAAATCCATTTGCAACCAACAGGCTTCTCACCATCAGGGAATGGGACAAGATCCCACAAATCATTGTCCTTCATGGACTTAATCTCTTCATTCATGGAATCAATCCACTTTTGAGAGTTAGAACTTTCCATGGCTTGACAGAAGTTGATTGGATAATCTTCCATCACTCCAATGTCAACATCATGTTCTTGGAGAAATACAATATAATCATCCAAAATTGCACTTCTCCTTTCTCTAGTGGATTTTCTTAATGGCATTGGTTCTTGAGATTGTAGAGTTTGTTCTTCTGGAATATCTTCTTGAACCCAAATGGGAGGTCCAATGACATTGTCTTGATCTGAAGTTGCTTTTTGAACAATGTCATGTATAGAAAGTTGTTCTTGATCATTGCCAATAGCAATCAGAAGAATATTAACATACATATTCCTCTTGAAAGACAAAGTCCCTAACTCTTTCTCCCCTCACAAATTCGACATCCTCAAAGAACCAGGAATTACTTTTCTCAAAAATAGACTTAGTTGTAGGATCAAAAAAAAAATGTAGCCCCTGGATCTTTCAAAGTAGCAACTGATAGTTCTAGAATCCAGTCTCTTTTCATTTGACCTATAAGGCCTTGCCTTAGCTGGACATCCCCAAATATGTAAATGTTTTAAACTAGGCTTCTTGCATGTCTAAAGCTCATAAGGGGTCTATTCAGTTGTCTTTCTTCTTGTCCTTTGAGATGGATGTTAAGTGAGCACTCTCTAACTTTTCTTGCTTCAATATCTCCTCTTCCTGAACACAGTGTGAGATGAGCTCATTAAGGGACCATGAGTCCTTTTGACAGTTATAGCTCACCTTGAACTATCTAAACTGTGCTAGAAGGGATATCAGAGCCAAATGCACTAACAAGTCTTCAGACAAATCCAACTTGAGTGTCTTTAATTTTGAAGCAAGATGAGACATTTTCATAATGTACTCCCTTATGTTTCCTTTACCCGTGTACCTCATTGAGATGAACTTTGCTAAGATTGTACTAGTTTCAGTCTTTTCATTCTTAGCAAACCTCTTCTCAAGGTCTTCAAGGAAAGCTTTAGCCGTATCCACCTTATCAGACCTAGTGCCCCTAAAAGCTTCTGGAATGGCACGCTTGATGTCCATGAGACTTATGCGATTAGACTTTTCCCACTTTTCCATCTCCCTCTTTTCATCCGAGGTACTCATATCAGTGAGATCAACGGGTTTAGCTACCCTTAATGCAAAGTCTAGGTCCATAACTCCCAAAGTAATTAAGATACTTTCTTACCATGCCTTAAAATTTGTGTCATTCAGCATAGGAATAGAATGGATGCTAATAGTGATATTAGCAGCATAAGCATAAACTGAATAGAGAACAAAACAAACCAAACAAACAAACTCACATAAGTACCAAAGCAAAAAACCAGAATAGAATAATAAATTCAAATAAAGGTAAATCCCATCTCAAGATATCGAACACTCCATTAATGTTTCATCTCTGGACAAAGTATTAACTTGTAAATGATATCTCGGTGTAGTAATCAAACACTAATAATAAAATAACATGTCAAACAATAAATTTTCCTTTGGGCCAATTTATTGCTCACATGTAAAACCAAATAATCATCACGTGTTTATTACCACAAGTGCACATGTAATTCTATTAAATATAAATCTTCCTTTGGGCCGATCAATATTTACATGAGTTACATACACATAACTATTTATAATTCAATATAAATTAATTTCCACAAGAGAGGTCACTTTGGTGACATATTGCTGCAATCAATTTATATCAAAATATATATAAACATACCAATATTTGAATTAAAATTCCCTAAAATAATTTTTTATTACCCCAAAATAATAATAATAATAATAATAATAAGTCCGTACGTGAAATTATTGGCGGTGCTTAGTATATGAAATTCATGTGCTTTATTAGTATGCCAATTGAAGTTGCTGTTTGATATAATAATAATAATAATAATATTAAAATTGATATAATAATAATAATAATAATAATAATAATAATAATAATAATATTATTATTATTATTATTATTATATCAAACAGCAACTTCAATTGGCATACTAATAAAGCACATGAATTTCATATACTAAGCACCGCCAATAATTTCACGTACAGCAAGTCCAATTGGCATACTAATAAAGCACATGAATGTCAACACACAAAACCACAGCACCATATTACATATGCTATATTGTTCATATACAATTAATCAACCTAAGCACATTAACTTCAACACACAAAATCTACAGCCCTTTAGTAGGGGTTTATATATATATATATATATATATATATTCAAAACACGATTTGTGCTGCAGAAGCTGACGCAATTCATAACATGCTTTGGTGGAAACAAATATAAACAAACCTTGGCAGCATGTGTTAATTGATGAAAATTTCTCATATTGCAACAATCAATTGAAGCCGCAAATTCAAAAAATCAACCAATTGCAACAGTACAGCATGCTGATTTTAATTCAAAAATCACGATTCACGGTGGCATTCCAAAAAAAATTAATTGAATAAAACTTTATAAATTCAAATAGATATAACCTAAAATCATTGATTTCTCAATGATTCAACATGAGTGACTCTGATACCAATTGTTAGAGTTAAATCAGATCTGTGAAACCCATAACATAAAACTCTAAACCATCATGTTAAATCACTAAAAAAACCAATATGGATGCAGAAGCATACCTAAATCCATGAATACTGATGAAATCCTTTAGTCTTGTGGTTATTGATCTTCCAAATTAATGCGTATGAAGTTTGGGAGAAGTTACTCTCTCTTTTCTAATGATGAGATATCAGAAAAGTATCATATGCATAATTTGGGGACCATAACCCTAATATAACTGTATATCTTTTTTTTTTATTTCTAATTTGACCCATTATAAAATTAGAAATTATAATTTAGAGTATCTACACATATAAGCCCATGCTTTGTAAGATAACTTAGGCCCACCTAATAATCAGATCACTTTAATTTGGGCCAAGCCTTTTTAAGATAGCAAACTACACACAATTATTATTAATATTATATATATATATCTATATTAAAGTCCAAAATCCAACAAGTGGTGCATATATATATATGGGGATTTTCCTTTTCTCCTTTTGTCCAAACTTACGGGAGAATTGATGATAATAGTTGGAGAGTGTATATTTACATTTTTCCTCCTAAAGGTACGTAGCAGTTGAGAGTAAATTGTGTTGCATAGTTAATTATTTTAATTGACATAATAATTTTGATGAAAAAATTATTTTAGAAAATAAGATCTTTTGTAAAAAAATTTAAAAAAGAAAACTTGGGAGTTACAAATCTAAGAGAAAGTATATATACAATTGATTTAATTAATATAAAACTCAACCAAATAGTTATATATACTCTCTCTCACTATATATATATATATATATATATCCTAAATGCTCTCACACTTTAATTTTGCAACCAAAGCAAAGCTTGATTAATGTTTCAAACTTCATATACAATATTTAATCATCTAAACTCAACGAAATTTTTAGACATTGCGCCAGTCCAAAGACTTGTTGCTTTTATTACAACAAGTTATCATGCTACATGATCCTCGCATACGTACACAAATTCCTTCAAAATTTATTATCACTATATAAAGTTTTTAATTAAATATAAAGAACTAATTAGGAAAAATTCACAAAACATACTTGATAGCATAAACTAAAATTTCTTAATAAAATATAAAGAACCAAAAAAAAATTAAAAGAAAAAGGAAAAAAGTCTGATTTTTTACACTATAAAATAATATGGGAAGAATAGAGGTTTTTGAGTTTAATAGGAATGAATTAAGATCAATTTTTATTGCATCTTGCAATGGTATAAGATAGTAGTTTTTATCAGTAGTTTCTTAGGTGGGTGCGTGTAATTCCAATTTTGTGTATGAAATTATAGACACAGATGTAATTATTTTGAGGATATTTTTGGTAAATAATATTTACTATTTGGTGCAAAAATCATTATTTGTAAGTATAAAATGACTTTTTTCATATGTAGAATATATAAAATGAAAATTTTTAATTTTTTTCACTCTCTCATATTGATACTTCAATAAATTTTTGTGAATTTTGAAATTGCGAATAGTAATATTCTCTACGACTACGTGGTTCAATATAATTAAAATAGTACGTTTCGAGAGGTTAGATAAATTACTAACTGCCGGACCATGAGTGATTACCAAGTTAATTGGATAAAAATAGTAAGGGAACAAATTGTGATGCCGATAAAGCAACCAAACCTTTTATTTGGATTGGCTTTCAAAGTTTCCTGCGTTTTATCTGCTTCTGCTCTCCGGGAGAGCTTTGATTAAAGATTAAGAGGTATTTGGCTAAATTTATTTAAAATATTTTTGGAGTTTAAAAGATGTCAGATTTTTTTAAAATAAGTTCTTAAATTGTTTAAATAAAATAATGAGTTGTTATAATTTTAAAAATAAGTTAGAAATTCCTTACTTTATTTAAAAAAAAACTAACTTATAAGATTCTTACATCTATCTTACGAGCTTATAAGCTCTTTTCAAAAAAAATTTATCAAACAATTTTTGACATTTTATAAGTCTCAAACATATTAAAAAATATTTTAAGAAGTTTGTAAGTTCATCCGAACAATCTCTACATTTTACAATTTCATATTGCAATTGTGATGTCGAATGTTATAATATACTGATATTTTAAAAACTATAACATGTTGTGGTACATAATACGTATTTAACATCATATTCATATTGATGTTGTTGTATAATAGTCAAATATTGTATCGAAATTCACACACCTCCAATTTCTGTGGGATATGAATATGACATGTCAATAAATAAATTATGGAAGTAATATCTCAACATAGCTGTGCCACACCCAATGATACGCATTTCGACTACGGTACCTTTTTTTTTTTTTGCTTCATATTTTTCTATTTTATAAAAATTTGGGAGTTGATAGAAGTTATTGAACTAATTGAAGTACTCTCATCTATTTTTTTTATTGTTTTTTTTCTCTCCCCTTATATTGATTTTAATAGGATGGCTTTTTGGTTTACACTATAGTCTACAAGTAATATTAATAGACGCTCGAGCAATATCATTGATACAAATTTATATATCTTTAGGCTGCACTAATGTCTATAAACATCAGCTAACAGTCACATATATCAATTACTTATGTCATATAATTTATGCCATCTCACACACAGACACGGACAAACAATATAGTATATATACATATAAATATATTGACAGCAATAAAAATCCGAGAAAATATTCTCCTAATTAAAAAAAATATTGGGTTGCCATAAGAGCCAACTAGTCAATTTGATCCTTCATAGGTAATGCTAAAACCACAAAAATTAAGATATTTGAGTTTATCCAAGAAAAAAATTTAATATTTAAGAAAGAGGAGATATAAATATTGAAAGAGAATTTAAAATAAATAACTACTATTTGTAAATATTAAAATGTAGAGTATTCATAAATGTCATTCTATAAATCTAACATAACTTAATTTGAGCCATTCATTATGAGTTAGATCCAAAGACTATATTCTAATTGCAAATCGAATAGGAATTAATTCAAGCTATAAATGATTAGGAGTACTTCGCTTCCACCCTAGGCTCATTATTGAGGATTGTAAATGTCTTAAAAATGGTTTAGACTTTAGATGACTTCAAATTGCATTTTTCAAGAAATTTGCGAACACAATTGCTCATGCTATTGTTACAGCATCAAATTCTATGTCTAATCACGAGGTTTGGATTTGTAATCCTCCCTCGTTCATTGCTGAAGCCCCTTGTAATGATCTTATAATGACTAAGAATCTTTTGTTTGAAGAAAAAAATTAGAAGTATACTTTGATGGTAAATTTGTAAACCAAATATTTATAACCGGGCTACCCAATTGAACAATAGGGACACTTTCGTCAATTCATTTGATTCCTATATTGCGTATGCACAAAATCCACACACACAAAATATTGAAAATAAAAGGGATTTGAGTTGCTTCCCTCACACTAGTCTTAATAATTCGGATTTCGGACGCTATAATAAAACTCTACTAGCAAGTAAGCAATATCTAATAATCAGCAGCAAAAGAAGCCAGTCCCATCGGAGTTTCGCAGAAAAGATGAAAAAGTAAAGTTCAATATACGTACTTTATTAATCAAGGTGGTGATTGAGACCCCCCGAGCATCCAGGGCATTGCTTTTAACTGATCTATTTTTGGAAAATAAAATTTTACTTTAGAATATCCCTAAAAAGAAAATATGAAAGATAAATTTGGGATAGAGGAAGTGCTTCAAGTAAAATGCAGAAACTGGTAATTTCGGGCCAAAGTGTATATAGCCATACATTAACCAGTATCAATACTTCTATTCCCATGCATGAATTCATGGACTATAGATGACAAAGAGTTTATTAGCTCAACGATGCTTTGTAGCTCTTGACTTCAACATCATGTACAAATTCGAAAACTACTAATAGGGCAAGAAAAGGGACAGTGTGCATAGAGGATGCTATTTTCAAGAGGAATCGTGAAATTGCATCACTTCCTCTTGAAATTGCACCATTCCATCACTAAAAAATGATAATCGAGAAGATTATATTACATGAAGACCCTTACTCTACCAGCACACTGCAAAGGTTGGCACTCAAGACTTGTTTGACGCAGTCCTGCATTTCAACCCAATACAGGAAAATAGTTGCAAAGCTATCAGAGATACATATACAAATTAGAGAACACATGAGTAATCTGCTCGATGTAGAAAGACAAGCAAGCTCTACCAACAATTCAGAGGCGGGAGAGGAAGAAGGAAAAAATGGGTTTTGGCGCCCGGGGGGGGTGTTGTGGGCTTTAAGAAAAAAGCTTCAATAAACCTACCTCATCAAGGTTTTATTCAACCTATCAGAATCATCTTGCACATTTCCATCTGTCAGTAAATTATTTCCAGAAGCCAGAGAATCGGCAATCTCCTTAAGACCCTGTAAAGAAGTCACATAAACAAGCTTGAGGAGATGGAACGGGGGAGCTACTTTCAGGTGATAAGATCACATAGCACTGAATAAAACCAAAAGAAATCACAAAGTTTGATCTAAGAGCAACAAAATCCTTTCAACCATTTTCCTCATGTATTTCTACCCGTTAGCACATTTTGGCATAAAATCCATTCAACAATAATCCAAGTGCAAAAGTTAGAATGATATTCTGGTAACAAGTTTACATGCCATGATATTTGGCAGGCTTCCAATTAATTAGTTCACCTATATCTTCAACCCATGGGAGGAAAAATATTAAATGAAGTCAACTTTGACCAAAGAAATGAAAAAGAGGATTATAATTGTTAAACTTGCTAGTACTGTATAACCAATTAATAAATAATAATTGTAAGCCAAAAAGATCAACAGCAAATATAATTGCAAACTTTAAACCCTTCAACATTGGTTAGATTACCAGTGTATAGCAATATTATCCATATAATTGTGCTATATGTTACTTTTCTTATATTTCCTTCTCTGGTTATGCCCAAAACTTCATGCTGGAATGATAGCAGTAGAAAATAGAACAAGTACCATTAGACTTGGTGTCGAGTTTCAGAAATTTTAAGTTGATCCTGCACAAAGCCATTGAAGACATGTAAAATAAATAATGGTAAGAAACGAGCAACAAACACTGAAAATTTCACATAGCATAGCAGTCAGTTAACATCAGAGAGGCCACAAAAAAAAAAAAAAAAAAAAAAAAGGAAAATTCAGTCAATCAGAACAAAATGTTGTCAAAAGAAGATGGCAAACCAATTATAGCCAAAAACACAATGTGGTGCACAAGCAAAAAGGCTTGGCGTTAACTTATTGTGTGACTATGAGGATTCTCATATAGTTAAGAAGCAAATATAGCAGTAAATAAGGGCTAGATCACCGTAATATATTTCACATATTGTAAGACCACCTTGGAGACGTTTATCTAATCTAGTTTCCTCGAGGCACATTCATTAGCTGATACTAACGCGTGGTCTCCATTTTGGATTATATGGTACCAATTTCTTCAATATTTCATATAACTTCAAGTTCATCGTTCACCCAAAGAGAGGAGTGGGGAAGGGGGGTGCCAAACCATGAAAAAAAAGTCCTAAAATAGTAACTAATCTAAATCCAGAACAAATCTGTAGATTCATGCAATATATATTTATTGTATACAAAAATTGAAGAAACAAGATAAAGGATTACAAACCTGAAGCATTTCAGGCATTTTCACCTTTCTTCCATTAACAATGCTACACAGGTACATTACCCCAGCGTTTGCAAGCTCCTACAGCAACATGTAGGAAAGAAAAATAATATTTATATTCATCACAGGTTCCAGTGTAATAATAACGTTGTATTTCAAGAGTAGCTTGGTTATTAGAAAATTTTAAGCCCAAGCAGCAATCTTCTGTAAAACTTGAGAAAGCCACAACGAAAAAACAAAGTTGATATGAAGTATAATAGAAGCTTTCTGTTCAGATTTTAAATGTAAAAATTATCACCTGTTTGCCTTCTAATGAAAGTAGCTTGCCATCCTACAATCCAAAATAAAATATCAGAGATGAAAAAGGAAAGTAATAAAGCATCAGGCAACATGAAAATGCAAATATAGTGGCCAACTTCATAGTAAAGACAATGTATAAACCATCAAAAAACCAAAGCAGAAATTTCCATGCATGCATAAGTTTGTAACATTATTAGTGACATCAAAACTCAGCCATATGTTGCTAGCTTCACAGAACCAAGGCAATAAAGGCAGAGAAAGCAGCCTAACATGAGATACTTGGATTCACAAAAGAAATATGTCAAGTACTATGCGAAGCACTAAAGAAGCATTTCCTGAATGTAGCCTGAACATGCATAAAAGATTCAAAATTAGAAAAAAAATGGAAGTGGATGAAGGTGCACTGTTTAGAAAAGGGAAGTGTTGAACTCGAATATCAGCTTAAGGACTAAAAACCACCATTCCCATCCCCCAACCTGCATGGAGGAGGGGGTAGGGGGTGCACACGCCCTGATTCTACTGATCTGAAGACAAACATCCTCTAAGTTCCACCTAGTGACAACATCGAGCAGAGACTGCGTAAAATTTCTTGTATGTACAGTAGTAAGTTTAAAATCGGAATGAATTGCAATCAATACATTGTCAGATGAAATTTCAAGTTTCAAAAAAGTACATCATACACCACAGCACTCTAAAATTGTTCTCACCATACAGGATTAACAAGGACCAATTTATTCTGTCTTTTTGTATTAACAAGTTATTACACCATGTTGTCTGAGCAGTTAGAATAGGAAATTGGAAATTCACTGCAGATTCAATAACAATCCAGAGCACTAATTATGCAAGTTCTGATCCGCAGTTGCTACAAGTCCTCATAATTAAAGTTTCTTGTGCTCACAGTAGTAAGATTTACTTTAGAAAAAATATCATAGATCTCATTTGGTTCATAACATTTAAGATTTTCCCACTCGCTTGATTACATATTCACTTCATATTGAGATACGTAATACATTCATACACTCATTTAGACAATGAAAATTAAACCTTCATATACATTGAGTCCCAGATATCTAATTTACAACTCAAAATAAATTAAGTCGCTTTCCAGGATACCTATACTATTATTTTCTTCTGTAGTCATCACATAAGAAGTCTAGTTTCTTCAGAACCTTGTGAATCGACAAGTTAATTATACCTTGTTATCTAGGCAGTTAAGATCACCTTATTATACAATAAATAGAACATCAATTATATTTGATGTGAAGACCTCCACAGCCAATAAAAATTACAATCATCAGATTGCTAAACTAAGTGAAGAACTTCATCTTACCAGCAAAATGACACATCAGAAGCATCCTACAAATGCTGTTCTCACATGTTACCTATAATAATGTATTCATAGCAGCAAATGAATGGTCTGTAAAATGTCAAACCCTAATTACTTTGTCTTCAGGCATCTAATTCCCACTATGAAGAACAGGGCCACATTTATTATAGAACAACATAGATACTGTGTAGATAGCGGCTTGTTGGACGATTACGCAGACTGCGAGTAAATTATAAGAAAAATAACAACATATTTTACAAAATTACCCACCAAGCCAGAAACCATCCTCTGCAACTCATCCAAGTCAAAGCCAATTTGAGAGAGATCACCTCGCACATCGTTAACCTGTTTAACACGTTTAAATTTTGGAGCTCAGATCACACACTGATTCCTGAGATAGCTTGCTAGAGAATGTTTATATATTATAGGGAAAATGACCTAAAGATGATAAAAAAAGTAATATTTGAACTTCTGATGTACCTCATTCCTAATTAATTTTGACATCTCCACTTGTTCATCGAGTTTCCCGTCCAAGTTCTCTATTCTCTGCGTCAAATGTCTTTTTGTAGCCTAATGAGAAAAAATTTAATAGAAAATCAAGCTACATAGAAATCTTATCCATGCTAAACTAGTTGCACCAATGAGGTTGCATTAAGAAACTAAACTTTCCTTGGAAATAGTAAAATAAGTGAAAATAACTTGGGTAAAAACAAGTAACATATCTTACGGGGTAAAATAACTTGGGTAGCAATAGTAGATAAATAGATATTATGAAAGAAACAGAAATAAGATGGAACTGCATTACATAACTACTCTCATCCCACGAATCACAAAATTAATCACCATATGCAGTTCAGTCATATAAGAGACCAAAAGTCCCTTGATGTGTTCAGTCACCTGGATGCCTGAATAGAAAAATGTGATGGTTGCAATGACTACTGATTAAAAAATAACAATCACCAGTTGAGAGAGAGCAAATCCCTCAATGTATTTGGTCACTAGGATGCATGAATAGAAAAAATAATGGGTTGCAATGACAGCCAATCACAAACTAACAAATACTTACTGCAAGAGCCTCAGAGACATGATCCAAATGTTTTGTCAAGTTTGCAACAGCATTTGCCATGTTGCGCTTTGTCACATACATAAGGTCTGAGAATGAAAGACCCTAACATTTAAATAACATGGAACCAAAGAAGGGAGTCAAACATAAAAAAGAGAAATAGGTTTTCTATAAAATGTACATTATCCAGTAGACACAAAATCCAAATGAGAATTTCCCAGGAAACAAAATGAATGAAGAAAATATGCAGTCCTACCTTCCACCACATGTATCCATAACCCAAAGCTCCCAGAGCAGCAGCTGGCATTACTAGAGATGTCAAGTGACCTGTCATAGAGCAAAAGAAAGAGAATCACTTAGATATCCACTAAACTTTGAGTCTAGAACAATCACAGAAGATACTAACTTTGGCCAGAGTTCCCATTTAGAACGGTAATCTGCCTAGATGAGGCCATTTGGCGAACCTCCATGGCTAAGCGACGAACCTGAAAGAAAATAAATAAAAAATAAAATTTACAAAGCAAAATTTTAAGTGTAAAAAAAAATAGCAAAATTTTAAATGAAAGGCATCACTTGTCTGATATTTATATTCACAAAATATGATTCTTCAAACAAACACTAATTGGACATAGGCATCCTCCAAGAAGAATAACAAAAGAGAATCATCATTCAGTTTTACGTGGAAAACTCAAATGTTTCAGATGATTTAATCAAAGGCAAATTCTACCCCAAAACAGCCATTCTCACCCTCAATGTAACATTAAATAGGACAGCTCCCCATAGTTTTCTTGAGGATTACAAAATGCTTTTCAAATTTTCAAGAAACAAGGGTTTAAACAACCACAGATGATATTCTCCGATTTCTCTTCTTCTTCTAGTCAAAGTGAAATTGTAAAATAGAAATTATCATGATGTGGATTTCAACTAGAAAATCAGTCAATCAAAGAAAAGTAATAGAAAATTGCCATTTTAACAAAATAAACAATTCTCTATCAGTTGAATTTGTGATACCTGGGCAGCGATGGCATCAGAATACTCGGCGTCCCCATCTGACTCCCCTGATTTCTCCATTCCTTTAACTAAATTCTGCAAGACATAGGACTTAATAGCATTCACAAATCCATACATGATAATTCACACACAGAATACACACATATGCACACCAAGTATGCATTCTGCTCAACAACCTTTAGTTCGACGTGTATTTTTCAAATGGTACACCATAGAGACCACAAACACTGACAAAATTCAAATTTCGTAGCATCTATCGTCAGCTTAAGATTATAAAACATAAAGATCATATAAAATCAATTGTTCTCAAAACAACAAAATATTCTCCCACAGAATTATCTCAATCATGACTGTCTTATTTTCCCAAACCACCAAGTATACAGGGCAAACGATGATAACTAGAATTTCAATAATTAATCTTCCCATTCATGAAAACAGTTAAAAAAAACTTGCAACACATTCAAAAGTCACTTCTAATCTAAACTACATTCAACACGAATTAAATCATTAGCATTTGAAATTTAACTCATCCATAGGTAATTCAGCTAAATTACCTACAACCTGCCCCGCCCCGCCCCGACCCGACCCCACAAAAAAAAAAAAGGGAAATAAAAAAGGAAAGGAAAGGAAAGGAAGAGAGACTAGCGAAATATTTTCGAAAAATAAAACGGAAAATTCAGTACCTGTAGCTCACCCAATACATCTGATAATTTACCGTTCCTCACCAGTATAGTTCCCGTATAACCTAATCCACACCAAAACCAAAGCAGAAACTTACTTCACCTCAGATCAAACTCAAAACAATAAAAAAGAAGAAGAAAATCAAACTCATATACATATTTAACATATATACCTGCTCCGACTATTAAGATGATCCTTGACAATCCAATGCCAGCTTGCATAGCCATGGCGTACGATCAACAGAAATCCGAAACTCTAACGATTTTCTGCTTGCCTTTTGTTTCTGGTCTATGCGGAACAGAGTTCTTGAGGAAGAGGAGTGCGGTGAGAGTTTTTGACTTTCTTTTTTCGTTATATATATTTTTTTTACTGCAAGTACGTCAGATTGATGGCGGTGCGGGTTAGCGGATCAATTTTTCAACACGGGTTAGCTTTTATTGCTATTTGCTTGCCGCAACCACTTTTCTTCAGCCTGAGCCTCCTACTGCCCATTAGTTTTTAGGCCCAAAAGGATAAGAAAAATATCATGGTATTCATTATGCACCTGTTAAAGTGGTCTCAGTGAAACTCCATAATTGATACGGCTAAATTTATTTATCCCATATATTATGGGGTATGTATTAAATATTCCTTTTATTTTTAAAATCTTCAAATACCCCCTGTACTACTATCAAAAATCTTCAAATACCTACTGTACTACCAAAAATCTTCAAATACCCTCTCAAAATCATTTGTCATTAGTAAAATAGCTGACAGCGTCAAAACTCTACGGGCAGAATTAATACAGATCATACTAACGATATTAAGCATAACAGACATTTTGTAAACGAATGAAGATTTGAAAATTTTTAGACAAATAATTACAAAATAGAAATACATATAATAGTCCCATGTATTTTTTCTTCACAAACAGCATCTGTTTTGTTGGTCTCATAAATTTTGTATTAAAATGGAGTTGGTTAATGTTCTTATAAAAAAAATGAAATGAATTAATGCTTTTGTTGGATTAGGAGTTTGATGATATTTTAAGTCTTAAAATGAAAGTAACAAAATTGAAGTAAGAACTTGAACATTATATAGTAACTTACAAGGGTATTTTGAACATAAAATTTTTCAATGATCATATGTGTAAAAAGAAGATAATTTTAATGCTACATCAACCAAACAACCGTTACTTTCCTAATGGAAAAGAAGTTTGAGTTGAGTATTTAAAAGTTTTGGTAGTACAGATGCCAATGATAGATTTGTCTACACAGAAATAGGAAAAAAAAAAAGAAAAAAAAAAGAGTCATATATCCTAGGTTTTTATATTATTTAGTTATTTTCTGAAGTTAAATCAGTAATTTACTATAAAATTTTGATACCGTCAGCTATTTTACTAATGACAGATGACTTTGAGGGGGGTATTTGAAGATTTTTGGCAGCATATGGGGTATTTGACAACCTTGAGGGAGGTATTTGAAGGTTTTGGAAGTATAAGGGTAAAATGAATTTTGTAGCACCCCCTCTCGGGATAGCACCCAAGTTGAGGCGCCACTTAGTTCAGTCTCAAAATATAGATCAAATGAGTTTCTTAGGTTTCATACAAACATTTCAATAACATCTCTTGGATAGCTATCTCGATCAAGTGTAGACTACATATACAATCAACACACCTAATCTATTACAAAATAACCCTTCAACCAAATCATGAGTCCCTACTTCTCATGTAGACCTGTCTGGAAAAAAAAATAAAGAATAACAAGGAGGGTAAGTTCTAAAGACTTCATGAGGAAGAAGAAAATGATAGGATTCGAAGGAAAACTATTGAGATACAACAATCAACAAACAAATTCGGTAATAAGCAAGATTTTTCAATATGAACAAAATTCGGTATTAAGCAAGAATTTTTAGCACGACCAACAAAGTATGTGACATATATATATCGAACTTGACAGACTATTGGTCATTCCGACCTTATTACTTCTAGATTAAATTATAATTGCGAGTATCGGACGTCGGTACAGTATAAATAAAATTTCCTTATTACTCCATTGCTCAAACACTCAGCTCGGCAGGTATCAACTTGTTATATGGCATGGCCGGTCACATGCCGGATGCCGTCACTCACAGTTTGCTACATCCAACTACTTGTAAGTCAGAATTGTAGGTGGGTACTAGCCGTAAGACCTGTATTCGTCGATTCGTCCCACTCGACCATCTTCCAGACCTAGTCCCTGGGCCCAAAACCCCCGTGGCATCCCTCCGGCGAAAACTACCCATGGCCTCCCATGGGTTGGAAAGATATAATACCAACATATAAGAATTTAACCTTTAAAACAATAAACACAAGTATAACCAAATAAAGTCTAGAAAAGGTCTAGTACTGAAATTCAAAGGTACTAATGGGAACATATTCAAGAGGGGCCCCCATTGGACATGCTTTGTCAACTAGTGTGGCTCTTTGCTTTGGAACATACTCAAGAGGGGCCCCCACTGGACATGCCCTGTCAACTAGTGTGGCTCTTTGCTCTGCCCAACACTTATTTTACAGTACTGACCAAACAAGATATTTAAAAAGGTCAAGATTTTCAATGTTCAATTGCCAACAGTGCAGAACAAGTTAACAAATTTGCCAACAAGGCAATCAACGATACACTTGAGCAATCAACATGTTTATGAGAACCTAACCAGTAGTACGAGGTCAGCCGGCAAGGCTGTGGGGTACAAGGGACAGAAAATGAATAATATAATAAGAGTATTGGACATCAGAATAGAAGCAAGTAATTAACCTACACAGAGTGTAAACATCATAACAGATAGCAATCAAGATTTCAAATAATGTACGGATTTTCAACAAGTATGATATAAAAGCAGAAATACTCACAGGTGTTTATCACAATAACCGATAAGTGCGAGAAAGTGCCAGATTGGCAGATCCTCACAGGAGTATACAAGTCAAGTAACATATAACATGCAATAAATAAGATCTCAAACAATTCACTAATTTTAATAAACACGGGGCAGTTATAGTTCAGAAACAGGAACCCTCACAAGGGTTTATCACAAGAACAAATATATATATAAACAAGGCCAGAATGGCAGACCCTCATAGGGCATACAAAAATAACACCCAGGAGGTTAGACCCTCACCTCCGAAATCTCAGAAAAGTCAGCCACAAATAGCAATCTACTGGTCCTCAGGACCCACTTCTTCGTCACTTATTCAAAAGAGTGTACTTACAATCAAAATATATGTTTAATCCCAAAATGTACTATTATACTATCAATAGTCCAAGATCACTAACCATCCACTAATATGATAATTATAGCGTTAATCGGTATCATCAATACAATAAGTGCTAATTAAACCACGATTATAGACAAGGTCATAATTCATCTCGGCCCCATTAGATGAGTAATAATCCATATCTTAATTACACAATAAACTTACAACGTCGTCCCAAATCGATAACAATATTGGTCCAACTAGCTTAATTAATCCAATTCTTCCACTTAAGTCCAAAATCCATAAAAATAAGGGTTTCTTGCTCCTTAACCTCAATTAACCAAATATGCCAAACACAGTATAATTTTCGAGTCCGCTAAGTACAAGATTCCATACATGCATGGTCTCATAATATATATACAATTCATATACTAAGCTTATTTCATGGTATAATACAATACTTGGAAGAATTTAAAATAGTACAAAGATTATAAAGATTATAAACTTGAATATTCCTCTTCTTCCATTACCCAAGGTTAACTATCGAGGCGCCGAAATGACAAACTAAAACCACTGCTGCGATCGTCGCATCGAAGAGCAGAATCTGCCTCAACACTGCCGCCGCGCCGCCGTTGTCGAAAAATTTTAGAACCACCACCCACAAAATCCTTTTAGCTCCAGCAATCCAAATATCCAACTGGATCAAGTTTTTCCGCCGGGAAAACCCTCAACTGAAGCTCCAAAGAGGCTGCGCCACCTCACGCCACCACCTTCATTCACCAAATTTTTGCCATCGCCGCTGCGTCTCACCTCCAAACAAGGTTACCGACAGTTTTCCCAAGCTGAACACCACCAGAAACAGTGCCCAGAAACTGAGTTCAGCCTTGCTCCGCCGTCGTCCGCCAACCTTCATCGCCGTTAACCTCGGTCTTCACACTTTTTGGTGAATCGATGGAGTTTGAGTGTGCATGGGGTATGGTTGTGTGCTGAGGGTGTGGGGATGAAGATAAACGAAGTGGATAGCCAAGAATGGTCGTGGCCGAAGAGATCGTTGAAGGAGAAGACATGATGTCGTGGTGAAGAAATGAAATTGAAATGGGGTGGAATTGCAAAAATGGGATATTTATGGGGGGCAAATTTCAGATTTCAATTTTGACCCCAGAAAGAAATAAAATCATGTAATCAAGTCCTGTAAATTTATTGAAATATGGCTAAACCCTAGTTGACTTAGGGCCTTCCATGCAAACCCTAACATTTGAAAATGTCATCCAATTGAGTTTCTGAAAATTGCAAATTGACCCCAAAGATTTCAAAATTCTTGCATTTAAGTTCTTTTTATTTGTTTTTCGAGCCTTAAAATTCAATCAATCAATATCTTAATTTCTAAATCCTTATTTTCCCAAAATACCAAATTTCAGGAGTGTTACAAATTTAACCCTAATTGTTATTTTTAATTAGGTTTAAATGATTGTCTTACCCCAACAAGCCCAATAAAGAAGAAACATTAAACAATAATAATTCTCACTACAAACAACCCATGCCCACAGACTTAGGCTGTCAGGCCTAATGACAATGGGTCGCGTTATGCATTAGAAAACACTTGTGATAAAATCTCTTTCGATCAGGTTACTCAGTCACAACACGATGCAATTAAGGTTTTTTTTGTAAATATTTTATTACCTTATGGAATTTTTTTATTTAAATACCACATGTTTAGAAAAATAATAAATATATGATGATTTTTAAAATATTCAAATTTGGATTTTTTTTGGATATCCGATTGATATTTGGATCCGGATATAGTTATACCAACTACAAATCTGATGGATCTTGGATCGGATTTGAATATGATATATTACTTTTGGACTCAGACTTGAATCCAGCATGATCTGATTCGAATTCAGACCCATTGACAGCCCTACTTGCGAAAAAATCTCTTTCGATCAGGTCACTCAGTCACAACATGATACAATGAAGGTTTTTTTTTCTTTTTTTTTTTAAATATTTTATTACCTTATTTAATTTTCTTTTATTTAAATACACACACGTTAGGAATTTGTTAAGGTTCAAATTATTGACCTCACACATTATGTAAAATACTTATGTTATTATACTACAAACCACTCGATATATGATATAATTAAGTGTGTTGAAATGAGAAAGTAAACTATTTATAAAATTATTCTTTCGGCTAAAAGTGTTCTTTTGGTTAAAAGATTTTGCAATAGGTTTTCAAGTCCCATTCTAAGATATCTGAAGCATTTGAAAAAATTTTAAAACAACAATCTATGAATTCTAAAGTTATGTTTGGATCTTAAACTTCAATGAGAATTATATATAAATTGTATATAGCATATAATTATATTATTTAATCCAAGGAAATAACTTTTTGTAATGCTTTTCTCATTAATATTTTACTATTCAAAGGTAGCATAGACATATGACATTTTTCTAAATTTCGAGCAACTCAATTTGTTAGACCATTTACTCTTACTAATCAACTAAAAACACCAAAGGCATTTTAAAGAAAAGAGATCAAATTAGTATATCATCAATTTTATTAATTCCCTAATTATTATATTTGTTGTGACATCTTTGGATATTAATTGATTGAATTAATATCTTGCCACCACGCAGAAATTAATAATCAATCATATACCAATCTCTATGTTTGTTATTAATTTGTACATGAGAGATGGGCTACACAATAAATGCCTAACATATATCTGCATCTGTACCAACAATGCTTTACCCATATATCATATATATTTACTCTATCTTCTTAAATGTTTTTTCTTTTCTAAATTATGTCACAACTCACGCATATATATCATATTAAATGTGGTGGGAGTGAAATATATGGAAAAATAATAACCCCTACCCCCCCCCCCCCCCAACCCAACAATCAAAAATTAATTTTCTTCTACAATATTAATGATCCCCCGTGTTACCTGAAATTAATATCCTACCAAAATATCTTAACATACATGTTTTTTCCTTTGATTTCACAACCAAAATATTAGTTTCAAAGAACCGCGTTACATCAATTACGTAATAAAATCTTGATCTAACAAAGCAACAATATAAAGATCATTCGTTGCAAAAATAATTTATTCTGATGCAACATTAGTGGTTCGGTCCTCACCTGTTAGTTGCTACCAATTACAGCAGAGCAGGGTATGAGTTGGTTGTGCCGAATCAATACTTAGGCTTATATAAGATATTTTTAAAAGTTATAAGATAATTAAATATTTTATTTTAAAAATAAGCTTTTGAATTATTTTAATAAAAAAATCATAGAGCTTATTAAGAAATTAATAGTTCCAACATTTTTATGATTAATACTATAACAAAAACTAAAGAAATTAAATTTGTTAAAACTTTAAAAATAAATCAATAATTTCCTACTTTTTTTTACTTATACACATGTACATCAAAAGTTCATTAATTTTCAAAATTCGATGTCATTGGGCAATTTGACCACTGAAATAATTATATTTTCCTACTTTTTTAGAAAAATTTCATGATATTCTATATATATATATAATTTTATTTTCAGAGATTATGAGTTCCTTTTTATCAAACACTATATCACATCAAACTTTTGACTTCATAAAATATGATGATGATTTTTTAAGCTAAGTTGTACAGCCGCTCAGTCAATTTGCCTTCATGATTGACTTGTGTGCTATCAAAACCACTCCAAATTAAAATTTTTCCATGTGAAAATTATTATGCCTAGCTCGTTGATTGTATAGTAGAATATATCAGGTTTAATTAATTTATGACTCATTTATCATGTGCAGATCCACTATTGCTGGGTGAAGAAAAAGGAACTAGAAAAATGGCTACATTTGTTCAATTAATATTTGATCCTTTTAATTACAAGATCAAAATAAAAGAAAGAAATTCAATAATTAATATAATTTTGTTTGTATTGTTTGTATATATATACTAGTGATTTTGGTACATTTTATGAGTGTACTTAAAATTTTAAAATATAAAATTAAAAAATTCATTTATTTTTTAATAGTTTCAAATTATTTATTTTAATATTTAGGATTAATAAAAAAAATGTATGAGTGAAATGATTGAAGAAAAAGAAAAAAATGGAAAGAGAGAGAAAAATATTGTGTAAAAACAAGAGAAAGTAAAACAATTTTTACAATATACATATTGTTAAAAAATGTTTACTTTGTATTATAAATAATTTTAATTTATTTATTTGAATTTAAGTAGTATATTAATTAAACAAGATGAAAAAGTTACGACAAAGTGAAATAATTGAAAAAAAAAAGAAAAAAATTGGAAAGAGAGAAAAATATCATGAAAAAGATAGAATATCTTGTATTAATTTAATTGGATTAAAATTTGTAAGTGTGTAGCATTTAGTTTCACCAACTTTTAATAACCTTAATGTATATAATGATGTTATTTGACATATATTCTTGAGTTTCATTAAAGCAATAACAAAAGAGAGAGTAAACTTGTTTCAAATAATTATGTTGCTAGGCATGCATGCATGCATATTCAAATTACCTATTATAGTGGAAGATCTAACAATAGTTTTTCTAGGAAAAGAAAAAGAAAAAGATAACATATATATTGGTAACACTTAATCAATTGAGAATGTTATAATTTTTTAATAATGATTACATACATATGTTAAGTAACAATAAATACATGTTTCAAGTGATAATATATAAGTTTTTCTTTTTCCTTATAAATTTTGGTAAGAAGAATAATAAGTGCGCATGTCTTTTATCACTTTAAATGACAATACATTATATTTTTTCCAATATTTTTTTCCCCTAAGTATAGAGCACACTACCAAAAAAATGAGTTTTAGTGACTGAATTTTAGTGACCGATTAGTGAACAATTTAAATATAATATTTTAAAAAAATTAGTGACTGATTAGTGACCGAATTAGTGACCACAGAAAAATGGTCACTAAATCGGTCACTAATTAGTGACCGAACTTTTTTTTCAGTCACTAATATTAGTGACCGCAAAAAGCAGTCACTAATATTAATGACCATATAAAGCGGTCACTAATTAATGACCATGTTTTTTAATTAATAAACGGTCACAAGTATAAAATTTTATTTTTTGCATATTCTTGTAATATGAAAGCATAAAATTTATGTAACACTTATATAAGTAATAAAATATTGTGTTTTCTATTAACATATATATATTTGATAATAATATATGTATATATAAAAAATATAAAAATATACGTACATATACAAATATATAACCACTAAATATTTCTATATAATATCCATATAATTGAACATTAATTGATTAAAATATATAGATACACAAAGAAATAAACAAGAATGATATTTTTATACAAAGAAAAAAATGAGAATTAATTAATATATACACATCAATAATATTTATATACATGCATGTATTATGAGTAAATAAATACTTATAATATAATTAATATATATTAATTCGTATGTATAAGCATATATACGTATTATCATATATGTGTAAACTATGTATTACTATAAATAGTAATAAATATTAGTATTTATTATAAACTATTTATTATATAAAAAAGGAAAAAAACTATTTATCACTATACATATTAGTATGTATATACTATTTTTAATATGTTTATAATATATTATGATAAAATATACCTAAAATTTAAAAGTAATAGTTATAAATAAATATTTATAATATAATTAATAATATTATATATTAATTTGTATGTATAAGTATATATATATATATTACCGTATATATGTATAAACTATTTACTACTATAAACAGTAATAAATATTAGTATTTAGTATATATAAAAAAAATTATTTATCACTATGCGTGTTAGTATGTATATACTATTTGTAAAATGTTTATAATATATTATGATAAAATATACCTAAAATTTAAAAGTAATAATTATAAATAAAAATACAGTGCGTTATTATATTGAATAAATATTACACAAATATTAAATGAATAATTTCTATTTTTGTTAAATTTTAAAATGAAAAATAATAGTAACTTATACAGAAGAATATTATAATTACCTTTTTAATTTTTAAATATTATATATACTATATTGTTGAAACAAATGTATGAAAATGTATATGGTGTAATGGTTAGTTATTCATTTGAGCATAACAAAAGTCTTGAGTTCGAATTCAAGAGAAAGCAAAGTTGAAAAGAAATATTTTTGACTCATTAAAATTAGTGACCACCTAGTAACATACACAATTTTTTTTAAATTTTTAAAAATAATTAGTGAGTGCCATTTCGGTCACTAATTAGTGACCGAGACAAATTAGTGACGAAGGTTTTAGTGACCGATTTTTGCATATTTAGTGACCGATTTTTTGGTCACTAATACCCTTTATTTTTGTAGTGGCATTGATTTAGTAGTATCATTTTTATTTTTCTAAATAAGTGTATATGGTTTTCTGAATTATGCTGCAAGTAGGACCATAGAAAAGGGCAAAGTGGGGGAATAAAACTTTTATTGATTGATTGACATATCATTTAATTAATTTATTTTTTTTCTCATTGTATTAGAGAAGATGAAGGTCGATGTGAATTGACTTGGGTTGGACTTATCTGAATATTGAAGAAAGTAGAAAGGTAGAAGTGAAATTAGAAGGAATATTTCAAAGCCATTAAATAAAATGTCTCTTTGTCACCACCCTCTCTACTTTTATGTGGGTCTAATCCCTAACCAGCTAACCTCCAACGGAGGTCGGAGGGTTTCTCTGAGTCTGACTTTCTAAACCAAATCGAGTGGAATATATTTTGCCACGTCATCACAACGTAATTATAAACTAAGATTACCTTACATAAATAAATAAATAACTTCTCGTTTGAGTTTGAGGGAATAAAACACTTGTCCTCGGTAGAACTCTAATTGTCCTAAAATCATAGCCAGGTTACCCATTGTACTTGTGCATGCCGTCCTTTTATGCATCCATACATACCGTTTAAAAAAGCCTTTTATACATTTAAAGTGAGCGCTGCATCATATTAGATCAATTTTTAAATTATTAATTTTTTTTAATTTTTAATTTAATTTTAAAAATGTATTTATCGTTCAATGTAAAACTCCAAACACAAGTAATTACTAGCGTTAAAATATAATAAAAAAAATATTGAATGTGTCGCAAGTATATTTATGCTAGCTACATTCTTGAACTTTTAATGTAGGAATTATTTGCCATAATGAATTTATGTTAATCGAATATGTTATAAATAGTATCAGTAATATGATAAATTAAATTTATGCACACAAAGAACATGCCACAATGATCACTAGTAAATTTATATTATCTTATTATAGCATTAATGTTAATTATATTGGCAAACAATGAAGAACTCAAATTTTATTTAATATAGATGAATAATAGCATGAGTTTAGCAATAACTACATCGAATAATATGTAATATTAATTATTGATAGTATATAATTATTACATATGACAAACAATTCCTACATTAAAAAGTACAAAAACATGGGATATACTTACCTATGCATTCCATAAATTTTTTCATTATGTTTTGACCATATTGCTTGCATCTTGCCATTTTATACAGAGTGAAAAGACATTCTCCAAAACTGAAAATTAAGTTATAATTGATTGTTCAAATTTTGGTGTATTATAATGTTACCATCACTTTAAGTGTGTAAAAAACTAGCTTTACATATATATATATATATATTTATTTATTATAGATTCATCTTATTGGCTAGTTCATTTTACTATATTTTTTATTAGAATATTAATTAATACTTTAATCATATTTTTGTAAACTACTTTAAATAATATTAAATAATATCACATATGGTACCAATTTGAGATTTTAATAGTTTTATTTAAATGTGCAACAAAGAAGTTAATATGATTAGTTCAAAAATCAAACAGTTTCACTTGTAAAAGTGTAAACTCATGAACAGTTATTTTAGGACATAAATGGTCCTATATTATATTAATTTTGCCCAAAATTAAAATTTTCCGTATCTATATATGTCACTAGCTAGTGAAGCCGACTATTCTTCACGTGTACATGTAACGATAAGATATTTAGTTAAATATTATTTTTGAAAGTCTACATCGATCAATATTCTATTAAAATGACATGATAATTAAATATATTAAAGTTTGAATGATGATATGCAATATAAATATTAATCGTGAAAAACATACACAAAGATATAATTCTTTCTATGCAGTCGTCGTCTAATTTCCATAATTATCCCTTCCGTCCTTCTGTGGTATTTCTGGTACGTACAGTAATAAAACAATACAGCCCTTCCTTTGCATCCTCATTAATTATAATGGAGAATTGGGGATTTCCGGTTGAGTGAGCTTATGAAATCTCCAAAGCCAATAGATTTACATATGATTCACTTAATTAATACCCTTAATTTCAACATTGATTAATATTCAAAGTGAATGATTGAATTTTTATTTCCCATAATTTAATTTTGAATATTGGAGATGGTTCTTATAAAGAACCATGGTTTTTGATGGATCTAAGGTGGATTGATCGAGTTAAATTAAATTAATATCAATGGTTAAAAAGTGGATACATGATATTAAGATAAAAGCATGCGTACATGATCCTAGAAAAATTCTTTATAGTGGAGAAATATATTACTTTTTCTAAGAGTCATTTGTGTATCCCACATAGGGGTGTAAATGAGTCGAGCTCGAGTTAGGCTCAATAACATATTAAATTATTAATATATAACAATTATGTAATATTATGTATAAAAATATTAAAAAAAGAAAAAATAAATTATTAATATGAAATAATTATTTAATTAATATATAAAAATTATTTAAAAATAAAAATAAGTAAATCATTAATGTATAATAATTATTTAATTAATATATAAAAATATTTAAAAATAAAAAAAGCTCGCGAGCGAACAACTGAATTAACTCGAACTCGAGCTCGACTCATTATAAAGTTAAATTCAAAAAGTTCGACTCAGGCTTAAAAAAGCTTGAGCTCAAGTCGAGCTACAATATATATATATATATATATATATAATCTTATCTTAATATTTGTTGTTGGTTGGAACCATGTAGATAAGGCAAGATGCAAAAATTAATTTTCTATATCTTAAAAATTCACAAATTCAATAAAATTGGTTTTTTGGAATCTTTTTACGCATGTATGTATCTGATCATCTTCTCCAATATGTAAGTTTGAATACCATAAATTTGTCTAATAATTTTTCTCTATATTGTTACTTCCACTTATTTTATATTTTCTAACTAATTAATAAGGAGATGCGTTAATAGTTTCACTTTTCACCTTATAGTGTAACATTCCATTTTTATTTTTTTTTCGTTTACACACCTATACACTCATTCAAAATTTGAACTCCGAACTTCTAATTTATATTTGTGAAGATAATATTATTGGATCAATTAATCATTCGACATCTTATAATGTTATATGATATGCAAAAATGTCACCTACTCAAAAATATTGATTTAATGTGAAATAATAAAAAATAATCACTAAATATTGTAAGAATTTCATGACACTGAATACATATTGAGCCACGCCAGTGTCATAGACTTAACTTCTAACTATATTAAAATTCTATCTTAATTTTTTTTTATTTAGGACTAAATTGAACTTCTATTTTTACCATTGTGAAAAAAAGACTCCCTACAAGAAAAGAAAGTTGTGATAAGATATTAAATGATAAACCTAAGGTTGTAACTAATTATATAATTTGTAATTATAATTAGTAACAAAAAGATTTAACTTTACACTATAATCATTTTTGTAAGAATAATGACAAAATTATATATAAATTTCACTACTGATAAATATTAGTAACATGTATAGAGTGAATGAATTTTTTTTTTCACATTTTTTTTTCACTAGGTTGTGATATATATGTGTGCCACTAATTGTCAACAATAACTATAATTTAAAAAACTAATTTTTGTCACTATTGAACTATGTAAAAGAGTTAAGATTATTGCCACTTAACCATCATTACTAATATAAAAACATCATTGTATATCATCATTGAATATATTAGTGACAATTTTTATATTTGAATTTAATTTTTTGGTCACTAATATGATAATTTTTTAGTGACTTTGGGTCCTTTTATGTATTTGTTAATTATATTTTGGCCTTTTAAATTTCAAAAATAGTTGGTTAGTGATAGTATATTCGGTGTTTATATTTGTAAATTATTGACTGAAGATTTTTAATGAAATTAATGTGTTGATTAATTATATATTTAATCGTTTCACTCAAATTTAAAAAGAAAAACTAGTTAAATAGATTGTAAGTAGTACTTATTAATTTGGACTAAATAAACTCAATATTGCTTTTTTCCATCTTGCTCTATTTGGTGTTTTATGATATTTATGATTGTTTTTCACAATTCGTTTGATTTTCAACCTAAAATTTTCCCAGAATCAATATATATATATATGTATACTTTTAATTAAGAAATAATAATTAAAATTTGCATGCCGTTACAGTGTGTTTAACTAATTATGAGGATATCATTTCTAAGACCTAAATAGTTAACTAATTCTGCGCTTAAAGTTAGGTTGAGAAATACTCCGATCACTACAAAAAGATATAATATATATTAGTGACTAACAAAATAAATAAAATATAAAAATTGTCACTAGTAATATATATTGAGTGACAATAATTTTTATTTTTGTCACTAATAATATTTTTAAAGTGATAATAATTTTTATTTTGTGACAAAATGACTTAATAGTAATATTTTAAATAGTCACCATTGATGATTTTGTGGCGCACCTACCGTTACAATTTTTTCACTGTAATTTGTGATAATATTTTTATTGTCATTAGCTAGGTTGTCACTAATTACAGTTAATGATAATTTAATACTATTTTTATCAATATTAACTTCTTAAAAATTATCAAGGTGACAAAATAAAATTTTAAATTACCTATAATATATAATTGATAATATCTTTTATATTATCACTTACTACTTCATTATTATTAATTAATTTTCATTTTCTTATAGTGAGTGACACACCGTGTAGGAGTAGTATTCCTTATTCATATTATATATGTGCTAATTTTGTGATTATTAATATGGAGGCATGGGTTTTATATCAAATTAATTTGACATGACGCAGAAAGAAAAATTATTATAGGGAGTATATAAAGGTAATTCTCTATAATAACTAGAGTTATGTATGATCAAATCATGCAATAAAAAAAGCTTAATTAAGTGGTTCACAACTAACATTCATGATAATATGATTAGCAAATTAGTGAAGAGCAAATTATAAAAATAGGACCATAAATAAAATCATTTTGTAAAAGAGGGCCGTAATTAAGGCCGCGGCAAAATTAGGACCATAACTATAAAAAAAAAAAAAAAAAAGGACAAGGCTTGCAAAAAAGCACAATCAGCTCATCGAAAAGTACAGTTAGAATTAGAACATGCTTGTGTGGCGCTTGATTAGCACAACTTCATGCCTTGTCATGTGTCACGTGTATTTTGATAAAGAAAAAATTGCAATAAGAGGACAATAAGTAATGCCATTTTGTAAAAGATAACCAGAATTAAGGAACAGTAGAAAAGATAACCAAATTTAAGAAGTGGCAAAAAAGATAACACATAAAATTGAAATAAGGAGCAATATCATCAATTTTCATCCAATGCAAAATCATCAATTTACCCAATTTTACATCGTTACTCATTTTTGGATTAATCGATCGAACAATGTAGCATTCCAGCCTCGTAATTTTTTTTTTTTTTTTTATCAATAGTCATATCAGATGTCATCAATTTTTGCCTGACTTTTTGCTGCTTAATATTTTAATGTTATGTGGTTATCTTTTTTCCTGTTTTTTAATGTTCTGCTTTTTAAGATTGGTTATCCTTTTTGCTGCTCCTTAATTCTGGTCTTCTTTTGCAAAATTGCCTTATGGTCCTATTTTTTAATTTTTTTTTTATCAAAGTATACGTGGTGTATGAGGTACAGAGCTGTGCCAGCCAAGCGCGATGCTAGCATATTCCAATAATAATTGTGCTTTCCGACGAGCCTTATCCTTTTTTTGTGATTTTTCTATAGTTACGATCCTAGTTCTGCCATGGTCATAATTTCGGTCTTATTTTACAAAATGACATTATTTATGGTCCTATTTTTATAATTTTTTAATTAATAAATATATATTGTGCTGATTCAGATTCATATTGCTCTAATATGATATAACTATAATTATTTGGCATATATAAATCATGCATTGACAAAAAATTTCATTAATTTATAAATATATATGTCGTAGTATATTATCAAATTATTTTTTTATTTACTATGCAGCTGAATCAGTTTAACTATATGTCAATCAGTCAGCCTTCATTCACTAAGAGAGATGATAAAAACATACGAATCAACTAGTGATATATAGCATGGTTTTTGGAAGATCGATAAGCAAAACTCATGATAAAAATTAAAAAAAAAAATAAATTCTAGTTTTGTTATTCCTAAAAAAATTCTGATTTAGTAGACCCTTTTTCTTTATATCTCCAAATATGAGGAACAATGTTATCATGGCATTAAATACTTCATAGCATATTGCCCAAGATTAGCACAACACATTATAGGTTGGTTTTGTTCTTCATATTTGAAACAAGGGGGCGTTCTTTTGCCTGAGGCCACTTTTTGCTCTTTATTAAAGTCAATGAATATTATTATACATGTATTATCCTCGCCACTCAACAATTAATATTGGCACAATCAAAGATCCAAACTTAAAACAATTTTAGATGTGTATAAGTTAATAATATATAGAGAAAATTGCAATTTTCATGTTATGATTTTGCTTACTTTATAATTTCGTTCTATAACTTGTAATAATACAAATTTAGTCCTGGATGTATAAAAAATTTATTACTTTCAGTCTAATTTTGGCTGGAGCTCCAAAATTTGGCCATAAACATTATGCTATAGTATGCTGGAATGGATCTAATTTGGTACTTTTTGTCTTATTGGTACGTCAATTTTTGTTGTATTGACATGATAACTCAACATTTTCAACCAATTTATGGAATTTCAACGAAAATCAACTTAAAAATGATATGTGTGTGTGTGTGTGTGTTTGTAAGACTCCTCTCTTTGTGATCAACATTTCTTATTAAGATCTAATATCTATCTGGTTTGCCAACCTTCATGTGCACCTTCACATGTGAAATAGACAACAAAATCAATGTCTTCCAATTCTAATATTTTTATAAACAGATAAAAAACTTCGATAGTGTGACATGACCAAGCCTTTGAAAGAATGCAAGTGTCGATTTCAATAAATCAAAGATTTTTTTTTATAATATTTTAATAAATGTGTTGAACAAATGTTGTCCTAACTGTATAGTACGACCCGATATCAATGCTTAAAATTCAGTCAAGTGGTCAATTGTCCCAATGATCACCTTTATACTTGTACATGCATGTGAAGTTTGATATTCAAATCCTAACAAATTCTTAATATAGTATGTGAATATATATATATATATATATATATTAACCAATTTCCAATTGATCGACATCACAACTACCAAATGTTGAAGTTGTTTTAGGATTTACATTACTTCCTGATTTTAGTTGGATTGCTACAAGAAAAGAGAAAATTAAAAGTAACACTTGATGTGACGATGTGATCAAATTATATATATATAATAAGTGATAAAAAAAATATTAACTTTTTATGATAATTATAATTTCCACTTTAAGTAATCACTATCAATAGTTAACAGCAGTACATAACAAAAATCATGGTATAAATCACAATATGTGCATGTAACACTATCTATGATAACTTAAACCAACTTTTGTTGCTATTAAGTGGGTGTTTGATTAAATTTATCAAAAAAAAAAAAAAAAAAGGAGCTTTTGATTAAAATTATTTAAAAATGACTTATAAGCTACTATATTTTTATATAACGGTTTTGAAAATTATAATATATTGGATTTTATTTCAAAAATAAAATTTTAAAGTGTTTGAATAAAATAAGATTTGGAAACTTGTGAAATATTAATAGTGATAATTTTATTAACATTTTAAGAATAAGTTAGGAGCTCTTTACTTTTTCTAAAAGAACTTATAAGATCATAACATCTTATTTTCAGAATTTTATAAATTCTTTTCTTAAAAAAATTAATAATATACTTTTTGACATTTTATAAACGCTTTCAAACATGTTATAAGATGATTTGATGAATTTAATTATAAACTCACCTAAACACCCTCTAAATCGTTATTCTAACAATAACAACTTCTTTTATCACCGAATATTAATTTTACTAATTCATATTATCACTTAATTTTTATATTACAAATAGTATTTACATATTGCAAGCTTAAAAATTTTGAGTATTAATACAATTACCTTTGGAACGTATTCCACGTGGTAAAAAGTAAAGAAAGAAAGCGTTTCAACTCAAAATTACTAAGAAAAAAATGTTTCTGACTTTTTATAAAGGTTCATTTTTACAAGAAACGCGTTTATTGTCCATAGGGATGGCGCCACGTGTAATTAACAGCCATCCCAACTGATCACCCGGCATTTGATCGGTTTCATTGTAAGCGCAGTTAAAGCTCGCATTTACCACCACCCCCCATCCCACCCCCACCCCCACCCCCACCCCAGTCGGCTGAGTTCACAACAATTATTACAGAGGGAGACGAAAGAAAAGTAGACAAAAACCAACATTCTGCAGAGTATCGATAGAGAGAGAAAGAAGAATGAAAATTTTGTGGGTTTGGTGATGAGAGATAGCTGAAGAAAGAAGGAAAGAGGAAGACATTAAGACGGGTATTTACTATCACTCGTCCCTATCTCTCTAACCCCTTTTCTTCTTCTTCTTCTTCTTATTATTATTATTATTTTTGGGGTTATTATTTCAACTCATTAATGAAATTTTGTTGGTATTCCTTTCTTGCCTTTTAAATTCCCTTTTTTTTTTTAAAACAATTTTTTGTTTGATTTTTGAGCCCTTAAAAAGGGTGAAGTATTCTTGGTATGGTCACCATAGTAGTTCCTGCCTTCTTGGCTTCTTCATCTTCTCTAAGCCCTTTTGTCTTTTCAGACTCTTTTTGCATTTCTTAGTGTGATCTAATTAGCTTTTGCAGAAGATTTGCGTTTAGTACCCTTTTGAGGTTTTTTTCACAGGTCTGGAAAAAGTAAAGAGATCGAAGACAAGAATTGAGGTAGCCGTAATACCAAAAGTTGACATCAATCTAATTTGCCGAAGCTAAAAAAAATGTATGGAGATTGTCAAGTACTGTCCTCAATGGGAGGGAATGCTATTCCCTCAGACAACTCCCTCTACGGCTCTTCCTCCATCCAGAACCCTAACTTCAATTTCATGGCGGCTAACATCAGTACTAATCCTTTCAACATTTTTTCTCCCATTATCCCGGTGAGTAACTAATGTTTTTGCATCTGCACCTTGTACGTACGTGTTTTTGCGCTGATGATGAGAAATTAGCTTAGGTTAAAAACATCGAAATGCAGAAAGAAGAAACTGGGCTGGCTAAGAGCAAAGAGGAAATGGAAAGTGGTTCCGGCAGCGAACACCTTGAAGGGCTGTCGGGGAATGAACTGGAAGCCGACCAACAGCCTCTGCCTAAGAAGAAACGATACCATCGCCACACTGCTCGACAGATCCAAGAAATGGAAGCGTATGATGATACAAGGATTTAATGTTTTAAGGGTCTTTTGTTTTTTCATAATGTTTTTGTTTACTTTAATTTAATTTAATAATAGTTTGTAATAATGTTGCAGATTGTTCAAAGAGTGTCCACATCCAGACGACAAACAACGCCTTAAACTAAGCCAAGAACTCGGCCTTAAACCGCGCCAAGTCAAGTTTTGGTTCCAAAACCGCAGAACCCAGATGAAGGTGCGCATTTTAGCATCATTACATAAGATTACATCCTTTTCTCCCCCAATGCACCCCCCCCCCCCTCCCTTTCTCTCAGAGAGAGAGAGAGAGGGAGAGAAGGAGAGAGAGAATCAAATACATTTTCACGATAAAACCCTAAATTTTTTGTTTTTGGTTTTTCCAGCTGTTAAAATTCATATACTTATAACAGTACATATACAAGCTAGCCAGCACGACTTACAAGGCATGATGTGGTTGGCCTTGTTTTCATTAACTACATAAGGTCAAAAACCAAAGCCCTAAACCAGAAACTTGGACTTCTAAGTGCGCATGCTACGTACCAACCACCCACAATGCGCACACTAGAGATGAGGATTGAGGGGGAGCATCACATTAACTAAGGGGTTGCTTTCAAAGTCTGCATTGCCATTAATGTACGCAGTGGGGTGCGCAGTCAACCCTACCTCCCACTGCTGCGTATGAGCTCCCTAACGGGAACAAAGACTTTAATGCGTATATGGCTTAGGGTTAGACTCTTAGAGAGAATTAACAATCAAGAAAAAGAATCAACTCTTTTCCCCAATCCTTGCTAATTAATTATTTAATTAAGACCTTTTCTTTTCCTTCCCCCCCCTCTTTTGTGTTTCACATTTTGTACATAAAATGCACTATTTTTATTTTTATTTTTTGGTTTTCTAATGTTCCGCTAGTTAATTTTGAGTAAAATTAATATGATTGTAGGCGCAACAGGACAGGCAAGACAACGTTGTTCTGAGGGCAGAGAACGAGAGCTTGAAGAACGAAAATTATCGTTTGCAAGCAGCGTTAAGTAACATTGTGTGTCCTAACTGTGGAGGTCCGGCCATGTTAGGAGAGATGGGTTATGATGAGCAGCAGCTTCGGATTGAAAACGCCCGTCTCAAGGAGGAGGTACTTTGATTAATTTTATAAATTTTTGGGTCTTAAATTATCATTTGTCCCCCAAAACTCTAATTATGTACAAAATGTTAAGATAAAGCCGTCTCCTTACGCGATCTATAATCTCAAATTTTATAAATAAGTCATATTGACCCCTCCCCATCTTAAATTTTAAATTTGGTCTTTTTAAGTACAATCCCGACCTGGTCCCACTCTCAAACTGAAAGGGCTCTTGGTTTCACTTTGAATTCTTTGTTTTATTTTATGTTATGTATCCTGTTCCAACATATTAAATATATTTGATTTTTAGTTAATCATTTTTATAAGAAAATATTTAATACGATGTAGCTTGTTTGCATTGCATAAAACTTAATTGGTGCATATGAGATTCTAAGTTGGATAGTATCTGCATTGTGCTTTTTAGGTAGCTTTATCTCTCCCTTTCATATATTATGAAATTCTAATTTCTTGGAATTCATAATTATGCATGAAACATCAGTCTGTAAATGGCTATGACCGGATTAATTAAGACAATGATTTTACTTTAAATTGGTTTCTTTTTAATTTCTTATGATTATCGGAATATGTATTACAGTTTGATCGCGTGTGCTGTCTGGTTTCACAATACACGGGTAGGCCAATGCAGCCAATGGGACCAACTCCTCTCCTTGCACCACCTTCCTTAGACTTGGACATGAGTTCATATCCAAGAAAATTTGATCAAGATATTCCAATCAGCAGCTGCCCTCCGGACATGATTCCTCTACCTAATTTCATGCCTGAAAATTCCCACTTTCCTGGAACAACTCTGATCATGGACGAGGAAAAACCTCTGGCCTTGGAGCTGGCAATGTCATCTATGGATGAGCTTGTGAAAATGTGCCACACAGGTGAACCCCTTTGGATCCCAGCAACCGATGGGACAGCTGCGAAAGAAGTGCTGAATGTGGAAGAGTACGCAAGAATGTTCTCTTGGTCTGTGAATACGATTAAGCAGCATCCTGCTGAATTCCGGACAGAAGCAACCAGAGACACCGCTGTCGTTATAATGAACAGCATTACCTTGGTTGATGCATTCCTCGATGCAGTAAGTCCTAACTGGCAATATTCTTCTATATATTAATTGGCTGCATGCCAAGTCATGAAATTGACCCTTTTAGTTGTTTAGAATTAGTGTTATCGAATTATTAGGAAAAATTGCAAAAATAGGGTTGTTTAAATGGTTATTAATTGATAATAAGGAACGAAATTGTGGGAGATAACAATGTACAATCGGAACAATTAAAAAATAAAAAAGAAAGGAGTTCAAAATGCCATTTGGCGAATGAGTAGTGAAATTGTTGGAGGTAACATCGTATGGCAGCAACAATTAAAAAATAAAAAAAGGAAAATAACTTTTTTCGTTGAAAAATAATGTCAAATCACTGGAATTGACTTGTGTGTTAGCATCAGAAAGTGTGTTAGCCAGCTAAGCACGAATAAATACCATGCAAGTAAATTCCGATACATTTTTTTTAGCAAAATCTTATTTTTAATTTTTTAATTGTTATGGTTCTACATTATTACTTTCAACAATTTTGGTTCTTATTTGCCAAAAGGTCATTTTAATGGTCCTTTTTGCAATTTTCTCAAATTATTTATTATTTTAGATAAAAGGGTATTTTTGAAAATAAATTTTTAATTTTCAGAGAATTTATTTTAGAGGGTTCAAAAAATAAATAGGAACAATAAATTTGAAACACTATGCGGGTGATTATTTTATTATTTTCAATGTTTTGAAAGCATTGTCTTCCCTTATCTGCCTCAGAATAAATGGATGGAACTATTCCCTTGCATAGTTTCTAGAGCAAAAACACTTCAAGTAGTCCATTCAGAGGTTTCTGGACAAGCAAGTGGTTCTCTTCATCTGGTGAGTGGGCTTTTTCTTTTTCATTTTTCATTTTTTTTTTTTGGTTGATATTATAGTCTTGTACATTTGTATAATAATATCCTCAACTTAGACTTGGATTCTTTTCCATTTTACTTTTTGTATGCAGATGTATTCAGAAGTGCAAGTTCTTTCCCCACTAGTGCCCACAAGAGAGACTCACTTCCTTCGTTACTGCCAACATAATGTCGAGGAAGGAAGTTGGGCAATTGTGGACTTCCCCCTCGACGGCTTCAACAACACTTATCCTCCTTTTCCTTATTACAGACAACGGCCCTCTGGCTGCACCATTCAAGACATGCCCAATGGATACTCAAGGGTGATTAACTATTTAATATCCATTCTCAAATATTCTTATGTCCTAGTCTTAGGTTTTGCAATTTAATTACCAATCTTATCACTTACTTTAGATGTCCTTCAAAATTTAGGTAACTTGGGTTGAACATGCTGAGGTTGAAAATGGTCCTATCCATCAAGTTTTCAGTCACTTAGTCAGTAGTGGCATGGCCTTTGGAGCACGTCGCTGGTTAGCTGTTTTGCAACGCCAATGCGAGAGGCTTGCTAGCCTCATGGCGCGAAATATATCTGACCTTGGAGGTAACATTTAAATACACTTGTTATATAATTCATTCATTGGTGCATGATCTATATACAATACATTGGTGAAACGTTAATTAGCCCACCTTAACTTGATATTTTCATTATTTCTTTTTGATTCCTTGATAGTTAGTTTCTTTTGCTTATCTTTGCAGTGATCCCGTCTCCTGAAGCACGAAAAAATTTGATGAATCTAGCGCAGAGGATGATACGGACATTCTGCCTCAACATAAGCACTTCTCATGGGCAATCTTGGACGGCCCTGTCTGATTCTGCTGATGACACTGTTAGAGTAACCACAAGGAAAGTCACAGAGCCTGGCCAGCCTAATGGCCTCATTCTTAGTGCTGTATCCACCACTTGGTTGCCTTATCAGCACAATCAAGTGTTTGATTTCTTGAGGGACGAAAGGCGTAGAGCTCAGGTGTGTTTACTTAACTAATTGGAATAAATTGAATTATTTTCATGTTGTTGCCTTATAGTTTTGTGCGCAAGAATGCTAATGCTGAGCTGATTGCGGTTGGGCCTGGCCGGGCTGGACTTTATATCTCTGTCACAGCTGGAAGTTGTTTCCAACGGGAATTCATTACATGAGGTAGCTCATATTGCCAACGGCTCTCATCCTGGAAACTGCATTTCTCTTCTTCGAATCAATGTAAGTGTGTTTACCATTACTAAACAAGATTCAATTACATATTTTTTGGCTCCCTTTGTAGCTTCACAATGTCCAAAAACCATGATTTCACTCCAGTAATTGTCTGAACATTTCGACCCTTCAGTATGTCATGATGGATGGAGACTTGGTGAGTCTTTCTTGCAATACTAACTCTTTCTTGCTGCTGCAGGTTGCTAGTAACTCTTCTCAGAGTGTAGAACTTGTGCTGCAGAGAGCTGCTCAGATGATTCTGGAAGTATAGTCGTGTACACAACCATCGACGTTGACGCGGTGCAGCTAGCAATGAACGGTGAGGATCCATCCTGCATTCCTCTCCTCCCATTGGGATTTGTCATAATCCCAATGGGGCAGATCAATTCCAACGAGGGCGCCTCAGATACCTCCGCCCCCGGGTGCCTGCTGACTATAGGACTTCAAGTACTTGCAAGCACAATCCCAACTGCAAAACTCAATCTCTCAAGTGTCACTGCAATTAACCATCATTTGTGCAACACCGTTCAACAAATCAATGCGGCTCTTGCCGGCAGTACCTCTGATCAGAATGGAAGCATTTTGGAGCCTGGGGCTGCACATGAGCTCACACTACTTAAGCCAACTGAGCCTGCCGCAGGCTCCACATCCTAATTACCACAAACCTCTCTCTCTCTCTCTCTCTCTCTCTCTCTCTATATATATATATATATATACATATATATCTTTTTCTAATGATCTTGGAAACCAAGAAATTAAGGGATAGAGGGAGGTTAAGGGTAGTTACAAGTAGTGAAAAAGTTCTTTTTGTCGTGTATTAAGCTCTCAGCTGCTGGTAAATAAATTAAAGACAGTAATTGTTAGGCAGGTGAATTCTGATGATGGGCTATTAGCTTGGAAGCTAATGCAGCATGAGAAAGTGTGAAAATTGTGGAGTAGTATTGTGTGTACTTAGGGAGTCAAGAGCGCACCAAATGTGATCCTTGCTAACTGTTAAGGCCAAAGTGATGGCCTCACCAGCGAGCAAGGGTGGTGGTTCGGGTATTGACTTCTTGCTCCATCATTGCTTCCTTTTCAATTCAAAACCATTGTCAATTAGTTGTTATTGTCAATTAATATAGGTTGGCATGTTCTTTCGCAGTGTTTTCTCTTACTGTTTGCAAGGGGTCATCCAACTTTTCCATTGTTCTCTTGTGTGTAGTTTGATTTGATCAAGGTAGAATCAATCTTTCAATGAAAATTTGTATTTTTGGTCCAATAACCTTGTCCACTTTATAATTTTATCGTATAACCAACAAAATTATAGTTTTAGTTTCCTATGTATCGAAAATTTGTTACATTTAACTTGATCTCCACTGGAATTTCGAAAATTGACTACAAAAGCTAAAATAGCGTGCCACAGTTGATTCAATTTAGAGATTGTGTGATGTTGGCATGATCATTTTTGCCTTTTAGCATGCTAGCTAACTTTTTTGATCAATTTTTGGAGCTCCATTGAAATTAGGTTAAATGTGTTAATTTTTGACACATACAATATAAAATTATAATTTTACAAGTCATAAAATAAAATTGTAAATTAAGTGAGAAAATTACAAAATGTGAAGTCCAATTTTCCCATTTTTCCATCGACCCACACGCTGCATTCTTCATCCAAATCCATTTCGCTCCTCGTTTAATTTGCCAATTTCGACCGTTAGTTTTATTTAACCTTCAACTTATGCACCATATAGTAAAGAGAAACAAAACTTTTAAATTATAAAGAGCACAAGAACTTGTGTATATATATTTAGAGTGAAGGGACCGACTTAATTTTTTATTTATTAAAATGATAAATTGATTATTTATTGAATTACAAATCACCTTTTACAATTATTATTTAATTAATATATAGCAAATATTATAGATACAGCAAGAACGTTATCATTAATTCTTGTCAAATAAACACCAACAGCTACTTGCTGCTTCCTAAATATCTTCAACTTGAATATTTTTTTATTGCTCTCCTCTTTTGTCACACTGCAGGCTTACCACGCGCAGTAATGATCTAACTAGGGCCATTTTTGTGTCCCAAATAGAAGTGGAATTAACCACGATATGTCAGATGAAGGAGAGGTAGTTTTTTTTAAGTTATGCGGATTTCAGTCTCGCTCGCTGATATGAAAAATTAGGGCTTTTTTTATTATTTAAATTTGGTTAGAAGATTTGACCAATTAATTATATGTTGGAGAATATAGTTTATTTATTTACATTAACACACGTATATTTAGAATTTGTTCTAATTCAAAATGATGTCCCAAGACCCTTATGAGGATGACAACTCAAATGAGGTAATGGCTGATGTCACTACCCACTTGAAAGAAAGCTCCTAAAAGGAGATTGTGTCGTGACATCCAAAAAGGAAAATTATTGTACTTTAAAGAAGAATGTATTATTAAAATTATTGTACTATTTATATTAGGATGTGTGGGCAGATTTAATTTTACTTGATGAAATTTGGTGTTCGCCCGCTATAAAAGAACAACGGATTTGTTAGGATAGGGTGTGCAAGTTTTTACAAAAACCCTTTTAGTATCCATTGTAGTTGCTGTGAAGTCTATGCATGGGAATTTTCTGAGTCTTCTACTTGTTCCTTTAAGTGTAAGTTTAAGTTCCTATATTTATAAAATAAATTAAGTTTGAAGTTTTTATTCTGCAGAACTCTTAATTCTTTTTTTTAGTTCTTTAATTCCAGACTTATATTCAGATTTTATCCTAGTACCCAAGTGGTATCAGAGCCAAGTTTATATATCAATCCATAGGGTCGTGGAGATTAGATTTGGGATAAAAGCCCTACCCTTATCTCTTGAAACGGGGAAACTCTTAAGTCATGTCGTGTTGAATAGTAAGGCCCGTATAAGCAGGAGGCCGAAAGAGGGTGTGAGAGGCACATAAATCGTTGACAGTGATAGCCATTAAGCTATGGACAGATTATTCCGATCTATGTCTAATAGATCTACTGGATCTGATACGACTTGGGTAACAGGATAAAATCCGACTATAAGTCGAGAATTAAAGAACTAAAAGAAAAATTAAGAGTGTGTATAATAAAAACTTCTAACTTAATTTATTTTATAAATATAGGAACTTAAACTTATATTTAAAGGAACAAGTAGAAGACTTAGAAAATTCACGTACATAGACTGCACAGCTACTACAATGCATACTAAAAGGGTTTTTGTAAAAACTTGCACACCTTATCCTATAAGTCCGTTCTTCTTTTTATAGTAGGCAGACGCCAAATTTCATCAAGTAAAATTAAATCTACCTACACATCCGAATATAAATAGTACAATAATTTTAATAGTACTGTCTCCTTTAATGTACAATAAACTTCCTTTAAGGATAGAGATTCTCAACATAGTCTCTTTAAAGGTCTTCTTTTAGGAGCCTTCTCCCAAGTGGGTAATGGGGTCAGCCATTACCTCACTTGATCGAGTCGTCGCCTCTTCCCCTTTTCCCTGCTAATTAGATCATCAAAGAACTTGAGTGTATCTTCTGGAGAAAGCTTAGACATAGTTTCTTTGAAAGCTTGGCTCGGCCTAGTGTGAGGATTATCCTTTTTGCTTGTAGGTGGAGTAAGATAAATAATCTTCTTTTTAGAGTAAACACTCTCATTATTAAAAATTTCAAATTCGTTCCACCAATGAATAAAAACTTGTCTAAAAAAGAATTTTTCCTTATAAAGGATCCTGAACTTATCTTCTTCTTGACATTCCACTGCATAAGTCCATCGGAGGATCCATAGAACTCCATATAAGGAAGAAAACCCGAGTAACAAGTTCATATTGTCACCGACTTGCTTATTAGCTTTGCAAAACTGAGAAAATATTCTCTTAACATTTTTTGGCAAGATGATTGGGCTTATTCCCCACCTAAAAAATTAGGTTTTAAACCATAGTGAGAAGTTCTGACAAGGACCATCTAGTTGGAACATGAGAAACTAGTTGTGTTTCTTTTGGCCATTTTCATATAAGAGAGCTCCCTCCCATGCTCTCATATAATCAAAGTAATTGAAAGACTTTGGGTTTTTCAAATGGTATTGATACTTTAAGTATCTGAACTCTTGTGGATGGATCCACCATTCCGAAGATGTCATAATCTTTTTAATGATGAGTTTGATGTAAGCATCATTGCTATATGCAATAGAATCTTTGTTGTGGTCAACTGATTCTATTAGAAACGGATGGGTTTCTTGCAAAATGGCCTGATAGAAATAGACATTATTTTCTCCATGGATAGTTGGAAATTGCCTATTAAGGTGATTGTTTGTAATATAATCTGGATGCATTCCTTTAAGGACCAAATTGATTGGATAGAGATTTATCCAAGTATATGGAATAAATGGATATTTCCGTCCCTTAATGTCCTCTGGGGCATTGCGAATTCATAGGCTTCTGCTGAATAAGCATCTTCTTCAGTCTCAAATTCATTTACCTTATAAAGCTCAACTGCTTTTGCCACCCTCTTTGCTATATTAGCAAAAGTCTTGTCATTTTTAGACTGCTTAGAGTTTTTATCCATGATAATGGGTTTCTTAGAAATTTTTTTATCCCTACAAAAATTCTCTTGTGAGAAATCAGCAATAGAATTTTACATTCATTAATATGTTCAATTTCAAATTCAAAGCATGATAATAATGTTTGCCATCTAGCAAATATTTGCTTAGATGCTATATTTTTGACATCCTTTTCGAGATGCTTTTAGTTGGCTTACAATCTGTTCTGATTAAGAACTTCTTATTTAATAAGTCACTTTCAAACTTACTGACACATAATACTATAGAAAGAATTTCTTTCTTTGTAGTAGAGTAATTTCATTGGGCTGGGTTCCATAAACCGGAAGTGTACCAAATAAGCTACTCGGTATTGGTTTCTAGAATTCTTTGTTTTAGAACTCCTCCATAACCTCTGAAGCATCAGTCTCCACAACTTTATAAAGCTTTGGGTTGGCAACAACTAGACGAGGCAATTCTTTAGCTTTAGGTTTAATTTTTCTAACAACTTTTGAATGTTCTTCTATCCAGGGGGATGGATTCTTTCGAACCTTTGGAATAAAAGCTTGCAATCCAAAGCCATTTCTTTATAAAAGTTTGAAATATAATTCAGACTTTTCAAGAATCTATGTAACTGATTTTTATTAGTTATTTTATTTGGGAATTTTTCAGCAAATATAATTGCCTTTTCAATTGGACTAATTAGCATATTTTCAATATAATGGCCTAGGAATTTGACCTTGAGCTAAAATAAGCTAATTTCCCTAGTGGAGACAACAAGTCTTGCTCTCTTTACAACATTCAAAAATATTCTTAGATATTTGAAGTGTTGATCGATATCATATCAGATCTTCTATATAAACAATGGTAAATTCCATATAAGGATTGAATATTTTATTGATACTATGTTGAAATTCGGACAAGGCGTTTTTAAACCCAAGTGGCAAAACATTCCACTTAAAGTGTTCAAATGGTACCGAGAAGGCAGTTTTATACTGATCTTCTTATTTGATTTAGATATGCCAATATCCAAATTTCATATTGAATTTCAAAAAGATTTTGGCTTGACAAGGCTTATTGAGGAGATCCCTTTTATTGGGTAATGGATATTGGATCCATTTTAATGCTTTATTAAGTGCTTGTAATTTATTACAAGTCTAGGAGCCCCTCTTTCGAATTCGAAAGCATTTTCCACATAGAAAGCTAAGCAACTCCATGGACTGTAACTTTGTTTAATAAGAACTTTTTGTAGGAGATCGTTAATCTCCTTTTTTCATAACTCCAGATGGTGAGGTCCCATAGCGATAGGTCTTGCCTTCATGGAGATTTTCTTTTAATTAAATTCTTCCTCATAAGGAAAAGAGAACTAGCATAACAACTGTGGTGAAGGATGCGAATGTGACAATTGCTTTGCCAAAGCATTCAGATTAAGCATTAATATGCTGACTAAAGAAGAAAGTTTTATCCTCGATCTTATAGATCAAATAGAGGATCCAATCAAAAAATGGAAGGCTCTCGAAGCCTACTTGGTTGAACAATAGTATCATTAGGGTAGATGCACAAATTACTTCAAATATAAGAAGCTGAGTAGGCAGACTTTTTTTTTATATAATTTTTTTTTCATAAAAGTAAAAATCCAAGTGAATCAAATAAGGATAAGCTATATCAAAAGGTCAAAAATTTTGACGAACCTTACTCTTTTTAGAAAATTCTTGAAAGGGTGAAAAAAACCACTGGTTAAAAAACCTACTATGCGAGAGCTGAAAGCTGAAATCAAATAAAGTCTGAGATTTCAAATCTCAAAGCCAAAGCTTTTTATTTAGAAACTAATCAAGTGTCATCCTTTAAAAAAGAGGAAGAGTTTAAAACCTCCGACGAAGAAGAGTAGAAGACTAGAGAAATAAACTATATCTCTAGTAAAGAGCTCAAAAAATGCCAGTAGATTAACACAATGGGCAAAGTTATATGTCATAATTAGTTTACTAAGGTAACCTTAGTGGTAAACAAAGAATTCATCCTTGAAGTTGAAGCTATGGTGGATTCAAAAGCAGATATTAACTGCGTTTCTGAAGGGATAGTCCTAACAAGGTACTACAACAAGACAACCCAGGTGGTCACTGTTGTCAATAGACAATTGTTGATAGTACAATACAAGCTTTTAGAGTCTACTATATACAATAATGGAGTTTGTATCCCTATGCCATTTATAATGGTAAAAGGATTATCTACCTCTGTTATAGTGGGGAATCCATTTTTACATCTACTTTTCCCTATAACCTCAATTGATGAGAAGGGAATAACTTCTAATTTGGATGGAAATTCCATCTATTGTCCATTCACCACCACCGTAGTTATCATACCATTAGTTTGCTAAATTCTCTTATAGAGAAGAAAGAAAATTTTCTCACTTCCTTAAAGGAATAAGTAAGCATGAAGCAGCTCAAAAGCAAATTAGAATGCCCAAAAATAAAAAGAAAAGATTAAATCTTAACAAGAACAGGCACAACAACAAATTTATGCAGAAGTTTCTAATGCATTTTGGCAAAGGAATAAGTATGTTCTTAGGAAGGGGAATTTGAAGGAATAAGCATTTAGAATTTTTTCTAATTCAAAATTCTAATTTTGCACAAATAAATTTGAAGGGGAGGAAGCCCTGTGACCAGTTAATATGTGGTGAGGTTGGGATTTAAGATGTTTCTTGTTGAACTCTTAAATGAGGGCTAAAATCCCTCTCTTTTGTTGCTCGCATGCCACACACTTGAATTTTTTTTCTCTAGATTAATATTCCATTGTAATAAGAAAAAAAGTGTGAAAAAAAATTAACTTTGTTAGGAAATTGAATTGTATATAAGTGATATATATATATATATGGACGAGAAGTATATTTTAGTGGCAAAATATATAGAGAAATACAAAATGTAATTTTCTTAGTTGATATATACTGCACTAATTATTACACACTACAAAAAATATTGCTGTTTTCGGTAAAAAAATATTTGTTAGAATTTTCCAATAAAATAGCATCAAATTTCTGAAGGACATAAAGTCTAGCGCAATTCCATAGAATATCCCTCGAAAAACTTGGTAGATTTTGGCGCATGGTGCACAAAGACATGAAAATATTTGATGGAAATTAGATTTGAACTTTCCATTGGAAAAATTATAGACGGGCATTTCATATGAAAAATTCATCAAAAATCTCTTGATAAATGTTCTATAAAGGTGATGAGTTTTCCAGCAGAACTTCTAGTGGAAGACGACATTAGAAAATTAAGTTTTTGATGGTGTTTGAGACAAAAATTCAATCGAAAAAATAATTGTTTTTGGTGCGAGGACATGAGAAACCATGCAACAAAAATTCCATTGTAAAATCCAACAAAAAATAATTCCCATTATAATTTCATATGCTTTTGCGATGGATTTTTCCTTGCAAATTAGTAAAATATTTTTAAATAAAAAATTGAAATTTTGACTACGAAAATTACAAATAAATTTGCTAATGCACCCTTTCTTCTTCCTTCTTTCATTGTTTTTCTTTTCTTCTCCTTCCTCCTTCTCTCATCGTTCTCTCTTTCTCCATTCTCCCCTTCTTTGCATCACCACCACTAGTGGCGTATCCAATAATTTAGGTAAGTGAGATCAAAATATTAATAAAAAATAAATTCAAAATAATTAATATTTAATAAAAATAAAATATAAATACATTAATACAGTTTTCCTCGACAAGTTTTCATATTCTGAAACGTCGTCATAATATCATCATTTAAAATGCTCATAAATGCATCTCTTTCTTTATAAGTTATCAAACAATCATTAAGGAAGTCATCATCCATTCGATTCCGCAAATCAATCTTGATAAATTTCATCGCCGAGAAAGCTCTCTCTACACTTGCAGTGGCGACTGGCAAAAGCAACGAAAATTTCACAAGTCGGTACACATGAGGATACACCAAATGCTTCTTTGTCTCAACTAACTTTTTGGATAGATCACCAATTCCGGTCACACCAGAAAATCTTATATCCTCATAACTCACATCAATTATATAATTCTAAAGTTGACAACGAAGCTCAACTAAATCATATTCTCTAAAATCATCAGGATATAATGCAGCCAATCTCATGATCTTTTCTATTTCAAATCTTGCAAATGACTGAGATAGAGACAAACAAGTCATACCATGACGTAAGTCAGATGTTACCTCATTAAATTGATTATTTAACTCCTGAAGTTGCCAATCGATAACTTTATAAAATACTTCAACACAGTAATGATGTAAAACCATATACTCAGCAACTCTTCGCTTTGATCTTTCCGGAAAGACATAGAGATCATCAAATATAGGTATCTCAATATCATGTTTGATGTAAAATTTAGACACCTCACCAATAAGTGAATCCCATCCATTATCTCTTGTCTTTTGCAACCGTTTCTTTACTGCTTGAACATGCAGTATGGCATTTACAATATCTTGTTCCCTTCTTTGTAAGGCTAGACTAAGCTCATTTGTGATACTGAGAATATTCTTCATAAAATGCAACATGAAAACAAATTCAAATATTAGACAAGCATCAACAAGCCCATGCGCTTTCCATTTTTCATCTGATGAGTTTGCATACTATCAATGTCAAGCATATCAATTATTGAATCAAACAATAGCATGAAATTAACAGAAGATTTAAAGTGAGATCCCCAACGAGTATCACTTGGTCTCGCATGACCTAACTCTTGATGTAGACCTCTACCAGTCTGAAGCTCACCCATTTCAAATGCTTTTTGGATTTTGAGAATTTGTGCATCCCGAAGTTCATCTCTACGTTTAAAAGAAGCTCCCACCACATTTATCACAGCTAAAACTAAGTTAACAACTCTAGCAACTTCATCACATTTCTTACTAATCCCAACAAGAGTCAATTGAAGTTGATGAGAAAAACTATGAACTGAATGAACCGACCTATTTTCTCGTTGAATTAAAGCTTTAAGTCCATTAAAGTCACCTTGCATGTTACTTGACGTATATATGATATACTTAATGAATGTTGAGCAAGCAATGAAGCAACTCCTTTTAGAGATAAAGCACTAGTATCACGAACATGAAGAATCCCAATAAATTGCTTCATTACTAATCCTTTCCTATCAACATATCACAAAACAAGAGCCATTTGCTCCTTACATGATATATCACGGGATTCATCAACAAGTATACTAAAGTAATCACCATTTAAATCCTCTATGATGACCTTAGCTATTTCCATAGAACATGCACATATAATTTCTTTTTGTATTATTGGACAAATGAGCTAATTATTTTTGGTGCTTTTCTCAATATTGTTGCAACATTTTTTTCACAGTTTTCTGTGCAATATCTCAAAAGTTCAAGAAAGTTACCTTTATTTGATGATGATGCACTTTCATCATAACCACGAAATGCCATTCCTTGACCTAAAAGAAATCTCACAGCTTTAATTAATGCAGTTAAATGTATCTGATACTCCAACTTAGGTTGGCTTGATTGCTTATCCAAAGCTGCTTGAATGGATTGACTCTGTTGCATCAAATCTTCACACTTCTTCTTTGATTTGTGATTATCACTATAGGCCCACCGATATAAGTAGCAAATCTTTCCTTTTTATTCCAAGCCCAAAATCCTTCAGTTGAAAATGCATCTCCCCCACGTTGATGTACATCTTCATCCTTAAATAGATAACAATGAAGGCAAATATTCCAACCAATTAGGATAAATATCGAACTACTTACGATTAAATCGACGCATCACACCATATATTTCAATTTGTGGAAAATTGTGATTTTGTGGTTGACAATGACCTTTTTTAATATATGATTTTCTTACTATATTACAATCATTCGGGTGATATTTCAAAATTGGTAATCTTTCTGCGGGATCGGCCTTTAAATAGTCTAAATCAACTCCTTGACTTTGTTTTTCAACTAATTGTGATCTCAAATTATCGTTGCAAGGCGAATCTTTCAGTTGATTGACACTTTCTTGAAAGAGAGGCAAATTTTCTGAAGAAAAAGTAGAGCCTCCAAACTTCAAAATTTGGGTGAAAAACTTATCTATTGACATGTGAACCTTATAAAATAAATTTAAGTACAGTTAATTTAGTATTTCTTTCATAATGCATAATCATAAATATTCACAATTTCTGAATTCTAACCATAAAGCCTAACTTTTTATCTAATGCAATAATCATCAATTATATAACAATTAATAACAAGTTAACAATTAAAATATGCATATACAAAAATTTAATAAATTAACATTATCAATTTATCCTAAATTTTAATTGATTAACCTCTATCTTTTTTTTTTACCCATTAAAAAGAAATCCTAACTTTTTCATCTAATGCAATAAACATCAATTACATAATAATTAATAACAAGTTAACAATTAAAATATGCATATAAAAAAAGTTAATAAATTAACATTATCAATTTATCATAAATTTTAATTGATTAAACTCTAACTTTTTTTTACCCGTTAAAAAAAAATCCTAACTTTTTTTTATCTAATGCAATAATCATCATTTACATAATGATTAATAACAAGTTAACAATTAAAATATGCACATACAAAAAGTTAAACAAGTTAACAATTAAAAAAAAAAAAGAACCCTAACTTTTCTAATACAAAAATCAAGAAATAAACAAGTGAAAAGCAAATAACTTACATTGTTTTGGCATTTAATATTCTTTTTAAATCCCAAGTGGTGGATAATATGAAAAAAAAAAAAATTGGAATATTGGTGGTGGGGACTGGGGACTAGTGTCTTGGAGCTTTATTTTGCTGATTTCTGGGCGGGGAGAGAGAGATTGGAGAGAAAGAGTTGAAGTGGCTGAGTGTGGGGACCAAGGCTAAAGTTAATATTTGATCCATTATTATTATTATTATTATTATTATTATTATTATTATTATTATTATTATTATTTTCAGTTTCAAGGGGCCAAACGACGTCGTTTTGGCCCCAATTTTTAGTTAACTGTGCAAGTGATAAAATAAAGGGGCGGGTGCAACGGCGGGGTCTCGAACTAGACCTCTTAGTGCATTGATCTCACATCCCTGCCAAAGACCAACTGTGCTAGGGTCATTTTGATATTAAATGGGGTCAAAATACTATATATCTATCGTTTCTATATATATATATATATAAATAATAGCAAGTGGGGTCAACTGACCCCACATCTTTGACTGTAAATCCGCCACTGACCACCACTGTCACCTACCATCAAGAGCTTGTCGGCTTGATCTCCCTGCCTCATTGTCACCATCACGTTCGCACACACACCACTATTAGCCTGTCACCACCTAAAGAAAGTCACTATTGCCTTCACTGAACCACTGCCAGCCACCATGTTCGGCCACCAGCTATGGGTTGTTAATTTTTAATTTTTTTTACTTATTTTAAGTACTCTTATTAAATTGGTTTAAGTTGTTGAAATATTATAGCTTAGGCCTTAGGGTTGTGAATTTCTATGATTTTTACAGTTGAATAGTAGTTTAGATTAGATTACCTGAATGGCTAGGGTTCAATTATTATATGATATATGTGTTTAGAGTTTAGAAATTAAATATTATTTTGGTATTTGTTTAAAATAATTGTATGATTATATATTTGTATTTTTATTCAATTGTTTTAAATTATCAAAATATGTTAGCTTAAACTTTTGAACTTATATGAATTGTAGAGTTTAATTAGTGGTTTAGATAATATTATTTGAATGGTTAGGATTTAATTATTATATGATATGTGTTTAGAGTTTAGAAATAAGTATTATTTTCATACTTGTTTAAAACAATTGTGTGATTATTGGTTTATGTATTTCTATTAAAATGGTTTATCTTATTGAAATATGCTAATTTAAGATTGTGAATTTACATAATTTGTATAGTTTAATTAGTGGTTTAGATTAGATGATCTAAATGATTAGGTTCTTAATTGATTATTAATTTGCTAAATTATACTATATTTGTGTTAATTCTTAGAAATTAAGTACTATTTTCATAGTTGTTAAAATAATTGTGTGCTTATATTTTTAATTATTAATTTTAGGATCATTTTTGTTAGTTTAGATTTTAATATTTTTAATTATTAATTTTAGGTTTAATATTTGTTAGAATATATTTCTACATAATTACCAATTAAAACTTAAAATTTATAAGTCGATAATAGCATGAGAATATTTGCTTTGGTTGATGCTGGGTGTGGGGGTGTGTGTGCGCAGTGAGGGGTGTACCCACTGGGTAAGTACCCAACATCATGTGTGTGCACAGTGAGGGTTGTATCCACCGGGTACGCACCCAACATCAAATACACTAGAATATTCTAACGTATATATATTTGCATATTTATTTTTAAGGTGAATTACATCCAAACCTCCTGATGTTGTTTAATTACAAAAAAACCCTTATTATTTTGAAAATTACATATACCCCCCTAATATGTGACACCGTCCAACATTTTAACCCAACTATTAGGACTTTGACGTAGCGTCGTTGAAAAAATTTGCTAAAATTCTGAAAAATGCCATCACGTTAACTAAACTCATTTTTTACTATCTCTTAACATTTTTTTGAGCACAAAGAAAACCCTGAGAGGCGGCATTGTTAGATATTCAAATTTTCTAAGGATTAATTTTTATTTAATATTTTTTTAGGAAAAATATATTTAAAATAACTAATTAAATTTATTTATGATTAAAGAATAAATAAATAAATAGTAAAAGATAAAAGCAAAAAGCCCAAACAAAACCTATCTTCTTTTGCCCCAAGCAACCCATCCCCATTGCACCCCGATGCCCACCAAAATCACCCTAAAATCCTTAGCCAACTATTGGCTATGGCTTGCCCAACCGACCAGCCAACATCTATTAGTCTCCCAGCGACCAATCGCTGTTCGCATGACTAGCTAGTTGGTTAGGCCAACGACCAAAATTTGGGGTGGGGGTGGGGGTGGTAGGTCTATTACATAGATACATATATATATGTGTGTGTATATATATATTTATGTAGTTATTGTATACATACTAACATATATATGTATTTTATGCACTATTATATTGTGTAAGATAATAATTTAAATTTTAAAATTTGATTTTACTTATTTTATTTTTTAAATAATAAATTAGTTTAGTTAAATTATTAAAGTTATTCACTCTTAAAATTATTAAGTTATATTGTATAAGATAATATATATTTAAATCCTTAATAAACTATTTTAGATATTTTTACTATTTTATCATTATTAAATATGCAACTCAAAATTAATAGAAATATATTGTCTAATGTTATTAATTTAAGTATTTTAAAAAATTTAAGGTGATACAATTTATCAAACAAACCCTCACAAATTCAAAAATATTGCAAATAGGTCCAAGAGTATTTTTGTCTTTAAATACTTATATCAAATTTTCTTTTTTTTTTTCAACAATTTTAGCATCGGGGCATTTTTATCTTTTCATACTTTTCGTTTGCAATACATTTAGGTTACAAAAGTTAGGAGAATGTGTGTAATTTTCAAAATAACGAGGGTTTTTCTGTAATTAAGCCATACCTCAAGGGATCTAAATGTAATTTAATTCTTATTTTTAATATGTCGACTCAATCAATTGGGATCTTTGACTCAATCAATTGGGATCTTTGCTTGGGCATTTCTCGCTTTCTACTATTTTTCAGGTAAGCATTTCTAGTTTATTTTATTAATTATGTTATTAAAAAATTATTATTGTTATGAATTTCAAGTCTATGCTAAATATATAGGAATTGGCGGTTTAGGATGGAAGATGGGATTAGGTGAATGGGTGGAGCCTTCCCATTTGTTGATGTTGGATTAATGATTACCTGCATGTATATGGAGTTATAAGGAGATGTGATATGAATTTTATTTTTTATAATCATTGTGTGACATATTTTTATTTTTTCTGGCTTAAAAAACTTGGATTGTTATATTTACAGAAGGAACTTTAACAAAACTTTTCTTGGGGTAATAACTTTTATGAAATCTCCTATAATAACCCTCTAGGGACCAAAATTTTGAGTAAGTGTTTAATATGGGAGACTATGCCCAATACTTTTTGGGGCAATGGTCTTTCAAAATTACCCCTTCTTGGCCCCTAGATGATGAAATAAACAAAATGAAGATGTGCATGCTCTATTTTCAACAATAATCCCTAGAGTTTGATATAGACTACATGGAAATGGATATAGACTATATCAAATACTATGGCATATAGTTTTTATACGTAAGGTACAAATTAGGAAAGGCACAATGTGACCAAATTATTCACTTAAAAAAACTCACTTTTTTTAATGGAAGTTTTCAAAGGATTCTGTCTGAAATTTGTCTAAAATACAATTTTTCATGGAATTTGAGTCGATAGAAAAAGGCTCATCGCAAATAATTTTACGTTACCTTTCCGATAAGCAAATTCCGTCAAAACTTTTTGCTAATTTTCACACTGACTTTGGGCCGTTATAATGGGATACATTTACGTCGAGGTGTCGAGGAAAAAATCTGTTGGAAAATTTTCGATAGATCTCCATTAGATTTCTAGCAAATTTTTACTTTTTTCAAATTATTACTTTAAATATTGTTCAACGAACAAGTCATACAATTCCGTCGCAAACTCTAAAAATTTTCGATGGCTTTTGTAAGATTTTCAATGAAATTTTATTTATTTTAAATATTAATTATAATATTTTTTGACAAAAATTCCTTGCAATTCCATCGAAAATTTATTTTTTTATTTTTTTAATTACACCTGTAACTTGTTCATAAATCTTATATATGTAATGCGATAAAAGTATAGAACAATAATTTTATGAATAAATGGAAATTACAAATATAAAAAAAAAAATAATTTTATAAATATTTATCTTAAAGAGTATTAAATCTTCATTACAAACAAAATATTAGAAAAATGCATAAGTTGTTGTCATCATCATCATGATATGCCTGCTTGGTGCCATGCTGATGCTGAGATTGATGCTCAGTGCCCTGTTACTAGTGGTAGGGCTAGGGCGAGGTAGAGTATTCAAATGGAGCATCTCTTTGCACGACCAATTGAGCAATTATACTCTCTATTGCAAGGAACTGATGCTTCATTCCATTAAACATATTTCGAATATCCTGGATCTGGGTCCTGAAATGAGCTATCGGTGGCTTTGTTGGAGGCGTACTATCGTAGCAGGACAACTGCTAATAGCTTAGCCTGTAAACCCACATCTTCTTGTTGGGCCCACTTATAGTCTGTGTCCATAACTTAACTTGAGACTTTTGGGTCTCTGCATTACTCCCAAACCCTATAGCTAAATCTAGGACTATGATAGTGCCTGCTGGAAGCTTTCCTACAAGATAAAAACTAAATAATTGAATGCATTATAGTAATATAAATAAAACAAGTATCTATCATATGTTACAAACTTACAGTAGTTCTCCTCGCCCTATTGTTACCCAGCTCCTATTGGACCTCCTCTAGCGGTTTCGAGCAAAAATATCCCTCACTATTGGTAGCCTTTACAACTCCCAAGCTTACATGCAAAACAAAATCCAAAATAGGTGTTATATATATATATATATATTGCAAAACTACAATGAATAAAAGAAAAAAATTCGACAGAGTCTCCCCTAAGATTGGTCTGCACCCCAAAGAGCAAAGCTCAACAAACAAAATACCAATAATACATTATCAAATGGCAAGGGCAATAACCCTTCTACATGTCCCATCTCACGAAAACATTATAAATATAAATTCATGTAACAATCATTTTGAAAGTATACGAAGTTTACTAAAGATTGACAATTTGGAAACTTACTAAATGCTTGGCATGTGTCTTAATGGATATACTATCTCCTATATGGAAGGATCTATGGATCTCAGAAGCGTGGTTCTTGCCGACAAAGGGTGTCCCTAGTGTCCTTACTAATCCACTCCTCTTGTCTGTCTTGCAAGTATGGTCATATGTGTTGCTCAATTGGTGATCCCCTTTAGAATCGAAGGCCCTCTGCATATGGCCTCATACTGGGGGTCCCAACAAACATAACTCTATGAAAGAAAATGAAATAAGTTAGTACTTTGAGTGTTTAACCACATATAATAAGTTCATTGATGGGGTAATTAATATGACTATCTTTTCCTAATCCACAGGATTCAGGAGCATTTGATACAGGCTTGAAATCATTTATCAAGCTCAATAACTTGCATCTTGAGGTCAAGCATACAAGCTAATCTATCATCAGTATTAGATAGTGATCCTCAGGACAAGACTAGTTTAGATTTTGAAAATCAAATGCACATTCTCTTATTTTCCAATTTCTACGGTACCAAGGCCATATGAGACAACCATTCTGGGAATTAGGCATACCTTAATTTTACCAGTCTCCAATAACATTTTAATTTCTTTCCACATAATTTCTTCCTTTTTAGTGCCAAAATGCCTCTTCATTTTGTTAATTGCTCTACATTCTAGATCAATATTAAGGTGATTATAGCAATTCCAAGCGTTGATTCCTTGCAAGGCTTGGGGCAAGAATGCGAAAATTTCAGTTCTTTTTTTTATGAATACAACTACTTGCTCAATCAACTCCTTCGAGGATCTAATACATGTGGTTTTTCCCGAATCATCCATCACTAATTCAATACTTAGTAGTTCTTCATTAGGTTGTATAGGGAGAGATGGATCCTCTTGCATAGCATCGTCCTTATATATGAATTTCTTCAAGTTCTCTTATAGAATGAACCTTTTTGTCTCTTCTTGTAAATGATAACAGTTGTTTGTCATGTGTCTATAATCATTATGAAACTTATAGAATTTATCCGACTTCGGCTTAGTGGGGTACTCCTTCAAGCGATCGGGCTATTTTATGAGATTCTTACCCTCTGGGGCAATCAACATTGTGATCTGGGTATACTCACCGGAGTATATTATTCAAACATAAGGAGCATATATTCTTCTCCTTGGTCTCAAATTTAGACTTCTTGAAAGCATTATTCTCTTATTCCGTGCCCTTGCTTTATATCCAACATATTTTCTCCATATTCAAATATTTTTTGTAGGTTAGTAAGCCATTATGATCTAATAATTAAATTTCAAAAGCTCAAAAATAACTAGTACTTATAACCTACCAAGGATCTATTCATGCTTTCAATTCAGATTTAGTTAGAGATTTACCTGAAAAAGCAAATTTCCAAGGTCACGAAGGTGAACACTTCACCGATCTAGATTCTGGCAGACTCTAGCATAGTGGAGAACTAGCAACTTTTGCCTCGATTAGAGTGCTCCAAAAATCAAGAAACAAAATCTGGAACTTCTTAAATCCTTGACGAAGTCTCTGCTAAAAATTTGGAGCAAAACTCAATTTTGATCGCTCGAAAAAAATTCAGCAATTGACTACTCTGCTCTAGTAGATCTCCAAAGCTAGCAAACCAAATGCTTTGCCTCTGTTGTAATGATCCACAAACCAATTGATCCTCTAAATTCCACTCGCTTTTAGCTGGAGAAAATGAGCAGAATATCAATGGTGAAGGCCCATTTTTGAGATAGGAAAAGAAGAGAAAACAAAGCCTCAACACATGAAGCAATGTTTGAAAAAGAGTTTTTGGAGGGAAGTGTGAATGAATCTAATTCTTCACACCTTTTGCAAAGTGGATGAACTCTTCCTCTTTATATCTATATATAGGTGATGGATGGTGTGATGCGAAGGTGGCATCACAACTTCCATGAGGGAAGGGGGGCCAAGGTGGCAAATTTGAATTCAAATCTCATTTGAATTTCATGTGCATTTTAATTTAATTTGGAATTTAATTTCAAATTAATTAAAATGCCAACTCAAATGAACTCTTTATTTGATTCTTCGCTCCAAACATAATTCTTCTCATTAATTAAATTAGACACTTTTATTTAATTAATTTACCTTTGAATTTACTCTAAAGTCAACAATTTTAACTTCTTAAGCTTAATTTTGTTAATTTAACTTGCTATCTGATGTGATATTTCCTTGCTATCTGACGTGTCATGTTTAAATTGAACTGAAGTACAACTCTCTATCTCTTAATGGGCATCTCCCCAATAGGGTTGCCTTGCACTCTCCCATTCAGATTCCTTCATTGCCCTTATCCCAACCGTCCTAAGGTGGAGAGATAACCGGTCAAGATGTTTCTTCTCTTTCTTTGTAGAATGGCCTCCATCATCATTACCATGAGGCTCACAAATTACTCCACCATCACTTGGCCAATGTGAGTGCTTTCTTGCAATGGGGTAGGTGGTGATGACGGTACACTTTCTGTCCTCTTATGTAAATACACTAGTGTAACAGGGGCAAATGGAGGCATCTTCATATTTCCCCAAATTGTCTCCAAAATATTCTTTTTTTCCATCATCAGTGAATAAATATCATTTCCATAGATAGGGTTAATTGATGTATGCATAAAATAATTAGGAATGAACCAAGTGTTTTCTAGAAACATTGATCCATCAATTCTGCTTTCTTCCTCCTGAATCTCTTGCAAAATAATGGTTATGTGGTATTAGAGTTTGTCCAATGAAAATCTTTTAATACTTATGCCAAAAAATATTTGGGGATCAATGTTGTGCATAGAAAATGATGAGAATGTTTGTGAATGTTACTTATATTTACTTGTTACCTCATTTGTTGATATAATTGGTTGAGTCTTGGCAATAATCAACTTGATTTGAGCATTTTCTTTCCCTATTCCACTAGGATTTAGACTTTAGATCCTATTTGGACCTGGATTCTTGCAATATTCTATTTCAGGATTCTTTAAGGTCTTTTGCTTCATGGGTTTTACTATTTTTTTTTTTTTTTGAGTTTCAATGAGTCCTTAATCTATCCTCAAGCATCAATCCATTATGGGGCTGGGCTATTGGAATTTTACTCAAACAAATTCAATTTAGTAAGGGAAACTTTCAATTACTATCAAATAAATTTGTCCTCAAAATATACAATAATGATTTAAAGTATGTTATTGATAAAGAAGATCATTGTATTGTTTCAAAAATAATTTGATACTTCAAGTATCACCACAAATTTGAATAGCATTTACAAGTTTCAACAAATTGGTACAATAGTCTAGTTTTAGCATCATTATACACTCAAAACGTATAGCTTCACCTTTAATTATGTGTTGTGATAGGTATAGTTTGCTAATAAATGTATTTTTGTATTTCAATTAAAAACATGGGATGAGAAAAATAAAACAACATCAATGATTAAATACTATAAATAATATTATTTTATAATTGATCCTTTAATAAACTTTTGTTTCATTGCAAAAATACTCCCCCAAGTTTGATATATTACTAAAGGCATGTTTATCCATTAAAAATAAAAAAAATTAAGTTTAGATGTGAATTAGAAAAAGATAATTCAATTTTTGGATGATAGCATCATTTGCTGATTTTTGAAAAGGACCCTAGCTCCATTTTTGGAGCAACATCATATTAGTGCCTTCCATGGGAACTTTCTTTGAAGAAGAACATAGAGAATGCAGACGAGGTCCAAAGCTCGAGATTCCAAGCTTCTCTCGAGGCTTGAGAATATGGAGAACCACCAAACTGAGGTGCAATCATGTCTGGTGTTGAAACTTGCCCAAAGGTGTATTTCACACCAAATGTGATACCCGTCTGGAGAACTAGTTCTATAGATGACTTAGGAGGCATAATGACATTGTTGGATAATGCCTCTGCTCAAGCTGGGGCCAGATCAATCATCTAGTATGCTGAGGAACACCGCTTCAAGAGTAGTAGCACTCTTCTCATCGAAGTTGGGGGACTTTATTATCCCCAAAGAGGACAGAATGAAAGACTGACTTAGAGTACAACACCACTTCTCTCCCTTTACCTCAACAAATAAATATGTACTCATCTCTTTGAGAATATTTCCTAGTGATCTACCTACTGCTATGGAGTCCAGATTCATTCATTGGTGCCTCAGCTATTAGGAGGAGCAGAGAGTCAATACTTCCCTTTAGTTGTCACTCTCTTGAAATGCAGTCCCGTTTGCTCCACTATCTTAGTAGAGACACTTACCTTGGAATAAAGATTGTCAATGTCGGAATTCGGTAGTACGACAAATCCCAAGGAGCATTTGGACAATTTCTTTACAAGGATGGAGTTTAACTATTTAAACGAAGCTGCTTACTACAAAGTGTTTGCACCATACTCACCAAGCGCGCTATGACATACTTTGGTTAGATGTTAGCTGGATCCATCATGACCTAGAAACAATTAGCACAACAATTTCTCTATAAATTCTCCATCAATTATAAGTACCCTAAGACAACAACACTCATATTCGCTATCAAGCAAAAGGATGGAGAGTCCTTGAGAGATTACCTCGACCATTTCATTTGGGCATTGCACGAACTTCCCTACATTAACCAAGAGCTCCTTTCCAATATCATCTAGCAAAATATGCATCATCAAAAATTTTGGGAATACATAGATGGAAAATCTCTAGCTACATTAGAAGAGCTTCTTATTCGCATAGAGAAATATATTAGGATATGGTAGGTTGTAATTCCTCAAGATGCAAGTAAGCGCATAAACGTTGGCATAGTCCCATAAACATTATTCAAATATACTTCCTTGAGTATCTAGAGAGCAGAGATACTCTTGATCATTGAACAACATAGCTTGGTCAAACGACTCCCAAAGAATGCACAAAATTAGAAACAACAGAAGTCCCTGAAGTAATACAACTTTCACCGAAGCTAGGGGTATGATATTAAGGAATGCCACAAGTAGAGAGATGAGATAGAAAAATTGACACACCATGGATACCTAAAAGAATACATGATTCGGAGGTAGAACAACCCCAAGAAGCGCTCCAGATCAGAAGAAGATGGAGCTCGCTGATGCTTACACAACAAATGGTCAAAGTCAAGGAAAATGTTAAAGTAGTGGAAAATTGCACTCAAAAGAACATTTAAGGAGAGAGATACCATTGCCAGTAACCCCGTCCACTTGGTGAAAGTGGGAAATGCTCCCAATCTCAATAAATGCATCCTTTTAGGCACCTTATATTATTTTTTCCTTTTAAGTTGATTATTCTCAGTAGGCTAGATTTCCTTCCCAATGTTCCATTCTCATTTCCAGTAACTTAGGCAAAATTTTTATTTTCATCATGAATAAAAGTCCATCCAACTAAAGAGATGACAATTGTTTACTCTTCACTTCTTCAATAAAGTGTTATGAAGTCCTTCTATACATTTACCTCTTTTTGTTGTGCAGCAACTGCTTGTAGGAATTACCCATCAAAGCTAAAACCCAAGGAGGCACATGCAAACAAAAACAAAAGAAAAGAACATCTCTGTGGGAGACCCTAATTGTCTCTCTCCATGGAATGACAACTCCAAAGGAGTCCCTAAGCGGTGCATTCCATGGAGCAACATCTCTGTGGAAGACCCTAAGTGCCTCCATCCATGGAATGGTACGTTCGTGAGAATCCCTAAGTGGCTTTCTCCACATAGCAACATCTCCGCACCATATGTGTCTCTCTCCATGAAGCAAAATTTCCACAGGAGACCCTAAGCATCTCTCTCCATGGAACAACACCTCTATGTGAGTCCTCAAGCAGCTCCCTCTAAGTAGCAACATTCTATTAGAGTCCCCAAGCGACTCCTTCCATGGAGAAACAAAAACCTATTATATGACTCTCCCCAGAATACATAGTCACTGCACGTAAGCAAACTATCAAATCCCTGGGCGGTACACGGCCATACTTTCGACAGAATCATCTTAGCTTAAACTATTGAATGGATTCTTCAGAGATATGTGGTCACCGTATGTAAGCCTACTATGAGGCCCTAAAGGGGTACATGGCTGCATCACCAAAGCCCACTATCAGACCCCTTAGTGGATATATGGCCAACTTATTAGACGTTGGCATTAAGTCTCCAGAGCGAGGCTCATAGCCAAACACCATCACAATGCTAAATATATGTGTTAAGACCTCACCAGCGAGGGTAGCAGTCAAATTTGATTCAACTTACAAAATATGGTGGTAAGATCCCCTAAACAAAGCTCACATTTATGCTCATGTATTATGTCGCATAATTGTGGTAAACCTTCTAGAAAGGCGCGCAATAAAGCTAAAAGATAGCATTAAACATCCTATTCACACATTTTTATTGCGTGACAATAAAGCATCAAGAACACACCAACACTTAAAAGTGATTCAATTAGCTAAGTGTATAAATATAACTAAATAAAAAAAAAACTTCCATGAGCAAAAAGGAGTAAGTTTTGAACAACGTTAGAGAACATGTGGAAAAGCATCTAGCCAATACTTAGCCTCATGAAGGGAAAACAAAGCTAAACATGAGCTATCACACTGCTTATGTAATTGCTAAAATGCAAGGTAGTCCTAAGCAAAGGAAAACTCTAAGCTATTTGTAGAGGTGTGAAATCCTATTGAACATTCTAAGTAACTCTTGGAGAATAAAGCTTTGTCTGTACAAACTTTTTCAATTTACCTAAGGGAATGGCTACTTTAGCCGAGAAAACAAATATAGTAAACATCTAACAAAGCCCACTGAATAGACACCCAAATAGTTGAAGATTAGATACCCAGTGGGCACTTAACATCCAAAACTATATGCCCGGCACCCAGTGCTTGTAGGCTTGGCCGCCCAAACGCTTGCCTTAAATAGGTGACCACTATAAAAAATATAGAGCACAAGTACATAACAATGTGTAGCCGACATTGCAAGAGTGAGAAAAGTTATGAAGGATAAGTCTTTCAAATGACTTAGTACAAAAAATAAAGTACGATAAAATCAAATTCCCATAACAAAAGTGCAAAGTCTGACAATACTAGTGCATGCAAACATCACTCTATATCTTGCTTGTACTTAGCCATCCAAGAAAAAATAATGGGGGCTTGTGAAAACCACAACAGTTGTAAGACCCCTTAAAAGTGCTTGTCAAAGGCACTCCTAATAGTGAGATCATAAATCCATCCAGTGGAAAAACATTCAATGCACAAAGTAACATCTTTGTCATAAGACCTTAAAGAGGTCAAGCAAAATGTTGTGATGTAGTAGCACATCCCAATGGGCCCAAAGAAATGCCACCATGAGAGACCCTAAGGGACTCCCAGAATAGTAGAATTGCTTAGCTTTGAAAGAGCACATGAAAAATCCTCTGATTATGAACCTTAATAAAAATTGCTTAGTGATTTGCAACAGTAGGACACTAAAGCAAAAATAGCTAAGTCCCAAAGTAACTTGCAAACTCTAACTTACCAAAGGGAATGACTTGACATCTCTCAAGATGTAACTTTATTGGAGTGAATGCACAAGATAGAAAGACCAACACCAAATAAGAGCTCATGAACTCTGAAAATGCAACAATACCGAGAGAAAGACAACCCCCGCAATACAAATAAAGTTAATTTTACTGTGGCTGCCTGCTACAGAATCACCCGTCTTGCAGGTGCCTACAATAAAAGATAGCAAGTTATCTTAAGAACTTATCTTTTCTACAAAGACAACCTCACAAGTTTTGAAAAATGTTTATATATTTCGAATAATACAAAACTCCATTAGTAATCCTAAAGGATCATCAAGACAAAAAGCTCCATGAAAAAATTTAAGTCCTATGTGGAACGTGAAGTGAGATATGCTTCAACCTCACTGTGACACAATTAGTCCCGCACTTACATCCGACCCTTCATTAGTCATCTCAAGATCTTAAAATTGTTCCTTACATGAAGTGGAGTCAACATAACTTTAAGTACTTCAGAGAAAACCTACTCCCTATGGTTATCAAAAAATACCTTTTGAGACCCAAGCCTCTGTAGGGTCTATCTAGATGCATGATGAACAAAGTGCTCTCCAAAAAAGGCTAGAGTGATTGATAAGATCATGATCCCTACTAACAAGCTCGAAGGACCTCTCAAACATGAAACATCCAAATGAAAATTTCTAAGTTGTAGGCAAAGCATGGGCTCTTAACAAGCGTCCTCAATATCCTCCAAGACACAAATCTTAATCTCAAGTAATTTTTCTAAATTCCACCAAGAAATTAAGTAACTTTCACCATTATCTTGCACTATTATCTGGCACTCAAATAGCCTTTTTCATTGAAAAATGAAAAGCCACATTTGCCAAAGGAATAAACACCTAAAAATATTTAGCAGAACCCTAAAGCCCTAGAAAAGGCCAGATAACCAACATCATATGAGGCGTCCGACGCCAGACTTAGGCACCCGACTCAGGTGCTCGGTTGGCAACCCCCACAACGGCTACCCTCGAGATGGCCGACGAATCCTTGGTGGTAGCATTCCCATCACCCACCTCTCTTTATCTCTCTTCTGTGAACTTGAATCAAGTTGAATTCTAACTTGAATTGTGTCTTACTTTTATGTTCTCAAAACGCGAATAATAAAATTAATTGATCACCTTACTAAAGTTTATTCAAAATAAATTAAGATAAGATAAAAGTTAGAATACAATTTTATATTATATTTTCAACAAGTAAATAACTTTTCAAATTAAAAGTAGGGGTTTGATGATATGAAAAATTAAATCCTTCAGAGTAAAAAAAAAGTAAAAACGAACTAAAAATGCTCAACCTATTAAATTAAGCAATAAAAAGGCTAAAGAGCTTAATTAGCTAAGTCTACACAAAACGACATCTAAAATCCTAGTAAGCTGAAGTCTTTTAAAGACAAAAAGACTAAATACTAAGCCCCAAAGTGAAATTAGGCACGAATAATTATTGCAAAAAAATTGAGAACTAAGAACTCTCTGCACTGCATTTTAAAGAAAAAGAACTTTGAATTTTGCTGATTTTTCAAAAGTACCCTAACTCCATTTTTAAGCAGCATCACTAATGAATTGAGAGACAATTAAACATCATAAATTTAGAGGAAAATTTTGAAAATTTCAAAGGAAGAGTTGTATAGTCGATAATTATCTATTTCCAAGAAAATGTCCAAATTAATAATTTTACCAATTAATTTGTAGAATAATCTCTAGAAATCAAATAAAAATCGATTTTAAAGAGAAAATTACATGACAATTTACTCTGAGGAATAGTGAGTGGGCAAAAATGAGAGGAAAAAGGAGCGAGATTTTCTTTTTCTTGTTTTTGCTTTTGCGAGGGTGTGGAATTTGTTATCTTATTTTCTAAAAGTATTCTCTTCATTAACAACAATATAATTATAATCTTATAAAGGTACGTTTGATTGGGAATGTAGATAGTAGTGGCAATTTGAGTAGAAGTAGATTAGATGAGATTAAATAATATATTAGTATGTTTGATATTGAAAATTGACATAACAATTAGCTGCTACTAGAATCTACCTTAATATCTTATGCATGTTTGATATGTAGGATTAGCTAGGTAAAAGATAATATTACCCTTGAATAAAACCTTAAAATTACATTCCCTCAAGTAACAGTAAGCACCACATTAAAACTACAAAATCGACAATAAACAGAGTGATCCATAGCACTCTTCAACTAAGGTTTCAATTTCCTTTTAATTCTACCTTTTAGTCATCGCATTTTTTCTTCGTTTTCTTTTTAGTTGGAGGCATTAGTTGTTGTTGGTGGTTCTTGAGGGTTCTCCAAATATTGAAGTTCGAGGTAGTTTGGCAACACCACAAAATCGGTACTAAACCTATTGAATATTAATGATATAAGTCGAATAAGTTTCATGATGTAGTAAAGATGCTAATAGGTTTGTTTTCCTTATCTGTTCTATTTTCATGTCTTAGAAAAGTTGCTTTCCCTAATAATAATCATTATTGTTTTTTCTATATCATCTTAGGCAACCCATATTTCTTCAGTAGAAAAATTATTTGTATTCATAAAAATGGAAAATAAATAGAATAAAATTCTTATGAAGAGTTGAGAAAATAGGAAACTGCTTGAAAATGAATGTTTCTATTTTTCCAATGACAATGTTGAGTATACTATGATGTTTGTTTTCTCCTTGAATTTGGTTGTGCCTCACATGTTACTTAGTTTTTTGATTAAGAAGTGGGACTACTATTTCTTATGCTTATTTTGATTCTGCTTATGTTGATGCTCTAGCAAATCCAATTTGTCTCCCCCAACTTCGATATCTTTAGTCTTACCTTTGGCATATGGTTTTTTAATGGAGATGGATAACCAATTGTTGATGTAGACAGTCCAAGAAATCCCCAGCTGTTAGTGCTTAGAGGTGTGTCAAATTTTACACGCCTCAGTATATGTATGTGAAAATACCTCCAACAGTCTTACCAAAGAATTACCTTATCAATAGTCTTACCCAAGAATTACCTCCAAGAAATAAAGAAACAATAGTCTGTCTATACTCCCTCAATTTCTTACAATTGGAGAAGTAGCAGAGCAGTCTTTGGTTTAGAATAAAACTCAAAATGGTTATAGAGAAATAGGTCAAAACCCTCCCATGCACCTTAATGAGTCAATAACATTCTAGACAGGTTGGTCGTCACATTTTTAAATGTGTACCTTGTAGATAACATTTGAGTCTTAACTTTCCAAATGACAGGTCATGAGCATATTAACATCAAATTTAGATATACATTCATGAATCACTTTCTTGGTTCTAGCTATACGTTTATTAAAATGTTTGTCTTATAATGTGCATTATATTAAATATGTTGCAAGTATGAATCTATGGGACTAAAGCTCATCGCACATGTGCGTATGCATCCTATTCCATGTTAATGTGATGTTTATAGCCAATCTAAATGCTTAGTTGTATATGGATTTGATTACTTATGCAATTGTAACAACAAATTTCTTGTCTGTAAAAATTAAAATTACAAAACAAGAAAAATTGTACAAATAAAAAATTAAAATCAAAATCAATTAATCAACTGTGGATTCTATCTCTAATCTAATCCTCTGATTCTTCCCTTCCAAATATAATCTTAAATTTAACGAGCTCTGCAAAAGATGCCTTAAATGCCATGGATCTCCTTTAAATTTGAATTGAATAAAATAACGGCAATTCAAGGGCTTCGCACCTTAATCTCGAATCAAATGCCAGAAATACATGAATTCCGCAAAGAACATCTTGAACATCGTGGATCTCCTTGAATAAAAATAACGCCAATTCGAGGGCTTCTCACTTCAATCTCGAATTAAACGCCAAAAATATATGGATTTCGCGAAGAACACCTTAAACGTCGGGGATCTCCTTGAATAAAAATAATGCCAAAAATATATGAATTCCGGGAAGAACGCCTTGAACGTCGTGGATCTCCTTGAATTTGCTTGAGAGAATTGTTGGATTCCTTCAAAGTTTCTCTCGTCTGCTGGAATTTGTGTGTTGTTTCAAATGAACTAGAATCACCCCTTTATATAGACGTTTGATGGAAGATTTCTCGATTGACTTGAACTCCTTCAAAGGTTATCTCTTTGATAAGATATTATCAAATATCAAAAGATAATATTATACATATTTGATTTGATAATATCAAACATCAAAAGATAATATCAATATGAAATATTTTTGATTTGATTGGTCCATAAATGCAAATGCTCCATCTTTAACACGTGTCAATATTTGATTTGAGTATAAAATAAATATTAAATTATTAACTAAAATTAACAATTTACCCTTTAGCAATTAAATTTAATAAATTCCAAAATATAAATATAAAATTTTAAATTAATAATTAACATATTATTTTACACATGTCACTTCTTAATTGGCTTGAGATTAATTCATCTATAAATGCTCCCACTTCAAGGCTTAATGACCGAGGCATAAACCATTTACGAGAGAGGTAGGACTTGAAGTATATAGTTCCCCACACTTTATATAATATATATATATATACACATTTGTACTTGTGCAATATACATACATATATATATATATCATGGCCATAAGTCCAGCAAACCAATTTGTTCAAACTCTTGCGTTTTTCCTTCTTTTTTTTTTCAAGATTGCATCCATAATCCCGAAAGCCACATCAGATTTTTTGAAAATTTTGACTCAATCTTTGACCTTATCCCCTCATGAATTAATTGCATACATTCAGTTTTTATTTCTTGCAACCAAGAAACCCACCAGGAAGCATGCACCCTTTATTTTTTCTTAGCCAAAAAATCTGCCAGGTTTTTTTTTTTTATTGCTATCAGATTGGATCTTTTTCTTTTTGAAATTGTAAAACAACATCAAACTCCAAAGTTACCCAAACCAATTGGCAACTTTCAATTTTGCAAAAACATTGTAGCAGATAGCTCGCGAATTTCCTACTGGTTTCGGTAGTAAGCTTCATCAAGCAACATAATTCAGTCTTCTTTAGCACTTCTCTTTATCTTCTTCCTTTATTTTCTTTCTATTAACATGATAAATAAATGGATTGAGAATCCAATTTCTGGTGGGATTTGAGTCCTACTCAAATACTTTATATGCAACAAGCTCCTATAAATTGGCTTGATTATGAGACCACAAGCACACAAAAAGCACATCAAGAATTTGCTTTGCCAATTGTTGAGAATTTGCTCTGTTAAATTACTGGAAATTTGCTCTTCATTGCTGGGTATTTGTTCTTGATTTTTGGGTGCAAAACTTTTCCCTTTCTTTCAGTCATTCAATACTTTATTCATGCACACTATATGTTTGATAAAATGCCCCTTTGAACATATATCATTATTTTAGCATTGTTATCAACTTGATTCTTCATCAATTCACATGAGCATTAAACATGACCGCCATTGTTTGGTTTTCTTTCATTCTCCATATCAATCTTCTTTGGATTATACCCTTTCTTCTTCTTTTACTCTTCAACAACTTGATTAATTTTTCTCGTATCTTTGTAGGTTGCACCATGGTTTGCTTTAAAGATGTTTCATCCACCGCCGGAGTGCAACACTTGATTGTCCTTGATGACGAGAATCAACCTATAGAGAAAGATACATTTTTGACTACTTATAATCCTCTTATTGGTAGATACACAACAAAGTGGCCAAGGCTAACTTACTCACTTCATACCGAGGAGTAGTCTCGGAGATCAAAACTTCCAAAGTGTGGGCTTTAAGGGCAACTCATCATTGTCCTCCAGACGAACTAATTCGTCATCAACAATCAAATGAATCAATTCTCTTTCCAACATTGGATCGTAGTATTATTGAGGGGAAGGCCAAATGGGGAGAAACTCTTCAATTTGATGGTGAATTCCACTACATTAAAGGATACTGGGAGTGGACTGAAGATGTCCTTAGCTGATGCAAGCACAAGTTGATCGCCGCACAAGTATATGATCCGGTGTATGCTTTATTATTCACATATGACAGAAATTCTGAGATTATCAAAGCATTTTGCGAGGCATGGTGTCCACTTACAAATACTCTTTTAACTTCCTTTGGAGAATTGTTTATATCGCTATGAGATTGCACAACTTCGCAGGCCTCCCTATTGCAGAAATCCTTTATGATGAAATGATTCCTTATTTTAAGGAGCTTACCATCATTGATGAGAGATGATGTAAATTTATCCCCAATTCCTACAAATACTTATTTCAAGCTTATTATTTACTTTAAAGGAGTGCCCATGGAGGTCAACTTTCTCAAGTTACTATGGAAAAATAGGTGAAGTATTGGTCTTGAAAAGCAATAAAATACCATCAACCACTATCACGCAAAGAGAAAAAGATGGTCCAGCCCAAATCAACTTATAATCCTCTTGGCAACTTTGGTGTTCGTGGAGAATGGTCCACTCCAGAGGAGGTATTGTTTTCAAAACTTGGGAATTCTTGGGAACTTAAGAGAATAAACGTATTTGGCGGCATATTTAGCTTGTTGGATTTGCTCGTTTGTTCTTTCTATCAATGATGTTAATTCAATACACCCCAGCACTTTCAAGATAGCATTTATCATGGCCACTAGTAGAAAGGTTACTCTTGCTATTTCAGTTTTTGCCAATATCTACAGTGGTTTAAATAAAATTTCAGATTCCCTAAGTCGTGCCCATTCTTCTTTTCCCATCCACTTTGTCTATGCTTGGTTGGCGCACTACTTCAAAACATATTATCCAGTTTGGCAAGGAATGTGTGGCCTAAAAATGGCGATTTATTCCGGTGAAAGAGGCCCAAAATATCATGATTCAAAAGAGGCTCGCAAGAGAATTCACAAAGGGGATTTTGTTTCCTGGACTTGCACCATGTTTACTAAAGACAAAGTACTTTCATATGTTGATGATGGGAAGGCTAGAGAACTAGAACAAAAATATTTTATTGCTATTCGCTCAAATTATCTTCCTTTATGGCAAGGCGATTATTTTGTTGTTGAACCTTATAGTCCTCATCGTTTCAGTCGTCAATTTGGATATCATCAAGAAGTTCCTGGGATTCTTGCTCATGACATTTGCACAACTTATTTGGATGAAGGACTTCGCTATTGACGCTTATGCACTTTGCATAATTCTATGTCTATAGCATGGTTTCCTTGTGTGCCCCCAAATGCAAAAAAAATCTGTTTAGATGCTTACAAGAAGTGGTGGACTAAAAATCATAGAGATTACTTTAAGGAAAATTTTATAAGATTAATCAACTTGACTCCAATCAAAATTTTTCTCAGGGACAAGGATACTGATAAAAGGGATAGATCACTTGCTGAAGCTATTCAAAATCTTCCCAACCTAGAAGACATCGAGCCTCCGAAAGAAAAGAGAAGGAATCCTTATCCTTTAGAAACGAGCAACAGTAGTAATGCAGATCATCATTGGAAAAGACTTAAAAAGGGTCCCAAATCTCCAAAGCCAAGTGATCCTTCGCCAATAGAGAACTTTGCCAAAGAGGTTATTTTCTTTCCTTCATCTTCTTTTTCTTCTTTAAATAAGCCCCATTTTGGTCATTTGCTTACTCAAATCATGTAAAATTTCAGTTGGAAATGAAATTATTAATGTTGATGAACATGAGACATCCCAAGGTAGCCGAGGATCAATCATGGGACCTAACTTGTTGGCCATGAGTGCTCCAATTGACATGCCCATGCAAAATGAGGTACTTCACAGTATGAAAGCTAAACAACCATCTTCTTGTGCTCCAGTCTCAGTACTTGAAGGTGAGAAATTTGTACTTAATCATCAAAAAGAGTATCTTCAAATGTTGTGGGATGGCCTTCACAAGAGAATACCAAATACTCAATTGAATCCCCTTCATCTATCAAAGATAGTATTCAATTTGTGTTTGAATTAATGAGGGGTTTCAGCAAATTTGATATCTCCAATGTGGAAGAATTATTGCAAATATTGTTTGACAAGGTCCTCGCTTATGATAAAGCAAAGTCAGCATTTTTTAAGAAATCATGCAATGAAATTCTTGCACAACAATTAAATGAGGCCAAAAGTCGTCTCATATGCTCAAATTAGAGAAAGCACAGAAATGAACCAAATTAAATCCATCCAAGAAGAGCTGGAATGTGTTGGGAAGGAGCTTGATAATTTGAAGAAACACAAGAAGAATTTGACTTCATCATTGAAATGCCAACAACAACTTCTTCAAAGTGCTCAAGCTGAAATTCATGAGATTTAAGAGGAAATTGCTACTATCAAGAGTACTCCTCCATTGAATAATAAAGTGGTTGAGAATTTGCAAACTTCAATGGAACACTTGGAGGCTATCAAAGAAGAATTGAAGAACTTGAATCCTTTTACTTGAAATTTGTTTAGAACTTTTTGCCTCCCCTTTTTTTTTAATGAACTATGTTGCATTTATTTGTTTATTTTGAGATTACATAATAGAATTTTTTTTTCTATCTTGCAATCTTTTATTTATTTATTTATTTTTAAATTTAACAAACTAAAACTCAAACTTAATAAAAATAATTAAACTACTTTTTTTTTAAAGAAAACTTAACAAACTAAAAACTCAAACTTAATATAAAAAAACAATTAAGCTACTAAAAAATCAAACTTAATAAAAACAACTAACTACCTTTTTTTTCTTTTTTTTTTTTGACTCAACAAACTAATTAACTCAAGCAGCTAAAACTTCTTCTTCTTCTTCTTCTTCTTTAACTTAACAAACTCAAACTCAAACTTAAAACAAAAAAAAATAAATTAAACTACTTTTTTTTTAAGAAAACTTAATAAAAACAATTAAACTACTAAAAACTCAAACTTAAAAAAACAACTAAACTACATTTTTTTTTACTTAACAAACTAATAAACTCAAACAACTAAAACTTTTTTTTTTTACTTAACAAATTAAAACTCAAACTTAATAAAAAAATAATAATAATTAAACTACTTTTTTGTTTAAAGAAAACTTAATAAACTACTAAAAGAAAACTCAAACTTAATAAAAACAATTAAACTACTAAAAACCCAAACTTAATAAAAAATAACAACTAAACTACGTTTTTCTTTTTACTCAACAAACTAATTAACTCAAACAACTAAAACTTTTTTTTCTTTTTTTTTTAAACTTAACAAACTAAAAACTCAAACTTAATAAAAACAATTAAACGACTAAAAATTCAAACTTAATAAAACAATTAAACTACTTTTTTTTATGAAATAAAGGAAAAAAATTTAAATAAACTCATGACTGAACTTAGAGAATATCTCAGCTGCCTACGTACCTAATAAAGGGAACAAGTCATAACGTAGTTCAAAGAAAGCACCATTTTGGAAGGGGGTGCCGTTCACAGTTTATAAATATGCGGATCAGGAGTATCCGTTGCTTAACCACCATGGATTAGGTGGGGTAAGTTAGTAGTTTAACCATATGCACTACCTTTGGTGGGTACCGTTCATAGTTTATACTCATGCGGGTCAGGAGTAACATGCAGTTTAGGCTTGAGCGTCAATGAGCAACATACAATTTTGGCTCGTGCATCAAGGAGCAATCTCCCAACTTTATGCATAGTTGCGCTTCAAGAACTTCCCATTTATAGAGTCAATTCTTAATCCATCTTTAGCAACTAACTTATATGCACCGTTTGTATAGACTTTTTTGATAACATAAGGACCATCCCATTTTGATGTAAACTTATTCCTAGTTCGATGACTCATAATAATGGGCCTTCTCACAGCGAACACCCAATCCCCAACTTGAAAAGATTGTGATCATACCTTTTTATTAAATGCCTTGGGGAGGTGAGCTTGATAGCACTCAAGTCTTTGTTGTGTTTCTAACCTTTTCTCATCAAGAACCTCCAATTATTCAAGATGTAAGCATGTATTTTCTTCCTCAGTTAATCCTTCTTGTATGGCTATCCTTAATGATGGGATTTGCTGCTCAAGAGGTAAAATAGTTTCAACACCATAAACCAATGAATACGGAGTTGCTTGTGTAGGTGTTCTATGAGTAGTTCGATATGCCTATAAAGCTTCTCTAATCCTTTCATGCCAATCTCCTTTTGACTTTGGTACTACTTTTTTCAGCAAATTACACTGAGTTTTATTGAATGCTTCAGCAAGACCATTAGCTGCAGCATAATACATAAAAGATTTCCTCTACTTAAAATTGAACTTCTGACAAAGTTTATCTATTAGACTATTACGAAAGGGCTTTCCATTATCAATAATTATGTATCGAGGAACCCCATAGCAATATATAATATTAATGCGGATATAGTCAGTAATATTTTCCTTTTTTACTTCTTTGAGGGGTACTGCTTCGGCCCACTTAGAGAAATAGTCTGTTGTAGCCAATATATACAAGTACCCAGCAGAAGACTTTGTCATGGGTCCAACCACATCTAATCCCCAAGCATCAAATGGCCATGAAGCAACAGTTGGATGTAATGGCTTGGGTGGTTGGTGAATGAAATTTGTATGAAACTGGCAAACTTGACATCTTTGAGCATAATCCATGCAATTTTTTAACATTGTTGGCCAGTAATAGCCCATTCTTTTTATTCAAAAATATAATTTCAAACCTGATTGGTGAGCGCCACAAACTCTGGAATGAGCTTTTTCCATAGCTTGGATAGCTTCATTGTCACTTAAATATCTCAAAAAGACTCCATCAAATGATCACCTATAAAGTACATCTTTTTAATAAATAAAGCAAGACGCATGACATCGGATATCAACTTTTTGATGTGGATCATCAGGTAACTTCTCGTACCTCAAATAATCTATGATTATTTGGCGCTAATCTTCCTTCTGTATCTCAAATACTTGAACAACATGACTTTCATTTTCTTCATAATCCTCATTCTCAAAAATTGGCAGTACAACCCAACTTTTACATATTGGAATTCATACATCATTTTTAGGTATAGCAAGTGAATAGGCCAATTTAGCTAACTCATCTGCTTGCTTGTTTTCCTTCCTTGGCACATGTTCAATTTCTACATCCCCAAGTTATCTAATGAGTCTTTTTGTATAATTAAAGTATGGGAGTAATTCAGGCTTCTTGACTTCATATGATCTAAGCAACTGGTTGACCACCAACTTAGAATCTCCATAGACTTTGAGGTGCAACTATTTTATGTCAACCGCCATCTCTAGCCCAAGAATAAAAACTTGATATTCAACAACATTGTTAGAACAATTTTCAGTTAAAGTGAATATGGTAATACTTCATCATTTGGTGTGATGAATACCACTCCAGCATCAGCTCATTCTCTATGGGATGCTCTATCAAAGTACATCCTCCAATGACGTGTAATTTCAACTACCAAAACATCTTCATCGGGTAGGTCATCAAATAATTCCTACTTAGCAGGGATGGGATGATCAGCCAAGAAGTCAGCCAAAAATTGTCCTTTTACTGTGGAATATAGATAATCTCAAACTGTTGTAACTGAAGGTACCATCTTGCAATTCTATCAGAGAGGACAGGTTTTGACATGACGTATTTTAGTGGATTTGCTTTGGAGACAAGACGGACGGTATGAGCCTAAAAGTAATGCTTCAACTTTTAGATTGTAAAAATTAGAGCCAAACATATTTTCTCGATTGACGAGTATTTCAAGTCATTTGATATCATCATCCTACTTAAGTAGTATAAGGCATTTTCCTTTCCTTTATCATTCTCCTGTACTAATAAAGCTCCAACGGAACGTTCTTGAGCACTAATAGAAAGAATCAGTGGATGTCCAAGTACTGGTGCAACCAATACAGGAGGCCTCATCAGATAAGCTTTTATACTCTTAAAAGCATTGCTACAAGCTTCATCCCATTCAAATAGAACGCCTTTCTTCATCAAACAACTGAATGGTTGACATCTACCATCTAAATTTGATATGAATCTCTGGAGATAAGCTAATTTTCTTTGCAAACTTTTGAGTTCGTGGATGTCTCGAGGTTCAGGAATTTTTAGAATTGCATTAATCTTTGCTTGCTCAATTTCTATGCCTCGGTGATAAACAATAAATCCCAAAAACTTCCCGGATATAACACCAAATGCACACTTTAACGGGTTCATTTTGAGTTGATATTTTCTCAAGCGCTCAAAAACTTGTCTCAAATCTTGGAGATGATCATCTCGCCTTTTAGACTTGATGACCACATCATCAACATAACATTCAATATTCTTGTGAAGCATATCATCAAATATCTTTTGCATAGCTCTTTGATGTGTGGCACCCACATTTTTCAAACCAAACGGCATCACTTTATAGTAGTATATATACCCTTAGGAGTACAAAATGCTGTCAACTCCTCATCTTTTGGTGGCATACGTATTTGATTATACCCGAATGATCTATCCATAAATGATAGTGCTTCATGCCCTGTGGTAGCGTCAATCATGAGTTCGGCAATGGACAATGGAACATCATCCTTAGGACAAGCACCATTCAAGTCTTTAAAGTCAACACAAACTCGAATTTGGCCATTTTTCTTTCTCACTGGGACAATGCTGGAGATCAATGTTGGATGCTTGACTTCTCGAATGAACCCAACCTCGATGAGCTTGTTCACTTTAGCTTTAATCTAAGGAACCAATTCGGGGCGAAACGATCGTTGAGCTTGTTTGACTGGATGAATTTCTTTCTTTACTAATAGATGATGGACTGCCATCTTTGGATCTAACCCAGGCATTTCTTTGTATGACCATGCAAACACATCTTTGAATTTATGTAATAACTTAACATATACTTCTTCTTCCTCAGTAGTCAACGAAATACTAATATAGATGGGCCAAGGGTCATTAGCATCACCTAAATCAATCTCTTTCAATTCATCTACAGTAGCCTTAACACCTTCTTCAAACTCAGGAGAAGTAGTTTCAGCATCTTCTTCTTTAATGAAAAATTCTTCACTCAAAGTAATATGGTATACTGGCACAATATCATCTTCTATGGGCTCAATCTTCTTGAATTCCACACATGCCCTTATTTATCCATCCTTTTTTCTTAAATGGACCATATACATAACGCCATCGTTCTCATTTATGTAACCACTATTGACAAGCTTGGAGATTTGCTTGAAAAGACGATCTGTAGCATTTTGACTAGTTGGCCGACTATTACTATCAACAATATGATATGAAGAGGCCACACTTTCTCTATCATCTTCTCCATCCATTTGAGTTCACGTGAAGATAATGGTTTGCAGTTTAACCTTCAAAGTTCTACCACATGACATATGTAAAATAGAGCACCGCTTCATATGTGAAGGAATTAAACTCCTTAGCTTATTTGGCTTGCTAACCCACTTCAAATACTTTGACATTTTGGATGAATTCAATCTCCAATTATGGGGTTTTTTTATGCCACCACTTTCCAAGTCTATCAAAAACTGAGATTCATGGGACTTTCTTCCCATTTTAATCAAAAATATCATTTGTTGAGGAAAATTCCTCTCTAACTATATGATTACTACTGGCTTTGTTAATTGCAATATGAATAGGATTCTGAGGGACAAATCCAAGTCCTATTCGAGAACTTTGAGCACCATGACCTTTTTCCTTCAAGATCTTTTGGGTAGTATTAAGTCCATACATTTGCTTTTCAGAAGCCTTAGGAGGGAGTTTTTCCAAAATGGAACATTTTTGTGGATTATATCCGTCTTTCACAAGAAGTTTATAAGCTTTTAGATCAAAGCAATTCTTATTTTGAAGATGTAGATATTTTCCATGTTCCTTCTCGAATCCTTGAGTTGTGCGAACAAACCCTTTCAATGGCTGAGGAGATGGCTTTTTCACATCAAGCTTGGTTAGAGAAAATGTCAGTTCTTTCAATGATTCAGATCCTACCAAAGGTGATTATCTCTTTATGTGATTTTTACTGCTACATGCTGAAGTCAAGTCTTTAACCTTATTTCCTCTATCAAGATTATCTTGTTGCTTGGGTTTCTTTTGTTCTTTAGCCTTGATAGTTTTCATACTTTCGGTATAGTATTTGACATCTGTTAAGTGTGATTCAGCTTCAATGAAAGGTTTGCTATCTCCAAGCACTTTCTTTGCCACACCTTCTCGATAATACTTGAAACATTGGTACCAAGTAGAGGGAACTACACCATTTTCATGTAGCCAAGGTCGGCCTAAAAGCATATTGTATGATATCTTGGCATCTATCACATGAAATAATGCCGTTGACAACGTATCATCCATCAATAGTTTTACCCTTATTATTCCAAGAGCCCTATGTCCCCCTGATTGAACCCTTGGATCATTAGGTGACTGTTTGTCAACTCATTTGTGGAGATTCCTAAATCCTTCATCACACGCAATGGAAAAATATTAACTACAGAACCTCCATCAATCAAAATTCTATTTATTTTCTGCTCATAAGCATAGCCAGTTACAAATAGTGGCCCATTGTATCAGTGAAAGTCATTGCTGACATGCATTCCTTAGTTGCATCATGATTTTCTTCATTAGATAAACATGCTTAACTAGAGAAAATCTTTTCTTCACTTATCATGTAGCATGCAATGTCACTATCGTGATCACGAAGTACATCCTTTTCAATCTTGATAGTAGCATGATTTGAGGCAGCATTATCCTCCTCAAGTGAGATTTTCCCTTGTTAGGCCAATTGCATCACTTTATCTTTGAATACAAAGCAGTCATGGATTGGGTGACCCTCCAACTGATGGTACTTGCAATACTTTGGGTCATCAATTTTCCCAGGTTCTTCAGGTCGCTTCATTTCAGGTAATCTAATGAGATTTGCATTTAGCAAATCATCAAATATTCCAAAGACATCAGAATCGAGGAATAGGTATATCTTAGCTTGCATCTCCTTTAAAGTTAATTTTCTTTGTCCTCTTTCTTGGGAGACATCCCCCTTTTCGTGCCTTGTGTTTTTTACTTTCGTACGAAACTTGATGGGTGTTGCATTCATCGCTATAGCTTTTTTACTTTGTGCTTTAGTAAGAGGTTTGCCCCCTTTCTTAAATTCTTGCTTTTCCTTAGACTTATGAGGCTCTTAAATTTGTGGCCCTTCTACTCCACTAGCAAACATGCTTAACTCCATATCGTGGGCTCGAGTAGCCAATTCTTCAAATGTTTTGGGTTGAATTCCTTGTAGAATATATCAAAGTCCCCAATGCATCTCTTGAATGCACATCTTGATGGCTGAAGCCTCAAACAATCTGTCTTTGCAATTAAGGCTTAAGTTTCTCCAACGATTAATGTAATCAATGACTGGCTCTTCTTTCCATTGGCGGGAGTTGGTGAGTTCAATCATACTAACTGTTCTTCATGTAATATAGAAACGATTGAGAAATTCTTGCTCCAATTGTCCCTATCTATCAATTGAGCCTACTTCTAAGTCAGTATACCAATCAAAAGCATTGCCCTTCAAGGATCGAACAAATTTCTTAAGTAGGTGATCTCCATATATCCTAGCATTATTACAAGTTTCAATGAAATAAGCCACATATTGCTTTGGATTGCCTTTGCGATCAAACTACTAGAACTTTGGTGGCTGATAACTAGTCGACATCTTTAAGTTATTAATCCTTTGAGTATATGGCTTGGAATAAGTCATAAATGATTTGAGCTTCCTTCAAATTTAACTTGGATAGTTCCCATAATAAACTCCCTCAGCTGGTCAATAGGACTTAGTCCATAAGTGGAAACTTGCAGTTCCTTTGTTTTAGGCTTTTCATTTCCAACTGGCTGCCTTTTTGTGGATGTTTTGACTTTATCTTGAGCCTCTATTTATTTCTCCATCACGCGACTAGTCTCAGCATTATCCACCTTATTCATCAACTTGGAGATTTGAGAATCTTGCTCTTGGACATGCTTTGCTAGACCTTCAATAATCTTCATCAAATTAGTAATTTGTTCCTCCAAAGTTATAGCACTTGTTACCATCACTAGCGCTATGCTTGAGGAACTTGAGGTTGAGCGAGGAGTGGACGCTTTGATTCTTCCTTTGAGTCTCCACCACCTTCATTAGTATCAATAGCATGTAGCAATGCCTTTTCCACAACTTCAAGCGAAGGGTTTACCTCTGAAGATGATTGCGACTTTTTGGACATACTTCTTGTAGTGACACCAACACTTTTTACTCTAGCATTTATGGAATTTGAGGTAGTCATCTTCAATGTAACTGTCTTGTTGGTGGCCATGATACTTCAATCTTTGATGAAGGAAAGAGATGAGAGGTAGAGATAGTCCCACTGGGCTTGCCAAAATTTGTAACAACAAATTTCTTGTCTGAAAAAATTAAAATTACAGAACAAGAAAAATTGTACAAATAAAATTAAAATCAAAATCAATTAATCAACTGTGGATTCTATCTTTAATCTAATATTCTGATTCTTCCCTTTCAAATATAATCTTGAATTTAATGAGCTCCGCAAAAAACGCTTTAAACGCCGTGGATCTTCTTTAAATTTGATTTGAATAAATTAACACCAATTTGAGGGTTTCGTACCTTAATCTCGAATCAAACGCAAAAAATATATGGATTCCACGAAGAACACCTTAAACATCATGGATCTCCTTGAATAAAATAATGCCAATTAAAGGGATTCGCACCTTAATCTCGAATCAAACGCCAGAAATATATGAATTCCGCGAAAAACGCCTTGAACATCATGGATCTCCTTGAATAAAATAACGCTAATTCGAGGGTTTCGCACCTTAATCTCGAATCCAACGTCAAAAATATATGAATTCTGCGAAGAACGCCTTGAACGTCTTGGATCTCCTTGAATTTTCTTGAGAGAATTGTTGGATTCTTTCAAAGTTTCTCTCGTCTGGTGGAATTTGTGTGTTGTTTCAAACGAGCTAGAATCACCCCTTTATATAGGTTTTTGATGGAAGATTTTTAGACTAACTTGAACTCCTTCAAATGTTATCTCTTTGATAAGATATTATCAAATATCAAGAGATAATATTAAATATATTTGATTTGATAATATCAAACATCAAAAGATAATATCAATATCAAATATCTTTGATTTGATTGGTCATATAAATGCAGACACTCTATTTTTGACACGTGTCAATATTTGATTTGAGTATAAAATAAATATTAAATTATTAATTAAAATTAACTATTTACCTTTTAGAAATTAAATTTAATAAATTCCAAAATATAAATAGAAAATTTTAAATTAATAATTAACATATTTTTTTATACATGTCACTTGTTAATTAGCCTAAAATTAATTCATCTACAATAATTATTTTGCTAAAAATGTATGTAAGGTACAATAAATCTAAAGTCATCACCTTAATGCCCATGCAGTGGAGGTCCCATTCTCTGCTGACTTCTATCCATCGTGTGCTTGCAAACAATGTAATAACTCTTGAACAATATCACCCACGTCAAAGGATTGCTTACCATTTGCTGTTTTCATTTCCAAAAATATCTACCCAACTATTGTACCATAGATGCGGCTTGCCACGAAGTTTCATTGCACCAGGATGCACCTAGTTTACAAGGAAGTAGACACAGACACAAAATTGTTATTATAAGTAGGTGGATGCAAGTTTTCAAGTGAATATAAATCAATACAAAGTTGAATATTAAAAATATCTATCTTGACGTATTCATCCTTGACTGATTCTGACTCCACAAGTATCATATGCATTGCGGGGTCCATAGTAGCTCTACCACCTCTGTTACAACCAATTATGCCATTTAGAGTAGCATACGTTTTCTTCCAAACTTGCAACTTTGATTTAATATGTTTCACGAGGATGTCACTACTAGGGAATTTCTCTCTCATCATGAACTCCAATCTGACCATGTAACCACCCTTGAAAGATCTATCATAATGCTAACCCCTTGCCCACAAGTTCTGTAGTGCATTTATTAGCGCCTCTTCCTTGTTGTGGTTCCAAAAACAATGTGAGCCCAAAGATACTTTGCTAGACCTATCGGTGCTATGAGAGGAGCATCCAAATTGCGCCATAACTTGTGTCATTAACAAAGCAATGTAAAAATCATAACAACTAAATGGAATGTATAGTTCAAACATAAATTATATTTCCAACACCAACTAAATATTTAATCTAAAACACATATGCAAATAAATTAATCATTTAAATGCATAACTAAAACAAGAATTTTCAAGCAAAGTAGTTTAAATTTATATATCCAACAACAAGCAAGCACAACCAGGTCTGAAGGAAAATAAACAATGCCATATATTCTCCTCGCAAGCAACTTTAAAAAAATACAATTACTTAAGTAGTCAAAGTTGTTCTACTAACATTTTCCTAATCCTATATACTAAGACATAGAATGGAACCCTCTCCACGAATGCCACATATTATCAGGCCATTGGCTCTATTCTGAGGAGTTCTCAATAGTGTCAATATGTTCAACCTCCATCTGCTGAGCGCCTTTATGACTATCCAACACAATATCTTCAAAAGGTTCAACAGACATGTGTAGACGAATGTAATTATGCAAGAGTGCACAAGCTAAGATTATCATATTCTAAATTTTGATAGAATAGAAAGTAGTGCTCTTTAAGATAGACCATTGACCCTTCAGAAGTCCAAAAGCCCTCTTAGCAACATGAAGCATTGCGCGCCCTAGCATGCTTCATGTTGACATATTCACAGGGGTTATGACGTGCCAAGGTGCCATCTTGCCAGTCATCGAGGAGGCATTTGGTACCACGATATGGAGTCAAAAATCCTTCACAGTTGGAAAGCCAGCATCATATAGATAGTGATTTCCTACAAAAAAATTGACATTAGGCTAGACACATGTACATGATACAACACATAGTAGTATCGGAATAAAATATATACATATATATATGAAGTACAACAACCAATAGGTACTTTTAGGCCAATTTGTTTTGCTAACTACTGCACCTAACACTCTACTATCCACAACAGATCACTCTTATCCGACAAGAAGATTATGAAGTTCATATCATGATTACAAACACCGAGAACATTTACAGATGTTTCACTCTTCCTTGATTGATACCATGTTTGTCCGCTTGCTAGTACATGAACCAATATATATGTACCATCAAGAGCACCAAGACACCCCTGCAATGAAAAGAAGAAAGTTTTAAATAAAATAAAACATCAAATAATAAAAATAAATTTGATTGATTGATGGTTAGATTAAAATTACCTTGAAGCATCTCCAATGTCATTAGTATAATCATCATTGATAGGTTGAGGCTCGACAAGTAGCAGTGAACTAAGTTTTATAACTGCTTTTAGACATTGTTTGAATTACTTGCTAATTGTCTAACAAGATCTTTTAAAATTATGCTTTACAATCATATTTTTTTATGATGAGATAGAATAGATAAAAAATATCGACTTTTTTGGGAATGCCTACAAAAATTTTCATTTCAAAGGCCCCCTACATGTTCCATTATATAACAAAGTCTCCAAAATGAAATTTCTATCCATCCGCAAATTATCTACACACGCTTGATCGCCGATTTTCACAATTTATCTCAAGTGTTTTAATTAATCGGTAATTTTAGAAACACTTTCTAGGGACCCGACTTCGTCTATGAACCCCTCTCCCACAATGTGTGTGGTAAGCAACATAAAGCAAACACATGCAAAATATTTGTCGGAGCACAAAATATACATGTGTCCAAATCAAAATACAAATTTTCCTATTCCAATCCATGAGAATTTCCAACAACAATCTTAAAAGCATGCAAATTTTAAGTGATCAAAATTCTACGACGTGGAAGAAATACAAACATACAATGTTGTGCATATGATAAATTCGGTGTACGGTTTTTGAAAACACCCAATATGTACAACCAACAACCAAAAATACATTGATGCTGATATGAAGCAAAGTATCACTTAGTTAATCAATAATTTCAAGTTAGAAACTAGATTTTAATACGAGTACACTAAATAGATGCATAATTACATCATGTTTAATGAACAACTTACTAATAATTTTCCATTTAACAAATGCTAGTAATAGACAACTAACTTAATAAATAAATAAACCAATTAGTTTTTTTAAGTCACAACTTTTTACTTGTAACTTATTGACATGCTGTAGAAAATTGATACTAATAGTAATTCAAGAAACTCTAATTTAAGAACTGGACTAACATATAGACAACAAGCAAAGAGAATGTAGTGGTTTTTCTTTTTTATCACCTTTCTCAAGTTTTAATGAGGAAAAGATATTTATTTCTCAAGTATATTGGAATTTTATGTACTTAAATGATGCATTTCATATTTGGAAAGTGATGATGCATTTCGTATTTGGAAAGTGATGTCCTACAGATATATGTCAAGGTTTCATTTAAAGTAGAAGGCTGATCTTCACTCAAGACTCCACAGCTCCATGTCACATGTTCTTTTAATAAAATTGTAAAAATTCCTATCTTCTTAACTAATTTTGCAACGCATTTTACTTTCAGACACTTATTTCAATGTTTTGAAGTTGGTGCTAACAAGCTTTGCTTCTAATGCAAAAAACAAGTTGTAGTGTGCTTGGTAGCATTTGAATGATTGCATATTTATTTCACATAAAACATTTATAAGTGTGTGCTTGTTAGCAAAAAACAAGCTATCGTACTTAAGCAAAAAACACTTATCTAATGTCAAAACCAACAATCAAAATCATATATGGCAATACCTAACACTTTAATGGCAAACAATCAATAGAACAACACCCAACAGCCATTTCAAGCCAAATAGAAATCAAAACAATATCCATTAGCCATTTCATGGTCAACTACAATCACAACCATACATATAGTCAGAATTTTTATACATGTAAAAATACAGTTTCAAGAGAGAAGACAGTACCTATAACTTTTCGTAGCCTTGAATGGTACCAACAGATCCTGACTACCCATAGGTACTTTGCGATGAATGTCCAATAGGAAAGATGATAGTAAAATAAAAAAAATTAGTTATTATCCTAACATTAGACCGAGAAATAGAGAAAAAAATCGAAAGAAAAAATTGGTAAAACTAAGCAACAACTAGTTCGCCATTGCGATGGTTATGGGCAATGAAGTTTTCACATTATTTTTACCAAATGCTGCCCCATTGTACTAGATTATCGCTTAGATGAGAGAGGAATTAGGGTTCCATGAGTAAAGGAGAAGAAAAGGGTGAGAAAAGGCACGATATAGGCAAAAAATGTTGATGCGATAAAGAGTTTTTCTTTCTTGAATTGGGGATCTTCGTGTGCTTTTTCCAGAGGGCACAATTAGAATAAAAAAAATAAAAGGACAATTAAGGAATATAAATTTTAATGAGAGGGTGGATTACATAATTGCACCCTTTAGGCACAACTACTATCCCACCTTATAATTGCCACAGTAGCAGGCTTGGTCCAAAAAAGGAGCCGGCCTGTATCTGTACTAATTGATATCAAGCAGAAGATTAAGCTAAATTAGTTTCATTTATCCAAATTAATAGCTGAAACCAAATGTGCCCTGAAAAGAGCAAATACTCGGCCCTTCTTTTTTTTAATATTGTCAAACTGGTTAAGAATAATTGACATCTCCTATAGTTGCTAAAAAAATCTGATCCACCTTTCATTTATATATATACTTGTGGTGGAATTTTATTTAGGTGTGTGGCGACGTTATCTTTCTTAGTGTAGCATCATCATGTAACATAAATTGTCGTAAGTCAAAGTTTGAAATATTATTCTAATCTTTAAGAAAAGTTCACTAGTTCTCAACTCAGTGTTATTAAGTTAATCTAAAATAAAAATAGTCATATTGAAAATTAAAAAAATAACAAAATTCAATCAATCCATAACAAATATCTCATGTTGAAAAGTTCACAAATTTTAATTAATATCATCTTCTCTTGAATTTTTGTTTTGTGAAATACATATATATTGCTATATTTGAAGAAAAAATATCGTGGCATTCCTAAATACATAAAAAATAGGAAAAAAATTATTTTTTTAATGCTTTATTAATTTCCTCTTCTTTTTATTTTTTTTACTCTATTTTCCATTGCCTTACTGAAGAAAAGCATTGTGGAGGAAAAAAAAAAAAAAAAAAAAAAATTCCAATAATTATGTGATGCACAAATGTTGGGAAAAAGACGAGAAGAAAGAAAAGTATCTGCAATTTCCAAACTCCCTCCAAACTCCAACACACTAATCACACTTTGATTCTGTTCCCTTTGCTTCCGCCACATAACACACCAATGTCTCTCCTCCTAAACCCCAATCCTTCTTCTGCTTTCCTCGCACACAAATATGCCAAGTTTTCTCCCAAATCAACTAAACCCCACTCTTTATCCATTTCTCCAAACCCCAAGTTCATCTTCTCCATACGCTCCTCCTACTCTTCCTACTCTTTCAATGACCCCAGCGACCCGCCTTCTAAACCCGAAGCCGGGTCCGAAAAGCCGCCATATATAGACGAGTGGGGAGAGAAATCGGAGCCAGAGCCTGAACCCACGTCGAGATTCTCGGGCCCGGATCCTCCGAAGGACGAGGATGAGTGGGGACGGGCCGAAGTTGAATTGGGCAATGGAAGCCCGGTTGCTGACGATGGCGTTGGTGTAAGTGTGAAGGAAGAAGATGGGAGTGGGAAGCTTTGGGAGCTGAAACGGGCTTTGGTTGATACAGTTTATGGGTCGGATTTTGGTTTCCGGGCATCTGCGGAAGTCCGGGCGGAGGCCTTTGAACTTGTTTCGCAGTTGGAGGCTGCCAATCCGACTCCTGCACCTAATGAAAGACCCGAGTTGCTCGATGGGAACTGGGTTTTAGTGTGAGTTTTGTTTTCTGTTGCTCTTCTATTTCTTCATTTTTGAACTAGATTAGAGGTTTGTTATTGTGGGCAAACCGCAATGCTGCCGTTTTATGTGATTAAAAGTGTAATAATTTGTTTGATGGAGATATATTAAATGGGTAAGTTGCAACAACTCTAATTCTAATGTAACAAAAGAAAAAGAAACCAAAACCCGTCCTTAATGTAATAAGGAGAATGCGATAAGAGTGAAAGACAAATACAGTCCGTTTATAGTTGAAACATAGTGAGGTTTTAATTTTAAATGTTATATTTTTATAAGAAAAAATCACTTGATATATTCACTTGATTCTTCATCAACTATATAAACGGAATTGTTACTTCATAATACAATACATATTAATAATAAGATTTGATTCGCTATTATGCAAAAGCTTTTAGTATTTAGTACACAGCAAGTTTTAAATCCTTTTTTCAGAGTTCTCTTTTAGTTGGAAATTTAGTAGGGAGATAGTGCACTATATCGTTTTATGTGCATTCAATTTGGGTTCTCTTCCACTTGAATGCTGGCGCTATCTAGAAATATAAGCTTACTACACCTAGTGGCAGAACTGAATTCATCCAAGAATGAGGCTGGACAAATCACTCCTCCCGTGAATTGTTGAAACCTAGCAAGGTTGAAAATAAGTTAGAGTTGGAAGATCATTTCCATTTTGCTTTATGCTAAAACCTTTTTGGATTCAAGATGGAATATACTTTATCTTAATCTGCTACCATACCCTCTCTGTTGTCATGTGACCTGAAATTAAAAAAATAATCCATTTGTTCGAACCTCCATCTGTCATCCAAAAATAGAAAGGAAAAGGCCAAGAGAATGCATATCACATAAACTATAACAAAATTTATGTTGATGCAACCATATTAATGGGTTTCTACATCTCTGTATCACTCACACCTAGGAATTACATGGATGAACAGTGACCAGATTGTCTCCAAATCCTAAGCACATTTCATCATTCAACCAAATTTGACATCCCTATATTAAACTGTCTTAATTTTAAGTCCAATTACTCTTGTTTTAGCTACACATTAAGTGAGATTTTGTTTACTATTTATGTTGAAGCAACTATGTTTGGGCTGATTTTATTATTATTAGATGCAGGGGAAGATCTGAAAGTCAAATTCTTCTCCCAGGTTTCTAGATCACTTGCCAGGCTATCATTTTAAGAAAATTGACAGCCATTAGACCAAAAAATTACTCTCTCAGGTTTGTCAGGAGTTGAAGCACTTAACAGAATGTCCATATGCATTTTCGTAGCCTAAGTTCATCTCCCACAAGCAGCAAGACTATATTTAATCAGCTTCTTTCTCACAATCAGTTGGGAATTATGTAGTCTTGCTGCTTGGAAGTACTATATACCCAACTGATTAGGTGAGAACAACTTTATTTGCAAAAGGACCTTCATCTGAACTATTGATTTGTGACATCCAGGCCACAGAACCAGAGGTACCGATATCATAAAGGACAAAAGGTCTAAGCAGCTACCACCCCAACCCCCCCCCCCCCCCCCCCCCCCCCCCCCCAACCAAAATCCTCCACCCCCAAGCCCACTGAGAAAAAAAAAAAAAAAAAGTAAGGTGATTTAAAGAGAAAGATGTGGAATGGTATAGTTGTCATGGTTCTGAAATCTGAAATGTTTTCTTTATTTTAATTGCCTTCTTTTTCGAGTCAATATTTGACAGAAATCTTATGATGTTACTCTTCTGAAGATCCCAGTAGAGATGTTATGCCAGATTCTTAAAATGAAGAACTTGAACTCAAATGCAAAAGAAACTCAGTTGATTTACTTTAAGATGTCTATTAGATGGAGACATATTGATAAATTTCTCCCAGCTCTATGACTAATTGAAGTTGGAGATTTTTAAGCAAGCAAATAATGCTTGTCTCACTCAATTACCCTGTGTTAAAGATGACCTCTCAAGGCTTTTGCACTGCTACCCATGAGCCAGAGAAAGCATTTCAAAGGCTTCTCTTGCCGCATGTTTGACTTGATTATTTGAACTGGAGTTGAATATAACATGGGGCAATCAGTTGCATGCTAAACCTTCAGACTTAATTAATTACTTAAAATTATTTATATTACACATATCGCATACTTTTCTGATCATTGAGCTGTGTGTGAATACTGGATTGTGATCCAATTCCTCCTCTGCAGCATGAAATTTTGGTATTGGACTTCTTTCAACCTCTGTTTTATATAATAATTGAGATCCGAATTTGAGAATATACTTGCAGCTATTTAACTACCCTGAGATCCTCTCCAGCTTATTAACTTTACCAACCTTGACTCTATCTCCTTCAACTCGCAATATTAGCTTTTAAGACAAAATGCATGTCCATTTTGAGGCTGGCCTTGCTTTAGACCCAGATAAGCATACAGAATAAAATTCAAATACTAGCTTAGAAAACCAATGGATATTTGAAATTGGTAATTCGTTAAAGATGTGAAGTTCATGAAGTGTCCATCTTTGCCTTGGCCTTACTGGAGTTTCAGATCAGGATATGAATGTCATGGAGAATTCCTTTAATAACTGATATTGGATGACTAAAAACCTTAATATGAGAAATGAAGAGAAATGTGAGACTCCAGTATAAAAATGGGAAGGAGGCTGACAGTCCAAAGGGATGGGATAATGTCTGTAGAGGTATGAAACTAAGCACACCCATGCTCGGTGAGAATGGTCTGTGCTATTTCTGGGCGTCTGCTTCTTTTCTTGGCTACAAAAGAGTTAGTATTTGTGTTTATAACACACTATTTTCTCAGAGTATTCTGTCTGTGTGTACTTGGTGTCATGTATAGAAGGAATATGTATAAAGAGTGTAGGCTGAGTTTAATCTGATATTATTTGTAAAGAGAGTTTTTTGCATGAACATATTGAGTGAGAGATGGGTACTCCATTTTAGATATGTTTGACATGCCAGTTTTTTCTCAATACCTGCCTTTGACATCAGTGATGTAGTTTAAGCATAATGAGTATTATTTTTCAATAAGCTAGTTGAGTTGCTTTTATATGGTGGCGTGCAGCAACTAAAGCCTGGAGAGTTGTTGATAAGATTTTGCTAATTTGCTCGAGGTTTCTTGGAAATTGGTGAGGTAAAGGTGACAGAATGAAAATAAGGGAAAGAATGAAATACTTTCCTCAACATTCTCCTCAATTAAAATGTTGTGATGATAGTTCGAGAACAGTAAAATAGGAGCACATGCCAGAATTCAAATTTTGCTCCTTCCTTTGATGATATATGTGCTTTACTCTTGCTCTCCTGGAGTAACTAAAGCCTAAAACTATAAATGGGTGGAAAGAAGCTTTCTGGATGAGGTTTGAAGCACCAATTGCAAATATTGGTTTATGTAAATTTGCGGTAAATTTATTTGATTTTTCATTTTTCATGCATCAGGTACACAGCCTTCTCTGAACTATTGCCTCTGCTGGCAGCAGGCAGTATTCCATTGGTGAAAGTAGAAAAGATTAGCCAATCTATTGACTCTAGTAGCCTTATAATAGAGAACTCAACGACATTATCAGGCCCTGTTTCCACCTTGTCCTTTAGTGCTTCCGCATCCTTTGAAGTCCAGAGCCCATCAAGAATACAGGTAATGCCTTATATTACTCTATATTCTAGAACTTACCATTGACAAGCAGGAAAGAAATCAGACATATTATCGGTCACTGTTACAAATTTTTATTTGTTCGTAAGCTACGCCAATAGTTAATAGTGATGAGTAGGGCTCAAAGTCTCGATTTCCAGGCTTAAACTTGCATTGCTTTGTTGTCAATAAATTGTATTATTAATTTGCTATTTCTACTATAATATTAAGCTATTGTAGTTTTTTGTGCTAACTTGTGTATTTTTTTCCCTTGCCAACTTACATGGTTGGCTTTTTCTTTAACTTTTAACTTGTCAAAAAGCCACAAGCAAAAAAATTATGCTCCTAATACATGTGAATTTGAAGACAATTACCTTGTTTAATGCCACTTTTGGGATTATTGTGATTCTTCCATAGCAAACATGATATTACTTCTAGAGTAGATATTTAGATATAATTATTCATGTTCCATAAGTATCTTAAGTAATGTACTCATTCACTTGCCTATCCCCACAACCAACGTGAAAAATAATAAAAAAAATAAATAAATGTCTCATCTTGTAGCATATGCTATTCATTTGATTTTTTCAGTCTTAAGAGTTTTGTCACTCAAAGCAAATTCATTCGTATTTGTCTTATTTAGGACCTAATCACAAAAAAAAGTGTTATTTTGTTTGCTACATGCTACACAGTCGCATGTTCTTCTTTCAAATTCAAATGCCAAAAACCATGAAGAATAAGACTCGTACGACATTTAAATGGACAAGTGCTTTTAACAGATATTACTTATTAAAATTTATGATTCAAATGCATGCTATCATATGTTAAGAATCTATGAGTTTGTAGATGTCTATCAAATGTGATTTCAATCTTGTAATAAAAAAACTACAATAGAGAAATATATATTGTGATATATCCTAAGTTTAATTATATAAGATTAGATGAACAATTTGTTTCAAAGATTACTCTTGCAAACTCTGCAAGTTATGTACCTGGCTTATTCATGACTCAATTAACTATTCAATTCCAGCCACGCACGTGAATTATATTCTGAATTATGAGACTTAAAGTATGAATATGTGAAAACAGAAGTTCCTTTTGGAATGATAAGATAATTATGTGACTTGCGAGTTGCATATTAAGTGGAGCTTTAATCAAATAATTATAAACATGCTTAACTATTTGACTAAAATTAACCATATTTGGTTGGTACTATTATATTTATGCAGGGCTACTTCAGTCCTCGTAAAAGAGAAGAAAAGTATGGCATCTTAAGCAATTCACACGTTTATAATATGTGTAATATAATATATAATTACAGTAAACAAAAAATTGATTTCTGGTTGTTAAACAATAACTGTTATAACTTATAAGAAATATGAAGCCTAATAAATTATTTTCAGAACAATGGAACATGCAGCATTTGTCTAAGTGAGTAATGGAACTAAACTATAGTGCTTTTTTTTCAGCTAGTCATATTTTTTGTGTTTTAAAGTCCAACCAACTCTTTATGCATAATTCTAGTGTTTGGTTATTTAGTATCCAAATTCCAAGCTGAGGTCTAACTCTTAAACTTTCCTGATTAGCAAAAAGGCCATAGGTAAATATTGTCATGTTACAATTTATATAAAGTTACATTAGTCATCAAAAGAGTTAAAGCATTCAGAAGTATTCGTACTTCTATAAAAGTACAGATATTATGTCTTGCAGTTACATTTCCAAATTTTCGAATTATATCTGGGTCAGTCAACATAAAAGAATACTACATGTTTGGAGATTCATGATGTGTAATTACTAATTCAGGAAAATCGTGCAGGTTCAATTTAAAGAAGGGATATTTAAGCCTCCAGAAATCAAATCAAGCATAGATCTTCCTGAAAGCATTGATATTTTTGGGCAAAACATAAATTTGTCACCAGTACAGCAATCCCTGAATCCACTTCAAAATGCTGTGGAAGGCATAGCACGCAGTATTTCTGGTCAGCCTCCTCTAAAGATTCCCATACCTGGTGAACGCACAAAATCCTGGCTTTTAACTACGTATCTTGACAAAGATCTTCGGATTTCAAGAGGCGATGGTGGCCTTTTTGTGCTTGTGAAGGAAGGAAATCCGCTTTTAGATTAGTAGCCGGTTATTTCTTACATGGATTCATCACATACAGATTGGTCATACCTATGATACTGCATTTTCTACTGCTTGAGTAATCTTTTGTACAATAAAAAGCTATAGCACTACAAAATCTCAGGCACATTGTCTTTCCAGCAATCTTCAGGTGCTATTGGTGGAACAGACCATGACCATTTTAGTAAAAAGGACTTGCTGTCTTCAGTTTACAGGCTATATTTGCTATTATTCTTTGACTTTTTCATTCTCTGTCTTAGCGCCAAGTATTGGTTTAACAGCATTGTGTCAGTAATAATGAAATGCTATGCATATATGGGCTCGTTGCCCACAGAATGTGAACGTTGGTTCTGGGCTCCATTAAGCTGGCCAGAAACAATAATCTATGGAGTATCTGATTAAGCTGTAAATATTGGTGTTAATGTTCATGGTGCTGGTATGTAAGAAAGGCTCGGGATGATTCTTCTAGATGGGTTGACTTGAGAACTTGACCACATTATAGGTGGTGTAATTCAAAGAAGTTTGCTGATAATAGGCAGCAGGTAAACAGCCATAGACTTGTAACTTAATTTCTCGTGGTCGGACCATGGTAGTTAAATGAACGCAATTAGACTTTGATTGTGGTTCTGTTTTTTTCCAAAGACATGGACTAATGGTAGATGTGGTTCGAGACCAAACTGATGTAATGGTCCTAGTTCATGTTTTGAGGGACTGGAAATGGACTGAACAGGACTGACCCAGTTGGTAAAGACCATTGTTGAGCAGCCTCCATTGAAGTTAGAAGTCAAAACCATCCACCCTCTGTTTCTTGTTTGGCACATATCATGAAAGAAGAAACAATATGAAGGAAAGAGCCAGTTTGTTGATAACAATTATACCATAGTTGTGATTTTGATACTTTTAACACAAAACCCAACAAGAGGGTTAGGTCCAAGTCCAACCAGAAAACTCCAATTGTAGAGCTAGTGAACCTGACAGGGAGATTGTAAATCTACACCATGTTTGGTTCATGGATTTTGGTGAAGAAAAGAAAAAAAAAAAAATTATTAAAGAAAATATTTTTGATTGTTTGATTGGAAAGGAAAATAATAAAAAAAAGAAAACTTGGGGGAAAATATAGTGTATCTAAAGAAAATAAAATTTTCTCACAAAATAATGAGGAAAAAACCTATTTGAATTTTCTCTTATTCTCCAATACATTCATCACTCCTCTTTTCCCCAACCCTTTCTTCATTATTTTCTTTAACAACTAAATAAAAATGAGATTTTAAATTTCTTTTTTTTTTTTTCCCTTTTCCTTTTCTTATCAAAATCCTTAAACCAAACGGAGTGTTAGAGAATAATAGTAGCATAGTAAAATCCTACCTTAAGTCAAATTTTGGCTTATAGATTAAAGTTTTTCTTTATCATTGCTTTTGCTGGTGGGTGGCAAATGGATGAGTTAGGTTGAGTTGGACTTGGGTTCATGTGAGTTGAGTTTAAAATGAATTAGATTCCCATGAGTTGGGATAGGTGGGTTAAAAGTGGGTTGTGTTCAAAACATGTCCAATACTAGAAAAAAAAAAGGGTCCCAAGCACAAATCATCTTGCTGCAAAAACCCCAAGGGTGCATAAACAGGATAAAAGCACAAGTGGCAATAGGATGATAAAATCACAACCACTAAACATAGAAATGAAAAGGTAGGATGTCCAACTCAATAGAAGATGAAATAAGGACATAAAAATTGTTCAAGCATCCATGGTGAAGATATAAAGTCTAATAATGTCTAAGCATGGAAACTTAAGTAGCGCCAGGCTCACACTAAGGAGAAAAATAATGTGTCTTAGGAAAAGTAAAGGAATGATGCCTACAACAAAAAAGACTAAATCACAACATGGTTTTTAAATGCAGAAAACGTTGTGACATTGCTAAGGGTACAACCTCCTTTGACCTTGCAACTCCAACACTAATGTGGCCACTTGAAGTGGTTGGCGCCTTTGCGACATAGCCGTACAAACGACTGCCCCATGGCTGATTGCCCACAAGGCAACCAACCAACTAAAAGAGATGACCCCTAGGCCATCTCCAACAAGAGACATACGACTAGCCGCCATGGTTGGCCGCCTCCAACGACAACAATGATGCTTCCGCCGCGTTGTATGGATTGACCACATAGCTATCATCACTACCTCACACTACTCTCTCTCAAGTAAGATATCTCTTATAAAGGAAAATTTCCCAAAATTGACTCCCCCTAACTACTGTCAATTTGAGGAAAATCTCAAAGAGGTGGGCAGTAAATTATTGACAAGCCTCACAAAGAGCGTAGGTCATTAACAAAACACAACATCCCAAAATAGTGAATAAACAAAGTTAAAGCTTTGATGCACGACGCTTTACTCGAGGTGGCTTTTCAGATATTAAATAGTAGCCGAGCGAATCCTACCTGCCTGGTCCAATAATCTACAAAACAAGAATAGTTAGGGGTAGAGGAAGAGTCTGACAAAAATCCTCAAATGCTTAAGTCAACACTCTCGAGATGTGTTGAAAATTTTTGTATATGCATAAAAAAATTAACAAAAGAATTAATTTGGACTTAAAAAAGGAAAAAAAAAATCCTACATCCATCAATGACTATTTTTTTAATTGGAATTTATGTTACCCAATCATCTAATAAATCATGTTCCCAATATTCTTATGAATTTTAACTAGATCCAGTTCCCATATTTCACATATTTTATATTTATCTTGGATTTTTAGGATAATTCTAGGGAGAGGATCCCATGGTCTAGGTGAGGTTTTTATTGATAATGAGGATGAGCCGACCTAATTCCTAGATGATTGAGTTGTGTTCAACTTGTCCATACAAAAGTAGAGGTGGTCAGCACATTGCTAATTGAGGCCACAACATAGTTACACGAAGTTGACCTATTAGTGAGCCAAGGTGACCGACTTTTCTATCAACTCCGCCTTACCAAGCCCAATTTCGAATGTTGTAGTGATTTTTTCCTAGACATTAAGGACCACGATAGTATCACTTATGCCCTACTTCAAGGAATTTGGGCGGCTCGAGAGCTTTTAGATTACTCAATTAAGACATAGTTAATATGTGACTTTTCAATATCTTCCATAGAGACACACGCCTTTATTCTTTGCGCCTTTATAAAAATGCCGACGACATCTTAACCGTCTATCCCACCATGTGTATGCTTAAGATTCTTCTTAATAAATTGGATTCTAGTTGCATGCTCTCTCTCTCTCTCTCTCTCTCTCTCTCTCATTACTACCTATAAATATCTCCCTCACCCATAAGGGCTTTTTTTGCTTCTCCACTTTCTGATTATCCTAGATAATGGCTTCTACGCCTACTTTCCCCTACCCACATCTAGTTCTTAAGCTAGAACAGAACTTGCCCTATATTTATCGTATCCACACACATTTACTTTAAACCCCATAATCTAGAGAAGTAGTTTTGCTTATAGAGTACTCCTTTGGTCTTGCCAAAGTGATTTAAGGATGAGAACTACAATTTGGCATATTCGACATTCCCCAAGATCACATCATTTTGACATCTGGTCATGAAGATTGCCCCTACCAGCCTCCTGCTAATTTCATCATTTTCTACATAGAGCAATTGAGGGCATGGCTTTGCTTCCCTCTCAATCTTTTGTATTTTGCCATATATAAGGTTTATGGTATCTCTTTGTCCAAATCCATGCCCAATTCCATCTAAATAATGGTTGGTTACACTATATTATGTAGGTATTTCAGACACTTAGCCCTATTGCTCTTTTTATACACCTTCTTCTACCCTAAATCCATAGATAAGGATTACTTTTATTTGACTTCGAGATGCGATGCGCGGTTTATTAAAGGTCCTTCAGGAAAGAAAACTACTTTTATATCTATAGCCCAGACCCGAGTAATTTTCCTCTTAAGTAGGTCATTGAGCTATCTTTTCAACTCTTCAAGCTTAGCGACCAAGCTCACTGCCATTGGACAAAGCTCAATCTTCTCAATACTTATGAATTTAAACTTTCTTTTATTGAAGAAGTATGTTTCCTTGTTAGAATAATGCCCTGCAAGCCAATTAGATTGGCCATGTAAACTATTCCCTTGTAAGATAATCTTGATGGAATGATATTCTATAAAATGACCACCTTCACTTATGCTTATATTACTTTACTAGCATTTGATTGAAGCCTTTAGACCACACATGACTAGGGGACTTGGTTCAGTGACCATGGAATAAGTTTTGCACATTCGTTATCTTAAATCTTTCAAGTCGTAGGATCTTTAAGAGACAGGGCATCTAAGATCCGGATAGACTTGCACTAACGATGCATAAATTCAAGAGTTGGATATTGTTCCGTTCCATGAGCAAGTCATATGAGATATGGGTGCATGTTAGTGGATGTTTATTAGAGAACAAGTTCACTAAAAGCCCGCCTGGAGATCCTACTAGATAGCCCTAGTGGCAAGTCGGTAGTGGCTAATTCTCTAGCCTACGCTAGTGCATATAATTAGTCCTTTGACATGAGGATCCATGATAACCTGGTATTTAGGTCCTCATGCTTCGACTCTACTTTTGGCCACTTAGCAGGTGTTCTGGTGGTGATTGGGCATGAGTTACTTAGACATAGGGTTTTGTGAGATCCAAGATGGGATTCGACTCCTTGTCGTTGTGAAGGGCGAGTGCATCTCCTATGTATTCTATAATGATGAATTCTAAGAAATCCTTATGCAAGGTGGTGTGATAATTTAGAAAAGAGTTTTCTAAAGATGAGGTCATAAAGGGAATCAAACATTGAGAATAGAAGCATAGTATCAAGGCTATTAGGGAGCCGACAAATATCTTACCCTTGGCCTCTTTCATGGAGATAGGAGACAGAAAGACCGTATTTACATGTTACACGAGTGCTAGAATGGTTCTGTGAAAGCATTCATTTCGGCCAATTAGTTGGGTTCCACGGGCTTGAGGTTGGATATCGACCATGGAGATTCGGTACTCTTCAATTAATGAGATTAATTGAATTGAGTCGCTTAGTTTAAAGTTTAAATGAATTTAAACTAATGTGAATGTTTGATATTCCACAAGTCACAATACTTGTGAGCCCATGTGCAATGAATAGTAGCACATAATGGGTCACACACAAAAGCCAATTGTAACACCTAATGACTGATTTTGAGGAAAAGAAAATTGATGTCATTTTGGCTAGATCAATTTAAGTATTAAATTGGTCAAATTAATTTAAGAGTTAAATTAATTTTGACTAGCTTAAGGAGTTAAGCACTTTTGACTTAAGAGTTAAGTCAAAGGACTATTAATTAAATTAAAGTGTTTAATTTAATTAAATTGGAGAATATTTCTGTTGGGAGAATTTAAATGAAGAGTTCATTTAATTTGGAATCAGAATTTAATAGGAAGACATTTCATATGATGAAATGTAGATTCCAAATTAAATTCAAATTCACACATAACTTATCACATCATGCCACATGGCATGCTAAGTGGTACCCCTACCTTGAGGAAGGTGTGATGGTACCTTGGCATCACACCATCCTCCCTCTATATATAGATATAGAGGGAGGGGGCACCCACTATTAGTTACACACTTCTAGAGAGTGCTGAAAATTGGTGTGATAAGATTTTCTCAATAACCACAACAAATGTTAGATCTAATTGTTAGATCAATATTCTCCTTCTTCCTCCATCATCTCCCACCTTTATTTCTTCATTCCTCGGCATATTTCTCCAGCCTAAATTGTAGAGGAAAGGTGATCCAATTAGTGTGTGGACTTTGACATTAGAGGCATCACACTTGGGTTGCTATTGCTCCTGCTGAAATAGTTTCTGGCAGTAATTTTGAGCAATTTTTTGGTGACCTTAGAGGAGTCCAATCAGGCTGAAATTTTTACTGTATCATCCCCAGGGAGTTTTGAGTTTCCTATAAAAAAATTCAGCTCAAAACTCGAAGAGGAGCTTGGATAAATCCGGTGATCTTTCTTCTGCACCAGAACTGTGACAACTTCAAGTGTTGAAGGTTGTTCATCCATCTACCTTGGTTTTCGAGTTCTTCAAGGTATTTTCTCCACCAAATCAGAATTATATGCATGAAATGATCCTTTTGTACATGATTAGCTTATTTATTTTTAGTTTTTTTGTTGGAATTATTTTGGATCCTAATCCTACTCTATCCTTCAAGTGGTATCGGAGCCTATTTCATGCATTAATTTGGATTTTGTTTGAATGATTGGTTCATGTGATGAACTGATCAAAATCACCAAATACTTGATTCATATGATGGATTGGAGTGTTTGGATGATGTTGTATGTGTCTCCTTGGTTGATGAATTAGAAGCATGCTATTATGTGTTTTAAGTGTTAATTCATGTGATGAGTATGTTTTAATTCATTGTTGCTAATGTTAAATTTTGATTTGGCATTGGTTGATGTTATATGATGATATAGCATGTTGTTAATGGCTTAAAAAAGTTTTGGTCATTTTTGGATCCAATATGATTGGAGATAATTGGAGACTTTTGGAGAATATGATTCTCACTTAAACTTGTTTTTGAAGCATGTTTGAGCACTTGAAATTCCACTTTTAAAAGGTGTTTTAGATCTGGAATTTTTTCTATAATGTGTGATTTAGTTTTTAGGAGGTGTCCTAAAATTCTTGGTGTACAAAAATTGAGTCAAAATCAACTTGACTTGGTGTTAATCTTGAAACAATGCAAGCTGCCACACGGCTGTGCACACAGTGTGCTCACCGGCCAAGCAATAGTGCCCAGTGTTAAGTCCATATTAGTATTAATTTTAATATCATGTTTAGGACTTAAAAAATAATTTTCTTGTTTAAAAAATTATAATTCCCTTGCTAATTGATGAAAATTTGGAATTACAAGAATATAAGTGGAGAAGCTACAAAAGGGGACAAATTGACACAAGTTGGTGGGAATGCTGACAGGATGACATCTCATGATCTAATCAAGGATGGGCAAAAAAGTCTTTTTATTTATTTGAGTCCTATTCTAATCAGAAGACTCTTTTAATCAGTTATAAATAGGCCTTTCAGACACTTAGTTAGGAGTTTTTGGGGGATTTGCTATTTTGGATATTAGAAGTATCACGAGAATTCGAGATTCAAAGGAGGACAAAGTGGAGATCAGATTTATCTGGGAATAAAGTTTCTTCTTCTCCCTTTGATTTTGTTTTTAATTCTGGATTTGAAATGATGTTTCGTTTTATTCATATTTTGTTTGACAATTCAATCATGAATTAATTCGGTACTCTAGGATTATGATGGATTCTTTTGAATAAATTGATGTATGTTTTTCTTTCATGAAATTAATAGCGCTTAAGGTTATTTCTTTTATTGTGTGCTTTTTCTATTTGATTGCTAGATCAATAGTCAAGTACATCTTTAAACTCTAGAGGAGTCTTGGAAAAGAAAATCTAGGGATTGATTGATTGTAGAAGACCTTAGGATTAATTGTTCAAATTGATGAATTAATTAATTTGTGACTAGGATAGGAATATACCTACTTGCCCTAGGGAGTTAGTTGAGTGGTACAACCTTATTCATAATTTAGTTAATTCACATGGGAATATAGTGAATTGAATAAATTAGGGATTTGTTGCGGGTAATTCGGAAGAACCTCGTAATTGCATAAGACTCAAGACTAATAACTTGTTATTAATTTCGTAGGGAGAAAATTATGTAATCAACTTATTCAATTGATGAAATCATAATTCTAGGCTTCTATATCTTGATAGAAATCTTAATCAGTACCTTTTTTTTTTTTGTTATTTTCATTAGTTTAGTTTTAATTCTTATTTAATTGATTTTGTTTGAATAAAACAAGTGTGTGATAAATTAATAATTAGTAGTGAATAATTTAGTTTCTCATGGGATCGACACTCTTCTCATCATTTTATTACTTGTTGCGACACGTGCACTTGCGTAATTGTTTGCATTATTTTTTTTGCACAACATAACCAATAAGTTTTTGGTGCCGTTGCCTGGGAACTAAAATTATTTTTATTTTTGCTAATATTAATTTTAAAAGCCAATTTTTAGTTCAATTTTTTTTACTTATTTATTATTATTATTATTATTATTATTATTATTATTATTATTATTATTATTATTATTATTATTATTATTATTATTATTATTATTATTATTATTATTTATTTTTTGAGCAAACGAGGATACTGCAAAAATGGCAGAGGAAGATGGATATTTGAGGGATTATGTTATCCCACAAATTCAGGGCTTTTAGATAGGAATCGCTAGACCATCTACTCAGGCTAATAATTTTGAGATCAAGCCCGCTATTATTCAGATGATATAGAGTTTAGTTCAGTTTGGGGGGGTCTCTAATAGAAGATCCGAATGCTCATTTAGCTAACTTTTTGGAGATTTGTGACACCTTCAAATATAATGGAGTCTCTGATGATGCGATCCGGTTGAGGTTATTTCCATTTTCACTAAAGGACAAAGCAAAGAGTTGGTTGTCATTCTTGCCATCGGGATCCGTTACCACTTGGGAGAATCCAGCACAAAAATTCTTGGCTAAGTTTTTTCTATCATCATGAATAGTAAAGTTAAGGAATGAAATTACATCATTTGTCCAATTTGATCAGTAAACATTTTATGAGGCATGGGAAAGATATAAGGAGATGCTCAAAAAATGCCCTCATCATGGATTGAAAAAGTGGCTTCAAGTGCAAACATTCTACAATAGATTGACTGCACAAACAAGAGGAATAGTTGATGCTGCTGCAGGAGGTACACTAATGAGGAAAAAGATTGGGGAAATATTGAGTTATTTGAAGAGATGGCAGCAAACAGTTATCAGTGGCCAACTAATAGATTAACTTAACCAAAGAAAACTGCAGGAGTCTATGAGGTAAATGCTACTACATCTTTGGTTGCACAGTTAGAAGCTTTAACTAGGAAGATGGACACACTTGCAAGTATTATGACCTAGCTAGTGCAGCAAGAGAGCCAATTTATTACTTGCAAAATTTTTGGGGATTTACATTCGAGTGATCAGTGTTAGCATACTTTGGAATCAGTGCAGTTTGTTGGGAACTTCAACAGGAATCAAAATAATCTATACTCAAATACTTATAATCCTGAATAGAGACAACACCTCAATTTTTCTTGGAGTCATAATCAAGGACAAACTTCAACCTATAAACCTCCACCATCAGGCTTCCAGCAACAAATAAATCTACTAACTCAAGAAAAGAAGCCATCATTAAAAGAGATGTTTATGTAGTTCATGACAAAAACTGAAGCAGTAATTTAGAGTCAATCAACTTCAATTAGAGTATGAGAAACACAAATGGGCCAGCTAGCCACTACATTGAGTATGAGATAGCAAGGAACTTTGCCAAGTGATACTGAGATAAATCCTAAGCGAGAAGGCAAGGAGCATTGCAATGCTGTTTCTTTGAGAAATGGTAGAGAATTGCAAGAATTTTAGAAGGTCCCTCCATCTTCAGAGGAATTGGAAGAAGAATCACCAGTTGAGAAGGGAAAGGATGAGAAGCAAAAATTGAAAAAGTTGATCCTATCAGACCACCTCCACCCTTTCCTCAAAGGCTTAAGAAGAAAAAGTTAGACAAGCAATTTCAACAATTTTTAGAGGTTTTCAAGAAACTCCACATAAATATTCTATTTGCTGAAGCCTTAGAACAAATGCCTAGCTATGTAAAATTCATAAAGGCAATTTTATCTAAGAAAAGGTGTTTGAGTGAATTTGAAACAGTGGCTCTCATAGAGGAATGCAGTGCAATCATCCAAAAGAAGTTACCTCCAAAGCTTAAGGATCCTGGGAGTTTCACCATACCATGCAAAATTGGTATGAAATTTTCTAGAAGGGCACTTTGCGATTTGGGAGCAAGCATAAATTTAATGCCACATTCCATCTAGTAGTGACTTGAATTGGGAGAGATCAAGCCAACTAGTGTAACCTTGCAACTTGCGGATAGAACATTCAAGTATCCTAAGGGAATAATTGAAGATGTATTGGTGAAAGTTGATAAATTTATTTTCCCTGTAGCTTTTATTGTGTTAGACATGGAAGAGGATACTGAAGTTCCAATCATCCTTGGGAGACCATTCTTGGCCACAGGTAGGACTATCATAGATGTGCGAAAAGGTGAGCTAACCACGAGGGTCCAAGATGAAAAGGTAACTTTTAACGTGTTTAAAGCATTTGATTTTCCTAAGGACATTGACAAGTGTTTTGCAATTAGCGTGGTAACTAAAAAAGCCAAGTCACATAAAGGAGAATCTGAATATAGGAGTGATCGCAAAATTTTTGAAAGATCCATTAGATCCAGGTGAGCAGGTACTAATCTACGGCTCCCATTTTAATTAGTTATCAGGAAAACTAAGATCACGATGGTTGAGACTATTTCGCATAATTGCAATCTTTCCACATGGAATGATGTTGGAAGAAATTGGTTCAAGAAGGCAGTTTAAGGCGAATAGGAAAAGAATCAAACACTACTGGGAAAGTGATTTGATCATCAACAATCCATAACCACCTTAACCAACATCAAGTGAAGCTCGAAAGTCAAGCTGAAGACTATAAATCAAGCGTTTGTTATAGGAGGCAACCCAAGTTTTTAATTGTTTTATTTATTTATTTTTTAGTAGTTTTTTATTTGTCTATTTATTTATTTATTTGTTATTATTATTTTTTTTGCAAAATAAAAAAAGGGTAAGTCGCAGTAGCCTGGGCGTCGAGGAGCAAGCAATTTGCGCCTCGGTGCCAAGGCATGAATTTTCACACCTTGGGCTGTGGCCCGCGCGCGGGGTAGCAAGCCACATGCACCCCTGTGTGGCATTCCAGTAATGCATGTGCCGGGGCGCAAGCAATTTGCGCCTCGGTGCATCAACATAAAAATAAAAAGAAGGAAGCCAAAATTAGGGGCAGCCAATTTTGATTATACCACACCCCTATCCCCTACCATCCGACCCCACCCCCACCACCACAAAACAATTCCAACCCCCAACACCCCCCCGTCTCTCTCTTTCTTATTTTTTTTTCTTTTTCCTCTTTTCCTCTTTTCCTTTTCCATTTTTCTATTTTTTTTTCCTTTTCTTTCTTTTCTTTCTCTCTACATTAATCTTCTTTTTCTCAAACAAACCCACCTACACCATCATTCTCATCACTTCCTCTTTAACACTAGATGTATTAGTGTTTTAAATTGATTTAAATTTATAGATATTTATTAGTTAATAAAGGCCTATTTTATTGATTTGAGAGTTTGGAATTAGTTAGATTATTTTTGAAAATTTTAATTTAATGGCTATTATATAAGATTGTTCAATAAATAATTGATTGATTATTGAGGTGAAGTGATGGATATTTGGATGCAAACTGAATTAAATTTTTGGATGTTGATTTATTGATTAGAATTTCTTGATTTTTTTAGGCATTATTGGGAGTAATTTTATTTGGAATTAATTCTCACCACAACCATATCATTACATTGCTATTGTAATTCCACCCCTGGAGGCCAAGAAGGATGAAGACATTATCGATTGATTAGGGCGTACTTTCTTCCTTTTCTTTTTCTTTATTTTATTTTGTTTTTGTTTTTGTTTTTATTTTTATTTTTATCCTTTTTTAATATTAGTGTCTCTTATTTTCTTGCTTTCTATGTCATGATAGTATTAGTACTTTGAGGGCAAAGTACCTCTCAAGTTTGGGGGGTGCTTTGCGCGTCAATTTTTAGTCCTTTGTGTTCTTTTATTTTCTGTTGTTTTGATTTTGATTAGGGTTCAATAATTGAGTTGATGTTTTGCATGTACAAAATTAATCTTCTTGAATCAATGAAGATATTACTCCTTTAATTTTATGTTTCGTGAAAAATTATACTTATGTGGTGATGGAACTGTGCACTTTGAGTAGAAGCAATGCTAGAATGACATCCCCTATTTTTGAGCACTTTCTTTCTCACTTCTAGTTTTTGGTTAATTTAGAAGACATTTATGCGTGAGTTACATAGGTAATACTTTGAACCCTAGAATTTGTTTGATTCCCTATCAAGGCCAAATCCTAGAAAACAATTAATTAAAGGAAATGACTTAGGCTATTTTTGACCCGTTTGAGCCTTTCAAGCCTATCAAATGATATTATATCCCTTGGGTCCCTTGTTGAGCCTATTTTTAAATATCCTTTTCAATTGTTAACTAACTCGACAACTAACCTAAACACATGGTCCCACCAAATAAATCCCACAATTACTTGTTAGATCTATTTGAATTTCTTGTGAAGCTGTGACCAAACAGTATGGTGCCCATGAGTTTGATTTTCTTCCTCCCTCAAAAAATAGAAAAAAAAAAAAAAAGAAAACCAAAAAAAAAAAGCAAAAAAAAAAAAATAAATGCATAGTGGCATGAGCACAAAAAAAAAAATTCTGAAAAATGGAAAAAGAAAGAAATTGAGAAGTACTGTTCAATACGTTTGGGGGAGAATTAAGAGGTGATGATGAACAATTGTTGTGGGTATTGAGTCAGTGTTATCCATATTTTTCCTACCTTTACCCAAGCCTACATTACAAGCTATGAAAGTCCTAAATGATCCTTTATTTAGTATATTCTACACTAGTGGAGATAGAGATGAAAAGCAAACCTATGGAGTATTAGAATAGAGTCTTGTATTTGTACATGAATTAATCTGAATTGCCAGTAACTACTTGTAGAGAAAGCACACACATATACGGGGGATTCATTTGAACATTGTATCTACTTATTTGTGCGTAGTGAAATTAGATCGCAATTGTGGTTGACTACGAGCATAGCTTTGAAGTAGTTCTGGGAGTAGCAAAAAGAAGTGATGTTTTTGTATATGCATTTTTGTGTTGATTTGTGTTTTCTTTGAGTGTCTTTGAGTCTTTTCTTTGCATTGCTCGAGGGCGAGCAACATATTAAGTTTGGGGGTATTTCTTAAGTCCATATTAGCATTAATTTTAATATCATGTTTAGGACTTAATAAATAATTTTCTTGTTTAAAAAATTATAATTTCCTTGCTAATTGATGAAAATTTGGAATTACAAGAATATAAGTAGAAAAGCTACAAAAGGGGACAAATCGACACAAGTTGGTGGGAATGCTGATAGGATGACATCTCATGATCTAATCAAGGATGGGCAGAAAAGTCTTTTTATTTATTTGAGTCCTATTCTAATCAGAAGACTCTTTTAATCAGTTATAAATAGGCATTTCAGACACTTAGTTAGGAGTTTTTGGGGGATTTGCTATTTTGGAGATTAGAAGTATCGCGAGAATTCGAGATTCAAAGGAGGACACAGTGGAGATCAGATTTATCTAGGAATAGAGTTTCTTCTTCTCCCTTTGATTTTGTTTTTAATTCTGGATTTGAAACGATGTTTCGTTTTATTCATATTTTGTTTGACAATTCAATCATGAATTAATTCGTTACTCTAGGATTATGATGGATTCTTTTGAATAAATTGATATGCATGCTTTTCTTTCATGAAATTAATAGCGCTTAAGGTTATTTCTTCTATTGTGTGCTTTTTCTATTTGATTGCCTGATCAATAGTCAAGTGCATCTTTAAACCCTAGAGGAGTCTTGGAAAAGAAAATTTAGGGATTAATTGACTGTAGAAGAGCTTAGGATTAATTGTTCAAATTGATGAACTAATTAATTTGTTAGTAGGATAGAAATATACCTACTTGCCTTAGGGAGTTAGTTGAGTGGTACAACCTTATTCATAATTTAGTTAATTCACATGGGAATATAGTGAATTGAATAAATTAAGGATTTGATTGCGGGTAATTTGAAAGAACCTTGTAATTGCATAAGACTCAAGACTAATAACTTGTTATTAATTTCGTAGGGAGAAAATTATGTAATCAACTTATTCGGTTGATGAAATCATAATTCTAGGCTTCTATATCCTGATAGAAATCTTAATCAGTACCTTTTTTTTTCTTGTTATTTTCATTAGTTTAGTTTTAATTCTTATTTAATTGATTTTGTTTGAATAAAACAAGTGTGTGATAAATTAATAATTAGTAGCGAATAATTTAGTTTCGCATGGGATTGACGCTCTTCTCATCATTTTATTACTTGTTGCGACACGTGCACTTGCGTAATTGTTTGCATTATTTATTTTGCACAATATAACCAATACCCAGTTTCAATTTTGCACGAGTCATGGCGTATTTTTGTGTTCTTTTTGTGGCCAAAACTAAACTAAATCATGCCTAATGGATGCAGAAGTGTTGCAAGTTCTCAAAATTGTGTTGGACAATTTTGATTGCTTTTAGAAACTTGTTAAAGTTAATTTCCAATTGTTGCAAAAATGAGACGCAAATAGTTATGCTTTTTTTTGCTTAACCAATTATTTGTTAATATGATTGGCATTTAATTGTTGGAATTGAATGTCAATTTATTTATTATTCATTTAAGTGGTGAATGGATGATGAATGAATGAGGATGATCATGAGCCTTTAATATTGATTTTATTTGTTTCAAGTTGTTGAAAAGGGTTGTATTAAATAGGGGCTTTCATGCCTTTCCATTTCTATTTTGTAATTTTTACGAGAGTAGAATAACTAAGAGTGAGGATTTCTTTCCCATGTCAATATTATAAGGAGCAAAGAAGACCATTGAATGCATGAAGGCCTATGGATGTATGGGATACACTCATGTAATAGTGAAATTTAATAAACTCACTTAAAATCAACTAAGTAGTGCGCCTATGGCTTTAAGTGCACTACTTGGTGAGACTCATGGTCATCCCACCTTAGAAGCATGCTACGTGTATTTACTTATTTATGCTTTCCATATCCTCTTGATGTAAGTGTTATCAAATATTAAGTCAAAATGGATACAAATTAAAAGGAGTTTTAATTAATCCATGCCTTCTACTAATAGCATACGCTATGACGATGCTATCAAATTTATGCGATGGCACTCGAAGTGGGGTCATACTTAGGAAGAAAGATGTGAGCATATACTTAGCATATGATGCACCTTTGATTTGAGGTTTCCCACACATTGGCACTCGAAGCGGGGGATGTTGTGGAGCAGTCTCAAATTAAACTATGATTGGTAGGTTCGATTTAATAGTTAGTAATGTAGATACACTTGAAGCGTGGTGTCCACATGAAAAGTGAGCCAAAATGTATCAAGAGTTGCATGGGATGCAATTAGCAGGTGTTGCTTACCTTTCGATTATTTGTGGATGGCACTTGAAGTGAGGGTCCACTTACATGTCCTTAGGATCTTAATTCTTACTAGGAAATGAGATTTCCCGAATTCTTCTAGGGGGTGAAGGATTTGATAAAATAGTGGGAGGATAACATGCTTGAAAGACCATGAACATGTTATTCTTAGGAATATCAATATTCAATCATATGCTTATACTCTTCTTTTCGCCTCTTGTAGATTTTCAAATTATTCAAAAACAAAATGCCTAAAAATCCACTCAATATTATTTTGGAAACCAATAAACTGAACAGGCCAAACATCCATGATTGATTGAGAAACCTCAAAATTATTCATAATTCCGAAAAGAGGGCTTATGTCCTCCATCAAAGTTTGTCGAACACCATTGGCAATGATGCTACACATGAGGCACGTGAATTGTTCACGAAGTTTGTGGATGATGATTTATAAACAAGATGCCTTATGATGGATTCTATGGCTAAAGAGTTTCATAAGTCTCACGAGCACATGGGACGTACACACGAGATCTATTTACATCTACAAGAGTTGTATGATGTTCATACTAAATACGAAAGGTTCGTTTTAAGTAAAGAGCTCCCTTTGGATTTGATCCTTCAATCATTGCCTAATTTATTTGACTAATTCATTATGAACTTCTACATGTCGATGGAAGAAGTAATGATTAATGAATTAATTGATATGTTGGTGACCGCCGAGGAGACTATGAAGGGAGACAAGCTTCTTACACTTGTTTGCTCTTCCAAGTCTATAGGCTCTTGTGGTGCTAGAAAGGGAGGTAAAGGGAAGAAAATTTCTTCCTCCAAAGGGAACCAATCCTTGAAAAGTTCAAGGGGAATTGAAAATAACAAGGAGGCTAAGACTGATGTTGTTTGTTTCCATTATAGTGAAAAGGGACATTGGAAAAGAAATTGCAAGACTTACCTTGCCACCCTTGAGAAGGGTATGTATTTAATTGAAGTGCACTTAACGACTAATTCTTCTATATGGGTATTTGATACCGCATGATGTTCTCACCTTTGTAATTCATTATAATGGCTAGAAGAAAAAAAAGTCTCAATGAAGGGGATATGATCATACGCTTAGGAAATGGAGCAAAAGTTGCAGCCATGGTCCAAAGCGTAATCAAGTTAAACTTGGGAACTCCCAAACTGCAATTGATCTTTGTTATTATGTGCCTAATCTTGTTAAGAACATTATTTCAATTCTCGAATTGGATAATGGAGGATATGTTTTTCTATATCTAATGGGAAGTTGAAGGCATTAAAGAATGGTTCTTTAATTGCTCAAGGTACATTGAATATCAGATTGTATATATTGGATTCCCAACCTTTATTAATGCACATTCAATCAAGTAAAAGGAAATTAGATAACCAAAAAGATGTCATTCTATGGCATGCAAGACTTAGGCATATGTCTAAAAATAGGATGAAAAAGTTAGAAGCTCTCAAGCACTAAATGTTAGTGGCATTGAGGACATTCCTACTTGTGAATCTTGTTTGAAGGAAAAAATGACTAAGGCTCCTTTTATAGGACAAACGGAGTGAAGCACAAGTCCTTTGAATTTGATCCAAATGGATGTATGTGGCCTACTAAGAGTGAGTGTGCGAGGTGGCTAGTCTTACTTCATCACCTTTACCTATGATTATACGTAGTTCGGACATGTGTATCTTATGAAGTACAAGTCCGAAGCTTTTGCAAAGTTCAAAGAGTATAGGTGTGAAATAGAAAAGCAAAAAAGACTTAGTATTAAAGCTCTTCGATCGAATCAAGGTGGCGAATACTTAAGTACTGACTTCTTAGGTTATTTAAAAGAGAATGAGATTCTCTCTCAATGGACTTCACCCTGCATACTCTAACATAATGGAGTAGCCGAAAGGAGAAGTCGTACTTGTTGGACATCATATGTTCCATCATGAGCTTTTTTGATGTGCCTATATCCTTTTGGGGATACACCTTAGAAACGACGGTGAGGTGACTAAGTATAGTACCTTCAAAGTCGGTGCTAAAGACACCACATGAGATGTGGTTTGGCAAAGCACCCTCTTACCTTTATTTGAAGGTTTAGAGGTCTCCCGCCTACATAAGACGTTTAGTGGGAGACAAGTTGGATAGTATATTCACCTTGTGGAAGTTTGTGGGATACCCTAAAGAGTATGGGTTATTACTTTTATAATCCCTCGAAACAAAAGGTGTTTGTTTTAAGGAATGCCCACTTTTTGGAAAAATAATTTCTATTGGATAGAAAAGGGTGTTATCATTGAACTTGATGAAGTTCAAGATGATCAAGAAATCCCACAAGCGGTGGAAATAAATGAACATCAAGAGCCTAACACATAACCTCTCAGAAGGTCGAACCAAATTAAGAAAAAACCTAAAAAGTTCAGATTACTTCATGAAATGGGCCAATCGGATATGGATCCAAAAACCTATGAGGAAGCTATGTTGGATATAGACTCATTGGCTTGAAGCCATGAAATCTGAAATGGACTCCATGTACTCCAATAAAGTATGGACTTCGGTAGATCCACCAGAGGGAATAGTTCCCATTGGTTGCAAGTGGATCTATAAGCGAAAGCTAGGAGTTAATGGAGAGGTGATAACCTTTAAGGCGCAACTAGTGGCAAAAGATTATACTCAAAGGCCCAGTATTGATTTTGAGGAAACCTTTTCACCGATTTACAATGCCTAAATCTGTTCGGATTTTACTTGCCATAACTACATATTATGACTATGAGATATGACAAATGGATGTGAAAATCGCTTTCCTCAATGGCAACATTGAAGAAGAAATCTATATGGAGCAACCATAATGTTTTGCATCCAAGGTGAGTGAGCAAAAGTTATGCAAACTCCAGAGGTTCATTTATGGACTCAAGCAAGAGTTTTGAACTTGGAACATACGTTTTGACAAAATAGTCAAATTGTTTGGCTTTGTAAAAAATATATATGAACCTTGTGTGTACAAGAAGACTAGTGGGAGTTCTATACAATTTATTATGCTTTATGTCGATGACATCCTTCTCATTGGGAATGAGGTAGCAATGTTAGAGTATACTAAAGTATGGTTATCTACACAATTCTCCATAAAAGGATTTAGGTGAAGCGTCTTACGTATTAGAAATACGTATTTATAGAGATAGATCTAAGAGGATGCTGGGGCTTTTCCAAACTTCGTATATTGACAAGATACTAAAGAGGTTTAGTATGGAAGAATCCAAGAAGGAATTTCCCCCTATGGGACACAGTCTTTGTCTCTCCAAGTTTATGACCCCTAAGACAGAGGAAGAGAGGTAAAGAATGTCCTACATACCTTGTGTCTCTGCTATCGGAAGTATAATGTATGCAATTTAATATACGAGATCGGATGTGGCACACTCACTAAGTGTTACAAGTAAGTTCCAATCCAATCTCGATGAGAGTCACTGGATAGCCATAAAAGCAATCCTTAAGTACTTGAGAAGGACTAAGGACTTGTTTCTCGTGTACGTCAATAGAGAATTGAAACTCGATGAGTTTTCGGATTCTAGTTTCCAATCCGATATAGATAACCTAAAATCTACTTCTAGATTAATATTTTGTCTCAATGGCGGAGCGGTGAGTTGAAAGAGTTCCAAATAAGACACCACGACTAATTTACCACAGAGATAGAATATATTGCGTCTTTGGAAGCTGTAAAGGAAGGTGTTTGGATGAAAAACTTCATTTAAAAGTTGAATATAGTGCCTAACATTGTTGAGCCAGTAGTTATCTTCTATGACAACAACGGGCTAGTGGCACGCCAAAGAGTCAAGATCTCATCATAAATCTAAGTATATTTTGAGGCGATATCATTTGATCCAGGAGACCATAGAGGTGACATTCAAGTAGAGAGAGTTGCCTCATAAGAGAATATAGCAGATCTACTGACTAAACCCCTATCGCTAAAGGTCTTTGAAGGATATATTGAAAAGATAGGTCTTAAGACTATGGGGCATTAACTTTAGGGCAAGTGGGAGATTGTTGGAATAGTGCCCTACAAGCTAATTATAGTGACCATGTAGACTATTCCCTTGCAAGACAATCTTAATAGAATGATATTCTATAAAATGGCTATCTTCATCTTATGCTTATATTTCTTCACTAGCATTTGGTTGAAGCCTTTAGATCATAGATGATTGCGGGACTTGGTTCGATGATCATGGAATAAGTCTTACACGGTTGTGATCTTAAATCTTCCAAGTCATAGGATCTTAAGAGATGGGGCATCTAAAATTCGGATAAACTTGCACTAACGATACATAAATCCAAGAGTTGGATATTGCTCCGTTCCATGAGCAAGCCATATGAGATATGGGTGCATGTTAGTGGGTAATTGTTAGAGAACAAGTTCACTAAAGGCCCACCCAGAGATCCTACTAGATAACCGTATAGCAAGTCGGTAGTGGCTAGTTCTCCAGTCTACGTTAGTGCATATAATTAGTTCTTTGGCCTGAGGATCCATGGTAACTTTGTATTTAGGTCCTCATGCTTTGACTCCACTTTTAGCCACTTAGCGGGCGATTCAGTGGTGATTGAGCATGAACTACTTAGACATGGAGGTTTGTGAGATCCAAGATGCGATCCAACTCTTCGTCATTGTGAAGGGCGAAGCATCTTATATGTATTTTATAATGATCAATTCTAAGAAATCCTTAAGCAAGGTGGTGTGACAATTTGGAAAGAATTTCCCAAAGATGAGGTCACAAAGGGAATCAAACATTGAGAATAGAAGCATAGTATCGAGGCTACTATAGAGCCGACAAATATCTTGACCTAGGCCTCTTTCATGGAGATAGAAGATAGAAGGACCGTATTTACATGGTACACATAGTGCTAGAATGGTTCTGTGAGAGCATTTATTTCGGCCAATTAGTTGGGCTCCATGGGCTTGAGATTGGATATCGACTATGGAGATTTTGTACTCTTTAATTATTGAGATTACTTGAATTGAGTCATTTAGTTTAAAGGAGTTTAAACTAATGTGAATATTTGATATTCCACAAGTCAAAGTAGTTGTGAGCCCATGTCCAATGAATGGTAAAACCTAATGTGTCACACATAAAAGCCAATTGTAACACCTATTGAACGAAGGAGAATTTTCTAAGTGTTAGGAAACTCTCATGATCGGTTTTGAGAAGAAGAAAATTGATGTCATTTTGGCTTGATAAATTTAAGTATTAAATTGTTCAAATTAATTTAAGAGTTAAATTAAGATCAATTAATTAATTAATTGATGCCATACGATTATCAATTGGTCAAATTAATTTAAGAGTTGAGTTAATTTTGACTAGCTTAAGAAGTTAAGCACTTTTGACTTAAAAGTTAAGTCAAAGGAATATTAATTAAATTAAAGTGTTTAATTTAATTAAATTGAAGAATATTTTTGTAGGGAGAATTAAAATGAAGAGTTCATTTAACATGAAATTAGAATTTAATAGGAAGACATTTCATATGCTGAAATGTAGATTTCAAATTAAATTCAAATTCACACACAACTTATCACATCATGCCACATTGCATGCTAAGTGGCACCCTTACCTTGAGGAAGGTGTGATGCTACCTTGGCATCACACCATCATCCCTCTATATATAGATATAGAGGGAGGGGGCATCCACTACTAATTACACACATCTAGAGAGTGCTGAAAATTGGTGTGATAAGATTCTCTCAACAACCACAACAAATTTTGTTATTTGTTAGATCTAATTGTTAGATTAATATTCTCCTTCTTCCTCAATCATCTCCCACCTTGATTCCTCCATTCCTCTGCATATTTCTCCATCCTTAATTGGAGAGGAAATGTGATCCAATTGGTGTGTGGACTTTGACATTAGAGGCATCACACTTGGGTAGCTATTGCTCTTGCTGAAAATGGTTTCTAGCAGTGACTTTGGGAAATTTTTCGGCGACCTTAGAGGAGTCCCCAGGGAGTGTTTAGTTTCCTATAAAAATTTTAGCTCAAAAATCGAAGAGGAGCTTGGAGAAATCTGATGATCTTTTTGCTGCACCAGAACTGTGGTAGCTTCAAGTATTGAAGTTTGTTCATTCACCTACCTTGATTTTCAAGTTCGTCAAGATATTTTCTCTACCAAATCTAAATTATATGCATGAAATGATCTTGCGGACATGAATAGCTTAGTTATTTTTAATTCTTTTATTGGAATTATTTTGGATCCTAATGCTACTCTATCTTTTATTTCTAATCTATTTATGCTTAGGCCATCCTAACAAGAAGCTTAGAAGGCCCTTTGACATTTTTTTCTCTTTTGAATTTGCAAAGTAGAATAGTCACAAGTTGTATGTGTGTTTGAGGGTAGCTATATGTGTTTGTCTCCAGATCAGCTCTGGTCAACTTAGGGCTCCTCCTATGCAGTATAAAGTTCTAATGTAATTACTCTTTATTTTTTTTATAGAAGAAAGCGAGCTAAAGAGGCTCAAAGGAAGACACCTAAGAAGGAGTCTACAACTAATTTTTCCTCTACCCCTACCACCCTTCTGCTAAAAGATTTGCTCCGTTCTCTCCAACTTTGCTTACTTCCAAACACCAATCCTAGCTATCTCTGCTAATTCTTCATGAGGTACTCCTATCAGCTTCAATTCAGAGGTGCTTAAAATAGAATAGAATGTCCTTGAGAAAGGGGGTCTAATTCCCTATCAGGGGCATTCATCTTACAAAAGTAGACTTGTGACTTTTCTACAAACTTTCAACTATTAATTTGGGGATCTATTTGAAAGCAAGTAAGGCACTAGAATCCAATAATAAAACTTCAAAAGCATAAATAAACTAGTGCTTACAAGAAACCAAGGATCTAAACATACTTTAGGATTCTGATTTGGTTGAAGAGTTATATTGAAAAGCAAAATCCAAAGGTAGATTGAAAAACTCCTTCAAACAAAATTTTCCAAACAGTAGCGCAGCTGGAAGCAAATAATATTTTATCGATTCAAAGTGCTCCAAAAATACTGAAAAAATTCTAGTAGATGCTCAACTCCTTGAGGAAGCTCTGGAACAAATTTCAGCTTGAAACTCCTTTTGGATCTCCTAAAAAAAATAAAAAAAAGACTAGTCTCGTAAGTGGATCTCCAAAGGCTTAGCGACCCATTTGTTTTGCCGCTATCGAAATGATCCACACACCAATCCAATTCCTACTATTCCTCACTTTTAGCTGGAGAAAAAAGGAAAGTTGAGAGGGAGATGGCCGATGTTTGGGTAGGGAGAAGAAGAGGAAGGTGATCTTCAACATATGAATGAACACCTTGAAAATAGAGGGAAAAGTGAGAATCTAATTATCCACTTGCTTGAATGCTAGATTTTTGCGCCCCCCACTCTATATCTATATATAGAGTGAGGATGATGTGATGCCAAGGTGGCATCACACCTTTCTCAAAGGGAGGGACGGACCGCCAACATGCATGCATTGCATGCTTAGTTGGCAAATTCAAATTTAATTTTAAATTAATTAAATTCCACAATAAAATGATCCTATCATTTCAATTTTCCCTTCGAAGAATATGCTCTTCATTAATTAAATTAAATAATTTAATTTAATTAATTAATTCTTGACTTAACTCGTAAGTCAACTAGCTTAACTCTTTAAGCTTAATTTTGTTAACTTAACCTTTTAAGTTAACTTGACCAATTGATGGTCCTATGGCACCAAATAATTAACTCTTTAATTATTGGTCTAATTTAACTCTTTAAATTATTTGATCAATTTAACAATTAAATTAATCAAGCCAAATTGACCTCAATTTTGGATCATCCCAAACTTGATCTCCATGGAGAGAATTTTCTAACACTTAGAAAGTTTCTCCATGATTTAGGAAATGTAATTGGATTTTGTGTGTAACTCGATAGGTTTTACTATTCATTGGACATGGGCTCACAACTTCTTGTGACTTTAGAATATCATATATTCATTTTAGTTTAAACTCCTTTAAACTAATAAACTTAATTCAATTAATCTTCATTAATTGAAGAGTGCCCAATCTCTATGGTCGATGTCCAACCTCAAGCCCATGGAGTCCAACTAATTGGCCAAAATGAATGCTTTTGGAGAACCATCATAGCTCTACGCGTACCATGCAAATATGGTTCTTTCGTCTCCTATCTCCTGAAAGAGGACTAAGGCAAGATATTTGCTAGTTCTCTAATAGCCTCGATACTATGTCTTTATTCCCAATATTTGATTCCACTTTATGACCTCATCTTTGGAAAACTCTTTTTTCAAATTGTCATATTGCTTTGCGTAAGGACTCATTGGAATCAATCATTATAGAATACATAGGAGATGTACTCGCCCTTCATAAAGACGAGGAGTTGGATTCCATCTTAGATCTCAGAAACCTTTATATCTAAGTAGCTCATGCTCAATCATCACCTGAACAGCCTGCCAAGTGACCAAGGAGGAGTTAAAGCATGAGGATTTAAACACAAGGTTACCATGGATCCTTAGGTCAAATGACTAATTATATTTACTTGCGTAAGTAGGAGAACTTTGCCACTACCGACTTGTCACTTCGGCTATCTAGTGCATTCTCTGGTAGGTCTTCGGTGCCCTATTCCTTAACAAGCACCCACTAACATGCATCTATATCTCATATAGGATTGCTCATGGAACGGAGCAATATCCAACTCTTTGGATCTATGCATAATTCATACAAGTCTATTCAGATCTTAGATACCCTGTCTCGTAAGATCCTATAACTTAGAAGATTTAAGATCACGATCATGTAAGATATATTCCATGATCACCACCCAGTGTATAGCCAAGTCCCATAGTCTTGTGTGATCTAAGGGCTTTAACCAAATGCAGTGAAGTGAATATAAGCATAAGATGAAGATGGCCATATCATAAATATCACTCAATCAAGATTGTATCACAAGTAAAATAGTTTATAATGTCAATCTAATTGGCTTGTGGGGCACTATTCCAACAATCTCCCACTTGCCCTAAAGCCAATTCCTTATAGTCTTAAGACCTATCTTCTTAAGATATCCTTCAAAGACCTTTTACACTTAGGGGTTTAGACAGTGGTTCTACTATATTCTCTTCTGAGGCAACTGTTTCCACTCAGTTGTTGCCTCTATCAAATGATATCATATATCAAATGATAACGCATTTATCTGTGTTTGGATCACTGATGAGATCTTGGCTCAAGTCCTAAGTTATCTTCAAAAGGCAATTATAGGCTCATGCACGCTAGGCACTTTATCTAACTTTTGGATGAAGTTGTTATCTAAAAACCTTTCTTTGCGGTTTCTAGAACCATAAATTATTTCACCTCAGCGATAATCTCGGCCGTGGTATCTTGTTTGGAACTCTTCCAACTCACCACGCTGCCATTAAGGAAAATTTTAAATCCAGAAGTGGATTTTAGGTCACCTACATCGAATTGGAAGATAGAATCTAAAAATTGCTTGAGTTTCAATTCTCCATTGTCATATACTAAAATGAAATTAGTCCTTAGCACTTCTCAAGTACTTTAAGATTGTTTTAATGGCCATCCAGTGATACTTACTAGGGTCGGATTGGAAACGACTAGTAACATTTAGTGCGCGTGCCAGATCCAATCTTGTACATTGAACAACATACAATAAGCTTTGCATAAAGTATGTGGGATATTCTATATCTCTCATTGTCAATCTTAGGGGCCATAGATTTGGAGAGACAAATGACTTATCCCCTGGAAAGAAACCACTCTTGGATTCTTCTATACTATAACTCTTTAGTATCTCGTCAATGTACAATGTTTGGAAAAGCCCCAGTATCCTCCCCTATCTATCTCTATAGATATGCCTGTTTGAGTTCATAAATAGATCTCTAGAGTTTACAAACCTTTTGCTTACTCCCCTGGGATGTAAAACCTTGCGGTTGCTATATATAGATTTCTTCTTCAATGTTTCCATTGAGAAAAGGAGTTTTCACATCCATTTACCATATTTCATAGTCATAATATGCGACTATGGCAAGTAAAATCTGAATAAACTTAGGCATTGCGATTGGTGCGAAGGTCTCCTCAAAATCAAATCGGATCTTAGAGTGTAACCTTTATCCACTAGTCAAGCCTTAAAGGTCATTACCTCTCTATCGACTCCTAGCCTTTGCTTATAGATCCACTTGCAACCAACAAAAACTATTCCCTTCGATGGATCTACCAAAGTCAATACTTTGTTGGAGTTTATGTCTAACATAGCTTTCTCATAGGTCTTCGGATCACTATCCAATTGGCCTATCTCATGAAGGAATCCAAACCTTTCGAGATGCTTCTTGATCCAGTCTGACCTTCTTAGAGGTTATGTGTGAGGCTCTTATTTATATTTACTTATTTTTACTGCTTGTGGGATTTTAATGATCATCTTGAACTTCACCAAGTTCAATTAAAACACCCTTTCTATCTAATAGAAATTCCTTGGTGAAAAAAGTGGCATTCCTTGAAACAAACACCTTTTGTTCTGAGGGATCATTACAATAATGGCCTAAAGACTCTCTTGGGTATCCCACAAACTTGCACAAGGTGGATCTACTATCTAATTTGTCTCCCACTAAGTATCTCACGTAGGCAGGAGACCCCCAAACCTTTAGATAATGGTAAGAGGATGCTTTGCCATACTACATCTCATGCGGCATCTCTGGCATCAACTTTGAAGATACTACACTTAGTGACTTTGCCTCTAATTTTAAGGCATATCCCTAAAAGGATATAGGCACATTGGAAAAACTTATCATAGAACTACCATATCTAACAAAGTACGATTTCTCCTTTCAGTTATTCCATTATATTGGGGTGTGTCGAGTGGAGTCCATTGAGAGAGAATCCCATTCTCTTTTAGATTATCCAAGAATTTGGTATTTAAATATTCTCCTCCTCAATCTGATCGAAGAGCTTTAATACTAAGTACTAATTGCTTTTCCACTTTATTCCTATGCTTTTTGAACTTTCCAAAGGCTTCGAACTTATGCTTCATAAGATACACATATCCGTATTGACTGTAATCATTGATGAAGGTGATGAAGTAGGAATAGCCTCATCTCGCGCTAACTCTTAGTGGGCCATATACATCCGTATGGATCAGATCCAAAGGACTTGTAGTGCGCTATGTTTGTCCTATAAAAGGAGTCTTGGTCATTTTTCCTTTAAATGATTCACAAGTAGGAAGGTTTCAATGTAACTAATATTTAGTGCTTTGAGAGCTTCGAACTTGTTCCTCCTTCTTTTAGAAATATATCCAAGTCTTGCATGTCATGACACAGTATCTTCTTGGATATTTAATTTTCTTAATTTGTTGAATATGCATTAGTGATGGTTGAGAATCCAAAAAATGTATAATCATTTTTTTAAGTGTACCGTAAGCATCTAAAGAACCTATTCTTTAATGCCTTCAATCTCTCATTTGATATAGAAGGATCAAATCCTTTGCTATCTAAAATGGGAATTGAAATAAAATTCTCAATAATATATGGTACATATTAACAAGGGTTCAATACAATTATGGAATTCCTAAGTCTAACTTATTATACACCTTTGGCTTTGGCCACAACTCTTGCTCCTTAGCCAAGGTGGTGGATCATATCCCCATTACTAGGTCTTATTCTCCTTTCTATTCTTTGTAACAACTTACAAAGATAAGAACCACATGCGATATCATATATTCATGAAAAAGAATTTATCCTTGAATGCACTTCAATAAAGTCAACTCTTCTCAAGGCTTGCAAGGTGTCCCTTGCAATTCTGTTTTCAATGGCATGTCTAGCCAAAGTAGAAACAAGCAATAACAACTATATCCTCAATAATCTTCTTGACTTATCCGGATGCCTTTAATGGTTGCTTTCCCCTTAAAAGAAGAACTTTTCTTCTTTTTACCTCCCTTTCTAGCACCCGTAGGCCTATAAACTTGGAGGAGAAAGCAAGCATTAATGGTATGCCCTGGTCATGGTAATCTCCATCTAGATCAACACTTTGATCAATAAAACTTAGCAAGGATGTGAGGATCAAATCCACATGAACATCATTGTCCATTGTTACGTCCAAGTTGAAAAAACTTCTCCAAGCCTAATCATCTTTGGACCATAGTTGATGACATATGACTTCACATCCATCCTAACTTGAAAAAATCTCATTTGACAACATGAATTTCTCATTCCTTGTTTGCTTTCACAATTCTTGTAAACTTTAACCGAGGTATAATTCATGTGTCCTTGAGACTTTTGAAGTTTGTAGATTCCATCATGAGACTATGGGATAGGACGATCCTAAACCCAATTCGTGAACTTTTCATGTGTCTCTTGATCTACTATAATCCCTATGGGATTAGGAGCACCTTGATATAGGACATATATCCACTTCTAGGAATCTAGAATGATTTTTGAGGTTAAGTCAATTGTGAAAGTTTGGCCCAGTTGGTTTATTGGTTTCCAAATTAACGGGGAGTGGATTTTTAGCCATTCTCTTGAGATTTTACAAATCTTCAAAGGTGAAAAAGAGAATATAAGCATGTGGTTGAATTTTGATATAGAAAACATATTCATGGTTTTTCAAGCATATTTTTCTCGCACTATTTTATCAAATCCTTCACTCCCTAGAAGAATTCGGAAAATCTCATTTCCTAGTGAGAATCAAGATCCTAAGGACTTGCAAGTGGACCCCTTGTAATTGAGTGCCATCCACAAGCAATTGAAGGGTAAGTAACTTTTGCTAATTGCATCTCATGCAACTCTTGATGTATTTTGCCTTATTTTTCACATAGACCCACATAACTGTGCACCATCTATGTTGCGAGGTGTTAAGTCAAACCTACCAATCAAACTTTGATTCAAAACGAACACCACAACATACCCCGTGACTGAGTGCTAATGTGTGGGCATTCCTGATTCAAAGGTGCATCTCATGCTAAGTGTATGCTCACATCTTTCCTTATAAGTGTAACCCCGTAATTGAGTGCCATCACCCAAAATCTGTAGTGTCGTCATTGCATACGCTATTGGTAGAAATCATAGATTAATTAAAACTCCTTTTAATTTATATCTATTTTTGACTTAATATTTGAAAAGTACTTAGACATTCTAAGTGGAGGATTTTTGCTTGCAAAGATCTCATCATTTTATCTTGTTATTTAGGTTTTCTATATCCTAACCATGCATCTCATACATCAATAAGATATCAAAATCATAAACAAGTAAATGTGCCTAGAATGCTCATAGGGTGGGATGACCATGAGCCTAACCAAGTAGTGCACTTAGAGCCATAGGTGCACCACCTAGTTGATTTTAAGTGGGTTGATTAAATTTAGCTATTATATGAGTGTATCCCTATACATTCATGGGTCTTCTTGTCTCCAATGGTCTCCTTGCTCCTTGTAATATTTACAAGAGAAAGAAATCCTCACTCTGAGTGATTCTACTCTCATAACATTTACAAGATAGAAATTAAGAGGCATGTAAGCCTTAATTTAATACAACCCTTTTCAACAACTTGAACAAAATAAAATCAATATTAAAGGTTTATGATCATCCCCATTCAATCATCATTTATGAGGGTCAAATCTATATATGCTTGGATTGGGATAGATTCTGAAGGAGTTGACCTGTCTGGTCGAGTAGCTGATTTCTGGGCAGAGTCCTACAATCACAAGCAAACTTTAGACTAGCCGAGGTGCCATCAGCTATGGAACTCTAACGCTCAAGTCAGTATAAGAACGACCAGATAAGATGAGCAGTAGAGTGAGGGCTTTTTAGTATAAAATGGCATACCTTTGGGGAGCTTGGAAAGGGGGTATTTATAGCCTTCCCTAGGTGAGGGATTTGTCTGAGATGACCTTAGCCTCCAAAAAGGATTTTTGTCCTTGCATGAAGGGCTTTAGGTCATCTCCCATTCTTGTACTATTCCGGGTGGCTTCATCTCTAGGTTTTAGGAATATAATAGTACACAAGAGGTGCACCCCCTGTCTAGCGTGGTAGTATAGGTAGTACTGGGGTGGCATGCGCCATTAATGTAGAGGCATGCTGCCCATTAGAGAATTTAATGTGGTAAAGAAGGGATCCCGCAGTGAGTCGACCTGTTTGGTCGACAATGAGGTCGACCTCATGGTGGGTTGACGATATGTAGAAGAGGTAGCTGAACATTATGGTTAGATGGGTCGAGCATCTGACTTCAGATACTTGCCTAGTAGAATGACATCTGCGTTATACAATGCACCCTCTATAAAGAGGTGTGAGGGGTTGACCGAGGTCGACCAAGGTTGACAACGTGATTTGATCTCGAGAATGAAATAGGCTTGATGCTATACTCTTGGGTTTATAGGTTTTAGGTTGGGCCTCTTGGGCTATCCCATATCATGAGTCCCCCCCACTTCAAATTCTAAATAAGAAGATCGACGAGAAGGATTGGGGAGTAGTTTGGTGTAGGGATACGATGGTCCATCGATGAGGGTTTTTAAAAGTCGACCTGGGTTTAACGTGTTTAATGTGTCGATTACATTATGCCAGACGCAGCGTCCAACGACGGTTACGCTATTACTACAAACGCTTGGGTTTCTCACGCTCAAATGTTTATAAATAAGCGTGGTTAAAGTCTTCATTTTATTGCTCTGCATCTAGTTGAATTCTGAGCCAACTACTTTTCCTGCAATTACTTTGTGCCTTAGACTTCATTGAAACCGAGTAAGTCTTTTCCTCAGTTTTATTTTAGTTGCTCCTTTGTTTGAGAAAGGAGAGTAGTGAGGCCACTCATTCTGATTGGTTGGGGGGATCGATAAGTGAGTCGAGCAGCTCTTCTAGCGACGTCTCGAGCTCCAGTAGCTCGAGCAGCGATTGCGCTGTTGGAGGGGGTGATGCTGGGCCAAGTCAGGTCCAAGTGTCGTGTGGTCGACTATTCACCCCTAGCCACTATAGTGAGATAGTGTCTATGATAACCTTTATCGACCTGGCACGTATTAGGCAGGTGTATCATATCCCTGAGAAGTATGAGCTCATAGCACTTGGATCGCCTGATAGGATACATCGACCTCTAGTTGGGTGTATAACTATGTTCAAGGATGCCTTTCGATGTGGTTTTAGAGTTCCCCTTAGTTGGACTTATAGTCGAACTGCTTAGGGGTTTAGAAGTATGTATAACCCAGCTACTACCATATTGCTTCTCGACTATATATAGCTTTGTTGTTTTAATGCACTTATTAGACCAGCCCCCCACTTTCGCAAATTTTTCCAACCTTTTCCACCTTCCAATGTCCCGAAATTCAGGTAGCACCGACGAGTCGGGTTTTTATTACCTTACTGCTCGAGCCTCGCAAAAAATGTCTTGTCACCCTGCCTCTTCCTATGGATAAAAGTGGAAAAAATATTATCTATATGTTCGAGTGGCTGAGGGCTTCAATATCCCGAGAGGGTTGTGGATGGGGCATGTCGAGATGCCTGGTAACTTGACTCCGACCTGGCCCAACACTTACATCGAGACTTGGTTGAGTTTGGTTAGGTGGAGACCTTAGTGTTTATCGAGGAGAGGAGTTTGATGTTAGCTGGCTTATCGCCAGCTTAGCTAGACTTGCCAGCAGGCTATCAACTAGGTAGCTAGTGTTGTCGATTCTTGATTAGCTTATTTATTTGCCGTCCGTTTGTTCGATTCTGATCTTTTACTATTTATGTTGTTGGCAGATTAGGATAAGACTATGACTCGCTCAAGAGCAGAGGCCTTTGGCGAGGGCTTAGAGGAACAAGCAATGTCGCCTAACCACAGCGGCCGGACGAGGGGCTACTCTGGTAGAGGTGGCGCAGCCTGAGGCCATGACATCGTCACTGTCACCCACTATGCTAGCTCAGCCTGTGGTGACTATTGGGAGCAGCTCGATGGGTCGAGGGAAGAGGCCAATGGTCGAGCAGGCTGGACCTGCTCTGAAGATAACAACGGCTGAGAAGGGCAAAGGGAAAGCTACGGGGTTGGGCCAGCCCACTGGATAAGATCTATTTGGTCAGCATGGGGAAGATGTTCTATTCCACTTGCCGAAGCTCCCGTTGCCCCAGTTCGCGATGGTGTCGAACATAGATGTGCACAATTCATACTCCTAGAGATGGCGGGGTTGACTGAGGCCACTCCGTTAAAGGTGATGATGGCCGGACTGTTCACGTCCGACTAGAAGAAACTCATGGGGAGAATGTTGCACTCAGAGCTATAGCTTAATACTCTAACATGGTAAGGGTCTGGTCGATAAATTTATCTTATTGAATTTTAATTTTATTTGATTTTCTAGTCAAGTACCGCTCACTCATAACGAATCGTGTTTTTCATGTGAGCCTGTTAGGCTACCATTTTTACAGGAGGTTAGAGCTAGCCCCAACTAACTGTGAACATCTGTAGGAGGACGAAGACTTGGAGACTCTAAAGGGTCAGCTTGAGTCTTCATAGACGAGAGTCGAGGAGCTGAACAGGGAGGTCGAGGAGCTCAACAGCCTATTCCAATTAAAGGATAGTCAGCTAGTTGTCGCGATCACTGAGAAGACCAGGATGGACAAGCTGCTGAACTAGGCCAGGGTGGATACGCAGCATGGTTATGAGTCTAGTCGAACAGCCGGGCGGAATGTGGTGATCCAAGAAGCTCAAGCTGAATTATACAGGAAGCTGCCTTTAATGCGGCGATAGGTTGTACAACAATTCATGCTATGCTCAGCATTCCAGGATGCCAGTGTTGTCTTTTCATTAGATGACGTTAAGAATGCATTCGAAAAGGCGATCAAGCAGCTGGAGTATTTGGGCTATGCTTTTCAAGTAGAGGATAAAGATCACATTAGCCACATCCTGGACGAGCAGCTGCAGATGTATCCAGAGGCCGACAAGGCTGAAAAGGAAGCTACAGAGACCCCTGTGGTTGAGGGAGCTGTAGAGACTCCTCATACCGAGCCCCTGACTTCAGCGTAGAAAAAGGCGGCCGAAGTGGCGAAGAAGTTTGATGAAGTGGCAAAAGAGTTTATCTTTGAAAACAAGTTTGTGTTCAAGATTCACGACTGTATGGTCGACGCCGTTGAGAATCTCCAGCCGGTCATAGGTGAATTCTTGGCCGACGAGGTAGGGCTCTCTCGACCCCCGACTGTTGCCATTCCACTTGCTATTGTAATACCCGAGTAGGGGACGAACAACCCCGTGGTGGTCCCCGTCCCTTCGAGCGACGAAGTCGATCAGGCAATTGAAGAGGGTGGTCGAGGTGCACCTACTGAGGGCGCGAGGTTGACCAATCATTGAGCTGTTTGCCTTTCATGTTTGATTGCCCTGCGTGGCGTTATTTTGTTGATGATTGTTCATTGTACTTTTATTTTTACTTTCCAAATTATTGTGGCTGAAAAGCCTTAATCTTGGCAGCTGGAAGCCTACTTGGTCGACTATAAACAATCCATTTGTTTATTTGATCTCGACTGGAGAGCCTTGAATTGACGACTTGAAACCTGCTTACTTCAGGGTCAACTATAAATGATCAATTTGTTTATTTGATCTCGGCTAGAGAGCCTTGAATTAGCGGCTTGAAGCATGCTTGGTCGAGTTCAGGGACGATTGTAAACGATCAATTCATCTATTTGATCTCAGCTAGAGAGCTTTAAATTGGCGGCTTGAAACCTGCTTGGTCGACTTCGGGGTCGACGTAGAAAGTGTATTTGTAGAAAGTGTCGAAAATTTCATTTTAACAAGGGAATACAACGGAGACCAATGGTCTCTTTACGCATAGAACTTCTTTAAATTTATAGCATTCCAGGGTCATGGTAGTTCATTGTCGTGTAGGTCCGCTAGTCGGTATGTGTTTACTTTGACACCTTAATCACGAAGTATGGCCCTTCCCATTTCGGCTCAAGTTTTCCTACGTTCCTTAACATCTCAACTTTCTTGAGGACGAGATCACCGACTTTGAAGCTTTACGGTCGAACTGCTTTGTTGTAATGTTCTATCATTTTTTATCTGTACCACTGCATCATGTTATAAGCTTCATGTTGCAGCTCATCGATGGTTTCCAGGTCGAGTGCCCGTTCGGATACATTTCTGACTGGATTATAATGGATTACCCGAGCAGTATGCTGTATTAATTCGGATGGGATGACTACTTCGGAGCTATAGACCAAGTTGTAGGGACTTCGACTAGTGGCTATTCGCAGGGTCATTCCGTATGCCTAGCTTGCTTCTTCTTGTTCCTTCTAGTCGAGCCTTGAGGTGGTAGAAGATAGTTCTATTCGTGACCTCAATCTAACCATCAGCCTGGGGTTTTCTGACTGAGGTAAAGTGTTGGTTGATCCTCAAAGCCTCGCACCAATTCCTTATGTTCTTACTTTGGAATTGGGTGCCATTGTCTGAGATTAGAATTTTAGGTAAACCAAAGCGGCAAACGATGTTCTTCCAAATGAAACTCTTGATGGCCGCATCAGTTATTTTGGGAACTGCTTTCTGCCTTGACCCAATTAGTAAAGTATTCGACCGTGATAATGATGAATTTTTGTTGACCTGATATCTTTGGTAAAGATCCGAGTATGTCGATACCCCATTGATCGAATGGCCATGCGATCTCTACGCTTATCATTGAAGCTGCTGGTTGGTGTGCTATATTTGAGTGGAACTGCCAGGATGGACACTTTCTAGCGAAGTCGATAGAGTCTTTTAATAATGGGGGCTAGAAATACCCGTATCGAACAACTTTATGTGCAAGGGATCAACCTTTAGAATGGTTTCCGCATATGCCTGTGTGTATTCCGTGAAGGACTTCACGTGCTTGGTCGGGCGTTAGGCATCTCAAGGGTGGTCATGATACCGATCTTCTATAGAGCTGTCCATACTCGTCGAGGGCAAATTTGGCTGCTCAACCTCTAATCCTACACACTCTGTTTTATCTTCGAGGATGGTCCCTTGGCTTAGGTAGAGCTTAATTGGGTCTTACCAAGAGAAAAGTTCTTCTTCAATGCTCGCCACCATGTTCTGATCATGAATATTTATAGAGGGTTTGCTGGCGACTAGAAACGTTATTGTCCTTTCTCTGGTTCCTCTCGTCAAGCTTGCAAACTTGGAGAAGGCGACCGCCTGATCATTTTCTAGTTGGGGTACTTGGTTGAGGGTAAAACTCTTGAACAACTATTGTAATTTTTTCACTTTGGCCAGGTACTGACTGATATTTTTTTCTTTGGCCTCGAAGTTTCCTTCAACCTGCACTGCGACTAGCTGAGAATCAATGATTGCTACTAACTGCTCGACGCCGCGAGCTGCTACCATGTTCATGTCGGAGATGAGGGCTTCATATTCTGCCTCGTTATTGGTGACTAGAAAGTTGAGTTTGATTGTGAAATCATATTCCTTCGCGAGTGGGGAGTGGAGTGAGACACCAATTCTACCTCCCAAGGTGGTTGTTGATCTATCAACGTGTAATGTCCATAAAGAGGAGTTCTGGTGATGTTGGTCGGGGAGGTCAAGCCTCTCGACAACAAAATCAGCTAGAACATGTGCTTTTATAGTGGTCCGCTATTAGAATGTGATGTCAAATTCCTCAAGCTTGATGGCCCACTTAGTCAACCTTCCGAACGTGTCTGGCTTCAACAACACCTATTTTAACGGCTGATTTGTTAACGTTATGATCACATGAGACTAAAAGTAAGGCTGTAGCTTCTGTGCTGCTGTAACCAGGGCGAGGGCGAACTTCTCAATTTCCAGATAATTGTGCTCGGGCCCCTATAGTGCTTTACTACAATAGTAAATAGGTTGACGAGTTTTGTCCTTCATCGAGACCAAGACCGAGCTAATCGAGGTGGTAGACACGGCTAGATAGAAGTGTAGAACTTCTCCTAGCTCATGTTTGGTGAGCATGGGTAGTGAGGAGAGGTATTTCTTAAGATCGACTAGAGCATGGTCGCACTGCTCCGTCCATTGGAATCCCACTTTTTTCGCACTCCTAAGTATTTTGAAAAAGAAGAGACTCTTGTCAGCTAGTATTGCAACGAACCTTCCAAGGGCTATTATTCTGCAGACCAGGTACTGTACGTCCCGAATTGTTTGTGGCGAGGTTATATCCAAAACTGCCTGAATCTTCTGTGGGTTTACTTCGATCCCCTTTTGACTAACCATGTAACCCAAGAACTTACCTTCTCAAACCCTAAAGGAACATTTGTTGGGGTTTAGTTTCATACCAAATGCTTGCAGTATTAAGAAGGTATGGTTGACGTCGATTAGGTGACCCTCAGCTTTTTCTGTCTCGACAATCATGTCGTCGACGTAAACTTCCATAGACTTTCCAATCTCGTTCTTGAACATGAAGTTGACTAACCTTTAGTAAGTTGCTCCTGTGCTTTTGAGCCCAAAAGGCATGACCAAGAAATAATATATACTATTGGGGACGACAAAAGAGGTCATGTCCTTGTCTTCGGGTGCCATGAATATTTGATAATAGCCTTGAAATGCATCCATCATACTTAATAATTCGCAACCAGCAGTGGAATCGACTAATAAATCTATACAAAGCAGGGGGTAAGCATCTTTACGGAAAGCTTTATTCAAATCCGTAAAGTCATTACACATATGCTAGTTTCCCTCATTCTTACAACATTACAAAGCCAAGAGGGATATTGAATTTCTACAATATATCCTGCTTCTAAGAGTTTGTTGACCTTTTCTTCGATGATCTGGGATCTCTCAGCGTTGAAAGTCTTCGTCTTCTACTTAACTGGTTTGTACGAGGGGTCCACATTAAGGCGATAGACAACGAAACTTGGGTCGATTCCCTGGAGATCAAAAGCTTTCCATGCAAATACATCGATGTTTTTGCGGAGGAAATAGACCATGAGACACTCCATATGATGGCCCATATCGTTTTTGATCTGAGTGGTCTTGTTGGGGTTTCTAGGTTGCAGCTTGATTATTTTGAACTTCCTGTCTGCCTCTCCTCTGGTTCCGCTGTAGAGGCATCCCCCGAGGGCTTTAGATGAGGTCACGTCTTCTGCTTATTGGATTCGATTGAAATGGTATTGCAACGCCATGCTTCCTTAATATTGCGCAAAAGCTTGCATGTATCTGCTAAGGTTGGAAATTTGATCTTTCTGTGGTAGGTCGAGATAATGGCTAGGAAGTCGTTCAAGGCGGGTCGACCAATGATGACGTTGTAAGCGAATGGAACGTCAACGACCAAGTAGTTTATCATGAGGGTTCTGTTGTGAAGGGCATCTCCAAATGAGGTGGATAAGTTAATAGATCCTTCCGGGATGATTTTCGATCTACTAAACTCGACCAATGGTGTATGGATTGGCTCAAATTTCATTTGTCCCAAATTTATTCTTTCTAAGGTTGACAAGAATATGATGTTGGCGGAGCTGTCGTTGTTGACCAGGACCTTCCTCATTTCAAAATTCGCAATTCCGACTGACATGACCATTGGGCAGTCCATCTTTCAGCCAGTACCTTTGTTCGCAAGGTGGGCGAGGTCAGCGTTAGTGAAAGAGATTGGTTCTGCACTTGTTGAGACTGGAACACCATTTCGATCGGAATAGATTTGGTCGATTCTAGTTGTCGTTAGGTCTGCCTTCTGGCAGACTTCGAGTCCCCCCTAGTGGGACCCCCAGCAATCATATCAATTTCTCCTCGAGTGGGTGGGCGAGGATCCTGGGTAGGTTTCTTTCCTTTATCCTCATTTCTTGGGCTAACCAACCTTTCTCTATGGGGAGTCTAGTCGGCTTTGCCCCCTTCTTGTCTGGCATGCTCATCGATGTATTTTTTGAGATGGCCTTGTCAAATTAGCCTCTCGATCTCATCGTGCAGGTTAAAACAATCTTCCGTGTCATGGCCATTTTGCTTATGAAGATGACAATACTTTTTTTATTTTCTCATGGCTTCTGTCTCGGCCAATTTCCTGGGCTTTTTCAGAAAGTTATCGTGCTGAATGGTGAACAACACCTCTTTCCTCAGGAGATTAAGTGGGGTATAATCATGGAAGCGCTTAATGGGAGATCGGCGATCCTTTCTATGCTGGCGATCATCTTTTTCCTTGTTCTCCTTCTTGTCGACCTCAGGATTACCATATTTAAGTTTGTTTAGTCCTCTTGAGTCATATATCTTTCTGTGAGGTCGAGCAGCTCTTCCATCGACCGGGAAGGGGGGGTTGTACACCAATGCATTGGCACATTCTTTATGTTTGAGGCCCAAGAAAAGCACGTCGATCAGGAACTTGATCTAGGGGCTATCAATCTTCAACACTTCTGTATTAAACCTGGTGAAGAAGGTGTGAAGGGATTCTCTTTCATTCTACTTCATTATGTGTATGTGGGTATGAGAGAGGTTTGCCTTCTTTTGGCTGGCAAACTGGTGCAGAAATTTGTCACACAACTGGTCATATGAATGTATCGATGCTGGCTCCAGTTTAATGAACCAATCGTGCGCAATCCCCTGAAATGTAGTCACCAACATCTTAGCGTTGATGTAGTCATTATGCCCATGCAGCTACATCATGTGTTCGAGTTGCATTAAGTATTCATTGGGGTCCGACGAGCTATCATATCGAGGCAAGCTGGTTAGGACCTTGGTATCCACGGTGATGCACTCGCCGATGATCTCCTGGACAAAAGGGGATTCCCTCTCTCGGTGAATCCTGGATGGCCGATCATGGTAGTGGTTGTTCTCAGTGTTTTTCCTCAAAATCTCCTCCAAACGCCTATTTAGCTGCTAGACTTGATGAGATATCTCCTCCCACTCCTCTCTATCATCTTGAGATGCGTTTCTGCACGGCTAAGGTTTGGCACACTCGACCCTATCGTGCTGCAGGGCTAGAATAGGTCGAACGCCATGATCAATGAAATATGCCACTTCTTCAAAGGGGGTAGGTCAGGCCATTTCCTTAGGAAAACGCCAGAGACTGGTTTCTCGTCTCGAGGGAAGTTGCTTGGACTCTGGTCGGCCATGATTTTCTCTGAGCGGTTTCTCTTCAAAGGGCGTCGGTTGCGAGGTAGCACTAATTGCCTATTCTGGTTGGACAGCGTGTCGATTCAGAGCGGTAGAGAGTTGAGCAGAAATTTACGCAGATATCTGCTCACTAATGAGTTGCATTAGTTGGGGCATGGTTAGGGTGATTACCTATTCCGACTGGGCACTCGATCCTAGCACGCCATGTTCTTGCTGGAGTTGGGGAGGGGGAGTAGTAGATCTCCTATTCTTTTCTCTTTCTGAGGCAACTCACCTAGTGTTAACCATTTTTTGATTACGGACTCAGAGTTTCCCACAGATGGTGCCAAATGATGAGGGTAAATCTATATATGCTTGGATTAGGATAGATTCTGAAGGAGTCAACCTGTCTAGTCGAGTAGTTGATTTCTTGTAGGGCTATAAATTGATATTCGAAAATCCATTTACCGTTTGCATTCGAATCCGTTTATAGGGCTATTATCCGTATCCATTTAAAGCGAATATTATTCATATCCGATTAGTAGACATCCGACTATAAACGGATATGAATATGGTAAATGCATGTTCGATCCGTTTAATATCCGCTCCGAATACATATCCGTTGCATATATTCGATTATCCGTAATTTAATTAAATCGTTATCCGTATCAGATAAATAATATTTAAAAAATTATTATATTTAATATATTCTATTTTAATGTATTTTAATATATACATATATAAATAATATTTTAAAAAATGACCATATATAATATATTATTGTACATAATAAATTATTTTTATTTATAGATTATTAAACTTCATAATCTATATATAAATGAATATATGTATAAATTAGTAATTAAAGAATTAATAAAAAAATTAGACTGTAATGATGATAATTAAATAATATTAAATCAAAAATATTTAAAAATTAATATATAAATGATAAAATTAATCAATATAAAATTATTGTTGCTTTACTTTATAATTAATTTATATTGGTGTCATTTTATTAATATTAATTAATCATAAAGTGAATCAATAATTATAAAAAAATTAACTAAATTAAATATAATTAACTTTTTAATTCTAAAATAAAATTGTAAAATACTAAAATTATAAACTAGTTAAGGGGACATTAAGATTTAAGAAGGTGTTCAAGCGAGTTTATAATCATCTTAAAACATTTTATAAGCTCTTAAGGTAAGATGTTAAGAGTTTATAAGGTATCAAAAAATAATTGATAAATTTTTCTAAAAAATAACTTATAAGCTCTTAAAATAAGATGTTAAGAGTTTATAAGCTCTTTTTATGAAAGTTAGGAATTCCTAACTAATTTTTAGGATATTAACAAACTCCTTTAATTTTAAGCATATTAATTATAAAATTGTCATTATTAACACTTTAGAGGCTCCAAAATTTTATTTTATCTAAACACTTTAAATAATTTTAAAAAAAGATATAGCAACTTACAAGCTTCGAAAATATGGTATAAGATACATGAGCTTATAAGACCTATTAAATAAGTTTAGCCAAATACCTTCTAAAAGGTATTTGACAAAACTTATTTAAAATATCTTATAAGCTCCTGTATGTTATAAAGATATTTGACTAAACTTATTTAAAACATCTTATAAGTTCCTGTATGTTATAAAAAGGTATTTGGCTAAACTTATTTAAAACGTCTTATAAGCTCCTATATGTTATAAGATGTTTTTGGATCTCCTGCATCTTATAAGATATTTTTCAAACTTATAAGATGCCATGTTTTTGTTTAAAAATAAGTTCTCAAAGTATTTGGATAATAAGATTTTGGAGCTTATAAGGTATTAGTAACGACAATTTTATAATTAATATGATTAAAAAGGGAGCTTATTAAAATTTTAAAAATAAGTTAAGAACTCTTTACTTTCTTAAAAAGTTCTTATAAGCTTTTAACATCTTATTTTAGGAATTTTATAAGTTATTTTCTTAAAAAATTACAAAATACTGATATCTTATAAAATATTTTGAGAAGTTTATAAACTCACGCAAAAAACTTTTAAATATTTTACAATATCTAACATATACATAAAATATAAGATGAACATATCATTTCATAATTTTATTTTGTACATTTTTACTATTATTAATTTAAAAAATAAATAAAATTTATCTAAATATAAAATCTCTCAACTTTATAAATTTTAAACCCCAAAATATTAATGATAGAGAATATTTTATTGATTAATATTGTTATATCTACATATCTAAAATTAAATGTCAATATTCGATAGCCATCGTAAAAACTAATTTTTTAAAATTATATTAAAATATAACATATAAAAATATTAAGTATCAAAATATAAATCAGAAGCGTATATAATTAATTAATGAATAATTAAAATTTAAAATTTTAAAAATTAATTACAACAATTAAATAAAAATTATCAAAATAAAATATAAAAAAATATATAAAAAAAGTGACCAAATCACTATTTACTAAACTCTACCTCCCATTTATTCCAATTTCATTTCCCTCCGCATTTTCACTCACGTCGCACAGCCGTAGGTTTCTTCCTTTCTTAGTTTCTCTTCATCCTTTCTTTCATTTTTTTTTTCTAAATGTATGCAGGTTTTCTTCTCACCAGCAAGATCCCGTGGCGGAGGCCAGTTTTCTTCTTTTCTCAGTATCTTTTCTTCCTTTCTTTCTTTCATTTTTTTTTAAATATATGCATGTCTTCTTCTCACCGGCAAAAACGCCGGCAAGATCCCGGGCCTCCACGATGCCAAAGCAAGAGCCAGCAAATCTACTAGCTCTTGCCACGGGGCTGGCGTCCCCGTCGTGAGAGCGAGCAGATTTGTTGGCTCTTGGGGGAGGCGATGGCGCTGGCATCCTCGTCGGCCTAGCCCCATCATTTTTGCTAGGTCGCGGTCCTGCAGTAGCAAGGGGGGCCAGGGCAGCAACAGGGGGAGGGCCAGCAACTACTGCCTTGGCCTCCCACCCAAAAACTAGCTTTTTTTTTTTTTTTTTAATTCTCCTCACCCCTATTTTTTATTTTTTATAATTAATAAATTATAGTAATGTTTTATTTAATTGTGCAAGTTTAATGAGAAGTTCAAGCATGTTTATATTGTTGGACTATGTGAAGATTTTTCTTGTATTGAAATTAATTTTTATTTTGTTTATTTTGGATTGTTGTACTATATATTGAAAATTGTTATTTATTTTGATTCTTGAGGAGATTTGTATGTTTGGTTAATCTTTGGAGTATGCTAATTTTATTGTTTGTTTGTTGTTTTTTTCTAGATTTTATTATGTTATTTACATCATTATATTTTTAATAAAATTTATTAGAACAAAATATGCATTTTATTATAAATTAAGATATTCCGATATTCGAATATTCATAAACGGATATTCAGAATAATTATAATCGGATACTAATATATCCGAATTCGGATAATATCCGGCGGATACGAATTCAGATGTTATAAAAAAATATCCGTTGGATACAAATATGGATACGGATACGGTAAAAATTAAATGGATACGGATACAACATATCCGATCTGTTTAATATCCGTTTACAGCCCTAATTTCTGGGTTGAGTCCTGTAATCACGAGCAAACATCAGGCTAGCCGAGGTGCCTCGAAACGCTCAAGTTAGTATGAGAACGACTAGATAAGATGAGCAACAGAGTGAGGGCTTTTTAGTATAAAATGACATACCTTTGGTGAGCCTGGAAAGGAGGTATTTATAGCCTTCCCTAAGTGAGGGATTTATCTGAGATGATCTTAGCCTCCAGAAAGGGTTTTTGTCTTTGCATGAGGGGCTTTGGGTCATCTACCATTCTTGTACTATTCTAGGTGGCTTCATCTCCAGGTTTCAGGGATAAATTAGGACATTGGAGATGAGCCCCCTGCCTAGCATGGCAGTATTAGCGGTACTGGGGCGGCATGCGCCATTAATGCGGAGGCATGCCACCTATTAGGGCATTTAATGTGGCAAAGAAGGGATTCCACAATGAGTCGACCTGATTGGTTGACATAGGGTCGATCTCCTGGTGGGTTGACGATCTATAGATGAGGTAGCCAAACATTATGGTTGGATAGGTCGAGCGTCTGACTTCGGATACCGGCCTAGTCAAATGACACCTGCGTTGTATGGTGCACCATCTATAAAGAGGTGTGAGGGGTCGATCGAGGTCGACAACATGATTTGGTCCCGAGGATGGAATGGGCTTGATGCTATACTCTTGGGTCTATAATTTTTGGGCTGGGCCTCTTGGGCCATCCCATATCAATCATCCATTCAGTAATTAAATGAGCAATAAATAAATCTAGAATCAACAATTAATTCCAACAATTAAATACTTATCTCATAAACAATCAATTGGTCAAGCAAAAATAAGCATAACATTTATGCACCTCATTTTTGGACAAAATTGGAGATTAACTTGAACAAGTTTCTAAAAGCAATAAAAAATGTCAAACATAATTTTTAGAACATACACAACTCTTGTACACCTATCTAGAAATCATTTTTGGTCACTTAAGGAACACAGAAATAGGCTCAAAACCCATGCCAACCAAAATTGGTCGCTGCTACCTTGGCGGTGTGCACGGCTGGGCAGCAGGTGTGCCCGCTTCCCTGCTTGTGTGCGGCCACGGTGCGGCAACACCCCTGTTTTGAGGTTGGGACCGAGTCAAGTCAATTTTGGCTCAACTTTTGTGTACCAAAAATTTTAGGACACATCCTAATCATCAAACCACACATTTTAGATGAAATTCCAAATTTAAAAAGCCTTTCAAAAATGGAATTTTAAGTGCTCAAACGTGCTTCAAACTTCAAGTTCAAGTAACAATCATATTCTTCAAAATTTCCAACAAAACTCCAATCAAATTTGGATCCAAAAATGACCAAAACAACTTAAGGCCAATAAACACACACTATATCAACATATAACATCAATTAATGCCAAATCAACATTCAACATTCATAGCTATGAATTAAAACATACTAATCATATGAATTAATACTTAAAACACATATTAGCATGCTTTCAATTCATCCATCAAGAATCCACACACAACATCATCCAAACACTCCAATCCATCATATGAATCAAGAATTGGATGATTTTGATCAATCCATCACATGGATCAATCAATCAAAAAATCCAAAATAAAGCATAAATTAAGCTCCGATACACTTGAAAGCAAGTAAAGCAGTAGGATCCAATAACAAAACTTCAAAATCATAAATAAACTAGTGCTTACAAGCAACCAAGGATCTAAAAATGCTTTAGGATTCATATTTGGTTTAAGAGTTACCTTGAAAAGCAAAATCCAAAGGTAGATTGAAGAACTCCTTCTTCAAACAGAATCTGCCACACAGTGGCGCAGCTGGAAGCAAACAATTTTTGACCAATTCAAAACTCTAAAAAAATAATGAAAAAATTCCAGTAGATGATAAACTCCTTGAGGAAGCTGTTGGAACAAATTTCAGCTCAAAAATTCTCCTGAACCTCCTAGAAAAAAATCAACAATGGACTGGTCTCGCAGGTGGATCTCCAAAGGCTTAGCAACCCATTTATTTTGCCTCTATCGAAATGATCCATACACCAATCCAAATCCTAATACTCCTCACTTTTATCAGGAGAAATAGAGGAGAGTCAAGAAGGATATGGCCGATTTTTGGGTAGGAAGAAGAAGAGGAAGGTGATCTTCAACACATGAATGAACACCTTAAAATGGAGGGAAAAGTGAGAATCTAATTCTTCACTTGCTTGAATGCTAGATTTTCGCCCCCCCACCCCCATCACTCTTATCTATATATAGAGTGAGGATGGTGTGATGGCATCACACCTTCCTCGGGGGGGAGGGAAGGACCGCCAACATGCATGCGTTGCATGCTTAGTTGGCAAATTCAAATCTAATTTGAATTTGTGTGTATTTCAATTACATTTGAAATCTAATTTCAAATTAATTAAATGCCAATCATTTCAATTTTTCCTCCAAAGAATATTCTCCTCATTAATTAAATTAAATAATTCTTGACTTAACTCTTAAGTCAACTAGCTTAACTCTTTAAGCTTAATTTTGTTAACTCAACTTTTTAAGTTAACTTGACCAATTGATGGTCATATGGCACTAAATAATTAAATCTTTAATTATTGGTCTAATTAAACTCTTTAAATTATTTGATCAATTTTACAATTAAATTAATCAAGCCAAATTGACCTCAATTTTGGATCATCCCAAAATCGGTCTCCATGGAGAGAATTTTCTAACACTTAGAAAGTTCCTCCATTACTTAGGAAATGTAATTAGCTTTTGTGTGTGATCTGATAGGTTCTACCATTCATTGAACATGGGCTCACAACTTCTTGTGACTTTAGAATATCATATATTCCTTTTAGTTTAAACCCATTTAAACTAATAGACTCAATTCAATTAATCTTCATTAATTGAAGAGTACCCAATCTCCATGGTTAATTCCAACTTCAAGCCCATGGAGTCCAACTAATTGACCGAAATGAATACTTTTGGAGAACCATCATAGCTCTGTGCATACCATGCAAATACAATCATTCCATCTCCTATCTCCTGAAAGAGGCCTAGAACAAGATATTTGTCAATTCCCTAATAGCTTTGATACTATATCTCTATTTTCAATGTTCGATTCCACTTTATGACCTTATCTTTGGAAAACTCCTTTTTCAAATTGTCATACTGCTTTGTGCAAGGAATCCTTGGAATCAATCATTATAGAATACATAGAGATGTACTTGCCTTTCACAAAGACAAAGAGTCAGATTCTATCTTAGTTCTTAGAAACCTCTATGTCTAAGTAGCTCATGCCCAATCATCACCCGAACAGCCCGCTAAGTGACCAGAGAGGAGTTAAGGCATGAGGATCTAAATACAAGGTTGCCATGGATCCTCAGATCAAATGACTAATTATATGCACTAGTGTGAGCAGGAGAACTTTGCCACTGCAAACTTGCCACTTCGGCTATCAGTGGATTCTCTGATGGGTTGTCAGTGCTCTGTTTCCTAACAAACACCCACCAATATGCATCTATATCTCATATGGGATTGCTCATGGAACGGAGCAATATCCAACTCTTTGGATCTATGTATCAATCGTACAAGTCTATCAGGATCTTAGATACCCTGTCTCATAAGATCCTATGAATTGGAAGAATTAAGATCATGATCATGTAAGACTTATTCCATGATCACCACCCAGTATATGACCAAGTCCCATAGTCTTGTATGATTTAAGGGCTTCAACCAAATGCCAGTGAAGTAAATATAAGCATAAGATGAAGATGTCCATATGTCCCTAATGATGTGGATCACTAATGTGACAGTAAGCTTAAACTCTTTTCTCTTATGGTCTAGTAGTCCTCACTCTTGGCTAAGGTAGCCTTTCATTATTCATTTCCTTTTATCTAGTTCTAAGTGAATGCATTAATGCCTAGTTTTGTTCTGGGTAGCTAGAGAAGCTTTGAAGGTTTTGGAATAGGTGGCTGAACTGAAGAAGCAGTTAGTTGTAGGTAAAGAAAAGCAAGTAAGGGTGGTAGCGAGCGGCAAGAAGTTAGATGGCCAACTCCTTGATAGCCTTCACCAGATCGAGAAAGAGATATGTAAGGCCTGGAAGGAGGTCGTCACGAGACGTGGATGAATTCCTCGAACTCTTTCCTTGAACTAAGTAGGGTAGGATTATTAAGAGACTTACTTTGAAAGTTGCCTCTCGAACTTCATCAAGTCACATAAGTTTAGAGAGATCGCCAAAGATATAGCCTTTAAGTACTACTATCACGATTGTGATTATTATCGTGATGACATGATGAAGCATGGTAAGTTTCTTGATGGAGGTGATTGCCTAAAGTTCTTCTTGAGGGACAATGGACTATTTTGATTACCTGGATTAGAAGATAAGGCTGATAAGGGATTTAAAGAGGTGATACTACTATAGAAACAACCAACTTGTCCCCATTTGAGGCAGCTAACTCGGTCCCCCCCGAATTTGCTTAAATCTGCCTTTTCCAAAATTTGTGGATGTATGGACGATCTTTTTATTCCCCTTTACATTTTTTGGAACTTTTACCTGCTTTTATTTTGAATGCTTATGTATTAAGATATTTCCTCCTTTTTGGTTTTATGAAGTGGTATGTTCCATTTGTTCTTTTAATATGCATGTTGCTAAGTCATGCGAGTATTTACCTCAGTTTTAAATTTCATATTTCTCTTTGTTTTAGTTGGAGTAAATCCAGTTCGAACTTGTAAGAGCTATTGCCCTGTCATTTAATCACAAACCTAAAAGTATCAATCATCATTCTATCAAGTGAAGGCCAAAACATCATTTTACATCTTTTCAAAATGAACATGTGCTGCAAATGTTCAAAGAAAATACGAAATAACCAAATTGTCCAAAATCAAATTAATAAAGACACAAATGCTAAAATAGAAATTATCTAAATGAAAAAAAAAAATTAATTCAAAATGTTCCAAAGCTTCGAAAATCGAGGTATCTTCCAATTCATAAGCTTCACACATAGCTCTTTACTGGCCTTGTAAGGTCCTTTCCAGGCAAGTTTGAGTTTCCTAATAGGTCAAGTGGCTTCTACTCTTCTGAGCACCAAGTCCCTATCTTCCAATAGGTGAATTCACTTCCTTATTGAAAACTGTCTACATCCTCCGCTTACACTTAATCATTCTCTTTTACTCTTTCCCCCTTATCTCTTTTGTCAGGTTAAGGTTCTGTTTGGCTAGTTCTTTATTATAGTCTGGTTCATAATATCTGACTTGATGGATTTCTATCCCAATTTTCGTTGGGATCAATACATCTATTACATAAACTATACTATAAGGAGCATCTCTGGTGTTGCTTCAGACAGTATCTCGGTATGTGAAGTACCCTAGATAGTCCCTCTATCCTACCTGCTAGAAACCTTTGTAACTTGGTCTTAAGCCTATATAAAATGGTTATCTTGGTTATCTCCACTTGTCCATTACTTTGGGGATGCACTACAAAACTAAACCACTAGACTATCTTCATCACTTTACACCAGGCCTTTACTCTTTTCCTTTGAACTACCATCCATTATCCAAAACTAGTTCTCAAGGTAGATAGCTGACCTCATTCTACCACAAAACTTCAACACTTTGCTCTCAGTTATCTTAGCCAAAGCTTTCACCTCAACCCACTTGATGAATGAATCAATTGCCACCAATAAGAACCTCTACTATACGGTTGCCATTAGGAGGAGTCTCACTTCATCTATCTCATATTTAGCAAAAGGACATGTGGAGCTTATCATAGTCATCTCCTGGGTAGATTGATATAGGACATTTGCATTTATCTAACACTTTTCACATCTTTTAACAAATTACTATGCATCAATTTTCGATGTAGGCTAAAATAAGCTAGCTCTTGAGACTTCTCTAGCTAGGGCTATGCCTCCAAGATAGTTACTACGGCATCCCAAGTGTATTTTTGTAATCACATATCAACTTCTTCCCCTGCTAAACATCTCAACAAAAGGTGTGCAAAGACTGTCGATATAAAATGCAATATACTAAAACAAAACTTATAGCTTGTGGTCGTAGTCTTTTGTCATTAGATTCTTCCCTCGGTAAGTGCCATATCAAAGGTGCTCTCCAATTATTTTCTGACTAAATTACATTTACCTTACTCTCTATGCTAGGCCAACTCACCTCTTGGACTTGTATCTCCCTAATTCCCACTCCTACAAGTGAACTACCTATTCAAGCTTACTAGTCAGCTTGGATATTTTCTCCTCAGGATACTTGTTAGAGGTCAAACTCCTCAAACTTTCTCTTCAACTCTTCCATCTTTTTCAAATACCTTTCCATTCTTTGCTCTTTAGCGTCATATGTTTTCTATTTCGATACCAGCTACAAGTTGAAAATACTATGATTTGTCTGTGCCATTAGCTAATGCCATTTGGAGTCCCATGATGAGGGCTTCGTACTCAGAATCATTATTGGATACTTTGAGAGCAAATTTGACTGCAAAGTTCTTGACATCACTTCGGGCCTAGTGACCGCAATACCTGCCCCACTTCCTATGCTCTTGGAGGAACTATCCATATCAACGAACTACTGTTTGTTTTCCTTTGATACGATTATGACCTCTACTAGAAATCTACCAAGGTTTGTCCCTTTATGGTTGTATGGGGCTTATACTCAATATCATACCCTCCCAACTCTATTGCTCACTTCACTATTCTACCAAACACTTCCAACCTACTAAGTATTTGTTTAAGGGGTTGATTTGTCCGACCACGATAGCATGACTTAAGAAGTATGACCTTAATCTCTGAGCTGTAACCACTAATGCTAGGGCTATCTTCTCAATTTCATGGTAGCTCAGTTAAGTATTTTGAAGTACCTTATATAAAATATCAAATTAGAATTCTGCCTGGCTCTTTGCTTAAGGCAGACCTGACCACATGTTCTAAGACAGCTAAGTAAACATACAAAGTTTTGACTAGATTGGGCTTCGTGAAAAGAGGTAGCTACCCCAAATATCGCTTCAACTCCTTGAAAGCTCTTTAGGCCTTATCTCCCTACTTAAATCTACCAACTTACCTAAAAACCTTGAAGAATAGGAGGATGCACTCAAGAGCTCGATATGAATTATATTAAGTGCTGCTAGTTCAATCAGTCAAGTGATGTATATCTTTGATAGTCTGAGGAAGTGCTAGGTCTTACACATCTTTGACTTTAACTAGGTTGGCTTTGATCCCTCTTTATGTTACCAGATATCTTAAGAACTTTTCCCTTCGAACGCCAAAGGAACATTTAGCAAAATTATGCTTTATATTAAACTGCCTCAACGCACTAAAAGTCTCTTGCAAATTAGCTATATGATCAACAACTTGGAAGCTTTAAACTAACATATTATCTATATAAGCTTCCATATTCCTCCCAAGCTGATTGTAGAAAATCTTATCCACCAACCTTTGGTACGTAAACCTTACATTTGTGAGCTCAAGGGGCATAACAACATAATAATATGTACCATTAGAGGTGATAAAGCTTACTCATTTTCTATCATCAAGGTACAAGCTGATCTGATGGTATCCTTGGGAGGCATCCATCATGCTAAGGAGCTCACAGCTGAAGGTAGAGTATGTTAGCTAGTCAATCTAAAGGGGTAAAAGTCTTTTGGGCAATCCCAATTCAAGTCATGAAAGTCAATATACAGTCTCCAATTTCTAGCATTTTTTTATACCAGCATCACATTGGACAATCACTTTAGGAATTGCAACTTTACAATATGTTAAGCGTCCAACAACTTATCTATTCCCTCTCTTACAATCAAATATTTCTCGAAGCCAAAATCCTTTTGTTTTACTAGTAGTATAGAAGCGTTGATATTCAGCATGTGCTCATCGATAACCATGGGATCAATCCCTACCAAGTCTGCTATTGTAAATGCAAACACATCTGAGTTCCCTTGCAAAAACTCAATCAACCATTGCAACAAATTCACAAGTAAACATCGATTTATGTTGTTTTCTTTGAACTTCCCTGGTACAAGTTCAATAGAGAGCAATTCATTTACAGACTTGACTTGAGCTAGCTCACTGTTCGTCTGTTCTATTCCCTGACCCATGGTAGATGCTCCACTCTATGTCATTTTTCTTTGTTCCAATCCCAATAGCCTCAACACTTCTACACCGTAATTTGGTTTCATAGACCTCTTTAACTTGCTCTCCCATTGGAAATTTGATCTTCATATGATATGTAGATGTGGCAACCTAAAATGCATTCAACATTAGCTAATCCAATGTCATATTATAGGCTAATGGGGTAACCGCCACTAAGTATTATCATTTAGGTTTTCCTGACTCTCCCACACTTAAACTTAGAGGTAGTATGATCTATCCTATGGGTTGAATCAACTCCCCAAAAAATCCTACCAGTAAAGTATGGACAAGTTCTAAACTCACTGGTCCTAGGTCCATTAGAAAAAACACATTCCAAAGTAATATATCTGTGAAACTACCCTCATCCACAAAAAGTTTGAGCCACATCATAATTGGCTATATTAATAGTTATAACAAAGGTATCATGATGGGGAGCTTGGACAACACGCAAATTTTTAGGTCCATAATACAAGATAATTCTTGTTCCCATATTGATCTTAGCCACTAGAGTTCTCTCTCTCTCTCTCACCCCTCTTAAGCCTCTAGTATAGCTCCTATAGGCTCTATTAGAGTCTCCATTAATAATTCCATCAGAAATCATATTGATAACCCCCTTTCTAGGTGGCACTGGGTTCTCCCCTATGGGTTTTTCCCTCATCGACTTATATTAGGAGAAAACACCATGGGTGGTCATTCGTCCTTCTTTGGTAAGTGTTCTTTCACTACTTCTTTGGCGGACCACAGCCCCTATTCTTCTCACAAGTATCCTTTCTACAACAATCTCTCAAGTTCATCTCAAAGGTGCACACAATAATCAATAAAATGTCCATAATTGTTATGAAACTTGCAGAACTTATCTAATTGAGGTCTGGAGGGGGCTTGGCTGGCCTGCCCCAGCCACCTTAGTAGATAGATAGATTTGTAGCTAGCTGCCAAAATTTGTGACCACAGTGACCTCAAGGGCTTAAACTTCTCCAACTTCTGGGAGGAAACGAGGGACCTCTCATTCTCCTTATCCTTCTCTTTGGTCTCAGTCTTCTTAATTGCATAAGGCTTATTCTTCCTATCCTTATGCTTTTTCATGAGGTCTTCAGCTATCTCTACTTCTTCCAAATTTATAAGTTTTTTTGCCCGTAATAGCAAACTATCAAAATCAATAGTTGGTTCCTTAACCAAGATAAAAAAGAATGGTCTTTTACTAAAACCATGGGTGAAAGCATTACCCAAGATCCTTTGAAACTGGTGAGCATATCCAAGACCTCGGCCATGAATCTATTCATATAACTCCACAAAGATCTTGCCTCTTTCTGGAAGATATTGAATACACTAAGAGAGATCTTTTGATAGTGTTTAGTACTGGTAAACTTATTCAAGAACATACTACTAAGTTGGTTAAATGAGTGGATACACCCAACAAAAAGCTAACTAAACCATCTCCAAGCGATTCCAACAAAAAATATTAACACAAACCCTACACTTAACCCTATCTATATATTGATACAGTAGGACAGAGTGTTCAAACTTAGACAGGTGATCGATCGGGGTCAAACACTCTAGTGTATTCTAGAATATTCATATTGAGAAAGTTCCAAGGGATTGGTTTAGCCATGATCTCATTACTAAACAACACTCCTTTCTACACCCAGAAATGCTTTCTTGCCAATACTCTTCGTATCTCCTCCATCTCACGCCTTATTTTGGCCACTTCAATAGGCAAACCCTGTTGGCTTATCACCAAGTTTTTTGGTCTTACGGAAGAAAAGTCTCACACTCATCCTCCACCCACATCTAAGATTACGAGGTGCCATACCTATCTTAGATAACTATTTTCCTTAGATTTGCTTGGCAGCCTTGCAGTAACTAGGGCATTCTAATTGCTATAGGTGTGGCCTAAGGAATCAGCCTATGTCTATTCAAGATGACATCCACCATTGCAACCACTAGATTTGTTAACTACTTTGCATTAAAATTGGGCCAGATTGAAATTTTCAACTAGTCTGTTGTTCACAATCGGCCTAGGGATTTAGGGCATTAACTGTGCATATATTCCAACTTATGATGTGTTTCATTGCCAGCCATATTTGTTCTCACATCTCAGTCTCAAACTTTCGATTAGTGGCACCAAATGATGTATAAAGCTTGACTTAGGTTAGGATTTCAGGTGTTAGATAGTAGCTGAGTGAATCGTATCCACCTAGTTCAAATGGTCTACAAAATAAGAACAATTAGAGGTATTGGAAGAGTTTTGATGAAAACCTTTTGATGCTTTAGTCAATTCTTTCTAAGTTATTGAAAAATATTTTGTATGCATAAAAAAATTAAGAAAAAAATTATTTTAGTGTTATAAAAAAGAAAAGATTTCTAGCTCAATTAATAAACGTTTTTATTGGAATTTACCTTATACAGTCATCCAACAAATCACGTTCTCAATGTTCTTAGGGGTTTTAATTAGATTCAGTTTTCATATTTCATGCATTTTATCTTTATCTCGGATTTTTAGGATGATTATGGGGAAAAGATCCTACAATTTAAATGAGGTTTTTATTAATAATAAGGCCGAGCCGACCTAATTCTTGAATGATCAAGTTGTGCTCAGCTTGGCCATACAAAAGCAAAAGTGCTCGGCCTTTGCTAAGTATGGCCACAACATCGTCACATCGGGCTAACGTATTAATGAGCTAAGGTGACCCACTTTCTATCAACTCGGCCTTGTTGAGCTCAATCTCCAATGTCATAACAATTTCTTCCAAACATTAATGACCATGATAGTATCAATCTTAAGTAATTATTTAGTTAATTAATTATGAAAATTAATTAAAATCAAGTTAAAGGTAAGTTGAGACAAAATAACAAAAATTAATTATTATGGTAAGGTAAAATAAAATTGACCTTTAAATTATATTTTCAATTTGAAAAGATAAATTTTCAATTGAAAGTAGTGGGCTTGGCAATAAGCAAAATAAGATTTTAAGGGCAAAAAAGTTAAAAATAAATAAGTGGTCAAATTAATTAAATATGTGAATAAAAAATGGCCAATGAGCTTATCGATTTAAGCCTACTAAAATGTGCCCTCCAACCAGAGTGGGCCTAAAACCCCACAAGGACTTAATGAGTACAAATACCAACTCCAAAAGCCAAATAGGCATAGAAGCAATCATTTGAAAGTTTTGAACTCTAACTCTAAGCAAGCGCATTCTAGGAGTAGAAACCAAACATTATATTGATTTTTATGAATGACCCTGATTCTATTTCCATGCAACATCAGTAATTGAGAAACAACCTTTTGAGTTTAAAATTGTTTGATGAGAAAAAGAAAATAGATATACTTTACGCTTTTGGATATTTTGAATTTATTTGGTAAGGTTTATAATATAATTTTGGATAAATGGTAGTATGGTGATTTAGTTATAATATATAAGTTTGTTATGCTTTAAAAATTAAGTTACATTTAGTTAAATTTTGATCAAACACTTTTTTTCATATGTATACTTTTATTGATAAAAGAGCTTGGAGAACAATTTTGGAATGCTAGTGAGAGACCCAAACCTACCTTCTATCGGGTGGACATGTTAAAGGTAGGAGTAGGCCAAGGATCCAATTATAAAACCATAAAAAGGCTAAATAAAATTGGTCTACTCCACATCCAAGAATCTAATCAAGCTATTAATGAGGATTCAAATCTGGAAAAATACATGGAATGCAAAAATCCAAAGGTAGAATGAGGATGACACTAATAAACTCTTCACCGGTTCAATCCACGCACAGCAGAATCTCACCAATAATTGACTGCCTTGCTCAAACTCCAAATTGGCTGAAAATTTGAAGAGAGTACCTCAACACACTCGAGAAGTTGCTGTAAAAATTTCAGCTTGATTAGATCTCTGGAAGTGCTCCAAATCAGCCACCAAAAACAAAGGACAACAATGGATCTCCAAGAACACAAGCTCCCCAAATGTTGAGCCTCTAATGTATTAATCCACACACCCAATAAGAGCACTAATCCACCTTTAATCTGCTAGAAAATCAGAGGGAGAAAGAGAGGGAGAGGCAGTTATGGAGAGTATTGGAGAGGAAGAAGATTTGGAGAGTGTGAAACTTCAACACATGAGTGAATCACACTTTTGGAGTAAAAATGGGAATCTTGCTTAGCTAGCAACCCTCATGGCCGGCTACCACTATATATAGAGAGAGGATGGTGTGATGCTAGTTGGCATTACACCTCCCATGAGGTAATTGCCAACTTGCCAACTTGCTTGCATGTGATTATCACATGCATTTAGATTTAATTTGTATCTACATTTCATCTCATAAAATGTAATGCAAATTAATCCTAAATTAATATCAACTGAACTCCTTTATTTGAATTTCCCTCAAAAACTAAAATTCTCATTTTAATTAAATTAATTCTTCAGTTTAATTAATTATCTTGACTTTACTTCTTAAGTTAAAAGGTGTCAACTTAAATATTTAAGTCAACTTGACTAATTAAATGTCACATAACACCAATTAAATTAACTCATTAATTTAATTAGTCTAATTTAACTCCTTAAATTATTTTGATTAATTTAACAAATAAATATAATCAAGCCAAGATGACCAAAAAATTAGTCAACCGAATACTCTCCAAAAATGCCTACGATAATTTTCTAAGTCCTTTGAAAATTCCTTCCATCAAGTAGTACTTCCTTTAGGCTTTTGTGTGCAACCCATTATGTCCATCCATTCATTGGACATGGGCTCACAACTCATTTTGATATGTTGAATAATATTCACATTAGTTTAAACTCCTTTAAACTAATAACTCTTTCAATTAATCTCCATTAATTGAAGAGTGCCCAATCTCCATAGTTGATGTCTAGCAACAAGCCCATGGAGCCCAACTAATTAGATGAAATGAATATGCTCTTGATGAACCATTCTAGCTCTATGCCTGCCATGCAAATACAGTCATTCCATATCTTATCTCTCAAAAGAGGCCTAGAGCAAGATATTTGTCGACTCCCCAATAGCTTCGATAACTATGTTTCTAATCCTAATGTTCGATTTCCCTTTATGACCTCAACTTTGAAAAACTCCTTTTCCAAATTGTCATACTACCTTATGCAAGGATTTCTTGAATCGATCATTATAGGATACATAGGAGATGTACTTGCCCTTCACAATGACGAGGAGACGAATCTCATCTTGGATCTCACAAACCTCTATGTCTAAGTAGTTCATACCCAATCTCAACCTGGATAACTTGCTACATGGTCGGAGAAGAGTCAAAGTATGAGGAACTAAACACAAGGTTACCATAGATCCTCAAGTCTAAGGACCAATTATATGCATTAGCGTAAACTGGCGAATTTGCCACTACCAACTTGCCACTCTAACTATCTAATGGATTCTCCAGACGAGTCTTCAGTGAACTTATTCTCTAATAAGCACTCACTAACATGCACCCATGTGTAACATGGATTGCTCATGAAACAGAGCAATATCCAACTCCTTGAATTTATGCATTGTTAGTTCAAGTCTATTTGAATCTTAGATGGGCGTCTTTTAAAATTTTATGACTTGGAATATTTTAAGATCACGATTGCATAAGACTTGTTTCATGATCACCACCCAGTGCATGATCAAGTCCTGTAGTCTTGTGGGATCTAGGGGCTTCAATCAAATGCCAGTGAAGTAAAATAAGCATAAGATGATGATAACCATTTATTTATAAATATCATTCAATCAAGATTGTATCACAAGTAAAATAGTTTACATGCCAATCTAATTGATTGTGGGGCATTATTCCAACTATCTCCCACTTGCCCTAAAGCCAATTCCTCATAGCTTTAAGGTCCGCCCATCTTCTCAAGATACCCTTCAAAGACCTTTCACGTTAGGGGTTTAGTTAGTTGATCTGATATATTCTCTTCTGAGATAACTTTATCCACTTAATTGTTACCTCTATCAATTGATCTCATAGATTAAATGATAATGGATATACTTGTGTTTGGATTACTTATAAGATCTTGGCTCTTTTGCTTGCGTAATTGCTCTATTGTTGTCACAGAAGACAACTACAAGCTCAGCAATGTTAAGCACTACATCCAACTCTTGGATGAAGTTTTTCATCCAAGCACCCTCCTTTGCAGTTTCAGAAGCGGCAATATATTCTTCCTCAGTGGTAGAATCAACCGTGGTGTCTAGTTTGGAACTCTTCCAATTCACCGTGCCGCCATTGAGGCAAAATACAAATCTTGAAGTGGATTTTTGGCCATCCATATTGGATTGGAAACTAGAATCCGAAAACCCCTCGAGTTTCAATTCTCTATTGCTGTACACCAAAAAATAAATCCTTAGTTCTTCTCAAGTACTTTAGGATTGCTTTTGCTGTCATCCAATGACTTTCACCGGGTCGGATTCAAAGCAGCTTGTAACACTTAAAGCATGTGCTACATCCAGCCTTGTACATTAAATGACATACATTATACTACCTATAGTGGATGCATAAGGTATTTGGAACATTCTTTTTCTCTTGTTGCCAATCTTAGGAGCCATAGACTTAGAGAGACGAAGACCATGTCCCATAGGAATGAATCCGTTCTTAGATTCTTCCATACTAAACCTCTTTAGTATCTTGCCAATGTACGGTGTCTGAGAAATCCCCAACATCCTCTTTGATCTATCTCCATAGATCTATATTCCTAATACGAAGGATACTTTTTCCAAATTCTTCATGGAGAATTGTGAAGATAACCATCCTTTAGTACACTCTAACATTTCTCTCTCATTCCCAATGAGAAGAATGTTATCGACATAAGCATAATAAATTATATACTACTCCACTAGCCTTCTTGTACACACAAGGTTCATACACATTTTTTATAGAGCCAAATGATTTGACCATTTTATCAAAATATATGTTCCAACTTCGGGATGCTTGTTTGAGTTCATAAATGGACCTTTTGAGTTTGCAAGCTTTTTGCTCATTCCCTTTGGATGTAAAAACCTTGTGGTTGCTCCATATAAATTTTTTCTTAAACATTTCTATTGAAGAAAGCAATTTTCACATCCATTTGCCATATTTCATATTCATAATATACGGTTATGTCACACATAATCCTAATAGACTTAGACATAGCGACTGGTGAAAAGATTTTTTCGAAATCAATACTGGGTCTTTGAGTGTAACCCTTTACCACTAATCGCGCCCGACTCCTAGCTTTCGCTTATATATCTATTTGTAACCCACGGGTACTATACAATCTAGTAGATCTACCAAAATCCATACTTTATTAGAGTACATGGAGTCTATTTTAGATTTCATGACTTCTAGCAAATGTCCCGAATCTATGTCCAACATAGCTTACTCGTAGGTCTTTGGATCACTATCCTCTTAGCCCGTATCATGAAGGAATCCGAACCTTTGTGGTTACTTCTTGATCCGGTCTAACCTTCTTAGAGGTTTTGTGCTAGACTCTTGATGTTCATTTATTTCTACCACTTGCGGGACTTTATTGGTCATCTTGAACTTCATCAAGTTCAACAACAACACCATTTCTATCTAATAGAAATTCCTTTTTCCAAAAAGGTGGCATTCTTTGAAACAAACACATTTTGTTCCGAGGGATCATATAAATAATAACACAAAGACTCTCTTGGGTATCCCACAAACTTGCACAAGGTGGATCTAGCATCCAACTTGTCTCCCACTAACCGCTTGATGTATACGAGAAACCCCCAAACTCTTAGAAAAGTGTAAGAAGGTGTTTTACCATACCACATCTCATGTGGTGTTTTTGGTATTGACTTTGAGGGCACTATATTTAGTATCCTCGCCACCATTGTTAAGGTGAATCCCTAAAACAATATAGGCATATCGATGAAGCTCATCATGGAACGTACCATGTCCAACAAAGTACGATTTTTCCTCTCAACTAGTCCATTATGTTGAGGTGTGCCGGGTGGAGTCCATTGAGAGAGAATCTCATTCTCCTTTAGATAATCTAGGAATTTGAAACTCAAGTATTCCCCTCCTCTATCCAATCAAAGAGTTTTAATACTTAGTCCTAATTGCTTTTTGATTTCAGTTTTATATTCTTTGAACTTTTCAAAAGTTTCGGACTTATACTTCATCAGATAAATATGTCCAATCGATTGTAATCATTAGTGAAGGTAAGAAGTATGAAAAGCTACCTCTCGCACTAACTCTTAGTGGTCCACAAACGTCCGTATTGATCAAATTCAAAGGACTTGTGGTTCGCACTGATTGTCCTACAAAAGGAGTCTTGGTCATTTTTCCTTTTAAACAGGATTCACAAGTCGGAAGGTCCTCTATGCCACTAATGTTTTGTGCCTTGAGGGCTTCTAACTTGTTCATCCTATTCTTGAAATATGTCTAAGTCTAGCATGCCACAACATGGCATCTTCTTGGATATCTAATTTTCTCTTATTTTGTTGAATCTGCATTAATGATGTTTGAGAATCCAAAATATATAATTCATTGTTTAATGTACCTTGAGCAACTAAAGAATCATTCTTTATTGCCTTTAAATTCCCATTCGATATAGAAAAATCAAATCTTTCATTATCTAAAACGGGAATTAAAATGATGTTCTTAACAAGATTTGATACATAATAACATGGAGCTTATACAAGTAAGGAGTTCCCTAAGTTTAACTTATTTCACGCCTTTGGCTTTGGCCGCTACTCTTACTCCTTTGCCAAGGTGGTGGATCATATCCCCATCACTAAGATTTATTCTTCTTTCCATTCTTTGTAACAAATTCCAAAAGATGAAAACCACATGTGATATCATATACCCATGCGGAAGAATTTGTCATTAAATGCGCTTAAATAAAGTACATAGCTTTCCCAAGATTTTCAAAGTATTCCTTGCAATACAGCTTCCAATGGTCTTTCTCACTAAAGTTGAAACAAGTAGCATCAACTTTATCCTCTATAATCTTTTTGACTCCTGTGGTGCCTTAAATGTTTGTTTCCTTTTGAAAAAGAACATTTCTTATTCTTACCACATTTCTTCTAGCCTTTAAGGCCTTTAGAGTGGGAGGAGGAAGCAATCATTAGAGGTTTGCCCTTGTCATGGTTGTCTTCGTGTAGACCAACACCTTGGTCAAATAAACTCGGCAAGGATATGAGGATCAAATCCCCAAGGAGGTCATTATTTATCACTACGTCCAAGTTGAAGAGCTTCTCAAGTCTAATCATCTTTAGACAGTAGTTGAGGACATATGGCCCCCCATCCATCATATCTTGAAAAATCTCTTTTAACAACATACCTCTCATATCTTGTTTGCTATACAATTCTTGCAAGCAATAGACCATGGTATGTTTCATGTGTTCATGAGACTTTTGAAGTTGATAGATGCTATCATGAGACTATGGGCTAGGATGTGGTCCTCAACACTTTTCGTGAACATTTCATGTGTCTCTTGACCCGTATCAGTCCCCATGGGATTAGGAACACCATGACATAGGATATTTATTCATTTCTCAAAATCTAGAGCGATTATTAGGTTTAGTCAATCGTGGAAGTTTGGCCCAGTTAGTTTTTTTAGTTTCCAATATAATACTAAGTGGATTTATAGCCATTTTTGAGATTTCTCAAATCTTCGAAGGCGAGAAAAATAATATAAGCATGTGATTGAATATAGATATAGAAAATATGTTCATGGACTTTCAAGCATATTTTTCTCCCACTATTTTATCAAATTCCTCACATTCCTTAAGGAATTTGGGAAATCTCATTTTCTAGTGAGAATCAAGGCCCAAAGGACTTGTGGTAGACCCATGATTCGTGAGACATCCATAAACAATCCTAAGGTGAGCAACTTTTGCTAATTGTATCTCTATGCAACCCTTGATATATTTTACCTCATTCTTCATGTAGACCCACGACTCGTGCGAATCTAAACCACTAGGTGTTTAAGTCGAACCTACCAATTAATCTTTGATTTGAAATTGTACTATATCATTCCACGACTCGTGAGACAATGCATAGGAAGCATCAAATCAAAGTTGCATCGTATGCTAAGTATGTGAGCATAGCTTCCATAAATATAACCTACAACTCCTGAGATATGATGCAAATGTGGTAGCTCTCATGTTACATATTATTGGTAGAAGGCATGAATTATAATTAAAACTCTTTTTAATTTGTATTCATTTTGACTTAATATTTTGAAAACACTTAAGACTCCTCTAAGTGGACGGTTTTTCTTGCTTGGAAAGATTTCATCAATTTTATCTTCTCTTATTTAGGTTCTCTATATCCTAACTATGCATCTCATACATCAATAGGATAAAGAAAGAATAAATAAGTAAATATGCCAAGTATGCTCCTACAGTGGGATGACCATAAGCCTTAACCAAGTAGTGCACTTAGAACCATAGGTGCACTACTTAGTTGATTTTAAATGGATCGATTAAATCTAGCTATTACAAAAATGTATCCCGTACATTCATGGATCCTCATGCCTCCTTGAGTCCTTTGGTCTTCTTGTCTCCTTGCAACAATTACAAGAGAAAAGATATTCTCACGCGTAGTGATTCTACTCTCATAACATTTACAAGATAGAAAATTAAGAGGCATGCAAGCTCCTACTTAATACAACCCTTTTCAATTACTTGAAACAAATAAAACCATATTAAAAGCTCATGTTGATCCCCATATATTCATCATCCATTCAACAATTAAATGAACAATAAATTAAAATTGACATTCAATTCAACAAATTAAATGCTTATCTCATAAACAATTAATTAACTAGCAAAAATAAATATAACAATTATGCATCTCATATTTGCACTTAATTGAAGACTAACTTGAACAAGAAAAGCATGCAAAAATGTCAAACATAATTTTGAGCACTTACACAACATTTGTGCATTAAAATAAAGATGAAATAATCAAGTTTGATGGGCCAAAAACACCAAAATAGCACAAAAATGGGTTCTAGGGTGAACTTGGGTGGACCGCTACCCAATCGGCTGCCGGGGCATGCAGCGGGCATGCACAAAGCATGCCCATGGCCGTGCCTAGCTGCTGCCAAGCAGTGTGGCAGCCCTGCCACAACTTACACCAATGAACTATTTAAGCACCATTTTGTGTTTTTGCCACTCCAAACCATATTGATACCTCCATAACATCATTTCATACAAATTTCGTCAAATTTTCAGATTATAAACACCTTTAAAAATGGGAAATTAAAGTGTTCAAACATGCTTCAAAAATCAAGTAACAGTGAGAATCAACATCCTCCAAAAATCTCCAATTAACTCCAATCCAATTGGATCTAAAAATGACTAAAATACCTTAAGGACAAATAAAACATGCTATATCAACATATAATAACATCATCCAATGCTAAATCAACATTTAACATAATCATCTACAAATCAAAATCATGCCAACACATGAATCAACGATCAAATCACACATATTAGTATATCTCAATTCATCAACAAAGGAGCCACATAAAAATCAACATTTGTGAATTGAATCAAGTATTTGGTGATAAGGATCAATTCATCACATGAATCAATCTACCAAAATCCAAACTAAAGCATGAATTAGGCTTCGATACCACTTGAAGGTAGGAGTAGGCCAAGGATCCAATTATAAAACCATAAAAAGGCTAAATAAAACGTATCTACTCCAAATACAAGGATCTAATCATGCTATTAACGAGGATTTAAATCTAAAAAAAATTACCTGGATGCAAAAATCCAAAGGTAGAATGAGGATGACACCAATGAACTCTTCACCGGTCCAATCTGCACATAGCAGAATCTCGCCAATAATTGACCGCCTTGCTTAACTCCAAATGGGCTGAAAATTTTCAGAGAACACCTCAATACACTTGAGCAGTTGCTGGAAAAATTTTAGCCTGATCAGATCTCTGGAAGTCCTCCAAATCAGCCACCAAAAACAGAGGATAACAATGGATCTTCAAGAACACAAGTTCCCCAAATGTTGAACCTCTATTATATTAATCCATACACCCAAGGAGAGCACTAATACACCTCTGATCTGCTACAAAATCAGAGGAAAAGGACAGGGAGGGACGGTTATGGAGAGCATTGGAGAGGAAGAAGATTTTGAGAGAGTAAAACTTCAACACGAGTGAATTATACTTTTGGAGGGAAAATTGGAATCTTGCTTAGCTAGCATCCCTCATGGCCGGCCACCTCTATATATAGAGTGGCTGGTGTGATGCTAGTTGACATCATACGTCCCATGAGGTAGTTAACAACTTGGCAGCCAACTTGCTAACTTGCTTACATGTTACTATCACATGCATTTAGATTTAATTTGTATCTACTTTTTATCTCATGAAATGCAATGCAAATTAATCCTAAATTAATTTCAAATGAACTCCTTCATTTGAATTTTTCTCCAAAACCAAATTCTCATTTCAATTAATTGTCTTGACTTTACTCGTTAAGTCGAAAGGTGTCAACTTAACTCTTGAAGTTAACTTGACTAATTAATCGTCACATGATGCTAATTAAATTAACTCCTTAATTTAATTGGTCTAATTAACTCCTTAAATTATTTTGATTAATTTAAAAATTAAATTAATCAAGTCACGATGACAAAAAATTAGTCAACCGAATACTCTCCAAAAATGCCTAGGATAATTTTCTAACTCCTTAGAAAATTCCTCCCATCAAGTAGTACTTCCTTTAAGCTTTTATGTTTGACCCATTAGGTCCATCCATTCATTAGACATGGGCTCACAACTCATTGTGAAATTTTTAATACTATTCATATTAGTTTAAACTCCTTTAAACTAATAACTCTTTCAATTAATCTCCATTAATTGAAGAGTGTCAAATCTCCATAGTCGATGTCTAGCAACAAGCCCACAGAGCCCAACAAATTGGATGAAATGAATATGCTCTTGATAAGCATTCTAACTCTACGCTTGCCATGTAAATATGGTCCTTCTGTGTCCTATCTCCCAAAAGAGGCCTAAGGCAAGATATTTGTCGACTCTTCAATAACCTCGATAACTATGTTTCTAATCCTAATGTTCGATTCCCCTTTATGACATCTTCTTTGGAAAACTTCTTTTTCAAATTGTCATACTACCTTGTGCAATGATTTCTTGGAATCAATCATTATAGAATACATAGGAGATGCACTGGCCCTTCACAATGACGGGGAGATGGATCCCATCTTGGATCTCACAAATTTTCATGTCTAAGTAGCTCATACCCAACCTCAACCTGGATGACCTGTTACGTGGTCGGAGAAGAGTCCAAGTATAAAGACCTAAACACAAGGTTATCATGGATCCTCAAGTCTAAGGACTAATTATGTGCACTAGTGTAAGCTGGAGAATTTGTCACTACTGACTTGCTACTCCGGCTATCTAGTGGATTCTCCGGGTGGGTCTTTAGTGAACTTATTCTCTAGCAAACACCCACTAACATGCACCCATGTGTAATATGGATTGCTCATGAAACGGAGCAATATCCAACTCTTTAGATTTATGCATCGTTAGTTTAAGTCTATCCGAAACTTAACTGCCCCGTCTCTTAAAATTCTATGACTTGAAATATTTTAAGATCACGACCGTGTAAGACTTATTTCATTATCACCACTCAGTGTGTGATCAAGTCCCGTAGTCTTGTGTGATCTTGGGGCTTCAACCAAATGCCAGTGATGTAAAATAAGCATAAGATGAAGATGGTCATTTTATTTGTGAATATCATTTAATCAAGATTATATTACAAGTGAAATATTTACATGTTAATCTAATTGGTTGCGCGCCATTATTCCAAAACATTTTACAACTATATTAGGGAATTCATAAAATAATTTCCGGCAACCTTCGACAATTGATATAAAAGATCAAAATAAAAAAAGAAATCATATGTTATCCAAGTAAACGCAAAATCTTGAAATAGAAAAAGTATAACTAATATTATCAGTTATCACGTGTTGTTTTAACATAGTAAACAAAAATTATTAGAACTTATGTTGTAATGTATATAAATATTATCATCTGGTCGTTAAATTAATTATATTAGTCTCATATATAAAATGCACGATTAGAAATTTGAATCTAACAAATTCTTAATATGCAAATATATAAATAAATGGGCAAAATTCATTTTCATCCCTGAAGTTTCAACTTAATTGCAAAATCATCATGATCCTTTTAATTGGCTTAAATCTCATCCTTCTGGCCATCTTTCGATAGCACTTTTTGGCCAAAAATTGATAAATAACCAAAGTACCCTTTTGACTATCTTTTACACAACACATAATAAGCAAAACTGTCCCCAAAATATAAACAGAAAATCAAATGGTTCCTGAGTTTTGCATAGAAGATGCATTTTGAATGGACGTTACATTTTTTCACAAAAGATGCATTTTAAACAAAAGATCTGACATCAACATGTTGCTCTTAATTAACAAGATACCATATTTTATTTCCAATATTTATTTTACATTCTAATTTCATCCTCGTATCCTAGCACTAATTCATATTTTAAAATTAATTTTGAGTTTACAATTACTTTGTCAATTTATTATAATTTTAACTATGTATTACCAGTGTCAAACACTTTTCTTCACTTAATTATTCAATAACTATTCCATGTGTCAAATTAAAAGGTTTTTATTAACTTCTATACTAATATTGATTTTAACTTTATCATTATTTTATATATTTATTTTTTTAAATATTTTTTATCTTTATTATCATAGTTTTGTCTGGACTTAATTAATTTTTAATCAAAAATTAAAATTAAATAAGATTTTTTTAAATTCTTAGCAAGTAATATATTATCTAATTCTTTATATTTTAAGTTTTGACTTAATATATTCATTGTCTTTTAAGTTTAAAATAATCTTAAAGCATATAATTTTAAGTTTTTTTTCCAACAACTTTTAAGTTGTCAATCTTATTTTCTATATCCTTCTCATATATTTTTATGTTTTAATGCAACTATCTGTTAGTTTTTGGTTGCATATAACTTCTCACTAAATAATCTTGAAATTTATTTTTCATGTCATGTATATGAGATGTCTTTATATGGTCTAAGCTTTTAAATACTAAATTTTAAAGTTTTTAATGTAATTTTACTTGACCATTTCTTTGAAGTAATATTTAATTTTACTAATTAATTGACCATTTTTGTGATATTTTATTTTTATATTGTTATTTCTAATTATATTTATAATTCAACAATTAAATTGATATATAGTAATTTTAAAGAATTCGTGCATAGCATGGGAATAATGCTAGTATAAATATATTTAATAATTTAACTTATTTATCAACTTACAATTAAATAAATACACAATTTATTTACCTTAAAATTAAGAGAGCATACCTTCAAGATTCAGAACCTATGCTATTGTATAGAATTTAAGCTTGAGAGCTTACAACCTACAAAAATTTGAAAAAAAAAAAAAAGAAAAATTGAAAATAAATCATACAATGTTGCCTTTGGTTTTTGGTTTAGGTTTTAGATTATCCCATAAAAATGGATGGCTCAAATTTTGTTTTGGTTTTTTATTAGTTTAATTATTAAATGGGCAATTACTAAAATACACTTTAATTTGGCTGGATATGTTGTCGGAGAATGACTAGAAGGATGAGATTGAAATCAATTAAAAGGATATAAATGATTTTGCAATTAATTTGAAACTTCAGGGATGAAAATAAATTTTATCCATAAATCAATATATACACACACATAAATACTGACCAATATACATCATCAATAAAGTGCCATCAAATGAAAATTTTGTTGTTTATTATTGTCAATCGACTCGTTATTTTTTACCCACTCTTATTTGATGTAAACTTTCAAATAAGAATTAAAAAAATAAAAATTAATATATATTCATATTATTAGCAACAAATAAATAATTAGGAGTTCATATATATCATTACTTAGAAGGTCATGATAAAAATTCATTTTAAGAATATAATTTTATATAAAACATCCAAAAAATAAATAAAATAACAATTCTGAAAATGTATTATTAAATCCAAATAATATTAAATATCTAAATTTATTAGTTTCCATTATTTTGTCAATTCAAATGGATCCTATTTAGTAGCTCTCTTCAAAAGTTTTTTCAATGCCATTCAGATGACCCCTCGAAAAGATGACAATTAACAAAAACCCAACTCGAAAATCAAAGCACGGGCAAATTCTCACACACATACGCACAGTGAAAAAGACGAATTGTCTTGGGTCAAAGGATAACTGATTCTTGGGAATTTAACATAAGAAAAAGAGAGTTAAAATCTTTCGGATCAGTCAAGATATCAAATTCCAATCTGCATGTTCATCGATTAATGCAGAAGAGAAAACAGAATTCCCTGATTTCTGAGAGGACCTATTACACGAAGAAGCATTATCAATCAGTGCAAGGAGAAAAAGATTGAAATTTTCTGATTATTCGGAGGATTGACAGAGAACCCATTTGTTGGTTCTGATCAAGAAAAGGCAGTGATGGGCAGTAAAGAGCCAGCCTTGAAGTTAGACGACGAGGAATTGGCCGAGCTGCGAGAAATTTTCCGATCATTCGACAGGAACAACGACGGCAGCCTCACGCAGCTCGAACTCGGTTCCCTCTTGCGATCGCTCGGGTTGAAACCGAGCCCCGATCAGCTGGAGGCGCTTATTCAGAAAGCCGACACGAACAGTAATGGGTTGGTGGAGTTCTCTGAGTTCGTGGGGCTGGTTTCGCCGGAGCTCCTGTCGGCGAAGTCGCCGTACACGGAGGACCAGCTGAAGCACCTTTTCAAGATGTTTGATAGGGATGGGAATGGGTATATCACCGCGGCCGAGCTGGCTCACTCCATGGCTAAGCTCGGCCATGCGCTGACGGCGGAGGAGCTGACAGGGATGATAAAGGAGGCTGATACGGATGGCGATGGGAGGATCAGTTTTCAGGAGTTTTCGCAGGCGATTACCTCTGCGGCCTTTGATAATTCTTGGGCTTGATTGCTTCGAATTCATCTTCTTTAGGTATGAGTTTTGATCATTTGAATTCTGCATTTGCTTTTGTCGGATTAAATTTTGTTATTTCCTTTCTTTGTGTGCTTCAAGAATGAGATATATTAATCTTCTTAGGTGGTTCGATTATCCATGTTTGTTGTTGATTTAAGGACTTGCCTGGAAATGTTTTAAGATATAATGAATCTATTGTGTTGTTGATGGATGTGAAAGATGATGCTTCTGGACGGATTTTGCGTAGAAGCATAATTCATTTTAATTTCCCCATGGTAGAATTGATGTATTGTTGATTCGGTGATGACAACAACAGATATGTATTAACCTAGGATGAGAAATCTTACATGCATCATTTTTTGGACATCAAATAAAAGAGCAAGATTATTGTACCATCCAAATGACTGGCTTTATAGTGCAACTTCAATTGCTGAGATAGCCTAGGAAGAAAAACCACAAAAGTATGGCTGGATAATCACCTTCTTCTTTGCTTTTTCTCTTTTGCTCTATTGTGTTTTTTTTTCCTTTTTTTTTTTTCTCCTTTTTTTTGGGGAGTCGGGTTGGTGGAGTTTATGAGTATTGAGTATGCAGAATTGGATGGTGGCTTAGCTCAATTGAATTTAATGCAATTATAGCTAACTTAAGTATAATTTTGCTATGTCAATGTTGAAGAACATAAATAAGAATATTGCAGCCATACTTCATTGTATGTTAAAATGAAGGATTGAAGAGCTTTTCCACAGTGAAGCTGGTGGTTGAGAGGAACATAATATTTGTGAGTACAATTGGTAAGAATATGAACTCTTACCAGTTACATGTAGGCAAGCAGAATCATTATTTTTCTCTCTTGTTTATTGACCTGAAAATTCATATTTTGCCAGTGCTATTTATGTAATTATTTTGATTGCATTAAAACATTGTATTGCTCCTTTTGCTTCTTTTTATGGCACCATCTAAGTAGTATTTATTTCTTTGTATGCATACATGAGAATATTAGTATAAGATTAGATTAATTCAGTCATCCTTCCTTTGTCCAATCCAATATATATGTTATGCAGGCAATAAGTCTTTGTCATAAGAAGAGCTGCAGCAGTCTTTGCCTTGAGAAAATGTTGCTTCTTAATGATGAATAACAATAATAATGTATGCATTTGTTTTTGTTGCAGGTTGGTTTTGGATTGAATCTGCATTAATTAATATGACAACACACAGAGTACCTCATATTCTGTTTCCACCAACAACGTAGAAGATTTTACCAAAGATTGAATGACAACTTATTGCATTTTTTGGTTGGTTTTAGCATGATTTGCAGTTGCTTAAGTTCTGATGAACATCCTGGGTGAGAAACCTATGAATATGATCAAATCTCATCCTACTTTTGTTTAGAAAATACCAACACTTGTCGCCACCATATCAGAATAAATAAATACTGCGTGGTGCAATTGTTAGGAGTTTTCACAGATGGTTATATAATTGTTTTGAGGTGCAAGTTGGGATCTGAAATTAATCATAATATTAGTATTACTATGCCTTTCCATTTATGAAGTTAGCTAACCTAAGCTTACCTTTTGGTAGGGGACAAAATCATATTCTCGGACGACCATCTTATTCATTTTTTTGTCTGCATCCTGTATAAATGTTGGAAATTTTCTTTTCTTTTCTTTTCTTTTTTTCTTCTTCTTCTTCTAAAAGAAATGAGGACCTTATTTGGATGAGGCATCCCATATTAATGCAAAAGAGATAACCATCAACCCACCAGAAGTATATTGAGCTGGTTTAGGTTTTACCCAAAGGTAATCTTTTTGGGTGTACTTAGTTTCTAGTTTCCAGATTTTCACAAAAGATGCTTCTGCTGATGAATGAGTTATACCCTCCGCATGAAGAACAAAGCTAATTACTGATAACTTCTTAAAATAAAAACTTGTCTACATCATTTAAGACAGAAATTCGTATTGACTCATACCATGCCTTTTTTCAGGGAAAGCCGCAAAGTGGCTCTATTTTCATTATGTTTTATCCATATGTTATTTCTAATTTATTTCTTTCTAGTTCAGAACTTATCATATAATAATCCACAAATTGCAATAGAAAAAGAAATAAGAGAGGTTTGTGATGATTTCTCAATCTTTTCTGGCTGGTAATCTAGTATCTTTATTCCTAAAAATAATCAATTTAGTCGTTGTGGTCGGACTTTATTATGAATTTCTGACCGCATTCTCTATAAGGCCCTTGTATCTTTTCCTTCTTATGAGCCAAATTACGGAAGAAGGAACAAAGGAAAAGGCATCAACAATAACTGATTTTATTATGGGACAAGTCATGATGTTCATATCAAACTATTATGCGCCACTGTATCAAACATTAGGTAGACATTATAAAATAATTGTCCTAACTATATCATATCTTTTGTTTAGTTTCTTCTGGAACAATGATAAATACTTTGTCTTATTATGGTTCTACTACCAAAACTTCAACAATTACTTTCAACATTCAATGTGTATTTTTGAATAATCTCATTTTTCAATTATGCAATCACTTTATTTTATCAAGTTCAATGTTAGCTAGATTAGTCAATATTTATATCACTACAAAAAAATCATCATTTCCAATGGACTCCGAGGGAAATGACAAAATTTTGACAGATCTCCAATGAAATATTTTTTTATAAGAAAAACCCTCGTTGCAAATACTTTTGCGACCATTTTCTGACTAAAGTGGTTTGTCAAAAGTTTTTTCGATGAATTTTTTTCAATTTTGTGACGAAAATTTGATCATGTGAAACAACCAAATTTTCATCTATTTTTCGATGGGTCTTTCCATTGAAAACTTTTCCAACGCTTTACCATTAGATTTTCGACAGAATATTTATATTTTTTTTGTTTATATTTTATTATATTTCGATGGACTTCCTTTAGACAATTATTAAAATTATTATTTGTTTATAAATATTTCCATTGAAAGATCGATGGATTTTCGTAAAAAAATTATTTTTTCATAATAATTTCTATAAATTTAGTTTAATTACACCTGTAACCTGTTGATACGTCTTGTACCTAAAACATACACTTATAATACAGATGAAACAATGATTTAAAACAAGATGTAATTTTATAAATATAAGTCATAAAATCTATAAGTTATAATTCATAATTACACCCCCATCCTAAAAAAAAATATTATGTCTACTAGCTACTAGCATCATCATTACCAAAGTCAATGTAGTTATCATTCTGCTGGTGGTGGTCATGCTCGCCTTGTTGCGACAGAAGCTATTGGTGGTAAGGTGTGGTAGGTGGGGGTGGGGGGTAGGGGCAAGCCACCAGAACCTGACCATAGAATCTCTCTGCATGACCAGCTAAACGATCATATTTTATATCGTGCCGAACTGCTCAGTGAACATGCTCTGCATATCCTGCATATTGGCCTTCGGACTAGCCTGCAAATGAGTGTCCCGAGTGCCTCCAATTGGGCTGTAGCTGATGGACTAGGCTCCTCTTGAAGCACACTGGTATAGGAGGGTGACTGCTAGTAGCTCAACTCATAAACCCGCTAGGTCTTATTGGGACCATCCACAGTCTGAGTCAATAACTTAGCATAAGATTGCTGGGTCTTTGCACTGCTCTCAACGCCCTTCGGCTAAGACTGGATTGCAGTACCTATTGGAACTCTCCTGCAAGGCATAAAATTTAAAAATGTTAATGAAATATAATGTAACCAAAACAATTTTATGTCATATGCAATAAACTTACAGTAGCTCTCCTCACTCTCTCGTCCGCCCAACTCCTATCGGCCTACCTGTGGTGGATACGAGCAAAAGCTCCTCCACTGTCGGGGTCCTCAAAGTGTACATAGTAAACAAGAATTAATATAACTGTCTTATATATACATAATAAAAAACTACAATAAAGTTAAGAAAAAAAATAGGCACAACCTCCCCTAAAATGGGTCTTTGCCGAAAAAACCAAAAGTTAACAACCAAATAAATGATAATATATATATATATATATATATATATATCAACCAAATAAATGAATAACACATGGGAAGAGCATCAATTAGGTATGAAAATAGGCTAGGCTTTAGCTCAAATAGGCCATGCTTGTATGCAAATCACAAGCCTAAGCCTAGCCTATTATCTATGATAAGCTTTTTTTTAAGGCTATGCCTAACCTTTTTAATAAATTCTAAAGCCTTAACCCAACCTGAAATCCTACCTAAAAACCTATTTTCTACTAAGGCTTGAATTAAATCTAAACATTATATAAATCTAAATTTTTAATATGCTCAAACTTATAATGGACCTTGATAGCCAATAATCAAAATGATAAATAACAAATGCATAATTATAAAAGTGCAAATTTAAGTTTAAAATAGTATTATTTCAATAAAAAGCAATATTAAACAATATGAAGGATTCCATAAAGGACTAATTAAAGAAACTAAATACAATTAGTTATTTAATATTATATCATTATTATTGTATTTTTTATGTGAAGAAGGATAAATGCGCTGACTTGTTAGGCTTTGCAAGCTTTTATAAGAGCCTAAGTTTAGCCTATTTATTTAAAAATGCTACTTTTTAAGCCTTGACATAGCCTCTTTTATTAAATAGGCTACAAGTAAGACAGGCCATAGGCTCTTGACGAGTAGCCTAGCCTATTTACATCCCTAGCACCAATCCTTCCCCATCAACTAAATACACAAATAACAGATGGGAAGGGCACCAACTCTTCACCATCAACCATGTGCAAATATTGTAAACATAAGCCAATTTAACAAGCATTAAGAAAGTATACTAAGTTTACTAAAGACTAAAAGTTAGGAAACTTACTAAGCACTCGGCATGTGTCCCAATGGATATCCTTTTGTTGAAATAGTGTCCCGCAACTAATTAGATTAACATGTAAACTATTTCATTTGTGAGGCAATCTTGATTGAATGATATTCATATTCAATGAACATCTTCATCTTATGCTTAATTTACTTCACTAGCATTTGGTTGAAGCCCATAGATCACACAAGATTATGGGACTTGGTTGCACTCTGAGAGGTGATCATGAAATAAGTCTTACACGGTTGTAATCTTAAAATATTCTAAGTCATAGAATCTTATGAGACATGACATTTAAGATTCGAATAGACTTACACTAATGATGCATAAATCCAAGGAGTTGGATATTGCTTCGTTCTAGGAGCAATCCATATTAGATAGGGGTGCATGTTAGTGGGTGCTTATTAGAGAATAAGTTCACTGAAGGCCCGCCCTAAGAATCCACTAGATAGCGGTAGTGGCAAGTTCTCTAGTTTACACTAGTGCATTTAATTAGTCCTTACACCTGAGGATCCATGGTAACCTTGTGCTTAGGTCCTCACACCTTGACTCTTCCTTAACCATTTAGCGGGACATCCGGGTTGAGATTGGGTGTGAGCTACTTACACATGGAGGTTTGTGAGATCCAAGATGGGATCCATCTCCTCATCATTGTGAAGGGCGAGTACATCTCCTACGTATTCTATAATGATCGATTCCAATGAATCCTTGCTCAGGGCAGTATGACAATTTGAAAAAAGAGTTTTTCAAAGATGAGGTCATAAATCAGAATCGAACATTGGGAATGGAAACATGGCTATTAGGGAACTGGCAAATATATTGCCCTAAGCCTCTTTCGGGAGATAAGAGATGGAAGAATCATATTTGCATGCTAAGCGTAGAGTTAGAATAGTTCACAAAGAAAATAGTCATTTTGATCAATTAGTTGGGCTCCATGGGCTTGAGGCTAGACATCGACTATGGAGATTCGGTACTCTTTAATTAATGGAGATTAATTGAATTAGTTGTTAGTTTAAAAGAGTTTAAATTAATGCGAATATTTCAATATTCAAAATATTACAATTGTTGTTAGCCAATGTCCAATCAATGGGAGAATCTAATGGGTCACACACAAAAGCCTAAAGAAAGTTATATTTGGTGAAGGGAATTTTCTAAGAGTTAGAATATTCTTCATGATTGATTTTATGAAGATAAACAGTTGGCTAATTTTTAATCATTTTGGCTTAATTGGTTTAATTGTTAAATTGATCAAAATAATTTAAAGAGTTAAATTAAACCAATTAAATCAAGAAGTTAATTTAATTGGTGCCATATGATAATTAATTAGAATTCAAGTTAACTTAGGGAGTTAAGTTAACACCTTCTAGCTTAAAGAGTTAAGTTAGATGATTTAAGTAGTTAAGTCAAGACCAAGTAATTAAATTAAGGTGTTAATTTAATTAATGTGAAGAATTAATTTTGGAGCGAAATTCAAATGAAGGAGTTCATTTGATGTGCATTTAGAATTAATTTGGATAACATTTCATGAGATGAAATGAAGACTCCAAATGAAATTCAAATGCAAGTAAAATTTACATTTCACATGCAAGTAGCTTGCTTAGTTGGCAGCCCACCTCATGGAAGGTGTGATGCCAATTTGCATCAGACCACCTCTTCCATAAATGGAGGAGGTGACCGGTCACTTGTGGATTGAATGCTAATATTCCAATTTTCCCTCCAAAAGTGTGATCCACTCATATGTTGAAGTTCCACACATTTTCCTCACCTGTCTCCACCATTTTCGGTCTTCATCTCTTCTTCATCCTTTGGTGATCTAGCTAACTAGAGATTGATTGGAGCTTATCTTAGATGTGTGGATCATTTCATTAGAGGCTTCACGATTGGAGAGCTTTGCTCTTGATAGATCCACTGTGGTGCAGAAAGTTTGGAGACATTTTTGGTGACCTTGCCAATTTTTGTTTTTGTTAAAATTTTTACTAAAGATCCTCAAAGGTGTTGAGGAGTTGCTGTCCAAATTTCAGCTCAATAGGAGGTGATTTGCTTGGGAAATTGTTGTCGGTTCTCTGTTGCACTAGATTTAGCAGTTTTGAAGAGTTCAACATTATCATCCTTTGTACCTTGGATTTTAGTGATCAAGGTATTTTTCTGCAATCAAATCCATCTTAATAGCATGATTACATCCTTAGATGAAGTATAGTCAAGTTTTTATTTAGCTATTTTTTCTTTATAACTTGGATCCTTATGCTACACTTTACTTTACCTTTCTCCAGTATGGAGGGATCAACAGGTCTCAGAAGCTCAATTCTTCTTGACCTACGTAGACTTCTTTTGAAAATCTTGGGATTGCCAGTGCTGCTGTAGGGCATTCCAAGTGTTCTCGCCAACCTACTCTGGCCTTTTGCCCATCTTTCATGCATGGCCATACATGTCACTTAATCGATGACCCCTTTAGCATCAAAGACCATATGAAAATAGTATTCATTCTTGAGGCCTCAGTGGACACATTTCTTTGAAAAAAAAAATTAGAAAATGACATAGTCAATTTGTAAAAGTAAATATATGGTAATAACATTCATACACATTCCATACTCTAAATATCAAATCTCTGAGGGCCTAGAGGATATCCGACCAGGTCCTATAGGGCTCATGTACCTTGCTCTTGATCACCCTCATCAAGTACTTGGTACCATCGAGCGGGGGCGCATACCTATATAAAATAATTCTTAACATTAATATATAATTATTAAAACAACAATGAAATAACATTTATATAACATTTTAAACTTACACGTAGTGTCCCTCGGAACACAAGTATACCTTGCCAGAACTATAGGATGGGGGCTTTGATCCCCACTCACCCGATGTCTATCCGACTAAAGAATTAACAGCTGATGATGCTGAAGTAGAATGGTCGAGTGGAGCAGTAAGGGATGACTGAGTGCCAGGTGGAGTGATAAATGGTGGTAAAGTGCCTATGGGTGAAGTGGATGGTGGTTGGGATGGGTAATGCTGCTGTGAGGATAGGTGTAGGGAACGGTATGTAGATGACCTCACAGTAGTCGAAGAGGACTAGAGAGAATGAGTATTGTGGACATGTGTGGGAGGAATGCGTGAGGTAGGCATAAACTGATGGCCAACCGACGAGCTGGTAGGAGACTGGTGTATGATGAGTCGGGAAATTAGTCTCCTTACCTTGGCTAGAACCCTGACCTCAGCTAATGGCAAGGGACAAAAACTAAATTGTTTTGCTATCTATAAAACAAAAACAAATGTCACATATGGATAATAATTAATATTACTACGATAACTTAACATTTACGTGTGTCAAATGCATAAGAACAATTAACAACTAAACTCAATAAGGCACATTAGTTTCCATTGAAGTTTAGATATATAGAATATATCATTCATTCATCGGATAAATCCTTCGGTCTTTCTATCTGTCAGATCTATTGTTGTAATAAGAGGACAATTTTAATGTTCCATTAATGTTTCAATCCTTGATTGGTTGTCATTTACATCAACACATTCGGGTAGACAAAAAGACTGGAGATGTTATGTAATCACTTAATAAATTTTTGAATAGAAATTTTTATTGAGCATGTTCAACTATTGAATGATTATAGGAATCGGAGACTCCTCTAATGCTTTCTAATAAAATATAATTTACTTAGGAAATTATGTAATGACTTATTGTAGAAATGTCAATATTGTGGAAATATATTCTTTGATCTAAGTTGAAAATTCATTTGAAGCTGACCTCAAGTGAATTTTCAACTTCTATACTGGCATTTTTCTTTATGAGTCATTACATTATTCTTTTATGGGGTTGTTAGAATGGTATATGTGAAGATGAGATGATGAAATTTTTACTCTTTATGTTTCTAACTTTTGAAAATCTTTGAGATAGATGAGGTTGAAATGAGTTTGAACAAGGAGTTGGTTGGCCATTCTATAATTAGAGGCAATATACATCATTTTTTGTTAAATTTTTAATCATTTAAGTTTAAAATAATTTGTAAGATAACCATTTAGAATAAAATGGAATTTAGTTTCATAAGCCACCTTGGTTATTTCGAGTAGTCTACGTTATCCTATATGATTATTTTAGCGTATTCAACCTCAGTAGTATTTATTTATGATCTCAACATTAATTATCATATTTTAAGCTACCTTGGCTATTTTGGCTAATCTAAGTTATACTTGGAGCCCATGATTGATAAGTGGCCTGGTACTTATTGTGATTAATCTTAGATTATGCATCCCATGTTAGTGGCTAGATTTGTAACCTTAAGATTAGAGACCTCAAATAAGTATAGAGGGATAAAGAAGAAATTATGGTAAAAATTAAAGGTTAATTATGTCATCTTATTAATTATCACAAGAAATAATTCTAGGAAACTAAACAATAAATTGTATAATATTAGGATACCCTTATCTCAATTCTATCAAAGTAAACAATTTATTGGCATGTATTAATATATATTCTGGACGAAATATCAATTTTAACATACTAAACTAGATACCAGTTCTAACGTACTAAACTAAACATACTAACATACAAAACTGATGAAACGGAGGAATTAACATACAAAACTAAGTACTAAACTTGTGAGTGATTATATGCCTAAAAGGGGGGTGAATTAAGTTAAAGGAATTTTAATGCAGCAGAAGTTTATCACTCAAAATACTTTTTAGCCTTTTCAAAACTGTTTAAATCTTTTGCATAAAAACAGTTTTAGTTAATGGCTACAATTTGTAAGGGCCAGTTAAGATACAAGTCAGACTAGTGATAAGTAAAGCAATAAAAAGAGAAGTAAATAGGCACTGGCATTTATAGAGGTTCGGCAAGCCTTCGTCCTTTAACTAAACTTTCACTTAGGATTTTAAACCTATCAGAAACACCCTAGGAGGGTGAAAAACCAGCTCTTTCCAAAGAGTTACATTAGAATTGCAAACAGGATAAAGTAGATTTCAGAGCACTATGAAACCTGTCCCTCTTCACCAGTCGGTTCTTAGAGACATAAATTGCCTTGTCCTCATCTTCCCAAGGTCCGTCGAAAGCAAGTTTCACTTAACCTTATTCACCATAAGGTCCCTTGAAAACACATGTAGAGCAAGGAATTAGCAACAATTAAGCACAAAGCGTGTATGAGAGTATTGCACAACTTCTCAAGACACTTAACAAAATTCTCTCCTGACTTAGTGATTCAATTTTAGAATGCTGCACATTTTTCAATATATAGATGTACTACCAACAACTATAAGTTCCAGTTTGGTAAGTGACCTTTAGATACAAATAAGGAAACAACTCATAACATAAGGAGCCGTTAGAGTCATGATTAAAGCATAATTACGGACTTCAACTAATGATGCAGCAAAACTGGTCTTCTTTTCTATTAAATGAAGATATGAATTTTAAGCTAGAATCCTTAAGTGATCATATTAAATAAGGAAAGTTAATTCCAGCACATTCTGACAAATTTTAGTAGATAAATAAGGAAATAATAGTTTAAAATAATTATGGCATCTAAATTAGACAAATATATTTAGTAAGCTAGAGATGCAAGATTTAGACAAGAAGAATAAACTTTCATAGTTTGAAAGATATCAGAATCCAGTTATTTATGGAAAGCAAATTCCAAACGAGATTTATAAATTCTCAAAAAATATTTGAGGATAATTTAATATGTCCATGCAGAAAAATGCTCTTTCCTTAAAGTATTAAAAGATTATCAATATGGAAGAAGATAATAGAAAAAGCAAAGAAGCCATTAGTCAATCATTCCATATATTACATTCATTAAATCTAGCCATGATGAGCAAATGTTTAAATGCAAAATCAGCAGCATTATTTTCCTTCCATAAATAAAAGATGTGAGGTGCTAAATTAAATATAAAGATATGTTGTCAAAATCAATATAAGGGAAGATAAGTTCCAAACAGCACAAGATAATTTTCGGACAACATAAGGTAAGTTCCAGCAAATTTATGGGAATAATTCACATCAATTATGCAACAAATATTGTCATAATCAAAACTCTAGAACTCATGGAAAATCATCAAAGGGTTAACAAAACTAAACATACTAACACACAAAACTAACATACTAAACTAAACATACAAACATACAAAACTAACTAAATAAGTAAAGACATAAAAAAAATTAAGGAAACTAACTGATGCAACGGAGGACGGGGATGGCAAGGCGGGTGGGCAGTGATAGTGAGCGGCAACAGTGAAGGCAGCTGGTGGCGAGCGTGGGCAAGTAGCAACGAGAGTGTCGGCAGCAGTGGAGGATGGCGAGGAGTAGGGGTGGGAATGCGTGGGAGGCTGGAGGAGGGAAGGTGAATAGGAAATGAGGAAGAAAGAGATAGAGAAGAAGAAGAAGAAGGGTGTCTGATTTAATTTGATTTTTCAATGAAAATTTATTCTCCGACAGTCATCCAACGGACAATCCGTCAAGTATGTTTGCAACTTTTCATGCCAAATCCCCTCCAAATTTACAGATGATTTTTCATCTAGCTTTTGATGAATCCATTTCTCCTCGTAAATTCATCGAAAATCCTTTGAAAATTTTAGATAAAGACTTTCCATCATAAAGTTCTATTGGAAAAGTAATGTTTTTTTGCAATAGAAAAAGAAATAAGAGAGGTTTGTGTTGACTTCTCAATTTAGTTGGTAATCTAGTATCCTTATTCCCAAAAATAATCAATTCAGTTGTTGTGGTCAGACTTTATTATGAATTTCTGACCACATTCTCCATAAGGGCCTCTTATCTCTTCATTCTTCTAAGCCAAATTATGGAAGAAAGAACAAAGGAGAAGGCATCCACAACAATTGATTTTATTATGAGACAACTCATGATGTCCATATCGAACTATTATGCGCCTTTGCATATAACATTAAGTAGACCTTATACAATAATTGTTCTAGCTCTATCATATCTTTTATGTCGTTTCTTCTGGAACAATCATAAATATATATTTTTTATATTATGGTTCTACTAAAAAAAAATCAGTAATTACTTTTAACATTAAATGTGTATTTATGAATGATCTCATTTTTCAATTATGCAATCACTTTATTTTATCAAGTTCAATGTTAGCTAGATTAGTCAACATTTATATATTTCAATGTAGCAACAATATGTTATTTATAACATGTAGTTTTGTTCGTTGGTTAATCGGGGGGAAATGCACATAAGCCCCCCATGAAATTTGAAATTACCACAAAAACCCCTGTGGAAAAAATAGAGTCTGATTAGTAGCTCGTGTTTCTTAAAAAATTGCCGCAAAAACGCTTGCTGGAGAACACGTACTTAGAGTTGAAATTTGTGTGTGAATTGTTTCCCTTTAGGGGTTTAAAAGGCCCTTTTTAAATAGAATTGTCAATTTTCTTTTTAAATTTTTCTATAATGTCCAATTAGACTAAATTTAACTCCAATCTTTTGCACTGTCGCCGTGCCTCCAATGACACCACCACTTTTGCTGGTGACCACGGTGGTTATCACATTGGCCAAATTTCATATTCATGTTGTGAATTCCATATTCATGTCAGGTGATGGATAAATACAACCAAGAAGACCATATTCACAATGTTAAGTGGTTAATACAAATACAACCGTGAATCCTAAATTCACATCGAGCATTGGAGAAAAAGAGAATTGATCGAAAAATCAGTCATAGGCATGGCGGTGATCAGTAGGTATGGTGTTGTCGGTGGTGTTGGTAGCTGTCGAGGTGGGTGCATTTGAAACCTAGTGGTGTTGGTAGTTATAAGGATTGTAATGTTTGGAAGGAGAAGAAGAAGAAGAAGAAGAAGAAGAAGAAGAAGAAGAGAAATCTTCTTTATCCATGAAAAAATTGAAGCTTTCTTCATCCTCTTGGTAAGAAAAATTCAATCTCTTGTTGCATCTCCTCTTGTTGCAGCCTTGAATGAACAAAAAAAGACACCAAGATAGGCTCTTGTTGAGACCAGTAGCAAAGCTTTGATTTCCTTTGAAAAGCAGGTTATGCAGATTGATTCTATGCCTCCACCAACAACAACTAAAAGTGCTTAACCTCCTCACCAAGACACAGTTATGGAAGAAACATGTTGCTTTAGAAGAGCAAGGTCTAGAAAAACACATGTTGCTGCATCAAATCAGTAAGAATTGTTACTCAAGATGCATTTGGGAAGTGGGTTTGTGGAACACTGATGCTAATGTACATTTGTGGGCTAAAATCTTTTTACTCCCTTGTGAAATATGAAATGGGCAGTAACCTCCTGTGATGAAAACAAGGTGTTGAAATGGTCCCTTATGTTTTTAAATTGTGGATCACTACCTCCTTCTATTCCTTTGAGTTGAATTTTACAGTGTATAGACAAAAATGCCCTCATATATATCTCTGCTTTGACTGCATCCCTACTATATCAATGTTGCTTATGGATTACGGGAACTCCTTATGTATGGATATTGCTTATAGAAAATTTATGGTAACAATGTTCTTTTTACCAATATCTAAATCTTATTTTAGTTACATTATAGTGTTGCTTTCCTTCTTGGCATTTTTTCGATTGATTTTTGGTTGGTTTTGGATTGGTTATTAGTTGGTTGGTTAGTTATGGATTGCTTTTAGGTTGGTTTTGGTTGCTTTTGTGTTGATTTTTGGTTGGTACCAGTTAGGTTTTGTATTGCTTATATCTATTTGAGGATGAGGGATAACAGGTTGGATTGATGCATCTTGATGTAACTAATCTATTTTTGCTGCTTTATAGAAAACTATAAGCCTTTTTACCTCTTTCGATTTTTTCAAAAGAGTGTTTTACCCCTTCTGTCATAAAAAAAAGTATAATACACCCTCATGTGCTGCAGATTCTTTTAGCTATTTGAGGATGAGGGATAACAGGTTGGATTGCTACATCTTAGTGTAACTGACCTATTTTTGTTGCTTTCTAGAAAACTATAAGCCTTTTACCTTCTGCTTTTTCAAAAGAGTATTTTACCCCCTTCTGTTATATTAAAAAAACATCATACACCCCCTGGAACAGCAGCAGTACAACTTCCCCTTTGAAGGTTTCATCTTAGACTCCACCACTTAGATTTTAGCTCTTACATTGCATCTACATTATGGAGTTTTCCCATATCTCAAATCACGCATGGCGTGCTTCAATGCTTCTTTATTCTTATTCTTCACTTTTGAGCTAGAGGAAGACATTCAACAAATTTCTAGGGCTTCAAAGAAAGAAATAAAGAAAAAGGAATGAAGAAGACAATGGGAATTGAGAAACCAAATGGGAATTGTGGAAAAAACAAAAAGTAAGATGGAAAAAAATAATGAAGGGATAAAAAGGTATTTTAGTTGGAAAAAGTGGAAAAAAACCTATGAGTACTTGCACCACATCTCGCATGAGAGTCACTTAGGCCATCAAGAGGTCGGGACAGTTCATAAAAATAATACGAGTAGCTTTTTTAACCCTTTTTTTTTCCACATGGTAGGAAACCGCCATAACAATATTTGACATAGGGGTTGAATTAAATTTTTACTTACATTCATTATTTTCAATTTTCTATAGTTGCATTACTAACACATAACAACCCAATTTCAATGTCCTTGATTCTTCTTATTAAGAAACAAACCAGTGTTATCTTTATTGTGTAAAAATTCAATCTGCTAGAAATATTCTTCGATCAAGGATGATTTTTTGATGATAAAATGCAATAAATGGTGGAAACAATTATTTCTTCAATTTGGTTTGCCTTGGGTGAAAGTTTTTCTTTTCTTTTTTTTCGGGAGATTGAAAGAGAAGATTTTGGAATTTTTATGATTTTGTGTGTGTGTGCTCTCTCTCTCTGTCTCTCTTTTCCCTTTCAATATGCCAAATGTATGAAGAAGCAAGGAGTAAAGATTAATTATACAACAGTGCCCAAAATCTTTCTCAGCATTCAGAAGGGTATTTTTGTCATTATTTTTTTCTGACCAAAAAATATGTTTGGGGCGAGTGAGACAATTTCAAATAAACGTGAGGTACTGATCAGATTTCATTTTTTTGAAGGGGTTTTTGTGACAATTTAGAATTTCACAGAGAGGTAATCCGCATTTGGCTCGATTAATTTGTCACATTTTATTCATGAAATGACTTGGATTGATATTAGTCAGGATACAACAAAATCATTCTGTTAGATCGAATAAGTATATTCAATCTAGTACATACCTTGTACAGAATTGAAAAATTCTATGCCTCATATCTTTAGTTTTATTTATTCCTATTTCAAGGTTTATCGAATGACTTGACTAGGATTGTATTTCCAGTATTCTTAACTTCTTTAAATGTTATATAGTTCGATCAATTGGTTTGATGGTCCTGTACTCACACTTGTATGCATGAGGTCCAAACTTTGAAGTTTGAACCCTAATGAACCCTTGATGTGTATGTGCATATTAACTAAAAAACAAGAGTATGAATATGTGACAGTACCGAGTTACATTGCTTCTCACACTAGGTTGCAGTTCACATTCGTACGAATGAAAAAGTATAAATATATAGCTACCACTGATTATTTAGTTGAGTTGAATTACCTCTCATGCTCTTATATGCGTCAGGTTGGGATTCAAAGCTGAATGAATTCTAAATGTGCATGTAAAAGTGTAAATAAAAAAGGATATATAGCTTCAAAGGTTAATCAATAAAAGTAAATTAAATACAAATTGAACCTAAAGTACTCAGTTGCTTAAATGCCGAAGTGTGTTGCATTACACTTATAGCTTATAAGGCTTCACTCAATACTAAATTGTATAAACGTTTAGCACTTACAAACAACCAACCTCATCTCTAAAAACAAGTGCAGGAAAAATGCAAAAATAGAATCAAGAATGTTGTTGCGCCAGCGGGATCCCAAAAGGAGCTACTTAAGCCTAAGATATCCCTACATATGTAGTTGGCATCTCTATCCAAAATTTTCTCAAGCCCTTACAAAAATAAAGTGCAGGACAATTTCATATACAACAACAACCAGATACCAATTGAAAATGTAACCGTGTTTTTTCCTCCCACAATTTCTTAGTCGAACGATAGATGTAATTATGTTGCAGAATACAATGCATAATCAAGAGTGGCCTTTGTCGAGCAATGAAAGCCTGAAAGCATTTTCTTGCTTTTCTTTTACTCTCTTTTGGTCCAGATACTTATAATATTGGAAGTTCCCAATAGAATCAAGTCAATTGTGAAATATTCAACTTGAAATTCATACAGATATCAAAATCTTTCCAAGAAGTTGGCAACTTGCAGCAGCTAAGATTTTAAGTTATGACAACAGCAGCAATACAAAACTTATGCAAGGAAATAATATTATTATCATCGACTAAGGTAATTATAACCTAAGTAATACGTGAAGTAAAAGAATAAATTCAACTCATCAATGAACGCCCAGGATTCATCTTATGCCTTTTTCTTTTTCGATTTCAGCATCACATATCCGATCAAAACAGAAAGCAAGCAGATGAGTGCCACACCAGCACATACGGGAATGAGAATGGCATATTCTTGAGGCAGAAAGTATTTGTGCACAAAATGGTCACTGTCAACAAAAGGCTGAAAGAAGATGAATAAGTCATGGATCAGTAAAAGTTTTTATAGAAGTATTAAGTAGTAATTCAGGAGATAAATAACTAACCACGATGATAACCCAAAAGGTATAATAGGTGAAAATGGATAGGCTGATGACTGATAAAAGTAAGCCAATGGCCCTGTCCGCTAGTTCCATTGCAGTCTAGTTGACCTTGCTTCTGAAAAAAACTTGGCAAACATAATACTTAGTATATGCACGCACACACACACACAGAGACTGCAGCAGAAGCAGCAATTTTTAACTGGTTCTCCAGTTCATATTTTTAAATTGAAATCGATCTAGTACAGTCATGTGAATAACACATTTACTCGATCTCATATCCCAACAAGAAAAAAGTGAAATCACAGTTTCCACACAATGAGCAGTATCTTTTCGAGATATTTTATTTTTATGTCTGGAGCCCTTCCCTTGCAGGCTGCTGTCTACTGTTTCATCCAGAAACATATATAATATGGAACTTTGATGCAGGAAAAATTTACAGTGTATTCTCAGTCTGGGGAATCACAAAATATACTAAAGCCAAAAGGCATACCTGAAAATATTCACAATCATTGCAAGTAATATATTTGTCGGTAAAGGGTCATAATGCATGGTTTTGCTCAAAGGTCAAATCTCTTGCTTTGTTTCTCCATAGACATGATAACATTCTTAACTTTCAAACTTATAGACTCAAACTTCAAAAGAACCCTCAAAGTTACCTCCATTATGTCATCATTTCTCTGCAAGAACACACACTTTGGGAAATTTATAATCCTATGAACAACACTTTTCTCATTTAAACCATATCTTCCATTGTCATTAAGCCATAATGGAAGATTTCTGGGAATAATTCACATTAATTATGCAACAAATATTGTCATAATCAAAACTCTAGAACTCATGGAAAATCATCAAAGGGTTAACAAAACTAAACATACTAACATACAAAACTAGCATACTAAACTAAACATACTAACATACAAAACTAACTAAATAAGTAAAGACAAAAAAAATTAAGGAAACTAACTGATGCAATGGAGGACAGGGATGGCAGGGCGGAGTGGAAGATTTCTCAATAGAGGTGATTCATTATATCAACATTTCTTATTGGCGTTAATTATACCACATCTGTCATAATAGATGCCATCTTGAAGAAAATGATTGTCAAGAGGCCAGTCATGAACCAATCAATACTCACTAATGTAGGGACTAGAAATGCATTGAACAAATATGCGAACATAGAGTCATGAAGTGTTGCAGAGCACGATGTAATCTTAGAAATAAATATACAAAATCCATCAAAAGCAATAAAATATGCCATCTATAGAAACTCAACTAGATTCAACAGAATCATTCTCAAAAGAGGTCTAAGAAATGGTGCTAGCTACTCAGTTTGACTATTTTTCCACTATACCACTGGTAACAAGCTACTCACACTCTTTTTTAATTGGTTCAGTCATTTAGTTCATGTCTTTGTTGCCACTTGCATCACCTTTGTGATGTGATGAGTTCACTACTTTTGAGACAAGTGTGTGCTTTATTCTAGTGTATCATATTTTAGGCTAGCGTGTGCTTTGCTCTTTCAAAAATAACAGAACACAATTTTTCTAGTTACTGACTTACTGGTGTAGCATTGGCTCTAAAACGGTAATGCATGCAAACGTGCAAATTCAATTTTCATGAAACATTATTTAAAATCATGTGCATCAGCAATGTCAATATTTTTCATGAACTAAAAATTAGAAAACGCACATAAGAAAATGGGACTCTAAAGATGACTGCTACAAAATCTAGATGTAGATTCACCATTTGCTCCAAAATATTATAATACCAAACCAAATAACATGTCATTAGATGATGCACGTGAGAGATCAAAGTTTCATCATATTAAAATATTCAAAACTTCATGGTTGATAAGGGAAAGATTAAACCAGCCTCGAAGGCCCTATTTGGCTCAACTATGCTTGAGCCACATTGACATCACACTTGTTGTTGCAGCCTAGCCTCTTCAAGCTTTCATCAAAGGTGGTTGCCTTTAGGCCACCTGATGGAGAACACCTATTCTCAGATCGGCCACCTTTGGGTTAATTATCAGCAAAGGTTACCAACATCTACGTGCCAGCTAATCCTATTACGGATGACCACCCCCAGGTCAATCATTTACACTTGAACATCTTTATTCAACCTCAGCCTCGAGAAGCCCTCAGGGGCAATATTACCTACTACCTATTTGACCCTGTGAGGTTGAACCTCCATTGGAGAGACAGCTAGGCAGCCACATTAAATGTGCTCTAGCACGACAAACATCTCCATCCGCACTTAATACGCTAGAATAGCCACCCAACCTACTCTCAGCAGCCATTCAGCCCGGCGGAGGGCAAAAGACCTCTCATACGCTATAACCTCAGTGGGGGCAGTTCAATCTTATAGCAGGCTTAAGGGTAATTCAATCATTTCGACCATCCTTCGGCTAATTTCCACCCACTATAAATACTTGGCCTCATTAATGCTATCTTTTAATACTTATAAATCGCCCTTAGCTCTCTTATGTACCTTATCTCCCTTTGATTACTTGACCTAACTTAGGCATCAAAGGGTTTTAGCTAAAAGGCCACCTCAACAAGGCTAACAGGCTTTTTCAGTGCTTACAGGTTTGATCTGCACTCTATTAGCTCAAGTAGACTCTGTTGCAGCTTAATTTGAATCTCACATAGTTTAACATTTCCCAAAAACTGCTTTATCAATGGTATAGCAGTAAGTTTTCTTTTTCTTTTTTAGATTCTCTCTTTTCTGGGTTTTTCTCCATTCATTAAAACACACCCAAGTAGTTCTTGGTTTCTTTATATCTTGCTCTGACCATAGGATTTTTGTAGTTAAGTTATAACTAAAGATACAGGAAAGTAGAAGGTAATCACAATTCTTGGTCAACACCTAAAACACAATGCATGACTAGTAAAATTCACAACCCTGTAAGCCATTCAGCTTGTTGTCCAGTTGCTTCTCTGTCACTCTTGAATAAGCTGGCTTTAAAACCTTATATCTCTCCGGTACGTTAGAATGCCCAAGTAACATGCTAAACCTACTTCTCAATTCTACATTAGATAGTTTGCCTAAGTTTCCTAACCCTTAGAGGCACTATCTACAAACAAATAGGAAATCAATTAACTTTTCGAAGGAGTCAGCAATCCACATAAATGTGTAATAGGCAATAATCAGTAGAATGCCAGTAAGGTTGCAAAAGTTCACTGCATCAGAAGTGTTATAGCAATCTATAGAGCTTCCTCAAGTGGGAGTTTGGAAAACAAATTTTCTTGAGGAGCATGCAACACAAGTCTCCTACTTTTATGTTTTCATGGCAGAATTCTACGGTATGGTTGAACCATGAAGCATGCCCAAATAAATTGAAGGGTTGAATAATAAAACTTTGTTTCTGCTACGGTCAATGCACTACGATAGAACAGGAGCACAAACAAAAGTTTCCAGGTTGGAAAAGATTTAAAGAAAAGTTGATTTGAAAAAAACAAAAGAAACGAAAAAATAAACAGGAAGCTTTACTAAATTTGTATAATTGCACTAGCAATTGTGTTATGTTTCTACGAACTCCAAGATGTTTAAACACAGCCACCATACACTAAATCTATATTCCCCTTGGCGATCCTAAGGTGCTTATGGAATTCTATAAAATGATGGACGGCTACAACAGTGCAGAAGGAGTATAGTTGGACGAGAAAACAATAAAAATTTATGTAGGGACAATAAAACTTTTGCTTGAGCAAAACAGCAAAACTGGTTTTCAATTTCCTTCTGTTTGGTTTTATGGAGGATAGTTGTTCCCGACCCTCCCGAATTTCTAAATTTCTTGTAGTATTTTCAGTTCTTCTTAGTCACATAATGGCCACAAAATAAATGTACTCTTATAAGTGAAGCACTCGAGATTTCTTGGCATTGTATACTATATTACTTTCACTCCATCACCTAACACAATTCCCTATAAAACTGCACCACCAAGAAATGAGGTACTGAAAAAGTTAAGGTCTTTATCAAGATGGTGTTCAAACAAAAGGTTAAAAGGAAAATAGACTCAAACATTCGATGAGCTTTCCCTGCCTAATTTGAGAGGTAACTCACGAACTATAAGTAATTGATATATTTCTCAAGTGCAGAGCCGATATGTAAAGAATTCAAACTATATGGCAATTGAATTTCTTGAGTTTTACAAAGCCAACAATTTTTGGAAGTTTCTCCCTCATTGCCTGTAGAATTAAAGCTCTTAGATTCTCTGTTGAAATGTGTGTCAACATTGTTAAATCTCATAACTGGAGTAGCTAGTCAACAACTCCTGAAGCAGAACATGTCAACATACTTGTCCCGACAAAAATTGTTAAAATAAATCTAATATCTTATCATACATGCTCTTGAACCCAATCCAGATACACGAGTCTACTAACATACTGATCTTCCTACAACAGAGGAGAATACCATAACAGAACGGCAGAACCAAGATTTGAAAATAAATATCTCTTGGAATCAGTTAAGCTGCCCGAGGGGAATACCAAAATAAATAAATAAACAACTAAAGCCTGGAAAAGGAGGATCACCACTAAAACTGAATTCAGAAAAATAAACAAGTAAATAAATTTCCATATGTCAGCTGAACAAAACCCCATCAAATTTATTAACAAAATTTTATTCTAATTTCTTCATTGATTGCCACAGAGTGCATTCCACCAATCGGATGGCTACAAAACCGGTATAATGATTATCGTTCAAGAAACCCATCTCAAGCAAAATAAATAGGATTAAATGAAATTGACTGGAGAGACGAACACAAGAAAAAGTACCTAATTCCAATTCTTAGCAACGCAGACTCGCAGAGAATTACAGCGGAAAAGTGCTGATCAAACAAAGGAAAAGGACCGGAAAGTTGGGCAGATTGCAGATTGCCCACTCAATTTTACCACTATTCACTTTATACCCCTCTCAGAACTGAATTATGAAAATAGGCAATTAATTCCGTCCATGCGGTGTGACTTCACTGTATCTTGGAATTATGACAATGCATTTAGCTCTGAATTTAGATAGTGATACTTTCATTCTCTAATAATATTTCTCAAAATAATTTTTATTTTCTCAAATTCCATCTCTCACTCTCTTTGTGATATGGTAGTAACAGGATCGAAGGACAAATCGATGAAATTACAACAAATGGGGTATATGATAGTGTTAATTACCTACAACCCTTTAACATGTGGTCTATTTATAAAAAAATTTAATATTATTTATAAATATTAAAAATTTACAATTAACGCTGACACTAATCAACCGTTGTTAAATTAACGAAAATATGAAATTTCCATCTTGCAAATATGAAAAATGCAAATAATTCAAGAAACACTACAAGCACTAATGGAGACGTCTCTGTACGAGCTACAACTAAAGCAGTGGCATAATATGCTATCGAGCACTGCAAATCATTGCATCCTAGAAGTCAATCCAATAAATCGCACAGGAGACCACGATGGTACTAGCAGGGGATGCCTCAGTACAAACCTCAATATGAAATATGAAAAATGCAAATAATTCAAGAAACACTACAAGTACTGATGGAGATGTCTTTGTACGTGCTACAACTAAAATAGTGGCATAATATGCTAACGAACACTGTAAATCACTGCATCCTAGAAGTTAATCTAGTAGATCACACAGGAGACCACGATGGTACTAGCAAGGGACGCCTCAGTACAAACCTCAATAAAACATCATGGCCCAATACACTACACCACATTGCCTATGGGGGGATCACCCCATGATGCCTGGAAAAGAAGAGATGCGACCCTGCCATCTCTTTCCCAAGGTTGATTATTGCTCACTCAAAGAACGAATCGAAGAAAAGGGTAGCCCCATAGCTGTCCCCAAGAGCTCAATATGCAGCAACACCCCTCATAGCCGACATTTGCGCCATCACCCCGGATCCAACCCCCTGAAGTATGATGGATTGGAGATCCCTAAGAATACTTAAATGATGATATGGTGTGCATAAAGCTGTAAACCTAATAGAACGCACCTTTACCTGATTTAACCAACTTCCTATTGTTGGAACCATCACAAAATAAAGAGAGGTTGCCGTAGCGCCTCATGGACAACTTCTTAGTCAACTGCAGGTACCCCAAGACCGCGACCCATTTATTTACCACAAAGTAGAAGGAAAATGAAAGCTTGTGGAAGTATGTTATCCAGGTGGTACATGAGATTCCCCACCTCAGTCTAGAACTCATACCTAGCATCATACAACAAAGTGTGAGACATTAGGCATTCAAGAAATCCATAGCGAGCAAGCACCTAGTCACTTTAGAGAAGATTACGATTTAAGTCAAGAAGCGCATCCACATTGGTGAAACGATAACTTTCACCAAAAACCATAATATATGATGGACAATCCCAAAAGGAGAGATGAATACCCTATAACGGGTGACCATAAAGGCGGCCTACCACTAAAAAGAGAGTAGTCTCAAGAAACAAAGTCTAGAAGGGCATTGATACTTATATTGCAATAGAAGACAAACTACTAAAAAGTACAACCACATGAAGAGCGAGATCAAAAGACCAATCCAATGAAGATACCATAAGGAGTTGTCGCCAAGTGACAAAGGTAACACCCAAAAATAATACAGTCTCAGATTGGTACATGGCTGTCGTCAACTCGTGTCGTAAAGTGTTAGGTTAAGTCCTGCAACAAGCGAAACCCTTGTGTTTAATTGCCATCATTGAATTAGGCTAATAACCTATCTGCTGAGAAGCCATATCAATGGCTTCTAGTGAACTCGTTCGCTAGTCTCCGAGAGCCCTTGATGAGGGTCGCAAAGCAAATGCAAGCCTTTACCTAGAGGAAAAATGTGTCCCCATCATTTGGCGTCACCCTCGAAGAAAGAGACTTGATGACAAAAAAGTACACATTGGTACCTTAATAATCCTGGTCTCCTCGACCCGCTCATATGTGATAAAGATCCTAGTAGATAGCAAAAGCCCTCTAGACATCTTACTCCATGATGCCTTCCTCCAATTAAGCATAGATGATACCCGACAACAAAAGATCAATCCTCTTCGCCTAAATCCGATGGAGAAATCTTAGAGGCAAGAGATTAGAAGGAAAAAGTATATGAATACAAGCTTGGAGCTCGAGAAACCCCTAAAGAAGTAAGAGTCGTTCCAAGTAATTCAATAAATACCTCCAAGGCGAGAGATAAATTTTGAAGATAGAGAGTGTTGAAAACAAAATTCCAATCGGTGAAGCGCTTACCCAAGCCCTCACCTAGCCATGTAGCTTAAGAGCATTGGGACTCTTCCTAAACATTATACGATAAAAATGCCACTTAAATTGATTAACAGCATAGAAGCCAATCAATAGATGAAGAAATTGAAGTCACATGTAGCGCTAGGATCCAATTATCAAAGCATTAAAAATACAAAATAACTAGGGCTACACATGTCACCAAAGATCTAAACATGCCACAAATTCAAATTTGGAAGGAGAATTACCTTGATTTTTAGAAAATCAAAGGAAGGTGGAAGAAGATTCGGCTTCTTAAAATTCGATTTGAGCGAAATTTGTAGCAAATGAATGCTAACTCCTTAAGGTATCTTCAATAAAAAAATCAGCCCAAAAAGGATTCAAAAAGACCTCCAAATGTCATTCCAAATTCCCTGCCCAAAACAGAGGATCTCCATACATGAGCAATCCAATTGTCTTGCCTCTAATGTAAAGATGTCCACACCAATTCCCAATCCTTTTCCTCTCAATATCAGCTGGAGAATAATGAGAAGAAAAGCTTGGATGAAGGCTTGATTGGGAGGTAAGAGAAGAAGAGAAGTGAAGCTTCAACACATGAGGCAACACTTGAAAATTTTGGAGGGAGATTAAGAGGATCTAATTCTTAGATCTAATTCACATGGAATGTAATGCAAGCAAGTGTGTTGGCCGCCCCTCTCTATATCTATATATAGAGGGAGGATGGTGTGATGCCAAGGTGGCATCACACCTTCCTCAAGGGGTGGCGCCAACTAGCATACAAGTTGGCATGTGAATTTGAATTTTATTTGAAATCTTCATTTCATCTCATGAAATGTCATCCAAATAAATTCTAATTCACATCAAATAAACATTTCATTTGAATTTTCCCTCCAAAATCAATTCTCCATTTTAATTAAATTAAACTCTTTTAATTTAATTAATTAACCTTAACCTAACTCTTTAAGTCAATTTGCATAACTCCTTAAGCAAGATATTGTTAACTCAATTCCTTAACTTGACCAATTGATTATCATGTGGTATCAAATAATTAACTCCTTAATTAATTGGTCTTAATTTAACTCCTTAAATTAATTAGATCAATTTAACAATTAAATTGATTAAGCCAATCAAGATAAGATAAAATTGATTTTATTACATATTTCCAATTTGAAAATAAAATTTTAAATTGAAAATAGAGGGCTTGATAATAAGAAAAAATTAGTTCTCAAGGGTAAAAAAGTTTAAATAAATAACAAGTAAAATAAAAGGCCTTGTGAACCTAATTAATAAGTTTATCAAGATGAGACTCAAACCAAGTGGACTAAAGCCAACTAAGCACTCAATCAGTATAAATAATAACTCTCAAAGTGGTAAAAAAAACCACGAAAAATCACTCATAAAAATCTTGAATTTTGACTCTACATAAGCGTGTGCTAGAGCAAGAACGTCTTGAAATTAGCCGACTTTTGGAAATGACCCTAACGCTAGCTTCAAGCAGCATTATTATCAAATAAGTTTAATTAAATTATTTAAATATGTTTATTCTAACATTATTGAACATATTAATTAGAATTATTGAAATTATATTGTTAGGATGATAGATTTGAACTTTTTTTAGTTTTTTTAATTTTTTTTTATCTTAGTTTATAAATAAATTCAACTAAATTTAATTATATTATTTTAGACATATTTATTATTTCAAAATTATAGAATATGAACTCAAAATTATTATATTATATTATCTAAGACAATAGATTCTTATTTTTATTTTTATTTTTTAATCATTTTAATTATTTTATTTCCTAATTAATATAATACATTCAACTTAATCTAATTAAATTCTTTTAGACATATTTGTTACTTTAATATTATTGAATATGTAATTTAAAATTAATAAAATTATATTATTTAAGAGATGGATTTAAATTTTTATTTTTAAATTTTTTTTACTTGTCCTAATTTAAAATTAATAAATAAGTTCAACCAAGAATGGTAAAATTATTTTATATATATTTCTGATTTTAGCCTTTTGTTTTCAATTAAACTTGAATTTAAAAATTATTCAATATTTATGAAATATATTCTAAATTTATTATGTGTAATTTAAACATTGTTAAAATTACACCCCTATGATATGGAAAACATTACAAATCGGCCCAATGGCATTGTATCTCATCACATTTAAGTACTATATCAAGGGAATTTTTTGAGTTTTCACATAAATTTCTACGGAGATCATCAATTTTATTAATTGAAAAATTAACAATTTTTGCAAAGCTAAGACGGATCCAAACCTCATGGAATCATTGTAATTTCTTTATAGTTAAGGGTTTCTTTATAAATGAGCCAAATCTTAGGGAATTATAGGTAATTAACCTTGTATGATAAGACTAGCAGTAGTCCCGCGTGGTTCCAATGCACATAAAATATTTTTTGAGTAATATATGTTGTTTGTGCAACTAAAAGAATCATAGTCATTTTTTTCATAAATTGAATATCATTATTAGAGATGATATCATATGTTCATAGTTATAAACAATAATTACAATCATATGAAAATTTTGATGCTATGACCTTAAAAACTATATCACATCAAGAAATTAATGGAAACCCAATACATATGATAAAAATAATGAAAATTTTTCAGTATATGGATGACCATAGGAGAAATGATAGTAGGTATTTTTTAAGTATAAAAGTGACTATAGGAGTTATGCTTCATGAAAAAGGAGTCGTGATCCTTTGTGGTAGTTATAAAAGTTTGAGATTCTTTTCTCTGGAATGCAGAGTAAAGAGTTTTCAGCTCTTTGAAAGTTCTCAGAGTTTAACAAATTCTTGCTAATGACTTATGCACATTTTCTCTTTGAGGTTTAGTAGTCATAGTTTTATTTCATACTTCAAGTTCATTAGGCTTCCGTTATCCTTTTGATGGGCTTAATTAATTCAGGCTCTATGGCTTTTTATATAATTATTCTCTTTGATTCTTTCAACCTTTTTCTAGTTCTTTATTATTTTATCCTTGTGGTCTTAATTAGTTATATCATCAAACCCACTATTTTTAATTTGAAAAGTTCATTTTCATGTTAAAAATATAACATAAGGTACAATTTCAACGCTTACTTTATCTTAATTCATTAATTGAGTTTAGTGCGGACTCTTGTTTTACTCAATATTCATCTAAGTTGAGGTTCTTCGAGTCTTCTTGTCCAGTCATTGCTTAGGAGGTATCATGCTAGTCGCCTTGCATTCATTTAAAGAATTAGACAAATTTCGTGCCTTGTGTTTGTCTAAAAGTTGAGGAAAATTTTGTGTTGCATTTGTCTAAGGATTTAGACAAAAAAAATTCAAGTGTGATATTAAGGAGTGGAATGTCGGAAAGTAGGACTTAAGTCAAATTTTCATTGGAATTGAATCAAACTTCGTGATGAGAGATAGAGGGGAGAAAGCATTGGCATAAGGCTTTGTCGGTGGCCTTGGGGATGGCTGGTATGGAGGTAGCCTGGCCGGCGCCTGTTCCTGGGCTCTCACTAAGAGCTTATCTTAGGTGCTCACAATTAGCACCTAGTGTTATGCACACTAGTGCTTGCCGAGTGCCACTTAGAGGGCCCTATGCCTTTTTGAATGCCCGAGTTAGGTGTTTTTGTCAAATTTTTTGGGGCTTGTTCCTTTGGAAAATGCATCCCTTCGTCTTTTCTATGAAAATGGATTAGATGAGTGCCAAAAATTAGCGAAGACAACATAATATCTCGAGGGGACTTAAAAAAATTTTGAAAAAAAAAAAGGTGTTCTAAAAGGTACTAAGGGTGCTCGTTAGAAGTTTGCACTCTGTAAATTGCTCAGAAATTTTTTTCTTGGAGGCTTCATACTTGAGAGATCCTTTAGAATCATAGGGAACATAGGTCTAATGACAATTCTTGCTTTTCTTAAAGAATATTTTATTTACATTTACGGGGGCTTTTTTTATGTTGTGTCACTTTCTGTTCTCATTAATTTTTTCACAATCAAGTTTCAAGGAGCCCCTTGAGGTCTCTTAAAGAGCCCTTTCTTTATGGATCTCTTGGGATGTGCTACTATATTGCATCATTTTGCATGATATTTGGAGATCTTATTGCGAAGAAGTCACTTTGTGCTCTAATAATTTTTTCATTATGCGATTATGATCGTACTATTAGGGATGTCTTTTAGTGAGTTTCTTTAAGAGGTCTCACAACAATTGTAGTTTTTGCGAACTTTCCTTATTTTTCTTTAAGTGTCAAGTGTTAGCCAAACATAGAGTGATGTATGCATATGTAGTATTATTAGACATCGTACCTATGTTATGGAGGTCCAAATATTGATGTACTCTTTTCATTATTAAACTTATAGAGAACTCATCTATCATGATTTTCTTTGCTTTCATGATATTGCCTGCATATTTGCTCAGCTTGCCTTTGTCTTGCAGTAGTTACCTGCTTGGGGTGTTCGTCATGGATGTGGTCAGGCAGGCACCTGGGTATGACGCCGAGTGCTAACTATTATTGGGATATCGGACGCCCTTAGGGCACTTGATGGTGGAGTCATGCATAACCCCCAACATAATGTTAGCGCCGGGTGCCCAATGCTTAGCTTTTGTTGGAGCACGTAGTAGCGTGGCCTTCTTTGGGACATCGAAAGTCTCCTAAACATCAGCAACATTTGTTCTTAGTATTGCTTTTCCTTTAGAGGGTCAGAGGTTGGCCAGACATCTTCTTAAATTTTTTTGTCACTATTGATGTTTACTACCTTTTTTGCGTAAGGAAGTTCTTCCTTCATTCATACACTTAGCCAAATAACTTTCAAGTGTTTTTATATTATCAATGATAGTTGTAATGCGCAGAGAGGGTGTGTGAACAAGGTATGAAACTCTTCTCATCAAATTTGATAGCTAGTGCCCTCAAAGATTTTCAAATCGTGTAGAAATGTGCATTAGAATGCGTGTGAGTCTCACTAAGGGGGTCATTTAATGATAATCAATTAATTGAACTAAGGTTCATTGGACGCCTCACTAATGAGGTCTTGTTGCAGTACTTAGTCATTAGTTCTGAATGCAGTTGATTACCTTACTAGCAAGGGCTTATAAAAATCAAGTGTTCTGGGGTATTTCATAATGAGTCCTATTTGAGGGGTCTCGATATCACTGCATGAAATTGTAGCAAAGTCTAATTGCAGGCCTTGTTCATGAGGTATTTTTTTTTTTTTTTTGGCTGATGCTAAGTATTGTGGTGATGTTAGAGTATGAGCCTCGTTTAGGAGGTCTTATCGTTAGACTTTGAATCTTTTGTGGTGACAGGTGGCATATTGACCACACGCCCTTAAAGAGGCTATATGATAAAATTTCATAGTAGGACCACGTGCCTCCGAACAGGCCTCATAGCAGGCTTACGCAAAATTAATCTTAAGTGTTGTAATAATTTGTTAAGCGTCGTAATGATGCAACCACTCGCATTTGGGGAAGATGTTTAGTGGGCTTACACGTGGCAACCACATACTCTTGAAGGAGTCAAATAGTGGGTTCACATCAAATTAATTCAAATGTTAGTGTTTTTTAGTTATCTTCATTAGGGTGTATCTATATGCCTTCAAAGAGGATTTTGAGTAGGCTTCTGTGTGACAACCATTTACTATCCAAAGAGTTGAATAATAGTTTACACCAAACAAGTTAGTAGGCTCTGGAGAGTAGTGTGTAAGCACCTCAAGTAATTCAAGTTTGCTTCAGAGAGCGATGCGCAAGCACCTCAATAAATTAAAATTTACTTTGGAGACCTGGGTATGCAAATGCCTTAAAAGATTCAAGTTTGCTTTGGAGAGAAGGGTGAGCAAGCACTTTAAAGACTCAAGTGTGCTTCGGAGAGCAAGATGTGCAAACACTTCAAAGATTCAAGTTTGCTGCAAAGAGTACACAAGCGCCTCAAAGATTCAAGTGTACTTTGGAGAGTGGGGTGCACAAGTGCCTTAAAGATTCAAAATTTCTCCAAAACGTTAGATGCGCAAGCGCTTCAAAGATCAAACGTGCTCCAGAGTGTAAGGTGCACAAGCACCTTAAAGATTCAAGTTTGTTTCGGAGAGTAGTGTGCACAAATGTCTCAAACATTCAAGTATGCTATGGAAAGCAAGATGCACAAATGCTCAAAGATTCAAGTGTGCTTAATAGAGTGAGGTATGCAAGCGTCTTGTTAAGTTTGCCTTGAATTCAATTTGGAAATGATGAAAATAACGATAAATGGCAAAACAACAAAGAATAGCAAAAAATTGCAAAAATAATGCAAAAATACGGTAGGCAGCAGCAAGCACTCCAAGGTGCACAACAAGGGCATCCTAGCACACAGAACGTGCACGCCACGTGCACATGCATACCACAAAAGCGCCCAACAGGCATAGGGTACCCCAATGCCCATCAGCTTAGTGTCCTGCACCTTTGCACACACTGCATTAGCCCAAGTGCAGCAATACTGCTCTAGGGGCAGCTTCGTGTGCTATATTACCCCAACGTAACTTTAGTGTGTCGAGGCGTGTGATAGAGGCCCAAGTGCCATTTTTCAACCCAAACATAAATTAAATCAAATTCTTTTTCTATTTTTGATTTAGGACCCTATTCAAATTAGTTTTGGACTATTTTGAGATATTATCTCTAAAAGGATGTTAGAATGAGGATCTCGAGCGTTCTTGCAAGATTTTGTAGGACTTGAATTTGTACTTAGCACGTGACTTGATATCAGTAAAAATTCTTTTGTTTGTCAAGTTGAGTAGGCACGTTGCCATGCCACATTAAATCTTATTTTCTTTTATCAAATTTCTTTATGGGTGTTTCTTAATTATTATTATTTAGCCTTTTTAGGTTATAACAATCTAATATCTGAGCCAAATTGACCAAGATGTTTTCTATGAAATATGAGGTAGAGAAATTCGATAAGAAGAATGACTTTAGGCTATGGAGGATGAAAATGCACACCATTTATGTCAACGAGGTTTGAGAGAGTGCTAAAGGGAAAAGATTTCTCGCCAGAGATGGTTTTGGAGGAAGACAAGGATGAATTTATGGTGAAGGCTTACAGTACTTTGGTATTATTGCTGGCAGATAATATACTAAGAGACGTCGCTGCAAGAAGTACACCAGCAGGATTATGATCAATGCTGAAGAGTCTGTATATGATAAAGTCCCTTACAAGTTGATTGTATTTGAAATAGCAGTTATACACTCTCAAGATGAAGGAAGGTACATCTATTACTCAGCATATATTTTATTTTAATAAGGTGATATTGGATCTCACTAGTACAGACGTGCATGTTGAGGATGAAGATCAAGCATTGATCCTTTTGTGTTCTCTACCTAAAACTTTTGAGCACTTGGTTACTACTTTACTTTATGGGAGAGATACGATATCAATGGAGGATGTGAAAGCCTTATTGGATCTGGATGAATTGAGAAATCATGTCCTATTAGTGACGATAATGAAATGAGGGGAAAGATTAATTTCAAATAGGAGACTGAAAGAAATGAGAAGGAGTAGAGGCTGATATAAGACTCGAGATAAGCTTAAATCTAATGATAAATGCTATTGTTGTGAAGAAAAGAGGCACTGCAAACAAAATTAGCGAAAATATGGAAAGGCGAAGGACTCAGATGAACCTTTTGGTCAAAAATAGGATGATGTTGCTAGAATTGTTAAGGATGAGTCTAATGGAGCACTTGTTCTTAGTGTTATCAAGAGTCTTTTGAGTTCTCAATAGATTTTGGATAGTGGCTATTCTTGCCATATGTGCTCATGAGAGGATTAGTTCACTACCTATTGCAAATATAATGGTGGTAAAGTGCTAATAGGAAATGACGCATCTTGTAGAGTTGTAGAGATTGGTACAGTAAGCATCAGAATACACAATGGAATTGTGATGACATTAACAGATATACATTATGTTCCTAACTTGAAAAAAAATCTAATTTCACTTGGTATTTTGGATAAAAATGGGTGTGAGTATAAAGCTTGAGATAGAGTTCTACAAGTCTCGAATGGTGCTCTTTGAACATAAAAGGGGAGAAGAAGAATGGCATTTATATTTTACAAAGTAGTATAGTTTCTAGTATTGCAGTAGTCTCTTCATCGCTCATTGATACTATGTCTTTGTGGCAATGTGGCTTGGGCATATGAGTGAGAAGAGAATGTAAGAATTGAACAAATAAGGTTTGCTTGCAATGTGGCTTGGGCATATGAGTGAGAAGGGAATGTAAAAATTGAACAAACGAGGTTTGCTTTGTGGAGAAAAGACTGGGGACCTTGATTTTCGTGTTCAGTGTGTTATTAGCATGCAACACAAGGTGAAGTTCAGCACCATAGCTCACAGTACTAAGGCCATCTTGGATTATATTCACTCAAATCTTAGGGGGACTTCTCAAGTTCCCTCAAAATGTGGTCCTAGGTATATGCTGATATTCATTAATAACTTTTCACAGAGAGTGTAGGCTTATTTGTTTATCATAAGGATGAGGTATTTGTTAACTTCAAGGTGTGGAAAACTTTGATTAAGAAGTAGACTGAGAAGGAGATCAAATTCTTGAGGACTAATAATGGCTTGGAGTTTTATAACGAAGAATTTCAAGAGTTTTGCAATAATGAGGGAATTGTGAGGTATCATACAATTGTTTATACACCATAATAGAATAGGGTTATAAAACATATGAACAAAACTATTTTGGAGTGAGCTAGATGCATGCTTCTTAACGCCAGGTTGTTTAAGGATTTTTAGGTTGAATTTGTTAATACTGCTTGCTATTTGATGAAGAGGTCACCATCGACTGCTTTAGACTACAAGACACTAATAAAATTTTGGTTAGGGTCTCCTGCAAATTACTTCAATCTGAGGGTATTTTAGTGTCTGGCCTGTGCTTATGTATATGATAAGAAGCTTGATATGTGTGTAAGGAAGTTTGTATTCCTAGGCTATGCAGATAGAGTTGAGGGTTATTGTTTGTGGTGTACTGATGACAATGGATCCAAGATAATTATTAATAGGGATGTGACATTCGATGAGTCTGCTATGTTAAACAAGACGAAGTAGGATGAAAGTAGTTAAGAGGGCATTAAGGAGAAGTGTGGAGCTTGAGATTGACACTCCACAAGTTTCCAAAGAGAAGCAGAAGGTGGTTGATGAAGCTGGTGAGAGCTCATTATCACTTAAGCAGCAACAAAAAATTGATTCACTATAGAATTATCGTTTGGCTTGCGATAGAGAAAGGAGGTAGATCAAACCACCAAATGATTTTGGTATTTAGATCTGGTTGTTTATGCATTAAGTTCAGCTGAGGAGTTTATGGGAGATGATCCAATTACATACAAAGAGGCCATTTCTTGTCCATATTCTAATAAATGAATAGCTGCTCTAAGTGAAGAGATGGATTCTTTACACAAGAGTAGCACATGGGAGCTGGTTGATATACCTAAAGGATAGAAAATTATTAGATGCAAGTGGACCTACAAGAGGAAATAAAGAATCTAAGGGTTGAGGATACTCATTATTAGGCGTGATTGGTTGATGAGGGTTTTACACAGAGAGAGAGAGAGAGACAAAGAGAGAGATTACTTTCATGATGTGCTCTCCCTCGTTGTAAAGCATACTTCCATTTGTGTGTTAGACAGCTTTATTTAATATGGAGCTTGAGCAGATAGATGTGAAGATGATATTATTGCAAGGTAAGTTGGAGGGGCAAATTTATATGAATCAACCAGAGGGATTCGTTGTTTCCAAAAAAGAATATCAAGCATACCTTTTGAACAGGTCTTTATATAGCTTGAAGTAGTCTCCCAAGCAATGGTATAAAAAAGTTTTGAGGCATTTATTACTAAGATTGTGTACATTAGAAGTATTTATGATTGTCCTATGTAGTATAAGAAGTGTAGTGACGGTCTTTTCATGTATTTGTTGTTTTATGCTAATGATACATTGATTGCCTCTAAAAATATGCTAGATCAATGTGTTAAAGGCTTATTTGAGTAAAGGATTTGACTAGTGCGAAAAAGATATTGGGCATGAACATGATCTAAGAAAGATATTCTTGGTGTTGTACTTATCTCAACAGAAATATGTTGAGAAAGTAATAAAGCATTTTGGGATGGATAAATAAAAGCTAATTAATACACCACTTTCAACTCATTTCAAGTTCTCATCAAATCTATCGTTGAGTACTGCGGAGGTAGTGGAGCACATGTCTAATGTGCCATCTGCTAGTAAAATTGGCAGTTTGATGTCGCCATGGTTTGCACTAGGCCAGATATTTTGCATGCTGTCAGTGTTGTGAGTAGGTACATGCACAAGCTGGAGAAGACATATTGGCAAGCAGTAAAATAGATTATGAAGTACCTAAGAGGCTCTGTGGATAGATGTTTGATGTATAGTCAACTGAATTTCGTGTTGTACTATTAGCTGAAAGGAAACTTTGCAGTCATCAGTTGCATTGTCCACAATAAAGGGTGAGTACATGGCTAGCGTGAAGAAAGGCATTTAGCTAAAGGCTAATTGATATTATGGGTTTGAGTTCTAATATTACCACATTATTTTTGTGATAGTTATAGCACCATATATTTTGTCAAAGAATCAAGCATTTCATGAGAAAACAAAGCACATTGATGTAAGGTATCACTCTGTTCAGGATATGGTGTCTCAAGGTATTGTCTTGGTTAACCAAGTTAGGACAAAGATAATCTGGCAGATATGTTGATGAAGAACACTCCAGCGATCAAATTCGAGCATTACTTGGATTTAGCAAATATTTAAAGACTCAGATGATTGCCCTTTCTAGGAGACAAAGATGATGGATAGAAAATTTCAAGTCAAGGCAGAGCTTGTTGAACGTGCCTTGAAATTCAAGTTGGAAATAATAAAAATAGTGAGAAATGGCAAAAAATGGTAAAGAAACAGCAAGAAATGGCAAAAAGGGTGTAAAATAAGTGGCAGGCAGTAGCAGGCAATCCGGGGCATGCAGTAGATAGCCCTGACATGTAGGACTCGCATGTCGCGTTCAAGCAAAAACGCACGGGCATGTAGGAGTGCTCGCTAGCTTAGCGCCCCATACCTAAGCGTCTGTTGCCTGTACCCAGGTCTGGACGCTATTGCCAGAGGGGCAGTTTTGCATGTTGTACAAGCCCTAGCAACTTTTGCATGACGAGGGGTGCGATGGAGGCCTAACAGACTATTTTTTCACCTAAACATATATTTAATCAAATTTTTTATCCATTTTTTATTAAGGACCCTAATTAAATTAGTTTTGGACTATTTTTGAAATATTTTCTTTGAAAGAAGGTTAGAATAATGGTGTTGGGTGTTCTGGCAAGACTTGTGGGACTTAAGTTTATACTTGGCACTTGATGAGATCAATAAGATTCATCTCTAGTTAGGTGGAGTAGGCACATCGTCGGACCATGTTAAATCTTGTGTTCTTTATTTTAATTTTTTTGTGAGTATTTCTTAATAATTATTATTTGGTCTTTTTGGGTTACAACACGCCTCTAGTAATTCATTAATAAAAGACAGTAAAATTTATCAATAATAAGACAATGTAGCCCCATGTAGGTTAGCTTTATTTAGCTCTGGAATACAGAGCTAGAATCCAAAAGAAATCTCTACTTCAAAACAAAGGTATTGGTGTGCAAAATGAATAAAGCAAACAATCACACAAGTGTTCATGTTGCAACAAGTAATAAAGTGATGAAAAGAGTATCGATAGACTTGTTCTTGCTTACGGAAATCGCCAACCTCTTTCCTATGGAAGGAAGTGGGATTGAAGTCGCGCTAGGTTCCTTTGTCTGGGAACGCCGCTTTTGCTTTGTTGGAGGAAGGAACGGAACTGACATATGTTTTCAAATGGCCAAAATTCTCAGGAAAATGAAACTTTTCGTAAATTATTTGCTACTAATTACTAATTTATCATACACTTGTTTTACTCAAACAAAAATCAATAATGTAGGAATTAAAATTAAACTAATGAAAATAAGAAAAATGTAATGATTCAGTTTTCTATTAGGATATAAAAGTCTAGTATTATGATTTCATCAATCGAATGGGTTGATTACATAATTTTTTTCCCTATGAAATTAATAACAAGTTATTAGTTTTGAGTCTTATGCAATTACGAGGTTTACCAAATTACCTGCAATTAAATTCTTAATTTATTCAACTAACTATATTCCTATGTGAATTAACTAAATTATGGATGGGAGTTGTACCACTCAACTAACTACCTAGGGCAAGCAAGTATATTTCAATCTTACTCACATATTAATTTATCTACTTGAATAATTAATCTAGGCTCTTTTATTGTCAATCAATCCCTAGATTTTCTTTTCAAAATTCCTATAGGGGCTAAAGTGCACTTAACTATTGATCAGACAATCAAACAAAAAAAGAGCACACAATAGAAGAAATAACTTAACATGCCACTAATTTCAAGGAAGACAATCATGCATCAATTTATTTGAAAGAATTTATCATAATCTTAGAACAACTAATTTTAGTTCATGATTGAATTGTCAAATAAACATTAATAAAAAAAAACATTGTCTCAAAACCATTATTAAAAAGAAAATTAAAGGGAGAAGAGGAACTCTATTCCTAGACTAATCTGATCTCTACTTTATCCTCATTCAAACTCTGAATTCTCACAATGCTTCTAATCTCCAAATAGAAAATCAAAATCTGTCCCCCTAACAAATTGTGTGAAAAGCCTATTTATACTGATTAACATAGTCTTCTAATTAGAATAAGACTCGAATGAATAAAAAGACTCTTCTGCCCAACCTTAATTAAATCATGAGGTGTCATCCTATCAGCGTTCCCACCAACTCTTGTGCCAATTTATCCCTTTTGGTAATTTCTCTACTTATATTCCTGCAATTCCAAATTTTCATCAATTAGAAAGGGAAATATAATTTTTTAAACAAGAAAATTATTTGTTAAGTTATAAATATAATATTAAAATTAATATTATTAGGGACTTAACAAACACACAACAAACCTAATACGTTAGTTACCATTGAGCAACACAAAGAAAAGACTAAAAAAACTCTAAGAAAGGCAAATCAACAATAAATTACAACATATACAAAAACATCATTTCTTTTTGTTATTCTCAAAACTACTTCAAAATTATGCCTATAATCAATCACAATTGTGATCTAATTTCACTATGCATATATAAGCAAATACAATGTTCAAGTGAATCCCCCGTGTATGTATGTGATTTCTCTACAAGTAGTTACTGGCAATTCAGATTAATTTATATACAAATATAAGATTCTACTCTAGCACTTCATAGGTTTTGTTTGCATCTCTATCTTCATTAATATAGATAAAGTCAATAAAGGATCATTGGGACTTTCATAGTTTGCAATGTAGACTTGGGTAAAGGTAGAAAAAAAAAAAAAAGGATAATATTGATTCGATACACACAGCACTTACTTGTTCATCATAAATGCTCCCCCAAACTTATTGAACAATACTTCTCAAACTTTTTTATTTTCGGTGCACATGCCACTATGCACTTTTTTATTTTTGTTCTTTATTTTTGTTTTTGTTTTTTGGTTTTTTTTTTTTTTTTTTTGTACATGAGGTCTTATCTACATAATTTTGTTTCAAAGATTTCAAACTTATGGGCACTGTATTGTTTGTTCCCATCTTCATAAGTTTTTCAAATAATTCTAATAAGTAATTGTGAGATTTACTTGGTGGGATTATGTGTTTAGGCTAGCTGTTGACTTGATTGCCAAATAAAAAGGATACTTAAAATAGGCTCAACAGGGACCCTAGGGATATAATATCTTTTTGCAGGCTTGAAAGGCTCAAATGGGTTAAAAATGGCCTAAGCCATTTTCCTTACTTGAGTGTTTTTTGGGATTTTGTCTTGATTGGGAATCAAACAAATTCTAGAGTTTAAAGTATTATCTATGCTACTCATACATAATTGCCTTCTAAATTAAACCAATAACTAAAAATGAGAAAATGAGTGCTCAAAAAAAATAGGGGATGCCATCCTGGCATTCCTTCTACTCAAAGTATACAATTCCATTATCACACAATTATAATTTTCCACAAAATATAAAATTAAAGAAGTAATCTCTTCATTGAATCAAGAAGATCAATTGTAGTACATGCAAGACATCAAATTAGTTACTAAACCTTAGTCATAACTAGAATAACAAAAAATAAATGAAAATTAAAGGACCGAAAACTGACACGCAGAGCACCCCAAAGCTTGAGGGGTACTTTGCCCACAAAGTACCTACACTATCATCACAAGGAAAGCAATAAAATAAAAAGAAAATAAGAGATACCAATGTGAATAATGACAAAAAAATAAATAAAGAAAGAAAAATAAAAATAAAATAAAGAAAAATAAAGAAAAGAAAGAAAATATGCCTTGATAAATCATTACCGTCATCGTCCTTGTCAGCCTTTGGGGGTGGAACTACAACAACATAGTAGAGATGTGGCACTGATGAGAATTAACTTCAAATAAAATTCTTTTCAATAATACCTAAAAAATAAAATAAAAATTCCAATCAATAAATCAACATCCAATAATTTTAACTTAATTGGCATCCAAATATCCACCACTTTACCTTAATAATCAATCAATTATTTTATCCAATAATCTCAAATAAACAACCACTAAATTTGAATTATTCAATAAATAATTTAACTAATACCAAACTTTCAAATAAATAAAATAGGCTTTCCTAAATGATAAATGCCTAGAAATTCAAATTAATTTAAAGCAGTAATATATCTAAAATATTCTAAAGACAGAGTGATCAGGATGGTGGTGTAGATGGGTTTATTTTAGAAAACAATAGTGAATTGGAGTAGAGAATAAGAAAAAGGAAAAAGAAAAGAAAAGAAAAGAAAAGAAAAAAAGATGAGGAGGTGGGGGGGCTGGTTGGCCTTGCAATTAGAAAACTGATTTTTAATTTTTTTTCTTTTTTTAATATAATGCTTGTTGCACTAGGGTATAGATTGCATGTGCCCCAACGTAACAATCAATGTCAAAATTGACATTGCGCACCAGGGTGCATGTGTCTTGCGCCTTGGCATGCAAGCACTGCCCCTTTTCACGTTTTCTTTTTTTTTTTTTTGCTTTCTGTGGGAGGGGGGAGGGGGGAGCTAGGGCACAGATTGCATGAGCCCTAGCATAAGAAGGTCTGTTCTTCAGCATCAAACATTAATGCCGCATATTGGGGCGCAGATTGCTTGCACCCTCGCACATAAGCTTTTGGCCGACCTCTTTTTTCTTTTTTTTTTTTTCATGCTACATCTTGCAAAACAAAAAATGAGCACAAAATAGCTTAAAAATTAAATCAAATCGAGGAGAAAAAATTAACTAAGAGAAAAATAGAAACAAAAGCAATTAAAAATTTGGGTTGCTTCCCAAGAAGTGATTGATTTATAGTCTTCAGCTTGACTTTCGGGCTTCACTTGATATTGGTTAAGGTGGTTATAGATTATTGATGACCAAATCACCTCCCAATAGTGTTTGATTATTTTTCTATTTGCCTTAAACTGCCTTCTTGAACCAATTTTTCCAACTCCATCATTTGATATGGAAGGATTTCAATGATGTAAAATAATCCCAACCATCGTGATTTTAGCTTTCTTAATAACCACTTAAATCAGGACTTGTAGAATAATAGCTGCTGACCTGGCTCAAAATGGTCTTTCCAAAATTTTCAAATTATTCCTATATTTAGCCTTTCCTTTATATGACTTAGCTTTTTTTATTTACCACACTAATTGCAAAACACTTGTCAATGTCATTGGGAAAATCAAATGCTTTAAACACATTAAAAGTTACATTTTCATCTTGAACTCGCATAGTTAGCTCACCTTTTTGCACATCTATGATAGTTCTACCTGTGGCCAAGAATAGTCTTCCAAGGATGATTGGCACTTTATTATCCTCCTCCATGTCCAACACAATAAAATCTACATGAAAAATAAATTTATCAACCTTTACCATACATCTTCAATTATTCCCTTAGGATATATGAATGTTCTATCCACAAAGTTGCAAGGTTACACTAGTTAGGTTGATCTCGCCCAATCTAAGTCCCCAGTAGATGGAATATGGCATCAAATTTATGCTTGCCCCCAAATTGCATAGTGCCCTTCTGAAAAATTTAGTACAAATTTTGCATGGTATGTTGAAACTCCCAGGATTCTTGAGCTTTGGGGGTAACTTCTTTTGGATAATTGCACTACATTCCTCTGTGGGAGCTACTGTTTCAAATTTACTCAAATGTCTTTTCTTAGATAAAATGACTTTCATGAACTTCACATAACTTGACATTTGTTCTAAAGCTTTAGCAAATGGAATATTTATGTAACGTTTATTGAAGAGCTCTAAATTTTTTTGAAATTGCTTGTCTAATTTTTGCTTCTTAAACTTCTGAGAGAAAGGTGGAGGTGGTTTGATAGGTTTAACTTCTTCATTTTTCTGCTTTTCATCATCTTCCATATCAACTGGTGATTCTTTTTCCATTTCTTCTGAGAATGGAGGGATCTTTTGAAATTCTTACAATTATCTATCATTTCTTAAAGAAATAGCATTTCAATGTTCCTTGTCTTCCCATTTATGATTTGTCTCAATATTATTTAGCAAAACTCTTTATTGTCTCATATTCAATGCGGTGGCCAGTTGTATTATTTGAATTTCCAATTTTCTAATTGAAGTTGATTAACTTTGAAGAGTTCCATCAGTCTTTGCCATATATTCATTATTCTTCACCATAAATTGCATAAACATCTTCTCTAAAGATGGCTTCTTTTCTTGTTGCTGAAAGCTCGGTAGTGGAGGGGATTTGGGAGCTAAAGTTTTTCATTGTTTGTTGCTCCATGAAAAATTGGGGCGTTGTTTACAACCAGGATTATAAGTATTTGAATATGGATTTTTTTTACTGTTGAAGTTCCCAAGAAATTGTATTGGTTCCAAAGTATCCTGACATTGATCACTTGAATGTGCTTCTCCACAAATCTTGCAGGTAATAAACGGGTTCTCCACTACTTGAACTTGCTATACTAGCTGGGGTTATAAGACTTGCAAGCATATCAACCTTCTTTGTTAAAGCTTCCATCTGTGCAATGAAAGATATAGCAACACTCACCTCATAATTTCCTGTAACTTTCTTCGATTGAATTAATCTCTCAATTGGCCACTAATAAATTTTGGTTACCATCTCCTTAAATAACTCAAATATTTTCTCAATCTTTTTCTACATAAATGTACGTCTTACATCAGCATCAACTATTCATTCAATTTATGTGGATAATTCATTGTAAAATGTCTGCACTTGAAGCCACTTTCTCAATCAATGTTGAGGGCATTTTCTGAGCAACTCCTTATATTTGTCTCCTACCTCATAAAATGTTTTATGATCAAATTGGACAAATAAAGTAATCTCATTTCTCAATTTTACTATTTATGATGGTGGGAAAAAAATTAGCCAAGAATCTTTGTGCTAAATCCTACCAAGTGGTAATGGAGCCCGATGGCAAGGATGCCAACCAACTCTTTGTTTTGTCCCCAGATGAAGATGAGAACAGCCTCAATAGAATTGCATCATCAGAAACTCCATTATATTTGAAAGTCCAAAAAATCTCCAAAAGACTAGCCAAATGAGCATTTGAATCTTCTGCTAGAGAAACCCTAAATTGCATTGAATTTTATATCATCTGAATGATGGCTGGCTTGATCCAAAATTATTCGTCTAAATAGCCAGTCTGACAATTTCTTTGTGAAAGCCCTAAATTTGTGGGTTAACATAGTTCCTCAAATATCCATCTTCCTTTGCTATTTTTGCAGTATTCTTGTTTGCTCGTTGAAGTGCTCGTTTACATATTTGAGAGTTTCTCTAAATCTCTACATCAAACCTGATTATCTTGCATATGGTAGTAGATATCATCGCAATAAACACAAAAAATAAAATAAATAAATAAATAAAGATGTATTTGACTGTTGATCAAACAATCAAATAAAAAAGGCACATAATAGAAGAAATAACTTAACATGCTACTAATTATATAGAAGAAAATCATGCATCAATTTATTTGAAAAAAATCTATCATAATATTTGAACAGTAAACTAGTTCGTGATTTAATTGTCAAATAAAACATGAGCAAATGAAACATCATTTCAAATCCAGAATTAAAAACAAAATCAAAGAGAGAAGAGGGAACTCTATTCCAAGATGAATCTAATCTCTACTTTATCCTCCTTCAAACCTTGAATTCTCATGAAACTTTTAATCTCTAAAATAGAAAATCAAAATCAGTCCTCTAACTAAGTGTCTGAAATGCTTATTTATACTAATTAGTAGAGTCTTCTAATTAGAATAGGACTTGAATGAATAAAAAAACTTTTCTGCCCATCCTTGATTAAATCATGAGGTGTTATCCTGTTAGCATTCCCACCAACTTGTACCAGTTTGTCCCTTTTTGTAATTTCTCCAATCATATTCCTGCAATTCCAAATTTTCATCAATTAGTAAGGGAATTATAATTTTTTAAATAAGAAAATTAATTGTTAAGTCATGAACATAATATTAAAATTAATATTAATAGGGACTTAAGGGAAAACTAATTTAGCTTATTCAAGATAAATCTCCTAACAATATTGAAAAAGTAAAGGAAACGCTCAAAGTGACAACATTCAGTCAATCTAGGGGGTTTCTCTGGACTGAACTCTCCTGGAGTGAACACACCATGAATTCTAGCTCTTAGAAAATGCCCTTGCCTTTGTCTTTTGTCTTGCTATCAAGTAGCTTCTTTTTTGGCCAACTTTGGTGGTAAGACTCTGTATGTTCTTCGAGGTGTTTGGCATCATGGATCCAACCTCCGCTTTTGTTTTTTGAATCGCTCTAGTAGCGCTTCTTCTGGGAGTTAACATAACATTCATTGGCAGTACACTCCTTTGCCTTTGGGTCTAACCTCTGATCACTAGATGGACATCGATTGCCCTTTTCTTACTTCGGTTGCCTTTTAGGAGTGCCTTGCTTGTTGGTTGTATACTCTTTGAGATATCTTTACTAAATCAACTTCTCAAGTTCATCCCTTAGGTTCCAACATTCTTCAGTGGTATGTCCTCTAGGGCTGTCAATGGAGCGGATTTTAATCCAAATTCGATCTGATAATTTAGGATCTTTAACCAATAAAAGATTCAACGGATATGATCCGATTAAAAAAATTCATAATTCGAAATAAATGGAGCGAATATGGATTTGACTTGATCCGATCCATTAATAATCCGAATCCGAATATATAGTATTATATGTATATATATAGTATTATACATATATATACGTAGGGTATTATAGCAATGCCAAAATGAATTTTGGGATGAAAAAAGTAATGAGCTCCTATGCAATATATCAAACTAATTGATTTTCATATAAAATGTTAGATTTGGAGGTTATCTACATCATAATTGTATCACTTGTTTTTCTACTTTTATAACAACAAATGATTCAAGAAAAATAATGAGCAAAAGCTGAATGTTATAATATAGAAGAATGCAATGCAAATTTCGATTTGATTGAAATGAGTTTCTTTTCTTATAAAATTTTAAGTTTATAATTATTTGATTGAAAAATTAAGTATATATGTATTTATAATGTCAAATAAGTACTATTATCAGCACCAGAATTTAAAATACAATGATATGATAAATGAATATGATTAAATTATATTATATTATTGCTTTTATATGATAAATATATTTGACAATTTATTCGTTAATATGTTTTGTGTATGCTTTTTTAAGGATGAATGTTTTGGATTTAGATTCCACTATTTTTTTATAAAAATAACAAATATATTATTTTTGGGAGTATTCGGATTCGAATCTTTTTTCAGATATCCAATTTTTATATGGATTCGAATATGGTTATAATAGCCAAGATCCTATAGGATCTTGGATTGGATTCAGATTTAATATATCACTGTCGGATTCGGATTCGGATCTAGCATGATCCGATCCGAATCCAACCCATTGACAGCCCTAATGTCCTCCATTATGATGAAAGTTGTAGTACTTTGGGGACCTTCATCTTCTTAAACTTTTGTAAGCCCTTGGAGTTTTTCGACCAAGCCCTATAGTAATCTTAAGTATCTCTATCCTTGGCGCCTTCAAGGGTGTTATTCGAGGGGTGCTTGTAGTGCATTGCCGATAAACATTTTGCCTTTTGTCAGAGTTGGCTTCCTTCTTTCGTAGTTTGTATTTGCTAGTATCTTGGGGTCATTACCTCTTTAATTCTAATGTATTTCTCTGTGCGTGCAAGAAGTCCCTTTGAAGAAACAAGAGGTTTTTTGCCTATAGAGTCCCGAGAGGCCTTCGGTATCTTAGGTTCCGTTAAGTGATGTTAGGCATTGGGGACACCTTTGAAAAGCTCCCAGTATGGGGTCTACTGCATGATCTTGTAGCTGCCTCGTTGCTTTCCCTGGTACTTTTCTCGCATTCAGGGAGTCATCACCAACTAGTCCTCTTGGGATTAACGACACAACAAGGGCACATAGAGGTTTCTCTAGGTCATGTTGATGCTATTAGCCTTTGGGCTCTGGACATTCATCAGGCCATTGTGGGTGGTCCTCACTTCCTCTAGCTGTTAGACCCTTTTCTGGGATTACTTGGCCTCTATGCTACATATTCTTTGAGGCTTTTTCTCTGGATTAGCCTTTCCATCTTGTCCTTTAAGTGTCTATACTTCTCAATGGTGTGTTTGTGATCACAGTAGAAATGGCATCACTTGTCAGGCTTCTACTTTTTTGGGTCCTCCTGGGGTAGATAAATTTGGTTATTGCCTTGGTATGCATTAAAGGAGTAAGCATCCCACGCTCTGCTACGGATGTGCAGGAGCTGGAATGACTCTTTGGGGCAAATCTTCCTTATGTTAATGAGTTGATGAACATATTCTATTTCCTATTGCGCTTGGGCACCAACACCATATTGGCTAACCGTTCAGGATATTGAGCTAGCTGGCTGTACTTTGTCTCTAGTAGCTCATTTTCTTATAGAGTTAGAAAAAGGGTACTGATGCCTTGCTCGGAGTGGGTTCTCTATTCAGTTCTTTGTGAGGAAGACTAAACCCCCAACTTTAGTGAAAGGACTGCTGTTGCTCTTGCATGCAGTGCTCCTCTGTATATTAGGCTACCTCTTTAGCCACAACTTGAGTAATGACATTATGTAGTTAGATCTCCAATGCCTCCAATAGGATCTCTGAAAGGTGGTGCTTGTTGTGTATGTGTCTCCTCCAGTGTCAGCTGCACCTTCGAGGCAGACTCTAACGTCGGACGTGACTGCACTTTAGGCTGGTGTTTCTCCATATTCTCTATCTCTGTACCACATAGTTGCTAAAAATCTCGAGCTTTGGATTTTATCTGCATTCTCAGTATTCCTTATTCATCGTTCAAAGTTCTCACAGATGGTGCCAAGATGATATTATATGGAAATGGAGTTAGGGTCCTTTCCAATAGTTAGTAAAATTTGAGGTTCTTTTCTCTTAACGTGGTGCATAGAGTTCTCAACTCTCAAAAGTTCTCGAAGTTTCGAGAATTTTTGCTTTAATGCCTATTTTCTCTTAGGGGCTTAGCATTTATAGTTTTATTTCTTAATGACTCATGGGCTTAGTATTTATAGGTTTATTTCTTAATGATTCAAGTCCACTAGGCTTTTATTGCTCTTCTTGATGGGCTTAATTAATTCGGGCTCTTTGATCTTTATATTTAGTTACTCTCTTGGATTCGTTTAGCCTTATCTTAGTACTTTACTCTTTTATTCAATTCTTATGGGCTTAAGTAGTCATATCAAGGATAAATCATAAGTGTTGTATATATGTATATATTGGTACTTGTAGGATAAATAATAAGAGTTTTTTGGTACATGAGTGGTTATAGAAAAAATAATAGGAATTATTTAACCCATAGGTGGTTGTTTAGATATGATTTTACAATTATAATCCGATTTAATATGTGTAATATAAGCAAAAGGGTAAATTTGATAATTTGAAAATTGGAATCATAATTACCTCAAACTACATGAATTTTCAAATTAATCATCAATATTGTGTTTCCACATTTATTTTAGAAAAAATTAAAGGTAAAATTCATACAAGTACATGACATAACTTTCCTTTTAGAGACAAGGGCTTCTCTTTCATAATGAACTCACACATGCAGTAACATTGGCTCTAATGGGCACAATAAATGCTACCATAAATGGCAAATTGGTGGCATTTAATCACTTTCAACATGAGTTAATTTTTTAAGCAAGTGCACTTTCAAATTAGAAACCTATTGCATGCACTTTGCGACTACAAATTTTTGAGGAAACTTTAGAGACAAATTGAGATAACATCATTTTGACTTGATTTGTGGGAAATTTTAATATATCGAATATTGGGAATATAGATGAAATTTGGAGTTTGAAACACTAGCACACTCGTGATCCTTTTAGAGAAGAGACTGACGAAGATAAGAGAGCGAAGCGACCACCCCTAAACTCGAATATGCCACGGCCGCGCCCCAAGTAAATTTTTCAATAAAGTAAATTTTTGATTACAATACTTTAATTTTAATAATTCAAATTCAGAAAACAATAAAATATTGTAATTAAATGAGTACTAAAAATATCTAAAAATAATAATTTACACGAATATTCCGTACTTGGATGATGGGCTACAACTACCCTATACATAGATGCTAGGTATTTTAAGTAGTAATGGTTGTTCTCCACTAAACCAACCAACCGGTCCCCTTCCATGTCTCAAATCATTGTGTCCTTTTCTCTCCCTTTTCTGTCTTCAATTTAAAATTTAAAATTCTCCCGTCCTCCTCCATCAATTTATCCAAAATTTCCCTCAATCCGCTCCTTAATCTTCGTTCCTATTTTCCTCTGAACCCCTAGTTCTCCACCTGTACGAGTAATCCCACCTCGCCGTCGCACCTGGAATCTCAATTCCCTTCTAAATTCTCCGTAATCTGTGATTGTAACCGGAGAATTTACGGTTTTGGTGGTGTTTGATTCTATTTGAGGACGGAACATAAAGAATTCCCTTGAATATAAATGAGTTTTCAAGATCTAGAATCGGCCCGTGGAACTGGGCCCCGGAAGGGGTTTGTAAATGGGAAGCAGGATCCAACCCAGGCGGTGGCCTCCGGGATTTTCCGGATCAACACAGCGGTTTCCACCTTTCAGCGCCTAGTGAACACCCTCGGTACCCCCAAGGACACGCCAGAACTCCGCGAAAAGCTGTTAGTTGTTTTTATTCATTTGTTGTTAGTTTTTACATTTTAGTTTCTGTATTAATGCATGAAGTTGACTTTTGTGGAATTGTTGTAGTGTGGCTTCATGTTGTGGTATTAGATTCTGATGTGTGATTTGATGGCTGATTGATTTTCGATATATAGCGGGTAGAAGGAAACTGTATTGTGTCCCAAATGAATTACAGTGTAGTGGTGGCATCTTCACGTAACGTGCTAATGGATTTATTGTTAATATGGGAGTTGCGCAGTACATGTGACAAAACTAACTAGAATGCTTGAGCAAGTCAATTGGCTTAACTTGCTGAATAGTTGGAATGCTGAGATTTGTCATCTGGGCAAAACTATGAGAGGAGGAGCTTGATGATATAGCTGAAATTAGAATTAGGATGATGTATGTTGGAGCTATGTCATGTCAAACAGAGCTGTCCCATTTATTTCTGTATGTGTTCCCTGTTGACTAGTGGAAGATGATGATACCATAACTAGCAGATAATGTTACAAAAATAAATTCTTTAATTTGCAAAGTGTAGCTTCCTCCATCTTGCTTGAGATTTGCAAGTGAGGAGTAGGACTCCCTTTATTATTTTTGGACTTAGTAAAGAAAGGGTTCTTCCAATATGAATAACCTGGGGGCCGTTCATAGTTATTAAAGGCGAGAGGCGAGAGGCGAGAGGCGGGCGACCAAAAGGCGAACAAGGCGACAATTTAAAAATATATATATATATATATATATAAATATATGTAGTGTGAAAATTCTAAAAAACATATAGACATATAAATAATGTTAAAAAAAATCCAAATTCACACTATAAAAGTTCATTCATAACTCATAAAAGTGTACTAATCTATAGTCAATTAACAATAGATAATTATATGTCATCCTCATCCCCACTCAAATCTAATGCAAACTCATCATCTTCATGGCTTCAAGCTGTAAATGTAAAATAATATATTAGATTTTACAGTAAAGTATGAATAAAAAAAAATAAATGAAAAAAACAGCAAAAACAGAAAAAAGAATAACAAAAAACAGCAAAATAAATAAATAAATAATAAAACTGAAATAAAATAAAAAAATTTAAAAACAGCAACAAAAACAAATGAAAACAGTAAAAAGGATAAAAAATAAACATAAATAATTATTAAAAATGGAAAAAAAAAAAAAAAAAAAAGCATAAACATTAGTTTAAAATAAGTTAAATAAAGATAGAAAAGTTAGAACCTTGTTTTTATACATAAAAACAAAAAATAGAAAAGAAAAAGAATAAAAAAAAAAAAAGCAGAAAAAGCAAAAACTGTACCTGCCGGCGGCGGCCGGAGGCGGAAGCCAGCGTTGGACCGGCGAACCGGCTGGTTGGGGTTGGGCACAGTGGGTAACGTGCACAGAAGTGGGCCAAGGCTTTTTTCATCTCGCTGCCTAGGGTTTTTTTTGGGGTAATTTTCCTTTTCCATTTTTTTTTTATTTTTAAAAAGGCCCTTACAGCAAGGCGGGCCAGGTGGCCCACCTCATTGTCTGGGTGAGGGGCAGCAAGGCACCCGCCCATGGGCGCCTTCCTGCAGGCACCTCGCCCAGCAGTGGCTAGGTGCCAGACTGGCGCCTCGCTCGCCTGGGCGCCTGGGGTGGCCTAGGCGAGCGCCTTTAATAACAGTGGGGCCGTTTGGATTTGTTTTCATTTTCATTTTCTGGTTTCAACATTAAACATTTTCAAAAGTTGAAAAGTTTATAGTTTTGAAAATGAAAATGAGAATTGTGTTTGGATGTCTTGTTTTAAAATAATGATTAGGATGGGTAAAGGGTTAAAAATTTAGGTGGTTTATATTTTATGCCTAAAAATACAATATTTTAATTGTTTTAAAATAATAGTGGGTACTTTATATCAAATTGAATTTGAATGTGATTGATGTGATAAGAGGATGATAAATTAGGTTTATGGGAAATTGAAAATGGAAAAAAGTGGCTTTTGCTGGGTAAGGTTGATAGTTTTCAGTTCTCAAATAGTGTCAAAATGAAAACAAACATCTCGTAGTAATCTTAACTGTTGAATAGTCATCATAGCCCCTTATGGCTGCTTTCCTACGTGCAAAATAGCCTCCTCTCATTGCTATAGTGTTTCTTTGGTCTATCCATGATGAACATCTAAGACTAGCATGGATGAAAGTCTAGATCTCGCATGTGGGTTCACTAGAAAACTCTATTTGGAAGGATGAACGTTGCAAGCAAGGTTAATGCTAGAACCCCAAATAGATGAAACAAGCCACCTAGACCTTATAGAAGCTCAGCCCAATCCATGAACGACACATGTTGGCCTGACCCATTAGATAGAGTGGACCCCACTAGACCCCACTAAATTTGCTTCTATAAGCTCAGGACCTTGCTAGGATTGGCTTATGCACGCCACACAATCAGTTGAATGTTTTTCACTTAGGGTTAGGTTGCTGTGCGTTGAACCTCATAGGACGTCCAAGTGTTGGCCAAGGAGCTTTGCCACATTGGGTAGGCCAAGTCTTCATTTTTTACATATGGAAGCCCAAATGACTATGCTTCTATGTAATTTGATTGTTGTACTTGCAACAGCGAAGCTTCTGATTGTTGCACTTGCAACAGTTAACTTCTATCCTTTTGATCCATAACTACTTTAATTAGTTGTTTATCTAATTGGTTTTTCAAATTTAGTTTTCCTTGCCTATAAGTAATGTTAGAAAAATAAATTCGTAGTACTAAGTATAAATTCCATTCCCCTTTCAAATTATTTTTGATTGCATTACTTTGCCCTATAATTCTTTGAAATGTTGGAATCACTGAAATCCCTTGAAAATAACACTAGATTTACCAAAATTTCACCAAAATTCATCTTAAAAAAGTAAAAGTTGGAAAAAGAACATACATAATGCACTCCAATATTTGAAGAACTCATGTAAATTGGAAAATATAGAAAATGTTGAACCTTTTCACGATTTGAAATTTGATTTGATTGGTTCTACTTTCTGCTAATATCCAAATTTATGGCATACTTAGAGAAAACTAAATGGTGTTAAGCAAAATTAACGGGTATTGTTATTTGCATTCCAAAATTTATTATTGGCACTCAAATTAATTTTTAGTCTATAGGAATTGACCATTATATCCATTTATTTTCAAGACATTATTTAATTTAAATTGTTGGACAATTATGCCCTTCGTGTATTGTTCATTGTCCTATTAAATATAATTTTGATTTATTCCTAGCTTGTTCCATTTCATGTTAAACTTGATAGAGCATATAAAAATGAATAAATTATCCTATCTCTAAATTTAATCGGCTTACTGAAGATATGGCTATGAATTTCAGTAAGAAAATGATAACATCACCAAAAAATAGTATATTTTTACACTCAAAGGTTGGGCTTTGTTTTACTTTATAAAGACTGGTGTGTAAAGTTATTTCAATAAAAAAAGTAAAATAAAGGAAGAAAAGAGCACTGCACTTTGTTCTTTTAACCCGACAAAAAATCACTCATACTTCCAGGTACCCAAAAAAATGCAGATAGTGGGCTTCATTTTTTCCACCCAATAAAATGCGGGTAATTTTACCCATTACATAATTACCTGTCATTTTTGACCTAACCTACAGGTATCCATGGGTAACCTATGAATAACCATATATATAATTTTTCTTGAATTCTCACAAATAATTTAGAAGGTATAACACATTTTTCTATGATAACAACAATGTTTACATTGTATTTAAATTTTTAATTCAAAATTTTTTTGACATTTAATGAGATTTAAATTTGAACTTCAAAATGTAATATAACTTAAAATCAATAGATGCTTAAATACTTAAGTTATACTTTTCAAACTAAAATACTTGACATACTTTAAGTACTTGTTCAATGTAATATTTAAAATTTGTAGCCTCTTTTATTAGTTTTATTTAGATAATACTTGAATAATATTATGTAAATTAAAAAATACATATTAATTTACCATCAAGTATAAAAAAATGAAAATACCGGTACTTGTGGGTTGCCCATTACGTATCTATAGGCATGGGTAACATCTTGTATTCAATAAAAAACAAATAATTTTACTTATGGATAAATTTACCCAACCCGTCACTATCCATTCTTGGGTTATCCATTGGTATCCATTAGCCAAGTCTATTGTTATTTTATATTAAGTTAGACAAGTTGAGGTGGAATTATAAGTGACAAAGTTAAAAGTGATAATTATTATATTAAAAGGTATATTTATCTAGCAAATTAATATAAATGGATTTGAAAAGTAAGTGGATATTTTGGTCAATAACCTAACACAAAAATTTAGAATGGAGTGCGAATAACAAATTTTGAAGTGTAAATAACCATACCCAAAATTAACTTGTTTTTGTTGACTTTCTACTAATATCCAAATTCATGACATATTTGTATCAAACAAAATAACGTTCAATTACATTTAACTTAATAACATAAACAAAAGATTCGACCTTTTCATATTCAAGAGAGTAGTCCTAATTTTACAAGACATTATCACAAATGCCTTTTAGATTAATTAAATGTTCATTTTAACGTTTATCGTAAAAAGGATCACTGTTGATGGGATAGAAATAGCTATGTGTTTGTAATGAGTATTGTTAGGCATATATATGAATAAGAATTTTAATTCTTTTGCAGAATTGGTAAATCTAGTTAGATTAAGGAAATTCTGTAATTAAACATTTCTAATAGATGAAGATTGTCACCTCCCAAGCTCGTGAACTTGTTGGATGCCCGACTTGCCTCCAAACCTACTGAATGTATTTTGAAATTTAGCTATGATCAATTTGGTCAAAAAGAATATCCAATAGATTTACATGAGTTCTTTAGCTAAAGCTTATATATTGCTTTCTTTTGGCACTTAGTCCATGTGGGATGAAGAAGCATTACAATTACCCTCCTTCAAGATGCAACTTCCTTTACGCGGCGTGACATAATCGAAGATCAGTCACCCGGTATTTTAGAGGTGGCTCCTACATGTTGTGACAATTGGTTCAGGGATTGCAAATGCATAGCAATTAACACTACGTAGCACTTAGTTCCCAATATTCTGGCTAGTGATTGGCTCTTATATCATTTGTCACGCCCAAGCCCGTGAATCCATGGGATGCGAGAATTTTACCCATCGAGTGTATCCTTAAATTAGGTTATGTTCAACTTGCTCGAAAGGGATATTTAATGGATGTACATAATTCTTTAGCTTCAGTTTATATGATAGCAACTTTTTAGTATTTAGTCTATGTGGGATGGGGCGACTGTACGCAATGAAAAGATGGAGGTATTCCCTTATTTTTCAAATGTAGGTTAATAGGGGCAAAGTGGAATTTTACCTTGATATAAGATTCAAAACTAAACTTATAAAATAGATTTATAAGAATGAAACAAAAATATAGAATCAATACAGTTCATGTGTCGGGCTTGACCTTGGGCTCTAGGGCAGCTCACAGGGATGCTGGGCTTTTTGAAAACCTAGGCCTAAGGCTGACAATATCTAAGCTGGCCTGGTTCGTTAAGATTCGCTCTTTCATTAAAGATATGTTTAAGTGAAGTGTTTTGAGTTTTGACCATAATAGCCCTTCTCTTTCTAAAACAATCCAAATTGAGAATAAGAACCACTACTTTGTTCCCACATGGTTTTTCATATGTTTTGTTTTCTACTTGTTTTTAGCATCCAGTGTTTGCATTGATCACCAAATTGTTATCATGAAGGGCTTTTGAAACTGTTTCAGACAGGAAATCTTCTCAAAAGAGAAAGCATTATTTCTTCAAAGCATTATTTGTGGCGTTAAGCTCTTTTGTCCATTTATTTGAGATTAGACCATCTGGGGTCAAAGTTGTCATATAGTTGTACTTCTCAGCGTTGCCAATAGTGCAAATACGGTGCGTTGTAGAGTTTATTGTAGCGCGCTTTCCTATGCTATGTGCACTATTGCGCAGTTGTGCACTACTAATGCCTTTCACACTACAGGGAAGTTGCAGTTTAAATTACAAAAAAAACGCATTTAAGGCTTAAATTTCTGTCGAATAACAAAAGGCCAGAACAAACTACCCAGCGGCGCTTCATTTTCTTTTGTTCTTGCCGCTAGAACATGGTCACCCAGCCCGAGTAGCAAGGAATGAGCTAACCCCAGGCCTCATCTTCTTTTTCTCCATTGGACCGATCAACCCCATGTTATGTTTGTTCCTTTTCTTCCACATTTCACTGCTTTTTATTCTATTTCTGTTATCTTCAATTCTCATTTTCTTCCTTCCATCTTCTTCTCCAATGGAATGCTTCTTTCATCCTCTTCTCCCGTCCTTTTTACTTACTTTTCTTTTTCCCTTTATCTTTGTTTCCTTGTGTCCTTTCATCTTCTTCTCCCAGGATGTTGGACTTTGTACATCTTTTTTTACCTCTTATCTGTGACTTTCCTATACTTTTCTTTTTCTTTTCCTCTCCTTCTCTTCTGGTGACAAGTGGGTTCTTTTTTCTTTTAAGGAAAAGTATTGAAATGAACTTTTTAGTTGTTTATCCTCCACAACAGGTGAAATATATTGATATTTTAGGTATATGTTAATATATATATATTTATATATGTATATATGTATTTATTATGCGCTCTATTTCAATAAAGCGCGCGCTATGCGCTGTGCTATGTGCTATAGCTCCAAGGGACCTTTGCGCATCGTTGCGTGTTGTGCTCCTGACAACTATGGTACTTCTTGAGGAAGGCACTAACCAAGTTCCTTTGTTTGTTAGCCGAAATGATTTAGGGACTTCCCAGATCAAGTGGACTCTTGCTAGAACTAGATTCGATTGAGACTTGATGAAGAAATTATTTTGTTATTATAATTGTGTTGAATCAGTGTCCTGATGATTCTGGTTTGGTTTCACACAAAATGGTCTACCCATTCTCCTTTCAAACAAATATATACTTTCTTGTTTGTAATCTCTCATTGACACAATACACGCACATCAAATGACACGTTAAAATTTTGGTTGATAATTTTGCTATTTGTCATTAGAGGGTCATAGGATCTTTAAATTGGTGTAAGAAGAGACTCATCATCTGATTGGTGTCCATTGGAAGTTTTAAATATCCCAACCTTAGGTTATTCATAGTTTTGCTGCGAAGGTTTTAGATCTGTTTACTTTTGGCTTCTACGCAATTTTGATATTACATAGAAATTTCAAATCTGCTACTTTCTTGTCTTTTTTGGCACTTCCCGTTGGCTACCTTTTAGTTTAGGGCAATATGCATGTGCAAGGACTGTTTTCCCTTTGGGAGAACGTCTATGATCATTCATGGTGTGTTTTCTGCAAATAGAATTCGACAATGGTGTAGCATACTGAAGCATATATGATATAAGTAGGACACTTGTGGTAGAATTGTCTTGTGACCAATTACTAAGTCTTTGAAGATGTTGGTGACTTTCAACATGTCATATGATTATTACATGCAGTTTATGCTCATATTGCTATGGAACTAAAAAGTGTAGGTGGTTCTTATGTTGGTTTAACTACAGGCATAAAACTCGGCTACATATTGGACAGTTGGTAAAGGATACTTCAGCTAAACTTAAGCAAGCTAGTGAAGCAGACCATCGTGTTGAAGTCAGTGTAAGTTTCTTTCCTTGTTTAACTTATCATGTGGCAGCTATGTTTTATCATATTTCATTTTTTCTTCTCCATTTATTCAGCCGTCATGTTCATGTGGGATACTGGTCTGTTGCAGAATGAGTTTTGGTTTCTCTTCAAAATCAAACAATATTGATAGTAGTTAGTAGTCTTCGGTTGTTTAAATATGTGAAACAATAGATTATGACTTTTCAAGTCATCTCATCACCAATCCCATACTGGTGTTGTGTGATAATGAGTGCCAATTTGTTTCCTGCAGGCAAGCAAGAAGATAACGGATGCCAAACTGGCCAAAGACTTTCAAGCAGTTCTAAAGGAGTTTCAGAAGGCTCAGCGGCTTGCAGCTGAGAGGGAGACATCATATACTCCTTTTGTTCCCCAAGCAGTTCTTCCTTCTAGGTAACAGCTCTGGAGGTTGTGATGCTATAAGGTTAAAGATAAGGGTTAGGTTCAATGTGAACTTTTCATTTTACTTGTTTACAAAAAAATTAATGGCTATAGCCTTTACGTTATCAGTTTGGAAATTGGGTGAAAGAATTAGCTTTGTAGTATTCAGTTTGTTTGGCTGCGGCTTATCTTTTTGATACTACCATGTTCTGCAGCTACACAGCCAGCGAGATAGATGTAAGTGCAGACAAGACTCCAGAACAGCGAGCTCTTCTTGTGGAATCTAGAAGGTACATGAATGTGAGATTTTTAATATATATGATCATTGTGATCAGCAAAAGTAGTTTCGAATAGATATATGAACCAGCTTTCTATCAACAGGTTGTAGTTGTTGTGTTTATTCATTTTATTATAATAGTGAAGCCTGAAATTTCAATGAGCTTTTGCATTACCTTTGGTGTGTAATGTGCTGGTCTTTTAGAACTAGTATAAATAATATTATAAGTCCTTATAATGTGTACGTAATGGTATTCCTTACATGCACAACTTTTTCAAACACTTTGTAACTTTTTGTGCCTTCTCTATTTGGCATCATAAAATATGAACCCCGATATAATATATATCTATGTTTGTTTGTTTTTCTGTGTGTGTTTATATATTTGTATTATTTGACATATTCTTTCACAAATATCCTTCTGATTTGAATTGGCGATGAATGAACTCATTTTTTGTTGGAATTTGGAAAAAAGGGCAATATGAAACGCTCTGTGAGCTTATGATAAGTACAAGCAATTTCACTTGATGACGTATCCTGAAGCCAGCCTGGCTTAGCTCATTTGTATTCACCCTTGTACTGATTGTTCTTTTCTTTTACAAAAGCAACCATTTTGCAATTCATAGGTATCGGTCTTAATGCTTTTGAGCTGAATGTGCTGAGGCTTCAGTTCATGCTTTCACTTCTGGAGTTCTAATTCTGCCAGTGAGACTTGGAAATGATTGATATATAGAAATGCATTCCAGTGTATTCTTGAAATTTCAGCAGAAAGAAGATAATAATTGTCAGGAAGTTGAAAAAGAATTGTTGGTGAAAATGCCTGAAGTCATTCAATATAATTGCATTCTTTGTGAAGCTAGAAGGATATGCATATATCTGCCATTTGCTTCTTTCTGTCTTGTATGTTTGCTAATGTGGTTGCATGGTACAGTCTGTCAATCAGCAGAGAACTTCAAAATTTAATTTTGTGTTGTTGAAATTTCTTTATACCTCCATATGTCACATGTAAGCCCCTTTTGTTCTAATATATGACATCTTATGATAATCTAGTGGCATTTAGACAGCAAGCACTTTCCTCATTTATTGGAAATTTGTCAGCTGAATAGCAATTTCACAAAATTTTATATGCTTATTTCTAAGTTCCTGTGTTGCAGACAGGAGGTTTTGCTGTTAGACAATGAGATTGCTTTCAATGAGGCCATTATAGAAGAAAGAGAGCAGGGAATTCAAGAAATACAACAACAAATTGGTGAAGTGAATGAGATTTTCAAGGACCTTGCCGTACTGGTTCACGAGCAAGGAACCATGATTGGTAAATGATTTGCCCTGCATTAGCTTTGAATATTTTGGTTAAAGGAGCCTAATGTAGGAATGTGATTTATCTTCCTAGATGATATTGGCTCCAATATTGAGGGTGCTCATGCTGCAACTGCTCAGGGAAAATCCCAGCTTGCCAAAGCAGCTAAGACCCAGCGGTCAAATTCATCTCTGGTAAGTTACACAGAGACAAATCCTTGTCCAACAAAAGACAATACTGATTATAGGCATTTTTGAATCATATTCCTCCGAAGCTTGTGCACTTCAATGTTAGGGTATACATGTATGCTTAGTTGCTAATATTGACCTTTACTTGGATTTCTCATACTTTACTTTCCTTTTTGCAGACTTGCTTACTGCTAGTGATTTTTGGCATCGTGCTTCTCATAGTTATTATAGTACTTGCTGCCTGATCAGGCTGAGATCTTCTAAAGATGGTGAGAATCTGGAAAGATGGTAGAAGAATATAGAAGTATTATTATATTATTATTATTATTATTATTATTATTAAAGACCTCGATCTAAGTTCTTTTACAAAATGACAAATTATTATTATTATTATTAAAGACCTCGATCTAAGTTCTTTTATAAAATGACAAGTTATTGCATCTCTATTAAATGTGTTTATGTCGCTTCCTGAATTAAATGGTATTGAAAAACTTTATATAGTTGAATCGGAAGTTTTTTTTTTTTTTTTTTACAAGGGAGGGATCGGAGCTACATGTGTCTGTAAATTCCATTATCAGGTTTGATGGTTTGCTGATTGATTGTCATTAGAAATTTTTGGTCGCAGGAAATGTTGCTCGCTTATTCATCAATATTTATGATTTATTAGAATTTTTTTTGAAAATCTAAAATGCTCTTGGGGTACTATTTAGTTAATTTATTGAGACGGAAATATTTGTGGACTTATTTGTAATGTTTTTTGATTTATAAGGATTTATTTGATATAAATTTATTACCTTTTTTTTGTAAAAATCTAAATTTTTCGTCTTAAACAATATAATTTTAATAATTTTGAGTTATATATTTAATAATATTAGAATAGCAAATATATTTAAAATAGTTTAATTAAATTGAATTGAATTATTTGCTAATTGCAGAATAAATGAATAAATAAATAAAAAATAATAAGAATTTAAAATGATATTATATATTTAATAATTTAATTGAGTTACATATTTAATAATATTAAAATAATTGGCATATCTATATTAACTTAATTAAATTTAATTCAATTAATTCTTGATTGAAATAAAATAAAAAAATAAAAAGGCCCCAATAATGTATCATCTACCTCTTCTCTCAACCACCAATCTCCTACATGCATCCCCCTTCCTTTCGATTGGCCCCATGGCCACCATGGCAAACGCTGCCATGGCCAGCACACATGGTCACATGCTATATATGGCCATTTGTCATGGCAACTATAATAGAGATGATTTCATTAGAAGTTTTTGCCATGTTTTTCACCTATTATGCAACCTAATTCTGCCAAATGCCAATGGACTAGTCAGCCTTGCCCAAGGCACCCATCCTTGTGCCTAATATCAGAGTTTGAAAGATGTAAAAATGCAAAGGTGTTGATCAAATAAACATATGGTAAAATTCAAGTACACAACATCTTTACGGGAAACATTCCCAACTCTGTGCATTAATTTGTCGTTCTCAATACAAAATGGTTTGCATAATAGAAAAGGGTTTGTATGTCTTCGCACAAAACATTTGCTTTTGACTTCTCAATATTCTTGCATACTTACGAGGTCAATGGCATTATTACATATTCTCTAATTGTTAGAAGCCAACAAATCAAAAGCCAACATGTGGCAGGACTATGCTAACAAGCTGCCAAGTCTAATTGCAGTTTTAAATGGGAGGTAGGCTATAATGCCAAGTATCCCTGCATTTTTTGAATAAGTCAGACTTTAACTACCCTTTTCTCAGACATGCCTTACCGTCTGCAAGCAACTCATGTTAACCAATCTTTGTGAATCGTCATCCATGTTAACCTACCAAGCATTGCCTATATATGTACCACACGCTAATGTGCATGCTAACCTGTTCGCCGGCAGTCCATGCACTCATCGGTTGTTTGCCAAGTTTGCTGTTTTCTTGTGTGCCAAATTTTGCTAACTGACCTGCATGTGCCAATGTAAATTCCTACAAGTGCTTGTCTAAGTGTTGCGCAAGTGTGTATGCTACCCAACTCTCCACGAACATTATCTACTCATTGTCTGTCACTTGCATATAATTTTGTCCACAAGACGACGCATGACGCACATCAAAGTCTTGTTTGTGCTTGTGGCATAACTCTGTTTTGTCCATGTCTTAACCAACATCTTGTGGCACAGTCGCTGGCACCACTTTGCTCACAGTAATACTAATCTGTAGCACTAGTGGCAACCAATGTTTCAAGGGGCTAACAAACTACCCCCACTTGAAAAGTTTGACGTTTTTATCAGAGTTAAGGAGAACACCTCTCGCTTGTTTTTTTGAATAAAAGTATTCACACGTGCTTTTGTTGCAAGTTTTAAAATAAACATCATCGGTAACACTTTAACCTCATAGCTTACTGATTTTTTTGTTTATTCATATAGCACCAAGCTAGCATAGGTTTGGATTTCTACAAAACTTGCCAAACTCTTTGCCCCAGCCAATGCCAATACTTAATCGGGTTTAAGATTGCTTTTAAATTCACCACCTAGAAGCTTTTTACTGCACTACGTATGATAAAGGAGGCCTAACTCCCTTTACAAATGCCATGCTTGCTACCTGATGTCGAAGCTATACTGACATCGTTAGCATGCATTTGTCTAGCATCTACCATCAGTTGATTTTTTCCCTCCTTTTTCATATGTTCCTCATCAAGCTTACACAAAACACTAGTGTTTATCATATGTTATCATCAACTCATCTAAGTAAGGAATCAGTACTGCTTTTGTATTTATGAGGAAATTGTTACCAAGTACCAAGTCAAAATCAACTAAACAGGTAGCTATCAATTTGCACTACTTGCCAATTCCTAACTTTAAGTCCATATTTGCTGTACCATTCCCTTCTCGGGTTCATTATTCACAGTTTTCATTGGGGCACTTTTGTTTCTCCAAGCTCAACTACCACTTTTGACATGCTCCTTGATAATGAAGCTGTGCATGGCCCTTGAGTCTGCCATTGCCTTCAGTTCCTTGCCATTCATAAACACTTGCACAAACATTAACTTTTACTTTTATAAGCGTTATATTTACCTCTTAGTGCATACAAAAGGTGGAAAGTTGAGACCCTTAGCTTATTGTCCCTCTTTATTTGTTTAAGCTATTTTACCATTAATGTGCTTAACATTTCTTGTAGCGAAATCTCTCATTTTGTAGTCATCGTCACGAATATAGAACCCTCATTTTACTTTTTTGGTCATAATGCGAGTATCTATTTCCTTGATTACCTCTTTGGCCTCATCATTGCCATTCCCAATTGGACAACGACCTTGCTGATCCTATCCTTCCCATCATCTTTCTTTTGGTGTTCTTAGTTTGGGCATCTAATAGTCTAATAATCTACTAGCCTATTGGCAACGACCACAGTGGAATGCAAGTCCTTTGCGCCTTGGAACTTCAATTTTGCTTGCGCCTAACCATCTATGAAATTAGATATACTTTCTTCTTCAGATGTATCACGCATATCAAGCATCAAAGAATTAAATGTTGCAACTTATTCTCTTACCATCCTTGTATGACCTAAGAAAGATTGCAAAGAAGACACTACTGCTTTAGTTTCTTTTTAAGCGCCTCACAAATTTCAATCTTTTCTTAGTCAACTACTGCACCATCAATCAATGCATCTACCACCACAGCTTTGCATCACCTATTAGATACATGCTTGTTATGGAGATTTTCTCCCACTTAGGATCTCAGTGCCCCCAAAGTATGCCTTTGTATTACATAAGAAATTCTTCAAGTCCTTGGCATTCCACTTTCTATTAAACGATTTTGATTTGGGCACCCTCAACTTGGACAGAGACGTTCTATCATTAGTCCTATCACTCGCATAGAGAACCTTCTTCAACATACTTAACTCAGTATGAATCGCCCCAAGTTTCATGTTAACAACATCCACGAGAACACCAATGTCCTCAGCTACCAAAATAACCTGTCCTCTATAAGTCTTGGTAGGCTATTGATAGTCTTTTGCAAACCTTCAATCATTTGTTTTAGTTCATATATTTGAATGAGAATCATCACCTTTTATGCCTCTCGTGGTTGTCCAAGTAAGTTTTGAACCTATGTCATCCTTGCCTACAAATCAGTAGTGCTCTCCATTTGATTCATCATCTTGTCAAAATTTTCTTGCCAATAACATAATTAAAGGCAATTTCCCTCAAAACAGCGTAAGATCGAGCTCTAATACTACTTGTCAGAGGATGATTTCAACATAAAATTTTTTGTCGAGCTTTTCACTTATTATGTGGTCTGGCCTTATCAGAGACTACTAAGTCCTGCCAAGGTACTCATCTTTGTGGTTAATTTTGGAGTTTTAAGAATATAAACATGCAAAGGTGTTAATCAAATAAACATGCAACGAAATTCAAGTACACAATATCTTTGCAGGAAATATTTCTAACCTTTATGTATTATTTTACCATTCTCAATACAAAAAAGATTAACACGCCTTCACAGAAAACACTTGTTTTTAACTCCTCAATATTCTCTGTAGACTTGTGAGGTCTATGGCAATATTATAAATCATGCAACAATACTCTGTAGTGGACATCCGCAAACTACTAGGAGCAAACAATTCAAAAGCTAATGTGTGATAGGTCTATCGTAAAAAAATGCTAAGTGGGCTGATAGTTTTAAGATGGAGAAGGTTAGATGGTAATTGTCCCGGTAGTTTTCGAATAAGTCAAACTTTAATTACCCTTATGTTGTACATACCTTGATCGTCTACCAGCAACTCATATCAACCAATCCTTATTAATCGTCATCCATGTCAACCTGCCAACTGTTGCCCATATGTGGTTGCCTAGTGTGCATGAGAACTTGTTCACCAGTCCTCCATGCATAGTTTGGTTGTGTGCCAAGTTTCCATTCCTTTCTGTGCGTGATAATGCCATTGTGAGCGGTAGCTTTCCTTATGCGCGCTACTTGCTCAACGGCACGCCATATCCCTTTAGTCATCACGTTGTGCCAATCATAGTTCTCATGCATGTCTGTGTAAGTATTGCGCAAATGTGCAATGCCTAGCTCTACTTGCACATCATCTAGTCATAGCCTGTCACTTGTGTACATTTCTGCTCATAAGAAAGGGAATGGCATGCGCTATTTCTTGTTCTATACTATGTCGACACCACCATCACGCTAACCTACTGTGCCAGTGGTAGCTTATTTGTAGGGGCTAATAGACCATCCTTACTTCAAAAATCCGGCGTCCTCGTCACAGCTAAGGAAAACACTCTAGTTGTTTTTAACATCAAAGTATTTAGACCTACTGATCCTGCAATTCATACATCATCAAGTAATGTTTTAAACTCAATCGTTTATTGATCTTTTTGTTTATTCATGCTGTTCCAAGTTAATATGGGTTTGGACTTTCACAAAATCTGCCAAACTCTTTGCCCCAGCTAATGCCCATACTTAACTGGGATTAAAGTTGTTTTTACAACCTGCAGCTTTTAACTTCATTACATATGTTAAAGGAGGCCAACTTCCTTCACCATTTTCTTGGCAAATGCCATCTTTGCTACCTAATGTCGAAGCAATAATGGTCACTTTCTTTAGTATGTATTTGTCTAGCGCCTGCATGCCCATCAATTGACTTACCTTTTTTAAACATTCCCCACTCAACTTGCATAACATATGGGTATTTATCATCCATTATTATCAATCAGTCACTACCGCCTTTGCATTTATGAGGGCATTATTGCCAAGTACCAAGTCAAAATTACCTAAATGAACATCTATCAATTTGCATTATCTGTGCTAATTCCCAACTTTTAAGTCTAGGTTTGTTGTACCCTTCACCTTCTTGGGTTCATTATTTACAGCCTTTATCTGGCAATTTTATTTCTTTAAGTTAGCCCTAGCTTTTAAACTTGCTCCCTGGCAATGAAGCTATGTGTGGCACCCCAAGTCTAGCATTGCCTTCACTTCTTGTCATTAACAAACATTTACACAAACATTAAGCATTTACTTTTATAAGCATTAGATTCCTCTTAGTGCATTCAAAAGTTGAAGAGTTGAGACCCTCGAGTCGTTATCACCTTTTCATTTGTTTAAGCCATTTCACACCAATGCGCTAAGCTTTTCCTGCTTAGGCAATCTCTCATTCTGTGGTCATCGTTACAAATATAGTACCTTCGTTTTGCCCTTTTTGTCACAACATGAGTACTCACTGCCTCAGTTAAACTAAAAAATGCAAGATAAAGTGGAAATTGTACTTCCACTTAAAGTAGGCTATTTTCAATTGAACTAGGGGGCCTAAATGATATACTTTATTTATACCCTAGGAGCCTTTAAGTAAAATTATGATAAAAACAAAACATGAATTACTAGGATGGGCCACTAAGCACATTAAGATGGGCTACAAGCCAAAGGGCTCAGCTTAATAAGAACTTAGTTAATATAAATACCACCAAAATCTCTATCAAAGCAAATGAATTTTTAAAGTAGAAACCTACGACTTTATTATTCTCAGAAAGATCTCGAATCCAATCTCTTGCAACATAAAAAAACATAAATAGTTTATTTATAAAAAGATTTGTATATGTAGTCAAAAACTTCAAATTTGTTACTAAATAGAACAATTTTACATAATTGGTATCCATATTTTAATAACTTATATTTATTTTGATAATTTTAACTATTAAAATAATTTTTCATGCCTTGACATGAGAAAATTGAATATACTGTCAGAGTAGTACTTGATAAGTCAATTAGATTGATGCATAAGCTATCTTGTAAGGGACTTCTTATTTGATCAATATATTTATTGATAATCTTCAACTTCTGCACATTATATTTTTTTTACTTGAACAATGTATTTGGTTGAAACTCTTAGATCGTATATAAATATTTCAAAATAGGACATCAATAAATTTGAATATATTGTTGGAAATGGTGCATTCTATGATGATTTTCATGGACATTTCTCTATCATTTTTTGGGGTACTCCCTCAATACGCTAACAAAGCTACTAAATATAGTACCTTTGAAGCTAGTGCTAAAAATACCACATAAGATGTGGTATAGCAAAGCACTTTTATACTCCTTGTTAAGGATATTGGGGTCTCCCGCTTATGTCTAGCAACTAATAGAAGATAAGTTGGATATGAGAATCCATCTTATGCAAGTTTATGGGATACCCTGGAAGAATCTATTAGGTATTACTTCTATGATTGATCAAAGTAAAAATTTATTTCGAGGAATTCCACCTTCTTAGAGAAGGAATTTCTATTAGATAGAAATAACATTATCGTAGAATGAAATTCATACCACACTAATAATCCAACAAATGGTGGAGTTCAAAAGTAATCATTACCTAGTACACTTATTTCTAGAAAGTTCGATCAGGTAAAGAAATAACCCTAAAAATTTGGGTTCCTTCATGATATTGGTATAACCAAATAGTGGTTCAAGGACCTTTGACGAAGACATGTCAAATATAGAATTGAGATATTAATTTAATGGCATTAGATTAAAATGAAGTCCAATAAGTTGTAGACCTTGGTAGATCCACCAGAGGGTATAACACTCATTGGTTGCAAGTGAATATAAATATAAGCTTGGAGAAAGTGGAAAGGTAGTGACCTATAATGTTCACTAATGGCAATGGATTATACTTAAAAGGCAAGATTCAACCTTAAGGAAATCTTCTCCCTAAATTTGATGCCTAATCTATTAATGATCTTACTTGCCATAGCTACAAATTGTGATTATGAGAGATATGGAAAATGAATATAAAGACCTCCTTTATTAGTGGAGACATTGGCAAGGAAATCTATATAGAATAACCACAAGGCTTCACATTCAGTAGGAGTGAGCAAAAAGATTACAAACTCCAATGGTCTATTAATGGACTTAAACAAGCATCTCAAACCTGAAACATGGTTTTGATGAGACAGTTGAAAGGGTTTAATTTGATAATTTTTTTTGTATAAACCATGTTTATACAAGAAGATGGAAGTTCGTTCAAGTTTTTGTTGCTTTATGTTGATGACATCCTATTTACTAGGAGTGATGTAAGAGATATAGAGAAAACTAAAGCATGATTGTTTATGTAATTCTTCATGAAAGATTTTAGAGAAGCATCTTTGTATTGGGAATACAAATCTTTGGGGCTAGATGGAAGAGAATATTCAGGTTCTACCTAATTTCATACAGAAGAGATACTAAAGAGTTTTAATATGGAAAAATCTAAGAGGCGATATCTCCATATGAGACATGATCTTTCTTTCTCTAAGTCTATGGCCATTTAGATGGAGGAAGAGAAAAAGAGGAAGTCTCTCATATTGTATGCATATGCTATTGGAAACATAATATATACTATGTTATATATCAAGGCCAGATGTAGCTCATACTCTAAGTTTTATGAGCCGTTACCAAGCCAACCCTAGTGAGAGTCATTGGAGTACTATAAAAACAATCATCAAGCACTTGAGAAGGACTAAGAAACCATTCCTTATTTATAATAGTGAAGAACTAAAAATTGAATGGTTTTCAAATTCTAGCTCTCAATCTGATGAAGATAACTTTAGATCTATGTTTGGATTTGTTTTTTGCCTCAATGGTGGAGAGATCATTAGTAGAAGTAGCATTAAAGAGGAAAGAGTTATCTCAAAAGAGAATATAATATAACCACTTACAAAATTATTGCAAAAGGTTTTTGCTGAACATCTTGAAAAAAATGGGCATAAGGATCATTGGCAAATGACTTTACGACAATGTAGGAAGTTATTAGAGTGATGCCCCGCAAACCAATTAGATTGACACATAAACTACTCTTATAAAAACTTTTTTATTTGATCAATGTATGGTTCAGTAGTCATTTTCATTTGATGTTTATTATATTGTTACTTGAACAATGCATTTAATTGAAGCCCTTAGATTATGTATGATTGTGGGAATAGCCATGCATGTAAAGATGTTTTAACATCTCTCCATGGTCTTGATCTTAAACTTATTCCGAGTTATAGATTCATTTGAGATATAGCATCAGTAATTCAAATAGACTTGCACTATGTTGTACTCTCTAATAGTTGAAAGATGCCTCTTTACATAGGCGATGATCCAGAGATACTAGTGGACATAAGTAGGTGCTTGTTGGGAAATAAATTAACCAATTGTCTCCAATTTGGGAAATCCATAAGGAAGCCTTGATGACATATCTATAATGAAAATTCTCGTACTTACTCTAGTACATATAATTAGCTTTAGACTTGAATGGCTTTGCATTAGTACTTATGCTTTGATACTTGTCTTGTCCATATGATAGGTCATATTAGGCTTATGTTGGGTATAAGTTACTTTTCAATGGAGGTTTATGAAGACCAATAAAAATTCAATCACACATTTTATTGTATGAGTTGATCTCCTATATTGTCTGTGATGTTAAATTTTGAAAATCCTTACACAAGGTGAGGTGAAATTGTGAAAAGGAGTTCCCAAAGTTGAAGACACTTGAACCGGATCAGTAGAGTAGATGTATATACGTATTGAAAACCTATCAATTTCCCCCTTAACTAGGACATAGAAAATGGAGCGATTGTATCTGCATAGTACTTGTAAGTAGAATGGTTCAAACAATTCATTTACTTTTAGATTAGTGGAGATTAATAGAAGAATGATTAATTAAAAGATTCTAATTAATCAAAATATTTAAGTTAATTATTCACAAATTGAATCATAAGGTATTGGCTAACTGATATTGGTGAACTCAGGGGATTACACACAAATACTCAATAACTCACATGTTATGTATAATGTATTATTAAGTGTTAAACAATATCATTTCACTAGGTAGATTAAAAGATTAAATTAATACAATTAAATAAATAGTCTATTTAATTGGGCCTTGGAGAATTAGTTAATTAATGAAGACTAATTAATTGGGCTTAAGCTGCTTAATCAACATGTTTGACTTAATAAATGGATCACTTGAACTAAAATTGCATTTTCATTCAAGACCAATTTAACTTACCCTTGCCATTAAGAAGACAGAGCTAAACGTGTAGGAAAAACACTTGAATATGCTATATGCATGAATAAGATGAGAGCATGCATCCCATAATACTACAAGGTGTGAGGGCGATATATATGGGTGTATCTGTATAATATCCCCCACTACCTAATTTGTTGGGTGGGTGGGATATTTATTGGATATACGCACACACACACACACACACACACACACACATATATATATATATATGTATACATCTCACAACACTCATAGTATTAGTTATTACTCATCTATATATAAATATAGAGAGTGATAGGAAGTCGCCATTTCGGTGGTTTTGCTTTATAAATAGTATTGTTGCTTTCTTTTGCTAGCATCTCCATCTTTACTATATATATTCAAATAGGAAATTTTCTATTCTAGCAAAAGATAATCTCCCAATTTGGGCTTGAGTATGTGGATACTATTAAAGGTGAAACACTTGGCTCTTAAAAGAATGTGTGAGGTCTCTCTTTTGGAGCTAGGAAGCAAAAGGTCTTCCACTTGAGTTAGTAAGGAGAAGAAGGACATTTATTGGAGACGATTACTTGAAGTGTTAAGAGTTGCTTTGGAGAGCAACTTTGGCTACATCTTCTACAAAAGGAAGTTAAAGTATTTAGGGGCTCTCTTCTCTGTAATCCATTTGAAATGTATGAGGATCCTTATTGGTTTCGGGAATGATTTTTATTTGAATGATCCTATTTTATAATACCACATTAATAGCAATTTTTACATCCACTATATTATCATCCTCATGTATATTTACTCACAACATATATGAAGTAAATATATTGAACTATATATCTAACAAATGCAAGCTTAAAAATGTATTAAGCTTAATTTTTTTCTTCTAAAGAGTTAGAAAATTTTATTTTTAATTTAATTGTATTTTTTATCTAAAAAAGTTCAATATTTTTCTAAACAATACAATTGATAAATAAGTAATGTCAAATAAACAACTAATTTCATATTTGATAATTTTTTTGTACTTATAAAGCTGTGATCACCTTTACTAGTTGAAATGATACATACTGAATTATTTTATATCTTAATTAAACAATTATTTTCTAGGAAATTATAGTAATTTATATTGAATATATTTCATAAGTGAAGAAAAAAAACTTCACAACTAGTTTATCTATTAAATATTGTGATTTGCTTAAAAAGTTTTACAACTTATCTATTTCTTATGAAAAGAATAAAAAATTATTTTTGTAGATTGTCCAACCATCATTTTTTTAAAGAGCTTGAAATATGATAAATGAATAATTTTACATATATGAAAGTCTTAAACTTATTGAAGTTTTTAAAATAACTAATTTTAGAATACTTCTTTTAGACATGCAAAAGGAGATTGCTCCTTCTCTGCCCTTGTTGACTGGAGAGTAAGAGCAGGAGTTGGTATGCTATTTGATAAAAGTACATAATATAGTGGTGTTGCTGAAATTTCTGGGTACATTATTGAGTGTAGCTAGATGAGATAAGGTATATTTGGAGATGGACATATTGGAAGGATAACTTAGTTTGGCATAACTTTATGATGCACATTTGAAAGAATTTCTTTGACAATATCTTCTATAGGGTAAGACCACAAATAATGTAAAGGCTTGGATGGATTTGAAAAAACATTGTAGGCGCAATGAGCTAGAATTGATTAATAAGGGCAATGGAAAGTTAGTGAAGCTGGAGACAAAGTATGCATTGGCACCAAGCAAAAAACAATATGTAAATTGGTGAAAAGTCTTCGAATGCCAAAATGGGTACTCATCAAATTTGACCAGGCATGTTGACACATATGGGGCTAAGTTGTATGGGTCGAAGAATAATAACTATCAATTCATGGCCACAATTACTACCATTTGCATTCACAGTATTATAGAATTAGGTATAGTAATCTTTGACTAAGCTTAGTAGATTCTTCCAAGATTTGTGTTTTACAACTTTGAAGTATGATGACTGGGAAGAAATGAGGAAAGTTATTTCTACAATTCAAGTTAGGAAGAAATTTTTCTCTAGGATCCTTTTATTTTATGGAGCATTTGCCTAGTTTTTGGTAAAAGTAGGGCTGTAAATAGATATTCGAAAATTCGTTTACCATTCGCATCCGAATCCGTTTATAGGGCTATTATTCGTGTCCGTTTAAAGTGGATATTATTCATATCCGATTAGCAGACATCCGACCGTAAATGGATACAAATATGGTAAATGCCTATCCGATCCGTTTAATATCCGCTTCGAATACATATCCGTTGGATATATCCGTTTATATATTCGATTATCCATAATTTAATTAAATCCGCTCTCCGTATCCGATAAATAATATTTAAAAATTTATTATATATAATATATTCTACTTTTATGTATTTTAATATATAAATAATAATTTAAAAAATTATCATATATAATATACTATTATACATAATAAATTATTTTTATTTTTTCAATATGAAATTTCATAATATATATATAAATGAATATATATGTATAAATTAGTAATTAAAAAATTAATAAAGAAATTAGACGATAATGATGATAATTAAATAATATTAAATCAAAAAAATTGAAAAATCAATATGGAAATGATAAAACTAATCAATATAAAATTATTGTTGCATTACTTTATAACTAATTTATATTGGTGTCATTGAATTAATATTAATTAATCATAAAGTGAATCAATAATTATAAAAAAAAATAACTAAATCAAGAATGATTAACGTTTTAATTCTAAAATAAAATAGTAAAATACGTAAATTATTAACTAGCTAAGGGGACATTAAGATTTGAGAGATTGTTTGGGTAAGCTTATAAGCTTCTTAAAACATCTTATAACACATTTGAGATCTTACAAGATATCAAAAAGTGTTTAGTAAATTTTTTTAAAGGAAACTTATAAGCTCTTAAAATAAGATGTTAAAAGTTTATAAGCTCTTTTTATAAAAGTTAGGAATTCCTAACTTATTTTTATGATATTAACAAACTCCCTTAATTTTAAGCATATTAATTATAAAATTGTCATTATTAATACCTCATAGGCTGCAAAATTTTATTTTATCTAAACACTTTCAGAACTAATTTTAAAAAAAAATCTAGCAACTTATAAGCTCGAAAAATATCTTATAAGATGTAAGAACTTATATAAGATCTTTTAAATAAGTTTAGGTATACACTCTCTAAGAAGGTGTTTGGCTAAACTTATTTAAAACGTCTTATAAGCTCCTACATGTTATAAGATGTTTTTTAATTTCCTGTATTCTGTAAGATATTTTTCGAACTTATAAGATGCTAGATTTAAAAAAAAAAAAAAAGTTCTCAAAGTATTTGAATTATAAGATCTTAGAAGCTATAAGGTATTAGTAATAATAATTTTATAATTAATATGATTAAAATTAAGAGAGCTTATTAAGATTTTAAAAATAAGATAAGAACTCCTTACTTTCTTAAAAAGTGCTTATAAGTTTTTAACATCTTATTTTTGAAATTTTATAAGTTATTTTCTTAAAAAAATTACGAGACACTGACATCTTATAAAATATTTTGAGAAGCTTATAAACTCATGTAAACAATTTTTGAATATTTTACAATATCTAACTATATACATGTAATATAAGATGAAAATATCATTTCATAAGTTTATTTTTTGTAGAGTTGTACTATTATTAATTTAGAAAAGTAATAAAATTTATCTAAATATAAAACTTAAACTCTAAATTCTAAAATATCATAATTTTATAAATTTTAAACCCCAAAATATTAATAATAGAGAATATTTTTAGTGATTAACATTGTTATATCTACATATCTAAAATTAAATGTTAATATTCAATAGCCATCGTAAAAACTAATTTTTTAAATTTACATTAAAATATAATATGCAAAAATATTAAATATCATAATATGAATCAGAGTCATATATAACAAATTGATGAATAATTAAATTTTAAGATTTAAAAAATTAATTATTATAATAAAATAAAAATTATCAAAATAAAATATATAAAAAAAACATAACCAAATCACTATTCACTAAACCCTACCTCCTTTTTACATTTCAATTTCACCTCCCTCTTTCACTCTACAGCAGCCACACGGTACTCCTCTTCGCTTTTCTCATTTTTTTTTTTTTTTTATTTTCATGTAGTTACCTTTCGCCAGCAAAAGTGCCGGCGAGAAGCTGTCGGGAGGCGACAGGGCTGGCCTCTCCGTTGGCCAGCCCCATTTTGTTTTCTGGCTCGCCGGGGTTGCGAGGCCAGTAGCCTCGGCGGCCAGCTTCTGGAACCAGAAGTTGGAGCAGTCCAGAAGCTGGAAACAGCTTCTGGAACCAGAAGTTTTCTGGTTTTCCAGCTTGTTTCTGGTTCCAGAAGCTGGTTGGAAACAGTTTTTGGAACCAGAAGTTGCTAGTTCCAGACTCTTAACCCCCCATTTCTAATTAACTTATATTGATGTTTTATTTAATTGTGCAGGTTTGAAATTTTACATTTTTGGGCATTGTCAAAGGTAAATTATTTTAGTGTTAAAGTTATAATTATATAAATTATGATTATGAATTATGTAGTTATTTTAGTGTAAATTATTTTTGGGCAATGTTTGATTATTTTTTTTATTGTTCAACAGGTTTTTGAAAAAGAAATTGTTGAATTATGTCACATTCTCCAAATCTTCCCGTTACTAGTGCTTCTACACCATCTACTACAAGTTCAAGTATAGGTATAAATCCTACTACTGAACATGTTGATAATGTTGATTTTACACCATGTGACACACAACAAATTGAAGCTAAGCGTAGAAAATTAACATCTGCCGTATGGGAGCACTATACTAGGGAATCAGTGGGGGGTAAGGGCAATGTTACTGCCACTTGCATCTATTGCAAAAGAAAAATTGATGGCTCTAGTAAAAGTGGAACAACTCATTTGAAAAATCATGTTCAAAATTGGCCTCTTAAGAATAAATCAAGTGACATTCGACATACATTTATTGGTAATTCTAGCAGTAGTCTTGACCATACCCCTAAGATGACAACACATAAGTTTGATTCTACAGTTGAGAGAGCCTTATTTGCTAAAATGATTGCGAAGTATAATTTGCCTTTTCTTATGGCTCAGTATGAGTATTTCAGATTGTGGATATCTTATTGTGTGCCATCATATAAGCATCGATCAAGAAATACTGTGAAAAATGATTTGGTGAATGTTTACAATGAGGAGAAAATGAGAGTTTATCAAGAAATTGAAAATTTAACTTCTCAAGTCACACTTACAACTGATGGGTGGACATCTGATCATCAGAATCGTGGATATTTTTGTGTGACTTGTCATTACATTGATTCTGATTGGAAATTGCACAAAAGATTGATTGCTTTTCATGTTGTTCAGTATCCACATGATGGCTTGTCTTTATGTGATTGGTTGAAAAATCGTGTTTTGGAATGGAATATTGACAAGAAGTTATTTGCTGTGGTTGTGGATAATGCCTCTCAAAATTCTGGAATGTTGGATGGCATGAGAAAATGGTTGAATGATAAGAAATCACTTTTGCACAATGGTGACATGTTTCATATTCGATGTTCAGCCCATATATTGAACTTGATTGTTAAAAGTGGACTTGATGTTGTTCGTGGATTAATTGAAAAAATCCGTGATAGTGTCAAGTACATCAATCAATCAGTACAAAGGGATGAAAAATTTTCTCTTGCTTTGAGTCAAACTCGGTTTAATCCTAAGAGGCGTGTTAGTTTGGATTGTGAAACTAGATGGGATGCAACATATGATATGCTTGCGAATGCTTTAGAGCTTAAAGAAGCATTTAACCGCTTGGTTGATTTGGATAATGATTATAAATTTTTACCTTCAAATGAGGAATGGGAAATGGGGGCAAAAATTTGTGATCATTTGAAAATATTTAAGGATGCTACTTTAGAGCTTTCTGGAAGTAACTATCCAACTGCACCTATGTACTTTACTAATGTGTGTTTGATTAGAGCGGAATTGATGAAGTGGAGTAAGAGTGATGATGAAAATATTCAAATGATGGCACTTTTGATGCAAACAAAGTTTGATAAGTATTGGGATGAATGCAACATGGTGTTGACTATTGCTAGAATTCTTGATCCTAGGTACAAGATGAAATTTGTTGAGCTTGCTTTTAACAATATGTATGGTGAGAGTGCAGATTTTTATATAAGCAAAGTTCGTACTTTTTGGGTTGAATTAGTTTCGGAATATGAGGAAAATTCATGCGTCAATGTCACTGATGTTTGTGAGTCTTCTTCTAGCCATGTCGATTCTCCAAAGTCCCAAAACTCTCTTATTTGCAATGTTTAAATTGCTCGCAGCTCAATCTAGTATGACAAGTGTTACTAAAAAAGTAAGATTGAGTTGTATTTGGATGAAGGGTTAGTCCCCTATAATGATGAAGAAAGTGTCTCATTTGATATTTTGGGTTGGTGGAAGCATAATGGAGTAAGATTTCCAAATCTTGCAAAATTGGCTCATGATATTTTGGCAATTCCATGTACTACGGTACCATCGGAGTCCACTTTTAGTCAAGCACGTAGAATTATTGATGATACTCGTGCCTCGCTAAATTCTGAAACGGTGGAGTGTTTACTTTGTGTTAAAGATTGGTTGCCAACTATTGAAAATAATTGTAAGTAATGAGTATTTCTTTCATTTATTTAATTTTTTTTATTTATATATCAACATATAAATGTAGACTAATATATACTTTTTTATAGGTATAATTGATTGAACTTTTGGAGTACATGATGCCAATTATTGTGATGCTTCAATGGTTGCTTTTGGTGTACTTTTTCTTTACTTTTTTATTTTTTTATTTTTGAGATTATTTGTAAAGTATGTTATAAGTTCTTATAAAGTGTTTTCCCCCCCTTTAATAGATAATCTCGTAAACTTTATCAGTAATATTTTTTTTTATTATGTTTTGCAGTGTTAAATAGATGAGAAGTTCAAGCATGGTTGTGTTGTTGGATTATATGAAGATTTTTCTTGTATTGAAATGAACCTTTATTTTGTTCCTTTTGTATTATTATATTATGTATTGAAAATTGTTATTTCCTTTGATTCTTGAGGAGATTTGTATGTTTGTTTGATCTTAGGAGTATGCTAATTTTATTGGTTGTGTGTTGTTTTTTTTTTTTTATAGATTTTATTATGTTATTTATTTGATTATTTTTTAAATGAAATTTATTAGAAAAAATATGCATTTTATTATAAGTTAACGGATTCGGATATTTGGATATTTATAAACGGATATTCGGATATTTATAAACGGATATTGTAAAACTTAAATGGATACGGATACGGATACAGTCTATCCGATCTGTTTAATATCTATTTACAGCCCTAGGTAAAAGTAGAGGATTAATGAAGTGGATATACCCATTGACAGTTAAATGATATTAGTATTCGGAAAGTCATTTTTAAATTTTAATGTTATACTTTTGAATACATGAGTTATATTTGGAAATAATCTTTTTATAGATTTAGGGAGCTAGTAAACTTTAAAAGAAGTTGGAACAAAAGGCAGAAGTAGAGAATCAATTGTGAGCCATATCTATGTTGAAAGATATTCAATTTCTATTTCTTTTACTTATAATCTTATGTTTATACCATGGCAACAACAGTTAGTTGAAATGATGATGGTGAAAATTATGATTCAATCCACCAACCTTGTCTACTTTTAATGAATCTAGCTGTGCCTCAAGTATGTGTGTTCAAGATATGTGGCTGCATGAAAGATTAGCTGAAGAGAAAATTTGGAAGACGAAAACTTGTCATCTCATTATGCAGAAAAAATAGGTTTTATATACAAGTTAAGGCCGGAAGAAATGAAACAAAATAGAAAAACAAACCCTAACTAATTTTCAACTAACTAGAATTAATTCAATTGAAAAATAATGCAACTAACTAAGGGAAGAATGTAGACTATACAACTTGATAATTACATGGAAGAAATACATGCATTATTTTGTACATCCCCCCCTCAAGTTGGAGCTTGGTGAATGTCGCACAAGGTCAACTTAGATAATATTTTTTGGAGGGATGGAGCAGATGAAGACTTTGTAAAAATTTCCACAAGTTGGAGGGTAAATGACACAAACTGAGGCAAGATGAACCTATTTTTAAAACTGATCCCTGACGAGGCGATATTCTATATCAAGATGTTTAGTTTATTCATGGAAGACCGGATTCTCAATAATGTGAATGGCTACTTTGTTATCACACAAAAGTGGAGTGGGAAGACAAATGGAGGTGTGAAAGTCCTTGAGAAGATAGAAGATCTAGTAGCTCACAAATGGTGGAAAGCTCCTGTACTCAACTTTTGCAGAAAAGCGAGAGATAATTATTTGCTTCTTAGTCTTCCAAGATATCAAAAAATCACCAAGAAACATAACTAGTGATGGACCTTCTTATAGTGGTGCAAATTGCGTGATCTGCATCACAGTATGTTTTCAACTAAGTATTGCTGGTGGCTGCAAACAATAAGCTTTTGGAATGGCATCTTTTAAGGTATTTTAGTACATGAATGGAGAACTCTAATGATCAGTAGTTGGTGCATTGACAAATTAACTTAATTGCTGAAGACTATAGGTAATATCAGGTCTGGTAAGGTTAAGGTACAATAACCTTCCGACTATTCTTCTATATTGAGTAGGATTTGCGCAAGGGGATCCTGTTGGAGTTAGCTTTAGATTCTTTGGAAAGGGGCGGTGATAGGCTTTGCCCCTAGCAAGCCGGTGTTTCCTAGTATGTCAAGGATGTATTTTCTTTGATTGATATAGGTACTACTGTTTCATTTTGCAATTTCAACTCCCAAAAAATACTTGGCATGGCCAAGGTCTTGATAGTGAATTTCATGTGCAAAAACAATTCAGCAGCCAGTATATCATCTTCGATATTGCTAACAATTAGAACATCATCCATACAAAGTAATAAAGTTAAGGAAGAGCTGCCAAATTTCTTAGTAAACAGACAGTGGTCATGAGAAGATTGCTAAAATCCATATTTTTGTAATTGAGTTGTAATCTTAACATGCTACTGTCTGGAGGCTTGTCTGAGACCATAAAGAGATATGAGTATCTTGTAGACTTGATCAGGTTAGGCTTTGTTGTACTAATAAGAAGGAAGCATATAGACTTCATCTTCGAAAAAGCTATGAAGAAAGGTGTTATTGATGTTTGACTTATGTATACTCCATAAGTTAGCTATGGCTAATGCTGGAAAGAGCCTCATTGTTACTAACTTTGCAACTGGAGAAAAACTACCAACATAATCAACCTCAGTTGCTTGATTGTATCCCTTAGCTACCAACCTTGCCTTATACTTCTCAATATTGCCATTAGGTACATATTTCACCTTATACACCTATCTTGATCTTATAGCTTTCTTACTTTAGGAAGATCAGTTAATTCCCAAGTTTTGTTTGATTCAAGGTCTATTATCTCCTCTTGCAGAGCTCTAATCCATTCAATTTTAGTGCATGCTTATTTGTAGGATGCATGTTCTTTAATAGTAGATATATTTGCCAAAAAGTTCATGCAAGTGGAAGAGAGATTACCTGTGTGAATTTAAGGATAGGTAGGAGAAGCGAATGAGGATCCTATAGAGTTTCAACTAACATTTTTGCTAGGAAGTGTCATGGGAAAAGACTTATTCAGATTGCATAGGGAAACATTAGAGACATAGTCACTTAGCTAGACTGGCTTCTTTTTAACTCTAGAGCTGACGTTTAAGGTGTTGGTTGTTGAGAACTTGCATAAATAGTTTTAGGAACACTATCTAAATGAGGAAGAGATGGTATAGTAGGAGGACTTTCTAAGGATTAGAGTTTTGACAAATAGTCTTAGGATTATTGTCAATATCTTTAGATATCATTTGAAAAAGTAGAGAGAGTAGTGAAGTTTGCTCAAGCTCCTTTTAGAGATAAGGGAACTGAGTCTCATAGAGGATAAACATCTTTGGAGTTATGGATAGTATGATTATCTAAGTCATAGACTTTAAAACCTTTTCTTCCTATACTATAGCCAAGGAAGATACACCACATTACTCTAAGTGAAAATTTGTCTTTGTGGGGTTGAGTATTTGTTGTAAAGCATAGACAACCAAAGATTTTCAAGAAGTGATAGTTGGGAGGTTTTGTTATGTAGCTTCTCAAAAGGTGATATCTAACCAAAAATGGGGGTAGGGAGTCTATTGAGGATATGAGTAGCCATAAGAATAGAGTCTCCACAAAACTTTAAAGGTAAGTTAGATTATATCATAAGGGATCTTGCAATTTCTAAAAGGTGTATATATTTTCTTTCTGCCGAGCTATTCTGCTAAGGATTATATGAACAAGTTCTTTGGTGGAGAATGCCAAGTTATTTGAAGGGTTTGGATGTTTTAGTGTTAAGGAACTTAGTGCCATTGTTAGTTTTAACTTTCGAAACATAGGCTTTAAACTGAGTCTTTATCATTTGAAAGAACTAAAAAAGATGTGAGTGAGTTTGGTATTTATTTTGTAAGTGGAATGTCCACAAGGTTCTAGTGAAGTTATCAACAACAATTAGAATATAATGAGCACCAGTAAGAGAGGGCTTCTTGTATGGTCCCAAAGATCCATATGGATCAATTCAAAAGGCTTAGTAGTGCTGCTGGAGCTTATAGGAAATGGCATTCTAGTCTATTTTGATAGATGATGAACATTGCAAGGAGTAAAGTAACCAACAATTTTATTTCTAACTTCAGGTATATGCTTTAGAGCATTGATTGAAGTATGACCAAGTCTATTGTGCTATAAAGCGAGGCTAGTATTAGAAGCATTACTTATAAAGTGACAATAAGATTTCTTTTCAGTAGACATACTTAGGTTTGGAGGTTTACAAGGACTCTTGATTATTTGGATAGCAAATTTTCCAGTACACATAGCCTTCCCATGACTTTTCCAACACCTAATGTCTCTTCACTTTGCAGGTCCTATAAGGTAAAGTAAATTGGGTAATAAATAAATTTCAGCTAAGAATCACTAGCTAGTCGATTTACTGACAGAAGATTGAACTTAAAGTTTAGGATGTAAAGAGTATTGTGGAGCTTTATTTTAGGTGATAGTTGGACAGTGTATAATGCATTGTCTTAGAGGTGCCATCTGGGAGATATACATATGTTGGGGATTTGACAAAGCTATGTTCAGTTAGTAAATTTAAGTTTGAACACACGTGGCTAGAGCTCCTATATCTATTATCAAAGAATATGTATCCAACAAACGTTGAGCACTGAGTGTATCTTGGACACTAGAACCTGTAAAGTCCTGGACCTGAGCAAAATTCACTCGATTCCCTTCCAATTGCTGCTTTCCTGCTTTCCTTTCATCAATTTACTTTCTCTTTGCTGATCTAAATCACCTAAAGCTACTTGAAGTGACAAATTCTTATATTCTGTGATTTGCTAAGGATATTGATATCTACATAGTTGTGACAGATAGAAGATAATATGTATTTCCATAAATTTTGATAGTGCAATAAGTCGATAAGCTACTACTCCGATCTTTGCAGTACATATCTCCAACACTAAATTCCAAAAATCTTTTTCCATTGTCTGCTTAGCTCTAAGTCATGGGTTGGATAGTTTTGCTCATATAGTTTTGATTTTCTTGAGGTATTGGAAAACTAAAAGAGAGACCTAAAACTTTTATGTTGATATCGCATTCCAAGTAAGCTAACATTGAGGAGTAAAATTGAGCCTAAGGTTTATAAATATGAAGAAAATTCAGATGGTGATATATTGAAGTTCAGGAGGCCTTTAATTTGACATATCTTAGCATTCTCGCTATATTTTTTTCGGAGTAGGGTGATTCAAGTGCTTATAGAAACTCAACAGACAGAGCTATAAATCATATGTTGACCACTTTTCTTAGTTCCATCGAGTCAAGCTATAAAAAGCATCACAAATATTTGTTATTGGAAAATCAAAGTCTGTATTTTTTACCTTGACACATCTTAGTATTATAGTCATAACTTTCTCCATATATATTAGATGAATGTGATTCAAACAAATATAGAAACCTAAGACACATAACCACAATTCATATGTTGACCATATTGCCTAAGTAAATTGGAATTGAGTAGTAAAAGTTGTCACATTATTCTATCCTAGGAAAATCAAACTCCTGTATTTTCTTTATTGCCATACCATAGCATTTTAGTCTTAACTTTCTCCCTATATATCAGATTGAAGTGATCCAAATGGCTATAGAAAACCTAAGATACATATATTCAGTTTCTGTGTTGACCATATTTCCAAATTAAATTGGAATGGTGTAGTAAAAGAGATCACAATATTCTGTTATGATAAAATCAAAATCTAGCTTTTTTTCTATATTGCCACACCATAGTGTTTTAGTCATAACTTTCTCCCTATGTATTGGATTGAAGTGATTCAAATGGATGTAAAAACCTACGAGACATATATTCAATTAATATGTCTACCATATCACCAAATTAAATCTAAATAAATTATTAAATGGAATCATAATATTCTATTTTAGGAAAACCGAAGCCCTGTATTTTCTATCATGCCACACCTTTGTATTTTACTCATAACTTTCTCCATATCTATCAAATTGAAGTGATTCATATGGATATAAATATTTAATAGATAGATTTACAAATCTTATGTTGATTATGTTACTTAATTCTATTGAGATCAAGTAGTAAAAGAGTTAAAACTGTTTATTTTTGGAAAATCAAAATCCTGTATTTTTAGACTTGATATATCTTAGTATTTTGATAATAACTTTCCCTGTATATATCGGATTGAGGTTATTTAGGAGGAATTGGACACCAAAGAAACAGACCTAATATTTGTATGTTGATTATTTTGCTTAATTCTATTAGGAAAAAGTAGTAAAGCTGTTACCAATATCCATTTCTGGAAAAATCAAAGTTTTGTATCTTCTGACTAGACACATCTTAATATTTTGGCTCTCTCTCTCTCTCTCTATATATATATATATATATATTAGATTGAGACAATTCAAGAGTATATAAACCTCTAACGAACAGACCTATAATTCTTATGTTTAGTATCTTACCAGATTCAATTAGTAAATATTGGAAAACATTCATTAGAAAATCTGGTCGCATAAAATTAGGATACTAGGAGACCATTCTTTCATTTAGCATTCCATTCTCAAAGTCAAATAGTTGTCCTTAATACCAAAATATATCCTAAAGCTTCAAATTCTCAACTTAGGATATAGTTCTCTAAGTTCACCAAAAATTTCAAACATACATCTTAGTCAAAAATCATAACCTAAGCTCTTGAAAACTAACCTTCATTGTCAAGGCGAAACATCTAAATCATGCAATGATTTATGCAGGCTTTGACTCACCATCTTATCAAAATAAGCCTAGATTAATGAAGAAAATATCGAAGTACGCTAAGTAGCCATTCAAAAAGAAGATAACAAGCATTCACAATTTTCAAATGGGAGAAAAATATCAAATCCTAAAGTACTTCTGAGCTAAGCCTCATAATATGTCATGAATCCTATCATCAAGTACCAAAAGTTTTCAATCATATCAATTAGCATGCCTAAAAACAATTGTTCACAACCTCAACATCGAATAAAATTTGATTATTCAATTCAGTGGTCAAACCTAAATACTTAGATCGATCCCTAAGAGTTTTACCCTATATTCCACAGTCTGAGGATCTTATCCCAACATAGCCTAAGTTCAAAACCTAGCTCCAATGCCACTCTATCATGCCTCAAAATTAAACCCTATAGTCTAGTCTTATAACACAAATACTCAAAGTACCATTACCTAACCTCAACTAAAAACAACTAGAATCCATAATAAATCAAATTGAAATAATAAGCTAGGAAAATATATTAGTCTACTGCAAAAATCTAAACTAAGCCTTCAATCTTGATACTCATTGTATGCAGGATCCACCTCCTCACTACGACTAGGATCTAGGTCTGCCATAAAGAAGTTAAAGAAGGAAAAAATTGTGAGTAAAAGACTCAGTGAGTGCCAAGTGTGTGCAATATGAGTTCATGAATTTATCATGATTTGTACAGTGAAAATATTCAAGGAAAAACATAAATGGAAATCTTTAAACAATCAAACAGTAACAAATCAAGAATTTAATAAACAGTTTCATAAACTAACAACTTAAATACAATGATCAGACAATATTTGCTGTAGCCAGTCAACCTTATAACTCCCACCGTAATAGTCCCTTATCGCTTCGGGCAAAGTGCGACATTACCAAAAAAGTGCTCAAGTGTCCTAGGGAATTCCTATGACCTACCTCAGCCACAAATGGCTTTTGTTTTGCACTAGGGGGATTAGACCACGGGGGTTTGGGGTTCAACTGGCAAGCCCGCTGCTGTCCGGTGAAGTCCCTCACACACCCAAATCAAGTTGGATCTAACTAATAGTAGCAGTAGCAGTAACAGTAATAGTAATCAGTTGATCATCGAATTTAATTGCTAGTCTAGAAGCATTAAAATCATAAAGTACATGTTTTCTTATATTGTCAAACTAAGTAAATAATTTTTATGAACAGTGGGATACAATTATAGTACAATATAAGTTGAAAACAAGTCATGAGAAAATTATACAATAGCATATATCCTTTTGGGCTTTTGGAACATGACCATATATAGTATTTATAGGTTTACACACTCACCTTCAAGATCGATCCCAGAAGTCAATCATATCTCAGTGTCAATTAAATCAATTGTTAAGTCACCTGATCATTTAAATTCCATTCAAAATTCTAAAATATATGTAAGAAACTATCCTAAATAAATTCTAGAATTCAATAGTACTTAAATTCTAAATTTTCTACTAAAATACATCACTTACAGTTACTAAACTCATAAAAGACTACCAAATAGCCAAAACTTAATACATCTTCTCCATGGTAATAACAATAAAATAGGGGCAGCCAAAGTAACAACATATATACATATGTATTCGGCTATACATATATACTTATATATTCTACCTTCTATATATATATACCCATTCCTTATATGCAGTTCAAAATTAGCCATTATAGTCAAAATTTGCGGCTACATGAAACAAGCAAATCAATTCTTTTTTTCAAAATAGACTTTCCAATTGAAATTTCAGTCAACAATTGTGGCTACGTAATAGACTTTCCCATTTTTTTATAAGAAGATTAGGGTTATTTCTAAGGACTATATATATAAGGGATGTGGTTTAATTAACTTAAAACTCCATTTATTTATTTATTTATTTATTTTTGGGCTAGGATAACTCTATAATAAATCTGATGTTATTATTATTAATTCCTAATGTCTCAATTACTACTTCCTAGTAATCGTATAATATTAATTCTACTTAAATTACTACCCAATCTTCTAAAATTTGGAATATTTTATTTATATATATATATATATATTAGCCATTTGATCAAGAGATAATTTATTGCTAGATATTTTATATATATATATATTTTAAATAATACTTAAGAGTGAAAATAAAAATAAGATAAAATAATTAACTAAATATGAAATAATTTCAAAGGCATTGTATTTTTTTAATTTAAATAATAAATAAAATAAAATAAGGTAAAGTAATTGATTAAATACGAAATAAAATTATGGGGCATTACAGAAATCCTCTTCATAAAGAACATCACACTCTTTAAAAATGTGACCAAGAACACCCTAGACATAGCAAAAAATTAACAAGCGTTCATATTGAAACTTGAAAATTACCTTTTCACCATCACTTCCTAAGATGCTTAGAAAACAAAAGGTTTTGTAATATTTAAACGGAAAAAATACAAAATTAGTCCTATAACTCCACTTTGCTAGAAAATTAGGACTTTATTTATTCAGGCCCTATAATAGATACATTATCTCTTGAAATTTCACAATTTGAGGATAAATTGGGCTCGAATCACAATTTCTTTCAGCACAAGTCTACATGGCATGTGACATGGTGCTGCATCAGCAACCTACTCCTATGTGGCAACTTTACTTGTCACTTCAATAATCTACTTGGACACTAAACAATACATATAAGCACTAAAAATAATTTAAATTTACACATCATAAAATGAAAAATCAAACAAAAAGAAAATGCAAAAGTTTTCAAAAATATTTATACATATATAAATTTATGTATACACATATGCTTACATATATATAAAGATGATATATATAAACCCACGTCAACCCCACCCCACCTGGTTGCCCTTCCCAGCTGCACCCTCAAGGCCTGTGACCACTTGGCCAACACCGAGCGCAATGGTGGGGTGCATCCGCTACAAGCAGCCTGGCCTCATGCCGAATGGCCACCGCAAGTGGCATTGCGGCATTGCCAAAGTGCCTATCGCCAATCGCTGGTATGGCGGCCATATTTTTTAGATTTTCTTGCTGACATCATATTTTCTTGACGGTAGCACTGGCTTTTAAAAGAAAAAAATATAAGATGGAGGTAAATATTATGAGGCATTTGATTTTTGATATATAATTTTTTTAAAACTTTTAAGCACCTAATCGTATGTTTTTTTTTTCTTGTTGGTTCTAGTTTAATTAGTTTTTTTTCTATGTGTAATTTTTATTTTTTGATGTGGCATTTATCAATTTATTTTAGGTGAGTTGGCAATTTTTTTTTTTTTTTTTGAGGTATTCATTGCTTATGCCACGTAGGATGCCACACAAGAGTGTGTTAAGTTTACATTTTCCCCTATTTAAACCAACCTTTATATACAGAATGTCACAAAATGTTCTTTTATGGAAATCGTCATCCAATTCCTTAAGCGAGAACTAATTTTGTCTCCAATAAGCCGTGCCACATCCTTTGTCATTTTAAGAATAGGTAAACCACAAACAAGAATCCGGTCCAGAAGTCGCAAAAATTTGATGACATTGAAGCCGAATAAGTCTCTCTTTCATGGGATGGGAGTAAGATGGATTTTGAAATAGTCTCTCTTTCATGGAAGTTTTTAGTCTCTCTCTCTCTCTCTAAGAGTTTTCTCTCTTCCCTTGGTGGAAGTTATTTATGGTTATCTTCTTCAATCAACATGCAATTTCCTTCATCCAAAAACTTATAGTTACAGAGAATCTCTTGCTCACTGAGGTGGAGAGTGATTCCCTTCCTTAGCTAGTAATTACTTCGAAAGAATGGTGCCAAGATGCTTGTAATCAAGCTGGATTTGACTTTGGCTGGTCGGGTGGCATGGACACTAAGCAACTTGGGCAGTCTAGGTTTTTAATTACCTTTTCCCATGTGCGCAATAAGGAAAAAATTCTTCAGGTTGCCCATGGTCTTTTGACAATCATATTATGATTTATGATACTTAGCGAGGTTTCTCGTGCTCAGGATCTGGCTTCAAAGTACTATACATTAATTTACAGTAAATATGAATAAACAGTACCAAGTCCAAACACCTATAATTAGTTTCTTTCCACTTTCTTCTCTTCTTGTTTCTTCAAGGTTCTTTTCTCTTCTCCTGTCTTATTTGCTTTTCTTTCTTAAATCAAATTGTTTCCCATTTACTTTATAAATATTTTTTTATTTTTCATGAAAATAAGTGAAATAATTAAATAAATATCCTGTCATCAAAAAAAATTGCAAATATTTTAATTTCATAAATTGAAAAATTTGAGCTTGGGTGCCAAGTATGATTTTCACTACTTTAAAGTGTCAAGTATCAAGACCTTAGGGTGGTTAGAAATTGGTTTGAAAATGTTGATTTTGAAATGTTATTCTAAGTATGTCCCACTTAACAATTATGGAATAATTTTTGATTTTAGATAACTAAAACTAATTCCAGTTGAATAAGAAATTAAAATAAACAATAAACTATGTAAAATTTTGAAATCCAAGAAGATCTATTGTTAAAACTATGAAAAAATAGTAAAGTAATTCAATGAAAACTGATAACAAGTTTAATGTGGTTCGACGATGTACCTAATCCACCAGACAAAGAAAAGCATTTTATTGAACTCAAATCAAGTAACAAGTACAAACGTGAATCTCACAAATCTTAGGAGAACACCTAAGACCCTCGTTCTAAACTTTGTCTTGAGAAACTAACTTAAAAGTAGTCTAGAAATCCTCGTGTTATGTCTGTGTTGAATTGTCCTAGAAGAAAATGCAAATTTGTGCCCAAAAACGAGTCATGGGCCTATTGGGCTTACGCCGCGTGCTGAGGCGTGCAAGACTGCTTGGTGCCGAGTTGTGCCGAAAAAAAATGCTTCACCGTGCGCCCTAGCATGGACAACATGCGCCAGGGCACAACATTCCAATGTGCTGCGTGCCCCGGCGCAGCAACCTCACACCCAGGCGCAAGGCGCTGCTTTTTCTTTCCCTATTTCCAATAGCGCTCGTGCTCGGGTGCACGATGTGATATTATTATGCCTTGTTCCAACTCTTTGCATGCCTTGGCATGCCCATCTCGTGCCCCTATCCAACTAGTGCATGCCGGGGTGTGCTCCTCGTACCCATTTCGACCCCTTACTCTATTTTTCTTTTGATTCTCGTTAATTCAGCCCAAATTTTAAGACAAAATCAACAATTCTCCACCTTGAATTGAAATTCATTATCTTTTTTCTTTGTTCCTGCCCACAAAAGGTCTTGTTATCTAAGTTCACAAATATTAATAAAATCTCAGCAATGCTTGAATTTGATATCTGGAACATCTTTGGTCAACATGTCTGTCGGATTATCCTTAGTCCCAACCTTGTCAACTTGAATGACACCTTGAGACATCATATCCCAGACAAAGTGATACCTTATATCAATATGCTTTGTTGTCTCATGAAAAGCTTTATTCTTTGACAAGTGTATGGCACTTTGACTATCATAAAATATTGAAGTAATGTCAAAATTCATACCCAAATCCTCAATCAGCCCCTTTAGCCAAATTCCTTCCTTCACGCTTTCAGCCAAAGCCATGCACTCAACTTCTGTTGTGGATAATGCAACTGATGATTACAAAGTCGTCTTCCAGCTTACCGTACAACTCGAAACACAAAACACATGCCAAGTCATAGACCTTCTGCTGTCCAAATCTCTTGCATAATCTGCATCCACATAGCCAATAATTCTAGCAGTAGAATTTAATTAACTATACCTTAAACATCTGTCTGTAGAGCCTCTCAGGTACCTCATAATCTATTTCACAACATACTAATGAGTCTTTCCTAGCTCGTGCATCTACCTACTCATAACACTGACTACATGTGAAATGTCTGGCATAGTGCACACCATAGTGTACATCAAGCTACCCACTGCACTAGTATATGGCACATTAGACATGTGCTCCACCTTCTCCTTTGTACTTGGTGATAGATTTGATGAGAGCCTGAAATGAGCTGCAAGTGGTGTACTAACTGGCTTTGACTTATTCATCCCAAATCGTTCATGTCCTTTCTGAATGTAATGCTGTTGAGATAAGAATAACAATCCTGTGTGTTTGTTCCGAATGATCTCCATGCCCAAAATGTTCTTTGCACTGCCCAAATCCTTCATCTCAAGTTCTTCACTTAACTGAGCTTTTAATTGGTTGATCTCATATATGTTTCTAGAGGCAATCAACATATCATCAACATACAACAACAAATACACGAGAAGGCTATCACTACAAATTTTATAATATACGAAATAATTAAATTTGCTTCTAGCATATCCTATCTTGGTAATAAAAGCATCAAACCTTTTATACCATTGGTCAGGAGACTGTTTCAAGCTATATAATGGCCTCTTCAAAAGGCATGCTAGATTTTGTTTCCCGAAAATAATGAATCCTTCTAGTTGACTTATTTAGATTTGTTTCTCCAACTCACCATGCAAAAATGTTATTTTCATACCCATCTACTTAAGCTCCATATCAAACAGAGCAACCATGGAAAATAAAACACAAATGAAAGCATGTTTTACAATTGGGGAGAACACTTCATGAAAGTCAAATCCCTTTCTCTGAGTAAAACCCTTGGCAATCAATTGTACCTTGCATCTAACATCTTCAACCCTAGGCATCCCTTCATTTTTCTTCTAGATCCATTTGCAACCTACAATCTTTTGTCCCTTGGGTACATCAACCACCTCCCACGTGCTATGCTTATGTAGAGACTCCATCTCTTCACTCATAATTGCAACCCATTTATCAGAATATGGCCTAGAAATTACCTCTTTATATGAGACTAGATCATCCCTCACAAACTCCTCGGCTAAACTTAAAGCATAGGCTACCAGATTTGAGTAAACAAACCTTTGTGTTGCTTTGATCTATCTCCTCTCCCTATCACGAGCCAAGCGATAATTTGTAGTAGTTCATTTTCATACTATTGATTAGGTGATAATGCGCTCTCACCAACTTCATCTACCACCTTCTATTTCCTCTTTAAAACTTATGGAGTGTCAAGTTCAAACTCTACCTTCTCTTTAATATCCTGTTGACTACTTTTGGGCTGCTCTATCTTCATCATCATCGCAGACTAATCAAATGTCACGTCTCTACGGATAATCATCTTGGAGCACTTGTCATCATTACACCACAAATGATGACCTTTGACTCTATCTGCATGGCCTAGAAATATGCACTTCCTAGCCCTTTGATCAAGCTTTCCATCCCAGAATGAGCATAAACTGAACACCCAAATACTCTCAGATTTGAGTAATCAGTAGGAGACCTGGACCAAACTTCCATTGGTGTCTTGTAGTAAAAGTAGTTGATGGTGACCTATTCACCAAATAACAAGTAGTGTTAATTGCTTTTGCCCAAAAATTTTGGACAATTCGGTGTTAAAAGAGCATACATCTAGCTCTTTCCAAGATAGTCATGTTCATCTATTTTGCAACTCCATTATGCTATGGTATATGTACAATTGTGTGATGCCTCACAATTCCTTCCTTATTGTAGAATTCCTAAAACTCCTTATTGCAGAACTCCAATCCATTGTCAGTCCTCAAGTGCTTGATCTCCTTTCCTATATGCTTTTCAATTAAGGTCTTCCATTGCTTGAAGTTAACAAACACCTCATCCTTATGCTTTAGCATGTACACCCATACTCTCAGTGAGAAGTCATCTATAAATATCAGAATGTACCTAGCACCTCCTTTTGAAGGAACCTGAGAAAACGCCCAAAGATTTGAGTGAATGTAATCCAATGCAGTACCCTTGGTCCTATGAACTGTAGTGCCAAATTTCACCCTTTGTTGTTTGCTAAACACACACTGCTTGTAGAAATCTAGCTCTCCAGTCTTATCTCCACAAAGTAAATCACATTTGCTTAGTTTTGACATCCCCTTCTCACTCATATGCCCAAGCCACATATGCCACAATCTTGTAGTATCATTGACTGATTAAGAAACTATTGCAGTACCAAAAATCGTGTGTTTATGTAATTTGTAAAGGTCATTCTATTTATCTCCTTTATGATAAGCAATGCACTTTTAGAAACCCGCAGAACTCCATCTCAAGCTTTGTACTCATAACCATTCTTGTCCAAACTACCCAACGATATCAGATTTTTCTTCAGATCTGGAACATGACACACATCTATTAGGGTCCTTACTATGCCATCATGCATTCTGATACAAACTGAGCTAATTCTTACTATTCTGCAAGAAGCATCATTTCCCATAAGTATTTTACCACCATCATATTTTTGATAAGTGGTAAACCAATCTTCTTGTGGGTACATGTGGTAGGAATAATCACTATCCAAAATTCATTCAGAGATTAGTAAAGTTTCAACAACATTGAGAACTAGCCCACCATCAGGCTCTTCCTCAACCGTATCCTTCGTCTTTCCTTGTTCTGGATAATTCAATTTCTAATGCCCCTTTCCACCGCATCTAGAATATTTGTCACCATTTCTAGGCTTGGTTTGGGACTTTGATCGGCCTCTATACCTTCTCTTTTCTCTTAGTCTCCATTTCATCACCAATCCTTCCCTACTTTGACCATCATTGCTGCCCAGAACATGTTTTCTCAATTCGTTGGAATTCAATGAGTTCTTCACATCCTCTATTGAAATCTTATCCCTCCCGTACGGTAAAGTAGTAACCAAGTGCTCAAAAGATTTTGGCAGAGAACACAAGTGAATTAATGCTTAGTCTTCATCTTCAATTTTAACATCTATACTAGCAAGATCCAGAATCACCTTATTGAAAAAATCAATATGCTGAGTGATAGATGTATCTTCCTTCGTTCTTAATGCGTATAACTGCTGTTTTAAATATAGTCAATTTGTTAGGGACTTCATCATATAGAGACTCTCCAGCTTCTTCCATAAATCTGCTAGTGTACTTTATGTGATGACCTCTCTCAGTACGTTATCTACCAATTATAACACCAGACTACCGTAAGCCTTCGCCATAAACTCGTCATTCTCTTTGTTTGTCTACATCTCTAGCAAGGAATCTCTACCCTTTAACGCTATCTGTGAACCTTGTTGACACAGAAGGGTGTGAACCTTTATATTCCACAACCCAAAATCATTCTTTCCATTGAATTTCTCTACCTCATACTTTATACTTGACATTTGATCCAACATGCTTTGATACCAATTTGTTGAAACCCAGGAGGATCTATTGTTAAAATTACGAAATAACAGTAAAGTAATTCAATGAAAACTGACAACAAGTTTAATGTGGTTAGGCCATGTGCCTAATCCACCCGGCAAAGAAAAGGATTTTATTGAACTCAAATCAAGTAACAAGTAAAAACTTGAATCCGACAAATCTCACGAGAACACCTAACACCTTTGTTCTAAACTCCATCTCGAGAAACTAACTCAAAAGCAGTCTAGAAACCCTAATGTTATGTTTCTTTGAATGGTCCTAGAAGAAAACATGAATTTATAGCCTAAAAATGAGTCCTGGGCCTATTGGGCTTGCGCCACGCATCCCGGCACAAGACTTGTGCCCCGGTGCATACAAGACTGCTTGGTGTTGAGTTGTGCCGCGAAAAAATGCGTCCCCGTGCTCCAAGGCGCAACATTCCAGTGTGCTGTGTGCCCCAGCGCGGCAACCTCGAGCCAGGGTGCGCGACACTGCTTCTCCTTACCTTGTTTCTAGTAGTACCCGCACCCAGGCGCACGACATGAGATTGTTATGCCCTGTTTTGCTTTGCTACATGCCTTGGTGTGCCTGTCTTGTGGCCTAGTGCACGACGTTCTGCTGGTCACGTCGGGGTGTGCTCCTCGTGCCCATGATGACCCCTTGGTCCATTTTGCTCTATTTTTCTTTCAATTCTCATCAATTTAGCCCAAATTTCAAGGCAAAATCAACATAAATAATATGATTTATTGAAACAAAATAAGGTAAAATTGTAAAAAATCATCCATTTCAATTGAATATTAAAATAGAAAGACATGACTGTATGAGAGGATAAAATGACTTTATGGAATCTAAGATTTTTTTTTTTTTTTTTTGACTATTAGGGCCTAATAAATTGTCTCAATAATAGATATTTACAAGAAATTGAGGAAAAAAAAGAAATACTAAGGCTCAAGTGGCTCCCACTCCATGATTGGATTTTCCAAAGCATAGGAAAAAATTCTACGTTCTTTATCATCAATTTGATTTGGTTCCTCAATATTGCCTGATCGAGTGCCTGTTAAAGTTTTAGAACACATAACCAAGAGAATAAATTTAATTTGACCAATTTAACCAATGATTAGAAATGAAAATTAGAAAATATATATACTGCATACCTTCTATATGGCCTTCCATTTCACTAGAAAGATGAGGATTGTCTGCATTTCCGCTATTGCACTCAGCATAAAAATTATTATGAATGTTGCAGTATTCTTCGTAGAGAAACGACATTATAATTTCTTCGTTGTTAGTTATCTCTTGCAACACAGTTATAAACCATAAAATATACAAGCAATATTATTGGGGAAAAAAGTCATAAATTTTGTAATGAACTTTAAGTTACGAGTAAAAATGCAATTGACTAATGAATTTTATATTTAACTTTGCAATAGCAAAATCCTCCCTCCAACATTTGTACAATATAAAATTGAAACCTCTCTTAACGAGCAAAAGTTTTGGTGGGGAGAGCTCTCATGGGTGTAGTACTGTCACACAAAAAATTTGATTGGGGAAAGTTAGTATTACATGATTATGTTTTGTCGAAAGCATTACAAATAAGAATTATATATATATATATATATATAATATTGTATAAAAAGTGTACCTTATCACTTGCACCTGAGGTAATATGCTTTTCCTTCACTAATGTCTAACCTATTAACCTTTCTCATAGGGATAAATTGTTTCTAGTTGTCGAACTGCAATCTTCTTCACCTTTAAAATCCAATCTCCTTGATTATTTAACACAGATGTGTGATACATATTTTTTTCACCAGTTTCAACCTGCAACATATGTGAGAGAAAAATAGTAAAGCTTAATTAATAAATTATAATCTTATTGCTTAATTAATAAATTATATCCTCAAGATTTCTTTTGTATTTAAAGATGGTTAATTACTCAATATCAATAAGTTAATCATGAGAATAAATAAATTTACTTCATATATGTGTTTGAAAGAAAAAGTGAAATATATATATATATATATATTAATTCAACGGTATATTAATGAAGATTTATCAAGAAATGAACCTAATTTGTGAATTAAAGATGAAGACAATGATGACAATAATTACTTAATATCAACAAATTGATTATAGAAATAAATAAACTTATTATTTTTTAGATGCATTTGATTAAATATACTTTTGTGCCTTATAAAAATAGTGCAACTAAACTAATTCAAAATACAATAGAGGTAACAAAATTGCATATAACATAATGTTGCTATAAAAGACAAAATAGCTTCTGAGCCTTTGGAGAAGCTCAAATCACTTGGAAGGCCAAACCAAATGTTGTTCGAGGTTGAGTTTTTCGCATTTACATTTTTGGTTTTGAGTAATTTATATGTTGGAGTTGATTTTCCCAATACTGATATCCCTTTAACATGATTTATGGACTATGATATTACAAGAGAAAATAAGTATAATCTTAATAAAGTGAGAAAGAGAACTATTTATGAATTAATTTTAGGAGTATTTAGCTTATTTGGTTAATTTGTTTTACAACCCTTAATTATAAAGTTTAAAGAATGACACCATAAGGTGTAAATTGTAAAGCACACCATTAATTATGTTAGTTCGATGTGGTGTCCTGCCCGGATCATTTTTTTTTTCTTTCTTGGTCAAGTTTTACACATGCTAAATGATGTCCCTGTCGTTTCTATAACTGTTAGCTACATATATTCCACAAAATGAAGATACTTCTCATAGTTTTTTAAATCTTCTGCAAACATCAATTCACGTGAAACATGTAAATCTTTAGCCCAAATGAGAAAATAAAATGCTTGAAAATAGATATTCATCTAGTACCTTATTAGTTTAATTAACATAAAAGAATATCTTAAGTCTCTTCACCTCAACAGATCTTTAGTTATTACTTATTAGTAGCTCTCTGAGTTTTCAAAATAGAATTATTAGTTAAAACACTTTACTAGCATGCAACATTAATGAAAGCCTAACATTAATCATCATCAGCACACAACATCAGCCGATTAATATGCATTTGAAATTAGCTACTGACCTTACATGAAATCTAAAAGAGTTTAACCGATGTTTTGAGCTTATAAATTCTCTAAATATCTTAATAACTTGTATAAAACTTAAATATTTTGGCATCTAATTAACAAAAACATCATATCACTAGAGTGATTTAATTTTCATACACATATATATGTATATGTAAAAATATAGGCTACAAAATAAAGATACTTCTCATATTTTTGACTGCCAACACCAATCTTTTTGTTTGAAAAATGTAATTATTTAGCTCAAATGAGAAAATAAAATGCCTGAAAATGAATACTCAATCTTAACAAGGTATCTAGTCATCTATTACCTTGTTAGTTTAATTAATTCTAACATAAGAGGATATCTTAATGTTTCTTTACTTGAATAGATATTAGTTAATTTTAGTTTTTTGAGTTTTCAAAATAGAATTATATATTGGTGAAATTAGTCTAACATTATAATACTAACCCAATGCCATCACCGTAACAACCGATTATTATGCATATGAAATTAGTGAACCTACATAATACTTAAAAGAGATTAAAAAAGTTTTTGGTTAAACTTATAAGAGCGATGCTCTAAACATCTTAGAAAATGTTTGAAAGTACTTATATAAGCTTTATATATAAGAATGTTAGGCTAATTTTTTGTTGGAGCTCATAAGATCATAAAATAAGATGTTTCAAATTTTATAAGCTCCTAAAAAAGTAAGCCAACTCATTTTTAAGAAAACATCATATTACCAGAGTGGTTTAATTTATATATATATATATATATGTATATGCACACATATAACAAATAGGTAAAAAGAAACCCCAAATAGAAGCCCACATACCTTATGCATTTCAAGAATATAATTCTGACCTCCTTTATGGTGTTGAAAAAGTCCAAATGAAACCTTCCAAGTTGCTTCAATCTCACACTTCTGACGTTTCCTTCTACCACTTGATTCTGGTTGATCCTACATGAAAGAATAAAACAACCAAAAATAGAAATGTGTTGAAGCTATGAAAGTATCTGTTGACATAAAAATAAAGGATATAAAGAAATTTACATGATTAATGAAGAACCATAAAATTGATAGTACTCAGAATTATCTATTACATTATTCCAGATTATTTCCTTCACCTCAAGTCAACTGTTTACTTAACGTTTGAATATGTTCTGACATTAGTACTTTCACCACTTTCATTAAAGGTATAAAATAATGTCCACAATTATATGAGATTTTACATATCCAACCTATATTTAGGGAAATATAAGGAAAGAGTGATAACAAAGATAATGATAAATCAACGATACAAAAGACAGATATCATAGAGAGGTATGAAGAAGGGAAAAAAAAGCAAAAAAAAAAAGAGATAGGAAAGATATTTCATTAATACAATATTTGGTTTGACTATTAATAAATATTCACACAGAGATATCAGATATATGCATGCGTGTATATTTGTAAAGAAAGTTCCCAATATAACTTAGAAATTAGAAAGAAATAGAGCAACATAGAAAGCGGAATCATCAAATATACCCAAAACTATCTACCGGTGACTAAGTATTGTTGGAAATTGGTCTTCTTTGACCAAATATTTATGTGAGCTCAATGCATTAATTTCTAAAAGATTGGTGATCATCGTAAACTACAATGTGGGTAGATGATGATAATATGATTAATTGTCCAAAACCAATTTTAAGTGAATGAGAAATTAACGGTTAAAGTGAGCTACTTGGTAGTTGACTAATAAGACTAGTAAAGAAGACAATGGAATTAAAGAAGAGGAACTCTATCCCACATTGGAAGATAAATAAAAGTTGGACTAAAATAAATATCTCTAGTGTGGAGGTACAGGTTAGGGCCCTTGGGGGTACCACAAGTATTTGGAGGGGAGAGGACCTACATGATAGTGGGTTCAATCCAACCCACACGTGTGAATTGGGCAAGGGCTTGGGCTTGAATAAATTAAATTAGGCCTTCAGTCCAATATTAACTTTTTGGATCAAATTTAATATGATCTTTATGTAGCCTAACAGAAACTTTCAAACTTCTGCCAGATTTAATTTTTCAGTGTTTTGAAAAGATGAAAAATCGGGAAATGTGAAATCAACGTGTGGAAGAGCTAAACACGAGTATCTCCAAACCAGCCATCAAAGGATGCACCTAGTTTGCATCCTTCAAAATTTATGTGTTGAAAACTAGCCACTGCATTGGAAAAATAGCAAACATTTTAGCCATCTTCTAGTTGCTCCTTAGCTTTATATATTAGTCCCAAAACTGCATCATTCAAACATGCATTTTTACTACATTTCTACATTGTCCAATAACAAAAACAATTCAGTACACTTGAGTTCGAAGTGATCAAACAGTGCGTAGTGCTGCTACTGTTTGATAAAGTTATTGTATCTTGGGAGACGATAGCTAGTTGTTGTTAGCATTAGTCTAGGGCTAATTCGTCTTAAAGATAGAGAGCTCCACTCTCGCCTCGACTACTTGATTATCAGAGAAATTCTATACTATCGGATTAACAATTTTAAGATGAATTATCAGTTTTTTTGATTAAGGTATCCAACTAGATTTCTACTCCCATCACTGCACCTGTTCCTGCTCACGGAGAAATACTAGGAAAATTCACTAGACTTGATTTTAGGAGGTGGCAGCCAAAAATAATAGTTTACTTCATGGCTTTGAGTCTTGTTAGATTCCCAAAAGAAGATGTACCGATTGTACCTGAAGAGGACATTGATGTCCAAAATTGGGTAGCTTTGGATGTCTGGAATCAAAGTAACTATATTCTGAATAGATTGGATAACTCGTTGTATAATGTTTACAGCCCTATTAGAACAACTAAAGAGCTATGGAAGTCTCTTGGTAAGAAATACCAAGTAGAGGATGTCGGTTTGAAGAAATTTGTGGTGGCTAAATTTCTGGACTATAAGATGACGGATTCCAAATCCGTCATGAGCCAAGTCCAAGAATTGCAGATTAATCTGCACGAAATTCATTTTGAAAACATGATTTTGAGTGAATCATTTCAAGTAGCTGCAATCATTGAAAAGCTACCAACATCGTTGAAGGATTTCAAGAACTATCTCAAACACAAAAGAAAGGAGACGAGTCTTGAAAATCTGATTGTTAGACTAAGGATTGAAGAGGAGAATTGGATGTCTGATGTTAAGATAGGCAAAACAAAATGGAGGCCAGAGAAAACTTGATTGAACCAAGTGCAAATACAAGCAAAAAGAGGAAGAGTCCAGGGGCTGGTCAAAATAGCAAAATCAAGAAGCTCATGGTTCTAAGGGAATTGCTACAACTGTGGAAAGCCAAGCCACAAGGTGAAAGATTGTCGACTTCTTAAGAAGAACAAACCGAATCAAGCCCATATGACTGGGGAATAATCCGTACCATTGGACTTATCTGAACTAAATCTCTCAGTAGTAGTTTTTGAAGCTAATATTATTGATAACTCGAGAGAGTGGTGGATTGACACTAGTGCCACTCGACATATTTGTTCTGGAAAGTATATGTTCTCTACTTATAATCTTATCATTGAAAAGAAGCTACATATGGGAAATTCGGCAACTTATGATATTGTTGGAATGGGTAAGGTTGTTCTGAAAATAACTTTGGAAAAGAGCTAACGTTGAATGAAGTTCTTCATGTGCCAGACAAACGCAAGAACTTAGTGTCAGGGTCTTTGTTAGTGAAAAATGGTTGCAAGCTTGTATTTGAGTTTGATAAATTTGTGCTTTCTAAGAAAGGTTTGTTTCTAAGTAGAGGCTATGTGCAGAATGGGTTATTAAAACTTAATGTAATGCCTGTACTAAAAAATGTTCAAGTGAACGAAAATAAAGCCTCCGGTTTTGCTTAATTGAGTGTTATGATTTATGGCATGTTAGATTAGGACATGCTAATTTCAACACTTTGCGCATATTAGTTAATTTTGAATTATTGCCTCCAATTCAAATTGACACAACTCATAAGTGTGAAGTATGTGTTGAAGCCAAAACGACTAAAGCTCATTTTCACTCAGTTGAAAGGAACACGACGCCTCTAGAATTAATCTATAGTGATATCTGCGATTTGAAGTTTGTATAAACTAGAGGTGGGAAAAAGTATTTCATTGCTTTTATAGATGATTGCACAAGGTTTTGCTACGCATTCCTTTTACAAAGCAAAGATAAAGTACGAGAAGCATTTAAGTGCTACAAAACTGAGGTTGAAAATCAACTTAGCAAACAAATTAAAGCTATCATAAGTGATAGAGGTAGTGAATATGAAGCACTGTTTGAAGAATTCTACTCAATTATGGCATTATTTATCAAACAACATCTCCTTATTCACCTCAATCAAATGGAGTTGCTCAATGTAAAAATCGAACTCTTAAGGAAATGATGAACGTTATGTTGATTAATTATGGGTTACTTTAGAACATGTAGGGGAAACTATTCTTTTAGCTAACCACATTGTAAACAAAATACGCCACAAAGGGAAAGATGAAACCTCGTATAAATTAAGGAAAGATCACTAACTTTCTAACAAATATGTCAAAATGTGCGGATGCTTAGCTAAGGTGGAGGTACCAAAGCTAAAACAACTAAAAATAGGGCTAAAAACTGTTGATTGCATTTTCATTGGATATGCACACAATAGTAGTGTCATTAGTTGTTAGCGTATAAATCAGTAGTTCCTGATATAAATGAAGGAATGATAATTGAATCCAGGAATGCTGTATTTTTTAAAAATATCTTTCCTTGTAAAGATAAAGAAGAATTGAATTCTCGTCCAAGATCTCTGGATTCAACAAGTGGTTCTCAAATGAATGAAGAACCAAGACGAAATAAGAGGGTCATAAAGGAAAAGACATTTGGGCCAGACTTTCTAACTTCTATGTTAGAAAATGAACCAAGGACAGTTGGTGAAGCATTGTCCAATCCAAAAGTACCTTTCTGGAAAGAAGCTATCAATAGTGAAATAGAGTCGATTATGTGGAATCACACATGGGAGCTCGTTGATCTCCTAGCAGGCCACAAACCATTGGGTTGCAAGTGGATTCTTCAAAGGAAATACTAGGTAGATGACTCTATAGACAAATACAAGGTAAGTAGGTAGCAAAAAGATTCAAACAAAAGGAAGGACTTGATTTCTTCAATATTTGCCAACCATTAACGAGAATCACATCAACCTGGGTACTTATTGCAATTGTAGCCCTGAATAACCTTCAAACATATCAAATGAATGTAAAAACAGTCTTTCTGAACGGTGAGTTAGATGAAGAAATCTATATGGAACAACTCGAAGGATTTGTTGCTCTCGGACAAGAAAAAAAGTGTGCAAACTTGTTAAGTCACTTTACGGGCTCAAAAATGTCCCGAAATAATGGCATGAAAAATTTGACTAAATAATATTATCAAATGGTTTTAAAATAAATGAGTACGATAAATGTGTATACATCAAAGACACTCAAAAGTGAATTTGTTATGGTTTGCTTGTATGTTGATGACATGCTAATAACGGATAGCAATCAAGATATAATGTTGATCACCAAGAAAATGCTGCTTATGAAGCATTTTGACATCAAAGATATAGGTGTAGCTGATGTCATACTGGGGATCAAGATAATTAGAACATCTGACAGACTAATTCTAACTCAATCCCATTATGTTGAGAATTTTTTCAAGAAATTTAACTTGTATGACAATTCTCCTATAAATACACTTATGGCCAATCAACATCTGAGAAAAAATCCTGATTAATCTATATCTCAAGTGGAATACTCGAGAATAATAGGTAGTTTAATGTTTTTGACAAATTGTACTTGTCTCGACATTACATGCTCCATAAACAAGTTGAGCAGATTTACAAGCAACCTTGACAATGATCATTGGAAAGCACTAACAAGGGTATTTAAATTTCTTAAGTACACAATGGATTACAGGTTCCCCTAGACTAGATATCCATATATATTAGAAAGATACCGTGATGCTAACTGGTATCAGATATAAAGGACACCACGCCCACAAGTGGGTATGATTTCACCACAAGTGGAGTTGTTGTGTCCTAGAAGTCATCTAAACAAACGTGCATAGCTTGTTCTATGATAGAGTCTGAATTTATTGCTTTAGACAAAGTAGGAGAAGAATCATATTACTAGTACAATTGTCTTTAATTCGTAACCTTTATTTAATCTGGCATATTCTTTTAATCCCCGTTTCATACTTAAATGCTTAAGATAATTAAATGTGGTAACCTTTATTTAATCAGTCGATAAATAGACTACTAGTACAATTGTCTTTAATTTGTAACATCATTGAGGTCTCGTTTAGAGTTCCAACATTCAATAGGCATTTGTCATTATAGATTTTGGTTCAATTATATTTGGATCTTAAACATCTTCTAATATCTCAAATACATGGTACTCTTAGTACCGTGAGACTCTACTTATCTGAGCCCAATCATTATTATTATTATTATTAAAGCTTCAACATCTAATTTCATATGCTTAAATTGATTCAATCATTCCTCATTTATAACATGTCATGTTATTAGGTCTAAAGACATAATTTTACATCAATATTTCTCAACTCACTAAGCTTAATTTTCATAATTAACTTTTAGCTCGATACTTATAAAATTAATTAGCATCTTGAGTCTAATTATATTTTAATAATCCTAATTTAATAAACATTTAGTTAGAATTGTAAAAATCAATCAATTCAACATTTAATATGAAATTTAGCCAGATTGGATCGAATTGAGATACAATCTCAAGCTGAAAACAGTTTGATAAGCTTAGAATTACATTTTGAACCTCTTGTCAAGCTACCGTTGGAGCACTGCCACCACTGGACCATTGTCAAAAAATTATCTAACTCCACTAGTCCAGGCCCTTTTTTCTGGTGAGCAAAAACCATAAATAAGTTTTAGAAAATTCCAGTGTTTAGGCCGTCAATTGGCCATTCGAACCCCCACAAAACACTTCACCTTACCATCATGCCACTACTTCAATTCCTCTATCGAGGGTAACCCCATCCCAAAATTGAGACCACCGGTGGCTTGCCCATGAAATTCCAACCAAAATCCCTCAAAGCCAACTCAATTTCAGTTATTGGAAGTGGCGGACCGCCACCACCATTGCTAGTCCATCATCACTTACAATTTCCAGCAAATTTCACTATTATTTCGAGTGTTTTTGTTATGGTTGGGTTCCTTGTGACAAGAGAAAGGTTTTTATGGCTTTGGTTATGGGTTTTACGATCATTTTTTGATCGTTCGCCACCATGGTAGGGTTTGGGTTCAATTTTGTAAATTGAATTATTTTTTTGGGTTCAATATATATATATATATGTACATAAAGAGGGTTTTTCATAATTTTAGATCAGCCTCAGTAGTTATGGACCGCCTTAAATCAAGCCCCTTATATCTTTGGCCGACTTGAATTTGGTCTTAGATTTTCAATTTAGCCCCAAAGTTTTACATCGTACTTATTTGTCCATCAATATCTAGGATTCTAATCAACTCGGTCCCCATCTTATTTATAATTTAATACCTTAATTTTTTTTTAATTATTCATAGGTCTTAATTAATTTAATTCAAAGGAAATTTAGGCTTACATTATTTGATTTATATGTTATTACATTGACATAATAATTTATTATTTAAGAATTAGAAATTTGGGGTGTTACACTCTCTCCCCCTTAAAAGAATTTGATCCCTAGATTCCCATCTGAAATTCGAATAGGGTTGGAATATGTTCTCTCACTATCTTATCATTCCCAAAGATAGTTTTGTTGCGGGTTCCTATTTCTGTTAATCCAATCAGTTGCACATATTCTTTTCTCCTGTCTCGATTAATTCATACTTTGTCGCTGAAAGAATGAAAATCAATTTTATTGAAATTCCTATCATGAGTTTCTCTATCTACTCACGCTCAGTTGAGCATTTAACATTTCATCATGTGTTTAGGGTCAACCGCGATATCCCATAACTTATCGTCAGATTTTTATCCTTGTAATACCAATACTTGTTTAGCACTTATTTTCCCATCCATTTATACTTGTCGAGATGGAATGTTAATGCAAAATAATTCTTATGAAAATTTATTTTTCTATCCTTAGATTTTACCTTTATTTTATTAAGGCAATTACTATTGCCACTTATCCCACATCATGGGCAAGTTAATTTATTCATATGTCTCAAGTTGTCCTATTGCATGTGAGGTCATTCCCCCATGACCAAATAATTCTCTAAAGGCAAAGGTGCATTTGATATTTTCTACAGGTTCATAACGAAGAGTAGGAACTAGCACCAAGATTAATCCATCTTTTCAATTTTTTAAGTTCTTTATACGTCGCCATTTATTCAAACCAACAATCCTTTATAGCTATTTCAATAAGTAGATCTATGACCATAGTAAGAACATCTTTGATAGTCATTGTCGAAGCCTAAGGAGCTTTTATTTTCGATATGCTCTTCGATCCACTTCAATTGACTACGGCCCCAACCTCAGTAGGATCAAATTCCGTTTCTTCTCAAGGGGCCATGTGCTTCATAATATCTCAATTTCCTAACAAAACCTCACATTTACAAATTAGACATATAATTTTATTCCTTTCATTCTTTTGATTCGAGTGTTTATACCTAGATGATACACCCTAATCATATTTTTCGAAGAAATTCCATCATTTAAATAAAGGTAAATTTATTTTAATGGGGCAACCCAAGGCGGAAAATCTTATATCCTGAATGAAATAATCTTGTTTTCATAGCTTAAGTTCTCTTGAGATACTAGCAATCATTTCCTTGTAACCTATTCTTTGGTTATAGCATAGACACATAGAATAATCCTATACATTTTATAAGAAAATTAGTAACTAGCACGAAGCGTCAATCATTTTCTTTATTCACAACCTTTTCATATTGTTCCCCATGTATTAAGATCTCCAATTCTTCTTACTTAAGTTAGACAAAATCTTGAAGACACTTGGGGTATTAATGGATAGAACCTAAAGGGCTTTACTTTTAACACATTCTTGGTTATCTTTGATTGCTTAAAATCTTGATGTTAGTAGAATAATTCTACTGCCTCTCATAAGGTTACACATCCTTGAATATGCTTCTTTCCCAATTGATACTCAAGTTATTAACTTGACACATATTTTTCATTCCTTTAAGTACTCATACCACCAAGCATAAACATAGTATGTCACTTTCGTTGATTCTCAGTATTCCAGATGTGATGTCCTTACTAGAATCATTAGAACTAGTCCAACAAATCAAAACATCCTATATATCATGTTTGTAAATGTTGCAAGGGCATTGATCAATCCGAATGACATTATTTCAACTTATGATACCTATATCATAAGATAAGAGGTCATTCTCAATGTATCTTTTCCTTGAATTTCTAGTCAACAGTACCCTTGTCTTGCCTTAGTTTTAAAAAAACTATAAGCCCTTACGATAATCCAAGTACTATATATAGGATAAGGCATTTTAGTCTCATAGTCGATAGATTGTTTTGGTTCTTATCATTATCCCACAAGTCTGTATTAATAATTCATGGTCTTTTCTCGTACTCAAAGGATTCCTTCACATTTTTAGTAAATGTCGTCATTTTGAATTGCTAATCCTCTCTTAAACTTCAGCAAATGAAATCTAAGAAATTACCTGAGGTGCTTTGCATGAGGTCTTTTATGATACTTTTAAAGCTTCCGATCTAGTAGCATTTATCACTAACCCCCAAAACTATCACTTTACTAGAGTTAGATTCTATCCAGATTTTACTGACCTAGTTGTGTTTATCAATAAACCATAAGAGCATCATGTCACAACTACTAGATTCTATCCTTTGTCTCCTTGCTTTAGAATCTATTGATGAAATTGACATAAGGAGTTGGCGCCATCATCTATTTTCCTATACATTTCCAGTCAAAGTATTCTCTATTTAGTGTTAGAATATATTAGTTTGGTTAATTAGTAATTGTCCGTTGTGATGCAATTGGCTTACGATTGCACCCGACTAATTCTTTTGGTTAGCATTAGTTTCTGGTGTACCAAAATTTTAGCTTGAGAAGGTGGGGCAAGATTAATTTAGCCTATAGTGTTAAACTAAGAACATTTTCAATTAACATTCGAATTTCATCTATACACGAGCCTTACCTACAGTTCAATTGGTATATGTGTAATGAATCTCATTCTCAAAAGTATTATTCCACTTGTCGTTATTGAAGTCATATGCTTAACATCTCAAGAGTAATGTACTAGATATTGGCTAGCCATTCCAACACCAATCCTTTATTCCTTCGATATCATGCAATATCTTAGAAGGTCACATCTTAGCTAGACTTTCATGTTGAACTTAACCTCATTATTCCCAATATTCCATATTCCAAAGAGATTTAGGTTATGAAAATACCCTTTTCCTAAATAGCTATATTATTTGTGTCATAATACACTCTTATGTCCAAGGTAATGATCTGAAAAGATCTTTTACTCATCAAATTCTGCTTCATCAGAAATGATCATCGACTTACGTACCAATCAAAGTGCTCTCAGACAAGTTTGTACCTAATGTAAGTTGCCAAGAATATTATTCCTCCCAACTATTAAAAGTCACATGTTCGATACCTTAGGAGTTACAGATTATGCATTAGTCAACCACCCAATCATAACCTTTCACATCATTTTGACCAAACATTGTTCCCAAAAATTCATTTTCTATTCCAATCTTAGAATCACGCTTAATCTTCGGTAACAAAACTTTCATGTTCTAAGGATCATGCGTAGCTCAGGTTTTAAAACTTAAGCTCTGATACCACCTCTATAACAACTTGCCCGAGATATTCTTGTTCAGTTGAAGAGCTATTTATTCTATACCACAAGCTCTCTGGATAGGAGAAATAAATCTTTCAAAACCCAAATGAGATTTAATTTCCATAAGTGGCATCCATCAACAGTTGCACTTATAACCAAAATATCATAGATCATACTTAACACTTCCAACCTATTTGTCATATCTATGTCAGTAATTCTACAAATACAATCAGGATACTTATATATTTGTTGGGTTTATTACCTTATGTATTCGTGATTTAGTCTATCTTCATAACTCGCACTTATTCGAGGTAAAGAACGAAAGGAAACAATACAAAACCATAAGTCTGAATGACTTAATGTGTTATTAATGAATTAGCAACACGAGTATGCAGGGTAATAACATAAAAGCTCGTAATCAATAAAGAACATTCTATATTTTCGTAAATACACAAGGTATAACACCAGTAAAGCAATACAACTACCTAGGAAAATTAATCAATTAAAATTTATTAAACACTTTTATAGTTAAGTTGTTGGTAGTTTTCCAACCCTGTCACCCCACTTTTGAAAGTACAAAAATCCTTATCCCTCCAAGTTTCAAGTGATTGGCTTGGACTGTTAACTAGTATTAGGCATGGCTAACTATATGCCTTATCCTACTCATAGGCAGCTCCCTCCAGTTGGCTACAAGACCAGATTATATATATAGCTAGTATAGTACCAGCTGAAAGACCAGCCACTATTGGTTCGTTCAGCCCATCTTTTAAAGCTAATCCCAGGGCCCACCCCCAAGAGTATTGAGTACTGAGTATAATATAATATGTCAACATCAGTTTTAACTAACACATTAATTTTCCATGACAAACAAATAATCAAGCAGTTAATATCAGGCTCATTTCAATTTAATAGTCATGGCAATGATATAAAATACATTTCGAAATCTCGTTTTAGTTTTCCCATGCAATCGTCGATTTCAGGTAAGATAGAATAAATCATGATCAACCAAGAACCATGATTACTGTAAAGGTGCTATATGTGGAAAATTTTTAGAAACAATTTACCTTTTCAAAACTTGTGTGAACATAAATCGGGTTAATTATTTAGCTCAAGAATTCAACATCTCAAGATAGGTAGGGAATTCAAATAAAAATGGCTTAAGAATCACGACAAAGAAGAAAGGAAGCACAAATAAACTGTCAAGAGTAACACAAGAATCAAAGATCAAAATAACATAGGCAAACAATGGTCTTTAACAAAGAAGGATCGAACAATAGTGATATATTTACTAATATAATTACATAAGATAGGAATTCATATCAGGGCAAGCTGAGATTTTGAATATAGATGGCTCAAGAGCTACATACAAATGCTTAGATTCAACACAAGACCCAAAGAATAGCATAGAATTGAATCACAACATAGAAAGGATCAAGCAACAAGCAACAAGGATATACTAACAAATATATGTGTTCTTTCCCCATCTGTGAAATCTAGTATAAACTCACTTGATCGTTGTAGAGAAACTTCCTTCATTATTTGGACTACTCACAAATATACTTCTTGGTCTATGAGAGGACTTATATAAGATAATCTAGGCTAACAATAGATGATCCTCTAAATCATGTATATGAATACAATTCTCTTTCATATTGAACTGTAAAGCTTAATTTACTCTATTTTGGCATATTTTTTTTAATCCCTATTTTATACTTAAATGCTTAAGATAATTAAATATGGTAATCCTTAGTTAATCAGTCGATAAATAGATTAGTGGTATGCTTGCCTTTAGTCAGTAACATCATTGTGGTCTTGTTTAGGGTTCCAACATCCATTAGGCACTTGTTATAAATTCAGGTTTAACTATATCTAGATCTTAAACAAACCATAATCTTTCAAATACGTGGTACTCTCAGTACCATGACACTCTACTTATCTGAGCCCGATCATTTGAACTCTCATTATCTAAAGTTTCAACATCTTATTTCATATGCTACTGAAAGAGTGTGTAGCACAATGATCCATGAAATAAAGCAAATAAATCTAAATCTAAACTTATCTACAAACTTCCCAAGGATCAAGTCATGTAGTAAAATGGATTTGGAAGAAGATAAATACATTTAATGCTAAAAAATCCAAGGTAGAACGGAGGAAATGCTTGAACACTTCAAAGCTGTCTTTCTCTAGCACAGCGGCAACTCGACAACCTTTGTCCAATCAAAACACCTCCAAATTTGTTGAAATTTTGACATAACCTCCTCAACACCTTGTAGAAGCACAAGCAAAATATTTAGCAGAAAATGAATCCAGCAAGTTCTGGAAACACACCTCCAAAATTTATGCCCTTGCAGTTGATCTCCAACAAAAAAGCTATCCAATTGTCTAGCCTCAAATGTGATGATCCACACATCATAGGCAAATCCAAATCAATCCATAGTTGGAAAACCAATGAGAGAAGAAATGGTGATTGCCGAAATTTAGGAGAGAGGGTGAAGAAGAAGGTGTGGGACTTCAACACATGAGTGAATCACACAAATTGGAGGGAAAATGGGAATCTAACAATTAGAATTGCAAGCATGCTTGGCTGGACACCTCACTCCTATTTATAGGAGTGGAGGTTTGATGAAAGTTGGCATCACCCCTCCCATGAGGTTGGCACCAACATGCAAGGCACGTTGCAATGTGAAATGCTAATTTCATTTGCATTTGAATTTCATTTAGAATCTTCATTTCATCTCATGAAATGTCATCCAAGTAAATTCTAAATGCACTCCAAATGAACTCTTTCATTTTGAATTTCCCTCCAGAATAATTCTTCACATTAATTAAATTAAGCCCTTAATTTAATTAGTTAATCTTGACTTACCCGTTAAGTCAATTGGCTTAACTCTTTAAGCTAAAAAGTGTTAACTAAGCTCTTTAAGCTAATTTGACCAATTGTTAGTCCTACAATCCCATATAAATTAACTCCTTAATTTAATTGATCTAATTTAACTTCTTAAATTATTATGATTAATTTAAAAATTAAATCAATTGAGCCAAAATGACCAAAAAATAGCCAACTATTTTTGCTCAGTAAAATTGGTCAATGGAATTTTGTAACTCTTAGAAATTCCCTTCATCAAATAGGACTTCCTATTAGCTTTTGTGTGTGACCTATTAGGTTTTACCATTCATTGGATATGCGATCACAACTTTTGTAATATTCAGAATATCAAAATATTCATGTTAGTTTAAACTCCTTTAAGCTAATAACTCAATTCAATTAATCTCTATTAATTGAGGAGTACCCAATATCCAGGGTCGATATCCAACCTCAAGCTCATGGAGCCTAACCATTCGGCAAAAATGAAGAAGAGGGTGTGGGACTTCAACACATGAGTGAATCACACAAATTGGAGGGAAAAATGAGAATCTAACAATTAGAATTGCAAGCATGCTTGGCTGGCCACCCCACTCCTATTTATAGGAGTGGAGGTTTGATGAAAGTTGGCATCACCCCTCCCATGAGGTTGGCACCAACTTGGAAGGCACGTTGCAATGTGAAATGTTAATTTCATTTGCATTTGAATTTCATTTAGAATCTTCATTTAATCTCATGAAATGTCATCCAAGTAAATTCTAAATGCACTCCAAATGAACTCTTTCATTTTGAATTTCCTCCCAGAATAATTCTTCACATTAATTAAATTAAGCCCTTAATTTAATTAATTAATCTTGACTTACCCGTTAAGTCAATTGGCTTAACTCTTTAAGCTAAAAAGTGTTAACTAAACTCTTTAAGCTAGTTTGACCAATTGTTAGTCATACAATCCCATATAAATTAACCCTTAATTTAATTGGTCTAATTTAATTTCTTAAATTGTTATGATTAATTTAAAAATTAAATTAATTGTGCCAAAAGGACCAAAAATTAGCCAATTATTTTTCCTCAATAAAATTGGTCAGTGGAATTTTGCAACTCTTAGAAAATTCCCTTCATCAAATAGGACTTCCTATTAGCTTTTGTGTGTGACCCATTAGGTTTTACCATTCTTTGGACATGGGATCACAACTCTTGTAATATTTAGAATATCAAAATATTCATGTCAGTTTAAACTCCTTTGAACCAATAACTCAATTCAATTAATCACTATTAATTGAGGAGCACCCAATATCCATGGTCGATATCCAAACTCAAGCTCATGAAGACTAACAAATCGGCCAAAATGAAGAAGAGGGTGTGGGACTTCAACACATGAGTGAATCACACAAATTGGAGGGAAAATGAGAATCTAACAATTAGAATTGCAAGCATGCTTGGCTGGCCACGCCACTCCTATTTATAGTAGTGGAGGTTTGATGAAAGTTGGCATCACCCCTCCCATGAGTTTGGCACCAACTTGCAAGGCATGTTGCAATGTGAAATGTTAATTTCATTTGCATTTGTATTTCATTTAGAATCTTTATTTAATCCCATGAAATGTAATCCAAGTAAATTCTAAATGCACTCCAAATGAACTCTTTCATTTTGAATTTCCCTCCAGAATAATTCTTCACATTAATTAAATTAAGCCCTTAATTTAATTAGTTAATCTTGACTTACCCGTTAAGTCAATTGGCTTAACTATTTAAGCTAAAAAGTGTTAACTAAACTCTTTAAGCAAATTTGACCAATTGTTAGTCCTACAATCCCATATAAATTAACTGCTTAATTTAATTGATCTAATTTAACTTCTTAAATTATTATGATTAATTTAAAAATTAAATGAATTGAGCCAAAATGGTGAAAAATTAGCCAGCTATTTTTCCTCAATAAAATTGGTCAATGGAATTTTGTAACTCTTAGAAATTCCCTTCATCAAATAGGACTTCCTATTAGCTTTTGTGTGTGACCCATTAGGTTTTACCATTCATTGGATATGCGATCACAACTTTTGTAATATTCAGAATATCACAATATTCATGTTAGTTTAAACTCCTTTGGGCTAATAACTCAATTCAATTAATCTCTATTAATTGAAGAGTACCCAATAACCATGGTCGATATCCAACCTCAAGCTCATGAAGCCTAACTAATCGGCGAAAATAAAGAAGAGGGTGTGGGACTTCAACACATGAGTGAATCACACAAATTGGAGGGAAAATGAGAATCTAACAATTAGAATTGCAAGCACGCTTGGGTGGCCACCCCACTCCTATTTATAGGAGTGGAGGTTTAATGAAAGTTGGCATCACCCCTCCCATGAGGTTGGCACCAACTTGCAAGGCACGTTGCAATGTGAAATGTTAATTTCATTTGCATTTGAATTTCATTTAGAATCTTCAGTTAATCTCATGAAATGTCATCCAAGTAAATTCTAAATGCACTCCAAATGAACTCTTTCATTTTGAATTTCCTCCCAGAATAATTCTTCACATTAATTAAATTAAGCCCTTAATTTAATTAATTAATCTTGACTTACCCGTTAAGTCAATTGGCTTAACTCTTTAAGCTAAAAAGTGTTAACTAAACTCTTTAAGCTAGCTTGACCAATTGTTAGTCATACAATCCCATATAAATTAACCCTTAATTTAATTGGTCTAATTTAATTTCTTAAATTGTTATGATTAATTTAAAAATTAAATTAATTGTGCCAAAAGGACCAAAAATTAGCCAATTATTTTTCCTCAGTAAAATTGGTCAGTGGAATTTTGCAACTCTTAGAAAATTCCCTTCATCAAATAGGACTTCCTATTAGCTTTTGTGTGTGACCCATTAGGTTTTACCATTCTTTGGACATGGGATCACAACTCTTGTAATATTTAGAATATCAAAATATTCATGTCAGTTTAAACTCCTTTGAACCAATAACTCAATTCAATTAATCACTATTAATTGAGGAGCACCCAATATCCATGGTCGATATCCAAACTCAAGCTCATGAAGACTAACAAATCGGCCAAAATGAAGAAGAGGGTGTGGGACTTCAACACATGAGTGAATCACACAAATTGGAGGGAAAATGAGAATCTAACAATTAGAATTGCAAGCATGCTTGGCTGGCCACGCCACTCCTATTTATAGTAGTGGAGGTTTGATGAAAGTTGGCATCACCCTTCCCATGAGTTTGGCACCAACTTGCAAGGCATGTTGCAATGTGAAATGTTAATTTCATTTGCATTTGTATTTCATTTAGAATCTTTATTTAATCCCATGAAATGTAATCCAAGTAAATTCTAAATGCACTCCAAATGAACTCTTTCATTTGGAATTTCCCTCCAGAATAATTCTTCACATTAATTAAATTAAGCCCTTAATTTAATTAGTTAATCTTGACTTACCCGTTAAGTCAATTGGCTTAACTCTTTAAGCTAAAAAGTGTTAACTAAACTCTTTAAGCAAATTTGACCAATTGTTAGTCCTACAATCCCATATAAATTAACTGCTTAATTTAATTGATCTAATTTAACTTCTTAAATTATTATGATTAATTCAAAAATTAAATGAATTGAGCCAAAATGGTGAAAAATTAGCCCGCTATTTTTCCTCAATAAAATTGGTCAATGGAATTTTGTAACTCTTAGAAATTCCCTTCATCAAATAGGACTTCCTATTAGCTTTTGTGTGTGACCCATTAGGTTTTACCATTCATTGGATATGCGATCACAACTTTTGTAATATTCAGAATATCACAATATTCATGTTAGTTTAAACTCCTTTGGGCTAATAACTCAATTCAATTAATCTCGATTAATTGAAGAGTACCCAATAACCATGGTCGATATCCAACCTCAAGCTCATGAAGCCTAACTAATCGGCGAAAATGAAGAAGAGGGTGTGGGACTTCAACACATGAGTGAATCACACAAATTGGAGGGAAAATGAGAATCTAACAATTAGAATTGCAAGCACGCTTGGGTGGCCACCCCACTCCTATTTATAGGAGTGGAGGTTTCATGAAAGTTGGCATCACCCCTCCCATGAGGTTGGCACCAACTTGCAAGGCACGTTGCAATGTGAAATGTTGATTTCATTTGCATTTGAATTTCATTTAGAATCTTCGTTTAATCTCATGAAATGTCATCCAAGTAAATTCTAAATGCACTCCAAATGAACTCTTTCATTTTGAATTTCCCTCCAGAATAATTCTTCACATTAATTAAATTAAGCCCTTAATTTAATTAATTAATCTTGACTTACCCATTAAGTCAATTGTTTTAACTCTTTAAGCAAAAAAGTGTTAACTAAACTCTTTAAGCTAGTTTGACCAATTGTTAGTCATACAATCCCATATAAATTAACTCCTTAATTTAATTGGTCTGATTTAATTTATTAAATTATTATGATTAATTTAAAATTTAAATTAATTGAGCCAAAATGACCAAAAATTAGCCAACTATTTTTCCTCAGTAAAATTGGTCAGTGAAAATTTTAAACTCTTAGAAAATTCTCTTCATCAAATAGGACTTTCTATTAGTTTTTGTGTGTGACCCATTAGGTTCTACCATTCATTGGACATGGGATCACAACTCTTGTAATATTTAGATTATCACAATATTCTTGTTAGTTTAAACTCCGTTGAACTAATAACTCAATTCAATTAATCTCTATTAATTGAGAAGTACCCAATATCCATGGTCGATATCCAACCTCAAGCTCATGAAGCCTAACTAGTTGGCGAAAATGAAGAAGAGGGAGTGGGACTTCAACACATGAGTGAATCACACAAATTGGAGGGAAAATGAGAATCTAACAATTAGAATTGCAAGCATGCTTGGCTGGCCACCCCACTCCTATTTATAGTAGTGGAGGTTTGATGAAAGTTGGCATCACCCCTCCCATGAGTTTGGCACCAACTTCCAAGGCACGTTGCAATGTGAAATGTTAATTTCATTTGCATTTGTATTTCATTTAGAATCTTTATTTAATCCCATGAAATGTTATCCAAGTAAATTCTAAATGCACTCCAAATGAACTCTTTCATTTTGAATTTCCCTCCAGAATAATTCTTCACATTAATTAAATTAAACCCTTAATTTAATTAATTAATCTTGACTTACCCGTTAAGTCAATTGGCTTAACTCTTTAAGCTAAAAAGTGTTAACTAAACTCTTTAAGCTAGTTTGACCAATTGTTAGTCATACAATCCCATATAAATTAACCCTTAATTTAATTGGTCTAATTTAATTTCTTAAATTATTATGATTAATTTAAAAATTAAATTAGTTGTGCCCCAATGACCAAAAATTTGCCAACTATTTTTGCTCAGTAAAATTGGTCAGTGGAATTTTGCAACTCTTAGAAAATTCCCTTCATCAAGTAGGACTTCCAATTAGCTTTTGTCTGTGACCCATTAGGTTTTACTATTCTTTGGACATGGGATCACAACTCTTGTAATATTTAGAATATCAAAATATTCGTGTCAGTTTAAACTTCTTTGAACCAATAACTCAATTCAATTAATCTCTATTAATTGAGGAGCACCCAATATCCATGGTCGATATCCAAACTCAAGCTCATGAAGACTAACTAATCGGCGAAAATGAAGAAGAGGGTGTGGGACTTCAACACATGAGTGACTCACACAAATTGGAGGGAAAATGAGAATCTAACAATTAGAATTGCAAGCATGCTTGGCTGGCCACCCCACTCCTATTTATAGGAGTGGAGGTTTGATGAGAGTTGGCATCACCCCTCCCATGAGTTTGGCACCAACTTCCAAGGCACGTTGCAATGTGAAATGTTAATTTCATTTGCATTTGTATTTCATTTAGAATCTTTATTTAATCTCATGAAATGTCATCCAAGTAAATTCTAAATGCACTCCAAATGAACTCTTTCATTTTGAATTTCCCTCCAGAATAATTCTTCACATTAATTAAATTAAACCCTTAATTTAATTAATTAATCTTGACTTACCCGTTAAGTCAATTGGCTTAACTCTTTAAGCTAAAAAGTGTTAACTAAACTCTTTAAGCTAGTTTGACCAATTGTTAGTCATACAATCCCATATAAATTAACCCATAATTTAATTGGTCTAATTTAATTTCTTAAATTATTATGATTAATTTAAAAATTAAATTAGTTGTGCCCCAATGACCAAAAATTAGCCAACTATTTTTCCTCAGTAAAATTGGTCAGTGGAATTTTGCAACTCTTAGAAAATTCCCTTCATCAAGTAGGACTTCCAATTAGCTTTTGTCTGTGACCCATTGGGTTTTACTATTCTTTGGACATGGGATCACAACTCTTGTAATATTTAGAATATCAAAATATTCGTGTCAGTTTAAACTTCTTTGAACCAATAACTCAATTCAATTAATCTCTATTAATTGAGGAGCACCCAATATCCATGGTCGATATCCAAACTCAAGCTCATGAAGACTAACTAATCGGCGAAAATGAAGAAGAGGGTGTGGGACTTCAACACATGAGTGAATCACACAAATTGGAGGGAAAATGAGAATCTAACAACAGAATTGCAAGCATGCTTGGCTGGCCACCCCACTCCTATTTATAGGAGTGGAGGTTTGATGAAAGTTGGAATCACCCCTCCCATGAGTTTGGCACCAACTTCCAAGGCACGTTGCAATGTGAAATGTTAATTTCATTTGCATTTGTATTTCATTTAGAATCTTTATTTAATCTCATGAAATGTCATCCAAGTAAATTCTAAATGCACTCCAAATGAACTCTTTCATTTTGAATTTCCCTCCAGAATAATTCTTCACATTAATTAAATTAAGCGCTTAATTTAATTAATTAATCTTGACTTACCCATTAAGTCAATTGTTTTAACTCTTTAAGCAAAAAAGTGTTAACTAAACTCTTTAAGCTAGTTTGACCAGTTGTTAGTCATACAATCCCATATAAATTAACTCCTTAATTTAATTGGTCTGATTTAATTTCTTTAATTATTATGATTAATTTAAAAATTAAATTAATTGAGCCAAAATGACCAAAAATTAGCCAACTATTTTTCCTCAGTAAAACTGGTCAGTGAAAATTTTAAACTCTTAGAAAATTCTCTTCATCAAATAGGACTTTCTATTAGTTTTTTTGTGTGCCATTAGGTTCTACCATTCATTGGACATGGGATCACAACTCTTGCAATATTTAGATTATCACAATATTCTTGTTAGTTTAAACTCCGTTGAACTAATAACTCAATTAAATTAATCTCTATTAATTGAGAAGTACCCAATATCCATGGTCGATATCCAACCTCAAGCTCATGAAGCCTAACTGGTTGGCGAAAATGAAGAAGAGGGTGTGGGACTTCAACACATGAGTGAATCACACAAATTGGAGGGAAAATGAGAATCTAACAATTAGAATTGCAAGCATGCTTGGCTGGCCACCCCACTCCTATTTATAGTAGTGGAGGTTTGATGAAAGTTGGCATCACCCCTCCCATGAGTTTGGCACCAACTTCCAAGGCACGTTGCAATGTGAAATGTTAATTTCATTTGCATTTGTATTTCATTTAGAATCTTTATTTAATCCCATGAAATGTTATCCAAGTAAATTCTAAATGCACTCCAAATGAACTCTTTCATTTTGAATTTCCCTCCAGAATAATTCTTCACATTAATTAAATTAAGCCCTTAATTTAATTAATTAATCTTGACTTACCAGTTAAGTCAATTGGCTTAACTCTTTATGCTAAAAAGTGTTAACTAAACTCTTTAAGCTAGTTTGACCAATTGTTAGTCATAAAATCCCATATAAATTAACTCCTTAATTTAATTGGTCTAATTTAATTTCTTAAATAATTATGATTAAATTGTAAATTAAATTAATTGAGCCAAAATGGCCAAACATTAGCCAACTATTTTTCCTCAGTAAAATTGATCAGTGGAATTTTTCAACTCTTAGAAAATTCCCTTCATCAAATAGGACTTCCTATTAGCTTTTGTGTGTGACCCATTAGGTTCTACCATTCATTGGACATGGGATCACAACTCTTGTAATATTTAGAATATCACAATATTCATTTTAGTTTAAACTCCGTTGAACTAATAACTCAATTCAATTAATCTCTATTAATTGAGAAGTACCCAATATCCATGGTCGATATCCAATCTCAAGCTCATGAAGCCTAACTGGTCGGCGAAAATGAGGAAGAGGGTGTGGGACTTCAACACATGAGTGAATCACACAAATTGGAGGGAAAATGAGAATCTAACAATTAGAATCGCAAGCATGCTTGGCTGGTCACCCCACTCCTATTTATAGTAGTGGAGGTTTGATGTAAGTTGGCATCACCCGTCCAATGACGTTGGTACCAACTTGCAAGGCACGTTGCAAAGTGAAATGTTAATTTCATTTTCATTTGAATTTCATTTAGAATCTTCATTTAATCTCATGAAATGTCATCCAAGTAAATTCTAAATGCACTCCAAATGAACTCTATCATTTTGAATTTCCCTCCAGAATAATTCTTCACATTAATTAAATTAAGCCCTTAATTTAATTAATTAATCTTGACTTACCCGTTAAGTCAATTGGCTTAACTCTTTAAGCCAAAAAGTGTTAACTAAACTCTTTAAGCTAGTTTTACCAATTGTTAGTCATACAATCCCATATAAATTAACACATTAATTTAATTAGGCTAATTTAACTTCTTAATTATTTATGATTAATTTAAAAATTAAATTAATTCAGCCAAAATGACCAAAAATTAGCCAACTATTCTTCCTCAGTAAAATTGGTCAGTGGAATTTTTCGACTCTTAGAAAGTTGCCTTCATGAAATAGGACTTCCTATTAGCTTTTGTGTGTGACCCATTAGGTTCTACCGTTCATTGGATATGGGATCACAACTCTTGTAATATTTAGAATATCACAATATTCATTTTAGTTTAAACTCCGTTGAACTAATAACTCAATTCAATTAATCTTTATTAATTGAGAAGTACCCAATATCCATGGTTGATATCCAATCTCAAGCTCATGAAGCCTAACTGGTCGGCGAAAATGAAGAAGAGGGTGTGGGACTTCAACACATGAGTGAATCACACAAATTGGAGGGAAAATGAGAATCTAACAATTAGAATCGCAAGCATGCTTGGCTGGTCACCCCACTCCTATATATAGTAGTGGAGGTTTGATGTAAGTTGGCATCACCCGTCCAATGACGTTGGCACCAACTTGCAAGGCACGTTGCAATGTGAAATGTTAATTTCATTTTCATTTGAATTTCATTTAGAATCTTCATTTAATCTCATGAAATGTCATCCAAGTAAATTCTAAATGCACTCCAAATGAACTCTTTCATTTTGAATTTCCCTCCAGAATAATTCTTCACATTAATTAAATTAAGCCCTTAATTTAATTAATTAATCTTGACTTACCCGTTAAGTCAATTGGCTTAACTCTTTAAGCCAAAAAGTGTTAACTAAACTCTTTAAGCTAGGTTTACCAATTGTTAGTCATACAATCCCATATAAATTAACACATTAATTTAATTAGGCTAATTTAACTTCTTAATTATTTATGATTAATTTAAAAATTAAATTAATTCAGCCAAAATGACCAAAAATTAGCCAACTATTCTTCCTCAGTAAAATTGGTCAGTGGAATTTTTCGACTCTTAGAAAGTTGCCTTCATGAAATAGGACTTCCTATTAGCTTTTGTGTGTGACCCATTAGGTTCTACCGTTCATTGGATATGGAATCACAACTCTTGTAATATTTAGAATGTCACAATATTCATTTTAGTTTAAAGTCCTTTGAACTAATAACTCAATTCAATTAATCTCTATTAATTGAGAAGTACCCAATATCCATGGTCGATATCCAATCTCAAGCTCATGAAGCCTAACTGGTCGGCGAAAATGAAGAAGAGGGTGTGGGACTTCAACACATGAGTGAATCACACAAATTGGAGGGAAAATGAGAATCTAACAATTAGAATCGCAAGCATGCTTGGCTGGTCACCCCACTCCTATTTGTAGTAGTGGAGGTTTGATGTAAGTTGGCATCACCCGTCCAATGACGTTGGCACCAACTTGCAAGGCACGTTGCAATGTGAAATGTTAATTTCATTTTCATTTGAATTTCATTTAGAATCTTCATTTAATCTCATGAAATGTCATCCAAGTAAATTCTAAATGCACTCCAAATGAACTCTTTCATTTTGAATTTCCCTCCAGAATAATTCTTCACATTAATTAAATTAAGCCCTTAATTTAATTAATTAATCTTGACTTACCCGTTAAGTCAATTGGCTTAACTCTTTAAGCCAAAAAGTGTTAACTAAACTCTTTAAGCTAGTTTTACCAATTGTTAGTCATACAATCCCATATAAATTAACACATTAATTTAAATAGGCTAATTTAACTTCTTAATTATTTATGATTAATTTAAAAATTAAATTAATTCAGCCAAAATGACCAAAAATTAGCCAACTATTCTTCCTCAGTAAAATTGGTCAGTGGAATTTTTCGACTCTTAGAAAGTTGCCTTCATGAAATAGGACTTCCTATTAGCTTTTGTGTGTGACCCATTAGGTTCTACCGTTCATTGGATATGGGATCACAACTCTTGTAATATTTAGAATATCACAATATTCATGTTGGTTTAAAGTCCTTTGAACTAATAACTCAATTCAATTAATCTCTATTAATTGATAAGTACCCAATATCCATGGTCGATATCCAACCTCAAGCTCATGAAGCCTAACTAATCGGGGAAAATGAAGAAGAGGGTGTGGGACTTCAACACATGAGTGAATCACACAAATTGGAGGGAAAATGAGAATCTAACAATTAGAATTGCAAGCGTGCTTGGCTGGCCACCCCACTCCTATTTATAGGAGTGGAGGTTTAATGAATGTTGGCATCACCCGTCCAATGACGTTGGCACCAACTTGCAAGGCACGTTGCAATGTGAAATGTTAATTTCATTTTCATTTGAATTTCATTTAGAATCTTCATTTAATCTCATGAAATGTCATCCAAGTAAATTCTAAATGCACTCCAAATGAACTCTTTCATTTTGAATTTCCCTCCAGAATAATTCTTCACATTAATTAAATTAAGCCCTTAATTTAATTAATTAATCTTGACTTACCCGTTAAGTCAATTGGCTTAACTCTTTAAGCCAAAAAGTGTTAACTAAACTCTTTAAGCTAGTTTTACCAATTGTTAGTCATACAATCCCATATAAATTAACACATTAATTTAATTAGGCTAATTTAACTTCTTAATTATTTATGATTAATTTAAAAATTAAATTAATTCAGCCAAAATGACCAAAAATTAGCCAACTATTCTTCCTCAGTAAAATTGGTCAGTGGAATTTTTCGACTCTTAGAAAGTTGCCTTCATGAAATAGGACTTCCTATTAGCTTTTGTGTGTGACCCATTAGGTTCTACCGTTCATTGGATATGGGATCACAACTCTTGTAATATTTAGAATATCACAATATTCATGTTGGTTTAAAGTCCTTTGAACTAATAACTCAATTCAATTAATCTCTATTAATTGATAAGTACGCAATATCCATGGTCGATATCCAACCTCAAGCTCATGAAGCCTAACTAATCGGGGAAAATGAAGAAGAGGGTGTGGGACTTCAACACATGAGTGAATCACACAAATTGGAGGGAAAATGAGAATCTAACAATTAGAATTGCAAGCGTGCTTGGCTGGCCACCCCACTCCTATTTATAGGAGTGGAGGTTTAATGAATGTTGGCATCACCCGTCCAATGACGTTGGCACCAACTTGCAAGGCACGTTGCAATGTGAAATGTTAATTTTATTTTCATTTGAATTTCATTTAGAATCTTCATTTAATCTCATGAAATGTCATCCAAGTAAATTCTAAATGCACTCCAAATGAACTCTTTCATTTTGAATTTCCCTCCAGAATAATTCTTCACATTAATTAAATTAAGCCCTTAATTTAATTAATTAATCTTGACTTACCCGTTAAGTCAATTGGCTTAACTCTTTAAGCCAAAAAGTGTTAACTAAACTCTTTAAGCTAGTTTTACCAATTGTTAGTCATTCAATCCCATATAAATTAACACATTAATTTAATTAGGCTAATTTGACTTCTTAATTATTTATGATTAATTTAAAAATTAAATTAATTCAGCCAAAATGACCAAAAATTAGCCAACTATTCTTCCTCAGTAAAATTGGTCAGTGGGATTTTTCGACTCTTAGAAAGTTGCCTTCATGAAATAGGACTTCCTATTAGCTTTTTTGTGTGACCCATTAGGTTCTACCGTTCATTGGATATGGGATCACAACTCTTGTAATATTTAGAATATCACAATATTCATGTTGGTTTAAAGTCCTTTGAACTAATAACTCAATTGAATTAATCTCTATTAATTGATAAGTACCCAATATCCATGGTCGATATCCAACCTCAAGCTCATGAAGCCTAACTAATCGGGGAAAATGAAGAAGAGGGTGTGGGACTTCAACACATGAGTGAATCACACAAATTGGAGGGAAAATGAGAATCTAACAATTAGAATTGCAAGCGTGCTTGGCTGGCCACCCCACTCCTATTTATAGGAGTGGAGGTTTAATGAATGTTGGCATCACCCCTCCCATGAGGTTGGCACCAACTTGCAAGGCACGTTGCAATGTGAAATATTAATTTCATTTGCATTTGAATTTCATTTAGAATCTTCATTTAATCTCATGAAATGTTATCCAAGTAAATTCTAAATGCACTCCAAATGAACTCTTTCATTTTGAATTTCCCTCAAGAATAATTGTTCACATTAATTAAATTAAGCCCTTAATTTAATTAATTAATCTTGACTTACCCGTTAAATCAATTGATTTAACTCTTTAAGCTAAAAAGTGTTAACTAAACTCTTTAAGCTAGTTTGACCAATTGTTAGTCATACAATCCCATATAAATTAACTCCTTAATTTAATTGGTCTAATTTAATTTCTTAAATAAATATGATTAATTTAAAAATTAAATTAATTGAGCCAAAATGACCAAAAATTAGCCAACTATTTTTCCTCAGTAAAATTGGTTAGTGAAAATTTTGAACTCTTAGAAAATTCCCTTCATCAAATAGGGCTTTCTATTAGTTTTTGTGTGTGACCCATTAGGTTCTACCATTCATTGGACATGGGATCACAACTCTTGTAATATTTAGAGTATCACAATATTCAAGTTAGTTTAAACTCCGTTGAACTAAAAACTCAATTCAATTAATCTCTATTAATTGAGAAGTACCCAATATCCATGGTCGATATCCAACCTCAAGCTCATGAAGCCTAACTGGTTAGCGAAAATGAAGAAGAGGGTGTGGGACTTGAACACATGAGCGAATCACACAAATTGGAGGGAAAATGAGAATCTACCAATTAGAATTGCAAGCATGCTTGGCTGGCCACCCCACTCCTATTTATAGTAGTGGAGGATTGATGAAAGTTGGCATCACCCCTCCCATGAGTTTGGCACCAACTTCCAAGGCACGTTGCAATGTGAAATGTTAATTTCATTTGCATTTGTATTTCATTTAGAATCTTTATTTAATCTCATGAAATGTCATGCAAGTAAATTCTAAATGCACTCCAAATGAACTCTTTCATTTTGAATTTCCCTCCAGAATAATTCTTCACATTAATTAAATTAAGCCCTTAATTTAATTAATTAATCTTGACTTACCCGTTAAGTCAATTGGCTTAACTCTTTAAGCCAAAAAGTGTTAACTAAACTCTTTAAGCTAGTTTTACCAATTGTTAGTCGTACAATCCCATATAAATTAACACATTAATTTAATTAGGCTAATTTAACTTCTTAATTATTTATGATTAATTTAAAAATTAAATTAATTCAGCCAAAATGACCAAAAATTGGCCAACTATTCTTCCTCAGTAGAATTGGTCAGTGGAATATTTCGACTCTTAGAAAGTTGCCTTCATGAAATAGGACTTCCTATTAGCTTTTGTGTGTGACCCATTAGGTTCTACCGTTCATTGGTTATGGGATCACAACTCTTGTAATATTTAGAATATCACAATATTCATGTTGGTTTAAAGTCCTTTGAACTAATAACTCAATTCAATTAATCTCTATTAGTTGATAAGTACCCAATATCCATGGTCGATATCCAACCTCAAGCTCATGGAGCCTAACCAATCGGGAAAATGAAGAAGAGGGTGTGGGACTTCAACACATGAGTGAATCACACAAATTGGAGGGAAAATGAGAATCTAACAATTAGAATTGCAAGCGTGCTTGGCTGGCCACCCCACTCCTATTTATAGGAGTGGAGGTTTAATGAATGTTGGCATCACCCCTCCCATGAGGTTGGCACCAACTTGCAAGGCACGTTGCAATGTGAAATATTAATTTCATTTGCATTTGAATTTCATTTAGAATCTTCATTTAATCTCATGAAATGTTATCCAAGTAAATTCTAAATGCACTCCAAATGAACTCTTTCATTTTGAATTTCCCTCCAGAATAATTCTTCACATTAATTAAATTAAGCCCTTAATTTAATTAATTACTCTTGACTTACCCGTTAAATCAATTGTTTTAACTCTTTAAGCTAAAAAGTGTTAACTAAACTCTTTAAGCTAGTTTGACCAATTGTTAGTCATACAATCCCATATAAATTAACTCCTTAATTTAATTGGTCTAATTTAATTTCTTAAATAAATATGATTAATTTAAAAATTAAATTAATTGAGCCAAAATGACCAAAAATTAGCCAACTATTTTTCCTCAGTAAAATTGGTCAGTGAAAATTTTGAACTCTTAGAAAATTCCCTTCATCAAATAGGACTTTCTATTAGTTTTTGTGTGTGACCCATTAGGTTCTACCATTCATTGGACATGGGATCACAACTCTTGTAATATTTAGAGTATCACAATATTCATGTTAGTTTAAACTCCGTTGAACTAATAACTCAATTCAATTAATCTCTATTAATTGAGAAGTACCCAATATCCATGGTCGATATCCAACCTCAAGCTCATGAAGCCTAACTGGTTAGCGAAAATGAAGAAGAGGGTGTGGGACTTGAACACATGAGCGAATCACACAAATTGGAGGGAAAATGAGAGTCTAACAATTAGAATTGCAAGCATGCTTGGCTGGCCACCCCACTCCTATTTATAGTAGTGGAGGATTGATGAAAGTTGGCATCACCCCTCCCATGAGTTTGGCACCAACTTCCAAGGCACGTTGCAATGTGAAATGTTAATTTCATTTGCATTTGTATTTCATTTAGAATCTTTATTTAATCTCATGAAATGTCATGCAAGTAAATTCTAAATGCACTCCAAATGAACTCTTTCATTTTGAATTTCCCTCCAGAATAATTCTTCACATTAATTAAATTAAACCCTTAATTTAATTAATTAATCTTGACTTACCCGTTAAGTCAATTGGCTTAACTCTTTAAGCTAAAAAGTGTTAACTAAACTCTTTAAGCTAGTTTGACCAATTGTTAGTCATACAATCCCATAAAAATTAACCCTTAATTTAATTGGTCTAATTTAATTTCTTAAATTATTATGATTAATTTAAAAATTAAATTAGTTGTGCCCCAATGACCAAAAATTAGCCAACTATTTTTCCTCAGTAAAATTGGTCAGTGGAATTTTGCAACTCTTAGAAAATTCCCTTCATCAAGTAGGACTTCCAATTAGCTTTTGTCTGTGACCCATTAGGTTTTACTATTCTTTGGACATGGGATCACAACTCTTGTAATATTTAGAATATCAAAATATTCGTGTCAGTTTAAACTTCTTTGAACCAATAACTCAATTCAATTAATCTCCTTTAATTGAGGAGCACCCAATATCCATGGTCGATATCCAAACTCAAGCTCATGAAGACTAACTAATCGGCGAAAATGAAGAAGAGGGTGTGGGACTTCAACACATGAGTGAATCACACAAATTGGAGGGAAAATGAGAATCTAACAATTAGAATTGCAAGCATGCTTGGCTGGCCACCCCACTCCTATTTATAGGAGTGGAGGTTTGATGAAAGTTGGCATCACCCCTCCCATGAGTTTGGCACCAACTTCCAAGGCACGTTGCAATGTGAAATGTTAATTTCATTTGCATTTGTATTTCATTTAGAATCTTTATTTAATCTCATGAAATGTCATCCAAGTAAATTCTAAATGCACTCCAAATGAACTCTTTCATTTTGAATTTCCCTCCAGAATAATTCTTAACATTAATTAAATTAAACCCTTAATTTAATTAAGTAATCTTGACTTACCCGTTAAGTCAATTGGCTTAACTCTTTAAGCTAAAAAGTGTTAACTAAACTCTTTAAGCTAGTTCGACCAATTGTTAGTCATACAATCCCATATAAATTAACTCCTTAATTTAATTGGTCTAAATTAATTTCTTAAATTATTATGATTAATTTAAAAATTAAATTAATTGAGCCAAAATGAACCAAAATTAGCCAACTATTTTTCCTTAGTAAAATTGGTCAGTGGAATTTTGCAGCTCTTAAAAAATTCCCTTTATCAAATAGGACTTCCTATTAGCTTTTGTGTGTGACCCATTAGGTTCTACCATTCATTGGACATGGGATCACAACACATGTAAGATTTAGAATATCAAAATATTCATATTAGTTTAAACTCCTTTGAACTAATAACTCAATTCAATTAATCTCTATTAATTGAGGAGTACCCAATATCCATGGTCAATATCCAACCTCAAGCTCATGAAGCCTAACTAATCGGTGAAAATGAAGAAGAGGTTGTGGGACTTCAACACATGAGTGAATCACACAAATTGGAGGGAAAATGAAATTCTAACAATTAGAATTGCAAGCATGCTTGGCTGGCAACCCCACTCCTATTTATCGGAGTGGAGGTTTGATGTAAGTTGGCATCACCCCTCCAATGAGGTTGGCACCAACTTGCAAGGCACGTTGCAATGTGAAATGTTAATTTCATTTGCATTTGAATTTCATTTAGAATGTTCTTTTAATCTCATGAAATGTCATCCAAGTAAATTCTAAATGCACTCCAAATGAACTCCTTCATTTTGAATTTCCCTCCAGAATAATTCTTCACATTAATTAAATTAAGCCCTTAATTTAATTAATTAATCTTGACTTACCCGTTAAGTCAATTGGCTTAACTCTTTAAGCTAAAAAGTGTTAACTAAACTCTTTAAGCTAGTTTGACCAATTGTTAGTCGTACAATCCCATATGATTTAATACCTTAATTTAATTTGTCTAATTTAATTTCTTAAATTGTTATGATTAATTTAAAAATTAAATTAATTTAGCCAAAATGGCGAAAAATTAGCCAGCTATTTTTCCTCAATAAAATTGGTTAATGGAATTTTGTAACTCTTAGAAAATTCCCTTCATCAAATAGGACTTCCTCTTAGCTTTTGTGTGTGACCCATTAGGTTCTACCATTCATTGGACATGGGATCACAACTCTTGTAATATTTAGAATATCACATATTCATGTTGGTTTACACTCCTTTGAACTAATAACTCAATTCAATTAATCTCTGTTAATTGAGAAGTACCCAATATCCATGGTCGATATCGAACCTCAAGCTCATGAAGCCTAAGTAATCGACGAAAATGAAGAAGAGGGTGTGGGATTTCAACACATGAGTGAATCGGACAAATTGGAGGGAAAATGAGAATCTAACTATTAGAATTGCAAGCATGCTTGGCTGGCCACCCCACTACTATTTATAGGAGTGGAGGTTTGATCAAAGTTGGCATCACCCCTCCCTTGAGGTTGGCACCAACTTGCAAGGCACGTTGCAATGTGAAATGTTAATTTCATTTGCATTTGAATTTCATTTAGAATCTTCATTTAATCTCATGAAATGTCATGCAAGTAAATTCTAAATGCACTCCAAATGAACTCTTTCATTTTGAATTGCCCTCCAGAATAATTCTTCACATTAAAATTAAGCCCTTAATTTAATTAATTAATCTTGACTTACGCATTAAGTCAATTGGCTTAACTCTTTAAGCTAGAAAGCGTTAAATAAGCTCTTTAAGCTAGTTTGACCAATTGTTAGTCATACAATCCCATATAAATTAACTCCTTAATTTAATTGGTCTAATTTAATTTCTTAAATTATTATGATTAATTTAAAAATTAAATTAATTGAGCCAAAATTACCAAAAATTAGCCAACTATTTTTCCTTAGTAAAATTGGTCAGTGGAATTTTGCAACTCTTAGAAAATTCCCTTCATCAAATAGGACTTCCTATTAGCTTTTGTGTGTGACCCATTAGGTTCTACCATTCATTAGACATGGGATCACAACTCTTGTAATATTTAGAATATCTCAATATTCATGATGGTTTACACTCCTTTGAACTAATAACTCAATTCAGTTAATCTCTATTAATTGAGAAGTACCCAATATCCATGGTCGATATCCAACCTCAAGCTCATGAAGCCTAAGTAATCGATGAAAATGAAGAAGAGGGTGTGGGATTTCAACACATGAGTGAATCAGACAAATTGGAGGGAAAATGATAATCCAACTATTAGAATTGCAAGCATGCTTGGCTGGCCACCCCACTACTATTTATAAGAGAGGAGGTTTGATCAAAGTTGGCATCACCCCTCCCATGAGGTTGGCACCAACTTGCAAGGCACGTTGCAATGTGAAAGGTTAATTTCATTTGCATTTGAATTTCATTTAGAATCTTCATTTAATCTCATGAAATGTCATGCAAGTAAATTCTAAATGCACTCCAAATGAACTCTTTCATTTTGAATTTCCCTCCAGAATAATTCTTCACATTAAAATTAAGCCCTTAATTTAATTAATTAATCTTGACTTACGCATTAAGTCAATTGGCTTAACTCTTTAAGCTAAAAAGCGTTAAATAAACTCTTTAAGCTAGTTTGACCAATTGTTAGTCATACAATCCCATATAAATTAACTCCTTAATTTAATTGGTCTAATTTAATTTCTTAAATTATTATGATTAATTTGAAAATTAAATTAATTTAGCCAAAATTACCAAAAATTAGCCAACTATTTTTCCTTCGTAAATTGGTCAGTGGAATTTTGCAACTCTTAGAAAATTCCCTTCATCAAATAGGACTTCCTCTTAGCTTTTGTGTGTGACCCATTAGGTTCTACCATTCATTGGACATGGGATCACAACTCTTGTATTATTTAGAATATCACATATTCATGTTGGTTTACACTCCTTTGAACTAATAACTCAATTCAATTAATCTCTGTTAATTGAAAAGTACCCAATATCCATGGTCGATATCGAACCTCAAGCTCATGAAGCCTAAGTAATCGACGAAAATGAAGAAGAGGGTGTGGGATTTCAACACATGAGTGAATCAGACAAATTGGAGGGAAAATGAGAATCTAACTATTAGAATTGCAAGCATGCTTGGCTGGCCACCCCACTACTATTTATAGGAGTGGAGGTTTGATCAAAGTTGGCATCACCCCTCCCATGAGGTTGGCACCAACTTGCAAGGCACGTTGCAATGTGAAATGTTAATTTCATTTGCATTTGAATTTCATTTAGAATCTTCATTTAATCTCATGAAATGTCATGCAAGTAAATTCTAAATGCACTCCAAATGAACTCTTTCATTTTGAATTTCCCTCCAGAATAATTCTTCACATTAAAATTAAGCCCTTAAATTAATTAATTAATCTTGACTTACGCATTAAGTCAATTGGCTTAACTCTTTAAGCTAGAAAGCGTTAAATAAGCTCTTTAAGCTAGTTTGACCAATTGTTAGTCATACAATCCCATATAAATTAACTCCTTAATTTAATTGGTCTAATTTAATTTCTTAAATTATTATGATTAATTTAAAAATTAAATTAATTGAGCCAAAATTACCAAAAATTAGCCAACTATTTTTCCTTAGTAAAATTGGTCAGTGGAATTTTGCAACTCTTAGAAAATTCCCTTCATCAAATAGGACTTCCTATTAGCTTTTGTGTGTGACCCATTAGGTTCTACCATTCATTAGACATGGGATCACAACTCTTGTAATATTTAGAATATCACAATATTCATGATGGTTTACACTCCTTTGAACTAATAACTCAATTCAGTTAATCTCTATTAATTGAGAAGTACCCAATATCCATGGTCGATATCCAACCTCAAGCTCATGAAGCCTAAGTAATCGACGAAAATGAAGAAAAGGATGTGGGACTTCAACACATGAGTGAATCACACAAATTGGAGGGAAAATGAGAATCTAACAATTAGAATTGCTAGCAAGCTTGGCTGGCCACCCCACTCCTATTTATAGGAGCGGAGGTTTGGTGAAAGTTGGCATCAACCCTCCCAAGAGGTTGGCACCAACTTGCAAGGCACGTTGCATTGTCAAATGTTAATTTCGTTTGCATTTGAATTTCATTTAGAATCTTCATTTAATCTCATGAAATGTCATCCAAGTAAATTCTAAATGCACTCCAAATGAACTCTTTCATTTTGAATTTCCCTGCAGAATAATTCTTCACATTAATTAAATTAAGCCCTTAATTTAATTAGTTAATCTTGACTTACCCGTTAAGTCAATTAGCTTAACTCTTTGAGCTAAAAAGTGTTAACTAAACTCTTCAAGCTAATTTGACCAATTGTTAGTCGTACAATCCCATATAAATTAACTCCTTAATTTAATTGATCTAATTTAACTTCTTAAATTATTATGATTAAGTTAAAACTTAAATTAATTGAGCCAAAATGACCAAAAATTAGCCAACTATTTTTCCTAAGTAAAATTGGTCAGTCGAATTTTGCAACTCTTAAAAAATTCCCTTTATCAAATAGCACTTCCTGTTAGCTTTTGTCTGTGTCCCATTAGATTCTACCATTCATTGGACATAGGATCACAACTCTTGTAATATTTAGAATATCAAAATATTCATGTTAGTTTAAACTCCTGTAAGCTAAAAACTCAATTCAATTAATCTCTATTAATTGAGGAGTAACCAATATCCAGGGTCGATATCCAACCTCAAGCTCATGGAGTCTAACCAATCGGCGAAAATGAAGAAGAGGCTGTGGGACTTCAACACATGCGTGAAGCACACAAATTGGAGGGAAAATGAGAATCTAACAATTAGAATTGCAAGCATGCTTGGCTGGCCACCCCACACCTATTTATAGTAGTGGAGGTTTGATGAAAATTGGCATCACCCATCCCATGAGGTTGGCACCAACTTGCAAGGCACGTTGCAATGTGAAATGTTAATTTCATTTGCATTTGAATTTCATTTAGAATCTTCATTTAATCTCATGAAATGTCATCCAAGTAAATTCTAAATGCACTCCAAATGAACTCTTTCATTTTGAATTTCCCTCCAGAATAATTCTTAACATAAATTAAATTAAGCCCTTAATTTAATTAATTAATCTTGACTTACCCGTTAAGCCAATTAGCTTAACTCTTTAAGCTAAAAGTGTTAACCAAACTCTTTAAGCTAGTTCGACCAATTGTTAGTCATACAATCCCATATAAATTAACTCCTTAATTTAATTGGTCTAAATTAATTTCTTAAATTATTATGATTAATTTAAAAATTAAATTAATTGAGCCAAAATGAACCAAAATTAGCCAACTATTTTTCCTCAGTAAAATTGGTCAGTGGAATTTTGCAGCTCTTAAAAAATTCCCTTCATCAAATAGGACTTCCTATTAGCTTTTGTGTGTGACCCATTAGGTTCTACCATTCATTGGACATGGGATCACAACACTTGTAAGATTTAGACTATCAAAATATTCATATTAGTTTAAACTCCTTTGAACTAATAACTCAATTCAATTAGTCTCTATTAATTGAGGAGTACCCAATATCCATGGTCAATATCCAACCTCAAGCTCATGAAGCCTAACTAATCGGCGAAAATGAAGAAGAGGGTGTGGGACTTCAACACATGAGTGAATCAGACAAATTGGAGGGAAAATGAGAATCTAACAATTAGAATTGCAAGCATGCTTGGCTGGCCACCCCACTCCTATTTATAGGAGTGGAGGTTTGATGAAAGTTGGCAACACCCCTCCCATATGGTTGGCACCAACTTGCAAGGCACGTTGCATTGTGAAATGTTAATTTCATTTGCATTTGAATTTCATTTAGAATCTTCATTTAATCTCATGAAATGTCATCCAAGTAAATTCTAAATGCACCCCAAATGAACTCTTTCATTTTGAATTTCCCTGCAGAATAATTCTTAACATTAATTAAATTAAGCCCTTAATTTAATTAGTTAATCTTGACTTACCCGTTAAGTCAATTGGCTTAACTCTTTAAGCTAAAAAGTGTTAACCAAACTCTTTAAGCCAATTTGACCAATTGTTAGTCATACAATCCCATATAAATTAACTCCTTAATTTAATTGATCTAATTTAACTTCTTAAATTGTTATGATTAATTTAAAAATTAAATTAATTGAGCCAAAATGGCGAAAAATTAGCCAGCTATTTTTCCTCAATAAAATTGGTCAATGGAATTTTGTAACTCTTAGAAATTCCCTTCATCAAATAGGACTTCCTATTAGCTTCTGTGTGTGACCCATTAGGTTTTACCATTCATTGGATATGGGATCACAACTCTTGTAATATTCAGAATATCACGATATTCATATTAGTTTAAACTCTTTTGGGCTAATAACTCAATTCAATTAATCTCTATTAATTAAAGAGTACCCAATATCCATGGTCGATATCCAACCTCAAGGTCATGAAGCCTATCTAATCGGAGAAAATGAACAAAAGGGTGTGGGACTTCAACACATGAGTGAATCACACAAATTGGAGGGAAAATGAGAATCTAACAATTAGAATTGCAAGGATGCTTGACTGGCCACCCCACTACTATTTATAGGAGTGGAGGTTTGATGAAAGTTGGCATCACCCCTCCCATGAGGTTGGCACCAACTTGCAAGGCACGTTGCAATGTGAAATGTTAATTTCATTTGCATTTGAATTTCATTTAGATTCTTCATTTAATCTCATGAAATGTCATCCAAGTAAATTCTAAATGCACTCCCAATGAACTCTTTCATTTTGAATTTCCCTCCAGAATAATTCTTCACATTTATTAAATTAAGCCCTTAATTTAATAAATTTATCTTGACTTACCCGTTAAGTCAATTGGCCTAACTCTTTAAGCTAAAAAGTGTTAACTAAACTCTTTAAGCTAGTTTGACCAATTGTTTGTCATACAATCCCATATAAATTAACTCCTTAATTTAATTGGTCTAATTTAATTTGTTAAATTATTATGATTAATTTAAAAATTAAATTAATTGAGCCAGAATGACCAAAAATTAGCCAACTATTTTTCCTCAGTAAAATTGGTCATGGAATTTTCCAACTCTTAGAAAATTCCCTTCATCAAATAGGACTTCCTATTAGCTTTTGTGTGTGACCCATTAGGTTTTGCCATTCATTGGACATGGGATCACAACTCTTGTAATATTTAGAATATCAAAATATTCATGTTAGTTTAAACTCCTTTAAGCTAATAACTCAATTCAATTAATCTCTATTAATTGAGGAGTACCAAATATCCATGGTCGATATCCAACATGAAGCTCATGGAGCCTAACCAATCTGCGAAAATGAAGAAGAGGGTGTGGGACTTCAACACATGAGTGAATCACACAAATTGGAGGGAAAATGAGAATCTAACAATTAGAATTGCAAGCATGCTTGGCTGGCCACCCCACTCCTATTTATAGGAGTGGAGGTTTGATGAAAGTTGGCAACACCCCTCCCATGAGGTTGGCACCAACTTGCAAGGCACGTTGCAATGTGAAATGTTAATTTCATTTGCATTTGAATTTCATTTAGAATCTTCATTTAATCTCATGAAATGTCAGCCAAGTAAATTCTAAATGCACTCCAAATGAACTCTTTCATTTTGAATTTCCCTCCAGAATAATTCTTCACATTAATTAAATTAAGCCCTTAATTTAATAAATTAATCTTGACTTACCCGTTAAGTCAATTGGCTTAACTCTTTAAGCTAAAAAGTGTTAACTAAACTCTTTAAGCTAGTTTGACCAATTGTTAGTCATACAATCCCATATAAATTAACTCCTTAATTTAATTGGTCTAATTTAATTTCTTAAATTATTATGATTAATTTAAAAATTGAATTAATTGGGCCAGAATGACCAAAAATTTGCCAACTATTTTTCCTCAGTAAAATTGGTCAGTGGAATTTTGCAACTCTTAGAAAATTCCCTTCATCAAATAGGACTTCCTATTAGCTTTTTTGTGTGACCCATTAGGTTCTACCATTCATTGGACATGAGATCACAACCCTGGTAATATTTAGAATATCAAAATATTCATGTTTGTTTAAACTCCTTTGAGCTAATAACTCAATTCAATTAATCTCTATTAATTGAGGAGTAACCAATATCCAGGGTCGATATCCAACCTCAAGCTCATGGAGCCTAACCAATCGGCCAAAATGAAGAAGAGGGTGTGGGACTTCAACACATGAGTGAATCACACAAATTGGAGGGAAAATGAGAATCTAACAATTAGAATTGCAAGCATGCTTGGCTGGCCACCCCACTCCTATTTATAGGAGTGGAGGTTTGATGAAAGTTGGCAACACCCCTCCCATAAGGTTGGCACCAACTTGCAAGGAACGTTGCAATGTGAAATGTTAATTTCATTTGCATTTGAATTTCATTTAGAATCTTCTTTTAATCTCATGAAATGTCATCCAAGTAAATTCTAAATGCACTCCAAATGAACTCTTTCATTTTGAATTTCCCTCCAGAATAATTCTTCATATTAATTAAATTAAGCCCTTAATTTAATTAATTAATCTTGACTTACCCGTTAAGTCAATTGGCTTAACTCTTTAAGCTAAAAGTGTTAACCAAACTCTTTAAGCTAGTTTGACCAATTGTTAGTCATACAATCCCATATAAATTAACTCCTTAATTTAATTGGTCTAATTTAATTTCTTAAATTATTATGATTAATTTAAAAATTAAATTAATTGAGCCAGAATGACCAAAAATTAGCCAACTATTTTTCCTCAGTAAAATTGGTCATGGAATTTTCCAACTCTTAGAAAATTCCCTTCATCAAATAGGACTTCCTATTAGCTTTTGTCTGTGACCCATTAGGTTTTGTCATTCATTGGACATGGGATCACAACTCTTGTAATATTTAGAATATCAAAATATTCATGTTAGTTTAAACTCCTTTAAGCTAATAACTCAATTCAATTAATCTCTATTAATTGAGGAGTACCAAATATCCATGGTCGATATCCAACATCAAGCTCATGGAGCCTAACCAATCTACGGAAATGAAGAAGAGGGTGTGGGACTTCAACGCATGAGTGAATCACACAAATTGGAGGGAAAATGAGAATCTAACAATTAAAATTGCAAGCATGCTTGGCTGGCCACCCCACTCCTATTTATAGGAGTTGAGGTTTGATGAAAGTTGGCAACACCCCTCCCATGAGGTTGGCACCAACTTGCAAGGCACGTTGCAATGTGAAATGTTAATTTCATTTGCATTTGAATTTCATTTAGAATCTTCATTTAATCTCATGAAATGTCATCCAAGTAAATTCTAAATGCACTCCAAATGAACACTTTCATTTTGAATTTCCCTCCAGAATAATTCTTCACATTAATTAAATTAAGCCCTTAATTTAATAAATCAATCTTGACTTACCCGTTAAGTCAATTGGCTTAACTCTTTAAGCTAAAAAGTGTTAACTAAACTCTTTAGGCTAGTTTGACCAATTGTTAGTCATACAATCCCATATAAATTAACCCCTTAATTTAATTGGTCTAATTTAATTTCTTAAATTATTATGATTAATTTAAAAATTAAATTAATTGAGCCAGAATGACCAAAAATTAGCCAACTATTTTTCCTCAGTAAAATTGGTCAGTGGAATTTTGCAACTCTTAGAAAATTCCCTTCATCAAATAGGACTTCCTATTAGCTTTTTTGTGTGACCCATTAGGTTCTACCATTCATTGGACATGAGATCACAACTCTGGTAATATTTAGAATATCAAAATATTCATGTTAGTTTAAACTCCTTTAAGCTAATAACTCAATTCAATTAATCTCTATTAATTGAGGAGTACCAAATATCCATGGTCGATATCCAACATCAAGCTCATGGAGCCTAACCAATCTGCGAAAATGAAGAAGAGGGTGTGGGACTTCAACACATGAGTGAATCACACAAATTGGAGCGAAAATGAGAATCTAACAATTAGAATTGCAAGCATGCTTGGCTGGCCACCCCACATCTATTTATAGGAGTGGAGGTTTGATGAAAGTTGGCAACACCCCTCCCATGAGGTTGGCACCAACTTGCAAGGCACGTTGCAATGTGAAATGTTAATTTAATTTGCATTTGAATTTCATTTAGAATCTTCACTTAATCTAAGGAAATGTCATGCAAGTAAATTCGAAATGCACTCCAAATGAACTCTTTCATTTTGAATTTCCCTCCAGAATAATTCTTCACATTAATTAAATTAAGCCCTTAATTTAATAAATTAATCTTGACTTACCCGTTAAGTCAATTGGCTTAACTCTTTAAGCTAAAAAGTGTTAACTAAACTCTTTAAGCTAGTTTGACCAATTGTTAGTCATACAATCCCATATAAATTAACTCCTTAATTTAATTGGTCTAATTTAATTTCTTAAATTATTATGATTAATTTAAAAATTAAATTAATTGAGCCAGAATGACCAAAAATTAGCCAACTATTTTTCCTCAGTAAAATTGGTCATGGAATTTTGCAACTCTTAGAAAATTCATTTCATCAAATAGGACTTCCTATTAGCTTTTGTCTGTGACCCATTAGGTTTTGCCATTCAATGGACATGGGATCACAACTCTGGTAATATTTAGAATATCAAAATATTCATGTTAGTTTAAACTCCTTTGAGCTAATAACTCAATCCCATTAATCTCTATTAGTTGAGGAGTAACCAATATCCAGGGTCGATATCCAACCTCAAGCTCATGGAGCCTAACCAATCCGCCAAAATGAAGAAGAGGGTGTGGGACTTCAACATATGAGTGAATCATACAAATTGGAGGGAAAATGTGAATCTAACAATTAGAATTGCAAGCATGCTTGGCTGGCCACCCCAATCCTATTTATAGGAGTGGAGGTTTGATGAAAGTTGGCAACACCCTTCCCATGAGGTTGGCACCAACTTGCAAGGCACGTTGCAATGTGAAATGTTAATTTCATTTGCATTTGAATTTCATTTAGAATCTTCATTTAATCTCATGAAATGTCATCCAAGTAAATTCTAAATGCACTCCAAATGAACTCTTTCATTTTGAATTTCCCTCCAGAATAATTCTTCACATTAATTAAATTAAGCCCTTAATTTAATAAATTAATCTTGACTTACCTGTTAAGTCAATTGGCTTAACTCTTTAAGCTAAAAAGTGTTAACTAAACTCTTTAAGCTAGTTTGACCAATTGTTAGTCATACAATCCCATATAAATTAACCCCTTAATTTAATTGGTCTAATTTAATTTCTTAAATTATTATGATTAATTTAAAAATTAAATTAATTGAGCCAGAATGACCAAAAATTAGCCAACTATTTTTCCTCAGTAAAATGGGTCAGTGGAATTTTGCAACTCTTAGAAAATTCCCTTCATCAAATAGGACTTCCTATTAGCTTTTTTGTGTGACCCATTAGGTTCTACCATTCATTGGACATGAGATCACAACTCTGGTAATATTTAGAATATCAAAATATTCATGTTAGTTTAAACTCCTTTGAGCTAATAACTCAATTCAATTAATCTCTTTTAATTGAGGAGTAACCAATATCCAGGGTCGATATCCAACCTCATTCTCATGGAGCCTAACCAATCGGCCAAAATGAAGAAGAGGGCGTGGGACTTCAACAGATGAGTGAATCACACAAATTGGAGGGAAAATGAGAATCTAACAATTAGAATTGCAAGCATGCTTGGCTGGCCACCCCACTCCTATTTATAGGAGTGGAGGTTTGATGAAAGTTGGCAACACCCCTCCCATGAGGTTGGCACCAACTTGCAAGGCACGTTGCAATGTGAAATGTTAATTTCATTTGCATTTGAATTTCATTTAGAATCTTCATTTAATCTCATGAAATGTCATCCAAGTAAATTCTAAATGCACTCCAAATGAACTCTTTCATTTTGAATTTCCCTCCAGAATAATTCTTCACATTAATTAAATTAAGCCCTTAATTTAATAAATTAATCTTGACTTACCCGTTAAGTCAATTGGCTTAACTCTTTAAGCTAAAAAGTGTTAACTAAACTCTTTAAGCTAGTTTGACCAATTGTTTGTCATACAATCCCATATAAATTAACTCCTTAATTTAATTGGTCTAATTTAATTTCTTAAATTATTATGATTAATTTAAAAATTAAATTAATTGAGCCAGAATGACCAAAAATTAGCCAACTATTTTTCCTCAGTAAAATTGGTCATGGAATTTTCCAACTCTTAGAAAATTCCCTTCATCAAATAGGACTTCCTATTAGCTTTTGTCTGTGACCCATTAGGTTTTGCCATTCATTGGACATGGGATCACAACTCTTGTAATATTTAGAATATCAAAATATTCATGTTAGTTTAAACTCCTTTAAGCTAATAACTCAATTCAATTAATCTCTATTAATTGAGGAGTACCAAATATCCATGGTCGATATCCAACATCAAGCTCATGGAGCCTAACCAATCTGCGAAAATGAAGAAGAGGGTGTGGGACTTCAACACATGAGTGAATCACACAAATTGGAGCGAAAATGAGAATCTAACAATTAGAATTGCAAGCATGCTTGGCTGGCCACCCCACTTCTATTTATAGGAGTGGAGGTTTGATGAAAGTTGGCAACACCCCTCCCATGAGGTTGGCACCAACTTGCAAGGCACGTTGCAATGTGAAATGTTAATTTCATTTGCATTTGAATTTCATTTAGAATCTTCATTTAATCTCACGAAATGTCATCCAAGTAAATTCTAAATGCACTCCAAATGAACTCTTTCATTTTGAATTTCCCTCCAGAATAATTCTTCACATTAATTAAATTAAGCCCTTAATTTAATAAATTAATCTTGACTTACCCGTTAAGTCAATTGGCTTAACTCTTTAAGCTAAAAAGTGTTAACTAAACTCTTTAAGCTAGTTTGACCAATTGTTAGTCATACAATCCCATATAAATTAAATCCTTAATTTAATTGGTCTAATTTAATTTGTTAAATTATTATGATTAATTTAAAAATTAAATTAATTGAGCCAGAATGACCAAAAATTAGCCAACTATTTTTCCTCAGTAAAATTGGTCATGGAATTTTCCAACTCTTAGAAAATTCCCTTCATCAAATAGGACTTCCTATTAGCTTTTGTCTGTGACCCATTAGGTTTTGCCATTCATTGGACATGGAATCACAACTCTTGTAATTTTTAGAATATCAAAATATTTATGTTAGTTTAAACTCCTTTAAGCTAATAACTCATTTTAATTAATCTCTATTAATTGAGGAGTACCAAATATCCATGGTCGATATCCAACATCAAGAGCATGGAGCCTAACCAATCCGCGAAAATGAAGAAGAGGGTGTGGGACTTCAACACATGAGTGAATCACACAAATTGGAGCGAAAATGAGAATCTAACAATTAGAATTGCAAGCATGCTTGGCTGGCCACCCCACTTCTATTTATAGGAGTGGAGGTTTGATGAAAGTTGGCAACACCCCTCCCATGAGGTTGGCACCAACTTGCAAGGCACGTTGCAATGTGAAATGTTAATTTCATTTGCATTTGAATTTCATTTAGAATCTTCATTTAATCTCAAGAAATGTCATCCAAGTAAATTCTAAATGCACTCCAAATGAACCCTTTCATTTTGAATTTCCCTCCAGAATAATTCTTCACATTAATTAAATTAAGCCCTTAATTTAATAAATTAATCTTGACTTACCCGTTAAGTCAATTGGCTTAACTCTTTAAGCTAAAAAGTGTTAACTAAACTCTTTAAGCTAGTTTGACCAATTGTTAGTCATACAATCCCATATAAATTAACTCCTTAATTTAATTGGTCTAATTTAATTTCTTAAATTATTATGATTAATTTAAAAATTAAATTAATTGAGCCAGAATGACCAAAAATTAGCCAACTATTTTTCCTCAGTAAAATTGGTCATGGAATTTTTCAACTCTTAGAAAATTCCCTTCATCAAATAGGACTTCCTATTAGCTTTTGTCTGTGACCCATTAGGTTTTGCCATTCATTGGACATGGGATCACAACTCTTGTAATTTTTAGAATATCAAAATATTTATGTTAGTTTAAACTCCTTTAAGCTAATAACTCATTTCAATTAATCTCTATTAATTGAGGAGTACCAAATATCCATGGTCGATATCCAACATCAAGGTCATGGAGCCTAACCAATCTGCGAAAATGAAGAAGAGGGTGTGGGACTTCAACACATGAGTGAATCACACAAATTGGAGCGAAAATGAGAATCTAACAATTAGAATTGCAAGCATGCTTGGCTGGCCACCCCACTCCTATTTATAGGAGTGGAGGTTTGATGAAAGTTGGCAACACCCCTCCCATGAGGTTGGCACCAACTTGCAAGGCACGTTGCAATGTGAAATGTTAATTTCATTTGCATTTGAATTTCATTTAGAATCTTCATTTAATCTCATGAAATGTCAGCCAAGTAAATTCTAAATGCACTCCAAATGAACTCTTTCATTTTGAATTTCCCTCCAGAATAATTCTTCACATTAATTAAATTAAGCCCTTAATTTAATAAATTAATCTTGACTTACCCGTTAAGTCAATTGGCTTAACTCTTTAAGCTAAAAAGTGTTAACTAAACTCTTTAAGCTAGTTTGACCAATTGTTAGTCATACAATCCCATATAAATTAACTCCTTAATTTAATTGGTCTAATTTAATTTCTTAAATTATTATGATTAATTTAAAAATTAAATTAATTGAGCCAGAATGACCAAAAATTAGCCAACTATTTTTCCTCAGTAAAATTGGTCAGTGGAATTTTGCAACTCTTAGAAAATTCCTTTAATCAAATTGGACTTCCTATTAGCTTTTTTGTGTGACCCATTAGGTTCTACCATTCGTTGGACATGAGATCACAACTCTGGTAATATTTAGAATATCAAAATATTCATGTTAGTTTAAACTCATTTGAGCTAATAACTCAATTCAATTAATCTCTATTAATTGAGGAGTAACCAATATCCAGGGTCGATATCCAACCTCAAGCTCATGGAGCTTAACCAATCCACCAAAATGAAGAAGAGGGCGTGGGACTTCAACACATGAGTGAATCACACAAATTGGAGGGAAAATGAGAACCTAACAATTAGAATTGCAAGCATGCTTGGCTGGCCACCCCACTCCTATTTATAGGAGTGGAGGTTTGATGAAAGTTGGCAACACCCCTCCCATAAGGTTGGCACCAACTTGCAAGGCACGTTGCAATGTGAAATGTTAATTTCATTTGCATTTGAATTTCATTTAGAATCTTCATTTAATCTCATGAAATGTCATCCAAGTAAATTCTAAATGCACTCCAAATGAACCCTTTCATTTTGAATTTCCCTCCAGAATAATTCTTCACATTAATTAAATTAAGCCCTTAATTTAATAAATTAATCTTGACTTACCCGTTAAGTCAATTGGCTTAACTCTTTAAGCTAAAAAGTGTTAACTAAACTCTTTAAGCTAGTTTGACCAATTGTTAGTCATACAATCCCATATAAATTAACTCCTTAATTTAATTGGTCTAATTTAATTTCATAAATTATTATGATTAATTTAAAAATTAAATTAATTGAGCCAGAATGACCAAAAATTAGCCAACTATTTTTCCTCAGTAAAATTGGTCATGGAATTTTCCAACTCTTAGAAAACTCCCTTCATCAAATAGGACTTCCTATTAGCTTTTGTCTGTGACCCATTAGGTTTTGCCATTCATTGGACATGGGATCACAACTCTTGTAATTTTTAGAATATCAAAATATTTATGTTAGTTTAAACTCCTTTAAGCTAATAACTCATTTCAATTAATCTCTATTAATTGAGGAGTACCAAATATCCATGGTCGATATCCAACATCAAGCTCATGGAGCCTAACCAATCTGCGAAAATGAAGAAGAGGGTGTGGGACTTCAACACATGAGTGAATCACACAAATTGGAGCGAAAATGAGAATCTAACAATTAGAATTGCAAGCATGCTTGGCTGGCCACCCCACTCCTATTTATAGGAGTGGAGGTTTGATGAAAGTTGGCAACACCCCTCCCATGAGGTTGGCACCAACTTGCAAGGCACGTTGCAATGTGAAATGTTAATTTCATTTGCATTTGAATTTCATTCAGAATATTCATTTAATCTCATGAAATGTCAGCCAAGTAAATTCTAAATGCACTCCAAATGAACTCTTTCATTTTGAATTTCCCTCCAGAATAATTCTTCACATTAATTAAATTAAGCCCTTAATTTAATAAATTAATCTTGACTTACCCGTTATGTCAATTGGCTTAACTCTTTAAGCTAAAAAGTGTTAACTAAACTCTTTAAGCTAGTTTGACCAATTGTTAGTCATACAATCCCATATAAATTAACTCCTTAATTTAATTGGTCTAATTTAATTTCTTAAATTATTATGATTAATTTAAAAATTAAATTAATTGAGCCAGAATGACCAAAAATTAGCCAACTATTTTTCCTCAGTAAAATTGGTCAGTGGAATTTTGCAACTCTTAGAAAATTCCCTTCATCAAATAGGACTTCCTATTAGCTTTTTGTCTGTGACCCATTAGGTTCTACCATTCATTGGACATGAGATCACAACTCTGGTAATATTTAGAATATCAAAATATTCATGTTAGTTTAAACTCATTTGAGCTAATAACTCAATTCAATTAATCTCTATTAATTGAGGAGTAACCAATATCCAGGGTCGATATCCAACCTCAAGCTCATGGAGCCTAACCAATCCGCCAAAATGAAGAAGAGGGCGTGGGACTTCAACACATGAGTGAATCACACAAATTGGAGGGAAAATGAGAATCTAACAATTAGAATTGCAAGCATGCTTGGCTGGCCACCCCACTCCTATTTATAGGAGTGGAGGTTTGATGAAAGTTGGCAACACCCCTCCCATAAGGTTGGCACCAACTTGCAAGGCACGTTGCAATGTGAAATGTTAATTTCATTTGCATTTGAATTTCATTTAGAATCTTCATTTAATCTCATGAAATGTCATCCAAGTAAATTCTAAATGCACTCAAATTGAACTCTTTCATTTTGAATTTCCCTCCAGAATAATTCTTCATATTAATTAAATTAAGCCCTTAATTTAATAAATTAATCTTGACTTACCCGTTAAGTCAATTGGCTTAACTCTTTAAGCTAAAAAGTGTTAACTAAACTCTTTAAGCTAGTTTGACCAATTGTTAGTCATACAATCCCATATAAATTAACTCCTTAATTTAGTTGGTCTAATTTAATTTCTTAAATTATTATGATTAATTTAAAAATTAAATTAATTGAGCCAGAATGACCAAAAATTAGCCAACTATTTTTCCTCAGTAAAATTGGTCATGGAATTTTCCAACTCTTAGAAAATTCCCTTCATCAAATAGGACTTCCTATTAGCTTTTGTCTGTGACCCATTAGGTTTTGCCATTCATTGGACATGGGATCACAACTCTTGTAATTTTTAGAATATCAAAATATTTATGTTAGTTTAAACTCCTTTAAGCTAATAACTCATTTCAATTAATCTCTATTAATTTAGGAGTACCAAATATCCATGGTCGATATCCAACATCAAGCTCATGGAGCCTAACCAATCTGCAAAAATGAAGAAGAGGGTGTGGGACTTCAACACATGAGTGAATCACACAAATTGGAGCGAAAATGAGAATCTAACAATTAGAATTGCAAGCATGCTTGGCTGGCCACCCCACCCTATTTATAGGAGTGGAGGTTTGATGAAAGTTGGCAACACCCCTCCCATGAGGTTGGCACCAACTTGCAAGGCACGTTGCAATGTGAAATGTTAATTTCATTTGCATTTGAATTTCATTTAGAATCTTCATTTAATCTCATGAAATGTCAGCCAAGTAAATTCTAAATGCACTCCAAATGAACTCTTTCATTTTGAATTTCCCACCAGAATAATTCTTCACATTAATTAAATTAAGCCCTTAATTTAATAAATTAATCTTGACTTACCCGTTAAGTCAATTGGCTTAACTCTTTAAGCTAAAAAGTGTTAACTAAACTCTTTAAGCTAGTTTGACCAATTGTTAGTCAGACAATCCCATATAAATTTACTCCTTAATTTAATTGGTCTAATTTAATTTCTTAAATTATTATGATAAACTTAAAAATTAAATTAATTGAGCCAGAATGACCAAAAATTAGCCAACTACTTTTCCTCAGTAAAATTGGTCATGGAATTTTGTCAACTCTTAGAAAATTCCCTTCATCAAATAGGACTTCCTATTAGCTTTTTTGTGTGACCCAATAGGTTCTACCATTCATTGGACATGAGATCACAACTCTGGTAATATTTAGAATATCAAAATATTCATGTTAGTTTAAACTCCTTTGAGCTAATAACTCAATCCAATTAATCTCTATTAGTTGAGGAGTAACCAATATCCAGGGTCGATATCCAACCTCAAACTCATGGAGCCTAACCAATCGGCCAAAATGAAGAAGAGGGTGTGGGACTTCAACACATGAGTGAATCACACAAATTGGAGGGAAAATGAGAATCTAACAATTAGAATTGCAAGCATGCTTGGCTGGCCACCCCACTCCTATTTATAGGAGTGGAGGTTTGATGAAAGTTGGCAACACCCCTCCCATGAGGTTGGCACCAACTTGCAAGGCACGTTGCAATGTGAAATGTTAATTTCATTTGCATTTGAATTTCATTTAGAATCTTCATTTAATCTCATGAAATGTCATCCAAGTAAATTCTAAATGCACTCCCAATGAACTCTTTCATTTTGAATTTCCCTCCAGAATAATTCTTCACATTAATTAAATTAAGCCCTTAATTTAATAAATTAATCTTGACTTACCCGTTAAGTCAATTGGCTTAACTCTTTAAGCTAAAAAGTGTTAACTAAACTCTTTAAGCTAGTTTGACCAATTGTTAGTCATACAATCCCATATAAATTAACCCCTTAATTTAATTGGTCTAATTTAATTTCTTAAATTATTATGATTAATTTAAAAATTAAATTAATTGAGCCAGAATGACCAAAAATTAGCCAACTATTTTTCCTCAGTAAAATTGGTCAGTGGAATTTTGCAACTCTTAGAAAATTCCCTTCATCAAATAGGACTTCCTATTAGCTTTTTTGTGTGACCCATTAGGTTTTACCATTCATTGGACATGAGATCACAACTCTGGTAATATTTAGAATATCAAAATATTCATGTTAGTTTAAACTCCTTTGAGCTAATAACTCAATTCAATTAATCTCTATTAATTGAGGAGTAACCAATATCCAGGGTCGATATCCAACCTCAAGCTCATGGAGCTTAACCAATCCACCAAAATGAAGAAGAGGGCGTGGGAGTTCAACACATGAGTGAATCACACAAATTGAAGGGAAAATGAGAATCTAACAATTAGAATTGCAAGCATGCTTGGCTGGCCACCCCACTCCTATTCATAGGAGTGGAGGTTTGATGAAAGTTGGCAACACCCCTCCCATAAGGTTGGCACCAATTTGCAAGGCACGTTGCAATGTGAAATGTTAATTTCATTTGCATTTGAATTTCATTTAGAATGTTCATTTAATCTCATGAAATGTCATCCAAGTAAATTCTAAATGCACTCCAAATGAACTCTTTCATTTTGAATTTCCCTCCAGAATAATTCTTCACATTAATTAAATTAAGCCCTTAATTTAATAAATTAATCTTGACTTGCCCGTTAAGTCAATTGGCTTAACTCTTTATGCTAAAAAGTGTTAACTAAACTCTTTAAGCTAGTTTGACCAATTGTTAGTCATACAATCCCATATAAATTAACTCCTTAATTTAATTGGTCTAATTTAATTTCTTAAATTATTATGATTAATTTTAAAATTAAATTAATTGAGCCAGAATGACCAAAAATTAGCCAACTATTTTTCCTCAGTAAAATTGGTCATGGAATTATCCAACGCTTAGAAAATTCCCTTCATCAAATAGGACTTCCTATTAGCTTTTGTCTGTGACCCATTAGGTTTTGCCATTCATTGGACATGGGATCACAACTCTTGTAATTTTTAGAATATCAAAATATTTATGTTAGTTTAAACTCCTTTAAGCTAATAACTCATTTCAATTAATCTCTATTAATGGAGGAGTACCAAATATCCATGGTCGATATCCGACATCAAGCTCATGGAGCCTAACCAATCTGCGAAAATGAAGAAGAGGGTGTGGGACTTCAACACATGAGTGAATCACACAAATTGGAGCGAAAATGAGAATCTAACAGTTAGAATTGCAAGCATGCTTGGCTGGCCACCCCACTCCTATTTATAGGAGTGGAGGTTTGACGAAAGTTGGCAACACCCCTCCCATGAGGTTGGCACCAACTTGCAAGGCACGTTGAAATATGAAATGTTAATTTCATTTGCATTTGAATTTCATTTAGAATCTTCATTTAATCTCATGAAATGTCAACCAAGTAAATTCTAAATGCACTCCAAATGAACTCTTTCATTTTGAATTTCCCTCCAGAATAATTCTTCACATTAATTAAATTAAGCCCCTAATTTAATAAATTAATCTTGACTTACCCGTTAAGTCAATTGGCTTAACTCTTTAAGCTAAAAAGTGTTAACTAAACTCTTTAAGCTAGTTTGACCAATTGTTAGTCATACAATCCCATATAAATTAACTCCTTAATTTAATTGGTCTAATTTAATTTCTTAAATTATTATGATTAATTTAAAAATTAAATTAATTGAGCCAGAATGACCAAAAATTAGCCAACTATTTTTCCTCAGTAAAATTGGTCAGTGGAATTTTGCAACTCTTAAAAAATTCCCTTCATCAAATAGGACTTCCTATTAGCTTTTTTGTCTGACCCATTAGGTTCTACCATTCATTGGACATGAGATCACAACTCTGGTAATATTTAGAATATCAAAATATTCATGTTAGTTTAAACTCCTTTGAGCTAATAACTCAATTCAATTAATCTCTATTAATTGAGGAGTAACCAATATCCAGGGTCGATATCCAACCTCAAGCTCATGGAGCCTAACCAATCGGCCAAAATGAAGAAGAGGTTGTGGTACTTCAACACATGAGTGAATCACACAAATTGGAGGGAAAATGAGAATCTAACAATTAGAATTGCAAGCATGCTTGGCTGGCCACCCCACTCCTATTTATAGGAGTGGAGGTTTGATGAAAGTTGGCAACACCCCTCCCATAAGGTTGGCACCAACTTGCAAGGCACGTTGCAATGTGAAATGTTAATTTCATTTGCATTTGAATTTCATTTAGAATCTTCATTTAATCTCATGAAATGTCATCCAAGTAAATTCTAAATGCACTCCAAATGAACCCTTTCATTTTGAATTTCCCTCCAGAATAATTCTTCACATTAATTAAATTAAGCCCTTAATTTAATAAATTAATCTTGACTTACCCGTTAAGTCAATTGGCTTAACTCTGTAAGCTAAAAAGTGTTAACTAAACTCTTTAAGCTAGTTTGACCAATTGTTAGTCAGACAATCCCATATAAATTTACTCCTTAATTTAATTGGTCTAATTTAATTTCTTAAATTATTATGATAAACTTAAAAATTAAATTAATTGAGCCAGAATGACCAAAAATTAGCCAACTACTTTTCCTCAGTAAAATTGGTCATGGAATTTTGTAACTCTCAGAAAATTCCCTTCATCAAATAGGACTTCCTATTAGCTTTTTTGTGTGACCCATTAGGTTCTACCATTCATTGGACATGAGATCACAACTCTGGTAATATTTAGAATATCAAAATATTCATGTTAGTTTAAACTCCTTTGAGCTAATAACTCAATCCAATTAATCTCTATTAGTTGAGGAGTAACCGAATATCCAGGGTCGATATCCAACCTCAAGCTCATGGAGCCTAACCAATCGGCCAAAATGAAGAAGAGGGTGTGGGACTTCAACACATGAGTGAATCACACAAATTGGAGGGAAAATGAGAATCTAACAATTAGAATTGCAAGCATGCTTGGCTGGCCACCCCACTCCTATTTATAGGAGTGGAGGTTTGATGAAAGTTGGCGTCACCCCTCCCATGAGGTTGGCACCAACTTGCGAGGCACGTTGCAATTTGAAATGTTAATTTCATTTGCATTTGAATTTCATTTAGAATCTTCACTTAATCTCAGGAAATGTCATCCAAGTAAATTCTAAATGCACTCCAAATGAACTCTTTCATTTTGAATTTCCCTCCAGAATAATTCTTCACATTAATTAAATTAAGCCCTTAATTTAATAAATTAATCTTGACTTACCCGTTAAGTCAATTGGCTTAACTCTTTAAGCTAAAAAGTGTTAACTAAACTCTTTAAGCTAGTTTGACCAATTGTTAGTCAGACAATCCCATATAAATTTACTCCTTAATTTAATTGGTCTAATTTAATTTCTTAAATTATTATGATAAACTTAAAAATTAAATTAATTGAGCCAGAATGACCAAAAATTAGCCAACTACTTTTCCTCAGTAAAATTGGTCATGGAATTTTGTAACTCTCAGAAAATTCCCTTCGTCAAATAAGACTTCCTATTAGCTTTTTTGTCTGACCCATTAGGTTCTACCATTCATTGGACATGAGATCACAACTCTAGTAATATTTAGAATATCAAAATATTCATATTAGTTTAAACTCCTTTGAGCTAATAACTTAATTTAATTAATCTCTATGAATTGAGGAGTAACCGATATCCAGGGTCGATATCCAACCTCAAGCTCATGGAGCCTAACCAATCGGCCAAAATGAAGAAGAGGGTGTGGGACTTCAACACATGAGTGAATCACACAAATTGGAGGGAAAATGAGAATCTAACAATTAGAATTGCAAGCATGCTTGGCTGGCCACCCCACTCCTATTTATAGGAGTGGAGGTTTGATGAAAGTTGGCGTCACCCCCACTCATGAGGTTGGCACCAACTTGCAACGCACGTTGCAATGTGAAATGTTAATTTCATTTGCATTTGAATTTCATTTAGAATCTTCACTTAATCTCAGGAAATGTCATCCAAGTAAATTCTAAATGCACTCCAAATGAACTCTTTCATTTTGAATTTCCCTCCAGAATAATTCTTCACATTAATTAAATTAAGCCCTTAATTTAATAAATTAATCTTGACTTACCCGTTAAGTCAATTGGCTTAACTCTTTAAGCTAAAAGTGTTAACTAAACTCTTTAAGCTAGTTTGACCAATTGTTAGTCATACAATCCCATATAAATTAACTCCTTAATTTAATTAGTCTAATTTAATTTCTTAAATTATTATGATTAATTTAAAAATTAAATTAATTGAGCCAGAATGACCAAAAATTAGCCAACTATTTTTTCCTCAGTAAAATTGGTCATGGAATTTTGCAACACTCAGAAAATTCCCTTCATCAAATAGGACTTCCTTTTAGCTTTTTTGTGTCACCCATTAGGTTCTACCATGCATTGGACATGGGATCACAACTCTGGTAATATTTAGAATATCAAAATATTCATGTTAGTTTAAACCCCTTTGAGCTAATAACTCAATTTAATTAATCTCTATTAATTGAGGAGTAACCGATATCCAGGGTCGATATCCAACCTCAAGCTCATGGAGCCTAACCAATCGGCCAAAATGAAGAAGAGGGTGTGGGACTTCAACACAGGAGTGAATCACACAAATTGGAGGGAAAATGAGAATCTAACAATTAGAATTGCAAGCATGCTTGGCTGGCCATCCCACTCCTATTTATAGGAGTGGAGGTTTGATGAAAGTTGGCGTCACCCCTCCCATGAGGTTGGCACCAACTTGCAACGCACGTTGCAATGTGAAATGTTAATTTCATTTGCATTTGAATTTCATTTAGAATCTTCACTTAATCTCAGGAAATGTCAACCAAGTAAATTCTAAATGCACTCCAAATGAACTCTTTCATTTGGAATTTCCCTCCAGAATAATTCTTCACATTAATTAAATTAAGCCCTTAATTTAGTAAATTAATCTTGACTTACCCGTTAAGTCAATTGGCTTAACTCTTTAAGCTAAAAAGTGTTAACTAAACTCTTTAAGCTAGTTTGACCAATTGTTAGTCATACAATCCCATATAAATTAACCCCTTAATTTAATTAGTCTAATTTAATTTCTTAAATTATTATGATTAATTTAAAAATTAAATTAATTGAGCCAGAATGACCAAAAATTAGCCAACTATTTTTTCCTCAGTAAAATTGGTCATGGAATTTTGGAACTCTCAGAAAATTCCTTTCATCAAATAGGACTTCCTTTTAGCTTTTTTGTGTGACCCATTAGGTTCTACCATTCATTGGACATGAGATCACAACTCTGGTAATATTTAGAATATCAAAATATTCATGTTAGTTTAAACTCATTTGAGCTAATAACTCAATTTAATTAATCTCTATTAATTGAGGAGTAACCGATATCCAGGGTCGATATCCAACCTCAAGCTCATGGAGCCTAACCAATCGGCCAAAATGAGGAAGAGGTTGTGGTACTTCAACACATGAGTGAATCACACAAATTGGAGGGAAAATGAGAATCTAACAATTAGAATTGCAAGCATGCTTGGCTGGCCACCCCACTCCTATTTATAGGAGTGGAGGTTTGATGAAAGTTGGCAACACCCCTCCCATAAGGTTGGCACCAACTTGCAAGGCACGTTGCAATGTGAAATGTTAATTTCATTTGCATTTGAATTTCATTTAGAATCTTCATTTAATCTCATGAAATGTCATCCAAGTAAATTCTAAATGCACTCCAAATGAACCCTTTCATTTTGAATTTCCCTCCAGAATAATTCTTCACATTAATTAAATTAAGCCCTTAATTTAATAAATTAATCTTGACTTACCCGTTAAGTCAATTGGCTTAACTCTTTAAGCTAAAAAGTGTTAACTAAACTCTTTAAGCTAGTTTGACCAATTGTTAGTCAGACAATCCCATATTAATTTACTCCTTAATTTAATTGGTCTAATTTAATTTCTTAAATTATTATGATAAACTTAAAAATTAAATTAATTGAGCCGGAATGACCAAAAATTAACCAACTACTTTTCCTCAGTAAAATTGGTCATGGAATTTTGTAACTCTCAGAAAATTCCCTTCATCAAATAGGACTTCCTATTAGCTTTTTTGTGTGACCCATTAGGTTCTACCATTCATTGGACATGAGATCACAACTCTGGTAATATTTAGAATATCAAAATATTCATGTTAGTTTAAACTCATTTGAGCTAATAACTCAATTTAATTAATCTCTATTAATTGAGGAGTAACCGATATCCAGGGTCGATATCCAACCTCAAGCTCATGGAGCCTAACCAATCGGCCAAAATGAAGAAGAGGGTGTGGGACTTCAACACATGAGTGAATCACACAAATTGGAGGGAAAATGAGAATCTAACAATTAGAATTGCAAGCATGCTTGGCTGGCCACCCCACTCCTATTTATAGGAGTGGAGGTTTGATGAAAGTTGGCGTCACCCCTCCCATGAGGTTGGCACCAACTTGCGAGGCACGTTGCAATTTGAAATGTTAATTTCATTTGCAATTGAATTTCATTTAGAATCTTCATTTAATCTCATGAAATGTCATCCAAGTAAATTCTAAATGCACTCCAAATGAACTCTTTCATTTTGAATTTCCCTCCAGAATAATTCTTCACATTAATTAAATTAAGCCCTTAATTTAATAAATTAATCTTGACTTACCCGTTAAGTCAATTGGCTTAACTCTTTAAGCTAAAAAGTGTTAACTAAACTCTTTAAGCTAGTTTGACCAATTGTTAGTCAGACAATCCCATATAAATTTACTCCTTAATTTAATTGGTCTAATTTAATTTCTTAAATTATTATGATAAACTTAAAAATTAAATTAATTGAGCCAGAATGACCAAAAATTAGCCAACTACTTTTCCTCAGTAAAATTGGTCATGGAATTTTGTAACTCTCAGAAAATTCCCTTCGTCAAATAAGACTTCCTATTAGCTTTTTTGTCTGACCCATTAGGTTCTACCATTCATTGGACATGAGATCACAACTCTAGTAATATTTAGAATATCAAAATATTCATATTAGTTTAAACTCCTTTGAGCTAATAACTTAATTTAATTAATCTCTATGAATTGAGGAGTAACCGATATCCAGGGTCGATATCCAACCTCAAGCTCATGGAGCCTAACCAATCGGCCAAAATGAAGAAGAGGGTGTGGGACTTCAACACATGAGTGAATCACACAAATTGGAGGGAAAATGAGAATCTAACAATTAGAATTGCAAGCATGCTTGGCTGGCCACCCCACTCCTATTTATAGGAGTGGAGGTTTGATGAAAGTTGGCGTCACCCCACTCATGAGGTTGGCACCAACTTGCAACGCACGTTGCAATGTGAAATGTTAATTTCATTTGCATTTGAATTTCATTTAGAATCTTCACTTAATCTCAGGAAATGTCGTCCAAGTAAATTCTAAATGCACTCCAAATGAACTCTTTCATTTTGAATTTCCCTCCAGAATAATTCTTCACATTAATTAAATTAAGCCCTTAATTTAATAAATTAATCTTGACTTACCCGTTAAGTCAATTGGCTTAACTCTTTAAGCTAAAAAGTGTTAACTAAACTCTTTAAGCTAGTTTGACCAATTGTTAGTCATACAATCCCATATAAATTAACTCCTTAATTTAATTAGTCTAATTTAATTTCTTAAATTATTATGATTAATTTAAAAATTAAATTAATTGAGCCAGAATGACCAAAAATTAGCCAACAATTTTTTCCTCAGTAAAATTGGTCATGGAATTTTGCAACTCTCAGAAAATTCCCTTCATCAAATAGGACTTCCTTTTAGCTTTTTTGTGTCACCCATTAGGTTCTACCATTCATTGGACATGGGATCACAACTCTGGTAATATTTAGAATATCAAAATATTCATGTTAGTTTAAACCCCTTTGAGCTAATAACTCAATTTAATTAATCTCTATTAATTGAGGAGTAACCGATATCCAGGGTCGATATCCAACCTCAAGCTCATGGAGCCTAACCAATCGGCCAAATGAAGAAGAGGGTGTGGGACTTCAACACAGGAGTGAATCACACAAATTGGAGGAAAATGAGAATCTAACAATTAGAATTGCAAGCATGCTTGGCTGGCCATCCCACTCCTATTTATAGGAGTGGAGGTTTGATGAAAGTTGGCAACACCCCTCCCATGAGGTTGGCACCAACTTGCAACGCACGTTGCAATGTGAAATGTTAATTTCATTTGCATTTGAATTTCATTTAGAATCTTCACTTAATCTCAGGAAATGTCAACCAAGTAAATTCTAAATGCACTCCAAATGAACTCTTTCATTTGGAATTTCCCTCCAGAATAATTCTTCACATTAATTAAATTAAGCCCTTAATTTAGTAAATTAATCTTGACTTACCCGTTAAGTCAATTGGCTTAACTCTTTAAGCTAAAAAGTGTTAACTAAACTCTTTAAGCTAGTTTGACCAATTGTTAGTCATACAATCCCATATAAATTAACCCCTTAATTTAATTAGTCTAATTTAATTTCTTAAATTATTATGATTAATTTAAAAATTAAATTAATTGAGCCAGAATGACCAAAAATTAGCCAACTATTTTTTCCTCAGTAAAATTGGTCATGGAATTTTGCAACTCTCAGAAAATTCCCTTCATCAAATAGGACTTCCTTTTAGCTTTTTTGTGTGACCCATTAGGTTCTACCATTCATTGGACATGGGATCACAACTCTGGTAATATTTAGAATATCAAAATATTCATGTTAGTTTAAACTCCTTTGAGCTAATAACTCAATTTAATTAATCTCTATTAATCGAGGAGTAACCGATATCCAGGGTCGATATCCAACCTCAAGCTCATGGAGACTAACCAATCGGCCAAAATGAAGAAGTGGGTGTGGGACTTCAACACATGAGTGAATCACACAAATTGGAGGAAAATGAGAATCTAACAATTAGAATTGCAAGCATGCTTGGCTGGCCACCCCACTCCTATTTATAGGAGTGGTGGTTTGATGAAAGTTAGCGTCACCCCTCCCATGAGGTTGGCACCAACTTGCAAGGCACGTTGCAATGTGAAATGTTAATTTAATTTGCATTTGAATTTCATTTAGAATCGTCACTTAATCTCAGGAAATGTCATCCAAGTAAATTCTAAATGCACTCCAAATGAACTCTTTCATTTTGAATTTCCCTCCAGAATAATTCTTCACATTAATTAAATTAAGCCCTTAATTTAATAAATTAATCTTGACTTACCCGTTAAGTCAATTGGCTTAACTCTTTAAGCTAAAAAGTGTTAACTAAACTCTTTAAGCTAGTTTGACCAATTGTTAGTCATACAAACCCATATAAATTACCTCCTTAATTTAATTAGTCCAATTTAATTTCCTAAATTATTATGATTAATTTAAAAATTAAATTAATTGAGCCAGAATGACCAAAAATTATCCAACTATTTTTTCCTCAGTAAAATTGGTCATGGAATTTTGCAACTCTCAGAAAATTCCCTTCATCAAATAGGACTTCCTTTTAGATTTTTTGTGTGACCCATTAGGTTCTACCATTCATTGGACATGGGATCACAACTCTGGTAATATTTAGAATATCAAAATATTCATGTTAGTTTAAACTCCTTTGAGCTAATAACTCAATTTAATTAATCTCTATTAATTGAGGAGTAACCGATATCCAGGGTCGATATCCAACCTCAAGCTCATGGAGCCTAACCAATCGGCCAAAATGAAGAAGAGGGTGTGGGACTTCAACACATGAGTGAATCACACAAATTGGAGGAAAATGAGAATCTAACAATTAGAATTGCAAGCATGCTTGGCTGGCCACCCCACTCCTATTTATAGGAGTGGAGGTTTGATGAAGTTGGCAACACCCTCCCATGAGGTTGGCACCAACTTGCAAGGCACGTTGCAATGTGAAATGTTAATTAATTTGCATTTGAATTTCATTTAGAATCTTCACTTAATCTCATGAAATGTCATCCAAGTAAATCTAAATGCACTCCAAATGAACTCTTTCATTTTGAATTTCCCTCCAGAATAATTCTTCACATTAATTAAATTAAGCCTTAATTTAATAAATTAATCTTGACTTACCCGTTAAGTCAATTGGCT